>CM056707.1:1318390-2636781 GCA_029849275.1 Papilio elwesi | reverse complement strand
AACCTCCGCTAGTCGGAGATGCAGATCCCATGTGATTTCTTCTTCTTTCTTAAGAAAAAGAAATCACATGGGATCTGGAGACCCAACTCACAGAAGAGTAATGTTTTTCGCGGGTATGTATGTACTATGTTTAGACGACAATTTACAGGCAGCATAGATGTATACAAACATGCGAAAAAATAAATACCTGTCTTCTGCACTTAACAAGCAATTAACAAGTGCATCGTAGTAAAAAATACTTTTAAACAGTTACTATTTTAGAGCTGTATGTCTAATTATGGTAGATTAATAGTTTCCTGTGTTATCGGTTGCTACACACGGTGCTAATATTAATCTATGGCATACAAGTATAGTAGGACCAACATTGAGTTCACAACATTCCAGCCTTTACTTGCAAAAACTGGTAAAAAAATGAAATATACTAAGGCCTTATTACTTTTTCACTGCGCACTCGTTTGTACAGGAGGTAAGTTATAATTCTATTTTTTTTTACCAAGAACTCATGTGATTTAATAACAATTTCTTAAAGTAAATTATCTCGGCGAGTGTTACCATTTATGAAAGTTTCAAACGTCTAAATTAATATATCTGCCTAATAAATAATGTCAGATAATCCTTTTAAAGCGAAATCATTTTTTTTGTTTTCTAAGCTGCTAGCAGTTGAGGGTTACTTTACCGTAACGACTATGATTATGCGCATATTTTCGTGTGGGCGGGACAAGGAATTATTCCAGCCAGCTCAGCCCTCTGAATCCCAGCAACTCCTTTATGTTGCTGTCGATCTACAGGACCCGGGACCGACCCCGGCGAGCCGAGATACTTAACTTTTATATAACGATTGATTCGTCAAAGACATAATTATTTCAACTTAAAAAATTATTACCTTTCAGATTTCAGCGAAAGGATAAGCAATCGCGACCAGTACAATAACATTTTTAAGACAATTCCAGTGCTTCTTGAACATTTAATAGACATCTTACAATATAAGCCCCAAATCTTAGAGAAAGATGATATAAGTATGTTCACTATTGAAAATCCTAGACAATCGGATATTTATAATAGTAAAATTGATTTCTATAACACGTACATTGCTAACAGTGGAGCGTTAAAGAAGATACAAGAAGACAAAAACCTCAACAAATTGACAAGGCGAGAAGCAAATACTTCACAAAATTCGGATAAAAATATTCAAAACTATTTGTCCAAGCCAAAGGAGGATATTGCTAATAGTAAAGTCAATGTTAAAAAAATCTATAAAATTATTAACCGCAATGAATCAACAATTAGTGATTATAACCGTACTAACTTCTTTAATGCTAATAATGATTTTGAGAATAGTTTACCTAAAACAACAAATGATGCCATTAATTTAAACATGTTTGAAATGAACGATATCAAAACAACAACAAATGATAATGGTTTAACAACAAGGAAACTAATGCGCTTGACAGCAGAAAATATTGTTGAAATGACACTTTTAGTAGATCATCTTTTAGAAGAACATAATAATTAAAAAAGATTCCTTGAATACAAATTGAGGCTTATCGATTAGACATTTTGTTGGACACAAGATATGTCAATGTTCAGAATCAAATTTAAGATTAATAATCTGCACCTAATTTAAAATTAAATAATTATAATTACAATATTGTTTTTAAAGTTCTTCTGTAATAAAGTTACACTGAAGTTACTTTTATTTCTTTCCCTTAATTTCCTTTCAATCTAGTAATAGGCCATAAATCAATTATCTTATTAACAATTGTTAAAGGAAGATCGTTACGGATGATTAGCACGATACATAAGTTGCATGATCATGTGGTCTTCATTATCTTGGCCTGTGTCCACTTTAAGTGGGGTACCTTTCTTCCAGGTGTTTCTATCAACCGTCATGTCAACATTCAGTCGTTTCTATGATCACGAGTGATACAAAATAATTTAAATCAAACATCGAAAAGATTGCGTAAAACATTTATTTTAAAACTTAATTTTAATTACATTTTTAATTTTCAGTATACTTAAATTCAGTACCTGACTTCGTAGATCTAAATAATGTGATTTGTGTTTGATGTTACATTTTCTTCATCGCTCAAATTGATTTTTGTATTGAAATTAATAGTTTTAAGTGTATCATTCTGTAAGTCACTGTCGCGTATCTTCACATCCATTGGATCAATTGTATAACCAACAATTTTAACAATTAAACATAGAAATAAAGTAAGGTTAAACATTTTCGTAGTTAATGTCGTGATGTGAGTGTTTAACTGAAAAGAACGCTGGTTAATGATAAATGCAAACAAGTCTATATCTCGTGTCTTTTTTCAAAGGATACATTTAACGTTCATGCATATGACAATAAGTGATAATGGTGCACACTTCCGTTATGTGCAGCGTAAATAGTGCGTAGGAATTTTTCAACTATTCCTATATGATAACATAACACCTGAGTACGACGCCGTCAACTGTCTATGCATATAAAACAATTTTACACACTTTTTGGTGCACCAAGCAGTTTTATTTTATTTTCCGTATTGTGCACGCGTAGTAACATCATCATAATCATTAAATATATATTTTAAAAGTGCTTTTAGCGCGTGACGACAATAATTGTAAATAAACTGACAGCTAAATTTGTAAGTTTAAATATAAATTTGTGTTTCTCGGAATCCGTGTGTATTTGAATACGTCTTAGTACAACGAGTGACGTAAAACAAGGAAACAAACACAATCTTTCAGAGCTCCCAGTTAGTAAGAGGCGCTATAGTCACCGCGTGGTACGACCCAAATCGTCGCTGTACAATTTGTACCAATACAAAAACTATTATATACCTCCTTCAAGTGTCGACCAAATGGAGAATAATTTTTTATTATCCGGTACAATACACATGAGGTTGTTGGTTTTTAGTTGAACCTAAGCTTTTAGCGCTTTACCCCAATGTGAGAAGTTGGTAAGTCGTAACAAATATCTGTACTGTCATTTTATTACTTATTTAATCAATGAATATTATAAAATTATAATGGAACAAAATTAGACGAAAAAGCATTTGACATTTAATCAAAACAAGTTACTATTTAATAACTTAATAAGTATACGTTCACGCCCGTAACTCATGACTCGTAGGCAGAGATTATGGATTTCCATTTGGCACGATCCTGGCACTCTCGCATCTTTTACATCCGTACATCTTCTTTAGTATGTTCAATTTACATAAATATACAAACATTAACACAAATTGTAATAATAACAGCATAAGATACAAAAGTACTATTACTAGTAATATTTAACTATTTAATAATATTTTTTAAAGTCATATCGGCACTCAAATAATGAGATATCGCTGAAAAAGCTTTCTCGTTTCGTTGCTAAGTGATACAAAGAATTAGAAGAAAAGATCTATCTAGGACAAAATGAAACAACCATGTATCGGTAGTACTATTCCTTTGCCTTTGTATATGTGCTTTGTGTTTGTATGTGCGCGTTTCAAATGTCTCACCTCAACAGATAAATATGTCAGATTTGATTCAGCGGTGAAACATCTGCCGCAAATTGATGTTTTGTTTACTGGACGTTCTGCTCCAATATCTGCTGTTTCAATTAATGCTATACATACATCATATTGAATTGTTGTAGAAACGAATGTCATAGAAAATATAAAACACTAGCTGTGCCCGCGACTCCGTCCGCTTGAAATAGTAACTTTGAGCTGCATTTAAATTTTTTTAGGCTAATTATTTTGCTAATAAAATTCATACATGCAATAAAATAAGTTAAAAAAGAGACATAGGCTACCTTTTCGCATTAAATAGTATCCTATGTCCTTTCTTAACTTCCAAACTATGTCTGTACCAAATTTTATTTAAATCGGTTTAGTACTTTAGTCGTGGAAGCTTAACAGACAGACAGAGTTACTTTCGCATTTTTAATATTGAGTAGGGATTTCTTAAATAAATCATTTTTTACGAAAGTTTTCAGGCCATTCCATTCGGAACTAAAAATCTATCAAACTTGGATATTGCAATGGATAGATGGAGGAAGTCATAATGATTGAGAAATACTTTGTAATAATTAGCTTAGCTTGTAAATTAATATTATGACTGAAGAAAACTATTTTAAATTAAATAAAAACAGTCCATCAAGGACTGCGGACAGAAGTGAAAACTGAAACAAAGTAAAAATAAAATAAAAGTGATAATACAAATTCAAAATTGAATACAACAACGAAAATAAAGGTCTTTGAAACTGGTCCAAATTCAAGCAGCATGTCTTTCGAATCTATAAAAGTTCTCGTAACAACTCTAAACTCGTCCAAAGAGTTTTCACTTCGAAATTACGTTAACAGTACGCATTCTATTGAAGGAATAACCTAAAATAATACCAAAAAACATACAAATAGACCCCTTTACGTTAAAATAAGTACAAATAAGTTAGATTAAACCGGAACAAACAAATATTAATATTTAGTATTTTTAAATAAGGTTAGTGTACATTTATTAAAAACAAAATAATTTGCGTTTTGCCTTAATGTTTTAATTTTGAAAAAACTCAGCTTATTAAATATTTAAGGGAATACTTTGACAAATGACAAGCCATCAAAGCCTATTATTACAGTTTACTTACAAATCTATTCGTGTCAACATTAGTAAGCTCGTTACAATAATTTTGTGTCGATCAGTCAATGGACACACGGCTCAGAAATACGTCATACTTGTGATTTACTACCTTGTGCCCGCGCCTTTGTTCGCGTGGAAATTTTGATGTTTACGTGTGAGAAATGATGACCTGATTAAAATGTGATTCAAATGTCTATGTGGGCGATAACTATAAAAGACTTTTGGGCGTTGTAATATTGGGCGACGTAAAATGTAGCTTGTGTGCTGTTTCCCACAGCAATCGATCCCTGCGCCAAATTTCATTGAAATCAGTCAATTCAATAACAAAATGTCAAAAATCGTTATTGTTATGTTACAGTTGGTTTTTTTTAATGTTCCTTATTTCATGTTCTTTTACTTTGAATGAATTGAAATTTCGAAATTTCATGATGATCGGTTGAGTATACGCGTAGAAGCGTAAGGAGCAAACAAACTCACATTCGTATTTATAATATTATGTACCTATCATATGTTCATAATATCGGGTTGTAAACTTGCATAGCTGTATTATGAAGTGTTTTCCAAGAGATAGGCAATTAAAGTTTTGCTATAACGATGATCGATACGACAAGTTAATGAGCCCGGTACCCGTGGGGTAGCAGTTTGTTCGAGTGGGACTGGCGGAAGGCTGCCTCCGGAACCTTACCTTTACGGACCTTACTTTCACTAAATATTTAAAGTTCTTATTAAAGTGAAATGTATCATAAGTGCAATTAACATAAATAAATCTATAAAAAGAAGTTTGTTATCAGTCCATATGAACATCATAAATCCATAACTAACATTGTATACAGCCAATGGATCGTATGAGAACAGTGATAGTAAAATGCCATTGAACCTTCCGCCATCAGTGTACTTAATACCCGATCAGTGAATTACTAAAATACTCCACGTGGACAATTGCTATTAATTTCTTCACCTTGTAATGAATACAGGTAATTTTTTTATTTTTTAATTCCCAACACCCTAAAGATTAAATTATCTCTATCTATCCCACAGATATAGAAATTTTAAGAATACACTCCGAATGGATGACATGTTTATATTATAGCTTATAAGAATTTAAACTGTTAGTGGTAGAGCCTGCACACATCTGTTGCACGAGTGGGCCGTTTCCACCGGTCAAATATCACGACCTCACAGAAGACAGCCTTCAAATAAAAGTATACGGTGTTTTGTCTGAGGGTCCATTCATTAATTACGTAAATGTTATTTCATTCCCTTAAAAAATCTAAAGTAAGTACGTAAAGTACTTTCAACTTTTAAAGTATTTCACACAGATGATGTTTTTGTCGTTACGACCTTTGTGTATTATTTATATTATGTTATATTATTCAATAGACCGGTATATCTTAAAGGCAAACTTTGTACTCTCAGTTTATGTACAATACATATTGTGTGTGCAACAAATGAAACAATGCTAATGCAAATTATTATACAGAAAGGAAACAGCAAAATAATGCTGTTTTTCTACTTAAAATTCTTAAAGTGTATACAATAGTTATAATTCTGTTATCAGGTATTGAGACAGGTAAGCTGGAGCGCGTGTCCCCCGCTGCACCGGCTGACGGTGACGTCGGAGCCGAGGGCAGAGTCATGCACTGCGTCGTCGGCGGCGCGCACGCTATCATTCTCAGGGTGGGCGAGAAGCTTTACAAAACTAATTTGTATTTTAGAATCCATCATTTTTAATGTGATCAAAATCAGCCAGAAGCAAATAGTACAGCCAAAGAAATTAGTACGTAGTATAAGCAAAACGACTTTTCGCCGACCTAATAATAAGCCACGTCACCACGTGGCAGTATTTGGTCAATATTAGCTTTTTTAATTATTTATTTCTAATGAGGATAGAATGGGAAAGGGAAGAGGATTACACGGCGATGGGATGAGTAGGAACAGGCATCATCCTTTTTCCTGTCACTTTCCCTGTCCATTAAAGGAAGGCAACGCATCTGCGACTCATTTGCTTTATGCGGATGTCTACGGGTAGTGGTCACTTAACATCAGGTGACCTGGATGCTCGTTTGCCACCTTCCTACATAAGAAAGGTTCATTGATATTGATATTTTGATGTATTTTACCCATTGAACTAAAAGATAGTCTGGATATCGTTAGCTATTACTGTTAGCTAATGCAGTTATATCGCTAAGCTCTTTTCATTTTTAAATATTTGTTAATGTTACTTATTATCTTTATCTATTGTACTCATTGAAGACGACCGACGTTAATTAAATAGTTTATGGCTTTGTATCGTCGAGTTCTTTTTTGAATTTGGAGATGTTCACTAAATCGTGTTATGTTTGGAAATGATGACAGGTGTCCAGTTTCTTTGGGCTAGCTCCACTGCGCTTCGAGTCACGCTGCAATGGCTTCACCGTCTCCATTTCAAATGCTATGTGCATCTACAGCTATATCCTCGTTACCATTTTAGGTAAGCGCAATATTTATTAACACATCGTCTCTGCAATCTCAGTAAGCATCAAACATCTACTACGACACTCGTTAGGCGGCCGAGACGAGTGTGTGCAGTGAACTGCTATCGCAAGTCACCATTGCTCGCCCCACCACTAGGCGTTTCATGCTGATACTCATACTTATGACGGTAGTAATCATTCCAATCCTCTTATAACCCAATCCGGCAATGGTAATATAATAACAGCCCGAGCCGAGATTCCCGAGAGAGCCCTCGAGCTTTGTTACTCTTAAAGAGGTTTAGACTCAAGCCTGCTGTAGCTGTAGATGCCTCCTCCAGGCAAACAACAACAGTCAGTCACAAAAAAAAACGATTAATAAATAACAATAAGTTAAGTATTTTGATGGGTAATTTTTAGTGATATCTACAATCTTCGGGCTGGTGGCAGAGATTAACGTGGGCATAGAGATGTCGGTGCGTATGTCGTCACGCATGTCGCAAGTCATATCGACGTGCGATGTGCTAGTGGTGGTCGTCACCGCCGGGGCCGGCGTCTACGGCGCACCCAGGCGCATGCGCAACATGCTCAAGTTCATGGAGAGTATCGCTTCTGTAAGCTATACTTATACCAATAACCTTTTCTTGTAATTTTTGGTTGTACACGTCATTTCTAGGCATCCTGTATAACATACAGCGTGTGTATATCATATTTTTATGGAAGTATAAATCTAACGAGCATGCATTAAGGGATCCCGCTACCTATAGACATTTACAACAACCAGATGGGTTGCGAGTGTTAATGTAGGATGGGTATAAATACGGGAAGGGATGCGAAGGGGAAGCAGAATGGATGTATCTTGTATACTTATGTTTACACTTAATACCCAGTTATTTTGTTAACGCAGGTTGACCACAGCATCGGGGCGCACTACTCACGTGCGACGGAGCGAAAGCTCTGCGCCATCCTGTTGGCCATCCTGATTTTCTTCTCCATCCTCATCGCCGACGACTTCTGCTTCTACACGCTGCAAGCTACGAAGTTTCAAAGACAGTGTAAGTTGTAAGACTGAAGCGATTGCTCACATATCGACGTGAGTAAAGAAAACGTGTGCCGACGCCACTTAAAGTGTGAACAGGGCACGAGAATGAAGACGGTAACACGAGGTAGATTGTGCGGAAGAACCCTGAATTTAGGGGACTTACGATTACGTTATGTGACTAAGATCAAGCTATGTAACGAGGACTTTCAAAAAAAAAGGTTCAAATCACTTCATTCGAACGTGAGATATATCTACAAAGGTAACGCGATGAAAGTTGTAGTTATAACTTGATTCCACATCAAGGTGGAATTTTTGTTAGCAAATGTTGCAATTTTTAAATTGTGTTATTAAAAAATTTGTTAAATCCCATTTATTTTGGAATAAACAGCACTTTTTCTCAAATCAGCATCCATATTATACGATTCCACTTTACTTTATTTTACAATTTCCACAAAATTGCGACATTTCAGATGAGAGTATAAAAAGTGTAATGGCCGCCATGTGTGATAAGTGACATTTGTTTGTTTACAAAAATGTTGATGTGGAACAAACTATAGGTATAAGTAACAGCATACATGTTGCAGGGAACGTTGTGATAAACTACATCGGATTCTACGTGCTGTGGTACGTGGCGATGATCCTGGAGCTGCAGTTCGCGTTCACGGCGCTGTCGGTGCGCGCGAGATTCCAAGCGGTCAACGACGCGCTCTCTCTGACAGCCAAAATTGTATCTGCACCAGGTATAATGCGTTTTATTATTTAGCACGCTTTATCTGTATGTGTCTATTAATTAATGTGATGGAACCTTGCGACGTAATCTTTATCGAATTCAAGATGTCTAATCAAAGTGAGACAAATATTAAGACGTTTATTACAGTGAAGAAAATGTACGATCCGCCCCCGCTGAACGTGTTGGCGATCCGCGTGGCCGGCGGCGAGGCGCGGCGTTGCGCCAACGTCAGCCTGCTTGTAGACACCTTGCATGACCAGGACCATAGTGTCATCATACGAAATACAGGTAACTTATCCCAAAATAGGAGAGAATAGGATAATGTTATACCTTTCATTTTATGTATTTCAAACGAAACGATACTATTCTTGAGACATGAAAATTCATGTAGACATCAAGTTCTCTTGATTTAATCCTCGACAGGACAGTCGCGCTGTTGTATGCCTTTGAATTTACCGGGTCCCGATGGATCGGAAGGGCGCTGAGAGGCGACTACAGGCCAAAAAAAGACGAGATAGTTTCTATGGCCTGTCTATCCGTCATGGCCTGACCTGTGAATTTTCGGGCGTGGGACCATAGCTCTGTATGGGTAAAATCAATGACAAGTCTACTGTTTTTCGCATCCAACTCTTTCGGAATGGGAACGAGAAAAAACGGCCCTGGCAACGCGTCTGTAACTCTATATACAAGTGATTTGATATATTAATAATTCTACCTTTTGCAGTAACCGGTGAACCGCGACTGGTGGTGCCGCCTTGTGAAGCGATCCGCAGACTGGCATGTCTGCACGGCGCTCTGTGCGATGTCGTGCAGGCTCTAGACCGCAGCTACGGCCTGCCACTTATACTAATACTCATATCAACACTGCTGCACATGATTGTGACACCGTACTTCTTGATAATGGAAATAAGTAAGTGAACCACGTAATTTAGTTTATAAACACAACTTATTACCGTCTTTAAGACGTCTAATTAATTCAAAAATTGGATATAACTGTGCAACTAAAGGATCGATGAATAAAAAAAATTGTTTACAGTCGTGTCGACGAACAGGATTCACTTCTTGGTGCTGCAGTTCCTGTGGTGCGCGCTGCACATGCTGCGTATGTTCGTTGTGGTGGAGCCCTGTCACTACACCATTATTGAGGTATAATATTACATGTATTTTTGTATTCAAACGCTAATAACACGACCTCCCAGAAGACAGGCGTGATCATTCAGCGTTTCCTCGAATTAGTGAGGTGCCGCAGGCCTAATCCTAGTCCTCTTCCCCTTCCTATACTTTTCTAATAAAGAAAATATGGGAGGGGGATGGGGGAAAACGATGTGACAAGGGAGAGGACAAATAGGAAAAGGGAATATTATTTTTCTGATAGGCCCCTCCTCTATTCATTAAAGGTAGGCAAGTGATTTGCAACTCATTTTCTTGTTGGAGATGCCTATGGGTCACTTCAAATCCTGCAGATAGGTTCGCGCGAACAACTTGAACATGGGTCAGCAACATGCTTATTTAAATTTGGAACAGTTTAGATTAATTAATTGTATTCAAACATGACTTTTATTCGTTTATTCTTAACAAGTAAGCCATTTATTTTGTTCGTCAACTGTAAATATTTTGCGTAGACTATTTAATTCAGTCATAAAATCACGGACGCGAATGTTAATACAGTTTCTATGTTTTGGCATCGAGTTTACTTTATCTAATTATATTAATTGAGAGAAAAGGGTTTATTTTTGCTGATTATTTACTTATTTTTGAAATATTGACGAGCCTGTTTTTAGTTTTCACTTCTGTCGGCAGTCCTGATGACTGTCTCGTTTTTCTTACAAACAATGTTGTTGTAATTAAAAGTTTACATTACAGGAACGTTACCTATACTTAGTAAAATAATACCTTCTTGGTTATCCTTATAATCCTTTAGTTGTAATAAATAGGGCTTGACCACAATCCCGTTATTAAGCGAGGTGGTATACTAATTTATTATTCATTTTTCACGATCTAAGGAGATTAACAAACATAACGTGGCTCGCTGTCAAAAGAAGGGCGCACGCGAGGAGTGACGTAAGCAGGCTTCAGGCGGATGAATAGTATTCCACGCAAGACGTTATCGCACGTGTTATCACACTATCGCACTCGCAGATCAATCACTATAGGTCCTATGTTAGCCCTGATGACACTAATATGATTTTAAACACTTATATCACCCCCTCTTATATTATTTACCACCAGGGTAAGAGAACCGAAGGTCTTGTCTGTAAACTGATGCGATCAGCACCATCTACCGGCAGCCTACCGTCACGACTTGAAGTATTCTCGCGACAAATCATGCTGCAGTCTGTAACGTACTCGCCGATGGGAATGTGCACACTGGACCGCCCTCTAGTAGCCTCTGTAAGTAATTAACGTATGCGAACACGTGAGTCACTTGATATTAAAAGACCACCGGGACTCAGTCATCAAACCAAACGTTAGAATACTGCTAACATCTCATTGGCGGCTTTAGAGGCTAAGGGCTTCAACCTTAAATTTTAATTATTATAAGAATAAAAAACTTTAGGAAGAAAAAAAAATACCTTGCTCTAATTTAAACTATCTGAAATGTTGTGCGTTTTTTTTATTATTTATTAAACAGTTAGGAAGGCGAAGCCTCTAAAATGGGAGTCAAGAAAAATTACAATCTTGGAGCCACCACTACTACCTCTACTTCAAGCTTGTATTCGATAAAGTTGTAATTCTCCGGTCAAATCGCAGTCTTAGAAAGTACAGTTTCCATAATCAGTATAAGGTTCAAATCAAATAACTAAATAAACAAAAATAATGAATGTGTTTATAATTACAGGTACTGGGCGCGGTCACTACTTACTTAGTCATCCTCATACAGTTTCAAAGATACGACGCTTAGACTTAGACGCCCACAAGAAACTAGTGTAAGGATCAAATTAATCATTTAGTCGTTTTTATTGTGTTAAGTCGATAATTTCCTAATCTTTTTATCTGCAAATATTTTTCAAGGAAAAGTTTTTGAAATAAATTTTTAATTAATATGAGTATTATTATTAAATCAGTTGTAGTAATTTAAGATTACACATCGAATTTACGCTTTAAAATTTTTGAATGTTACGATAACACGTAATATTCGGGTAATTTAGTCGCTCGCGGTTTCGCTCGCCAGATGTTACGTGACCATCACCAACCGATCATGAATTTCGGCAATTTACAATCAAATTAGGCACATTATAAACTGACAGTAAATTGTGAACGAAACAAATCGTTCGGTTTGTTTAGGTCTGAGCGCAGGCGCACATTCAACCCGTTACTTGGCTGTCGCAAGTTGACTGCTACCGCCTCTACTGGTGTACGTGAGACAATGCATATGTCGCCGACCGATTGTCAGAGCAGACACTTTATAATTTGGCTAGGCAAATTCTAAGCGGTCGGCACATTCTCAGTTGAAAGAATCATTGACAATATGACGTTTCATTTCCAGACACCTACATACATCATACATACATATCTAAAATTAGATCCTGACCAAATAACAGATGGGTATAAATGTCTTATTCGAGCAATTGTTTTGATCACAGTATAACCGCGTCTAAGCATTCTGTCATAATGTCACATTCGATTGTCAACGTATCTGCAAACTACTTGGTACCGCTGATGTTCATGAGGGCAATGAAAAATAAAACTCAAAATTGTTTATTTTATTAATATAATTGTTATTAGAAAAAATCTTCGACATGACGCTCGCACGATGCTATAGGTAGATATATAGAAATGGTCGTCGTGCCGTCTGCAGCGACACACAACTCACAGAGCAATTATCAATTGTGACCGATACAACACTCATAGGAACATTTGCACCTTAACACTATCCACCCTACTTTAGTAATATGGCGTGGTATCTAATTCTTTTACTTATAAAAATACTTTTTACTGTACAACAGTTGGGGTTGAAACTTAATACGCTATGTGAACCCCGTATGTAATCCGACACGCATGTCACCGGTCGATTGTGAACTTAACGAATCATTCACAATTTGACGTATTAAATTTTAACAGTGGTAGAACCCGTAACATCTGTTGCACGAGTAGGCCGGCTCGACCGGTGAAATACCACGACGGCACAGAAGACAGGTGTCAAGTAGGAGTATTTTACAGTTCAGCGTTCCTATCTATCCCCTCTGCTGTCCATAAAAGGAGGTAATACATCTGCAACTCATTTGCTTGTTTGATGCCAATGTCTACCGCACCAACATTGTGTTGTGAACAATAAATTAAGTTATTTGTGTACCAAAACAATACCGCTTTTTATTTTATAAAATTCCACATACTATATTTCGTAGTACTAGTAGTATTACAAGGTATTCTTTTACATAAAGCTCCAAATTATTCGGAGACTGAGTTTAGAACCGTTTGTCAGATCACCGCGGCTCCAACTTAAGCATCGACGATTCACATTACCGAGAGCACCAGGCCAACAGGAAGCAATATTTGTAAATTAGTTTTAAGAAAGAATAAGACAAAATTACAAGTGACAATTAAAAGTGAGTTTACATACTAACTGTACCCTTGACCTTGACACTCATTGGAAGAATACGAATTGAACAAAATTATTATTAGTCAAAATCGAACGAGCTGTTTAGGCTATAGGTCACAATGGAACAGACAAACATTTTATATATATATATATATATATATATATATATATATATATATATGAGTAATATGTATGTACATTCAATTCATTGTGAGGGAAAATGTTTAAACAAATCACCCGGATTGAGAATCGTAAAACACTCAAAAGAAAAGCGTAAAATACCCTTTAAGAGGTTTATAATAGGTATAGTAAGGTTTGAATTATAAAAAATATTTAATTTTATTATTAGTTCACATGCCATTTCGCTAAGGTCACTGAATTTACCAGAATGTTGAAAGTAAATTGAACGTTGGGGCATGATCTAGATCCTCTGGTACCCACAGACTGGTGATCAACTTTATTGTGCCAATTAAATGTAATTAAAACAATTTAAACGCAATCAAAGCTACAAGAAAACGACTTCAATTCGGTAAAATCCTGAATGACTCTCGAACCAATCACCGAAAAGAAAAACTATCTATTGCAAGACAAATAAAATAATGTGTCGAAGTTAACTGACTTAAAAAAATACAAACGAATTGAGAATATCGTTTTTTAACTCGGTTAAAAAGTACATCAAGTCTGCCTTTTATTTTATCTCATTCCTTCATGCAAAGTTTATTTATTACTCGTACAATTTGTTTAAAAATAATAATACGGTACACATCAGCCAAACTGAAATCGATGACGCTTACGAATAGAAAGGCAAATAAAACCTAGACAATACATTCATAAATCTTAAATACTATTATAATTTCTTGTAATACTTTCCAATTGGCTGTACACATAACAACTTCTCCACCACATATAATATAATTTATTCCAACTTTACATAGATTGTATTGGGACGGAACATAAACCATTTTTATTGCTTCCTTATTGTTTTCGTGTGACAGACACATAATAAGGATATTAAATAATATAATTACAAGAACATTTATAGATTTCAGCATATATACGGCGACAACGGCAGACATATTTCGGGACCTCGGAAACGCACACCATTTTGAAACAATTAACATTTCTTCTTATGTTCATTATCCTGACAAAGATTCTACCAAATAAGCTGACCCATTTATAAATAGAACCTATTTATTAAAATACGTATATACATACTGTAAAAAAATGCTAGACTACAGCATGTTCTTACACTATGGCGGATTACCCATAGACTCTTGTAGCCCATGGTGCCGTTGACGTTTCAACGTATTGAAATGAAATCAAATATAGCAGTAAATATCATAAATTTTATTTGCAATAATAAAATATAAACTTCTCTTGTTTTAATAATAAATAAATTATTTTTATGTCTTTAAAATCTATCAAACGTCAGCCGAACCAAGGTAATGTTGAAAGTTCGCCGATATCTATCCAGGTCCAGCTATGTATATTAACCATGTTTTTTAAACATTCTTAAACATACCCGTTAAGTTGTTATGTGTACGTTAAATCACATACAGTTCAAAATAACATATAACTATAAATAATCTTACAGTTCAGTTTTTATATCATGAGCGGTGGTAACATACATTTCATACAAGTTTATCTGATTTAGTTAGTTTTATTAATTATTAGCGGATTCCAGCAGAAGTTTTTTTTAATAAAACAGCGCCACCTATGCGGTTCAATTGTGAATCTAAACCATCCTGAAGCCACTCAGACACAAATAATTTTTTTTATTAAATTTAGTTTCGGAGTTCAGTGACATACACACGCCCAGAAGAAATGTAATATATTTTATAAGTTATAGAGAATATAAAAATGAAATCAATAAGAATGACTGCGAAATAAATATTCCAGAAGTTTTGAATGATATCAATGTTACCAATAAAGATAAAAATATTAGGCAACCATAGCGCTCATTATATAAAATCACAACTTTATGTACTATTTTCATAGAGACCGTTTTCCTACTACCTACCTACTCCCTCTGAATAACTTTACTATGCACGTGGTGTCAATTGTACTATAACCTTTTATACTCTTCGCCCAAGAAACCCATTGGGGTTACAAATATTATCACGACTTCTTAAAAATACTGTCAAAAAAGTATAATTGCATGAAAAAAAAATAATATTTAATCATATTGTGCATATTAACTAAAATGAAGTTAAGTTAAAACATTATAAAGAATGGTATATGTTCGTACTATATAGAAGTTGTATACCTCTTGATAACATTCATAACATTACCCCTATTTTATTAAAATCGTACAATTATCAACATAATCCTTTACGGTATGTTTTAAAAAAACTGATATAAACTTCACAGCTACATCTATATATTTAATTAATAGACGAAACCTTCTTTATTATGCCCGGTCCTACAAAGAAATTGCACTTACAAATATCACTAAATACAAATCAAATACTTCGTTCTATATTCCATCTACGTATATCTCTCTTAAAACTTTAAATGCATTGTTCTTAAATGAAAGCACTTTTAATTTAAAATCATAATTACACGGCAAAATTCTTTGTGTCCCTGAAGTCGATCAAAAACTGCGGGAGCGACATCTGTCTCTGTCGTACCTCTTGCACTCGCGTATATATCCATCTCGCTCACCGCCTGTCAACTGCGCACTGCGCAGCTAACTTCAGGGACGCACAGATCCGTGTATAATAGAAATTTAGAGACGTCAACACACCAAAGTCAGTTCGATACACAACACGTTTTCCCATGTTGTACAATCGCACTCATTGGAACAAACTCTGCACTTTAAGCTTGGGCAAGTATTGCGTTTCTTGTTTAATTATTTTCACCTGAAATATTAAATTGGACAACAATATTTTAATCACTACAGATTATAAAGCATGTGTCTGTGGAAAACCGATATTTGGAACATAATTCAATAAAACGGTTTTAGTGCCGTTTGTAACGTTGTTTGAACGTGAGTAAAGGCGTTCAACTAAATGATTTAGTTAATATTTCACGAAAGATTTATTAATTTTATATTAAACATGTTTGCTACTTTATGCCTTATATGTATATCAATATTGTGAGGCAAAAATGTCACATACTTCCAGATACAAAATCCGGCAGCAAAATTAAAACCATTTTAAAATCACCGCGGTCACTACAAACACGGATGTTGAGTGTGACAGAAAATGACGGGTTTGTGTTATGAAATCGTATAGAGGGAATAAATAAATAATCAATTATTGGAAATATTTTTGCATAACTAAAATAGACAAGCTTCATTTTTGAACTTTGAATTTTTAAACTTTTTATGAAACGGCTTTACTCACGTTCGCGTTTTTCTCGGTGTTTTGTACCGACAAGTTTCGGACCTGTCGGAGGTCCTTCTTCAGGGTGAGTGGTATTAATTCGCGGTCGCGAGGCGGCGGAGAAAAACGCGAACGAACGTGAGTAAAGCCGTTTCATAAAAAGTTTATTGATAAAATCCCACGGCATCTGGCGGTATATAAATCTGCGCTGTAAGGTTTTAAAGTTATTGTACATACCTCGTCGTACATAGAATTCTCCTTCGGATCGAGAGGATCTTTCGAGACCTGAAATTTTTGAGATAATAAAAAAACACATTCATCACGAAAAAACCAATTACAAAACCAAGAAGTTATAATTAATTTACTCCATTGCCCTTTCTTCAACTTTCCAAGTTTTCTTTACATCTATCAGATGTAATCTAATAGAAAACAAACAAAGATTATTGGATTGTAAACCAAAAGCTTTACACAGTGTTAAGGTTCGTAAGTAAGTAACGTTGGTTCGTCACCGGGTGACAAAGAATAAACCGGATAGAGCTTGTGTTAAAGTCATAGCATATACACGTATTAAAATATGTAACAAAAATCGTTAAATCTTATCTAGTTTGAACTTTGTTACTATAGCTATTTCAGCTTAAGAACGCATGTGTGGTGACAGACACACGCCTGAGGGGCAGTAGCGTACAGACAACTTTACAACGTCAATTATTATCGAACTAAATAACCAGTTATAGTAAAAACCCGTCTTCTCTTCTAAAATAATGCGATCCGTAAGAACTATGTTAGGCGTGAGGCGGATTAAAAACGGCGTTATAAGGGAAAAGTGTGGCTTAAAAGTGTATGTTGTGTAGAATTGAGAAAGGTATGCTTCAGTGGTTTGGGCAAGTTGGAAGGATGAATGAAGTGAAAGTTAAATGAAATGAGAGTAACGAAAAAAAATTATGTGGCAGCGGAAGGCCAAGGAGGCCAAGGCCAACTTATGTCGATCAGATTAGTGACATACTAAAGAAGGGCGACATAAGCAGTCGTGTTCTGCTTATGTAACAAACGAGCGTGTATATGTAGATGTATGAATATAGATAAAGTGAGCGAGGTGTGCCTGAAAAACAGAGGTATCAGGTGCTATATCCATCTGCATCAATCCAAATAAAAGGCAGCTCATTTTTTTTACTTTATAACTTGCCTGTTGTGGCAATGTTATGGCGCGGGCTTTTCTGGCCAAAGTGACAGGACTGGACGTGATGGACAGGGCAGGCGCGCAAAGACACGGACTATGTGTTCCGTCGGCTCTTTCTGAAGACCTGGGGAGGTCTGTACCTAAGTCAAGGAGGTGTGCGAAAGCGTTCTTGTAGCACAGCTGTAGCGTGACATAATTCGCACGCCCCCCCACAACGGCAGATATACGTAGGCATATCCTCGCATAAATTTTCCCTCCCATGCATTTTTTAAAAAGGTTAGGTTATGCTACGCTTTGATGTATGTATGTCAGTGTAATGTTCTTACTTTGGGCGGTCGTCCGCGTCGCGGCGGGTGCGTGAGCGTGCGCGCAGCCAGCACGCGCAGCTGGTGCGCGCGCAGCAGGTGTTCGGTGTGCTCGCCCGGCGACAGGAACCGCTCGCCGCACGACGAGAACACGCACGAGTATTCGCGCTCTGCTTACACACAACACACAGCTCTCAACACTTACAAAGCGAGCACCAACAGTTTATAGCTTGACAAATTCGTACGTCACGAGGTACGTAAGACAGCGGAGGTGATAAGTGTGCGCACGGGAAGAGGGTCACCTGATGAGAGAGACCTCAGGCTTACTCTTCGTAAGCCTGAGGAGCATGAAGCCGTGGACAATCGGGTAGTAAGCCCCGCCACCCGCTGGATTATGGGATTGTCACATACGTATTTGCCAAGCTACAGACGTTCAGTTCCAGTTCAGTACCATTTTCTTTTTCTCTTCCTACCCCGCCCCTCTGTATACAAAACACAAATAAAGCCTTGTATGGAAAGAGATAAACAACCAAGGATTAAGATGCAAATGTTCCGTCAGCCTTTATGTTAGATTAGAAGAGAAGAGACAGAGGGAAAGGGGAATAGACTTTAAGCTCTCCACTCACACACAAGACACATGTAAAGGCTGTTATCATTTTATCAATCGATTTGGGTGCCTCGCGGATCACTCCAGTTCGCAGGTGCCCACGAGGACCGACCGGAAAATCCAGCAGCTAGTTTATGTGGGATCTCGAATTAAAAAAAAAATGAAGCCACCAAACGATTTATTTGAATTTCATCGCGGCACCCGGACCTTCATGATATTGCTTCACATGCTTCTCTTTCACACACGCTGCGCTCACTTAATGTTACGTTTGTATTTCCATGTGCATATACGTACTGTCGTCATCGTTGGTGACGTGTGCGGCGAGGTGGTGCCGCAGCGCCGTCTCGCTGGCCTGAGCGGCGCCGCACACGCCGCACGACAGCCGCATCGTCGGCGGCGGCGCGACTCGCACCGGGCTCTTTATATCCGAGTGCACGGACCGCCTGCACACACACATCGCTTACACTAACATTCTTGCCGGCACGTTAGCCAGAATCGTTACATGTGCACACTTCGTTTTTTAGGTTTTTGGCCATAACCTTGCCAATTTACGTGCCGCTGAAAATACAGCGGGTCCCAACCTGTGGTACGTGTACCCCTGCTGAATACGCGGATTTTCATTGGGGTTACGTGCCAATTGTATTTGTAATGAGGAAAATACTACAAAGTTGTGACAAGTTACTTATATAAAGATTACCATAATGTATTTATTGTGTCTAAAAAGTTTAGTTTAAAATGAACCTTAAAAGTAATAACTAACTGAGTGATGCGGCGCATGGCGCTGTATCTGTGTGATATATAATGTATTTGCTTTTACTAATCAATACAAATTGATTAGAATTTGTTTCTGCGCACTAACCTCGAGAATAATCAATAAGATATAATAACTTATTTCTGCATTTGATAGCTCAAAAATTACGGATTGTATTATAGGCTATTTAACATCATGCTATGACCCTTAGAAGCTGAGCAAAAACTGTAATTCATTAAAAACAGGTAAACTTATTTTTTAATCTGTACGAACAAATCTGTAAGATCAAACCGCGGAATATAGCTAGTTGAGAGAGTATATGTGACAAACTTGTCATACCTATGACTATACATGTGGTTACGTTGCTGGAAGCTCTCGCCGCACACGGTGCAGTCGTACGTGTTCTCCAGCGGCCGGCCCATCAGATGCCGCTTCCGGTGCTGGTTGAGATTCGTCACCTGCAACGCATTACTAATTTTAGTACTTACTACTACTGGATAAAGGACAAACAACTACATATATTCAGACTAGAAAACAGTTAGCAAGTTTTTAGTGGAAGAACCATTTGGGTTTCACATATATCATATAGGAATGTGTTCGCCACAAAGAGCGGGCAATCTCATGTTTTTCTTAATATAGATAAAGAGGCTAAAGAGCCGGCGCCGAGCGGCTGGTAACATTTAATGTACTGGTATCACCAGCGCTCATGAACATCCTCAACACCAGAGGAACTGCAGATGCATTGCCGTGCTGACCTTTAAGGAAGAAGTATCTCTTCTTGAAGGTCCCCAAGTCATATTAGTATAATATTAAGTGATCGCCCTTCTACATTCACAACATGTTCAAATGTATTGTCGGTATTTCAGAGCACAGTAAGCGGGAGGGTTTCATATTGTGTCTGTCCTAATTAGACATTATAAAAAAAAACTTTTCCCTAATTCCTCACCTGAGCGTATGCTTTATCGCAGCCGGGCTCAGGACAGACGTACGGACGCTCGCCGGTGTGCAGGCGCACATGATTGTTTAGATTCGTCACCTGAATTTGTAAATTAGACAAAAAAAAAAAATGATCTCCCTCAATCTGTCCCTATCAATGTGAGTCTTAATCATGCAAATTTCTAAAAGGTCTACAGTGTATCCTTTTGGGTGAAGCCCTATATAAATGCTTACATTATATCAATAGTTTGCACTCACCTGTGTAAACGCTTTGCCACACTCTGAACACTTATAAGGCCGTTCGTTAGTGTGGATACGGAGGTGCGCCCTCAGATTGTTTGACTGAGAGAATGCTGGAAATAAAACATGAAAAAAATTGAAATGGAGTTCTATTGTGTAACTAATTACTAGTTTTCCATAGGTAGCACTAATTATGTTGATCGGGTCGCAACTTAACTTCACAGGCACACACGTTGGGCCAATCTGAATGCCAGACGGCCAATGTTTCTTGGAATTTTCATATTCATAGATAGAGCCATTTTAGAGTCTATAGAGAACAACACACATTGCCTTTTATTCACATAACTGTAAGAGCTCCTTGTATATCCAAGTAGCCAGGGATATATAAGGAGCTAATAAAATATAATAAGACTCATTATATTTAAATAGTGTAGCATGTATTTCTTTTTAGATGTTTCTATACAAAAAATACTATATGCCATGTGATCTATGACAGTACCCAATCCTCATTTACATTGGGCTATATTACTGAAAAAGTCTGCTATCTCTGATCCGACCGCACAAAGTGGAGAAAAACTATAAAAGTAGGTAGCGGCCCTCAGATGAGTGAGGGGGAGTGAGTGAGAGTGATAAATGAGGAACCAATACACACACAGAGATTTTTGATCACTGAAACTGCAGATAGGTGAATGAGAGAAATTCATTCAATATTAAATACATAGCAATCCCAACCGTAGTCTAGTGGCATAGGCAGAGATTATGATTTCCATTAGGTGCAGTCTTGACACACTTGTTTCATGCCTACATTCAAGCATAAAATAAAATTACAGTCTTACCTTTATTACAATAAGTACAGACAAAGCGCCTTTCAGCACGATGGTTGCGAAGGTGACTTTGTAACTGGACACTCTTTTCAAATGTCTTCTCGCAAATGCCGCAATATAAACCAGGTTCTATGCTCACCTAAAACATGAAAAGAATATTCTGTTAAATCAATAAGCTGACTTAAGTTTTCATTCAAATTTACAATGATCTACCATACCTCTATGGTATTGGAAGACTTTGGTTCTGTTGCTTCAGATGGGTGGTCACCAATAGTAACTTCTGGTACAAGCGGCTGGCACTTAAAACATGCATAAACACCATCTTTCCCAGTTTCAAACAGTTGCTGAAATTATAAAATTAAAGTAATATTAAAATACAATAAAACAATTAAGACCATAATAGTTTATGCTAAAAAAAAATTCTCCTTGGACTAAGATCATATATTTACTCTTATTTTATAAAAAGTAATACTGTCATATATAATAATATAACAAATAAACTGTATTTGTACCTGTATTTAAAAGAAACAAAGGTTTTTCTGAATGTTATTAGTAGCTATCTACAGAGAGAAAAAAAGATGTTTTTACAAAGCGCGATGCCAGACGTAAAAAAACAAACCAAGAGACGAAAGAAGAAAAAAAATAAGGCGGGCAGGTTTCGAACACAAGTTTTTTTTATTATTATTGCTACATGAGCTCCACGAATTACTAATCACTTTTAAAAAATAAAACCACATAAATATTTCTAAAGAAAGAGCCTCTCGAATTATAATAGTGTTATTTTTATAACACTCGTAAAGAAAACAAAAAATATTGACGGAGTTCTAGCCGATACAATGGTATTACAGAGTGTTTTCATCTACTTACAACTGCAGGCTTCAGACATATTCCACATTTATCCATGTTTAACGGTTTTCTATTCACGTATATTTTGTATACAAATATAATTCCGTAAATATTGCTATTTTTGCCATTATACGATAGACCGTCAGAAAAAGGACAAGCGGGGTGGGGCACAGTGAAGCAGGGTTGAGGGGGGCACTGCTTACCGTTTACCATAGACTAATAAAAGGTTATCAACATCGATTTCAGCACTAATATTTGTGAATACTATAAACTAAATAGGACTACCTATTTTATAATCGGGTTTTTATTTTTAATGGCTTAAATAACAATTTTCTCGCAAATGATTCCTAAGAATATTTAATTACCGTAGTTAGTTATTTCGTACCTCATACATACTCTTTGGTGTTTTTGTTGTTTGTACATTTTTGACTTTTGACAAATATCTCAAGACCATGCGAATATACTTAGTAAATAAAGTTTTAAGATTTTTTTCAATGGATTTAGAGCAATTTATTTTATAAGTTCTTGTTATTTTTTATTTAGATTTATGTATTCCTATGATATATTTTTACAACAGCGTTAACACGTTCTCTTTAGAGTGATACTTCGGGACATTTACAATACTATAATTCGTAAACATGTCTGAAAAACCAGTTGTAGCTAGTGGAAATCAGCCTATTGTAAAAATAGGGCACTATACTTTAGGTGCCACTCTTGGAGTAGGTACATTTGGTAAAGTAAAAATCGGTGAACATCAACTTACCAAACACAAAGTTGCTGTAAAAATTCTTAACAGACAGAAAATTAAATCCCTGGATGTTGTTGGCAAGATAAGACGTGAAATTCAAAATTTGAAACTATTTCGTCATCCCCACATTATTAAATTATATCAGGTATGGCTATTTAATATTTCACTTGTGAAAAATATTATGCTCACAGAAAGATATGGTTTTTAAGATGCATGAATTACATTTTTAACTTTTAAAACACTAGTAATTTGCCAATAATCAATCACATAGATATGACAATAATATAATTGTTTTAATCATTTCATTATTGAAAATTTCAAAGTTGAGAAACCATTTTAAAAAGATATTTCACTACAGAAGAATATGAGACATTTAAAAGCAAAATGAGTGACCCAATTTTTTCTGAAAAGCACTATCAGGTGATCCGCTTCTACATTTCCCACCATCTTCCATAAAAAAAATCTTCCACATTAAGATGGAATTTCTGTTGACAAAGGTTACATCTTTTTTATGTTAAATTCTTAAATTCCATAATATTACAAAACATTTACAAAACATACAACTTTTTCTCACATTATCTTAATATATATTAATATAATATTAGTTATTCATATTATACAATTTCACTTCACTTTATCTCATGATTACGACAAAATAATAGATAAAAAGTATAATGGCCACCATGTATGGTAAGTGACATTCGTTTGTTTACAAAAATTCTATCTTGATTTAGAACAAATCATAAACATTTCTGATTATTCTTCAACACAACAATATAGTTAATTAAGAATATACCCTTGAAATTGAAATCCACTTGATAAAGTTATTTCATACATAAGAATCTTGAGGTACAATTTAAATGTAAAAAAATTAGGAATGGAGCACAATTCCACTTGATGTTAAATGGCAATGTGATCTATATAAACCGGAGTGTTTTGTGTCTCACCTGACAAGTGAGGTGCTGAGGCCTAATTCTTATAAGGGAGAATTGGAATAAGGATTTGACCAAGTAGGAGGTGAACAGGTAAAGGAATATCTTTTCTGTTTGCCTTCCTCTGTCCATCAGGTAGGCAATGCATCTGTAACCGCAACTGCAGATGTCTATAGGTGGTAGTCGCTAGAAGTTGTTAGTACCAGCTTGTTGCCTTCTTGTGTTATAAAAAAAAGTGTAATATGATGAGCAAGATGGCAAAACAAACAACTTGTTCCAGTCCTTTGCTATACACACACTACACACAATGAAATAAAATTGCTTTGGTTATAAGGCATTTGTTTTTAATTCTTGATGCACTCTATCAAAACTTTAGTGTTATTGCTCAGTTAGTATCCTTGCCATGCAGTGTAATATCGTGAAGTATACTTATTAAAGACTACCAATCTTCTATAAATGATATTCCAGACAGAGAGATCACATTCTAAACTGTCTTCTATTATGGATATTTTCTATATATTTTTCTTTGCAGGTGATATCTACACCAACAGACATCTTTATGATAATGGAATATGTCTCTGGTGGTGAACTCTTTGACTACATAGTGAAACGTGGCAAACTACAAGAACATGAAGCAAGAAGATTCTTCCAGCAGATCATATCCGGTGTTGACTACTGTCATCGGCATATGATTGTGCATAGAGATCTCAAACCGGAGAATCTCCTTTTGGATCACAATATGCATGTGAAGATTGCAGATTTTGGTTTATCTAATATGATGCTGGATGGTGAATTTTTGCGCACGTCGTGCGGATCGCCAAACTATGCTGCGCCAGAGGTTATTATTTTACTTATTGATATTTTAATGGATTATAGCATTAAATGTGCGGCACTGAAATATTCCTAACACATTTATGAAAGATGGAAACAATCAAACAAGTGGTTCACATACTCTACCCATAGATAAATGATACATACATGAATGCTGAAAGGTGCAATTATTTACTAAATGTTGGTTACTCTAAAGGGGAATACAGTGCAGTAGAGTTAATATATGAAACAGTTACATTTATACAAAAGTTTTATTCTACAACAGAGTTGTATTAAAATGAATGTATGTTCGTAAAATAAATTAGACACACAAGCGAAACGGAATACTCAAGACCAAAGTAGGTAGTACAGTACATGTATAAAGCAAGTGGTTTTCCCTGGCATTTTCAATATGAATTGTTGTATTGGCAATTAAAATGAATATATATATATATATATATAGGAAAACCCGAGCATCGACAATATATCAGTCATGCACTGCTATTATAAGGTTACCTGTATGTAATTAGAATTCTCTTGTGCTTTGTAATTTTAGATAAGTATCAAGATAACTGCCACAGATAATAATTATAACTCGTACATTTGCAGGTCATCTCAGGCAAATTATATGCTGGTCCAGAAGTAGATGTATGGTCTTGCGGTGTCATCTTATATGCATTATTATGCGGTACTCTACCATTTGACGACGAACATGTACCTACGT
Source organism: Papilio elwesi (assembly GCA_029849275.1). Taxonomy (NCBI): domain Eukaryota; kingdom Metazoa; phylum Arthropoda; class Insecta; order Lepidoptera; family Papilionidae; genus Papilio; species Papilio elwesi. The sequence continues at coordinate 2,611,185 of CM056707.1, read as the reverse complement.
TGTTCCGAAAAATTAAATCGGGTATATTCCCGATTCCAGAATATTTAAACAAGTGTGTTGTAAGTCTGTTATGCATGATGTTACAAGTTGACCCCATGAAGAGGGCGACCATAGAAGATGTCATGAAATACGACTGGTTCCAGAAGGACATAGCGGATTACTTATTTCCATCGCCTGTGGAGCAGGTACGTTTACCTTTTTATTAAAACAACTAACAATTTGCCTGATTTTCTCTTGGGTACATAGATTGACGAATAAAAAGTAAAATTTAGCCAAGTTTAATCGCTGTAAGAAGTTATTTCTATTTTTTTTATTACTAAGACTCTGTTAACAATCTGTTTTTCTGTCCGTCCGTCTGTCATCAGGCTGTATCTCATGAACCGCGATAGTTCATACTGTCTGTATGACAAAAAATACTAAAAAACAATAAAGGAAATATTTAAGGGGGCTCCCATAAAACAAACGTGATTTTTTATAGATCATTATCTACCGGTACGGAACAACTCGTGAGCGAGTCCGTCTCGCACTTGGCCGGTTTTTTGAATCCGTACAACAGTCCGAGTTTATCTAGAACATAGAATAAAAGCTTTTGTCTTTATAAATATAGATTACAGAATAAAAGTTTAAGCTTTTAATTTTAACTTTAGTATAAAGATTGATTTAATTGGTTATGAGTGATGTCAAGATGCAGTTAAAATTATTTATTGAAGTCCAGAAAATAGCATAAGGATTTCTTCATTCAAACATATGACAATGGAGCTAGTCATATAAAAATATTTAAATTAAGGTGTATATTATGGTATATTTGACGGTTTGAGTTTCCATGGTCCACCCGTTGGCGACGGTGGGTTTAAATAATGCTAACAAAACACCATTGTTAAATGTGGTATCAACTGGTTGGAGAAATATCAATATCACATAATATTGTTTGTACAGTCTAATTAATAGGTTAGTCCACATCAAGATAGATTTTTAGAAACAAAGGTTACACCTTAACCTCTATGTTAAGATTCGTTAATTCTTAAATATTTACAAAAAATATATTTTTTTAACTTTACACTAGTGTGTAAAGTTTGTTTGTTTACAAAAATCCTATCTTGAAGTGGATCCAGAGATGATCCAAGTTTCAACCCCTCTGTCTTAACCTGTATCTATTCGAGTTCATTACGTTTTACAATAGGAGACCGGCTACTTGGACGTAGATGCGATAGTGGAGGTGTGCGAGAAGTTTGGTGTGAAAGAACAAGAGGTGCACACCGCGCTGCTGAGCGGCAACCAGCACGACCAGCTGGCGATCGCGTACAACCTCATCATAGACAACAAGAGGATCGCCGATGTGGCTGCAAAGGCTGACGTCAAAGACTTCTATATTGCCGGTAAGTAATTATGGTGAAGAATCAAGTGAAAGAGTAAGCAACCTCTCGGTGAAACAGCAAGAGGTATTCTTTCGCTAATCGAAAGCTTTTCTAACAGCGATTAGTCTAGGCTATATTTTAATTTTTAATCTGTGTTTCTATCTACCTGTAGTGAGCTGGGACGGGTTGCGTACATATAATTGCATTATCAATTCGCAGGGCACTCGCCCCCGACCATGACGGAGCCCACTCGACCCCACCCTGAACGCATCGCCCCTATGCGTAGCAAAGAGTCCCCGAGCGCGCTACCCACTCAGGACAAGCAGAGAGGGACGCCTGTTAAGAGGTATATATTTAAAGTATACGATTTACGTAAGAAAGAGACGATAGTTGGTAAGGAAAGAGAAGGAAGAATTAGTATTCTGGATCTTCTCACCAGAAGAGACAGTAGCTGAGCCAGCAATAAATTATCTAAAACGAAGTGACCGTTATCTTTTCAAATTCTATAACTACCAGAAGAGCAACTATAGAGGGTTTAAGTCTATGGTCTAAAAACTCATCTGTAATTGATACATCATAATTGGGTTTCCGAGGTCAATTTGAGGCTAACACTGTGAAATCTTCAAAACCATAGTAGGTTGAACTCTTGCGTAACTCAACCTTGGCGATTCTAATTGTCAAGTCTACATTGACGGAATGTTCAACTCGAGTTCGATTTAATGTTACTTATCTAACATATAGTCTTGGTCTCCATGAAATAATACATGAGGGTATAAATTTCTTATTAGGTTTTTGTGACATCAGCGTTAAAGGTGGATGTTTTAAAATTAACTATTGCTTAAAGTGGTTGAACCCGCAACAATATCTGTTGCAGGAATAAGCTCGACCTGTGAAATTCCATGACCTCACAGAAGACAGGCGTGAAATGTTAGTATTTGCGTTTCGTATGACTGAGATGCTGGAAGCCTAATTCTACTCTTTCATCTATTTGTAATAAGGAAACATTGGGAAGGGGAGGAGTATTTGATGGGGGAGATAGGAAAAGGGAATATATTTTTTGCTGTTTGACCCTCCTCTGTCCATTGAAGGTAGGCAACGCGTCTGCAGCTCATTAGCTTGTTACAGATGTCTATGGGTAGGTTCATATCGGATGAACCGCTTGATCGTTTGCCATCTTCTTTTATAAATCAAAACTCGTACATTTGCAGAGCGAAATGGCATCTCGGCATAAGATCGCAGAGCAAGCCCAACGACATCATGCTGGAAGTGTTCCGAGCCATGAAAGCGCTCGACTACGAGTGGAAAGTCATCAACCCATACCACGTCAGGTATAATATTTATATATAACTCTTACATGCATCGCCTTCTTTCATATTTTTTTCTTCCTGTCCTCTCACTTATTAAATTATACTCTAGGTTGGTTAGTTCTTTTACAGCCGGCCGCCTGCCTCACGTCAACCCCTAGTTTACTGATATTTCCCAATCACCATTTCAAATAACCTTAAACTTGTGCTAGGGCGCGGTTCATGATAGTGGTCGAATGACGAATTCGCACCCACGACCATGTTGTACATGTATCGCAGTCCGTATCGTAACAATTAGATTATTTTATGTCTCATTCTAGGGTACGCACGTTAAACAAAAAGACGGACAAATATGTGAAGATGTCTTTACAACTTTACCAAGTGGATTACAAGTCTTATTTGCTGGACTTCAAGTCACTCGCCTGTGAGAAGGAGGAATACGATAATGACTCTGGTTCGACATCAGTAGCGTCCACTCCTCCCAATCCTATTACCATACCGACAGCACCCCAAGGTCACCACACGATGGAGTTCTTCGAGATGTGTGCAGCTCTCATCATACAACTGGCTCGATAAACTTTGAACGAAACTAATGTATTAAATCCACCTAAGATTTCCAAAGTAAGAACATTTTTGGTTACACATATTATCAAATGAGGGGCTTAATAGATGGGGGTCTGATAACTAAGAGTTTACTATGAAATTATTTTAATTTGTCAATTTTTTTTTGTTTTTTTTTTATACTTCCAGGGGCTGCATCACTATATATTTTAAAGCCCTTCGCTAAGTCTAAACAAGACATACTGAAAAAAAAACACCTCAAATGGGGAACTGCCGATGCATTTTCATGCGTCAGAAATCGCTCTGGGTTGTTTAATAAATTTTGATTTAAATTTAACTACCAAAAAAATGACTAGTAATTCGCTATTCGACTGAATATCCAAGTAGGCAGATAGTTGCGAGTTCAAGACAAACATAATATAATTTAAATTGTTGCAATAATTCTTTCTTTATATATATGGTTCTTAGTCTGTAGTTGTAGTGTTAATACAAAAATAGGCTACACAAAAATATAACACAAGTTTAAATTATTGTAATATATAAGAAATTTATTGATGTATTATATGAATGAAGTGTTGCTTGTTCAAAAATGTATTATATTTAGGTTTTATTTATTTACTTATTATGTAATGAACTAATTGAAATCTATTAGGTTAGGGGGAGGGATCTACATACATTGGTTATGAAAAAAAACGAAAAAAAATTTTTTTTTTGGAAATGAGTGTGACAAGCCACATAGCGAGGCGATTGTGGCGACATCTAGTTCTGTACAGGTGTCCCAAATGCCAATGTCAAATCGTAAATATTGATTATATACTACTAGTATACACTTTTGAAATCAAAAGCATTCTAAAAACAGAATGTTCATACTCTGTGAACATTTTTAACATTCCGTGACTAGAAAAATTCGGCACAGTTTCATGCGCATGAATCCCCTTTCCTATAAAACTTATATTAGTAAAAACTACGAAAGCTTAAAGTTACGAAATGATACTGTCTAACGCTTAGGTTTCCTCTTATAAAAGATAATGGGACAGTTGTACGAGACAGATATCTAAAATAATTCAATAAAACAGATCTGTTTAAGTCAGAATTATTTGTGTGGTGGTATGGAACTAACCAAAAAACTATATAGTCCTTGTATCTAACAATATCCGACGGGCGTTACTTTTGTGCGTTTTTATTTAATTTATGAAATGTACGAAGCGGACTAAGTGTCATATTACATATTAGATGTCATCGTTATGAAACATAAAAGCCAAAAGGAAAGATCAATTTTTTATGGACCAAGGAGACCGCTACTACTATACTAAATGAGTCGCCGTATAATGGATAGAGGATAGACCGGGAAAAGGATATTTCCTATCTCCATGTATCCCGTCCAATTCTCTTCTTCTTATCCATTAGTGACGTAGTTTTATCTTATTTCCCTGTGAACGACAACTTATTCCTAGCTTAGTCTAATTCACTGAGCTAGGCCTGGCTGAGAAGGCAAGGCATCTTGTCTAATGTTAAAATTAGGGGTAATTGAACACTTAGATCGTCACATCAGCTAATTTGAGTTCTCTTTCCCTTCCCACCCTTTCCTCATACGGATAGGATGGGAACGGGGAGGGAAGGAAATATCCCTTTTTCCTGTCTATGCCCTCCTCTGACCATTAAAGGAAGGCAACACATTTGCCTGTTGCGGATGTGTATGGGAAGCGCTCACTTAACATCAGGTGATCCGCTTGCTCGCTTGCCACCTTCTTCTATAACAAAAAATCTTTGATACAATATTATTTGGAAACATTTCTAATGACATCGTTAATTAGTTTATATTCTTATCACAGCATAGGTTTATGATACGACAGAGTAGTGACTTTGGTCGAGGTGCGCGGTACTTAAAGGTTATGTTTGCCATAGAAGTTTAATGCTTGTCGGCAAAAAAATCACTTCAAAATTTGCTTAAGATTAAAAAATCTCAGGACACAGTTTTCGCTCGCATATATTAGCCATTGTAAATATAAAGATATAATAAAATGTAATAAATACTTATTAGTTACCAAAGAAAGCTATTATGATGTGCCTTGCGTGTTTTAAGTGCAAATACTTTTACACTATTTTAAACTTAATAAAAAAATTAGTTTGTATATATATTGTTAATTAAAAAACACATATTAACATATATATAATATAAGAAAAATTACTAAACAGCTTTCCTGCATACTATATATAGTTGTAAAGCTTAAAATAAGTTTCGAATTAAAAGTGTACTCAGATGGCCTCTGACTAGTCTACTAGACGTTAAACTTTCTAATGATTGAATACTAACTGACGCTACGATGCACTAACACATAAATATGTGCATTTGCTTAAATTTCATGTCAGCATAGAGTTGCATATCACTTTATTATTATGGCTCAATATGAAAGTATTAAATATTTTTGACGTTTAACATGTTTTCTCTCGCTTTTCTGTGGGAATGATTCGGTTAAAAGAGACAGGAGCGTGCTCCGGGAAGTCGCGGATGCGCGCGTTATTTGCTTTAACCAATGAGCACGCGCGTCAGGAGGTCAGAGAAGAGAAGGCAAGATGTAAGGCTCGCTCGTTTTTATTTTGAAATGACTTCTAGGTGTTAGATTCGTACTCGCGCGTACATGCGAAGGGTTCGTCTTTCTCACATTAGCCTGAACTTGCATCAACTACGCTGATTTTGCCTGACCGAGGAAGGTAATGTTTTTTGCGGAAAATAATCACTACTAGGTGAAGGCAAAATGACCGTAATTATTATGTTTGCGTTATTATCATAAAATCAATTTATTATTTAGTCTGTCCAGATCAAGGGTTACTAGAGCTACATACACCCGTCCAGATAATGCACTCGTTCAATCCGTTGTATGCGCGTTTGAGAACGCGTAAAACGCTTGCATCTCAAACGCCATTGCTGCGGACAGAAATACGCGCGTGGCCGTGGTGAGTTGACGTATTACAAAATAGAGGGCGAGCGACATAGCTACAGTCCTCCTCTAGTCATCGGGCGTAGGAACGCGCGTAAAACGCTTCATCCGGACGGACTCTTACTGAAGGTAAAACAGCTATGTTTCACTCGTAGGCATTTTGAAAAAGATTGAGTAACAAAATCGTTCATCCTTTATTTAAACTGTTTTGGAGGCTTTAACTCGATGATCTTCACCATAGCTTGTAGAGTAACGCTTTAGAAACTATAATAAATGGTAATGAAATTGTTTTAAAGATAAAACTTTACTTAACATTTCGCTATGACATAGTGCCTTATTTAGTTTTCTATTGAGCAATAAATAGTTTAAGGTATGTGCAATACATACATATATTTCATATACACAGTTAACATAATCGTACAAAAGTAAATGCACTTAATTATATTGTATAAGTATGTTTTGTAGTTTAAACCAAATAGTGTTAGGGATATATAGAGGTATAATAAATATTGAGTTAAATCGTGGGTTGGGAAGGCTTTTTGCAGTAGTCGTGTTCTATAAATATTGTTATTGACTTATTTATTTCGTAGTGTAATCGACTTACAATGTGCGCGTTGCAACTTAAATAAAATAAAGACCCTAAAAAATTATTAAATACTTTTAAAATATATAAATGTCTTGTTTTATTTTTATATATAAAAAAAACTAAAGAATTATTACGGTAATGTTTAAGCATTACAAAGCTGTCTAATAGTTCCAAATGAAGATAGAATTTTTGCAAACAAACAAAACGTCATTTACCAAATGATGGTTTTTTAGAAAATCATTGTGTATGTGTGTGTATTTACGAATTTAAAAAGAAAAAGTAAGTAATTTTTGTTTACAAAAATTCCACCTTGACGTGGAACAAACTATACCCTAAAGCTTCTAGGTAAATACAAGAGCAGGCCTCTGTTGCATGAATGTGTCGGCTGCACTTAGAACCCGTTATCCTAAGAGCGACAAACGCGGTAATGCAACGCGACTAAAGATAAAGTTGCTTACAAGTCTTCACTCTTACGACCTAACTGGGACGCTTATTACTTTAGTTCGTCAAGCAGCGCGACGAAAAGGGTGACACTAGCTGTCCACTTTTTTTAATATTGAATACGTAATTGAATTACGTAACCTTTTTTGCTATCACTGTCTTTGGAATTCTTTTAACCGGTGATTTTTCATGACCATAACATATATAACTTGTTTCTTTGCAAGATATGAATGTTGTAAACAAACAAACGTCATTTACCATACAAAGCAACCATTACACTTTTTACACTTTCATCGGAAATGATGTAATTTCGTGGAAATCGTGAGATTAAGTGACACAAGCTGTAGTATAAAATATTAATTACCACTCAATTTTGCGACAATTTTTTATCTTGGTTCAGTTCAGAATACCTGGGTAATTTTACAATTGGTGAGATATCCTCGTTTACTCGTCTTGTACAATTAAAGATACTTTTAAAATAAAATAAAACACAATTTTAATACTGTAATTTATTACAGATCTATTAAATTAATTTAAAAACAACTACACTATTCCATTTCAAACAAAATGGATGCATTTGTCAATCTGAAATATGAAGGATATTGGTTCTATAACTAAAACAATAAATTAAAACCTCTCTAAAAAATCTTAAATAAGACTGTAAGGTAATGGAAAACATTTACTAAGTTTTAGCTTTTATATGTTCATCGCCCGTAAAATTGTTTCTAACAGAACAGAAATTTATGTGCGATAGGTTTTTACTTTTTAGAAATTTAACGTGATTACATAGTAGAATAACAACCAATAGAGGGCGCTAATATAAATTTTATTTAGCAGTGATGAATTGTTATAACCCAATAGTGTATATATTTAAGGTCCGTTTTGCGGTAATAAGATTTGTATAAAGTTTGTAGTTAAAAGAAATTGACGCAATTGAAAATGAAGTTTTGATAACACTGAAATTAAAAAAATCTGATATATCCATTGGTAGTTCTGTAAATCCGTTGCTAGAAATAGCACCAGTTTGTCGGGTCCGTTGGTACAAAGTGACAGGTCCGTCAGCAGTTCTTATAGTTAGTTGGCATAATAAATTGTATGAGTTGTGATAGGTCCGTTAGTCGGTCGGTTTGTGAAAACTCAGGCGGTGGGTGTAGGCGACATGGGCGACCCTTCATCCGGCTTGCTCTCCAAAGAAAACGGCGGGATGCGGCAGTCGAAGGTGTAGCCGTCCTCGCGCTCCATTCTGAACGTGCCCCTGGAATGGTAAGGAATGCATTAACAAAAATTGCAATTTAGTTTAGTGCCAAGTAAAAACTCCTGCACCCTTTCTACATGAGGAAAAGTATAAACATGTAGTATGCGTTCTATCCGCAAGTAAATTCGCAAGTTCATGCTAAATTCATAATAGTGAATGTCGCTTAATTGAAATAGTGAAAAAATAACTAAAATAAAATAGTGAATTATGCTAAATTGAAATAGTGAATGCCCCAATATTGAAATAGTGAATGCCGCTATAATTGAATTAGTAGACGCCTCTTCAGGAACCTGGTAAACTCAGGGCAATGACTCACCACATGTGTCCGCTAGGGGCCTGCAGGCTGACGTGACTGCTGTATTGGAAAGCGGGCGCATGGCGCGCCAGCACAGGCTCCTGGCCTACCACGCCGCGCCCGCGCACTGTCTCCAGCGTCCCCGACAGGGAGAAGATGCGCCAGTGCCGTTCGCGCAGCTGCACCGCCTGTGCCCCCAGGTTCTCGAGCCGGATACAATAGCGCCACTGAACAACACACAATCACACGGCATTCATACTGCGCAACGAATAATAACCAAAACCAAAAACTGTCAGGTTTACCCAGTTACCACTAGAATAATTGTTCTAATCCATCAATCTCTTAGTTCCATTCGCCAGGCTTCTTTTAACTAACTCCGTACATAGGCTAATCTAAGTTAATATATATATATATATATATATATATATATATATATATATAAATAAATGTACGCCACAGACACCATTCTAAATATGTATTTATTGTTGGTATGTACCAACTCGGTGACCTTACTAAACTTACCCAATACACTGCGGAATTCTGCGACTCCCGGCTGCCCATATAGAACGGTATCACAGTAACGCGTACGCCCTCTGTCGTCTCGCGGTGGACGTCGCTCAGCTCCAGCCACGGGTGGTTCTTTTTCTGCCACGCCCGAAGCGTTTCTTGAGCTATGAACGGTGGGTCTGTAAGAATTACACATAATTTATGAAACCTATCACTAAGAAATCGCCAACATATCATATATTGTGTGTATATTATGATTAACTCGTATTCATCCAGAGAATAGTTGTCAACATTGCACAATAATCATGTGGCATGTGGCAGATGCGTTGCCAACCTTTAAGGCAGGAAAAAATATATTTGTTTCTCCCTATTTAACCCCTCTTCTTCCAATCCTCTACTCCTTTCCATTCTGTCCTTATTAGGAAAGAATCGGAAAGGCAAGGCGACTTGAAATTAAACCTAAGGCACCTTACTTATCAGACGAAACGAGGAAACATACTTCTACTTGACGCCTGTCTTCTGTGAGGTTGTGGTGTTTCACCGGTCGAGCCAACCGATTCATGCAACAGATATTGTTGTTGCTAGGTCTGGCACTGTTAAAATTGATTGTGTACATGCCTTTATCGGGATTGTGCATGAGGAACTTGTCGAAGAGCTCGTGCTGCAACGGCACGCGTTCTAGCGATGTGTAAGGGATGATGTCGTCGTGTGCCACATAGTCCAGCCCCGGGATGGCGTATAGGCTGCGACTCGACTCCTGGTTGCCCAGGAACGTTACCGCCTCCGTTTGTGCTCGCTGTAAACATGGTGAGAATCGTCTTGGAGATTCTACGGGTGGTTTTTGCGAGAACTTTTTAAGATGCATACAGCGATTTTACTAGTGCCAAAACCTATGGCTTTTGTCACCGACATGCTATTAAGTGTATAATGTGTTCAATAATCTGGCAATCTGGTCCATTTACTTCAAATGTCCTGTCTGTATACCCAACCCCCATTATAAAATAACGAATATCACAATTGATTGGTGACATTTGATACACCAGTAAAATAATAATAATAATATCCTAGGACATATTCACACACGGCCATCTGATCCCAAACTAAGCAGAGCTTGTATTATGGCAACCAGATAACTGATATACTACATATACTAATTTTCTTTTGTAAATACATACATAGATAAATTACACCCAGACTCAGGACAAACAGACATGTTCATGCACACAAATGTTTATCCTGGGTGGGAATGGAACCCACGACCTGGGGCGTGAAAAGCAAGTATCTCACAAACCATGCCAACCGGCCTGTATAATAAATAGTATATTCTATTTTGAGCATCAAGAATTTTATAAACAGAAATTTGATACATAGATATACAAGCGGTGTTCTTCATTATATTCATTCTGGAACATCTATAACAAAATCTTTAAACTTTATCAGCAATGACCTCTGTCTCTCTTTTCCTTTAATAAAAGGTGTAGAGGCATTATTACCGAAGTTATCTGATCATCTGTTTATTATATTATTATTAATTTACTCTCTTTACATTTACATTCCAATGTAATATGAATATTAAAATGATGTTTTACCAATGATGATGATGATAATATAATAATGGCCTGTTACTAATTAGTGAATAATTATTAAAACAATTATGGTTAGATACAAACCAATTTAATGTAATGATTTTAAAGAATTGGTGACGGTAAAATAACTGAAGTTTTTATATATGTGATTAAAGTTAACAATCCGCTGGCTAATGAAAGATAACAGCCATCTGCAACAAGCAAATGAGTTCCCGATGTGTTGCCTACTAAAATAAAGCTTTTGGACAAATAGATAGTAGATAGAAAAAGGATGTTCCCTTTTGCTATCCATCCCATCCTTCCCTCAGTAGGCAAGAATCCCGTCTTATCCCTCATTAAAAAAGAGAAAAGAATTGAGGTACCAGCACCTCACTCAGGTGAAATGCTGAAGCATAAATTACATCAGAAGAGAATTTTAAGCTGTTAACTCCCGCCATAAAGGGCATATGGTGGTGTGTAATGACCATGCCATACTCCACAAGTAAGAATAACAATTGATGCTAACAACTTTTCGACATTTAAGCATTAATATACAAACACCATAGTTAATGTTTAGTCAACATAAATTAGAGAATAATATATATATTGATACCTTTTTCTTCCACTCGGGTCTCATGTCGATGTTGGTTTGCACAGTCAACAATAAATCATTTGAATTTAGTATCAATTTGAATTAAAACATAACTGAATTATGAATAATTATTGAAGACATTAAACAAACAGCTAACAATGTTAGTCATGAAATCGAAAACACTTTCATTCAAACATCCAATAAGTAATACAAATATATTTCTTTTAACTCAACTAACCCTGAAAGAGGGTAATGTTTTTTGCCAGTATGTATGTATGTCTGTTCCATTGTGAGCACTCGCCTAAAAACCTTGACTAATTTTGAAGAGTGAGGTGTCATTAGATTTGTACTCTTCCCCAGAGTGTCACAAATACAATAAGGATGTAATGAATTATGATAATCATACAGCCAGCTGGCTTTTATATTATAATAACTATTACTTGTTTTACCATGCATAAGAACCTAGCAATCTGATATATATAGCTTTGGAAATATATACTAAATATGACAAGGAGATGAAGCCAAAAGCCACAAAGTAATCATAAAAAAAATGATTTACATAAAAATAATATATATATATATACATATATAACATTAATTTTATAAAATTAAAGCTATAGCTTGGACTCCAAAAACATTAAACGAATACTATGACTGTTACTAAAACAAGTACATGATGATTGAGATGGAAAATATTTTAAACAAACTTGATGAAGAGAAATGACTAATTGTTAGCTCTGTCTATCCCGATTGGGATAAAAGCAAACTTACCTTTTTTAATTAACCCAAGAAAACAAGAAATACATATATAGTGTATTTTGGTATTCAATAGTTTCCAAGAATTCATTAAATGATATGCCAAAAGTTGTTAGCATTGACATAAATAAAGCATTCATTCATTTGTGTATTTAATTTGACATTTGATGGATACTTACTATGTAAGGGGCATCCCGGGTATCAATGAGAACTTGATAAAACGTGTGGGTTCTCCCTTTGACTTCCTTTCCAACGTTTGATAAAGAATCTCCAGCCTCCGAAGGACTAGAGGTCTCTGCGTACTCCTTTTTATTAGTTGCATCCCTATCATAAACTCTTGCTAACCAAGGAAATAATATAACGCCTCTGTATCCAAATACTTTATGCAAAATAAGTTGACCCGTGTCATATTTTCCTGTTGTCTTTGGCGACTCCAACTTCCCGACTTCTGCTAACCTGAGTAACATTAATAAAATGTTAGGTTATGAGCGTAAAAATAACACAATTTATACGAATAATTAGCTACGTACCTTGTATAATGTGCTACATTTGTTAATATAAGCCTAGATGTAGTTAACTTAAAAAGATTTGCCGGTAAAATTCGTGTCAATATCTCCATTTTATCATTTTAATTTGTTGTTTTTCGTTTACACTAACAATATATTTTTCTTTTTTTATTTGACACTGACAAATTGACAATGTCAAATCAATTGATTTAGAAGCTCTATGCTAAAATCAAAGCTAAGTAAGCTATTCTGGTACACCGGTGTTGATAACTAACTAGTATCTAATATTACTTTTTATTATTATTAAATACTATTATACTAAATATTCACAGATGCGAGGAATGGGTTAGACTTGCAAGTATAGAAGATTTTGCGTATCCAATTCCAATCGAGAAGTTGCACGAATTGAAACATGTTTATGAATAGCATTTGAAGAAGAATGATTTTAGTAAAATCACTGAAATATCAACCGAATCGATTACTTTGAATGTGATAGTGTTTTTAATAGGGTTCAGCTTAGGCTGGATATTTGTCGGAAATAACTTTTATCATTTTATTTACATTTGACCACATTTACGCGCAATGTTGTTAAATAAAAGTAATAAATCATACAACATTAAGCTCGAATATAAAGTTGTTCCAAATATGGAATTTAAAATTTTTTAAGAGCCTCAATAACAACCCTACAATTTTTTTGATACCGATACCCAGCGACTTCACTATTTACCCTTTTAGTTTGGTAGCATACTTTTTAGAAAATACGACGTTAAGTATTTGCATACATATCATATTGGTCAAGATTGTATGCCAAAGTGACATAACTCTTTTGTTTTATTCGAAGCCAAGCCTCTTTTCAACGTTGTTATTACATGACAGAATGTATCGCAAAGAGTTGCATCAACGTGTGTGATACGTTGAACATTATCAAAGAGTATCTGTATCTAAAACTCAACTCTTTGACTTTATGTTCATTTTTATTTGAAAGTGAACTTCAATCTGTCATTGTATATTGTATTGTATATTTTATATGCTCTTTGGAATATAATGGTACCAACGTATCGTAAATAAAACAATACAAAGTTCAAAGTACTGTATTTGCCTACTATTAATTTTTAATCAAAATGTTGAACTGTCTCTCAAGAACTTTGCATCTTTTCGGTAAGTCTTAAAAAAAAGAAAAAGAGAACCTGTACTTTTTTTAAATTATTAAAAATTACTCTATAAGAATATAACTTATTTTGTTCATACATAATTAGCTATCTAATCAGAAAACTTTCATAATCGCTACATAATGGAAAATTAAAAAAACCCTAATAGGAAATGTTCACATAGAACATTTCCTATTACGGTTTTTCATTATATAAAACAGACAAAATTATTTATATAAAAATAACCGTTCTTGATAAATAGAACTTGTATTTTATATAATTTTATTGTCTCCTTTTTTAGGTAACAACCACTGTTTACCACAAAGAAACAATATCACAATTTAATATGCTTAAGACTCCTTTAAGACCGACAACCCTTCTGCAGTTCCTCTGGCGCTGCCAGTGTCCATGGATTAACATAATGGACGCTCTGCTTATCCTATCCCCTAATCCTTTAAAAAAAAGAAAGAACTTAGCATAAACCTCTTACCATGGACTTCCACTGGAGTATAAACTTGTCGCGAGACAAGCTTTCTCTCTGAATAGAGATGACAATATGTATTCAGCAGTGTAAACCCATGGTTAGTCAGCAATTCTGAATTCACTAACATCATCACAATGTTCTTTGATTCATCAATAGGGTCCATTTCCCAAAAAAGCAATAGGCATACATTTTGCACCCAATTTCTATGTAAATCAAATATAACAATAGCTTTATTTGATTACATACATACATACATTTGTTTTTTTTTATTAAGATATACTCTAATGCTTTATTTCAGTGTCAACTTCAGCCAAACAATCCAGATGTATTGCATCTCTGTCTGCATTACCTGATACATATCAAATGTTGTATAAAACATGTCGTGATTTTGCTGAAGCAGAACTAAAGCCCCAGGCAGCTAAATATGATAAAAATCATGAGTACCCTGGAGATGCTATTAAAAAAATGGGTGAACTAGGTCTTATGTCCATAGCAACCCCAGAAGCTCTTGGTGGGGCTGGACTGGATTACCTAGCATATGCTATAGCAATGGAAGAAATTTCACGTGGTTGTGCCACAGCTGGCGTGATAATGTCGGTGAATAACTCTTTATATCTCGGTCCAATTGTTCACTGGGGAACCGATAAACAAAAACAGGAATTTGTGACACCGTTTTGTATGGGTTTGTTGGCAATGTAATTTTTGTATCTTTAGATAACAAGTGAGGTTTAATTAATGAAATATATGATTATCGATTTGAAAATAATATGTTTTTTACATTTCCAGGAGACAGTGTGGGTTGTTTTGCACTGTCAGAGCCAGGGAATGGTTCAGATGCCGGCGCTGCTTCAACTGTGGCTAAAGATATGGGGAACAAATGGGTCCTTAATGGGACAAAATGCTGGATCACAAATGGGTATGAGAGCAAAGCATCTGTTGTGTTTGCTACAACAGATAAGAGTTTAAAACATAAAGGTATTTCAGCTTTTATTGTGCCAAAGCCAATCAAAGGCTTAGAGTTGGGCAAGAAGGAAGATAAACTTGGCATAAGAGGTTCTTCAACTTGTTCTCTTATATTTGAAGATTGTGAAGTGCCTAAAGATAGTATTTTAGGAGAGCCAGGATTTGGTTTCAAGATAGCTATGATGACATTAGATGCTGGTAGAATCGGCATAGCATCCCAAGCTTTGGGTATTGCACAGGTAAATACTTATCAATAATATGTAGAGTATGAGAAAATGAATAAATTTTTACAAAGTAACTCACTCTATCTAATATAAACCACAGTAGCTCCGTTGTGACAGCTACAATTGACTATGTGGTCTAGCCTACAATTTAGCTTGTGAGATCTACAGATAAATAAATTTACTAAAAAAAATTGTGATTATGAATATTAGTTTTTGAAAGTAAATTGTTGTTATCAATATTATTTCTTTCATAGGCATCACTAGATGTTGCTGTAGAGTATGCATCAAAAAGAATAGCATTTGGCAAACCTATTTCAAAGCTGCAAACCATTCAAACTAAATTAGCAAACATGGCTTTGCAATTAGAGTCCGCCAGGTTACTTACATGGCGTGCGGCGTGGCTGAAAGATAACAAGCAACCGTTCACGAAAGAGGCGGCCATGGCTAAGTTGGCGGCATCCGAAGCTGCAACATACCTATCACATCAGTGTATTCAGGTATATGGGGCTCTAATAACTAAATTAAGTTTCATTTAAACATAGTAATGTCTTTATCCCAATTGGTATTTTAAAATTAGTAATTGAAATCCAAATTTCACTCAGGACACAATAACAAATTTGACCAGTCATTGACCATATACACTTCCGGGAACATGCACATAAAACATATTGTCATCTCAGTTTTTTCAGAGAGAAAAAGAGAGAACCTTGTATCACGACACGGTTTTACGCCAGTGGAAACCCACAGTTAGGATTACCTTAAACATTTTACTTTATTTTTTTTATTGTATAAAGGTTTATATTTGTACACATTTGTTTAACATCAAACCACAGCTCCAATTATTATAATTATATACTGAAAGCTTTCTTAGGAATGCGTCTATAAATATTTATTTTTTATTAAGATAATGAAAACCATGTAATTACCACTTAATCATCTGTATGGTAGTAATGTTAGAGGAACTTAACCAGAAGATTGCATGCTATAATAAATAAATATGTCACCAATTAAATTAATTAAAAATTACATTTTTATATTCTCTACCAGATTCTTGGAGGCATGGGTTATGTGTCAGACATGCCAGCAGAGAGACACTACCGTGATGCAAGAATAACAGAAATTTATGAAGGCACTTCAGAAATTCAAAGACTTGTTATAGCTGGCCAAATTTTGAAAGAGTATGGCGTTTAATACTTGCACAATTTATAAAATAAAAAATAAATAAATTTAAATAACCATGACATCCTTAACCCAGAAGAACATGGAAAGATTGAGAGCTGCTTCACTATGGGAGCTTTCACTTCTACATCCTCATACATGCTCATTGTTTATGGGTACTCTTAATATTGTGTGCCTTTTGTATGCAATCCAATCTGGTTGAAATGAGACCAGAACATACCAAGAATATTCACTTATGCATAAATTTGCCCAATTGCTCTTTATATATCATTTGAATATTTTAGGAATGGTTGTTCAGCAAAAGTCAATCCATCCCAATTTTAAAATATAAGTGTAACAAGCTCAATTTGCACTTTCAAGTGCACTGTACAAAATTGTAATTGAATAAGACTGTAATTCAATTTTATACTTTACTTTCATTAAGATTTAAGTAAAATATTTAGAGATTTATTCTATTTATTGTAAATTCATGATAAATATACCAATAATTCTACTGATGATTCTAATTTTCCTTTATAAATACACTTAGAAGTGTCTATTGTAGAAAGGGAGGAGATTTTTTTATATTTTACAAAATGAAGACAATAGAGTGTTTGTAAAGATTATATTCCGCAATGTTAAACTCAAATTTTAAAAATTCTTCTAATAACTTGTATACATAGGTGGTTACAGTATCCACAGTTGGAGTATCATAATGTGACTGAAAATAATATCAACATTGCATGATATAAATAATGTCAAAAGTGCAAAATATAATATAGAAAATATGTATTTAACAGCTCTTAATATTACTGTCCCGGCCCTGAGAGAGATTTGTCCATGAATTTCCTTTTAGCAAAACAGAGCCACCATTTGCTTGGCTTGCCATCTTCTGTTGCAAACACCTGTAAGAACAGTTTAGACAAAAATTATGAGTTTCTTTTTATTTTTTTTATTACAAAGTGGCAAACGAGCAAGCGGCCCCTGGAAATAAGTACTGCTACCCATAGGCATCCGCAACAAGCTAATGAGTTGCAGATGCGTTGCCTACCTTCATGGACGAAGGAGGGGACAAACAGAAAAAAGGATAATTCCATTCCCTGTCCATCCCCTCCTCATCCGTCAAATCCTCTTCCTCTTCCCATCCTTTCCTTATTAGAAAAGGGGGAAGAGGACTACAATTAGGACTCCGGCACGTCACTCATCAGCCTGTCTTCTGTGACGTCGTGGTATTTCACCGGTCGAGCCGGCCCATTCATGCAAAAGATGTTGTTATTGCAGGCTCTACCACAGTTGCTCACAGCTGGAATTCATTCATATGGAAATATGCAAACTTTCATTCAACTTAGACCTCTTGATTAGGTTAGGGGATAATTCTTTTTTAGTGCTATATAATAAAAATCTCTATGCAAAAGTCAGTCAAGTTTTTTTATATTAAAAGTATAACATATGCGAATTTACCTTCTCACAGACCCTGTTGCCAGTCTCATGCCTCAGTTGCTGCAAATACTGTCTCATTAAGTCTGAAAATACAAATGCAACTCGTTCTAACAAATACCAATTATTATTTATTATCAAAAAGTTTTTCCTTTTATCAAAAAATACAAATTCAACCTCTGAATCTTACTATATTACCCTCACAAGCAACCACCATAGAGACACATAAAACATTGAGGTTCCAACAGGCCACAATCACAATTGCTCTGTGATAAGTTGTCATGGCTACAGTGAAATCTATGAATACACACACATCCATTTTTATACATAGATACATCAGTTAATACTAGTGACAATGCAAGTTGGAATAACTGCAATATCTTCAGACACGGATACAAGTATTTTTAATTAAAGAAATATTTAGATGTGCTGGAAATCAAATCCAAGGTATTCGCATTGACCCACAGAACAAGATCATATAAAAATTAAACTGTGACTAGGCATAGAATATAAATCATGGTGAGAGCAACAAAACCTCTACTTACTGTGCTACTTTTTTCTTGTTCAAACAAAATTAAAATCAAATTACTAACCTGCTTCTTGGGTACTGGAAGGCTTAGCATAGACTGAATTAAGAGGAAATCCTGGCTCACCAGGAACATCGAATTTGGAAATAGCAAGCATATACATCTCCTGCTGTCCCTGGTTCTTATTAGAGCACTTTTGCAATTTCTTCAAGCATTCTGAGATGTACAGAGTTAAGTATATGAGAACTCTGTCTGCATCTGACTGAATATAAAAAGGATGTGTTAAGTGTACATTTTGTGATATTATGTAAAGTATCAATCACTTTAAAAAGGAATTCACTTAAATTCACCAATCATTATACACAAATAGATGAGTCATGTTGCTATTTTTATACTTCATCCATTTCTAGTTAAATATCTAAGTGGTTTATTAGATATTTTATTTATTTAAAATAAAATTACAGTTTACTTATCACCACTTGGAAAATAATTCCTGTAAGTACCTTCAAATGTGTATAAAAACTATTAAAGCATTAAAATCCTTACCTTAATCTCATAAAATCTAAAGAATACATTGGCCTTAAAATAATTCAGTGCTTCGTCGATAACATCCAATTCTAGTTTGGGATTGGTGGGCGCAGGGCCTCTGTATGTAGTGCGTAAAGGCAACAGCGCCAAGTTTCCAACTGATTGCGGGTAATCAACTAACGTCGAGTGATATGCCTGAAAAGTTAAATTTATTTTAAACCGGCGAACATGGTATTGAACTCATCATAAATGTTTATCCTCATACACTGACTCACCGGCATATCGAAATTATAATATTTTTTCAGATTAGGTATCCAGACACGAAATCTACGGGCTTAAAGTCCCGCTTTCACCAAATATAAAAAATATATATAACACGGGTAATAATTGTTGATCGGTTAAATTATTAAAATTGCCACATAAATCTGAATCACAGCATAAACATCATCTTTGTCCTCGATTCCTCGTAAAAACTGTTGACATTGACACTATGTGACATGAATGATGAAAAGTCAATGAATTTAATTTCGGTTCAGGCGTTCTACGTTCCACTATGAGTTCACCACACTCACGACCCACGGTTTTTCCCGTTCCACTATCGGTACAATGATTTACAATATTTTTCTGTATAGGATATTAGTAAGATTTTATCTTCTAAGTAAAATTATGTTTGAGCAAACAATGAGGCCACAAAAAAGTTTTTTTTTATATACAGGGCCTGGCCTGTACATAGAGGAGAGCAGAGCAATAAGATCTTGAGCAAAAATATCAAGTGGCCGCAGCCATAACTTACTAGCTCCGTGTTGAGGTCTCCTACAAAACTGGAGATTGGGGGAATTAACATACATACATACATTTACACATACATACATACATATGTTGTAGAAATTTTGCAAGTTTTTTTTCCCTTTCAAACTTTTTTTGATAATGTTACAGTTCTTAATTCTTGGAAAATTTGTCGTTATTATAAATATGATCATTATAAATTCGCACAATTTGGATCGCGCCAAATGGAAATCCATAATCTCTGGCCTACCCCTCTGGGTTACGGAAGTGAGCGTATATTTATTTTATTTATATATAAAACAAATTAAGATCAATACATTCTTTAACACACGCACAGGTTCTTACAGAAACAAAACCATTTCAGTCCGTCTTATGCTTGTGAATGACTTCAGCGCTAATTCCAGAGCTTGGAAGTACGCGGGGACGACATATCCGAGTATATTTCGTCGGTTCCCAGCATCCAGTTTTGCCGCCCTGAGGCACGAATCCATATTTCAGATATCCAAGTTCGTGTGTATTCGCCAAATTAAAAAAAAATGGTTTTCAGAACGTATGACCATCATTAAAAACGGAAATTACTTTTATCATTTTATTTACATTTGGCCACATATAAGCTCAATGTTGTTAAATAAATTTACCAATAATAAATCATACAATACTGAGCTCAAATGTAGTTGTTTCAAATAAGGAGCCTCGATTACAGCACAACATTTTATTGATATCGATACCAAGCGTACTTCTTCACTATGGTAGCATCGTTTTTCCTCGCAAGTCAGAAAAACGACGTTAAATATTCGTATGTTGGTGGAGATTTTATGCCAAAAAGACATTTGCATTGCTCTGTTCGAAGCCAAACCTCTTATTAACGTAAGTTATTACATTCTCTGTGGAAGAATGGAAAAGAAAAATATAAAATTCAAGCACGTGTCTAGGATCAAGTATTAACTCGTGTTAATGTTTGCAAAGATAAACATTTATATTAAAAATTAAGTGTAAAAATGGCTTCAGAAACAGATATCAAAGTTAATTCTCTAATAGAGAACATAAAGAGGAAACAGGATAATGAGTGTAGTGAAATATCAGTTGGTAAAAAACAAGAAAATAAACATGAAATAAGGGGAAAACCTAAATCTGGACGATTTTGGAAATCTAAGAAAGAAAGGTAATTGTATTATTTATTACTCAGTTATTATTTTGTAGCTGTCCTAATATGATATAAGTAATGTAACATTTTTTTAGATTCTCTTCAGTAAATAAAACAAAAGGACTAAAGTTAGATTTCCAGAAAAAAACTGCTTTACGTTTGGAGCTGAAGCGCACAAAAGAATTGTCTAAAAATCTTCTAGAGCAATTAAAGGATAAAGAACTACAGCGGAAAGAAAGACGAAGAGAGAATATAAAACGCGCTGCTGAAAATAAACAGAAATCAGAGGTTGTACAAGTGATTACTAATACTGCTAAACTTAAAAGGATGAAAAAGAAACAATTAAGGTTTATTCAAAAGAGAGACACAAATAAAGCTATAGAAGAAAGTAAATAAAAGTATAACTATGATTGAATATTTTTATTTATTACCAGAGATCATGGATTTCCATTCGGCGCGACCAAGGCATACCTCTCGCTTCTACATTCATACATCTGCACACACATGCTCGTTGCTACTTATATCGGCCTCTTTTAGTAAGCTGCTAATCTGATTCATATAAGTTTACCTAGGGATTATTAATCAATGAAATTAAAAAAAATCAATCAAGGGAACACCCAATCAACAGATTTAGATCTCCATTGTAATACACACAGGTTGAAACCAATTTCCCTGTGTTTCCATTCGAATTTAAAGAAATCATCTTGGCTGAGCTATCTTAGTTGCATTATTAAACCTGCCACATAGCATATATCAAAACCATTGGAGAAGTTTCTATTCTGTGGTTTATGTATTACAATATAGAAGTACACTTTTAACCTCTTAAGCTTTATTCTTTGTAATAATTTATTTTTAATGAAATGAATAAACAAAAGAAAAGAAAAAATAAAATAAAATATATAATATCTACAGCAACAGTGAAAATTTAATATTAATACATAGATGATTTTTAAATTCTGGCTACAGCCATGTATCCCAAGAGCCAGTGACAATTTGACCTTGTCATTTTATAAAACCTGAAAGTTTCCCTGTCTATGTATCACAGATGGATTGTCAAATGCTTGTATATAGAATTCCTGTATGGGCAGTCCAGTCTCAATGCTGTCGAAATCTTGCCTTCCCTGTGTAAGTTCATACTTTGTTACCTGATATCTTTCAAAGCTACTGTGATCCAAACTTCATACTTTGTGATCATATTTTATAAAACAACAAAGATAAGATCTTTGCCATCTCTTGCTCTATTGCAAAGGCTTTGCTCCACAACTGAGTTGTTTCAACGTATACATCATACATCAATAGATATGGTTTATTTACTTACCCAATATAAAAGCCGAACAGAAGCCCAATCCCTTTTCCCTTCTTTTATTTACCTGTTTAAGGGCTGGCATAACATTGTAATAATTCTCTTTTTTGCAGTACTTCAGTAGTAGATCAGGGTGGTGGTGGTTAGAGAAACTGCTATTTTTCAAATACTCTTTCAACAAAAACTTTGTGCTAGGTACTTCTCTGACATAGAGGCTATATACACAGTTGCCCATAAACCTCGGTGGCGCAGTGGGCAGCGCATAAGTCTTATACACAGTTGCCTATTTCTGCCCCATCACATTAAGTACAGATAGAGCTTTATACAGTTTACTATACCTTCTGATTTTTATTTTTAAGTACCTGTCTTGCTTTGTGCCATGGATAAGTTTAGTGTAATTATTATCAAACAGGTGAACATCATGCTTATGTTGCTTCTGGTGCCATTAATTCCACCATAAAATAGCTGTTAGTATATATCCCCAAAATTCATATGAATAGGAAAAATTCACAAGTTAGTATTACTTATATCCTTCATTCTTTATGGAAAATGAGCAAGCATGTGTCACCTGGTATTAAGTGACTGGTAACCATAGGCATCTACAAGATACATTTTACAACTAGCTCATCCTTAATCCACAATCTCTGTCTTTCAATCAATGATGTATAAAGAAATTAACCTGTCACGGAGGTACTACACAGCCCTGTCTTTCACCTTTATTGATGCAAAACCAGTCAGACTAGGTCCCATTAATCCTACCACAAGTAGTAAAAAGTTTATATGAAGATTTTAATGCTTGTATTAGATAACTTTTCAATCCAAACGAAACCAAGTTTAACCAGGGAGCATCCCTTTTAACTTTATTATCTGCTTTTTCTAAATCTATGAAGGCGCTATAGACTTTTCTGTTATCTCATTAGTGCAACATATGTTATGGGCTGTACCACTGTTAAAAATTACATTCGCCTAATTCGCCAGAGTTTCATTGAATTCCATACCTATATGCTTAGTCGGGTCATAAGTTCTGTCACAAACTTTTATTGTAATTAATGATATACTTTTTGTTAATTATTCAGAAGTTACATATGAAATGAAAAGTTATCAAATGCACATAAAATTTTATTTACATTATTCGAAATGCTCTCCCCCATCTTGTATACATTATCGACCTTATCGACGCGGCCAGTCATCAATGGCATCACGCACCACATATCTATTTCTGCCGCTGCTCTTTGAGACTCTAATCCAAACCATGAGTGACTAAGAATAATGCCCTCGTTGAACCCTCGGAATACTTAAGCTGGCTCCTTCACTGCTGTGTTATTATCATTACCCTTATCATTTTGTTTTATTGTTTCTTGGTAAAAGTTTTGACAGAACTAATGACCGACTAGATGTATATCATTCACTATGTTAATTTTACTCAAACTCATTCATTTTTTATCTAATTAAAAGCTAAAATAAGTTTCAAATTTCAAAATGACGAAACTTCCATACCAATCACTTCTTCCCCTATTTGAACCCCTTACAACCCTTTTATGTAGCCTATGTCCTTTTTAAAGCTCTAAACTATCTCTGTACAAATTTTATTTAAATAGGTTAAGTAGCTTAGGCGTGAAAGCGTAACAGACAGAGTAATTTTCTCATTTATAAGTAAGGAATAAGGATGAAAAGGTAAGTGTGTGAGTTTTGATTTGTATTAATAAATAAATATGCGCTAACGCTCGTAACCCAGAGGGGTAGCCAGAGATGAAACTTTTTACTTTCTGAAATAAAAGTCCATGAATCTCATTTAATATTTTTATTGGGTATCATTGTACAAACCGCACATACATATAAAAATATTAAATGCTTTCCATTTTTGTGGTTAAGTAAAACGAATGTCATGCGTGGGAAATATTTACACACTCTCAAGAGTTGTGATGGGATGGACAGTGATATGAATCATAACATTGTATTTTAATTAGTTTATGTATGTACAATAATGGAAAACCGTTTACAATCTTTATATAGGTATCCAAAAAATACTTTTAAAGTCATTCTAATTAATCAATATGAATTAAGGATTCTGATTTACATTGACAGTTCACTAATAGAGATGCTACAAGGAGATCCGTAATATTTTCGAATATCAAATGCTGTATACACAAACGCGCAGGCGTGCAGTGTTGCCAACATAAATAAACTCACGTTTATGTATACAAACACAAGCCTCAATTAAATTATATCACTTTTGTTCTACAAGGAAATACTGCACAATGTAATCGTAAAATTTACACAATTAACTTAAAAATTAATAGTTACTTAGATTGTAAAAAAAATATCGAAAATTAATATTTAAAAAAGTTAATGTTGACCTCAAAAATCACACATCAAATACATTAATTTCATTAACTTAATCTAACATAAGTTCTTTCATTAAATTCAATCAAATAATTTACAGCAACAAATACAGTTGTCAGTGTTGACGACAGTTTAGTTGTCTGCCGTTACTATTCTTTAACACTAATATTTTGTCTATAATACTTTTTTCAACAAATAGATAAAAAAGAATTCATTGAAAACATCAGTCGAAGGCAGTGGTAAAAAGGTTGTTCGTAAATTACAAAACACAATATCAAAACACCCACCGAGTAAAAAAATACAAGATAAAAATCAGATATTATATAAATTTTGTAATATTAAAACAAAAGTATAGATAATGAACTCAAATTGGCATGCGGCGTGATGTAACATGCCTTCACGCTATTGTTTATTGACAATCACGAACATAGCGCCGCGCGCCAATTTGAGTTGAACTATCCATAGGAATTTGAACAAAATTTAAGGAGTAATTTAAGTCACTAATACATCATATACATAACCACTTATGTTGGCAAATATTTTTATGTCCGAAGTCTGTTAAAAAGGACGCACACAATATATAACAAGATATTTGGTCTTATCTCTATAAGTTGTAATGATTTTTAGTTAAAATGTAATAAAAGTGCCTTTGTTTGTAATAAAACTTAAAATATTTGAGATTCTAATCTCACCAAAATATCAATGATTGATTTTTCCATTTTGATGACACTTCAATATAATTGTTGTCAAAATGTCGATTAAATGTAGCAAAATGTCGTTAAAACAATTTAGTTAACAAGCATTGTTCATTTGGCACCATGTTTTGTTCAAGCTATCATTTTTTTAACACTGGGTTTATTTAGCGTTTACTTCTCTCATATTGTTTAAAATAAAGGCAATGAGACTTTTGTTTCATAATGTTGCTTCCCTTAAAATATATTTATACTGTTAAAATTATTAAAAAAAAATGTCTTTGTAATCATTTTGAGTATTGTACGTTTTATACAGAAACAATTCATTGGATTTATTTGTGAATTGCTTCGTAAAACAACAATGTTTCCGTACTGTTTTCCATGATATTGCAGATGCGTTGCCGGCCTTTAAGGAAGGAGTACGGTCGCTTCTTGAAGGACGCTAAGTATTGGTTAGGAATTACCGCTAACAACAGATCATTCCACGGTGCAGCTGTGCGAGGAAGTCAACTCCGCGAAAACCGCAAGCTAGTGGATTGCCAACCATCAAGATGGTGCCGGATGGTAGTTAACATAGCTTTCTACCAGTGAAATGTTTATTAAAATCTATTCAATACTTGTATCAATTAAATTAGTTACATTAGTACCTCTGTATAAAATGAGTATCAATTAAACTAAAATCTCCTCAACCTGTTTTCAAATCGGGTCAAATAGATGATTATGAAATCTTTGGGCTACTCGGGTCAGTGTTATTGTAAATCTCACGAGCCGTTTTAAATACTGGATTTTGAGCAGACTTTCTTTTCATAAAACTTTAATATAAAATAAAAAGATTTCATTTCAGTGATTCCATATCATAATAAGCTTTAAAATTGTACTTTGTCTCTTTTACAAGAAACACCAAAAATAATAATTATCAAATTCAATATTAAGGCGTGTGAAAGAGAAGCAACATTAATAACTGAGTATTGTACTAGACCAACGGGGCAGATTTTTGGAAGGGTGTGGGTTAAAACAATTAGGACATTGAAAAAAGACCATTTTTCAAAGTTACCCTGTGTAACTTTCCTTCTTACAAAACCTTAAAGAAAAACGAAGAGCATTTTTAAAACTAATTATCGTATGTCCTCATTCATATATAATTTAAACATGAATTCACATTGAGTCAAATATTAACATGTACAGATCGATCAATATTTTATTATAAGCAAAAAAATAGATTGCTCAATGGTTTAAATTCTTATACAGACATACACACAAACACAATCCAAAATAATGTATAACGTCCGCACAATATTCAAAGAGTGTGAGAATACCGCTGTAAAAGAAATGTTATATCTTTCTTTGTCTGTTTATAGTATTCATAACTGCCTTTTACCCGTTGTCTAGCTGAACGGCAAACGCGCTCGACACGATACGACGCGACACCAAAATATCAAGTAGCCGTTGTATCTATTTGTGACCTACGTTGCCGTCATAGTCAGCGAGTCAAACCCTCGCTCACCGGGGACAACGGGATATATTTAGAAAAATATTTTATAGGCACTTAAAGAATATTTCTATTCTTATAGGTAAATTGATGGCTATATTACTGTTTTTCACTCGCTGCACACTGTGTCATCATCAATAATAGTAAGGCTAGTGGGAGTGAGAAAGAAATACTCTACACGTTTTACGATTCAGTGTGCGTCGAGCGAAAAACATTACTGTAATAATTATACCATTTTGAGTCACCCAGCTAGGAGCGCACTTGATGTATACGATGTGACACCATATCGATGCCACCGTTTAGTTAGTCCGCCATTGGTCGTATTGCGTCTCGGGCGACCCATGACTGGATGAAGCAAGAAGCGCTGATTGAGGATCACATTTGTGCGCAAGTTTTAATATATCATATATGTAGAATGTTTACTTGATTTCGGAGCGGAAAGGAAAATAATATTTTGTAACTAACTAATTATTTTTGACACGTACACAAACTTCAATTATACTGCGTTTCTAATAATATATAAGTATATGTAAGAGTACTGTGATCCACTTAGCGATATACATAAAAACTTAATGAATAACAATTATTACGTAAGCCAATTGTGATTTTTTTCAATAATAAAAATACGATTTAACTATTAACAGACTTTCATACAAACAACGTCCTATAAACGAATACAAAAAGAAAGTGTCACACACTCACAGCTAAAGCTTCTAAAAATTCAAATATGTAACAATTTATAGTATACCAAAAAATTACTATGCCAGAAATGGTAACACTAACTTGTGACAGGTGTTACCATATTATTCTAATAGAGAAGACAAAGTAATTTGTCTATAGCAACTTTTGTTGTTTTTGTAATTTGACTAACGGTCATTAATCGAACATACACCAAAACATCAAATTGGGATTGATAGATTGACGGGTGGAGCATCAGATGACTTGATTATTAAAAATCATCTAATCACATAAGGCGAAGAAAGTGATGATACTGGCAACACTGTCATAGTAATAATGTATATTCGAGACTATAAATGAAGCATACTTATTCCTTCGAAACTGAACTTTCGACGTTGTAAGAGGGGCGATGCGAACAGGGCCATCTACAGGGGGTACAAGAGTGGTGCTCAATGAGCGGCCGAGCGCTCACACGTCGAAGTCCGCCCCCGATTTGCCGTTCGGTGCGATGAACGGCTCGCTCCACATTCTTCTGAGATCACCCTGTATACGTAAAATATATAAATATCAAAGCAAAGCATTTGAAGCTAAAGCGCTGGCCAGCTGCGAGCAGTGGAAGTACATCAGTCGTCAGTGATTGGGGATCATGTTGTGGTTACCTTGACGTAGGCCATGGTGAGCAGGGGCAGCAGCGTAAAGGGCACGAGGTAGAGCAGCGCGGGCTGCGCCGCCTTGAACACTTCAGCGGATACCGTCGCCGTCAGCAAACCCAGGAAGTACCCCAGCAGCGAGCAGTGGAAGTACGTCAGTCGTGAACCCTGGAATGTATAGTAAATATTAACAATGGTAGAGCCATTCAGCTACAGTAATTCCAAAGAATATGGGTAGGGAAGACGGAACATATTTGGGAATCAAGGAAAAAAGTTATACCAATCCACTGAACGCAAATAAAACCTGGAAGCATTCTTATCGCTCAAAGATGCTGTAACGAAAACTGTACCGTGATGGCTTGGGCTTCGCGAGATTTTAATTCTTTCATGACAGATGATGTGCTGAACTATGTGCTGCTTAGCCCATTAGCGACGATCCTCGACAACTGAGCCAGCTATTACTTCGCGATGGTGATTGAGAACAAACTAGCTGTTCAAAGAAAACAAACGTTGTGAGCAATTTATTGAAGAGAATTCTTTGACTTTACTCTTTTATATTTCATTCGTTCATTGTACCAAATTCGTCGCCGTAGGACCTGGCATAAATAGATTTTTCTTAAACCTGACGACGCATCAGGGACTTTTATTGACTTTAGTTGTTGGAAATGTATTAAAAAAAGCAGTTGTGATAGAATAAAAACGTACCATAGACCTAGGACCGGGCACCTGGCCCATCTGGCAGACAAGCGTAGCCTTCTTGTAGGCGTCGTAGCGCAGCACGAAGCACAACAGCAGGCCTGGCATCACGATGTCACCCAAACCTACAAATTTTGTATTTTTTTTTATAAAGTTCACATTTAATTTTTAGGACGATCGATTATTTCCTAGGATTATTATTAATGCTTTTTTAATTGAAAAAAAAACAATGGTACAGTAAATTGGTAAAATTAAACTAACACTAACTTACCCGAAATCCGTACATTTGTCGAATGATATGTGAATTTAACAGTGGTACAGCGCGCAACATCTATTGCTCGCATGGGCCGGCTCCACCGGTGAAATATCTCGACCTCACAGAAGACAGGCGCGAAGTACAAGTATTCCGTTTGGTCATTTGCGTCCATTAGAGATAGGCCTCACCTACAACTCATTAGCTTGTTGCAGTTACCTAGGGGAAGCGTACACTTGACATCAGGTGAACTGCTTGCTCTGTTGCCGCCAATAGTATACATGAAAATTAAATTTCTGTCCGTTGAGCGATGCGTTGCCATTCTCCACATGGACAAGATGAATCTATCCCACATAGAGAAAATAAAAAGGTAATGGGAATGGGTCTACACCAGACTCGAGTTAACTCACCCAGCATTGAGAAGTGTCCCTGGTGGTGCATGGAGGGGAAGACGAGCTTGGCCGGTAGCGACAGCTTGGGCGCGTCTCGCATGGCGCCGCCTAGCTGGAGTCTCCTCGCTACTACGTTCATCGGGTTCTCCGCGGGCCTGCGACAAACAAAATATAACATTATATACTGTATCAATGCACAAGTTTATTACATAACGCAATAAATACATGAGGTAGGACAACCTATGTCTGCAATTGAATTTAAATAGGCTTTTAGTTAGAAGTAATCACAAAGTTTAAAACATTTTTTAAAATATTATAATACTTTGGTATGCAATTATGATAGCACACAAGTATTTTTAAGTCAAAATAACTAAAATCACTTGACGTACAACTACTACACGCGATTTCGAGTTTTATGTAGTAATTCATTCATATAGTTTTAAATCATTGTATTGCAAACAAAAAGCTAAAAATAATAATTGGGTACAGAGTTTAAAAAATGTTAAAAGCCCCGCCATATTTGAATATAGCTCAATAAAGCGTGAGATGTCTCTAAAAGATTGAGTACTTGTCAAAAACCTGAGCCCATTGTGACCAAGCGTGGTATTTTGAAGATCCCCTGAACACGTCACATAGTATGTGTATGTTCCCTTGCCCGATGTAAGTGACCGCTAGCCATCTTTTGCAACACTCACTCACTGTTGCAACATAAATCCTTCTTATCTCTCTCCTTTCATCCTTTTATATACCTTGAACAATATTGATAATTAGACTATAAGTAAAGACTTAATCTAACCTTGTAGCCACCTTGACCATGACATTGGTTGTGAAGATGTAGGAAGAGAAGAAGACCCAGAAGACGTCGTACAGCAGCAGACCGGTCAGGAGCAGCGTGGACACCTTCAGCGATGGCAGCCGGATCAGCGCGATGAAGGTCACGCATAGACCCATGCCCATTGCTGGAATCCAAGTATAAAATCAGCTATAATTTGAAAAAAAAAGCCCAGCAAACTTCTCAATTATTCTACAATGATACACCTACGCATACCTGGTCGTCGGGACGCAAGAGGACGAGAGCAGCCTGGCTCCACACTCATATTTCTTGATTTGTAAATTATTTCCTCATTATGATTTTCGATGAGACACACGAACACCAGTACTTCTTCAGCCTATAATAATATTCGTTGGCAACGATTCACGCACTCTTGCTGGCTAACAAAGTTGACCTCCTTGTTAATGAGATCCATGCAATAAATCGGCACGTACTGGTCTACCGGATACGGTATAAAGGTTAAGTTACCGTCCATGAGCAGCCAGTGACCAGTGAGCACCCAGACGGCGACGATGGCCGCCGCCAGCAGCGCTGCCGCCATCTCGGGCGCGGAGTACCGGCCGCAGGAGCGCCCCGCGCCGCCCGTGCTACCCGCTACGTACTGGCAGAGCGGCGTCAGCAGGAACGCCAGCGCCGCGCACGCTATTACTGCAACACCACAACACATATATTAACAGATACTAAATTCAGATGGCGGCCCCGGCAGCAGTTTCGGAAACTATAAAGAACATACATACATACACACATTACACCTGTAAAATCAAAAAACATGTATCCACGGAAAAATAAACGGTAAAAGTAGCCTATTGACTATTTATTCCAGACTAATCTATCTTTGAGCCAAATTGTATCCAGATTGGTTCAGCCGCTTTTGCGTGAAAGAGTAACATCCATACATACTTACAGATTTTCTCATATATAATATTATAAGTATAGATTGAGTCCAGCTAACTTCTTTAAACTAATCGATGTTTATTTCTATATAGAAATACTTTCAGCTCGATGCCTGACCAAAACAAGAAGACCGGAAGACCTTATATATACCTTTATTTTTTTTTACCCATCCCCTTCTTTTGTTCGTGTTGTGTTTATCGGATGTTAACAGATAACGCTAAAGTTCAGTTGAACCGCGTAACACTAGGCATTAAGACTGTTAGGTGTGAGTGGCGTACTTGCGGTACAGATCGCGACCAGAGTCTGCATAGAGTCGAAGAAGAAGAACATAATAAGCAGCGCCACGGAGGAGCCGAGCGGGAAGCACAGCGCCTGCATCGTGTTCAGAGTCTGCACGTCTGGAACGAAACCAATACCACATACTATTAAAATTCTATATTATAGTACACCACTTCTACAAGTTCATCGAGCCTATTACCTAAAGCATTACCGATCTGTACTATTAGTAACTTGTCGCAAGAGGTCTAGGATTTGATTTCCAAAGTGTAATTTGGTGTTCGAAAAAAAATTGTAATGTTTTCGTATGTGGTTGGTTGGAGTCCCTCCTCTTCACTTGTGTAGGTACATTGATTCCATTTTAACTTACAAACAAATTACAGATAAAAAAAAACTAGTATAGCAGTGGTAGTCAACATTTTTTATACTTACTCGCATTTCTGTTGGTAAAAATAAACTTTAACACCCACTGGAGTTTATTCTAAAGTGTATCTTATAACCATGGAAGATGAAACCGCTACGCTAGAGATACATAGACTTTCAGGTCGACTACCACTGACATTTTAGCAGTAAATACCAATCGTATTAATCAGGAATACACTTACTGCTGTTGTGTGAGCAGGCGGGCGCCGGCTTGCCGCCGAGCAGAGTGGCCTCTCTCTCCCGCTCGGCCCTCTCGCGCGCCTCCCTCTCCATGTTCAGCGACCGGAAGCTTCCGTACACGATCAGCAGCATTGAGATCACACATGCTGACACTCTACACAAGGAAAATCTACAGTCGGTTAACATGTCTCATAAAGCAGACTCTAACTGAACTAACAGCAGCAAAAAACAGCAGTAGCTTTCAAACGTCATTGCAAGTTGTCGGGTCTTTAGATTGAGATTCAACTTTCAAACTTTTTTGTATTATTTGGACCTAGACACGAACCTTTCGTACGTAAAAGTCCATTAATAATGCTTTTTTCCTTTTTCTTTAGGTTTTTTTTAATCAGCGAGAATGTTCAAAGTTATCGCTAACTTCGTAAATAGAATTTCACAGTTCGGAAATCGAACAAAGGTTTTTTTTTTAATTAAATTCAAATGATAAATCTTTAGAATAGTCTATAGTTTCCGTTAAAACGTTATTTTTATCTAGGTTGATGAACTTTATTTAAAAACAAAAAGTTAGGTTTAAAACTTCACTTCAGACATTACTTATCGTAAGGAAGTCTAAGAAACCGGATAAATAACGACTAAAACGAGCGGGTAATGACGCATGTCCAAGTAAACATTGGAAATCTTTATATTTCCCAAAGATGCTTTTTGTGCTAACGCTGAATTCGCCTAAAATACTCATTAAATTTTCCTCCTATTAACGATACAAAAAACATTTTAAATCTTATATTGGAACGGAGGGCCATTAAGAAAAACTGTACGAATTGTTTAAAATTATTGCGGACTAGCTAAAATCGGTTCGGTAGTTTTTAAGTTAAACGGAAATAAACAAATCTATGCTTTTTATAATATTACTTTAGATATAAACCATACAGTTAATATTTATTTGTTAATTTGCCGTAAATTTATTATTATTTTATTGAAGATAATTTATTTTTTTAATAACAATCATATTCATGAGTTTTGGTACTGCAGTTCACAAGAATTGAATATCAAAACAATGATACGAAAACTGTGAAGATACTCATCCCTGGCCTAATTAAACGTAGTATAGGCCACTTGGGCGGTAGATCGGGAGCTCTAATGAAACGTAATAGAACATCCAGCCCTCTCCAATTAGGCACGTTGTCTAGCTAACTGCCGGTGTAAGCCGCTTTGTGCGCTCTGCCAATTGACCGGCGATGCTGCGCTCGTTACAAATTCAAATACATTATCGACTTTAACATGAAATATACAATGCTGAGGGCAAACCGTAGTGACCTCCTAAATACAATGTTCAACCATCTACTCTTTATTTAAGCTTTGCCTATTACGGGCTAGCCTTTGACCTTTAGGCGGCAATGTTGAGTAGTCGATTTCTGAATGCTGTTTTATTGATATAAGACTACGAGATCAGATTAATAATAACTAGTGATCCGCCCCGGCTTCACACGGTTAGCACTTGCAAGTTGATCCGATCGCGACCAAACTAAGGAATCACTCGCTAGACCATCTGAACAACTGATAATTTAATCGAAAGCGGTCCAGCCGTTTCGGAGATAACTTCGCGCGGGAACGCATCTCTATTGTTTATTTCTGTCACTATTTATTGCATCTTCAAATGGAATCGTTATATTTAAGCAAATTTACACAAAATTGTCTTGTTACTTTGAGCTCGAAATCTAGGAAAGAATACCCTGTTAATAAAGTCAATCAATACAAAAATTGTATATCAACATATGAGATGACAGTTTGTTCTGCGGGCGAAGAAAAAGGAAGTATGTGTCAAAACTTGATTTACAATAGACAACGGCGTGAACAAAACGATATGACAAGGCTATTTAATAAACATCCTCTTTGATGTGTAAGAACTCTTACAATATATAGAGTGAAGCTTAGATCGGAAGAAAGTACAGTTGACACAATAAACAGGGATTACAAAACCAGATCTGCGAACCGCTGACAGGAAACGCACCGTGGGAAGCCGACGAAATAGGCAATTATCAAATCAAAAACTTTTAATTTATATTGGTTGAAACTGGATCAGGCGTTATTATGTATAACGGTTACTTAATTTTAACTCATTTTATAATTAACATTACCGCGACTTTGCTTACGTACAATCATTAATTTGATAAGTTTATAGTTATGATTTCATCAATGTCTACATTTTTATAATTACCATCAACATTTTAAATATATGTATTCTGAACTATACAAAGGAAGAAAAAAAATCTAATCGAAATCAACCCTATGATATGGACTTGAGGGATACATTTTCAATATACTGAAAGTGTGTCACCAAAAGTAAAAATATAATTTTCATAGTTCCAACTTCTGGAGTTTTATGTCCTATTTCACTTTAAGAAGTTTTTTTGCAACAAATTTTGGTATGCCCGTTCTCGTGTTCAAATCTCTACCAAACTCTACCTATACCAAAATTTATCAATTTTTCTTCAAGATTTTAGATGTAAAAACGTTAGAAAAATAACAAAGGGTTTCAAATTTGAATATTTTAAAACTAAAATCGATACGGATTACTGATATTCTAAAATTTTATTCCGATTAGGTTAGCTACGTCGTAGACAGATAGCTCAGTCCGTCAGTCTGTTTTTGGATATCCAAGAAAAGTAAGCCTGCCTAAGATTAACATTCTAGTTTTTGAGACTGCACTAGCTCTAAAGAATACGTATAAAGAACGATGCCGTTATTTTAGTAGGTACCAGGGCAACGGCTATGTCTCTGTCGAAACAAATTTGTATACCGTGGCGGTAAACGCGGGTTTCCACTGCGTGCCATGCAACATCTGGTGCGGTATCGCGCGATATGTGGTACATAAACAAATGTCATACATGTCGCACGCCCGCGCCCGCGTTTCCACCGACGCCAAATGTCAAAATGTTTTTATATTATTTTTTTCTATTATTTATATTTTCTGGTTTGGTGTGAGCGATGTCAATCATATATCCCGTGCGTTCCCACTGCGTGCCGATACACAACATTCAAATTACGGTACAAGTCGCAATAAAGTTGTATTGATACTCTTTTGTGTGACATGTTCAATGTCAAAATGTGTCAAATGCGGACCTAGATCGATACATAAAGAGAAACCTTGTATCGTGAAACGATATTACGCGAGTGAAAGTCCATGGTAATAAGAAGTATATTATTATCAGCTGCCTTACCCATAATCGCCCAGTACCAGAAATTCGATTTTAATTCTTTGTGATATTACGAACATTGAGTACGCTGCGTATCTTATAAACTTGCTATCGCAGAATAGCTAAATGTCAATTTAAATTTAGCTTTTTCGATCCTCCTTCGTAAACACATTAAATATACAAAATCTGTAAACTTACACACCGTCTCCTGGCAACATAAAAAAAATCCCTTAGTTGTCTCTTTACATTGCGTATTAAATACAGATGTTGCTCCTCATTCACGATTTCGTTTCTTAGTTAATTCAGATTCAACAACTGTGCCAGGTTTCGTTTATTGTGAAAGTGTTTCTCGAACTGTATTCCGTGTTTAAAATTCAGACAAGTCAGTGTTTAGGCTGTTCGGAATTGATCTTATTTGCATTGAGAACGCAGTCAACTTGAACTTCTTTTAAAATTACAAGTAACATTTAAAATGAAGTACACAAGCTACAAGGAGGGAACGTGAGATAATTTGGGGATATTTTAGTCTTGATGAAGCTTTTACTAAACTAATTACATAAATAACGTCCCGTCTCCCACTCCGCGCCCGCTAACTAATCCCAGTCCCACTCGAAACTAGTCGGTACATACCGGACTACACGTGAGATAAGCCGTTATATAGTTAGTATATTAATAATGTCTCACGGAAATTTAAATCATTTTATTTTAATGTTTCTTTATACCAATACCTTAAGGTAAAATACTTATAATCACGAGTAGCAACGTCTCAGATATTGTAAGCAAAGAAGAAAGAAGAAGACTTGGATTATGATCATATCTGGGTCTTCCACTAAAAGCTAATGGATATTCAAAAAATATCTTATACTTCAACTATACCTTGTTTCATTGCAAAATATGTTTGTTGTAAACAAACGTCTTTACCAGACATGGAGGCGATTACACTTTTTATACTTTCATCAGTAATTTTATGGAAATCATGAGATAAAGTAGAGTGAAATTGTGTAGTATGGATAGCCAATGTAATAAGGTAACGTGAAAAAAGTTTTTTTTTTGAAAATATTTTAGAATTTACGAATTTAACATAAAAAACCTTTATTAAAAAAATCACATCTTGCTGTGTAAAAAAGGCTTTTTTATGAGTGACCACTCATCTCCTAGGTGAGTTTAAATATTCCAAGTTGATATTAAAAAAAGCCTTCTATCTAGATGCAGGTTGTACAAGTAGCTATATGTCGTATAGCTTTCGCGATGTAATAGGCCCGTTTAAAAAAAATAAGGAATTAATATGGAAAGTAAAATAATAACTCCAATAAATAAATATAATACATTACTTTGACGAGTCCATGATTGAATAAGCCCATTTGTACTCCTGGTACTCCATATTGGCTCCGACCTGCGCCATCTTGCTATGTCACGCGGGCGGCGGGTGGGGCTGCGAGCGGAGAGGGCTGGCGAAGCCAGGAGCACTCTGTAACCAACGGAGATTAATAAATCTCCATATAAATACGGCAGTAATCCTACAGCACCTGCAGAGATTAGGAGATCGTATATGAAGCTAGAGAAGTGCGCCAGGACCGTGACAAATGGAAAGCTGTAACCTCTCGTCCCTCTCAATAACGCTAGTCAGCCTTAGGATACGCCAAGTAAAACTAAAACTTACCGTTGACCACACAACAAAATAAGCAGCGTTTTTCGCTGGCTTCATCGCCTTTCAATCCTTTCCCTATCCACTTCCCCCTATTTCATAAAGAGGGGGAGTGGCTATGGAAAAGAGATTGACTGAATGATTGAAAAAGAGGCAATTGTAGACAATTCAAATAGTTGTTATTGTTTTGGATGTTGATAGGTAGTGGTGTACCGCTTACTAGTTTACAGTATTCTTTACTATACGAAAATATTTTAAACTCAATCAGAAATGAAGGGACAAGTTAAGTAACAAACCGCACGATACTGTCCGATAACACAATACATCTCATAACAATCGGACGCGACGGAAGACGAATATCTGACCATAATATTTGTACTGTAACGTGTGAGAAACTGCCACGGATTTTATAGATACATACATCACACATCAATTCAATACGAAGAAATTAACTCCAAACATTGATACTACCCTGATAAGATTCGTCAATTATTTGAAAAACAAAGCATATTCCTCGGGTAGCACCTACTAAGAGATAAATAAACAAATAAGCACTCACGCTCACAACCAAGAGGGTCAGGCAGAGATTACGGTAGTCTATTTAGCACGGTCCCGTGCTACCGTGGGTTTCCAATGGCGTAAAGTCGGGTCGCGATATAAACTTTTTATCTATCATTCTCTTTGAAAAAACTGGGACGACAATATGTTTTATTGAATATTTTCGGCAGCGTAAACCCACGCTAGGTTGCGTCGATCAAAGATATTTAAATTGTAAAGAATATTTTAATGCGATCCCTGGTTGATTGAACCAGTAGTGGTTTTACGTATTTAATGTATACAACATTAATTATTAAATTTGTGCCCACTGACAGCTCAACTCATTCCTTGACAATTTAAACACCTTTTCTATTATATTTTGCCGCTGAAATTGATCTCGCGACCTCAACGTTGTCCGTCAGACTATTTAGTTCCAGAAAAGTTTTTATGTATAATAAATTGACAGTCATTACTATATTCATCCACAGGGTCAGCTTCCCTGGAGCGACCGCCGCCCTAGAAAACCTTTCATTCCTCAGCCTCTCCGAGAGGGACCCTATCTTTTGAAGATCTCCCCAGATATGAAAAGGCTCGTCTCCCAACTTTAAAGGATATTTATGTAAAACAGAGTGAAAAAACAATATTTAACCTTTGTGCGAATCGTTCTAATTAATGTTATAAATGTCAATCCTTAACGACTTATAAGGGGTACAACAGAAAAGGACACAATACCTTTCATCTCGCAAAAAAATGTTCACGAGGTATAGTAAGCAAAGCAACAGGTAAAAGCTTGTAGTTAAAGGTATGATTAAAAATGTTGATAAAGGGAAGAGAAAATGTAATTTTGTTCTAAATTGTGATATAAAGTGAAGTGAAACTGTGTAATATGGATAGCTAATGTTATAAGGTATTATGAGAAATAGTTGTATTTCGACTAATTTTTGAATCTAAGAATTTTAACGTAAAAATCTGTGCTTACAAAAATCACATTGTTGTGAAACAAAGTATACATGTATCGACTCGAATTACAACATACTGAAAATAGATTGCTGTATAAGTTGACGATGCAAAAGGTGTTTTTAAATACTACACTACCAAATTATTTACATTATTGTGCTTTCGTCCAAATGACATTTAGGAGTTTCAAAAACATGCCTTTGGCAGTGTTGTTTAGCTCTAATAGTGCGAGTTTTGGTTCAAATCCTAACAGAAGCAAAGTATATTCGTGATATTTTTCAAAAAGTAACATGTTTATTTTCGTGCTGAGTATGCGATGTAGCGTTATAAGCCCCTCATTATAGTGACTATTGTTGATAGGCCGTTATATGTCAAATTAAAGATCTTAATATTTTTTTTTGGTAAATCCTACGTATGTTTGCTTATGTATAGATTGATCTGACCACAACATATTGTAGAGCAAACACTATCACGGTACTTCTAATAACACTGCTAAAATGTGACTTAAGTTTATGAACTTCAGATCATAATAATATCACATCTTTTTTAAATTACAAAAAAACGATAAAATAAGCAAGTGGATGTCTCA
Source organism: Papilio elwesi (assembly GCA_029849275.1). Lineage (NCBI taxonomy): Eukaryota > Metazoa > Arthropoda > Insecta > Lepidoptera > Papilionidae > Papilio > Papilio elwesi. The sequence continues at coordinate 2,572,104 of CM056707.1, read as the reverse complement.
AGCGGATCTTAAGTGCGTACTTAAGTTTACGGCAATTATGCACTGAGCGTAACTTAAAGTGCACTTGGCTACACTTGAAACTACCCAGCAGCAAAAGATGGGAGCATTAATGGATATTCAATTTCCATGTCATATTTTATAAGATTTCCTCAGTGTAGGTATGATTGCATGCCCGAGTATTCGAGTCGAGGGTTGACTGTATTGGTTTGGTTACTAAGTTTCGAATTTTACATACAAAATAATGACTTCCTCAGATTTGGAGCATGAAACAGAGTAGAAAACGCAGACTCGATGTCTCCTCGTAATGCCAGGCACCATAGATTATATATTTGTATGTGTGTGTATATATATCACTACTACTAATGTTATAAATGTGAATGTAAGTTTGTTTCTTACGCTTTCTCGCGACAACTACTCAACCGATCATCATGAAACGTTGTACACACATTTTTGGAGGTATCGGAAGTAACATAGGATGCTTTTTATGAAAAAAAAATATTACGAAAAATAAAAATTGTCAAAATATCTAAAAATCTAGCTACTTCAACGCCAGTAATGAAGTTCCAAGCCTGAGTACTGTAATACCGTTGCACTGTATTATCGATGGTCACATCAATACCCAAGCCAATTGACTATAGTTTCAGCTGTTTGGGATTTTTTGGGATTGTTCTATATTTATTGTTATTTTTTCTGTCATTATATATGCAATATAAAACTATTTGAATTTTTGAGGTTAGATGTCATAGTATATAAAAGCTGTATGTATGTTCCCTGAAGAACTATAAATATTGTCCAGATTGGCACAGCGCATGTTCCTGTGTTTGATAGCAATTGGATCAACATAATTAGTGGTACCCAAGCAAAGCCGGGGCAGGTCACTAGTATATATATAAAACATAACAATCTTACTCAGTATTAAAAGATAAAATGGCCAGGGGTCAAATGATATCAAGTAAAAACATTTATTTAGGCTAATTTTAAAGGTACAATCATAAAATGGATATAACAATCGCTTACCATTTTTTACCACACACAAACCTATTATTTATTTACTTTTTTTTATACATAAGATTGGAATATATCAGTAAGGTATTCATCTGAGTATAGTAGAGTAGTAAGTAATGGTTTGCTTGGGATTTTCACAATTCTGTCACCATTATAAAGCTAAATCTAGATGTACAAAAAGCCAAATTTCAATAACTAACTTTGAAGTTCACTCAGGCAATGCTACTCACAGACTGCTTGTGCTAAATAAATAGCACTGCCTTAACCCCGAAATTTAGGCAGAGATTAAGGATTTCCCTTTGCAATTTTCTAAGCACACCTCGTCTCCCTTCGTCTACATTCATACATCAATGCTTACATACACATTGGTTTCCTACGTTACTATTAATAACACCATGATGGGTTGGTATAAGTTCACTAGACCTACCCCTATCTACACTTGCATTCTCTCGACACTCCTTCTATCATTTGACCTTTCGACATTCCAATGTTCTGCATAGCTTATGCTAGATAACACAAAGAAGTATGGATGCTATAAGTGAGAATTTCACCATCAACATAAAGTAGTAGTTCAGCTTAAAACTCATAGAATTAAAGTATGACACAAAATTAGGCACTGACCAAGTAAAAACTATTCATTAGTTAGCTCTAGAAAATTAGTGTTTCGAGGTGGAAATGAGCGCCACATTTCTCTACACAGCACCTACTGGTTGTGAAGTTCATCACTTCATAATCGGACTTGGCAAAAATATATAGGCAGAGCCAGCTGTATCAGCTGTTACATGAAAGGGGCTTGAGTAGTGAAATGACATCAACTTCTTAGAGCAATTTCAAATCAATTCAAAATTTCAATAGCATGATCTAGATGTATATATTCTAATCCAACTTGTCTTATGTGGCAGTCTTTTATATTCTGTCCCCATTTCACCAACAATAAGACAGTGGATCCTCAAGTTTGCTTTTACCAATTTTAATCATAAATACTCTAAAATATTCATGCTAGAATTAAATCCATTTAAACAATAATAATTACATGAAGTAAGATATGAATAATAATTATTAAATTATATCAAGACATAGAAAATCTAAAAATAAATAGATTTTTTTTTAGAAATTCTCACAATGAGCTGCCATATAATATACACATATTGAATTGTTATAAATAAGTGAAGTTCTGATAAGATAAAGTGGTAAGTTATAATATGACAATTTAGGTTCAAATCATTATATGCTGTTTGACTAATAATAATAATAAGACTTTCTTATTACTTCATAATGCTGACTCGTATTCAGTAAATGCTATTATTTATATATTTTTTTATTTAAAATAAAATTGGATAGTGCTAAAGACAAATTTAACTAATCGTATTATTATAAAATTGAAAATATATGTAACTTTAATTACTTTTAAATATTAAGTATAGGAGTTGTAATAGAGTTCACAAACGTAATTAATTTGTTGCAATAAATTAAAATTATGATTCACTTAGAACACTCTATAAAATAGAAATTCAGTTTTTCTTAAATAAAAACGGTGATTAGGTATAAGATGGCATGGCAAATACTTGAGGTCAGAACAATGGATAAAAAACACCTTCAAAATAAGTAGAGCACGAAAATATCTTACATTTGAAGTGAAAGGGTACCACAAATGGACTTTCAATATGCAACAGTTTATGATTTAGGAATTGTATTAACTATTTTCTTCTATTATATACGCTTGAATGATATTTGAACCACGAAAATAAGTATTTATAAGTAATTATAAAAGAAAGTGGACTATAAATACGGAAGCTACAAACAATAATAAGCTTACCAAAATCGAGAACTGCTCCAAATTTAAAGCAATTCTCAGCCCCTTGGTGCCATATTTTGGTCTTGAGGTATAATCAAGAGTCTCCTTACATTAGAAAACGTAGTTTATTAAAATCATTTACTTTAAGAAAATATACGGTCTTTAACTCGTCGATCGACTAGACTAGATAGTAGAGGAGATTAGAGACAGCCATAATACACCATTACACCATAGACAATGCTGTCCATTTTCATTGATATTCAAATAGATTCAATGTTCGCTTACAAACTTGGTACATATAGTAAAATATATTAAGGACAGTACAATTCTACTTTTACTTTATATTAAAACCACTATTGTTGCAAAAAATCACATTCAACTATTAACAATGGAAACACAAAACTAAAACAAAAAATAGTTTAAGGTAAATGGTAAGAAGTAGAACGGCTGGAGATTGGACAAAAATGCTTGTATTTTTATCTAAATACAATAAATGATGAATTGTTTTTAGATTTCAGATCTTATTTGTTAAGGGTGGAGGAAATATAAATATAGCTACGATATTTGAACTTATTTCAGATTGAAACTATCATAAAAATATGATCAGTAAGCTAAGAGTATCAAGACAAGAATCAGTTATATTATTTGATAATCCAAAAAATGTAAATGAATATAGCTCTTCATTCTTGTCGCCCTTTGATATACTCTGTGGTAGAATCGAACATTGATGTAATTATTACATTATCTTTGAAATCGAATGAACTATGGAATTGGAACCTTATTTTATGTTGGTAACACATACTTGTTATATAGAAATTGATTTTATAAATATTTTACTCTACGCTGCTGATCTCAACTGACAGATTTACAGATACTTGACATCAATGCAAACCCGATGTATGGACTATGGAAGTCCCAACTAGGGCTGTCCATTTGTCCATCTATGACATTTGACAGTAGTGCGTTTAGAAATCACTGAAATATCAACCGAATCGTATACTTTGAACGTGATAGTTTTTTTAATAGGCAGCTTAGGCTGGACATTTGTCGATAAAATTAAATTGTGCGGTGGGTAAATTCGCGGGACTGGGCACGTTACCTACATTTTATCGATAACCACGCGTACTTCATTATTCAGCCTGTTAGATTGGTAGCATCGTTTTTCCTTGTATGTCAGTATTTGGTCAGAACAGAAAATACGACGTTAAATATTTGCATATTGGTTGAGATTATTAGATAAGAGCCTGTCTTGTTTTGTTTTTGAGCAGGTTGTAAATTATTGATTAAATTCTACTCTTATTCCCTTATAAATACACACAAATAATCAACGTCAAGAACAAATCAAAATGAAACTGTCGCCTATATTGCTTAGACGAAATTTGTTGCCTAATGGACATATATTTAGAGGAAAAGATCGTTTAGTAAAAAAAGTAGAACCTTCCCACCTTCGTCGTTTACAGCAAAATTTTGCTATTGAAGAACAAAATATGTTTTATTTGAGGTTCCCTTATCTGACAGAGGTAAAATAAAGAAATTTTATTATTATTTTTAAAGTGAGAATATAAATAGTTAATACTGTCAAATTTCTAACCTTAGATACAATTGTAATTCAAATTAAGTTAACTAATCAAATAAAATTTATTTAACCATTTGCTTATTGCATTATGCTCTTTTTGCAAACACTTTTCAGGCTGAAAGCTCAGGACACGTAAAAGCAATGGGTAAGGTAGAAAAAAAAATGCAGGCATATCATGAGAAGAATCAAAAGGTATTTAAGGAAGATGTGACACTTTATGAAAGGCTCAAACACCTCCGTGTTAAGGAGAGTTGGGATTAAGCGAAGATCATGCTACCTTGTTATTGTAAATGTAGCTCTAGCAATAATAGATTATTAAATAAAAAGTGTTAAAGTATTACATATTTCATTATGCATCTCACCAACCAGTTGTGAACTTCGTCAATTGTTGTGTTGTGAAATTTAATACAATGCCACATAGCATTTCATCAAATTTCACAACACAACACCTATTATCAAGGCTAATATCTTTTTGAATCATTGTATTTACACAATTGACTCTATAATTCTATTAAACTTTAACATTATAATATCTGTTCACAATTTGCTGACAGTTTATAATATATGTCAGGTCCAATTTTAAACTGATGAAAATGATCAGTGGATGATATATACACAGAACTATCTGGTAGTTGAAGAGTTAAATTAACTGGCAAATGCAAAGGCCTTTGGTGGGGTCCTAGCTTATATGAAGTATTTAAAAAACCAAAATTGTTTAATTCAAATGTGGGTGTGATTAAAAGTGAAAATACAAAATTGTCACAGTTAAGGATATGAAATAGTCTATTATTCCCTACAAGAAGTCCGGCAGCTGTAAGAAATTTTTTAAATCTATTTATCATCCAGGAATAGAGGCACTCAGATTTAAATACAAAACACAATAATATTTAATACTTTATTCTATAACATATTACTATTACATGGACACATTGTAATATCACATTTATCAACACCTATAAAACTTGAACATTGTAAATATTAAATAATAAGAAAAGCTCACACACAGACACGCACACACATATATATGTATATGTATATATATATATATATATATATATATATATACAACTATTAAAAATTATCGATCTATATTTAAAACATTTAATGTCTACATTTAAAATCTGAATTACTGATGTAAGAATGGATTTATCACATATACAGTGAATAAAGTTTATTTTTAATTTTTTAAATTAATAACAGGCATATTTGTAAGTACAATGTTCTTAAAGATTATAGAGATTTAGCCTATATATACTATTTTGCTCATAGCAGACTATATTTATATAATAAATAGGGGCATAAACTGGCGATAAGAAAAATATATAATACAGACAAGACACATATTATTTGTTTACTTCATTAAACATTAGAAGCAGTAATACATTAAATACAGCGTAAATGAACAATGAATAATTAGCGCGTATTGATTATGTAATAAATATGTAACAAGAATTGTTTGGATGCAATACAATTGAGTCTCAAGCGCCATGTGCATTAAAATATCTCTCGCTCTTTTGTGACAAATGCCTTAATACAAAACAGCTCTGTTCTGTTAAATATTTATATCAATTGCTGGAGGAGTACACGTTTGAATAAAATGTTGAATGCGTCTGGGGAATCATTATGAGGTTATAGATTGTATCAAATTACATATGAGATCCCCATTCTGCTATACCTGAAAATTAGCGGAAGCTTTATAGCACCCAATTCCAACGAAAACTTAACCACAACTAAATTGAATACAGAGCACAGAACCACTTTGTATTATATCATATTCTACAATTAAATGAATAATACTGCAACTTAATACACATACTTTGTCCACGCGAACGGATCATCCTTAAGATCCTTCTTGTATAAAGATTTACCTTGGTATAGAAACTCAGCGAATTGAGAGACCACAGGGTCCCGCATACAAGACGCCACAGCGATCACTTTATCCGATTTATCGAAGAAAAATATAACAAATTTCAATGCATCGATATCTCCCTCTATTTGAGTGCTACTTGGCTTACCGCATCCGGCATACCTGATGGACTTCCCGAAGAGCATGGTCCAGAAATATGGTACAGTTCTAAGTGGAGTCTCTTTCTTCAAGATGTTGAGACCTGCAACCTTGCCGTGGTACTGAGACAGACCTATATGTCCTATGGCCATTTGTTCGTTGTTATGAGCAAACACTGGCGCGTAAGCTATATCGCCGCCCGCGTAAACATTCTTGATATTCGTCTCCAGTTTATCGGATACAACAACCGCACCATTCGGCCGCAGAGCGATACCGCTATCTTTGAGGAAGTCCGTGTAGAAGGTGCTTCCCACGCCCAAAATCAACAAATCTGCGGGTAGTGTGGTGCCATTAGCGAGTTCAACGGACTTTATCGTTCCATTTTCGCCGTTACATTTAATAATTGTTGTTTCAAAATGAAATTTAACATTTTTCCCTTCGAAAAGTTTTTTTAGGCTTCTGCCTATTTCTGGTCCGAATATTTGACCAAGCGGTTCGGTGTCCTTACCGACTACGGTCATGCTTTTGGCCGCCTGGGTGCAAGAGGCCGCGGCCTCTAATCCGATGAAACTCAAGCCGAGAACGACTACGTTCTTGTCTTTATCAGAACCCAGAGCTTGGAGGATGTTCACGGAGTCCTCGTAGTTTCGAACAGTGAATATATTTTTTAATTCGATGCCGGGGATGTCCGGCACGCGTGGTTTGCACCCTGTCGCTAGGTAGACCGTACTATACGGTAATTTCATGCCATTGCTCAAGTGAACGAGTTTCGCTTGCGGCTCGAGTTTTGTTGCTTCGACGCCTTTAAGTATATCGATATTGGCGTCGGCGTAGTAATCTTGGTTTCTGACTTGTAGTTTCTCTATGTCTGTCGGGGTTGTTATTTTGGATATTTTGATTCTGTCGTAAGGGAAGTAGTTTTCCTTAGCTATTATAGTGATGCGACCTTTGAAGCCCTCGCTGCGCAGTGTTTCCGCGCAAGTGGCGCCAGACGGCCCTCCGCCGATAATTACTACTGAGGTATCATCGCAGGGCGCTCTCGATCCCATGTCTTTGCTTCGCTTGTTGGACTTCAAGTCGTTGATTTTAGCACGCACCTGGAACACAATAGTTATAAAACTTAACATTCAATTTAAAAGGAGAAATTAAGTCCAGGTAAAAAATAAAAGCTATTTATTGTCTTAGTCCGCGTGATTTGCCAACAAGGCGTTGTATACGACACTTTATGTAATGGCCACCTCGTGCGTGATTAATAAGTACTACATACCGACTGCGGCAACCAACGGCACCAGCGGGAGTTATTGATAAATCTCTGCTTGTAAGGACGTACATCCCACTAACTATCTAGTGGGTTTGTGGTCATGCAATAGTTCATTATACAAAGAATCTGGTTAATATTACATAGAACCGGTTCTCAAATGAAGTTTGACCGAATTTTATTTTATGATTGTATGTACAAAAAACATTGAAGTTTAATTTGTTATTCAAAGCTGTAGCTACGGAATCAAGGGTTTCCACAGACAGATTAAAGATGATAAAACTTGTCATAAAAATATTGAAATATTTGCTACATGTATACTCTACTCCGTCACTCGATCGGCACTGCTAAAGTGAAACTGACAACAATAATTGCGTACTAAAATTTTATGAAACAGTTAATACGCTATCGGTATGCTTTTATCACGCGAGATTTTAATCCTTTGTGCCAGCCAACGATGTTTTTGTAGCGATTTGTCGAGCTTATTGTAAATTGTACTGTGACCTTCAACTGACTTTTCATCGATCCATCTAATGCACCAAGGACCGGATTCGTTAAAATACAATTGACACAATCAATTGTATTTCAACGAATCAGATAAAAAAAATGCGTCAAACCCAATGACATTTTGTACAATACATATGTATACTATACAAAATAACCGGTCTAAAGTGTTCCAAGGACATCGACTACATCCAAACATCTCAAATGGTGTAAAAGGAGAGCGTTATTAAAATAATAAGGAAAAATAGGATAGCTAGTGTTAGTCACTTGCGTAAATGTAAACACATGACGTAAGCTAAAAAAAGCGTCACAATTGGGACGTTTTCGAGTCTTCACTTCTCGACCGATATGCCAATATCTGCTACTTATTGGTATTATAATATCATTCAAGTTCGTGTTAGAAGATGTTTCATTTTGACACACAACTTTGACTTTGTTGACATGTTTAAAAAGGGCGATGGTAAAAATCTCCACATAACCTTTTACTAATCATGTACCACTTAGATGACACATGCTTGAGAGGCATTTAAGATTGCTTATGATTCTACTGTTAGCTGACAATGAACCAAAAGCTTCGTAGATTCTACAAAGGAATACAATGATCGCCTATCATCGTTTGCATGACGAGTCATTGTATAGTGATGAGTTGATATACAAGTTCTTTTATGTATAAAATGTATATATAAGCACGAGACTAAAAATCAAATATCATCCTAAATCACAGTTATTACATGATTATCGCAATAACAAATATGAAGAGGCTTTAGTAAGAATATTTTTCTAAAGTATATACTTTATGAGTATGTTCATCATTCCTTGTAATGTTAAGAGTACGCTGCGTAGTTTTTAATAAAACCTCGTAATGATAATGAAGACAACGCACTCGTACTTAAGTAGTAAAAGAAACAGAACATTAGAGAAACGACCAATAAAATTGTAGACAACGGCTTGTTATCGAACTATATTTTCCTTTGTTACCTCTTATTTAATTAAGCGCAAATTATAAAAAGGAAAAATTCAAAACCAACGGAAGGAAACCCCACAGAGGCCAAAAATATTGTGTATAGGTTGACCTTCGTTTTAACGAAAAACATTAATATGTGTTCTTATATTAAAGTTGTTGTGACATGTTTATTTGAAATACACATTTGCTTCGTGCAATGATCGATAACAAAATGTTGTAAAGAAAAAATGTGTGGATTGTATGTCAAGTCAAATAACAATCGTTGTAGGCAATTTATTAAAATATAAATATATATAAAACATTAATATAGCAGATGGCATATTTAGCGGGTGAAACGCGAACAATCAAAAACAAAAGGTTTTTGTTTCGTTCGCGTCATGTGTTCACATTTAAGCGTAAGTGAAACACTAGCTGTCCTCTTTTTTGTCAACAACATGTGTGAATGTTGATGTCACTCCCTTGAAACACTTTTGACCGGCGATTTTGCCATGTCATGGTCTGGAATGAACCAAAGTGATGGTATTACGTATTTTTTCTAATAACGTAAATTATTACTTGAAATGCCAACTCCAAAATTAATGAACAATGTTTTTGTTCTTAATTATACGTACATAAACAATGATATATTATGCTATAGATATGTTATACCCATACAAAATCAGCGGTCAAATGTGTTCTCTCATCTTGCCTATATAGCTCCTGTCGGGTTTAGGATAAAGTGAAACAAGACACGGCAAGTGGTACAAGTAACGGAAAATTGATTAGTTAAAGGTATCTGGCAGATTGGCGACTTAAATTTACGCATATGTGGGTTGTTGAGGAAACGAAAAATGTAATTATAATAACTTAGAATCCATTATAGGAGCTGATACTGTGCCTGAGTATTAAATATTATAACAAAAGCGAATGCCGTTCGCAACGGTGTAAGCAAAAGCGTTAACAATGCGCGATATTCGATACAATATGTATTCCAGTACAAAAATAAAATATTAAGACTAAGAAGATTACATGAACTGGTAATAGTCACAAAAACAGAAATATAGAATAAAAAAAATTGAGCGAGTAACGAAACAAATTCATGTTGTAAAAGTAAGTGGCAGCGTCGGCAGGGGACGTCCAACGAGAACTTATATCGATCAGATTAGAAGTAGAGCTTGTATGCGTAGATGTATGGATGCAGACGAAGCGAAAGAGGTGGCCCAGGATCGCGGCAAATGGAAATCCTCGATCTCTTCCTACGCCTCTAAGTTACTGGCGTTAGCACATATTTATTTATTTTGAAAAACACGAAGCAGCAAACCTAGACTTAACTATATTAAATACAAGTTATTTTTTTATAATCAACGACGCAGTGCCATTTAATAGTTCTATCTTCAATATCTTGACGCTTCTACATCATAATCGGACGGAATCGCAACGTCAAGTCGTACACACACATTAATCGATGAGTTCAACTGAATACTTTAGTCAACAATGATAGACAGAAACTAGTCGAGACAAGTCTATTAAACAAATTAGAATTTTTTAACACTTCGAGGAAGATAACGCTGAATTCAGCGTCTAAATTTAGACGGCAACTCATTACTGCTGAGTCACATGAACTGTTGGTAATTCCACAAGTATTACAATTAGAATTGTTAATGCGTATTATATTGACATGTTATGTGTTTTGTATGTCTGTCACATTATATAATAAGTGATAAAGGGAAGATTCATTGAAATGCAAATATATCGTCCAAAGTAAAGCTAAATGGATGCCGAAATTGTCAAATCTATTAACGCAAGCGCTAGAGAAATATAGAAAATATATTTTTAATGTGTTGTCATAAAATTAAAAAAACTGCCAACACAAGTGTAAACTCAAGGCAGGTGGGAATGCGCCACAATCCTTGTCGCTTAACAATAAATTTAAAAAAAGTTTGTCTAAACTGTTCCAAATTCAAACAAGCATGTTGCTCACATGTTGACCATTTTCTTCACGCTGACCTATAAAATGTTCCCCTACCAAATATCGTCTAATGCGGCTGAAGAAGTTTTCACTTCAAAAAATAATTTCCATGACCAATTCCAGGTACGAAACCTTTATGCAGATTATTAAATTATTGCATCACCGAATACGCTTTCGAGAGCAGCCGTGTGAACAAAGAACAAGTTGCCATGATGGTCGCGAACCTGCGTTAGGAGATGGTACCCAAACAATAAGAAGTACGCTTTACTTGCAAGGTTCTCCGTGGTTCAACTTCATCGCCATTGGTATTTTAATCGTATTATGTTAAACACTAGAATCTTTTCTATCGTCGAGTATTTTAACAATGGTAGGGTCTGCGGCAGGTATTAGTCTTTTCTGTTGTTTTTTTAAAGTAACGTTTTATTCCCTTTTTTCCATCCCATGGTCGCGGAGTTCATTTCATATCAGTTTAGTCGGTTGTTTCTCCATTATCAAATGGTGACCAATGAATTAAAAGAACGAGGAAAAGTGCTTGAAATTTATTCGTCGCCGACCTTGCTAACTGCCGACTGCCGACCCTGCCCGTATTTGACATGGCTATTGCTATGACGTAATGTGTAATATGGGCGTGAACTGTTCGCAAACAGAATCACGTTCTGAATTTCGATGTAATACTGTTTGCTGATGCGCCCCAGATAAGGATTTGTGATACAGACTAAACAAGATTTTGTCATCAAATAATATAAGACCTCTATCGCCTCGTTAATTGAATGCTTATAGGCTTAACCTGGAGTGCTGTAAAATTTGCAAACTATTGTTTGGCGGTACAAAGAAGGATAGCGCCCACCAAGACGACTCCAAGTGAACGTCGACGATCGTTCAAAGACATTTAATATTCTTATAGCAACGATTTATTACATGAATCGGCCATAAAATGTGAACGTGAAAGGGTATCAGGGGAGAGAGAAATCTTCTAATGATGTCCTGCCCTTTTAAGGAGAAAGACAGGATTATGTGGAATTTTGCCCACTAAAATCAGTGAGTACCTTTCGGTGCAAGAGGATATGCTCCGGATTCTCCAACGAAACGCATCGGTGCACCTGCAAAATACCAGGGTAACTATCCTGGTCGTCATCTTGGAATCCTTTGTACAACGTTATTATAAATACAATTACCGTGGATTTCCACCGCCGAAAACATTCACACAATACATATTGTCGCGTCAGTTTTTCAGAGAGAAACCTTGTTTCGCGACAAGTTTATACGCCAGTGGAAACCCACGATTATGAACATTACCAAAGTATAGAAAAATGTTGAAAATCAGTTTTGTTTATATGTTGATATAAAGGCGTTTCATCATCAACATCATCAGCGGCACCAGGGTCGCGCGTCAATCAACCGCGCGCGCATTCTTTTAGTATTCGTAGGAACGATTTGCCATAAGTAAGGCATCATATTAGAATCAAACAAATACTTGTTATCCTTCAAAGTGTGAAAGTGGCCTTGTCACCACACCGCATATCTAGGTCGGACAGACATTTGTTTTTACCAACATAATTGGACCGTCTATTTTTACGACAAGTACAATTCCGACAAGAGCAACGAAATTTAATTCCCTTCTAACATTTTTATCTAGAGACCAGACCTCCGTAACACAAATGTATGGTGTTCTCCATAACTCCGATGGTTGAGGCTGTTGATGTGTTGTGACTATTAGTGTTAAATATCAAATGACAGACACGCACATTTCCCGTTTACAACAAAAAAAATGTGGGCTAATGAAAGGACAACGATATCGCTTGATATATTTATAAATTAATACATAGATACCAGACGATTTTATAAAATTGTGATAACGTGATTGAATTTACATAAAAAACTTATCAAGTAGATATAAATATCGATGTAAAGTTATTTTAATCAAGAAGGTTAATTATCATGCAATAATCAACTGATGCTCTAGAGGCATTTATTTTCTAATCAATTTATTTGTAAACAATAATATTAATTAATTCAAAACTATTCCTATAAACGATTAATTATTTAATCTATTTATTCAATAAACTATTCAATTATTGGACTATGTTACAGGTTAACAGTTGCACGACTGTGTCGGACTGAAGTGCAAGGTACCAGGTTTCCTAGTGCGTCCCGTCTATTGGATCGAGGGAAGCCTAGTATACTTCTAAGTTCGTCCAGCTTTTATTTCTTAACGACTTACGGCTGACTGGGTGTATTATCACTCGTCATATTACCTATGACGCTCCGTGGATGATAATCTAATGTCACTTCACTCTTCAAAATTGGTTCAAGCCGTCTAAGCTAGAGGACGCCACAATCGTAGGTACATATATATACATACAGTCCAGCGAAAAATATTACCTATATATACACTATAAATGTAGTCCTTACGTTTGAAATTTTATTACTAGAGATGAAACTTGAATATCCTCCTTTTAAAGTCGTGAGCCTATCAATAAATATCTTTTAGGACGCTGTGAATTTTATTTCATTAAACTAAAAAGTGTAACGATTATTTCTATACTAAATCGAACAAATGTTTTACATTTGTTAAAACGTTAATATAACCGCTTCAATGTCTCTCTCTCTCTCTCTCTCTTTTGTTCTTTCCTACAATAGACGTGAATAAAAAAAATTCGATCTATCGCTTGCTTTCTCTCTCGCTGTGTGGTACACACTGCACTTCTCAACCTAGATGTCCTAATTATTTTTTTAAAACGCGACATAAATGTCTCAACGACTGAAATACCTACGTATATAAGCCAGGAAAGCCTAATACTCGCTAGTCTATGGAGTAGTCTAAATCTTATCTAATACATTTTTATCACAGCACTGCTCGATTCAGAATAATGATAAATTGCATTAGTAACATCATATTCTTAAGCGATAACAGTGTCCAGGCAATGAATAATAGTAGTTTCGGCTGTGTATTTAGTTCCAAGGTTTTTAGTTCCGCTCAGGGCTGGCATTATAAAAAATCTCATTGAAATTCGTAAAGCGGAATCAGCGTAAAAGGAATGTCTGTTTTTCATAAATTAAGATTATGCTTTAGATGTAAGAAAAAATGCATTCACGACTTGATAATCGGGAGTAAATAGAGCAAGCAAGCACAAGCTATACTGTATGTAGGAAAACGTTTTATTGTAGTGCAGTATAATAGCTGTGCAATGCAATCTCTCTATTTCTCACAAAAATCCAAGATGATAATATGTTTCATGTGAATGTTTTCGGCAGTGTAAGCCCATGGTAATGACACAGCTACAACAGCTGATGAAGTCACAAAGAATAGATCAGAATATAGCAAATAATTGTGATGACGCAAGCGCGGCGAACTCTACGTCGCGTCAGAAAAGGATGCAATAATGCCGCAGAACGAATCGGCAATACCGGCAAAATTTTAGTATTTTAGCAATGGAAAATATTGAAATACTGCCGTCTCTTTAACCCAATCCATTACAATTATCCACCTATCCATCTATCGCCAAGTCTATTTCATAACATTATATCCTAAATGTGACATACACTTCTAGCTTTATATATATATATAACAAAATACCATGAAAATTATACAACATTCCATTATAACCGTTACGTGTTTTTACCAATCTACAAGACCATAAAAGCAACATTAGAGCAAGTCGCAAATCGATAAACGTCGAAAGGCCTTCGTCTATCGGATAACAATATGAGGCGTGGACTATTACTCACTTGTTAGTCACACGACAATTACGAGATTTAAGTGCTAATAAAACAAAATGAAAAACATTCAATTCAGTAATTTTTTTACAGAATAAGACAAACAAGCAAAAGTCACCTGATACCCGTACACATCTGCAACAAGTAAATGAGTTGCAAATGCGTTCCCTAGCTTTTGACCGAGGAGGGATAATAAACAGACTAACGGATATTTCTTTTTCCTCTCCATCCTCTCCGAATCGGTTAAATCCTTATAAGAGAAGAATGGGCAGTGGAAGAGGACTAGAATAAGGCCTACGCACCTCACTCGTCAGAAGAAATGCTCTACGGAACATGGCAACCACTCTAAGGTGAAACAAAGATGTGCGGAGCGGGTAAGGGCCACGCACACTTTGTTTAGTCTCGTTAGTTTTTTTTTGTTACTGAAAGGTTACTGTTAGCCTTGAGGATTCATTTACAGCTACGCCGGGCTCGAGGCGGCAGGGCGCAGAGGGCACCTAGCCTAAGCCTCTGTCTCGTTAGATATTTTTACCAAAATTATATATATTTCTGTTGCAAAAGTGAGTAGTGGTGGGACGTCCCGTAAAAAGTTATATCGATCAGTAGTGACTTACTTAATAAAAGCGATAATTATAACGGTGCCCGTAACCGACGAGCATGTGTATGGATGTAGAAGAATAAGTGTGACAGGATCGTGCCAAATGGAAATTTGTAATCTCTGCCTACGCCTTTATGTTGCGGGCGTGAGTGCAGATTTATTTATTTACTGGCTATTACAATCCTCACAGTACTACACACACACAGTATTTTATTAAATAAGCAAATAATATTATTCAATAAAAGCGCTTAGTATTCAACTCGTATTCAGATCGTACATCACGAAGTACGGGCTCCCTTTCGATAATAAAGCATTTAGGTTAAAATTTCAATTGCTTGTTGGAATTTTTAATTAAACTTATAAGGTGTTATAGAACCAAGAGGGTTCTGAAGATAATTACTTTGACATCCATTCTTACTTGTGTAATACATATTTTTTATATAAACATGTATATAAAAAATATGTTATATTAAGTCAAAATTAAGTTATAAATAAGTTATAAACAAGGTACACACTAGTTTAGCATTAGCCTATTTACTATTCTCTTGAACAAGGTAACTAAAGAGCAAATGGTTTGATTGATGTCAAAATACCAATACCCAAAGGCAAATTAATTGCTGATGACATGCCCAACCTTTAATGGACAGTATATACATGGAAAATCATATTTCTTTTTCCCCATTTATCCTCTTCCTGTCCAATCCTTTTTCTCTTCCAATCCTATGGTTATAAAGGATGAAAAATAGAAGAGGGCTAAAATCGGGCGTACGGCACCTCAGATAAAGTGCAGACTCTTCCATGTCACCCTAGTTTTCTGTGAAGTTGTGGTATTTCAGCAGTCGCGCTAGCCATTCATGTAATACATGTTGCGAACTCTACCACTGTTAAAAGCCTAATGTAAAACCTTTGTCGAAAATACTGACACTAGCAACTTAAGCCAATCATTTGCCAGATGAACAAACTATATAAAAGTGCCAATGGCTATCTTTTAGGACAAGCTTAAGCTAAAGCTTAATTGGAATGCTTATAATAATAGCAAAAATATGTTGACATTTTCACACAATAAAAACTGAATTTCGCTGTACTTTTCTCAGTATTTTAAAACAATTTTTAAGTTTATACTAATTTTTTGGTCATTGTCATGTCAAAAATATATTCTACATAATTGAATACCCCATGGGGAATAAGTACAACTAAATGTGCATTTTGTGTAGTGTGACCTAGTGTCCCAAAATGAAAGTGAAATTCCCAAAGTGAAATTCTCACAAAAATAGTATTCAACTACAAAAAACCTGTAGCGCATATTGAGTTTCTTTTGAGTTTCCTTTTCGTTTAATTCAATGGAGATAGGAATAGGCATTTTATACAACAACATTTAAAATCTAATTTAAAATACTGAATTAAAAAAATTATTATATTACTTACTTTAACTTCTCCCTTTTCAGAAACAGTAACTTGGTAACATGGTAGGGAATCAAAACCTGGGAAGTCTTCAATATCACCAGTTTTCAAGTTGAAGCAGGCTCCGTGCCAGGGACATCTGACTCTGCCATCTCCTAGTGCTCCGGATACAAGTGGGGCTCCGTAATGTGTACATTTAGTTCCCACAGCACTGAATTCTCCTTTCTGTTTTACCAGCAGCACTTTACCCTCCTCTCCTATGTCAAATACTTTCATCTCGTTTTCTTTGAGATCACTCGCTTTACAAACAACAGATTCCACATATTGGTTGCGCGAATCAGTGCGAGATATTGTCCCAGCTGTTGTCAAAATAAACAATAAATTAATTGAAGTATTTTAATAGTATTTGTATTTTTTTTGATTGAGTTTTTTTTTATAGAAATGCAAAATATTGATTTTTAATTCCTTACAAAATACAACAATTATTATAATAGCACTATTTTGTTCACTTACGATTTTCGCTCGCATTTTTACTAGTCCCACTATTAGGAGAGTAAGATCTGGATAAAGACGTTCCCATAACTTTGTTTAAAATCGGCCGATCTGTAACGATAATAAGCTTAATAAATATAATACACGTCCAATACAGTTCTCAACACCACGCAACTATTTAGAAATAAGCTTAAAAGAGTTAAAGATAAATCTTTAAGAACTGTAATTGTAATAGAAGGGAATTACCTTGAAGAAAACAATTTGCGACCTTATTCAAGTTAAAGCGGCGGCGGAATACAAACATTTTTCGTAGAGCGCACAGAATAAATATAACTCGTTTTTTATTAGAATTATAGTTCTGCGTGAATTGGAGTATCTCATTATTTAACTATTATCTTATGTAATTCTGATAACGATAGCCCATTTTCATCATTGCACTTTTCATACATACTCCGATTCAATTAAAAAAAAAACATTTTAATAATAGTGGTTATAGTTTATTTCAGAAAGAAATGGCCCACGAACAAGTTGAAACCCTATACTAATCAAGTATTATAATTCTTTATTTTAGCCCTGTAAATTTAGTGTCTTTGTTAAATTTAACTCTATGTTTTGTTTACCAAAACGGGGTAAGAAGAGTCTAAGAACTTTATAATTCAGTTTGATTAGCAGTTGCTATTCGCCGGTTGGTTGTGATATTTATAATACATTCAATTAGGAATATGGTAATTCAATTTCTTTACATTTTTAGACACAAACATGCCGTAAAGCTTTGAAGCATACCTTTGTAATTAATAATATATAATAATAATAAATACGAATCAATCTGCTGCAACCTAGTGGAAATTAGACGGTTCTATAGGGTAATCCCATCGCAAATTGCACACCATTACACACTTTCAAAATTTCTGAGTTTCTCAGAACAGCATAAGCAAAAGAAAATGGAATTTGGGGGAAAAATAACTATAATAATGGTGAATCATGCCATCACTGCTGCGTCATCTACGCTTGCATCTAAGAACTATAATAAACTATAAGAACTATCTAACTACACGAACTATATAGAGTCTGAGATCCTTGCTCTTTTAAAATTTAATTTATAAATAAGTTCGTCTAACGTATTTTACCATATTGTTACATACATGCATTGTATACAAGTGTTCTGTGTTTCTTGCAATAATAAATAATGTCAAATAATAATACCAATTATCAATTAAACAACATTGAGCAAAAAATATGTAAATTATTTTCAAATATGGAGTGCAAAGTTTATAGGAGCCGCGATAATCATCTTACATTTTGCTACATTTTGTCGATATCGCTAAACAAGGAGCTCTTCACTATTTAGCTCTTTAGATTGGTAGTTTCGGTTTTCTTAGTGTAGTTTATCATATTTTGGCTACGTTCCACTATGTGTTCACGACACATACATTAACGACCACGGCTTTTCCTATTCTATTTGTAGCGGAGCATTACAATTTAAAGCTCAAGTGGAATGGAATGGATTATGGAGCGTTTTGAACGTGGATGTAAATTTTACAAATGGTGAGTTTACATTAAAAATATGTATTTAATTTTCTCTCAGGACTCTACATACTTAATTAATTCAAGTTAAAATATAATAATATTTTTTCATATGGTGATAGTAGGATATTTGTTTTTTTGCCCCGCAATAATGCTCCATAAAGTATTCTTTGCTACTTTAAGTATTACAATAATGACATTATTGCCGGCACCACAACGATCGTAGTCGTCAAGTGAATGGATATATCAGCATTTTGGACATTGTGCGTGAAGCAAACACAGTAGAACGCAGCCCTTATGTGTTATATGTTGTGTAAAAAATTAGACGTCAAACTTTGCACGTTTGTAGGTTGGTAAGTGAAGTTATGCCAAATTCAACGTAAGTATTTTATAGGAAGTCCTCCTGTTAATAACATAGTTACTACTATATCTTATAGCATATTTTATGTGCTCTTTGATATCGTATAGTTCTTATCTTATAGTTTTTTTACTTACATGAATAATCTTTGGATTGGAATCTCTGACTGATTATGGTTGATGACAGACGTGGCTCGGTCAGTTAAATATATTATGATTTTTATGTCTAAGTGAAATTGTATTTAAAAATGTCGGATGTTATATTACCGAAGGGTCAACCAGCTCCAGGGGATCCCGAAAAAAAGGGTTGGCTGTTTAAATGGACTAATTACCTTAAAGGATATCAACGAAGATGGTTCGTGTTGTCAAATGGACTATTGTCGTACTACAGGTAAATTGAAACATTTAAGTTTTTTTTGTAGAATCCTAACGTCTAAAATGTCATTCATTAATTTCATTGATTTAAAACCTTATTATTATATATTGTAATATGGTCTGGTACTGGTTTTCGGCAGTGACGTACTTTGGTTTTTCCTATTTTTAGCTAAAACTTGGGATTATATCAAATTAATTTGCTATATTTCTATTAGTAGAGTTTTAGCCGTTAGTTAGTCTACTAAACAAAAAACTACAAAACAAATCCAAAATAATTCACAATTTTTTATAGACATGATTGAATCTAACATGATAAGTAATTATTTGCTCAATAATTTATAATAAAAAAATATATTCGCTCCCGGCCATATTTCAGCGGAGATTATGGATATCCATTTGGTACGATTTTTGCACACTTACATGCTCGTTGGTTATGGTATTTGGGTGATACAATGGGAACCTTCTTTAGTATGTCATTAATCTGATCAATATAAGGATCTCCTAGGACCGTGCCAATGCTGCCACTCACTTTTGCAATGTAAATTTGTTGCTCTCTCTTCGTTCATCCTTTCAAACCACTAACCACTGAAGTCTATCTTTCTTAATTCTAGTTACAACATCCACTTCTAAGTCACACTTTACCCTCATAACACTATTTCAATCCTATTATTCAACACCACAGCTAACATACATCAGAATTACATTTTTAATAATTATAATTTCTGATTTTAATAAAACTTGTTTATCAGATTACAATGTGATGTGATGGCATGGATATTTTATTATTATTGCATTTCACTTAACATATTATTGTTTATTTGTCAATTCCATGTCATTTATAAAAAAATGTTATGTAACAATCAAATTACAATTACTTCTACATTTTACATATCACTTTCTTTGCTTGCTTGCCTCATGTGGTCTATATTTAAACTAACATAAGGAAGTAATACTAATCTTATGAGGTGCTTGTTAGTTTTTAACAGTAAAGAAAATTTAAAAATCACATTTTATTATTTTATTCGCAAACCTATATTCATGACCTTTTATTAGTCTTTTGAGAAATATCCTGATTAAATATTTTTAATTTTCAACTTATTTTGAAATAAACTTGTTCATTGAACAAGTGCCGCTGTTACTATATCGTAGTTTTTGGCTGAGGATGCTCATCAATATTGTGATTATACAATTTTGGATATGACCTAGCTTGGAGGTGTAACTGGTGAAACTCCATATATTGTTAAATATACCAAAATGTTAATTTGAATAATATTTTACTGAATTCTACTTTTAGTATCGGGATCTTGATAATTGTTTTGCAACCAGACCTCTCTTAAAATGAATTGTGGACACCTGACCTAGAAATTGCTATGATTATCATATCTTAACCTATCCTATATATAATTCATATTTAAATGAAATATTACCCTTTTATTACAGAAACCAAGCAGAAATGGCCCATACATGTCGGGGGACAATATCATTACTAGGTGCATTGATTCACACAGCTGATTCCTGTACATTTGTCATCAGTAACGGTGGCACTCAG
Organism: Papilio elwesi; assembly: GCA_029849275.1. Classification (NCBI taxonomy): domain Eukaryota; kingdom Metazoa; phylum Arthropoda; class Insecta; order Lepidoptera; family Papilionidae; genus Papilio; species Papilio elwesi. The sequence continues at coordinate 2,551,036 of CM056707.1, read as the reverse complement.
ACATTCCACATACGAGCCCATGACGAAGTGGAGAGACAGAGCTGGGTCACTGCCCTGGAGTTGGCTAAGGCAAAAGCTATGTTAGTGTTAGTTTAATAATATAGTGATTGGTTGTTGGGTATACAGATATAATTTTGCTTAGAGTTATATATGTATGTAATACTATGTTAATATCCTCTTTTTTTATTCAACAAGTGTTTCATATAATGTTAAGTGACATATTTGTATCTCTTATAAAGATAGTTTGCCCTAGTAAGTGAGAGAAGGGGGTAGGCAATAAAAATAGATGAGAGGGTAATGGCAGGGGCAGTTGGGCCTCCAAATATCTCACTCAATCAACAAAATGCAAAAAATTGCGGTGACAGCTGCGGGCATTATGTGGTCTTACTGATGTGTGCTTAATTACAAGAAATATGTCTACACATACATTTGATTGATATGTCACATAATATTGTATTATACTTGTTTTTTTAATAGCCGAGCACAAGAATCAGATGATGACGAAGATCAAATGTCTGACGGGCCGGCGGCGGTTGGTGGTGGTGAAGGAGGCGAATCTGAAGATGCTGGTGGCATAGCTAGAGAACTAGCTGCCCGTTTTCACGATCTGAGAACTTGCTCTGAACTCGTAGCAAGGCATGGAGCAGCCCTTCAAAGGTCCTTAGTTGATTTAGAAGTTCCACCCACTGACACCACTAAGCAAGTCTCTGAAAGGGCAACACTGTTCAGAATATCATGCAATGCAATGATGAATGTAAGTTAATAGAAGTATTTTAAAAGATTTAAGACACACCCCAGATTTATTAGGTCAGTCAAGTCAGTTTAAGTAATATTTGCTTAACTATTGTCAAATATTTCGGCATTTATTTTCCAGCCAGGACTGTTTAGGATCTAGTAAATTTAGTAAAAAGTAAAATAACAATATTTAAAATACTTATAACTGACAAACATGTATATATAGATTTAAAATAAGTATGAAAAATGTACTAGGACCTTGTAAAATTAAGTTCTTGATCTCTTCTGAGAGCTTTCTGGCTCATATATTACATTTGTTACTAAGGCATGTTCGGAGTTTATGAGCGCGGCGGCGGCTTCGAGCACGCGTATGAGTCGCGCGCTGCAACACGAGAGGGAGCAAAAGATGCGGCTTCAGGAGATAGTCGAGCAATTAGCGAGGCAGCATGATAACCTGGAGAAGACAGTCACAGCTAGGAGCACACCGCACACAGGTTAGTACTCACTGAAGGTAAATATGCGAAAAAACACAGACACGGTCATAAGGAATCCCATGTCAATTTCCAATCCTGTAGAACCAGCGCCCTCTTCCGTCTTTATGGAATTCCGCCAGCATCTGTCCTGTGCCTGAGTACACCACTCGTTTACTTTTGTTGATTTTGAACAAAATCGATTTCAGAATGACAAGGCCGCATGCGGAACACATTAAACATTTTACATAAACTTTCGAACTATTTTCTTGTTCGTACCATCGTGCATTCTTTGTCAATAAATGAGTGATTTGATAATGGACACAAGAACATTACCTTTAGAAGCCCTCTGGTTGTTGGTGACAAATTAATTTTTTTTCTTAGACAATTATTATAAAATTGTTTAACAACTTAACATTCCCAATATATAATTCGATTTTTATTAACATGTGTTATCACGAGACATTCCCATTTTGTAGCAACTTAATTACGTTCACTGATACAAACAAATGGCAAACTAGAAAATTCGAGGCGAATTGAAAATACCAGGTTTAAAATATATTTTATTTTAGGTTGTGTGAAACAATGTCGAACCGTATAGTATAACCGCAGTTTAAGTGAAGTTGTATTTCTGGTATATACGTAATCTTTGACAGTATTATGATAAGATCAAATTTGTGACTCATTTCGTCGAGATACAGGCTTATTGTTTACATCGGACTCATGTATTTTAGTCATAAATTATATAAAAACATATCTAATTTCCTTTTGTTATCGTATCAGGTGCATATTGTATGTAATTTTCTAAAATTTTTTGCCTATATTTAAAGTCCGGTTGATTTCCAGAGCATGTATAATTTATTAGAATTTTTATCATAGTTACGCATATAAACTACTAACAGACCAAAAAATCTGGTATTCTGACAGATGGTTCTGCTAGTCTCGTTTCACGTTAAGATGTTATATAAATAGTTCGTATACAAGATTACATCACCGCATTACCTAGATGCGGTTTAATCACTATCATTTAAAGGAATAAAGTACACTGCGTACAATGAAAGTCCTAATCCAATATAGAAGACTGTTGCTCCTAAGAGATAACAAGACTAAGCTCATATAGCATCAATGATGCAATCGGATTTTACTATGTTTAAATGAAGTTTCGGGTTTTAATAGAATCTTATCTTTGTGACGACGTTTAAATTCCCTCGGTGCTAATCTCGCGCACTGTGGGATGCCACGATCTTTTACTCAGCTCTCAGAGTTTGAACATATCATAAAGGAGGCAATGTTGTCCCACACTCTCGCTACGAATACAGAAGTGCACATAATGTGTCAGTTTTTCTAGGCTCGCTACGCCGGACAATCCGGGGCTTCGCATACTTCTTATTTTCAGATTCATTCCAGCCCGAGTGCTAGGTCATTCCCTCGAAGGCTTACTCCTTCACAAAGTAACGTCATTCATACATGGAGGAACTCTAAATATAAAATCGCAAAAGAACGAGATGAGGTATATATGTTCAGGGTTCATATTGATTGTCTTTTGGACGAAAAGGTCAACAGATGTCACTGCCATCAATCCCACAAAATTGGAACGGAACAAATCAATTAACCAGTCTTCAATTGAGCAATGCTGTGATTGCCCCCAACTTTAATTTAATTTTCATATTTGGAATGCATATGTACCGAATGGCCGAAGGTTAACGCCTAATTAAACGCTAAATTCGACAGATAATCAAGATAAATGTGATATTGACAAAAATATATCTTTGTTTAATCGTAAAGTTTAAAATTACTCACTACTTAGTACTTGTTTTTGCCCTAAATACGGCATAAGAAATGGACACCCTCATAATATCACACTGTTAATTAAATCAATCAGTAAGACAGTAGTGGCCCCATTTGCTTAGCTCGGCAACTCACTTGTGCAAATATCTATATAATAAAAAATGTAACTGAACGCTGTCTGTTGCGTTAGGCAGGCAGTATTAAACAATTATATGATTGTTAAACTGTGCTACGGCCATACTGTGTCGACCCCACATACGCGAATAAAAGGCAGGAAGATGATGATAATGCGGTAGTATAAAGTACGTAATATCATTTCGTTCAAGTAAAATTGAAGTGCCAGTGAAACCGCGGGGCACAGCTAGTTTTCAATATATTAAGCATATTAACGTAACCAATAATTACTAGCTAACCGTGGGTTTCCACTGACGTAAAATCGTGTACCGATAGAAGCTTCCTCTCTATCTTTTTCTTTTATAAAACTGACAATACGTTTTACGCCATTGCTTTCGGCAGTGTAAACCCACGGCTACACTTGTGCTTGGTGTGATCATTAACGATTGCCCTCGCACAATAAGAGCGTTGATCAACTGTTTACTATCACTGTTTACGTGTTACTTGGTTATATATATTTATAACTGATATTTTTGTTCAATTTTCTTTCACCAAAAATATTTCCCAATAGATAATATTCATTCGTATAGAGGACTCATAGAAATCAACTTTATTTTTCAAATTTGTTTAATAAAACATAAGCAATAGCTTGTATATTCTCCCCTTATTACATTATTCGTTAAAAAAAAGTACCCTAAAAATGACCTATGCAAAAGTTTATAGCCGTCATTTATATGGCAACATTAAAATCAGTGTCGTATGGCTAACTAATGTAAAACGGAACGAAAACTGAATAGTTTGATCGTGACATGGTGACGGAAATGAAATCAGTCATACTAGCTGACCAATTTGCGAAATCAAGTCCTTGTTTTGTTATTTACAAGAAAAATAAAATCTTACAGTGCTTCATTACAAAAACAAAAATGTGTCTGAAACTAAGTGACGTTTAAAGGTACGATTAAACTAACATGACGACAATAATTTCAAATTATTTTTACATCAAGGTTGCTTTACCATTCCAAACTGTTGTAATAATTGTTGTATCATCTTTGTTACGCGTATTCGTTTATTCAATTAACGTCTGCTACTTACGAAGTTTTGGCTGTTCTTGAAGTGACATGGTATCTATGACTATGTGTATTTATGTTTGTCGGGATCTTGGCCTTGTTTACCTTAGTCGGAAAATAAGACCGATTTGAACTATAAGAATTGTAACCTTCGTTTCCAATCACCATAGGCGGTAAGTCATGAATAAAACATGGGAAATATAAAAGTATAAAATCCATGCCAGGGTTTCATCCTCTGTGACATCAACCAAATATGTTTTTCTCCTTTTTTTCTACTTACAATTTAAATTGTGTAAACTGAATAGATAAAAGTTCAATGCTTAATAACAAAGAAATTACATTGTAGACATTAACTTTCACAAGATATTAGTTATTTTAATATAAAATGAAATCAAGAAAGGAAGCAACAGTGTTTAGCAGTTACTTATTTATCAATCAAAATAATCTTATACTATACTTATACCCATATCATCTATCAACAAACAAAATAAAATAAGGTAAATAAATCAAGTTTATGTTGTATGCTAAATCAATAATAAATACAAAATATAAATACTCTTCAATGCAAATGTAATAAAATAAGTAATTTATAAAATTTATTAAGTAATAAGTAAGTAATTTTTTTTATCAATGATAATAATAATACTGCACATTAATAACAAAAATGTACAATTTTTATTCTCCCTGCCCTTTCTCTGCATAAGTGGGATCAGCACAGTATGAACTTTGTGCCATATAAGGTTTTGGCTACAAATTTTTTGATCTGACACCAACCCATCTCGGGCATATAAACAAAATATTTGTACATTATCAAAATAATAATATATATGTAATAGTATATACAAAATAAGTAATATTTCATTTAAACTTGGCAACTCGGCTTAAACTTGTGCTGGAACATGGTTCACAACAATATTGGAGAGTTTGAACCCACAACCATGTTGTACTTGTTTTGCAGTCCTAACCTCCTCAATCATTAGGTTATTGGCATAATCATACAAATAAAATTACTACCATTCTAACTTCAGCGAAGAGAGATGATTATATCTCTTACAAAATCAATTTATGACCTAATACCCTGTATAAACCTAGTAAATGTTTGACAATTAACATGCTAGTGTATTATTTTCAGATCCACTTGTTCAAGAAATGAGTTATTATTTGAACCAATTCATTAATTACATTTACAATATATTGTACACATCAGGAAATACCCAAAGTGACGTAAATTTTATTCTTTGTTTGTATTGTATAGAAGATTGTAAATAATGTATCTGTCATTAAATTCATGTTACAAAACAAAGGTTTGCAATCTTCATACACATTTGTTGGAATAATATAATGTTAATAACCATATTTGACTAGTATACCTTATTGTTTATTGCATTTATTTCTTTGTTTCTAAGACATATTTACTGATGAGTTCTATATCATAAGTATATATTTATTTAATATAAAAAAGATTATATTTATTAAATTCATCACAGTACTGTAATCAAAGTAATCTAGATTATCATAACACTATATAGCTTTGTGATCAATTGAATTGTAAAGAATTATATTGGAAATATATATAGGATTACAGTTACAGTAAGATTATTTTCAATTGAATGATTAAAACTTATGTTTGTCATTATTAACTAAATAATACTAAGTATGTGATTAAACATTAGTTTTTGATTTCTTAGCTCAGGATGTTTAGTTTAGGTACTGACTAGTTTTAGACCTACTAGAGGTTCATCAGGGTGAGTGAGATTAGTTCAAAAGACCCTAATGAAGGAGCTTCAATAGGACTGAAAATATTTGGTACCTACACCAAACTACCTGAATGTGAGTTTAGCCCTTTTAATTTATTTTTGTTTAAGTTCCTGTATTGAATAGTAAGGTTCAGATTTTTTATTTGGTTGATGTAATCGCCGTTGTACAAAAAATCCACAATCATCACACACTATCCATGATTCTTCACTTCTTTTAAAGTAAATTTTAAATCTCAATATGAGTATTCCTGTCCCTTGATTGAGCAGATGAGGAAGTAGGTTGCACCTGACTCATCAGATAATACAAGAGTATGAATATCTCTATGCCTTACGGCCTATTCTGTGAGTTAGTAGCTCTTGCCAGGTCCAATCAACTTTTTTGTGCAATAGTGTCTAATGGCTCTACCAGTACTCTGGACAATCTAGGGTCAAAGAATTGGCACACAAAAGTTTAGTTTCGAGGAAGATTTTGCATTGTTCTCAAAAGATTTATCATCCATGGCCTAAGAGATTGGTGCTCTTAATTCTTTATTTGTTTGTGAAAGTTTGCATTGTTATGGGAAAGAAACCTCTATAGATAAATTTTTAATACCAATTGTATCAAAATCAAAACATCCTCCAAATTGTTAGAGCCGTTCCCAACATAATTATTTAAATTATTATATAAAAACATCTGTTTAACAACTCTGTAACCCACATATAGGTAAACAAAAAGTTTTGTATGTACATCTATGTATTTATTGTTAACAGGAGGTAACGGTTCCGGTCAAGGCAACGAAACTGAGGATGAAGATCATGAATTCTTTGATGCAGTGGAAGAGGGGGTCACCACTGCTATGGACGATAAGACTTCGTTTGTAATTAAAGTGCCTGTAGGTATTCAAATCACACATTATTGCTTACGTATAACAACTAATATAGCTTTCTTCTCGCTTGGTGCTCATTGTGATTAATTGAATGAAACCTCTATGTTGATATACTGTCATATCGGTCTAAGGCACTTGTCACACATTAGAATATCATTCTTGACATTGCAGGTAAATAGGAAAAATAAAGTCAAAAGCGGCGAGAGCTCTGATGAATCTGAAGGTGAGACAGTGACGGAAACACAACAGGTTAGTCTCAATGTATATTTCTCGCAATATAACAGGTCCATTGTAATTTTAAAATGATAAAAGTCAAATCATCTGCCAATTTGATTCTGCAATACTATTAATGCTGCTATACGGACAGCTGTGAAAAAGATCTGTTATTTTGCGAGCAAATCTTTTCTTGGATCATGGTTAATGTAAGCCCTGGTCTCCATCAATTTATTATTTACACAACAAGCTTCCATTACAATATTGGCAGGCATATAATAAGGACTGATAAAATCATCTTAACATCATATACATATATGCACTTCTACTATTGCTTAGCTGGTGCAAAGTGATATATGGTAGGTCATTACAGTAATTTGTATTGTATTACTTTCTTACATGGATGTTACATATACCAGCCTGGTCATATGTATACTGTGGTATGTGCTTAAGTTTTACAGTATGGGTCATCATGGCCTAGGTGTTCTGTTCAACAGTATCCGGACTTCCATATTTCTTTAACTGTATTTGGACCTCACTCAAAACTAGCTAACTCTTGGGCAATAGTACCATACTACAGTCCTACTTCTAGAAGTAACAAGACGCTTTCTAACAAAATCTCTATTTATAGGTAATATTTGTAGAAGACAAGGGCCGTACAGAAAGCAACATGGGCGGCACAGAAGTCAGCGCGGATAATGACACAACAATGAATAAACAGCTGGACAATAAAGAGCAGAACATCACAATATGGGTATGTTGCTATACTGTCATATACACAGTATTAGACTTTTGTATATGTTTGCATTCACTGTAAAAAAATAAACAACAACTTTTGTTTGGTGACAAGTAATGTAAGATTATAAGAAGACAAAAATGTGAATGAGAAATTTGGGCAGTTTCTTATAAATTTTAAATAATTAGTTTATATTATTTTAAAGCTAACTTGGCATGTTCTTAAACCTACCACTACCTAGTTTTCTGAGTCATAGTCTGTAGAACGTCCCTATAGAATTTTCTTTTACTTTAAAACAAAACCGCTTGAAGATCGCATGCTTACTGTCATATCGATAACAACGTGAGCGTGACGTCACGTCAGAAAGGACGGAAACACGTCACCGACTGTGACGTCCGACAGCAAAACAACTCAAACAATGTATATCTGTGGAAATTTGTTTCAAAACTTGTTCTAATAAATATTTGAGTACAATTAATATTTTACCTTATTTCAGAGCAACATGTGGTTTTTGTAAACAAAGCTTTATATGTTAAAACAACTTTTTGTCATATTACCTTCTAACATTAGCTATCCGTATTTTATTTGACGATTTCTACGAAATTACAACATTTCCGACGAAATTTTAAAAGATTAATCCTCGGCGCCATGTATGGTAAATGACGGTTGTTTGTTTTCTACAATCATATCTTGCAATGAAATAAGGACATTTTAACATGAATACTGAACAATCAGTAAATACTAAACATGTTTTTATCATTTCATTGTTGTGTTCATGTTGAAAAAATAAATAATATTTTTTAATGTATATTTTTCAGCCTCACGTGTCAGAAGTGGTTGTGAGCACCGTGGACGGCCACCCACGGCGTGTGCGCGTCCCAGACAAACCCAATTATCCTCTAAGTTTATGGTCCATAATGAAGAATTGTATAGGTCGGTGACTAACTTATTATTTATTTCAATGTAATTCTTTTTAAAAAAAAATCACCTCCTTTGTATTTTAAAAAATGACGGATTGATCTATGAAATCGTGTCAAAACTATACCTCAAAGAAAGAAAGTGTACGAACGAACATTACATTTCACAAGTAATTAACTAATTTTATGATATATCCTAAATATTGGCCAAGATCGTGCGAATTAACGCCGCTTGACCATTTTCTGTGGAGCTATGTGAAGTCGCTAGTCTACGCCGATTGACCACTCACGCCGCTATATTGCCGCTATACGGCCACAAATGTTGGAAAAAGTCCTCGAAAATTGGACCAGATTAGACTACGTCCGAGCCAACCATGGCGGTCATATGCTAGAAGTCATATTTAAATCATAATGCCAGAAGATTGTCTTTCAAATAAATTTAATATCAATTTAAAAATTCAGCTTTGTATTATTCCATTTCAAGTTCTATACCTCTGATAGAAACAGCGTATAATATTTGATAAGTCCATGTCCAAAAATGTCGTCTGATATTAATTTTTTGTTTTTAATATTAATGGTGTGACTCGTGCTGTTTTTAAAAATTAAATAAGATTATAATTTGTTTGACAGGTAAGGAATTATCGAAGATCCCGATCCCGGTGAACTTCAGCGAGCCGCTGTCGATGCTGCAGCGGCTGACGGAGGACTACGAGTACTCGACGATCCTGGACCAAGCGGCCATGTTTGCTGATCCCGCGCAACAACTAGCCTATGTGGCCGCATTCACCGTGTCTTCATACGCCAATACAGCCATCAGGTCATAAATTGCTTGTTACATAATATAATGTGTAACAAACATGACAGTAAGGATAGGATGGGAATGGGAAGGGGATTGGACAGCAGAGACCATTAGGATTTTTTTTTAAATTATTTCATTCATTCATCATGATCCATGAGACATCCTTACAGACTGCCTGGACGTAGGCCTTCCCAGGATTCCCCATTGTTAAATTCTAAGAGAGGCCTGACCTCAACATGTGTTGTTGATGGCCACTCAGCCAACCATCCATTCTATTCAATTCTATTCTATCCATCATTCTGCGTGTGTGCAATAATACTTCTTGAACAACCTTAGTGAAAAGTGAATATCTGTCTGTCTATAAATTTGCAAATTAAAATATTTCAATACTAGCTGTAAACACCTGGTCGTTTTCTTCTCATAGAATTATTAACTACATTATCGAAAAATAAATTTAAACTCCTTCAACCAACCACCATGTTGACACAAGGGGACATTGAGACTAAAACCGCCCGAAATCACAATAGCTGTGTAGTGTTGGCTAAAAAGTAAGATATAGGGACGCATACGTGCATTTTTATATGTAGATGTAGATTGATGGCATTCAAAACGAATAGTTGTAATCGTACGATAGCTAAGTAAAAAGCTGTTTGTAATTTTCTCTTTTGTTTACAGAACAAACAAACCATTCAATCCTCTGCTCGGTGAAACTTACGAGTGTGACAGAATGACGGACTTGGGCTGGCGATCCATCTCTGAACAAGTAAATATACATACATTTTTTTTTTCATAGACGGAGAGGGCTAGTTAACGTTTAGACAGATATTGAGTGAATTCTACCCATAAAAAATGCAAAAAATAATGTTTCGCTGATACGTTGCCTACCATTGATGAACAAAAGATATACAGAAAGAAGGATTAGTTCACTTTTCTATCGATCCCCTGCGCCGTCAAGTCGTCTTCCCTTTCTCATGCTTCATCACTCATTTACGCAGAATACTACTAATCATCATTCAAGCTGGCCCATTTGTATACAATGATGAGATGTTACGGATTCTACTACTGTTAAATCATAATACAGGGATGTATTTATTTTTACTATGGGATTACCGTATTACTATGTTATACAAACGTTGCTTGTTCGTAGGTGTCACACCATCCACCGATGGTGGCACAGTTCTGCGAGGGTCAGGCGGGGTGGCAGTGCTGGCAGGAGTTCACCATGACCACCAAGTTCCGCGGCAAGTACCTGCAGGTGATACCGCTGGGCGGCGCCTCCGCCATGTTCCTCAACTCGGGCAACAAATACACCTGGAGAAAGGTGAGAACATCAATTTTGTAATGCAAACTCTAGTAAGAAGTAAATAAGTTCTTGCATTGTTTAACCCAAGTGAATTGGTGGGCAGCTCCATCCACTTTGTCACGAAATGTTAAAGTGCCCAATATGACAGCGCTCATGTCTATCATCATGTACTTTGATGGATTTCAAAAGAAACATTATTGCTTTACGTAAAGCATTCAACAAATATTTTGTATAGGCCTGCAATTCAAATCAACTGAATAAGTATCAACTCAAAAAATCTGCTACTTTTTAGCTAACGTTTTTGTGTGACAGTAATAATTTTTATATCGTAGAAGGCTAACAAGCAAGCTATCGAATCGCAAGATTACGCAAGGGTTTCACTTAATTTACTTTTTGTGTTGCTACATATTCACTTTTTCTGTTGCTACATATTCCCAGACTATTTTTGACAAAAGACCCCTCCTGAACTGATACCTCCGACCCCATAGCCAAACCACTTTATAACCTATCTCCTATCTCTAGATTTTTCCAATTTTACAAAATGTTTAACAATTTAAAATTTTGCGGTCGGTGAAGTTAGATAACTTGACATAATTTTCACACCAAAATCTAACAAAATAAATTAAATAAAATTCAATAAATGGCAAGTTTTATTAATACAAATTGCGTAAAAATACTTGTGGGTAATTTATATGCAAACATTTAATCTATACCCTCATCAAATGACAGATGAGGGTATTATGCCGTATCTAAGACCATAACATTTTGCATTGTTATCAACGAATTTAATCAACCAGCGATGGCAATCGCTAAGCTAAGCTCAATGCTTAAAATATTGGTATTGTTTATGTGAATTCGCGTCTAAAACCGTATATCTATAGAGCCGAAATATATTTACTTACAAGAATTGCTCGCTTTGTATTGGTAAGATTTTAAAAAATATATATTTCTTAAATTATCATATTGCGTCATAATTCGATAATGTCTTCAAATTGAGTTATTAAGGCCGGGGCCGGGTTTTACTGCATTGCTGTTTATTTCCAAAATATTATATAATGTGCATTAAATTCCAGGTGACGACGACGGTACACAACATAATAGTGGGCAAGCTGTGGGTGGACCACCACGGCGACATGGACATCGTGGGGGAGACGGGGCCCGCGGCCGGCTACGTGGCGCACCTCAAGTACCAGCCCTACGGGTACTTCAGCAAGGACACGCAGCGGAAGGTGACAGGTGTCATCAAAGATCCCCAGGGAGTGGTTAGTTCTTTATCACATTTTCAAGTATGTCACACGTTTAAGAATCAGCATTTACATTCACGAAACGACGCAACATAAAAGACAGGTTTCAGTTGACCAAATGGGCTATGGTTGGGGTGAGGTGTGGCTGTGTGGGCTCGGAGTAATGATAAGACGATTGTTCTGGTAACAGCACGTTTATTACTAAAGAAACTTACACTAGCTCCTACGTATTTAACCACACAACATATAGGGAGTTCTATTAAAAAATAACGGTTACTTTTTTTATACAGCATTAAATTAAAGGCGTTGTTCAACAATATTACTGTGTATACAATTCCGTTCGATATTTAAGAATTATTGTTGTTTTACAATTTTTATTTATTTTTACATTTGGTTCCAAATCATCAATTACAGTATTTGGGCCATGGAATAATTTACTTACATTTACGTTTTTAACAGTTTGACTCCATTTTAATATTTCACTCAATACATTTTCGTATCAAAAATACACTTTGTAGCTGCTTATATTTATGTTATCTCTAGCGTCCTCACATGCCAACTGTAATCTATACTTAAGTTGCAAACAATAATCATTTGGGTTATAAAATGCTTCTGCATTAGTGCCAACTCTACATGGAATATTATTAGGTTTTACAAATACTAGTTTGTATGGCGTATACATTGCAACAGTGTGACAAATATTTAGGACTGTCCTGCTCACTGACAAGTTCAAATAATTGGGTATATTCCTCAATATATTAGCCCGCTAACGCTACTTTACTTAAAGTATACTCCTTATAATTATGAGATAATTCACACAATTTTCTTAAATCAATTTATACATTTTTTTTATAAAATATTTTATAATTATAATTCGATAAACAAAACAACTAAGAACAGGAAGGTTAGTCGACAATTATAAATTTAGGTCCACACTAAAGTCCATTAGTATTATTGTACATATTATAACTAACACATTTTATTCTTTTTTTTGCATTTTAAGTAAACTGATTCCTTACTGTCTATGTTACGATACGTTACATTATTTATGAATGATGTGTTGTTGCAGCCGCGCTACGTGCTGCAGGGGCACTGGGACAGCCGCGTGGAGGTAGCGCCGGTGACCAGCACCTCCACAGACAACACCGTCTGCAAGACCGGCAAGTTCACCGTTGCCTGGCAGCGCATCCCCGCGCCGCCGGACTGCGACAAGTTAGTACACACACAATAAGACGAAGAAGTAGAAGACATGACTACTTGTGTCTCTATTTGAAACAACACAATTGGTTGTTGTAGGCTCTAGTTTATGTGTCACATATGGTGCACATGCTAAGTACAGTTGGCACGCTTTCCACCTTCTGACCTCACAAAAGTTGTTCTCCTTGTTCTCATGCATAAAAGATGTTATCAATAAGTTCCTATTTTATGTGATAAGTGTAACATTCCAGATGGTACAACTTCACGTTGCTGGCGGCGCAGCTGAACGAGCCGGAGGAGGGAGTGGCGCCGACGGACACTCGGCGGCGGCCCGACCAGCGACTCATGGAGGAGGGCCTCTGGGACGAGGCCAACGCGGAGAAGCTGCGCCTCGAGGAGAAGCAGCGCGGCAAGCGACGCGAGCTTGAGGCCGCCGCTGAGGTATACCCACTATAAGTACACTGACACAACCGCCACCAGCACCGAATCAGTCAACACCTTTTGCATGATTGTGCCGATGCAGTCGGTGAAATGCCACGTTACTCAAGACAGCCGTCAAGTAGAGACCAATCCCAGGAGCATAGTACCTGCGATTCCTCTGATGACTAAGGTGTCGGAGGCTTAATGCCAGTCAGTCATCTTTCTCTTCCCATCCTTTCCTAATGAGAATAGGACAGGAAGGGGAAGAACATTGAACAACAAAGAGTGGATGAATAGGTAAAGGAAACAACATTTTCGTTTCGCTCACATCTATCTATTAAAGATAGACAACTCATTAGTTTCTTGCAGGTGCCTATGGGACGCAGTCAATGTTAATGTCAGTTAATGTCAGATGAACCGCTGCTTGTTTGCCAATTTTTCCCATAAAGTAATCATGTCACAGAGTACTGTGCGTGAAATATATTTACTTTGAGTCATCTATACATATAAATTTGTATTGTTTATTATGAATTAAGTTATAATTTTTTTTTCATTACAAGGCGGCAGCAGCGAGTGGTGCGCCGGCCCCGGAGCTGCCGCGGCCGGTGTGGTTCACGCGCGCTGCGGCCCCCGGTCAGCCACACCTGCGACACGTCTACAGCCACCGCTATTGGGACTGCAAGCAGCGCGCCGACTGGACCGGCTGCCCCGACATCTTCTAGCCCAGTGCGGCACAGCACGGCACAGCACATCACAGCGTAGCGCAGAGTTACACGATCGCGCTACTATCAACATGACCCCGACGAGCGTACGTTGGCCGACTTTACAACACGAACATAAAGCCATCGATACTAGTGCGTTACGACTGACTTCCATACAACACACAACTGCGCAACAATAAACTAGACTTGAAGCGATCGCACTCCAACAGTGGTGGGGCCGTTAGCAGCTTATGCACGAATTCACAGAATATAGGCGCAGTTTTTCTTGTAATGAATCTCTCTCCTCATATGTTTGATAAGCTGGCAACGTATCCATCACATAACATCAGGTATATTTCCTTTTGTAAAAAATGACGCGAATGTTACAACAATACGTTGTCAATGTCAGCAGTAACGAACGACTTGTTTCAACTAACGCTCCCTGCTCAGATAATCATGCAAGACGCAAGGAATCATGTCGGCTTAACCTAAACGTAACGGCGTGATCGGCCTTGTCTATATCGTTGGCAGACCTAGTGACTACATGAGATACAATTCTACAGGAACTACTAGTTTTTGATGTAATACAACAAATGACAAAAATTCGCAGTAAATTTAAACAAAAATAGTTTTCAAATACAAATATCCCATATTCGGGAGATATTATATTATACAATGAAAATACTCGTTATTAAACAATTCAAAAGTAAACCAAACAACCACTTTTGGTCTCATAAGGCACAAGAGATAAAAGCATGGCGCTAGTCAGAGCAATTGCCAGAGTTTACAAGATTACATACACTATTTGTTGATTGATTACATATAAACTACAAAAAAAGACGCCTTGGTAATCAAACATGCAATATTTATTTCGGCAAATCCTGGAAACAAGGTCGCGCCACCACGACTTGCTCGCCGCGTATTGGCTCAATATTAATAACTTTAATTGCATAATAAATAACATGGAATCTCACCGAGTTGGATATATAATTTTTAGGATTACAAGCTAATCTTTTTCGGAGAGATCTTTTGTAGTAACATCTTGCAAAACGTTTGTCGGTCCACTACGGGTCGACTGTTATGTTATCCACAAAGGAACAATTGTTATTGTGTATCGGTTTATTTAAGTGTGAATCTTAATTTCTGGCAAACCGAAGCATGTCGTCCTTGTCGCCTCAACACAGTTGTTGTGCCGCTGGTTTCGCTGTTGTGTATGTAAATTTATCCCGAAGCAGAGACGGATTCAGTGAGGAGGTGGGGGTTCAACGACACTCCTGCATCCGCCGCTGGCCCGATGTTAATTTATATTATAGTTTTGTTAAATACTAAACTGCTCTTTTGTACGAGTTTGTAAAAAGGTAATATTTCGTTTTTAAAGTGTCTGCAATCGTTTGTGTACATACAGTATATAAATCATGTAAATACAAATATTTTCTTTGGTATATTCATTCCAGGACGTCTTGTGATGTATTTTTGTCCTATTTATTGTTTGTTATATTTTCTAAATTTTTTAGTTTTTTCCACAGTATGCTACAATCCAAATACTACGCTAGAAACTCTTTCAATAACAATAGCAAAGTGTTTAATTGAAATTATTAAATATGTCAGACATATATGTGCAACAAATTTATTTTAACTTATTTGTGATGTGTGATGATCAAGTTAAACCTTTTTTTATATTATGTTACCTTAAGAAATTTATTTTTATTACGAAATTAGGAGCTTTGGCTGAATTTGGCCTAAATCGAAATAAAGCTATGAAATGAAAAAGTTATGCTTTATGTAATCAATATAACTAGAAAACAACGAGTATTGGAATCAGAATAAAATAAATACGAATAAAAAGTTACATTAAATTAAAAAAAAGATGTGTGTACTTATGTACGCGTGAAAGAGGTTATACTTCTTTAGCGTAACTAAACAAATTATTAAAACATTTTATCCCGTGTCCCAGTATCTACTATTTGTCTGTTAGAAAAGACATGATGAAATGCTATTAATAACCGATTTATAATTAAATAACTTGGAAAATATCAAGTTCATTTTTCCCAAATGCGCCAAAAGAAGTATAATTTCAAAAATATACTTCTCTTAGATTATCATGTAAATATAATGCATCTTAATATACAATAATAAACGATTACATTAATATAACGCAATATTAATAAATTTATTTAAAAAATAATTTTTTTTTGTATATGAAATGCTTCACAGGACAGGGAAAATGTGCGTTATAGTTTAGTGCATTAAATATTTTTACATGTACTTACGCATGCACAATAACGCGTAGAATGCGACGCGCGACGTGCCGGAGCCCGCGTGCGCTTGTACAGCGAGCGACGAAGCTATAGTTATGTTCGATATTTTCTTTAATTATTTCAACATTGGAAACGTTTTTGCACGCTGTATACATCGCTGTTCGTCATATAGATAGGTCGATCGACGAAACTACATTCCTACAGGCAGAAGATTCATTAGGGCGACGCCAGTGTTGTTCACACGGTCACTATCCGAAATCAGTTGACTGGCTCACGACGTTAATATCGTCACATCTCAATGCGAAGATGATTTTTTTAAAGTAAGTATTCAATGCTGATTATTCTATGACATTTTACAGTTCGCCGCATTTGTTTCACTCACTCTCGAGGCGTGTTTCAATCACTCTTAAAAAAGACAGTGTCCCGCGCTCCTATCGTCGCCGCCGGGATAACGCGAAATGCAGCTGCAAGGGGAAGGGTCTCCTTTCCTATGACGTCGACGGAACCAGTGCCATCTCGCGGAAGTTTTAGATACTAGTGGGTAATCGATTGATATTGCGCGGAATGAAAAAGATGGCGCCTTAAAAAGTTATTTTAATTTTTTGTGCACTCAGAAAAAGCAACAGTTAAAATTAAAAAATAAAAACGATATCTTGATTGATTAGATTTGATCGCATGACACTGCACTCTAAACAATTCCGTCTTCGTTCTATAAGATCATGTTAGAGCTTCGAACGCGGACTGCATTTTGTAATCAGCTCAGGGTCTGGAATATTTTGTAAGGTTAAAACATATTGTACATTTTGAAGTGTATGTAAGATAATTTAATATTTTTAGTGATAGAACGAGGCTTGAATATGAACCAATATCACCAGTATAATGTTATCAGAATAAAATTCGTCGGAGATCAAGTTGTTTTATTGATACCCAAATGAACAATAAAGTTAATCCCGAATTAATACTTTGCCCACGGTTATGTTCCAAATCATTGTAGGTCGTCACCAATGTGAAAATTTTATTTAATTAAACATTTTTATTAAAAATGTCGAAAACAGTGAAATGTGCTAGTTGTAATGTTGTTATAAATGAGCTTTTGGCATATGTGCAGAATAAAATTTCGATTATAACTGAAGACAGTTTAATGAAGATTTGTTTGTCGTCGTTTAGCGGTGACCAAATTGATGAAGCAAAGACGTTGCTTTTTGAATCTTTACCTGCTGAGTACCGGAAAAAAGTGCGAAAAGGTCAGGGCAAAGAAAATAGGGACATAATGGATATCATCAGCATATTCAAGGTCGCAGATAGTGATGTGATGCCAGTTTTTGTAGCTCGCGATTTGGAGAAACTGCCTCCAATAACTTTCGATCACCTAGATGTGTCTAAACTGCTAAAAGACCTCATTTTAGTGCAATCTGAGATCAAGAATATCAAATCTTCTTATGTCACAATAACTCAACTAGAGGAAGAAGTAACAAACCAGATGCAAAATAGGCAGCACTCCGCCCCCGCGTTTTCTATCGGTAATGTGAATGTTAAAAGAGGTACCTTTGCTTATCAAGGCCGAAACAGCAAACCTATGGGATTGTCAAATCTCAATGACCTTTCAATACGCGAATCAAACAACATATCTAAATCGAATACATCACTAGATGAAGAATTGAATAATCGAAGTGTAATTATTACGAGCGATTGCATAGATGATAGTCAACCTATTCTGACACATATAACAGTGACGGGAGATCAAGAGTGTTGTGATGGCGTAGGAGCGGGAGGCACGGGGATGTGCAGCACGGCACGAGCGGTCGAGCAGGTCTGTGTGTCTTCGCCGGTCGCTGATAACGATGTGTGCAAACAGCTGATTGACTCAAACAATTGCACGTTTGCAAAGGCACTATTACGTTCAAAGCGCGATAAAGATGACAACGAGCAAGGATGGACTATAGTACAAAAACGTAAACCATTTAAGAATAACCGCTTAAAAGGGATGATGGGAAACAGTACGGTGGAAACCGAATATAATTTTAAGGCAGCCGACCGAAAAATACCCATATTCATTACGAACGTACATAAAGACACGTCAGTATCTGATATATGCAAATATGTTTATATTAAAACTAACGAAAATGTAACTTTAGAGAAAATTATAATGCAAAAGCAAAGTGAATATGACGCTTATAAGTTCTTTGTATGTGCATCAAAGGTACAGTTGTTCTTGAATGAGAAAATATGGCCAAGAGGTATCATTTTCAGACGTTTCATACATTTTAAAAAGAGATCTTTGATAGAGACAGTAAGAGTCACTGATAACGGTCATTACAATAAATTAGATGGCCAGTAACGTTTACAAATTTGCTACTTATAATTGTAAGAGTGTCAAGCGCTCAGTAGATGGAATACGTGAACTATGTAAAACATGTGACATAATAGCTCTTCAGGAGACATGGTTGCTGCCAAGTGATCTGTCTTACTTGAATAGTATCGATGACGAGTTTAGCTGCACGGGGACTTCGGGGGTGGATATGTCGTTGGGCATGTTACGAGGACGTCCTCATGGCGGTCTTGGAATACTCTGGAGGAATAAAGTCTTCCCAAATGTGTTAGTGGTGCAGTGCAATAATCCGCGAATATGTGCGATACGCGTAGTTTTACCCGAGCGGGCCATACTAGTGGTAAATGTTTACATGCCTGTGGACACAGCGGCGAATCTAGTCGAGTTTACGGACATCCTTGGGTCGATAAGCGCTCTAATAGACAGTTGTAACGTTGATTGTGTATATATACTAGGTGACTTTAATGCGCACCCTACTGAACAATTTTATAATGAATTATCGTTATTTTGCGAGGACCAAGAGTGGACTTGCATTGATGTAGTAATGCTGAAGGGCGTTTTGAATTCGTTTGATTGTTTCACTTTTCTCAGCGATGCTCACGGATCACAAAGATGGCTTGATCACTGTATAGTCACTAAGGCAGCTGTGTCGTCAGTGCGCAGAGTATTTGTAAAGTATGATGTACTATGGTCAGACCATTTTCCGTTAATAATGGAGTGTAATCTGGGCATAGCATTACCTGAGATACTAGAATATAAACCGACTGTAAATAATGTTATATGGGGGGAGAGAAATATAGGTCAAATAAATCAATACATGACTGAATGTCATAGGCTCTTAAGACATCTTGACTTTCCAGAGGAATTTATAAAATGTGCGGATTACACTTGCAATATTATGCAGCATAGACAAGTCATTGACAGTTTATATAACAATATTGTAAAAATATTAAGACAGGCAGCATTGTGTAGCAAACATAGTATACATGCACGTAATAAAAAGAAACCTGTTGCAGGGTGGAACTTACATGTTGGCGAGGCACACAGGAACGCTAAGCAAAAATTTTATTTGTGGTGTTGGTATAATAAACCGAATTCGGGTGCTATTTATAATGAGATGTGTGTGGCCCGGAAAATCTTTAAGAGCCGACTGAGATGGTGTCAGAACAATGAAGAACAGGTAAAAATGGACATTATGGCCTCTCATCATTCAAAAAACGATTTTCGATCCTTTTGGAAAGCTACAAATAAACTTAATAGTAAACCGGTTGTTCCTGTGTGTGTCGACGGAGTAAGCGATGCAGGGCAAATAGCAGATCTGTTTCGACAACATTTTACGGTCAAATCCCCATTAGGGTCCTCGCAGTCTGTAATCGATATTAAAAATTTTGAACAGATGGGTTTTAGATGTACAACTGGAGAAGTGAAGTTGATAATCAAATCGATGACTAGAGGTAAATCTCCTGGCCATGACGGGTTGAGTATAGAACATCTGCAGCATGCTGGACCGCACTTAGCGAGATTGTTGGCCATGCTATTTAACTTTTGTCTTAGCCACTCATATCTGCCAGACGAGATGATTAAAACAATTGTAATACCCATAGTTAAAAATAAGACAGCTGATCTATCAGATAGGAATAACTACAGACCTATCTCTATTGCCACAGTAATATCGAAGGTTTTTGATGGCATGTTGAATTCACAGTTGACCAAACACATTGAACTTCATGACAATCAGTTCGGCTTCCGTTCCGGACTATCTACTGAAAGTGCAATTTTGTGTGTTAAGCATGCTGTCAAATACTACACAAGTCGACAAACTGCAGTCCATGCTTGCTTTCTTGATCTTTCGAAAGCCTTTGATCTGGTTTCCTATGATATTTTATGGAGAAAGTTAGAAAAAACTAATTTACCAACAGAACTCATCAACATCTGCAAGTACTGGTATGGAAATCAGGTCAATGGCGTGCGATGGTCAGGAACAATGTCACAATCGTACAGGTTAGAGTGCGGAGTTAGGCAGGGGGGATTATCCTCGCCAACTCTATTCAACTTGTATATGAACGACCTGATTCGGGCACTCAGTAGCACCCGGGTAGGTTGTCACATAGATGGTGTTAATGTAAACAACATAAGCTATGCAGATGACATGGTTTTGCTGAGTGCTTCGGTATGTGGCATTAAGAAACTGATTACAATTTGTGAAGAATATACCGTGCAGCACGGGCTAAAATACAATCCACTAAAAAGTGAAGTTATGGTATTTGAGGCCAGAGGAAACAGTACAGGTAACATATTTCCAGATATTATGCTAAATGGTACAGCTTTGCGTAAAGTATCTAAATTTAAGTATTTAGGTCATATGCTGACCTCTGACCTCAAGGACAATGATGACATTGAGAGAGAACGGAGGGCGCTGGCAGTGCGGGCGAACATGATAGCTCGCAGGTTTGCACGTTGCTCGACAAACGTCAAAATTACGCTTTTTAAGTCCTATTGTACATCTTTCTACACGTGCAGCCTGTGGGCTGACTATACCCAAAAGTCTTACAGTGCCCTCCGAATCCAATTTAATAATGCGTTCAGGGTGCTGTTGGGGCTGCGGCGATTCTGTAGTGCATCAGGGATGTTTGCTGAACATCGGGTAGACTGCTGGTACGCTACCATGCGTAAAAGATGCGCATCCCTGGTGCGCAGAGTACGTGGCAGTACCAACAGTATCCTTTGCATGATCGCTAGTCGGCTGGACTGCAGTTACATCAATCACTGCTGCGCCATTTCTCATGGAATGGCACAGTAATGAGTGAATTTGTTTTCATTTTGTTTTATTTTCTTAAATTTCTTTATGAAGTAAGTAGTAGTAGTTTTCGATCGTCCATTAAAATAATATTTTAATTAAGTACGCTTGTGTGATGCGCCAGTTATTACAGTTAGATGCATAGCATAACATCTGTCCAAACGATTTTATCACCTGTTATAATCCTAATCATTTTATATCTTTGTACATTTTTTTTTTAATGTATATGTATGGACTCATAGTCTGATAATAAACAGATTATTATTATTATTATTAATACACATTTTTGCTTAAGATTTTTCACAAACGCATATATGGCCTCGGCCAAATTGATGGCTGACGCAGAACGCTATATAGTATGTGCTTTCATCCATAAAGGGTTAAAGTGTTCTCATTTGTTTTTTATTCTGGAATATACCATTTTTTTTAACTAAATAAAACTATCGTGAGACATTATTAAACTTTTTATAAAACGGTTTTACTCACATTCGCGTTTTTCTTTTTTTTAAATTATTATTGTGATTTATCAATGTACATATTAACACTTGACCGTTATTTGAAGCTTACTTGATTGAGAGAGGCATGTGTCTGTTTCCTTCCGCTATTGTCCTTCTCTTTCGCTTTATAGTATTCCGGAAGTATATCTTTCTCTTTCTTGCACTTTCGTTTGTCCACTAGGTGGGGCTACCGAGGCTAGAAGTAGGCTTGGCAGTCTCTGACTACTCATTGGCGTCTTAATATCCGCAGAGAACAGATGCAGAGACCACTTTGCATTTCGTTCTCCATAAGTCCTTTACATAGTTATAGAGTTAGCAGAGTAAAATAAGGTTACAGCATTATAAGTTCCTTTTGTGAGTATTTTTGCAAGCAGTCGCGCAGGAAAGATCTGTGAGTACCTTAAGATTTGTACAATATTTTACGTGAATTTCATAATTGTATGCTCTGTTTTATAACGGTTTTACCGTTCGACCTTCCTGTTTTAAAATTATTATGCGTAAAAAATGCAGGAATGTCTGCATTATATAAATTTACCCTCTTTTTTTTGGTATTATTAAATTATAATTTCAAATCGTAATTTTATATTACAAATACGGGAAGTGTTAAGCGTTAAAATGGAGAATGTTAAAGAGCGTATTGACGAAGAGAGCCCGGGACCATCCCGTGTCGCAAAGAGAAAAAAAACTCGTCGAGATTCGAGCTCGTCCGAAAGTTCTAATTCTTCGTCGCCAACATCGGTAAGCTCTCCTCCAAAAAAGAAGGGTCGTCGAAGTTGCCGCGAAAAAGGAGGGATCGACAAACGATCCAGTAAACACAAATTGTTCTCAAGCTGGTAATCAACTCCAGCAGCGCGTGTTTGGCAAGCCTGACACAACCGAAGGAAGGCAAGCAGCTCAACATATTTCAGATACACATGGTTACGACTCCGAAGAAAAGATTTCTCTTTTCGATAATGACGAACGTAGGTCGACTATAACAATGCCTAGCGAGATGTCAAATGATCCGTACCATTTCAAGTTTGATTTCCAACCAGTAAAACTAAAAGAACCGTCAGTACCTAAAGCTCCGGATCATTAAATTAGCACTTTATGTAAATTATTCGGCCAAAAGGAATGGTGCGATGTGCGTTACTCAGATGTACAAAAATTATATAACCACACACCGGGCTTTACGGACCTCGGTGAAGAAATCTTGTGTTACGACTTGAATCGTAACCTAACCTGGGCCGATAAGGCTTATGGAGCTATAACCTTTTGCGCCCTCAAGCAACAGGAAGTTTTGCAAAACAGTATGTCTAACCTCATGACTTGGGCTCACGCCGAGGGTACTGTAACACCTGATAAACTACGCAACAAAATAACTGAGCTGTTCAGATGGTGAATACCACAAGGTCTCGTCGGATCTTCTTCAGCTAGTTTGTGGTCACCGGGCAGAGACTATCCAAATGCGCAGAGATGGAATAATAAAATATGCCCGTGATCCGTTGGTGAAAGCTGCGTTGCGCAAAATCCCACCATCAAATAGCCACATTTTTGACGCAGGGTCATTAACACTAGAAAAGACTGGAGGTATCAAGAAAACTCTCTTTCCCGCAAATAAAGCGGGCGCTTATAAACCTATTTCGCAAATAGGTAGTAAAAAATCAAATCGTTACCCCTCGCAAGGGTCAGCTAACTTTAGTGCGCCTTCGCAAGGTTTTCACCACACAAGCTATCCTGTACAAAGCTCTATACAGCCTGCGCAAGGCTGTGAGTTTGTTACTCCCTCGCAGGGTTACAGGCACTACAATCCCTCGCAGGGAGGTGTTCATAACAAAGAGTCACAGGATCGTGTTCATAATTTTCGTGGTTCATACCGGTCAAGAGGAGGCCCTAACAAACGAGACTCGAACAAAAATAATAGAAAACGAATCCCAACCGCACAGCATTATCAAGCAGGAAAACAGGATAGGTTGTGACTGGCAGAATTTCAAAGCGGGGCAGTTGATTCACTTTATCAATCAATGGCAAAGACTGAAGGCCCCGAGTATCCTTTTAAAAATAATAAAAGGTTATCGTATACCATTTATCAAAAAACCTCCCCTGATACGGCCCAATGTGCAAGGCCCAACCGCGACGAGGGAGGCCAAGGCAATGTCAATAATTATTACGCAAATGATGAAACAAAAGGTCCTCGAGGAGGTACCATGCTCGCCAAGTTTCCTTTCGTCAATGTTTCTAGTACCAAAGAACGACGGCACGAACCGGCCTATTTTCAACTCAAAAATTTAAACCAATTTGTATACACAGAGCCATTCAGGCTAGTAAACATGTTTCGGGTTCAGGACTTTTTACAGCCGACAGATTGGCTGTGCAGAGTCGATCTCCCAATCGTATTTCAACCTGCCAATATTACAGTCTCACAGACGATTCCTAAGGCTAATTTACGGAGGAAAATTATTGCAAATGACCTGTTTACAAAGTCTTTGCAACACTAACAAACTGGATTGCACCGACGCTAAGGCAGGAGAGTGTTAGAATATTGGTCTACTTGGATGATTTTTTCGTAGTGCACCAAGATTATCACAAGTTTATAGCACATATTCAACTTGTTACAGATCGCCTCCTTTACCTAGGGTGGTCGATAAATAACGAAAAGTCAATTCTGACTGTGCAAAGATTTGGTGTTCTTGGGTATCCATTGGAACCCATGGTTTAATCGAAAATCATTACCCCGAGACAAGATTTACAAATTAAAAGGAAAAGTCCAAAGCATATTAAACAAGCGTACAGCAACATTAAAAGAAATGCAAAGCATAACCGGTCTCCTCAATTTCGCCAGTTTTGTAGTACCAAAGGGAAGGCTTCACTTTCGGAGCACGCTCAATTGTGTCAACAAAAACGACAAAGAGGGACGCGTCAACGTAGTCCTACCTATAAAAGTAAAGGAAGAGCTAAAATGGTGGCTGGTAAACTGTCACCGGGAGTCCACCCATTCACGTGCCTCCACCGTATCACTTTCTAACCACAGATGCATCGGATGTCGCGTGGGGAGCGCACCTTAATGGAAGTGCTCTCTCAGGGCTTTGGTCAATAAAGGAGCTACGTCTTCAGTGCAATCAGAAAGAGATGCTGGCAATATTGAAGGCCATAAAACTAACAGTTCTCATTTTACGACTTTCAACAGTCCTTATAAAGAGCGACAGCAAGCAAAATTCAACGGCCACGCCGACCATCTTTCCCGACATCGCCGCCCTCCGGAGAGGCACCTGTTGCCACAGTGTACGGACAAAATTTTCAAGAAATTCGGAATACCAATGATAGATCTTTTTGCATCTCATCGAGCAAAAGTAGTGACGAATTGTGTCTATAGACCAAAAGGACGCTCAAGCACTGTACCACGATGCCTTCTCCCGGGACTGGGCTTATCTCTTGGCTTGGGTTTTCCCACCACCGTACCTAATACCCAGGGTGCTAGCTCACCTCACCTCGGCGACATGAGTGTTGATAGTTCCGCAATGGGAGCGAGTGTTCTGGAGAGCGGATCTAAAACACCGCGCGCTAGCTCAGCCGTTCACAATCAAGAAGCTACACTTGAGCCTAATAGACACGGCGACGGGCAGTCCACCGCCAAAAGTTCAAGACATGACGTTGGAAGTTTGGAAATGAATATGGGGGTGGTCGACGAAGTTAGAAGACTGGGATGAGGCTCAATTAAAATTACTTAAGTCCTCCTGGCGTCCAACAAAAGGACTTATAATGTAGCATAGAACAGATGGTTAAGATGGAGTACGTAGGCTTGGCAGTCTCTGACTACTCATTGAGTCGAAATCTCCACCAGGTAGAATTTGAATGTAAGCTTCAAATAAGGTAAGTATTTAACATGTGTTTTTTTTCACAGTTCTATTATCTTACAAATAATCCAGGTCCCGATCAAATAACATAATTGAGTACATTTCTTATGCCGCATACCATACAGAATATTATTAGAAAAGGGCGACGCAAGCTCATTTAAACGACTTCTTGTAATTTCAACATTTTTATTAAGAAAACGGAAACAGTGAAAAAGTACATAAATGTAATGCGATTGGTTATATTTGTAAAAACAATTTTTTTACAGATAAATAAACTAAAATTCCACTCTATGCTTTTTAGAGACAAACTTGAATACATTTTAACATCAATTTGTACAAATAATAGAGTTATTAAATTAAATTTTAGTCACCGAATTTACTAACGCATTTACCAATCAATTAAATATGTAGACTCCTTTAGAAACTTCGACAACAAAAAAGTACAGAGTGAAAACATAGTATCGCATAGTTAGACGTAAAGCAGACAAATAATCCTCCGTATGGATACATGTTATTGTATTCAACCAGTTGCTTCATTTTCTGAATAAATATGTCTGCTGTAGACAGTGGTGTCAAGTTATTTAATCAGATAATGCAACAAATGGCAAGACTCATATTCCAGTTTTAATCTTTTTATACATTTACAAATTCCAATCGGCCCTTTCGGGTGTTAGGATTGCAATCCCAGGAACCGATCATTGTTAACAATTACATCATTTGTTGGTGAGAAATTTATATTGACCTTAGATTTACTATAACTAATAGATCGGGTGTTAAGTTTGTTTGTTGACACCAGTATATAGTTAATTTTATATGCATATAATTTAACAACTTGGACGTAGTGAAATAAAGCAAATATAATGCAACATGCAAGGAAGCATTTACTATGATTTTGGTGGTTAGCGGAAATGATCTCTTTTCTATTACATTGAAAATAAAGTAGAGAACAAATCGCGCCTTATGTTGCACCAAACATAACTATGTACACGATAGCTTATAAAGATATTTTATCTTCGATTGCTTTACGTTACAATCTCTACTCTATAGCCAATCTATTTGTATATAGTAAACCTATGGTTCCTTCATAGCATATTTATCATTTATATAGTTATAGGTTAATGTATGCGTAAAAAAAATATTTCGATTTATTTTAAATTTAATAGAACACGTAAGACGTACATGAAGCCTTCATATCCGCTAACCTCTGTTCTAACCAAATATATGTTGTGACTTCGGCCATTCCCCTCCGTATAATATAAATTACCTGTCATGGCGGTAAACATCAAGATCCATAAACAACAACCTATTTTAATGTACTCAAATCTAAGGCAACTCGCAAATTAATATTTTAAATAAAAAATAAAAACATAATTTGTCCATTTCTCCTTCATTGATCTCTCAAATAAATTCAGTCCGTTCAACTCCATGATATAGTAATATGTCTTTGTGTAATGAGTCACAACATCTAAACATCTCACCTAACATGGACTATCAATTATGCTCTATGACCTTTAAAAATTTCAGTTACATCTGCACATCTATTTACATATATTACAACGACAAGAATTCATAAATAATATTTCTATACCTTTGATATGGGCTTCCGGTCAGACAAGCCGGACCTCAAGACTATCATATAATATACATGACGGGAAATTTATATTGAAAAATACAATCAATTTTATCATACACAATATTTACAAGAAAATGTATTTATGTAACATCTACAAAGACGTCTAGTGTTATTCTGATGTATGTATTGTATTGTAAACTTTGTAACACATTCAAATAATATACTTTTCTTCATAAATAATTAGAAATTAAAGTTTATATCCACAAATAAATTGTTAAAAAATAATATGTATATATTTGTAAATATATTGAGTGATAAACAATGAGATGAGGCATGATTCGGCCTGACCAGTGTTGGGTGACCAGTATCATTATAAGATCTAATAAAACCAAGTGTAAACTGTAAATCTACATACTTCGTCGAGGAAGTTAAGGCTCTTTCAAAGGGCACGCCACAAGTGTGTGATTCTGAAGTTGGCTATAAGGAATCATGCAATAGATTCTCTTTTTATCATAGGTGTGGGAATCACATTTCACTCACACTCGGATAGCATACACTGTATCTAGCCCTAATTCAGACATTTAAAGATTCGTGGCGAATACTAGACGCGGCAGCATTGTATTATGACAAGTATTAACATGGTATTTATTATCTTAACAATACGAACATAGCAGTTATAAGAAAATTATATTCAACATACAACTAGATTTTAATCGAAAATGTTTTTATCATTTTTCATA
This sequence comes from Papilio elwesi, assembly GCA_029849275.1. Taxonomy (NCBI): domain Eukaryota; kingdom Metazoa; phylum Arthropoda; class Insecta; order Lepidoptera; family Papilionidae; genus Papilio; species Papilio elwesi. Next base: position 2,522,682 of record CM056707.1, on the reverse strand, counting down.
GATCAAGTTTTTAGTTTTTTTTTAATTTCTCGACTAGCTTTGCATTAACATATGTGACTGCTCAGACTGCATGTGCTGTTCCCACAAGCGAATATACAAAACTCCTTTCATTTACTCGACTTTTTAATCCAACTCATGATAAAAATATATACTGCATCAGTTACAAAATATTTTTTATATAAAAAAAATATACGAAATATTTGGGAAGACCAAACAAGAAAATATTTTTTTTGAGAATTACAAACATTGACCTTCACTCACCCCTTTTCACAGAGCATACTTAATAAGTAATTATGCATCTTGATGTAATTATGGAACAGGACAAATTACAACAGTAACACTTGAATGTTTTTTAGTTTACTAGCGCATAGCTGAAAAATAGATTGAAATTGAAAGATAGTCCCATTACGGAAAATGCCTTCTTACATTGGTATCTTCTTTCATAAAAGTTGTCTTAATTAAGCCAATAATATTTTATCACATATAACATTCGAAAATAGACATCCCCAATAACTCGGACAGTAATTTTTGCTCTATAAATACCAATTCAATGTCCGGATAATTTAAGCACCATTTAGGATTTGAATATAATTTCTCACAATCTTACTTGTCAGGGTAGTAGTAGTTTCTGTAAATTTTCGGTAGTGAATTTCGTTTCATGTTTCATACATGTCAACTTTTAAGTAATAATCTCTTTTTGTGTATAAAATCTTTATAAACAAAAAAAATCGCTATTTTACAGCTGTCAAGTAAGATATCACAAGTTGCGTGTGAAATTGTCTATAAAGTAGTCGATGAGGATTTCATATAGCAATATACAAAGAATTATGTGACGGGTAAACATTTACATGTGTGATACCTAGGCATTAGCTTTTCTATACAGAGTTGATTAATGATGGCCTGGAATAAGTGGTTAAAACAGTTCCTTGGGTATCCCTCCGACCTCTTACTGAACATAATTTAAACAAAATTTTGTTGTAAGAGTCCATTTTTATATATTTTATCGGTTAACGAGTACTACACTGCCATATGGTATATGGTGTCTTATGTTAATATCTTATATACAGTTTTGCAGCAGTAAAACTTAAAAATTATATAACAAATTAAGATGCGAGTAGCAAGTTAGAGAAAGAAAGTTATTATATGTGATTAAATAACAAAACACAAGCATGATAAACATTAACAGAAACAAAATTGTTACGAGCCCAATGCACCAGATGGTCCACAAAGGGCAATCATTATTATCCTATGACCTGATACATGCACCCCAAACTTGTCCCAACAAGCCATCAGAGCGAGTTACATATTCAAACCACTCATGTCACCAAAGTAAACTAGCTAGCTTCTAACGGCACTTTTAAAACTTCAAAGGAAATGCACAAACAAACCATCTCTATATCCCCGTTTGTTTTCCAATACGGGTTATGTACCAGGCCATACATCCTCATACACAAATCAAACAAATAAATAAAGCCTCCTACCTCACAGACAAAACAATCCCAGATAGGAGCGCAATCACGTTTTTTTAACTTTTTTTTACATATAGGTGCAAATGTGATAGTTAAATGCTCACGAAAGCTCTTGTCCTCTTATATACATAGCGAAAACAATTTTCAAATCACAGCGAGAACGCTAACAAGGACTCATTAGAGTATAAGATATACGAGACGAGCCAGACAGTCCAATTGGAAGCGACGAATCCGCTTAGAAAGAGAACACTAACACAGTCATCACATTCACGGCGAGCGCGACGTCGACGTCGTATCACTTGTTTTGTTCACCAACGTTCTGAACACGCACGAGGAACAGTTTCCGATCGCTGCACCGTTCGGAATCGATTCAATTATTCACTATAATAAAAATATAAGCGGCGATTTCCGACGCGCGTACGTTCGCAAGCGTTTACACTGTTTGTTATGGACGGTGTTCACTTTAGTAAGCGATCACCGGCAGGAGCGTCCACTAGCACTTGTCACTTTCACACACCGCTACTCGCTGAAGTACCGCACCTTGCCGCCGCCGCACCGCACGACGTCCTCCCAGGCTGCAAACAACAAATTATTATTATGTAATCTTTTTGAAGAAATAGTTTGGAGTCGGACTATGAATGTTGACTCTAGATAGGATAGATACAATAACCTCCACGGACCTGCTGGGTTGTCTCAGTGGGCGGAGAGGTGAACTCCGACGTGGCGCGTCCCCGGGTGGTGGATAGGGGAACGCCCTGGCTTGTAGCCGGGCGACTAGCGCCCCGCGAACCAAACACCGGGGAGGGGGGGGAGGGGGGAAGGTTAGGGGGCGGCCCGGCGTGCGTTAACACCGCCGTCGAGAACAACCGTCCAAAACTAGGGGGGGGGGGGGGGCGCACGCCGACCCCTCTAGCAGCCCGGCAGAACCGGCGTTATGGAGTACGTCGAGGCACTAGAGCGGAGGGCTTGCCTTAACCGGCCGGCCCGCGAGAAAGGTAAACTATAAAAACCCGACAGCGAAGTCGTTAAAACCTGGCGACCTCTACAGTATGTAGCCTTACCCTGCGGAATGGGCCCCGGGGGTGGACATATAGATCGGCCTTACTCGTGGGATTTACTATGTATACACAAATCAAAAATAAAAACCAAAATGATGAACAGAGGCGGAGAGAGAAGGGAGAGGTAGAAGAAGAAACGACGATGATAGAGACAGAGGGAGTGGAAGGAGACTACGTCTACACAATTGACATGTCCTCCTCCTCCGACGAGTGCCGATTCGCCGGCAAAGACGCGAGGGACGTCGACCTCTCAGAGGCCAGCGACGTGGAGACCCCGCGACCAACCGGCTCGGGGCTATCCCAGGTTCCCGTCCACGGTCACAAAAAAGAGGGCCCTCAAATTAACTAAAGAGAAGGCTGACCCAGAGGTGGCAACTAAGGTGGCCCCCTTGTCATCGAGGGGACGCGTCAAACGCCCCACAGGAGGGCACAGCTTTCTTAAAGAAGCCAAGGAGGCCCTAGCAGAGGGGAAGGGAAGTGGAGGAGAGGCTGACCCCACTTACCGACCACCCAGCTGAAGCTAGTCAGCCCATACAAAAAAAGGGCGCTATCGATAGGGGAAGCCTGCAGCCCTGTGTCCAGTATGACGGTGGAAGCCCTCGCTGCGGAGGCCCTCTTAAATATGGCAAAAATCCGCAGCGAGGTGCGCAAGCGCCAACATAAAGGGCACGGTGGGCGGGCACATTAATGAGGCCACCCAGGCGGTGATCGACGCAGTTGCGGCGCGTACGTGCCGGGCCTACCGCACGGTAGCCCACGCAGCGGCGTGCGTCCTGGCCGGCACTCCTCCTTGGGAGATCGAAGCGAGAGTACTGGCCGAGGAATACCGGGTGCGGGCTGAGCTCAGACCGGGGTGGCTCTTACAACCCGAAGGAGCTCGCCCGCGCTCGGCAGAGGAGGAAAATGACGACCATGGAGCTTTGGGCGGGTGGCCTCGCGGACGCTGAATACGGGGTCCGCACAATTGAGGCCATCCGTCCACTGCTCCCAGAATGGTGCGGGTGGGTCCCTCACCTTCCGACTGACGCAGGTTCTGGCCGGACATGGCTGTTTCGGGCGGTACCTGTGTCGGATCGGAAGGGAGGAGACGGCGTCGGGCCATGGGTGTGGCGAACGAGACGACACGGCACAGCACACGCTAGAGGTGTGTTGTGCCTGGTCTGACGAGCGCCGCACCCTGGTGGCGGCGATCGGCGGGGACCTCTCGCTTCCCGGCGAATACGCGCCATGTTGAGAAGCGAGAGGTCATGGGACGGCGTAGCCTCCTTCTGCGAAGCCGTTATCTCGCAGAAGGATGGAGCGGGAGCGCGAGGGAGACCCCCAAGCGCCCCTGCCCCGGAGGCGAAGGCTGGGAAGGAGAGCGCGGCGATATCTTGCCGGCCTCTCCAACCCTACAGGCTCAGCCTGAAAGAGGGCGCCCAACGGCAAAGGCGCAGGCGGGGTCGCGGTAGCAAGCTCACGCGCCCCCGTGGCCCCACCGTAATGCGTCAAAGGGCAGTCAGGTTTTAGTGGGTATTCCGGTCCGTAGGGGTGCGGAAATGCATTTCCTGACTAAGGAGATTTTAGTAGTTAGTGCGATTTGTTATTCGAGAGAGTTTGAGGTGCAGTTACATATTTGGTGATTGCAGTTAGTTTTTGGATTTTCTTTGAACAGTTTTTAAAGTCCTTGAGAATGTCCTTAAGATTCCTGTTACAAGTTAATGTTGACACCAGTCGGTCGTAGCTTGGTGTGTTATTCTTTAATCATAAAGTATGGTGATATACGGTATCAGGAGGTAAGGTGATGTGTTAGTGACTGACCGGCACCGACGTAATCGACGATCTGGAGCAGGTGTGCGGCGTCGTGCGGGGCGTGGGGCGGCACGTAGCGCAGAGCGCCGGTAAGCACCGGCACGGGCACGGCGCCCTCGAGAGCATCGCGTAGTAGGTCGCACCGCGGCCGGCGTGCACCCACCAGCTGCTCATTGATGTCGAAGCCGAACGTAACGCCGTCCATGTCACGCGGCCGCGACGCGCGGTCCAGCAGAATGACGGCTGGTCTTCGGTCCGCTACCACGTCGGGAGCGGGTGCGTCGCCCTCTGCACGCTCCTTGCGCGCCGCGCGCGGCTTGTCGCGCTTTTTGCGGGCCTCGAGCGCGGGGTAGTCGTCGCCGGCGGCGGGCGCAGAGGTCGGCGCGGGCTCGGTGCGCTTCGGCTCGCCGCCCGCCTCGCTCTCGTAAAAGTTGCACGACTCGATGAGGTCGGGTATGTTGTGGCGGGTGCGCGCGATGTCGGCGTACGAGGCGTGCGCGTGAGATGGCGCAGGGCGCGCGGGCGGCGCATCGGCTGGTAGCGAATGCAGCGAGTGCACCGAGTCCATGTCGTCGTTGGAGTCGTTGCTGCGATCGGATGGCGGCGCGGGGGGCCGGGCACGGCGCGGCGGCTCGGGCTCGTCGGTGCGGCGGCGCGGCTTGCGCTTCTTGGTGACAGTTTGGAAGTCGGTGAGCTCGAGCGCTGGGTCGGCATAGTCGCGCGACTCGCGCGAGTCCTCGCCCCAGGAGCGGCGCTCGGGCTTGGGCTTGGTGGGCTCGGGGCGCGGCGTCGGCTTGTCGGTGAGGTCCTCGAGTTTGGTGCGCGAGAGCTCCTCGAGCGATGAGGCGCGCTTCACCTTGTTCTCCTTGTCCTTGCGGCGCTCGGTGGACCGTTTTTTGCCCTTGTCGTCGTCCTCCTTGTGCTTGGCGCGCACCTTGTGACCGCGCCCGCTTTCGGCGTTTGACTCTATGAAGCGCAGCACCTCGTTCAGATCCTTGTTCCCCTGGTAGCCGTCGATCTCCTGCGACTTGATCACGGTCTCGTTCTTGGAGGACTTTTTCCTCCGCGGTTTCTTGTTGTGGCTAGATCCGGACAATGGCGAGCTGAACCCCTGGAGTGAGTTGCCGTTTTCGTCTAGTGATTTCTGAAAAAAAAGTGATGATCAAATACTATTTATAGTGAATGTACTCATTGCAGACAGTATGCCCGAAGGTTAAAGGGAGAAAATTATAATAAGGTTAGTCGAAATGATACGTGTTTAGTTAATGTCCGATATTATTTTGTTACAATAAATATAAAAAATGTTGTAGAGATAAGACGTTATTGGTTGCGGAATACATCAATATAAGACGATCATAATAAGCAGGCGGAGAATAAGCATGTGTTATTTAGAGACCAGAGCTATCTTATGGTGAAAGAATTATTGAAGTCCATTTAGTAATTCAAAAATTTGACTCAACTTTGAAATTAAGATAATTGACCTCGCTCTGCATTGATTTAGATATTATATTATAATTTTAGGTAGTATTTATTTATAAACATTTAAGACATAACGATTCTGTTCAAACATCATCAGAGTTAAGTGAATTTGAACGTTGCCGTATATCGCACCTTACAATCGTCGGCGGCGCTGGTGGAGGAACCGATGGCACCGGCTACGCCGGGGGCGAAGCCCGGCCTCGTTAGCGGCAGCCCGTTCAGGCTGCTAGATATCACGCTGCGAGGCTGATCGTAATAAATCACAATACTCATTAGGCTTACAGTAAAATTCTTAAAATTAAATTGACATTTATATTTGTTAGCTTCAGTGCCCTGAGGAGATACACGTCATAGTAGGAAATACTAATGTGTATTCTGTCATTATAAATTATGATATTAACTTTCAGTTACACAAAATTAATTTAGATAAAAATATGCATTATATGCATTATGCATTTCTTTCATGAAAATATGCAAAAGTCAAAAATTTTTTTACATAACATTATACATTTCATGACAATTAGTATAGCGCCAAGACATACAACAATGCGAACTTAAGAACAACCTACGATAAATATCATTAAACTAACCATTTGCACATTTTCTAAGCATATGACTATATAAGTTTTATATATGTGTCACTGGATGGATTGTTAATATTTTGGAATTTACGTATTTAATGTAAAAACCTGTTTATAAAACTAAAGGTTTGTTGCGTGACATAAAATAAAAATTGTGAATGATTCTTTCAGTTCACAATTAGTTGACGGTACACGTGTAGACCGTTTGTAAACAGACGACAGCCGCAGCCGGTCGGCAACATATCAACAACAACCTATCCGATAGAAAAAGAAAAAGTAATAATTTTTGACGTTACTTTCATTTCCGGATATTTATTTTATGAATGCATGTAATATATATATATATGAATGCATATAATATGAATTTATATATATATAATTTATGTTGCAAAATGACGGCGTTGGTTGAGGACGTCCAAGGAGAACTTTATCGATCAGGTTAGAAACATGGTAAAGAAGTGCGATATAAGGAGTACCCGTAACCGATGAGCATGCATGCAGCTTGTATGGATGTAGAAGAAGCGGAGAGGCGTGTCGGGATCGCTGGGTTACGGGCGTAAGAAATTGGGAATCGGAAAAAGGTAACATTCTTTCTTATGTCGGTTTCTAGTTAGTATAATATTTATAACCAAACTATTTTGGAATCAGAAACATCTAGAACTATCAGCGATAAAGTTTCCACGCCATCGATCAATCGCTTGTTCCTAACTGCGAGTACTAAATTCGGCAAGTTTTTGCGATTAGCCGTGTCAGTCAATGGCGATAAAAAAATGCCTGACAAATCAATTGTTACACTGAATTTTATGTACTGCAATAAAATCAAACAATTGTGTGTTACAGAAAGATATTTTATTTCATTAGCATTCAGATAAGAAAGTCGGGACCAGAAAGTCGGTGTTATTCAAGTTTAAAATTCTAAATACATGAATCAGAAACACAAAATTAATAATTTTCATTCGTCACCTTACAACAGTGAGGTCCCGGAGAGAGGAGGTATTTCAGCGATTCCACTATTTTATATGCACCATAAAACGAATCGCAGTATTGCTGACTGTTGACCTGATTCATTATTCTAATACATGTTCAAAATAAAATGATATTTTGAAACAAATTAGGGTTTTAGAATATGTTGTAAGAAAAAAACAGGGAACTCTGGAAGAGTATTATCACCTACATATATAAACATTTTAGACAGGATAAGTCTTTGCTAATAGACAGACGAGCCTATCGGACGTTTACAGAAAAAATCCAAAAGGTTCTCTTTTGTCGGTGTTGAAATAAGATGCTCACGTCGCGAGCCGAGCAAACATTTGTGTCACGATAAAACGCCGCTGTGATAATGAAAGTAATTATTTACACAATGAATTTGCCATGGCCTGGCGTGGACCTTCAAAACGCCACATGCTTTTATGATAATATTTGAAAATGCCATAAAATTAATCCATACAACAGCTTTATTACAAAAGCAATATTCGTTATTATTGGTTCATGTAAGAGTTAACAGAGGTAGCTTCTCTTAACCTTCATCTCCATTTTCGTGGCGGACAACTCACACTAACACACCCGTCGTGTGGCGAAACAGACTTGTGCGCTGATTTTCGGCTTGTAAAGAAAATGTACGCTGAGTCACGTCGCACAAACCAGCTCAAACCCCGTTTTGGTCGGCGAATTAAATATATACTACATTGCGTACATACACAAGGTTGAAATAGGTTGTGTACCTGATCGTGTGTGGACGTGGCGTACGGCGCGTAGGACGTGGCGCTGGCGGCGGCCGGGGGCTCGGCGGACTCCGGCGGCTCGCCCGTGAGGCACGACACCGCGCGGTAGCACGAGCTCAGCTGCAGCGGCTGCACCAAGCGCCCCGTCATACCACCCATACAGAGTCCAAGCTTAAACTGGGGCCGCCGCGGATCCGGCTCAGAGTTCACCCGCAAGTGTCAAGCTTCATTGTTCGCAAAGGACGTACCCGCAGTATTTACTAACAAGTCGTAGCTACCTACAGCAGTTTCTCATGTCCGTTTTTACCAACGCACCCTCAAACTCACCCTTACCAGGGCTTCCCTAACCTAAGGGACTGTCTAAAGCAACCCATTACCTAAATTCACCAAAGGCACCAACACCATCTACCTAACTGATAGTGTGTTCTGTTGATAAATCGTACTTTTAGTTATTTATCATATAAATTATAAAATACGAAAATAAAAAAGCAACTTAAAGTGTAACACAACAACGAGGAACACACAAAATAAACGACATATTTCATTTTTCGACCTAACATTTGAAATTTTTTACAAAGTTGGTTAGTTTGAGCGCTAGAGGGGGTTTGGTCAAGTTAGATTGATTGTAACGGTATTTGCGTTGCGTTCTCAACCCCCTGAAACTCACAGAATACAGGCCGTGAAGCAGAGTCACTTCTGTGTTCCGTCTGATAAGCAAGGCGCTCTGCAGGACCTATCGCTTCTTGCTTTTCTTTTCCTTTTAAAAGACTATCTCTGTCTCTCTCCCTAGCTCTTTCTATCTCTCTGTCAAATTTAGGATGATAATTCTGGCAGCTAACTTCTATTAAGGGTCGTATTTTTTTAGGCACAGTGTACTAATGTTGCAGTAGCTCATGATGGTATCGCACACTAGTCGTAGTGTAGTGAAGTAACACTTATGCGTTCTAAAGATACTATAGAATATATATTTAAATAAAAATCGAATGAATAAGAATTTGTGTACATTTATTCTATCGGTTATACACTTCCTATAATATCCATACTGAGATGTGAAAATTACCATTCTAAATTTGACAGCATAGCAACACATTTCTAAGTCATCACATCAGGCGAGACCTTGGCTCGCTTCACTCCTCTAATATAAAAATGTATTCTTGGACGTTATAATTAAAAAGTTTGGGCTCTGTATGGGCAATCCAATGCGCATTAACCGTTGTCCTAGGTGAGCGACAAGATGCGACCAAGAGTCAACTCGCGACAGGCGCCAACGTATGTACATACTAGGACTACTTGATATTTTCGCGTCGTGTCGTATAACCGCGTTTGTCGTTCACTTAGGAAAACGGGTTAAATTTCTCGTCCTTGCTATCAATTTTGAACGACGACGGCGCGTTATGTAAACGTTTGCAACGCTTGTAATTCTAACCTGCAAATTAAACGTCAAACGTCATCGTAAGTTTGCTTTGTTTACATCAGATCTAACAAAAGTAACTAGTAAGTACACGAAATATGATTATTTTAATTTCCGACACCAATCAAACTACAAACCACAAGTTAGCGACACCGACATGCTTTCATTGACAAGATGCAAAAATGGAATGCATGATATAAAAGGGAAATTCCTCAGTTGACAATATTTTTTTTTGAGATACGTTTTACTTCGAACGCCGACGATACATTTCCTCCCATGAAAGTCCACCTTTACACATCGATGTGGACTCTCTGTTATCGAATTGTTAGTTTACCCAGTGGGAGGGTACTTCACTCTTTCTCTTAGGCATGGTCGTCATAAGATGGTCTTTTGAACATACAAATAACATTGTATGAAATATGTTAAACCTATTAAAATTACAAATTGTTCCTGTTTTGTATTATTTTTTTAAGTGTAGAGAAAACCCAGTAAAAAGTACGTAAAAAATAAGGTTAGAAAGCGCTTGAAAGTATGCAAATGGTTATAAGCGCACCGCACATAGCTCGTGTTGGGACTGTTGATAAGATATAGTTGTAACGAAACATCGAAATTATTTGTTACTATTTTTTGAAGTATGGAAACATCTTTATTCCATAAAATATCAACAGTCCCATCTTGCATAACACACATCTGATGCGGTCACCTTGGGGTCGACTGCGAGCGCCGAGTGCGCGGGCGTCGTGTTGCAACTGGCCACAACCTCCGGGGTTGTGATGCAACTGAACGGTATCGTCGAGTCCACCTGCAATCAAAACGCACTACTAACAATTCTAGTAGGATAGTGGCCATTTTGAATTAAAAAAATAACTTGGCGGAAATCCTACCTCTTTTTCTTTCAATTCTATCCCAGACACAGACTGATCAGATCGTTGGAACAGATTTTTGAGTAGTAGCATAGTAAGAGCTGTTCTGTTTGCCTTTCCATCTCTGTTACATCTTGCTACTATCTGTTCTGCATCAGGGATATTTGTCGTTGGCAATTTATCAGTTCTTTCCTTTGCAATACTTTTTTTAACATAAGCAGTATTTCTAATATTTATGTTAGTAGAGTCATCGGTATTCAATTGTGTTAAAGTTGTGTTATTATTACGTAAAAGTTCTGAACTCGTTTCCGATTTCCTACCATCAATTACCTCATCGGGCCTGGCATGACTTTCAGCTCTAACAACTTTATCATTAATTAAGCTATCTCTTTGTAAGTCTTTAAGATTACGAGTTTCAGTGTGTTTCGGTTCGATATCATCGGGCTTCGGTGTGAGAGTGGTGGTGGTGCTATTATCACATTCTAACTTCATGAACACATTCTGTTGTCCTTCTACGAACTGAGAAAAACAAATTGTATTATTTTTAATACCACTTGGTGTATGATATACTAATTCCATCTCAGGATCATTCTGAGAAGAGACTATAGATAACTTCGACATGTCTTTCATTTCAAGGGAATCCGATTGTTTTTCTTCTCGTGGTATAATAGTCGCGTTTGAAGATTTGTCGTCATCTGGAATTGCTGTGGTATTCAGATTGTTAAATAAATTTTGATTCTCGCACTTTTCTTCGTCACAAGCTTTAAAGTTGTTTATTTTTTCAAAAGATTCATCAATATTACCTATCGTCGTATTCCTAAAATTTCTAGGATTAACCAGGGAAAGCGTTGGTACCACAAGATGTTTCTTCACCTTATCCAAATATTTCTGACTTAAATCGCTCTTTTCGTTCCTAGAACTATTCGTACATAAGATTAAGGGATGGGGACAGAGATGAGATTTGTTCGAATGCTCTTCTGTTGCATTTTTACATTTAAGGTTTGTTTCATTTTTCCTTGTCGCTTTAGCAATCGATTTTTGTATATTTCGTTGATTGAAATCTAATCTGTATTGTTCAGTACCAACATTTATTTGTTTAATATTTTCAAGGTTGTTACGTCCGCTCGAGCGAGTGCTGTCGAAATCTTGAGATTTACAATTAATGTTTTGATGCAAAAAAATATCATTAGGTACAAAATAACTATTCAAACCTTCGTACCAGTTGTCGACGGTTTTTATCCACATTTCTGACTTTGCGTGTTCTAAGGGGTTCTTCTTTCGTAGAGATTCGTTTGATTTATTCGCAGAGCAAGAGCCATATGATAAAGGTGGCAGATTGCTGCCGCTTATGGTAAACTTACTGAGTTCTTTGTCCCTACCACCGGCTTTGTAGCTCTTTGCTTTGTGTTCATTCATCAGAGCTCTGTGTGAAGATAGGGAGCGATTGCGATCGCTATTAGTAAACTTACTGGGTGCCATTTCCGACCCATCGGTCTCGGAGCGCGTCTTGAATTTGTCCATCAGAACGCCGAGTGAAGGTTGGGATAGAGTACGAGCGGGATCAAAAGACTCACTGGGTTCAGTTCTCATACCTTCGGGGTCGATGTTTGTTTTGGGTTTGAGTGCGTTCATCAGCTTTTGGGTCCTGAAGTCCGGAGTCCTGTTGGGGTTGGGGCGCTGGGTGTCGGGGCGGCGGGGCGGGGTACGCACCTGGTTGGACGGCGTGGTAGTGGTGACGGCGCGGCCGGTGCACACGCTGCCGCTGCCGATCTCGAGAGTCGCGCGCGCCGTGTATGTCACCGGGAACATCGGCTTACTCCGTCTGGGGATAGGCACAAAAGGTTATATTACATTTTTAACTAAGATGTAAAGGGATTTTACGGGGATTTCTAACTATACACACGTATAACAATAATGATGTTTATAATTTTTTATTTGATTTGGATGTATTATTTATCTTGGCATGTGTCGGGCCATCAGCCAACAGGCCAACCCTATACTGTATGGACTATGGTCCGCAGCCGCTGTGCCGCCCCCTGTCCTGTGTCGTAAGATGATGAAGTAATAATATTTCACAGTATTTGGCGGGCTCAGATTCGACCATCCGCGGTCCACCGACCCTTGATTAAGGTTTTAATAAAAGTATTAAATTGTAATATTTTTAATTTACTTCACAACATCGTTATATTTGGCGATTATTTGTAATGAATTGAAATGACACAAAAACTTCCGATGTTTATTCTAGAATACTTATGGTAATCCAAATTCAGAAAACAGTTATTCTTCCAATATTTTTTATTTGTACAAATTATTTTCGCTATGTTTTCACTTGAACATATATAATACTTGACACAATAAATATCCAGAGATTTTTTTTTAAATCTCTGTGGATATTAGTTATATTATTTAGTTATATTATTATTTATAAGTCTATGTGTATATATATATATATCATGTGTCCAGTATATTATCGTCAAATTTGAGATCACACGCTGTCACCTTTGGGACTTAGTAACTCTGTTGAAACGTAAATCTAAAACCTTGTTTTCTGTGTTTATTTTTGTGTTACATCAACATTTGTCAACATCATCCAATCTTGTTTTTAAAATTACACTTCTTTGCTCACTATTCACTTGCACTAACTTTCTGAGTTAAACATGTATTTCACCTTTACCTCACAATTTTTAATTTCATTTATAAGTTTCTCGGATTAAATTGCAGCTAAAAATTCAATTGGAAAATATTTACACGCGTAATTACATTGTTTTTTGTTACCTTTTTTTTAGGATTACTTCAAATAGTAGAAGGAAAGCAATTAAACTATTCAGGCATACTAGGACGACCATGACTAAGTAATGAATAGACATAAATAACGACCGTGATGGTGATAATGACTAAATTAAACGTAACGATGACTATGTGGAACGTCACATCTATGTTGATATAGGTGACATGACAATGACTAAACAGGTCGCCAGGGTAGCTTTTACAAATAACATGATAGCGTAGGTTTTACTGGTTTTGTTGTCAACTCTCGTGCCTCCGTCAGGTTACTCTATCGACGCCCAAACTAAGTGAGCTCCGAAAGCGGTTAGTCCCGGTCCCAAAGGTCCTAGAATGGCGACCGCATGCAGGTCGACGCAGCGTAAGTAAGCCTCCCACAAGATGGCCGATGATGCTGCGGGAGTCTTCTGGATGAGTTCGATTAGAATCAACTATATAGAGCCTTCAGTAGATGCCGTTTGTTTAGATTTAGACTCTAAACTTTCGAGTGTATTTTGCATGAAAGATGCAGTTTCTTGCGACCTGCGACCATTTATCACCTTGGGTGACCAACAGGCAAATATTTAAAGTTAGTGTCTGTAGAAAAAAGTACTGTGCATGCAGTCCACGATGTGGGCCAATGGGCTCCGACCTCGATTTAACACTAGAAATAACTCACCGTGCCCTAAGCTACTCCACTCAGAAGGACCCTCCCGAGGGGGAGTGCATTCATTTTTATTTGATTAATATTGAATACAATTACAATGTGTTGCACACTGAGTGACGGCGCCTAAGCCAGGTTAGATAGAAAAGTTATGGACCTATCAGTAATGGCGACGTAAAGCTCGCAACAACTACATCTGTTGCACCAATTGGCCTGACCAGTCGTATACTACGACCACGCAGAAGACAAGCCTGAAGTATAAATTTACTGGGTTTCGTGTGATGGGTGAGGTGCCGGTGGCCTATCTCTAGTCCTTATCCTCTTATAACCTAATTTTCGTTTTCGGATTTGACGGAGTAGGGGATAGATAGGACAAGGAAATATGCTTTTTTCTATCTATCTCCTCTGTGCATCAAAAGGTAGGCCATCGCATCTGTAACTCATTACCTTGTTGCAGATGGCTATTGTGTAACGGTCACTTAATTGAGGTGAATCGCTTGCTCGTTTGCCACCATCTTCTCTAAAATAAAATGATATAAAAAACCTGTTGAGGTGCTCGAGCTCTGCGGGGCCGTTGGCGTCGCTGGCGGAGACACGGCGCTCGGCCAGCGGCGGCGGGTTAACGCAGCGCACCGTCGCCAGGTAGCCGCCGCGCGTCGGCTCCTCGCTCAGCATGAATGCTACACAATCACAAGCTCAGTAACCACCAACACCTTGTATCATATCAGCACAGAATACTATTCTGCACCGGTTCCGTTCCTGGAATCGAGTCTTACCACAAAAAAATTACGAAAGTGAATTAAAAATTATACAAGTATGTTTTGAATAATTCATAAATTTATGTATTTATTTTTTCACATTTGAAAAATGTAACAAGGTTTTATATGATTAACATTTCAAATGTGACAGTTTATCTTTGCACATTTGACTTAAAGAGGTGGTTTATTCTACATTTTAAATTGCAATGCCTACTAAATACAGCACATAACAATGGTGGTCCGATATTGACATAACATTTTTATCATATATAGTCGATAGTTACAAGTGTAAAACACAGTCGATATTGTATATATCACGTAGTAATTGTGTGTGCTTACAAGTATCGACTCCTGACGGCAGACTACCCCCGTGGTGCGCGCGCGCCGACACAGTAGCAGGAGGGTGGTGCGCGTGCGCGCGTTGGCGCGGCGGCTCTGCGGCGAGCGCTGCCGCCATGAGGTCCTGCAACGAGTTGGAGTGCGGCAGCGCGCGCCGCCCGTGCGCCCCGCCGCCGCCGCCCCCGCCACCCCCGCCACCCCCGCAGCCGCGCGCGCCCCGCCGGCCAGTAACGCTGCGCGCCGCCGCCTCGCACGCCTGCTCGTCCTGTTCCACCTCCTCGAGTAGTTCCTGTAAACAACAAATTTTATAATGATTAGAACAGAAAACTAAACTAAAAACTGTTCTTTAGGTCTTATTTCACGCTCTCGATCACTTCAAAAGCGTCTGTCCTGCTGCAATAAGGATATCATCTAGGACGACTATTAACGACGACAGCAGGCCACGGATAGCCTTTACGTTCAAATTTATAAAGTTTTACAGTTTACAGAAAACAAACTCGACACTCGCAGCATGCGATCGACTCTAAAACGATGCTATACAGACACCCGGTGATATATAAAAAATCTTGGGATCCCAATAGATATTTTAAATCAGTTGAACTATAAATAGAACCTCAGCGGCTAAATTACATAATGAATGTATTTCGAAAAGATTTTATCGCTGTTTTTTTGCAGTAAACTTACTTTGAATAGACTGCTCTTTCCCTCGCGGTCTTTGGGCCGTTTGTATGCAATCGCCTCGTCCAGCAAGGCACGCAGCTGTCCGTCGTCCAGGGTCCCCACGTGCTTATTGTTCTGCAACAACCATAGACACGGATTACTTTTCCTATCCATCCAGCCAGTTATTTCTGATTGAAACTATTAAAGTTATGTTCTATTTACTTTGTTAAATTCTACCATCGGTCAGATCACAGATCCAGCTCAGATCACAACCCGTGACCCGCCACTGACATCCGGTCACGCTTATAATTTGTCTCCTAATAAAAAAACTACTCAATTCGTATCAATTTTTATCTATATGTTTATGTCTTGGCCATAACTTACAATTAATCACTTTATGATCTGGTCTGGCCAGATCAACAAATATCCAGCGTTTGACGATATGAACAGATAAACGCACGGCCACTTTATAATATGGTCAAACAATAGTTACATTATACACCGTTAGAGACACTGTTATTGTTTTGTTTTTGTGATGCATCATGGCGGCGGACAATTATTTTTATAAAAGGCTAATAATGTGGCAATTAAAGAAAAGTTAATAGAAACGCCGTTACCGCACAAAACTAACGAGATTAAACGAATGCCAGTAACTTTTAAAAGTATTTTTATTTCTAGTTTACACGACACGTAAAAGAAAGCAGGGTAATCACGCAACGGAAATCAATGGATCCATTGCTTTCCGTTATTTTTTGGTTTAAGGTTATGGGTGTTCCATATGTTCTGTGACAAAATGAAAAATATATTGTTAACATGGCAAGAACAAGCTAATAGAGGAAGAACTGCAGAAAAAATGGGTGCGATTTACAATTTGGGAGCGGAAATATAAAGTAGCGATTTTTGTACTTTCTTTACTATGACGGCTGTACAAAAGCGACACGCTAAAAAATTAGGTTATGTTAGTATGAACATACTTGTAGATCACCGATCAGCCGAGCGGGCGAACGTAGCAACCCGGCTCGTGAAAAGCGACTCTAATTCGTTCTAAATAAGGACGTTACGTTTACGAAATTGCATATTTAATTTTGACAGCATCAGTCCGCTTTGAAAGAAACCGTAGTGAGGAAAATATATAAAATTTCTCCTTATTTATTTGGAATTTTATATATTATTTATTTAGCATATTTTTATAAAATAATTTTGAGATGGCCATATCATGATATGGCATGACATAAAGCAATTTTTTCAAACAGGATTTTTACAGAAATCCTAAAAGCGTCGAGGAAAAACGTCTACGCCTGACGCGCTTTCATAATAGAATTAATTTCAACTGTCGGTGAAGAAACCATCAAGCGACATTTCGTTTTATTTAAATATGTCAGCAAATATATTTTTTTTACTTACATTCTTTTGAATTTAACAAAGCTTAAGCTAGGCAATGGTCGGATAGTGGATTCGAACCCGCGATCTCATGATTCACAGGGGAAAGTCAAAGTGGACAAATCATATTTTTAATAACTTAGAGCTTTGTAAATGAATTATCTAAAAATTATTTGCACATTTTTGTGATTAATTTTGGGTCAGTTAGTGTTGGCATCGACTCAGTTAGGAACTGCATGTAACGTGAGATCAACGCTCCGCCGCCATACGACGTTTCCGTCTGTTGCGAATTCGTTGCGGTTGTGAGCGTACTGGCGTTATCTGCGCGCACATGTTCAAACATGTGCAAAACCGCTTGGGTGTGTCGCATGAGCACGTGCTCCACCTGAGCAGTCTGCAAACTTTTAAGGCTACTGAATAGAATTATGAAACCCCATTTCTTCGCCTATTTTGTAAACAATATTGATAGGCCGAGTCCGGTCCCAAACGGGCCGATTTCTTTGGCCTTAATTTTGTTTTTAAATTTTAGATTATGGTCTAAGCTATTGATTTTTTTAGAAGCGTGATATAATTGATTTACTCTTTGGTTTTTAGACGAGAAACAAATGATCTCGCGCTGATTACTTACGTTTTTTATGGTAGGGACAAAGAGCAAGCAATGTAATTGAAATAAAATTAATAG
Source organism: Papilio elwesi (assembly GCA_029849275.1). Classification (NCBI taxonomy): domain Eukaryota; kingdom Metazoa; phylum Arthropoda; class Insecta; order Lepidoptera; family Papilionidae; genus Papilio; species Papilio elwesi. The sequence continues at coordinate 2,505,063 of CM056707.1, read as the reverse complement.
GCATCAACCGATTGACTTAAAATGTCTTATAGTTTTTAACTGGAAAAAAATAAAAACTACTTTAATTATGTGAATTTACTAACAACTTAATATAACAGTAACTTAAAAGATCGCTAGTTAAACTAAACAAATGTCGGCTAAAAGCAGTTTTACATCTTATAAAAGCAGTTGCAGTTAAAGTTGTCAATATATGACATAAAGCGCCGTACATAGATTGTTGCTATCGCGTCGCTGTCCGCACGCCGATATCACAAAGCACCATAACAGTGTGCGTTTATTGGCCGGGTCATAAGCGATACCGGCTATCGCGATACACTGAGACCGATCCAAAACAGACCGCCTTATCTACAAACCTAATGACCACGAAATTATGACGGTCGCGAGTGACAGTAATATCGTAAATAGGTACCACTCAATCAAAACTCAATGTTAAAATCCCCGTAACTTTAAAGCCCACATTGAAAATAGCACCATACGTGTAACACCGTAACTTGGAGATCGTAAAATACAACTAGGTAACTCAGATAAAAGCACAGCGTCAAGGTCGAAGAGAAGAACTCCGGTGATATTCGAGGCCTTCTCCTATCCTCTGTCAACTACTGGTGGCCTTCTTCTGAAGACGGAACTCATGTGACATCACTCAATGATACTTTTAAAACATTTCGAGACTTCCATCATTGACATTAAAGTGTTAAATTATAGAATTTAAGAATAAGCTAAAATATAATATGATTTTATTGGAAAAAATCAAAGTCAAAGTTGTGGTCAGGCTAGGTGACACGTATCAGGCGGGAAGTACATTTGCAACGTCGTAATTTCACTTGGGAAGTACCCACAATGGTTGGAAGCATTGTTACAGCTGGTTACAGTCGACTGGATGCTGAATCATTGATATCAAGGCTAATACGCTAAATCGCATCAAGTCTTGTAGTCAAAAGTAGGAAGGTAAGATTTTTTTAACCTCTACCACAAAGTTATGTAAATAATAAAAAAATGCCAAGCGATACGCGGCATTGTATGATTACAAAAATATAATAAAATATTATTATGATTAGTCATAGTCCAGAAGCAACAACAGCAATGGCTGGTTAAACGATTTTAAATATTATGATCGAGGATTTGAGCTTATATTAATGAGATTCCTTAATTATTAAATAACCAGGAATATCACCATAAATATTAATTTTATTTATGGGTTAGGAATAACGCCACCTTGTTTAAATATTTGAAACTTATGTAGACCTTTCCGTGCGTCTTTATCATAGTTTTTTAGTCCAATATTTATATAATTGTAAAGAAAAAGCCGATGGACGCATACTTGAGCGTGTGTCATACAATATCAGATTTCCATCGTATTGCTAATACAACGATATGCCGTGGAACAATGCCAAAAGCAATTCATAGACTTTCTTGCCAGACACACTGTCTACAAGGGTCGTTCAGCCAGTGAGTAGAAAACGTTACGCTATTTAATAGGTAACACAACAACGCGATTAAAAATAGCATTTCTTCACTTTGTTAATAATTCCGTCGAGTACTATTACAGATAATTGACCATTTTTACTTTTTTAATGGAACAAGGTGACGACCAAGCAAGAGGTTTAGCTGATATTAAGTGACCGCTACCCATAGGCATCCCCGCACATGAATTGCAGATGCGTTGTATACCCATAATCATAATGCATACAGAAATAGACAGGAAAAAGGATATCTCATTTTCCTATCCATCTCCTCCTCGCCCCATCCTTTTCTAACAAGGATAGGATGGCCCTGCGTTTATAAAGGGCAACGTTTTGTTGTCTTCGTACACCTAAACGTTATAGCTCTACGAATGACAGATGATTGTACCCGATTTCTCTAAAACGTAGTGTATTTCATTCTGTTTGAGTAAGTCCGGTCGTCCAACCGTACGAAACTGCACCGACCGAATGTGGGTCAATGCATCGGACAGTTTAAATGATCTTTATCAAGCGGAGGTCGGCGATTACAAGACAAAGTTATTGCCGAGGACAATTTTGTTTTGCACTTCAAGAGTAATTCCATTTTGAGTATAACGCACAGTCACGCCACGACTGACTCACCCAAAGGTTTGTAGGTTGGAAATACATAAGCACAATATAGCTACAATAATGACGAAATACGTGTTTTTTTTTCTTTACATAACATGTGTACAATTAACATATTTTATTGGTTGATGTTTACAAAAAAATACTTAATTTATGATCAAACGAACAAATGTTACACGTGATAATACGTAATTGTTATCCATGAAAATGCGCAATGTATCTAAAATCGCTACTGCCAGCCACATTCACATTGGTAGACGTACGTAATACTACATAGACAAGTCTTGTTCAGCGAACAAAGTTCGTCAGAAGCGAAAATTTTTTACACAAGGGAAAAGTTACAACATTATTGTATTCTTTTTTTTATGTGAGTGGGTGACAAACGAGCAAGCGGATCACCTGACGTCAAGTGAGCGCCGCCCATGAACATCCGCAACAGACAAATGCGTTGCAGATGCGTTGCCTACCTTAAAGTACAAAGGAGGGCATAGACAGGAAAAAGGATAATTCCTTTCCTCCGTTAACCCCTCCCCATCCTATCCTCTTCCCCTTCCCGTCCTATCCTTATGAGAAAAGGGTGGGAAGGGGAAGAGGACTAAAATTAGGCCTCCGGCACCTCACTCATCAGACGAAACGCAGAGTACTTCTACTTCACGCCTGTTTTCTGTGAGGTCGTGGTATTTCACTGGTCGAGCCGGCCAATTCGTGCAACAGATGTTTTTGTTGCGGGTTCTACCGCTGTTCTCGTATAAATTTTCATATAAATTCTTAAATCCAAAGCGCCAGCGCCGATCGATATTTATATAACGATACTTTAAAGAAGTTGAGGTGCAATGTTATACCTCTGCTACTTAATATCTTTCAAGACTACCGTGATCCAAACATCATACCCGGGAATCTGCGCAAGGGACGTACATAGAGAAACATTCGGGTTTTATAAAATCACGAACACCAGATCGTTGCTGGCTCTTGCTCTATCAAAAAGTTTTGTTTCATCATCAAATTCATCACACATACAAATATTTAATAGATACAAGATACGTACAGGTAGTAACAGTGCGTTAAAAATATTCTGGGCGAAGAATAGGGGACAGCAAAGACCTAATCCTAATTTTATAAAACGTGGTATGTGTAAGAAAAATGTTTGTTGCAAAACTTATCATGGCAAAGCGGCGCGCCGCACGAGCATACCCGAAATCACATAAGAGTTAAATTGCCACTCAGATATTCATTCACTACACTAGCGGCAGCGGCTCCAGACCTTAGACGGCTTATGTAAAATTCATTATTACTCGAACTATTGTATGAATTCTGCAGAAAATATTGTACATTCACTTAAATACGGACTGTATTGCAATATATGAGCGAAAAAAATTCGATTGCAGACAATATTTTGCCGATGGATTGAATTACTTACCAAAGTGATTTACTGCTTCCTTCGACACGAGCGTGGCGCTATTAAACTCATCATAAAACATGCGATTACAAGTTATAATCCCAACGAAAAAATAGAAAAAAAATCATTTCCATATATCATAAAGCAAAGAAAACGGTTCAGAATTCATTACTTAAAAAGCCATCAGACAGTTGACAGAAACAGAAAACTGTGTCAGACTGTAATCCAATTACAACAACACGATTGAATCTCGATGCCGTCGTCGGTTCATTAATTCCATTAGGCCACTACCTACGGGAACAGTGACAAGGAAAACTGACAAACCACGCACCCCCACCCCTCCCCTTCGCCTTCGCCTTCCTCCTTAGTAGACGTAAGGCACCTGATAAATAAGTGTAATTGAAATAGAACGTGACGTCAAACGCAAGCGACGTGACACGACACGACACGACAAGTTGGTAGCGGTTCTGACGTCATTCGTGGGCGAGACCCGCGGATGCTGGGGCTCCGGGTCACGGCCGGGTCGGGAGGGACCTATAGGTATCGATTCAGTGTCCTTGTCCTTTTTAATGGCAACATTTGTAATGTTATTGTTGAAATATATTTTTATCTGTTGAGGGAATGTCATTTTATAGAAACATTATCTATTTTTTTTATTATTACTAATATTTTGTATTAATTTACTAATATTTATTTTAACCATTCCAACTAAGCTGAAAAAGCTTGTGCTAGGATATGGTTCACGACAATAGTCGAATGACGGATTCAAACCCACGACCTTATGATCGACAGTCCGTTCCCTTAGCCATTAGACTATTGGCGCTTCATTTGCAATATTTTAAATCCCAAAACATTTTGAATAACTGTACTAAGAACACCCAACAGTAAAATAATTACCTTTCTTCTGATCAACTGTATAGATTTTATATAGAAGACGCATAAAGACAATAAATCTTACACAGGCAATACAGCACCTGAAGTAAAATTAAGTAAAAATAGAGTACATGGGCAAATTTTATTATCGTGACCAGTTCCCGTGGTGCTCGGAGGGTAAAGTAGCGCAGAACCGATGCGCCAAACTTTTTTAACGATGGCCTGCAGTGTTGGAATGGAGCCAGCACAAGTTTTGGGGGATCCATGCGCCAAAATCAATAACGTATCAAAACTATTGTCGAACACATCTATTGCTATGTCAACGCGAAGCACACGAACGAAACAAAAAAAACGACTTTCGTAATGACTAACTAAAGTAGCACCTACTACATATTTATTTAGATCACGTTATGTATTGCCAAATTGTTTGTTTAGACAACAGCAATCCATACCTTTATACAATGATGTTATAATACAAAAAGTAGCAGATATGTCATTAGCGGTCGAAAAATGGAGACTCGAAAGTTAAGTTTAAGTCTCTAATGCAGGTGGATAAATAAAAATACCGTGTTCGTGCTTCCTATGCACCCATGACTTCGTTTATTTATCCACCAAAAAATAAAAAGCAAAATGTATTTTACCACAAATCTATATACATATGTAAGCCTCGTCGGAATGGATCGAATGCTTTCGGAATGATTCGGACGCCGCATCTATTCGTCGCAAACTGCACAGACTTCTATAATGTGGGACGCCGCACGGTTTCATACAAATAAATCAACAATCCGTCATTCGGGCCGACTAATGAGAAGCGTTCAGCCTACGCCGCGTATGCATGCTGCAACCCTCGAAAACTGGGTTTGCCAGATACACATAAACTATATCCTGATACCAATATATGGTATACAATACATCCCGATCCACAATAAGCTTCCAAATGAATATACATTTCCGTTCCGTCGCCTTCCCAGCCTTTCTTAGTCTTGTTTACGTTATCTTCTCCTATCTATCTATAAAAAGAGTGGAAACGCATCCATAATTCTGATTCAATTAGTTCACGAAATTGATGAGATGACCGCTTACTTAATATAAGGTAAGTAAATGGTTGTTCGTTCGCCTTCTTCTCCCAAACAAAAAGTATTTTAATAAGAGTAATATAACCTCATCCTTTTTGAAGTCGGTTAAAAATTCTAAGGAATAAATTTAGACGACGTCAGAACCAACTTTTAACCTAATTTATTGAGAGCGACATGCCTATTCTGTTACGAGCTTATAGGTCTTAAGGTCAATCGTCTATCTCTCTCAGTCAGCTTCCATGTCTTTGAAAAAATATTTAAAAATCGTTGAAGTTCATTATTTACATGAGATTCTATGAAAATTATGTTTATATAGTAATTCGAGGACAAATAAAAGCTTATTTTTTGTCGGTTAATCGTCAGTCGTAGTGAACACAAGTTGTTCCAATTAGTAACAATGACCGAATACAAACTTAAATGTGTCGAGTTAGAAACTCGTTAAAGCGGGATCAAATCACAGACTAAGTATACCAAATGGTTTTGATAGGAATTTGCGTGGGCTGAGTACGTGAGATTTAATCACTTAGGAGATAGGAATAACATGTATTAAGTCGAACGAATAATAAGGCTATGGTCGGAAGTGCGTCAAGTAGCTTTAAAATGTGCGTACAATGGCAGAAGCAAATAGACAACTCATTATGTTATGTACCGGCTTATTTACCTTTATGTTACTTTAATACGAAAGCTACGTAAAATCTTAGTAAAATCACCGAAGCTGGTAACACTATCTCGCGCGCGTCACAAGCCCGACGACACGCTAACGATGCGCGGACTAAAATAAAACGCGATGTTAGCGGCGATTAGCTGTTTTTGTGAATCACTGGAGAAAGACTCTTTGTTAACACAGAGTAAAAAATAAATAAATTCACCATTCTAAAACCAATGAGATTTTATTGTAATTTCGCATAAAACAATTAAATTAAAATATTAAAAACTATTTAATATACAGATTTGTAGGTAATTAAAAAGTTAAAAATCAAATATACAAATCCCAAGTTACCTATTAACAATAATGCTAATACACACATCCTAATCCTAGTTAATATTATAAATGGGAATGTGAGTTTTTACTTACATCATAAAAGCTACATTGTTTGTTTGTTATGCTTTCACGAGTAAACTACTGAACCGATCAACATGAAATTTTGCACACATATTATCAGAGACACAGAAAAGCAGAGGGTACTTTTTATTTAAAAGTTCAACTTCAAATACGTCAATAGGCTGTTCCTAAACTAGAGTGTACCATTTGTACATACCAAAAAAGTCCAGATACAAAAAATTGAAGCAAGGAAAATAAGAAACGTTTGCGTGCAAAGTAGGGGCACAATCTAGTATTAGTCATACATTGAAAAAATGGACCGAGAAAAAGAATATCAAACGATTCTGAAAGTAGGTAGTTAACTTTAAAAATCATTGCGGGCCCGATCAAGATTATATCACGCTAGGATCTATCCAGGTTTTAAGGCTGACCATTTCATTAGACGATTGTTATTGTTTGTACAAATATAGTAATACTTAATAAACAGCCGAAATGTGAAAAATGACTAGACAGAGTAACATACCCGCGGCGGCGTTGCACCGTGACTTAACTCGCTAGGGCTGACAAATGGTTTTTATTAATACCACAAAATAATTATTGTTACTTATACATAAAATAAACAGTGCTATTTGAAAATTTGTGGCCACCTATAGCAATTGCCATATGTTTTACAAACATAGACATTCTCTATATCTCACGGAACAAGGCTCTTTTTTTTTTACACGCGGCCATTTGATTACAAACTAAGCAGAGCGTGTGCTATGGCAACCAGATAACTGATATACTACATATACTACTTTTCTTTTTATACACACATACTTAAATAGATAATTACAAACAGACTCAGGACAAACAGACATGTTAATGCACACAAATGTCTGTCCCGGGTGGGAATCGAAACCACGACCAGCGGCGTGAATAGCAAGTATCTTACAAACCATGCCAACCGGCCCGTCAAATATTACCTACCTACTTATCCAGAAAGTCCTCAACCTACCTAACAAGCAAAATAAGTTACATATCAATGACAAGCTGTAGCCGGCGGCTACGCACGCATTTTTTTCATTTTCCTCGCTGAATTTTTCTCTAGTTATAAATATAACAAATTCGGGGTGAATGTAGCATTATAATGGTGAAAGAATTTGGGTTCAATAGCTATGAGTTTATTCGTTTCAAACATACAAATATTTCTTCTTCATAATATTAGTGTAAAATACACACACACACACACACATACACTAATATTATGAAGATTTATAAAATTTTTTAATATTAATGTAGATTTACATATTTAATAATGTTAAGGATAATTTATGGTTAAACAATCAATCTAACATGATTAGTCAGTAATGAACAATAACTAAAAGAGCCATTAATTTTGCATGAACTGCCGCTTTCGTGCTATTAAGGGGTTCAGTTAACGTTTTTCGTTACTCGATTAGTGCATCGGCAAAAAAAATTAATCTGGAATCTGGAACCTGCCACCTACTGAGTCTAAGAGAGTCTGTGTATCTAATACATATAATCGATTTAGCGTCAGTGATATACACACGTAGAGAAGAATTATAAATATATAAGGATAATAGAATTTGTTATTTAATGGTCGTAGCCGTCCCTAGGTGCGATGCGGCCACAATGCGGCCGCGGTGGCTTCCGTTACACCATCGTCTCACAGCACGGCGGCGGCGCGAGGTAAGCGTACACCGCCGACCGCTGGCGCCATTGTCCCCCGACACCCGGTCTATACTTGCCTAGTCTAGCCTAGACTACAAAATAATCTATTACGTATCTATGCTAAAAATGAAACAGGCGGTCATGACGACTGCTGACACAAGAGAAAACTCAAGGAATGTGAGAGGGCGCGTCAATAGTTCAAATATAATTAATCAATAGGAATAGCTCCTTGTATCCTAACAGTAAAATTCAAGACTGAATACAAGAAAAATAAATAACACATTCGAGAGAACTGTTCCAAATGCAAACACGCGTGTTGAGAATCCTACAAATCCAACACTGAAGACCCATTTGGTCATGATGATACACTACTACAACAGGACATCTAAGTTACAATATGTAAAGTTCGGAAACAGCAAATACTAATAATTTAATTAAAAAAAACACTAAGCCCGACTGACTGTACCTCTATGACACTCCGGGGAAAAGGCAAATCGAATGACTCACTTATCAAAATCGGACAAGCAGTTTAGGCAGGTCACAATGGATCGGACATGTACGTACTAGCGTTGCCAGACGTCCCGTATATCCTCCAGGCACAATTCTTATTTTAAGCAATGTCAAGTTTTGCCAAGGATTTTTTTTCGCAGATGGCCTTAAAATGGACTGATGCGCACAACAAATGTACTCCTGATTTGATAAAGAGCAAATTAATGACCGTTAACAACTATGAGTATAGTTGTATTGAATTTTACAAATATGTAAAATCAAACAATGATATGATTATATCTTACACGATCTTCTTAAAACAAAAACTATTAACTAGAAATAAATTTAACGGTGGTAGAACCCGCAACAACAACATCTGTTGCACGAATGGACCGACTCGACCGGTGAAATACTACGACCTCACAGAAAACAGGCGTCAAGTAGAAGTACCCTGCGTTTAGTGAGAGGAGTGAGGTGCCGGAGGCCTAATTTCAGTCCTCTTCCCCTTCCCACCCTTTCCTCATCAATATTGGATGGGAAGGGGAAGAGGATTGGACGGGGAGGGGGTTAACGGGGAAAATGTAATATCCTTTTGCCTGTCTATCCCGCTCCTCTGTCCATTAAAGGTAGGCAACGCATCTGCAACTCATTTGCTTGTTGCGGATGTCTATGGGTGGCGCTTACTTAATAACAGGTGATCTGTTTGCTCGTTTGCCACCTTCTTCCATAAAAAAGCAATAAAAATTATGTAAAATACATGTTTTCCATTTATCCCGGGGTAATTTTAAAATCACGTTTTTCGGCCAAAATGAGCATTTGTCCCTTACAGGATAATATAATAAATATCTATATGTAGATAAGGATATACATACCTACGCATTATCTTCCTGTCCGTCGGGTAAAAAATATGGTCGAGTTTGCTAAAAAGCGGACAGATATTATCCGCCATATTTATTTAACAGAAATTAGGTATACAAATTATAAGTACTCTATTTATTAAGTTAAAAGAGGCGAGAGCTTAGATTTTTCTATAAAACTATAAAACATATGACGGCCACACGATGTGCACTAGGAATGACCGTTAGTTTTATTGTCTAAAAAAATTAAGTACGCAGCCAACGCAACGGTACAAATATAAAGTTACGCTTTGTGTTTTAAGCTATTTTCCGTGTCTTACTATTTTGCCGTCCGTTGAATTTCGTCAGTGTACGTTTACCTGAGGACTTTGCCGTAACCGCACGCCTCGCTTACAACAAATTGATAGTTGCTTAAGTTGTAACGCTATACATTGTTGTGGTCATAATTAAATCTCTCTCGAAATACCCTTGAGAATAATATGTACGGATTCAGATTATAAAATAATTGTTGGTAGCGGAGCTTCGGGGGTCTTAAAGACCTTTTGCTATTTTCTAAAAAATGTCAACAAATTTATAGTTCAATTAAATTCAATTCCTTATATACTCTCTCCCTTAGCGGATTGGCCAGTCTCAATTATTTAATGTTTATGATTTTTTTGATACTCTGCTTTTGGCAAAGTCTCGTGAGTTAAGCGAAGTTCATTTACTTAAAATAGGACATGCACAACAATTTACTGTTGGTGTGAATATACTCACATAAAATAATTACAAATTTAAACATTTTTTAAGCACAAATGACTCATTAAGTAATTATACAAGTTTTTGTTAATTTTTCATAACTAATGGCTTTATGATACTCGCGGTGTGCGAGCTCTTGCGGAGCTGCAAAGCGAGGGGCGTCGCGAACGCGTGGCTGATACGCACACAGTAACAAAATAGATGCCGACGGGGAAGGAACACTCCTGTTGGCTTTGTTACTACGAAGACGCCGGAGACGATAACGAAAGCATCGACAAATTTGGGAGGATCCATTATCTATTAACCGAATGGAAGACAGCGACCATTTGTGTTGTTTTGCAAATAAATAAAAAATAATCCAAAACAATTTCCGCAATTTTTTCCCGCGAATGTCCAGACTTAATTTTTATGAGTTGTTGCATCTTATACAAACTAAGACATTCTTGTAAGAATAGAATATAAATTATTAGCACTGCCTACCTATGAACCATTGCAATGTTTAAATATATGACTTTATTTTTACTGAGCAGGTTATTATTTCTATTTAAAATATAAAAAAATGCATCAATATATTATAATAACAATATTTATTATTGTCATTACTTCAAACGTAAGTTAGCTTATAATTTCTTATAAAGTGCATAAATGAAAATCATTAAAAAAACTGTATACATAACTAACTTTAACCTTCATGAATTCTCTTTGAATAAGGTCACAACATAATTCTTTAATAAGTTTATAAAATATGGACACCATTCGAGTATTGTTGTGGGTGAGATTTACAACTTGAAAGCCAAAAGGTCTATGGATTGCAAACAAAAGGTTATAGACACAAATCACCCATTCCATTATAATCATTAAAATATTTTTGAGCTTAATTATAATGATTAACGGGAATTGAAGAAAACTTAGTTGGCAAAAAAATTATAACGAGGAACAATACTCCAAGTGGAAAAGGTGCAAGACAAGAGCTCTTTCGTCACTCTGCCATTAAAGGTAGACAATGCATCTGCGACTTGCGATTTGCTTGTTGCAGATGTCTATAGGTAAGGATCATATAACATCAGGTGACTCACTTACTTTCTTGCCACCCTATACCATAAAAAAGCCATACATTTAAAGCAAAATATGAAACACTAACATAAAGCCAAATCAAAAGTCCCAAAATAAGTTTGAATTCAGATTCATCTGCCAGCAAAAGTAAGTTAACCAGGTGTTGCCCACAGCTTCCCATACATTCGTTTCTTATTTTTCTTGCTGGAAATTGTTAAATTTGATTCCGCATATAATAACTTCGAAATAAGATAACATGTGTGTCAAATAGTTGTTATTTTCAAAACATAACCTTTCAACCAGCAGTCATTTTCTGTACCCCTGACAATGTACATGTACTAAGTTTCATGATATTCGGTTAAGTTGTTAAGACGTTGAAGCGAAACAAAACAATAAGTAAAAACCTATGCGATTTTAAACATTATTTTTTTACATATATATATTGATATACTACATATGTGTTAAATTGTATAATTAACAGATTAAACTTTTATGGAAGATGGAATGTTTACTTTGCAGACTCTGCATTCTGAAGAATTTAAACATAAATAAATAAATCAGGACATACCTGACCCAATACAAAGGATTCCATGAACATTGCATAAACAACAAGCTCTGGCCTCAAAAATCTGGTTTGCAAAAGCAAATTAATGATGCAATATACATAACAATAATGTTTTTATGTGCATCATTAATGTAAAAACTACTGAATGTATCTGGATGACTTTGACCAATCAACTCGAAATGGATGTATGATAGGATAGATTGTTATAGGCTAGGAAATTATTGGCTTATATGTTTTGGATAAACTCAAAAACTACTGAATTGCTTCCAACTGTTTTTTACCAATAGAACGTCCTATTATCAGTGTAACCTACAGTATATTACATATATTTTTTCATTCATCTATCTTTTTACCAAGGCAAATCCAGGTCCGGTTACTAGTACATTATACAAATAATAGAAAATTTCAATTCTCCCTTTTTATCTTTGCCAGTAATGAGTTTAACTATTTACAACTCCAGTCAATTGATAATGAGAATGACAAAACAAGTTTAGATAAGAAAAGCTTTTGTGAATACTTTGATGGATAAGTATTTGTTTCACTGTTTTACAATTACACTTTCTGTTAGATGCAATACAAGATCATGAGAAATTTTTAATTTATTTTTATGCAACAATTTACGGTAAACTTCCTGGTCTATCAAAATTGGTCCTTGATACCTATTTTCTTCTTCTTAAGGTTGTTCTCTGACTAGTGGAGGCTGGCAGTCACGTCACCATACGACTAATTGATAAATATGCAAAGCTTCAATATAATCTGACAAGAGGAAGTGAGGGAATATGTAAAAGATTCTTTAGAGCTAGAGTTTCCAGATTAAGGGGGTTCGTTGGCAGCATACCAGTGAAACTGAAAGTGTGTTACATAGTTGTGATGTGTTACCAGATTTGATTAATGATTTATAACACATTCTATAAAGAATTAAAATAAACTATTTTGAGGTTCTGTAGGTTGAGCTTTCTTAATTTTATTGATCATTGTCACATTTGAAAACCTTACATTATTTTATTAGTTCATTGTTATAAAATTATATGAAGATACTAATATGGGGCAACTAAAACACAAAAGATGCACCTTGTGCACATACCATCTGCTTGGAAAACTCCATGAACATAAAGTTAAATTTACAATACAGCATACGACTGCAAAACTTGAATCAGTAACATTCAATTTATATATTAAATGATTAGCTTAATGTGAAATGTATTAGTTGGTAATTGTACTTAGATGAGTTGAATAATATAAAGTTGTAAATTTCAGAAAAACTGCATGCAGTAGTTGTGTCATTATATGTGGGTATCAATATTTAACCTAACATCTACCTACATTTATGTAAATACCCATATAAATGGTATATAAAACTTTCGTAGAAAGAAAATTTACTAATAATAATAGGATTTATAAACTTGTTAACAATACTCCATATTAAAAAGTATTTTTATATTAATATATTTATAAAAACTTGGTTTTGTAGATAATGTATGTCAAAATATAACACATCTGGATAGCAACTGCATAACATTACCATGACAACCAATATTCTAAATATAGGCGTTTTTTTTCATAAGAACAGTCTCTGTTCTCTGTTCCCCTGATAATGTGTTTGAAAAATTTCATGATATGGTTTCAATTTAGTTGTTAAGGCATGAGATTGTAACAAGCAAACAATTGCGTTTATCATAATATATTTACATCTATTTAAGAATAAGTAAAAAGTTTTCTTGATTACACATATAAAATAATCAATCAAAATTGAAATCACCAAATTTAACTCCTTTTTTCTATGATTTTGATATTGTCCAGAATGTTTTCATAAATAATAATTTTGAGATAACATTAGAATAAGCTATAATGAAATAACCAAGTCTACTCCAGATAGGCAGATCAGTGTTTAACAGAACACACAGGTAATGAAATAAATAGCCTATGTGAATGGTTTCATTTTTTTATGGCATAAGGTGGCAAACAAGCAAGTGAATGACCTGATGTTAAGTGAGTTCTACCCATAGACATCCACAACAAGCAAATATGTTGCAGATGTGTTCCCTATCTTTATTCGCCAAGAGGAGGGCACAAACAGGAAGAAGGATATTTTCTTTTCCTAATATACCTACCCGTCCAATCCTTTTCCCATTCCCATCCTATCCTGGAGGGCAGGAAGGGGAAGAGGACTGAAATTAGGCCTATGGCACCTCACCCATTGGTTGACACACAGAGTACATCTACTTAATGCCTGTCTTCTGTGAGGTAGTTGTATTTCACCGGTCAAGCCAGCCTATTAGTGCTACAGATGTTGTTGTGGGCTCTACCACTGTCATTATTCAATGTTTACACTTCCCCAATTAGAAAAATATAGAGTTGCATTTGTTAAGTTACTCAGTCTCCAGCACAAATTATGATAAACATTGTTGCCTGTGTAAAATAAATTAAAGTGTTAAGAGGTACTCTTCACTTATAACCAACAAGCATATAGTTGTCTAGTTTGTTCCTAATAGAGGTGTAATTTTGTAAACAAACAAATGTCACTTACCATACAAGGTGACTATTGCACTTTTTATATTTTCATTAGAACTGTTAAAATTTTGTGGAAATCATGGGATAAAGCAAAGTGAAATTGTAAAATATAAATATCTAATGTTATGAGGTAATGTGAAAATAAATTGTTATTCGAAAATCACTAAGACAAGATGTACCTGTTCCCATTTTGATTTGGAACAAACTACCCAGTCAGAATCATGGTGCAAATTTTTAAAAACCTATAAGGCCAATTGATCAGTGTAGGCTTTGATAAAGTATAGGCTTGAGACTTACATTAACAATATTACCACGAAACAATTACAATTCATTCATGATATAAACTGTACAGATGATATTTACTATACATATATTCCAGGACTATTATTTTCTCCTATCACCAATACACACATTTATAATATGATAAGCTTTTATAAATACAATGGAAATTGCTCTTTCTGCCTACCTTAATTTTGAATAAAGGAGTGCGTATTTATTTGTATAAATTCACGATGAAATTCATTCCAAAAACTTGACAAGTATTTCAATATCGATATCCGAATAAATTAACAAGCGTGAACGATAACGAATCATGAAAATATATTACATTTCTATACATCGACGTTGTAGGTATGCGAACAAATGCATAAATATGACATTTATCCTTCGCCATTTTCACCTGAGCAATATTAGCAAATTGACGAATTATACAATTTTTTAAATTCAATATTTACAATCTACGTAGTTCAGCGTAATATTAAAAATTAACAAAGTAAATGATAAATTACGGAAACTTATTGCAGGCTAACAATTTAATAAAATGGCAGAAGGGTCGTCTTACCTCAATATCAGCATTGGCAGCAGCATTGGTAGGCTTATGGTCCGAATTATTTTGCTGTTCCTTTACTAGATTGTATAAAACTTTTGAATCGTCAGTAGAAATATTTGTGACACTTTTATCTGGGGCTTTTGGTTCCTTATCATACTCTGGTGGAGGAGCCATCTTGAAGGAAGAGCAATCAGTCAGACAGATGACACAAGTCTTATGACTAGCACACTGATATCACTCTCTCCACCTTTTCTACGGTTGCACTGTCTTAAAATTAAATCATTATGATTTATTAATTTATTTACGACACATCTAAAGTTCTACGAAACAGAAAAACCGAATACTTCATTTTCAACAGATTCCACCTAACATTTTTCCTATAATGAATAATGGTGACTTTAGTCTTCAGTACGGATGGAGCGCCCTCTGGTGGAAAAAGTGAGCGTAAGACAAAACATTTCTGTCGACAGTATAAAAATACTTTTATTGAATATCGATTCATTTTATTGTTGCCAGACTATTAGAAGATGTTTGATATTTTACATCTACAAATTAACAAATAGTTAAATTTGTGAGTTTCACATGTATCAAAAGTTACGTTTCATTTGATCAAAAACCTGATTGTCCTGAAGTATTTGCGACATAATGAATTACAGCATTCATGATTAAAATTCAGATTTCTATCCATTTCTATCAATATCCTATACATATAATGAAAACTTACCATACATGTTTTTATTAGAATTTTTCCTTACCATTTCGTCCTTCCTTTTCTTATCGTCATTTTGGTTATTTTGTTTATCAAATCTCTTATATTTGCTCTTCTTCTCTTTTTATTTATCATTATCAGTAGAAAATATTTCAATTCAACGTTTGTTAATGGCAACTGGATCACTTTTAGAAATTTAGAAAATATTCTAGTATTTTCTAGTATTATTGTTTTAATTGTCACTGTCAACGTCAACGATCAATGTCACTTGGGTTATCAGGCCTGTATAGCACTAGCACTGTTCACTTCACTGTTTTTTGCTCGCTATTTTCTTGGCACCGGCACATTTTGGCTCTCCAGTATCCTATATATCCTGGCTCGTTGCGTGCGTATCTTAGAACAAAACAGAATAAAGAAATTGGAAGGTTTTCCAGCTGATTTAAATTGCTTACTTAGACTAAAAAATCAATATAATGGGGGAGACAATGGAAAACATTTTTCTATTCGTTCCCAATGTAATTGGTGAGTAATATAACTCCCAGTAAGTGTAATCAATATATTTAAAGTACTTTGCATCATTGTTTATATTATGTATTCCAGGATTTGCGCGTATCATTCTTGCTATTATAGCATTTTATTATATGCCAACCCACTGTGTATTGGCATGTATTTGCTATGTAACATCAGCTTTATTGGACGCGGTTGATGGCCATGCCGCGAGATATCTAAATCAAAGTACGTAGACGTAGAATTTGTATCATTACAATCTTTTAATTTAATTAGCCTTGTTTCATCGGTCATTAACTTTAACCTTTATGAGTTGTTTTTATATAAATTTAGAGAAAAGATTTTGAGACTAAAAATATTTCTTTTTACATTATAAATTTATAAATTACAATCAAGTAAATTAGAGTATGTTAAAGTATATTTTTGTAAAATTTGTGTACACATAAACAGGTACTAAATTTGGAGCAATGTTGGACCAGTTGACTGACCGAGCAGGAACTGCAGGGCTGATGATGACACTTGCCACATTTTACCCTCGTTATACCTTTTGGCTGCAGATGTCAATGGTTATTGACATAATGGGGCATTGGCTTTATCTTCATACTTGCATACTGCAAGGGAAGACCTCACACAAATTTATAGACATGTCTGAGAATCCAATAATGCATGTCTATTATACTAATAAAGTTGTGCTTTTCTTCATGTGCGCGGGTAACGAAGCATTCTATGCAGCCCTCTATGTTATGTATTTCTTCACTGGACCTACAGGTGAGCACATCCTATGTATAAGAAAATAAATTTTGAAAGTACAGTAATACCACAGACTAGCCCGATAGGTGGGTTCGCTAATAACAGTATAAATTGATGTTGTGTAAGCTGGAGTTCAACTTCATGTAAAGTATGTGTAATTGGGACTAGAGTGTAAAGAAAACAATGATGTAGAAGAAACATGTTAAATGAAATATTAGACATAAAACAATTTATTTGGTTTTGGACAAAAACGTAACTGTTACTTTCATCTCGAAGGCTTTATATATTCTAGCATTGTTTCCTGATGAGTTAAGTTTTTTTCTTTCTTAAGAGCAAAGTCGCCAGTAACAGTTATAGTAGCAGTTATAATAATAATTGTATATGTTTTTAGTGTTGGGTGTTGGACTATTTAAGTTGATAGCTCTCCTGTCCATGCCTGTAGCAGTGGCGAAGACTGGTATCACTATTGTCCACATCATTGTGGCATCCCTCAACTTGTCCATCATTGATGTTAACGAGAGGGCTGCACTTGCTGAGAAACAGAAGAACTAAAGACAAAAACATATACATTTTGCTTTTAAGAATAAAGTGAAGATAAACAATTTCCAGATCGAGGTTTGACATTTTTGTTTGTACATAATATATGATAGATATGTATATATGCTACTGTCAATTCAAATCCTTAATTCCAAAGTACCTTGTTTTATAGAAGAAGGTGACAAGGACAAGGAATAAGTGGTTCACCTAATATAAAATGAGAACTACCCAAATCCTCTTCCCCTTGTCATCCTTATTTTAGTACCGTAAAAAGGTGGGAAGGGAAGAGGACCAGAATCAGGCCTCCAGTACCTCACTCATCAGTTGAAATGCAGAAATACTTTTATATCACGCTTGTCTTCTGTGAGATTGTGGTATTATACCAGTTGAGTCGGCACATTCCTGCAACTGATGTTGTTGTTGCAGATCAGAACAGAACAGAAAGAAAGATTTATAATAATATTCATATAAACATTGTGAATTAGCCCTATTCAATATATAATCCTATTCTAGTCACTTCTAATTTCCATTCTAAAAGGAGATTCCCACTTTTGACTTAAACTGACAATTATAAATGTGCTTCCAAGATTTTTATACTACAAAATCCTTGAGAGCTCTGTATTGAATAATTATTATGAGGTTAAACATTCTTATCTAGCACTATTGATATATTGTGAATTTCAAAATTATTAGGTTTGTATTTTAAGTGTTAGTGAATAGGGTTATCAATCTAAATGTTGCTTGAATTTTACTATACTCTTATTTGATTTATTTTATAAATACACACTTTTACATAAACTTAAGTACAACTGTAGGAGTCAATGCTAGAAATACCAATGCATTTATTTGTCATAGCTTATTATTATAGATAAATATCTACGATATTTGATTTTTTTTTAATCTTGAATTTTTATTCAAGATTTTTTTACACTGCGAGGCACTTGATAACTTTACGAGTACTGTAGATGTTCATAGCAAAAGAATCTGTAAATTGGAATGGAAAAATCTGCAAATGACAGGAGTTGGTTTGCAGATACAGGATCTCCTGTACCATCTGAGAAGAGAAATAAAAACCGGTATGTGTGGAAAAAGTAAGAATAAAAAAACAATAAACCTGACGCCTCACTCTTCAAAATCGATCAATCCATTTAGGCTACAGGAGCTCACAATGAAATGGACAGACATCATCATCACACCTGTCTTCTGTGTAGTTGTCATACTTTCACAGTTGCTCCTCATTTGTGCAACCGCTGTCGCCGCCGCCTCCATTGTATTAGATGAAGAATAAAACATGTAATATATTGTTTTATCATATTTTTTTACCTAGGAAAGAGAATAAAATCTGCTTGATGTAACAATGATGACATCTATGTTATCTGTACTTTGAAAAGATTTGAATGTTTGTGTTTCGGTTAAACTCAAAAACTACAGGACCGATCTTTAAAAATTCTATCACCATTAGAAAGCTCCTACAACCAGCAAGTACCTTAAGCTATTTTTATTTGTCTTTCTTTAGCCAAGCAAAGCTTGCTAGTCTTTGATATGTAAGAGAAAAATATTAAATGTTTATATGAAAGTATAATATACCATATAATATTGCATAATAATTTTGTGTTTTTACTTAAATCATTTTATATTCTCCTATGTCGAAAATGTTTTTTAATTTTATCGCTAAATAAGACATCTTGTGCAATATTTGACGAAAGATAATACAGGAAATTATGTCCTTATGCCTAATTCTCAGTTATCTGGTAATAGCACCTAATTCTGTGTTGAATATTTTTACTTCTAAGTTATTATTCATATAAAATTTGTACAGAGTATATTGGAGTGCGGTTTACCGACATTTTACATTTATGGGGTTGTCAAATAGTGGTTAGTTTGTATTTAGAACCATATTATATTTTAAGTCTAAAGCTTCGTATATGTTTACTGACCGTGAACGTAGTTTTATGTGAGCTTCGTCAATTTATAATCTAACTAGTCACATTTTAAAGGAATATGGCAAATTGTCTGGTCAGATTATAAACTATCAAATTACACCATCTGTCGGTAACATAATACGCATTCGCACTCCTCTAATTTCTATACATAAGATTTATTTATTTTATTGTACATGTTAATCAAAAAGGTTAGAGTTATTTGATCCCAATTGTATTTAAAACAGATGCCTTATTGTCAAAGTTGTCTTCGAAAATTATTTAAAGATTTGCTGAATTGAATGTTATTTTGTGAAGGTCTTAGAAAATATGATTTTACTAAGTCTGTCTTAATTAATTTAATGTTTACGTAAAAAAAAACCGTTTTTAATTTTTGTATTCTTGCTTTTGTTCCTATTGTTTTAAGTAATTTCGAATATGTTTTAATTATTTAATTAAAATATGCATTTTTATTGGCTATTGTTTTTTCGCCATTATTAAAATCTGTTCTTATTATATTTAAACTTATAAATTATTTACACTATTAATTTAATTATTAATTACAATGTATGTTGAGTACAATTTATGTTGAGTAGTAAATATATTACAGTAATTATTCTGTTTTTCATTTAACCTCATAGCTCTAATAAAAGCCTCAAAACACATGTATCCTTTTTCATGTCTGGTGGAGTTAGCACGCAAAATAACCTTGGGATAGTCTTGCAAAAGTTCCAAAGAAGATTAAAATTTGCTTGAACGTTAGGGATCCATTATAATGAAATTATGGAAATTTCGCAAAATGTTTTTTTTTTCTAAATGGTCAGTTTTATGATAAAAATATATAGATCATGAAGTTGTCCTTGCGCTTTTTTTTCTACGATTCACCATTTCTGATAAAAAGCGATTCAAAAATGTACTGAAGTACATCTTAGTACATGTCAGACAAAAAACTGAAAATTTTCAATAAAAATTGTTCCTTATCTAATATGTAAATACATTCATACAAATCGTGTTCTTTGACCTCATATGTGTGATTTATTTAAAATATCAAGACACAAAGCCAGAACATAGTTATATATCTCCTAGACATGTGTCTATGTAATTATGTTTGCGATGGACAAACTTTTTAAAGAGGAAATTAAAAAAAAACATGTTATTAAAGCATTTATTAAAGTTTAATGTAGGCACATAAGCTATTACATAGTTAAAGAAAATGAAATGCACAAATCTTAGTGTTACTAAAGTAAATTAAATGAAATATATGTAATGTAAAATAGAAAGTAACATTAAAAATGTTCAACTCAAATCAACCTTTGAGGCTACTCATGCCGGCTCTCATAATTTCATCCACAAGAAGAAGGTTGCTGGCTATAATAGTGCAAGAGTTAAGAATTTGCTTCTTAACTATGTAGTTATCTAAAATACCCAAATCGAAAGGTTTAATAGCTTCACCAGTGCTCAAGTCCAGACCAATGGCATCAGAGTTCAAGCGGGACTCCTCCTGCAACTTTACGATTGTGTCTTGTGCGTCATAGCCGGAGTTCACAGCGAGCATTTTGGGTATAATAAGTAAAGCCTCAGCGTAAGCTTGTATCCCCAGACGTGCCTTGCCTTTAACAGTATCCTTGTATTTTTGCAATTCCAAATTGGCTTTAATTTCGAACGCTCCGGCGCCCGCTACGACCGCTTTGTCTTCGATTGCGTTGTTAATAGCACGGAGCCCGTCACGGACGGCGTCTTTGATCTGAATCAGAGTGTGCTTGTTAGGACCCTTGATGAGGATTGTAACAGACTGGGGATTCTTGCAGTCTTCCACAAAAGTGTACTTTTCTTCTCCAAGGATGTGCTCGTAGACTAATCCGGCGTATCCCAGGCAGCTCTCCGAGAGGTCGTCCACTGAGTTCATAGCGGAGCCGCCGCACGCTAGAGCCAGACGTTCCATGTTGCGCCTCTTCGCCCTGCGGAGAGCGATCATGCCTTCCTTCGCGAACGCATCCAAAGACAGAGGGTCAATTCCCTTCTGATTGATAACAACAAAGGTCTTGTCCGTGCCATCACAAACTTTTTTCTTTAAAGCAATTATCTGTAAAAAAAGTAATAGATGATATAATAATCCATTCTCTATTCTGATAAATTACTTAAAATACAATTCATCTCGAAACATATTTTATGATAAGATGTGCAAATGGTGGTTACTCATGACATTTGTTTTTGAACGGCACAGATGATCTAGTCCAAACTAGGTTTGGGCAATAGTTTTTTATGTCTGAAGCCAAAAACTCCTCGTAAATGTGTAAGACTTAAAATTGTTCACTGCAAATTAGCCGAAATATGGTTTTGTACATATTTTATATATTTATATATGCATACAAAATTATGTAAGTTCAATTATTTGATAAGCCCAAGTGCACTTGAGATTGGAACTTAATATTTTGTTAATCTTTTTTCCTCTCCCTAGAACAATATTTTCACTCAAGGATAATAGAATGATCCTTCAGATTAATTGTGTATGTTGATGGGTACGGGCATTTGTGAAAGATTCGTATAGTAGAGCAATTTTTTTTGTATTGGATAAGGGTATAAAAAGCAGTGAGTCGCCCAATGTATCAGCAACGCAGGAACTGTGGATGCGGTGCCAGCATTCAAGGATTTTTTTTAATTCAAAATTTTTAAATGCAATTTAAATTTTCAATTTCTTTTATCGGTAGTAATGATAAAAATCAATTGAACCCTTTCACCCCAGACCCTCTAAATGACAACCCAAATGTCAAAATAAAATATGTACGAAAGTAAGCCTTATAGCGTGATGAAGTCATAAAGACGTCAAGATGAAAAAAAAATTAAATAACTATTATATTCACCTTCTTAACCCTCTGATCGATGAAGTCTCTCTCAGCGGCGACAAGTTTGTCTCTTTCCTCTGCATTTTTGTAGAAGAATCCAGAGTTGACGGTCGTCTTTTCATATTCAAGTGACACATTGCAAGTCAGGATGTAGGCGTTCTCGACGCGCTTCGGCATGTCGGGGTGACGGGCGCCGTGGTCCAGCACAAGACCTGGAGAGCAACCAATTATTTTACATTACAAGATAAACTTACATTTCACTTTTATTATTTATTTATTTTCCTATCCTACAAAACACATTCATAAATCTAGTCAGCTAATAAAGTCATGTTGTGGATCTGTACGAATGTATCCCTAATACCTATCTCCAAATAAAAATATACCCTCAAAATCCCTCGTCATCAATATCAATAATACACCTCTAAGTTGGAAAAGGCCTCTGCCAATTAATACATAGAGAAAAGGGGTAATAAATCAAGAAAATCGAAGATAAAGAAAAACTCTACTTAAATTGCTGTCTGGACAGATATCTTACAACATACTTTACATATTTTACCTTTAACAAGTGTTGTTTCGGTGGCCGTCTTGTGTTGCATCTGCATAAGCTCAATCATGTGAAGATCGACAGGTTTATCTGCTGTATGAATAGCTAGAACAGCATCTACACATGCATCTGTCAGCACTTCGGCCAGACTGGCATGGACCTTGAAGAAAATACAATTAATTTCAATTGGATTTGCAATATACAAAGTAATGAAAAATCTCATCAATACACATGCCTCAAGCATTCTACTCTATATAGGCTATGTCCAAAACAAACATATTGTCAGTTGCCAACTGCGAATGAGCATAACACGGTTCATTTTTTTTTGTTTAATATGCAACTTTTGTTCATACCGCGCACATAGTGCGCCTGCTCACAGTCTGCAGCTGATAATACTTGTGGTGTGAACATGGCCATAGTCCCTTTTGACCCTGAAGTTAATATATTAAAGTTCTTACATAAAATAAAGAGTTTTAAGATGGCTTTACAGCTTGTGAGTGTTATGTTTATATATTTTATTTATAAAAAGTAAATAAACACTCATGGACATAACCCAGAAGTAGGCAGACAGCATGGATGTCCATTTGGCGTGATCCTGGCACACCTCTTTCGCTTCTTGTTGTTCAAAATCTTTAACATGCCTACCATCTCTACTAAATATGCACCCCAAATACACAATCTCTTCCACCCATTCCACTTCTTTACCATTAATATTTATTTCAATTACTATCTTACTTTGTTCTCTTTCTAACACCAATACTTTTGTCTTATCTACATTCATCTTCATACATTTACCGAATCATTCACTACATTCAGTATAAGTTGTAAGTTCTTCGCCGATTCTTGATCTTTCAAAGCTTTCAAGTAATCATTCATAATGAGATTGAACAGCCGCAAGGATGTTACACAGCCCCTGTCTTACACCTTTAGCAATGCTAAACCATTCTGAGTAGACACAAGCCGTAGTATCTTTATAAAGAGATTTTAATGCTTGTTTTATATCACTTCAATCCAAACATAACCATATTTTATATTATTATGTAAAAAAACATCAACATCAAGCCTGTAAGCCAGAGGAGTAGGCAGAGATTACTAATTTCCATTTGGTAAGATCCTGGCGGTTTGTCAGGTGCCTCTTTTCCTTCTTCTTCATTCATGCATCAATGCATACATTTTCTTCAGTCAAGGGTACTAGATTTCTAACATTAAATTTCTTAAAATAATATTGCTGTACACTCTGTACAAGATATGTTTTATAATATTCAAGAACTTTACAAAAAATTCCAAGACAGATAGATAGATAATGCAAAAAATGCACCTTGGTTTTGAGTGATGTACGTGCAATGTCCAATAAACTCTCTCGATTAATTTCAATAGGTATTTTCATGGATTCCAACACTTCTAAAGCTTTGTTGCGAGCTAAATCATAGCCTTCTGTAATTATTCTTGGATGCAAGCCTGTAACATGTATAAATTTTAACAATGCACATATATTTCAACAATGGTAGAACCAAACATCAATGATAGTACTGGATTAAAGGCGCTGAGACACACTTGAACTACAACCTAAAGAATGCCATGCTGCCATGAAGTGAAGGTATTTTAAAATTTTTCATCTCATTTGAGGAGTGAGGAGATAAAGACGTGGATTTTATCCCTGTCCCATCCTCCTCTTCTTTTCTCTATCTATGCCAGGGGTTGGAAATAAGTTCTAAGTGAGGTCTGGAACTGGATACAGTGGAAAACAATATTTCTAGATCTAGGTTGAATTTGTTTTAGAATGGAGTTCATCATGGGAGAGTAGGGTGTTGGATGAAGGAGGGGGTAAATGGAGGAATGAGAACATGGTGAGTGGAGGGAGTGGGGGTAGAGCAGGCTATTTAAACAGTAAAGTATGAGGATACAGTAAAAAGAACTGTTCTAACTGGGCATCCAGAAGTCAGCTCTCTGCTTTTTTATTGTAACTTTCAAACATATGAAAATAATTATATGAAATATATGAATGGTGGTCAGAGTTCCAACTGTAGCCAACCCCTGATAGTATCCTAAATTACTCACAGTAGAAGAGCTTTCTGTTTGTGAATGATATTTTAAATTAGTTGAGCATTTTTTTATGTTTATCTGAAACAATTAATCAAATCTTTTCTTTTTATGACATGAGAAGACATGTTTTTATACAATAATCAATTCCACCTATTAAGATTTTATTTATTTATTTATTTACAACAATATAACACCATCACAGAAATTATTCCAATTCGATGCTATATGAACTTAGAATGATGAGATACACACTACATGAATGACAGTCATAAATACCACCATAAGTCATAAAATTACCTTCACTAATGTAAATGTCAGCTTGTTTCAGTAACTCTCCAATAAGCAACACTGTAGATGTGGTACCATCACCAGTGGCATCATCCTGGGCTGTAGAAGCACGGGCGATCAGGGATGCTGTTGGGTGCTGAATTTGCATCTCATGCAACAACACATTACCATCCTTGGTTATCTTTATATCACCTGCCCCAGATACTAACCTAAAGGGAAAAATTAATTACTTACAATGTAAGTGCTCTATTGTGTACAGATTTCTTAAATTTATGGTTGAATTCAATCCAATTTTAACGTTATAAGTACGCAAATATGGTAGTCAGGACATTAATTACAACTATTATAATTAAGGTTTTAAAAAATCAGCTTTTAGAACTCATTTCAAACATTAAAACTTATTGATTTGATTTAGTTTATTGCATTAAAAATTGTAGCATGAATAAATTATATATATTGACAACCGGTAATGCATGACGAGTAGAACACATGAATGTTTAGACTCAAATTTACTTTATATTTACGAGTAATTGTATATTGTTACAGTATTAAAGAGTAAAATAAGCAAGGAAAATACAGTTCAACACACTTAAATTGCTAAGTATAACAAAAGTTACAATAACTCACATTTTCATGGTGCCTTTGGGGCCGAGGTTAGTTTTCATTACATCTTGAATGCCTTTTGCAGCCGATATATTTAAAGCTAACGCATGAGCTGCTCTTGCAAATTCGGCTTTAGGGTTTAATAAGCTAATTGCAGTCATTATGCTTTATTTTATTCACAAATCTTAATAATATGATCTTCACAAGTCGCAGTTGCTTGCAAGTCACACTTTTTTCTTTTTTTGGTAGATAGTAGAATCTGGTAGAATCAATCAAAGAATAAAAGAGTACGGTCGGGTCGGTACGGTAGGTAGGAGATCACAGACAATTTAATTGTAGAAGGTACAAGAGTACATCTTTTGCGCAAAATGGCCAAGTTAGTCAATGCCAGATAAAATATATGTTTGAATTAATTCATAAGGTACAAATTATAGATAAATTTAAATATTTTGTCGTGGAAGATAATTTGCAAGAAGGACTAGGAAATTTTTCGTCCATGCCAGTGTGTGGGGATTTATATTTATGCAGCAAATTTGTTCAAAATCTTAAAACCACTTAAAACTTTAATGTAGTGCTATGGCCTGGCAGCATAAGTTAGAAATTTAATAAACTAAATCGACTTTGACTTTATTTTCAAATTGTTATATTTTATTAATAATGACTTCAAACTATCAAATTTTCTAAGAAATTTGTTTAATTGCGTTGAAACTGAAACTGTCACTGTCACAACGACAGCTTGTAGTGCTTGAAATAAATACATACATATAGGTTTTATTTCATATAACCATTTACAGATCAAGATAAAAATAAATGTTCTATTTTAGACCATACGTGAGCGACAGATAGAATGTACTTCAGTGAGCCAGAAACTTCTACGTGTATATAAAAGCACAATCGGTGCGAACTTCAATAAACACATTTTAAAGCAAAGATCGAAGATGGGGGTTAATTATGAGGAAGCCGAAACTTACAAGATTAAAGGCAACGAAGCATTTAAATCAGAAAACTTCGAGGAGGCCTTGTCTCTTTACACTAAGGCAATCAATTTGTCTGAAAAAGATAGTCGGGATAGAGCAACATATTTAAAAAATCGTGCAGCTGTTTATCTCAAGTTAAAAGAATACAAGAAAGTTATAAAGGACTGTGATGAATCTCTACAAATAGTACCTGAAGATCCTAAAACTCTGTTTCGACGTGCCCAAGCGCTGGAAAGCGAGGAAAGGTTTGAAGAAGCTTATAGAGATGCAAAAACCATTTTTACAGTTGATCCAGGGAATAAGGCTATACAACCCGTGCTATCGCGTCTGCATGCTATTGTCCAAGAACGAGCGAGAAAAAATGCACAGACAAGTAATAAAGTGGATCAAATGTTTAAGTTAGCTTTTAATATAAGCGAAGAAAAAGATAAACGTCAGAAGGCTATGAGTAACTTAGTTGTTCTTGCTAAAGAAGCAGCAGCTGCTGATGTAATGATTAAAAATGGCATTGTGCACAAAATACAACAGTTACTAAAAGTAGAAAAGAATCCAGATATATATGTGAATGCCATACGAGTTATAAGTCAGCTATGTAAAAGAAGTGTAGAAAGGACACTTAATATTATTAAAGTGGTTGGTATACCTTGGTTCCTGGAAATCATTGACAGCGATATTGAAGAGAGAGTTAATGCTGCTCAGTACTGCCTGCAAGTGATACTTAACACATTCTCAGGTATGGATACAAAGAAGGATACAAAACCTGACACACAATTATGTGAAAAACACAAATCAGAAATTGACACACTTCTGACATGTTTAACTTATTCAATAACTAATCGAGTTATTACTGGAATGGCTCGAGATGTAATCATGGAGCTTATAATGAGAAACTGTCATTACAGTGCAATAAACTGGGCGGAGAGGTTTGTAGAAATCAGAGGTCTTCAACGTTTACTTGAAGTATGCAGCGAACTTGAAGAATACAAATATGAATCTGCAATGAACATCACATCGTCGTCTGCAACTATTGCAGCCGCCTGTCTTGCTAGAATATATGAAAACATGTATTATGATGAAGCAAGAGAGAGATTTAATAACCAAGTTGATGATTTTGTCAAGGATAAGCTTCTTTCTCCTGATCTTGAGTCCAAAGTCAGAGTGACAGTAGCCATTACGTCACTTCTCCGAGGACCTCTTGATGTTGGCAATTATGTTATATCTAAAGAAGGTATAATGGAAATGATTCTTGTTATGGCTCAAACTGATGACACTCTCCAGCAAAAAGTAGCCTGCGAATGTTTGATTGCCGCAGCATCTAAAAAAGATAAAGCTAGAGCTATTATCAACAAAGGTGTTGAAATATTAAAAAAATTATATACCAGTAAAAATGATGCAGTTAGAGTCAGAGCTCTGGTGGGTCTATGTAAGATAGGCAGTTTTGGTGGTGATGATGCTTCAATCCGACCCTTTGCAGATGGGTCAACCAAAAAGCTTGCGGAAGCCTGTAGAAAGTTTTTGGTCAATCCAGCTAAAGATAAAGACATGAGAAAATGGGCAGCAGAAGGCCTCTCATACCTAACTTTAGATGCTGATGTGAAAGAAAAATTAGTAGAAGATAAAGCTGCAATTCAGTCTCTTATTGAATTAGCTAAGACTGGCGACCAGTCTTGCCTCTATGGTGTGGTCACAACATTGGTCAATTTGTGCAATGCTTATGAGAAGCAAGAAGTTATGCCAGAAATGTTGGAACTTGCTAAATTTGCAAAGCATCACATACCTGAACAACATGAACTTGATGATCCAGATTTTGTCAATAAAAGATTAACAGTTTTATGCAAAGCTGGTGTGACAACAGCTTTAGTGGCTTTATCTAAAACTGAAAGTAATAACTCTAAAGAATTGATTGCTAGAGTATTCAATGCAATATGTAGTCTTCAAGAATTACGGGGTATTGTTGTGCAACAAGGTGGAGCAAAAATTTTAATACCTATGGCTTTAGAGGGGACACAGAATGGTAAAAAACAAGCTGCTCAAGCTCTAGCAAGGATCGGAATTACAATTAACCCCGAAGTTGCATTCCCAGGACAAAGAAATTTGGAGGTAGTGAGACCTTTGATTTCTTTATTACATCCCGATTGTACTGCATTAGAGAACTTTGAAGCACTAATGGCTCTATGTAATTTAGCTGGCATGAATGAGACAACAAGAAATAGAATCTTAAAGGAGGGTGGGTTATCGAAGATAGAACAATACATGTTTGAGGAGCATGTGATGCTACAAAGAGCAGCAACACAATGTATTTGTAACTTATTACAATCGGAAGAGGTAATAAAAGCATATGAAGCTAATAATGACAAGTGTAAATTTTTATATTTACTTTGTCAAGAAGAGGATATTGAGACAGTTATGGCGGCCGCCGGTGCGCTGTGCATTCTAACATCGGCTAGCAAAGTTTGCTGCAGAAAACTAATGGATTGTCAAGCCTGGGTGGAGAGCCTAAGAATTGTACTGGCCAATCCCCTAAAAGAAATACAGTACAGAGGCACATACATGTTGCACAACATTATCTCTTGCGATAGAGATATTGCTGTCAGAATTTTCGAAACAGATGTCATGGAAATATTAATGGCCTTAACGAAATTAGAAGATCCAGAACAAAAGATAACAGTAGAACTGGCACAAAAATGTCTAGATGCTGCTGAGAGTATGGGACTAATTAGGAAACCAGATGAGAATCTAGTTCTTGATTCATTGAATGAAAATGAACTGGATGTTGATGAAAATTAAGTTCCAATAAGTTTGTATAGAATTTAATTGTTTTCTTATTAACTTATGATTTATTTTTATTTATTGTTTAAATTAAGGGCTTAATAAATCAAAATCTTCATGACAATAAAATCGTGTTTAATAATTGTGTCGTTTTATTTTAATTTAAATTTTGAAAATAATGGAGCTGTCAATTCTTATCTCTTCTGGAATAGATAGGCGTAAAATAATGAAAGTACTAAAGTGTTAAGTGGATGGAACTTAGTCCTCTGACATATTATTCTGTTTTTCAAGCTAAATTAAATAAATATGCAGGTCACACCCGTAGCCCAGAGGGGTAGGTACAGATTATGGATTTACATCTGGCGCGATCCTGCCACACCTCTCGTTTTTTTTAATTACAGATTTTGTGAATGAGTCAAAATGTTTTTATTTACGTGACAACGTTTTATACCTGGCAGGCAGTCGCAAAAAAGCTTGTAGCGTTACGGTCGGGTTTTGGGCCGAGAATAGCCGATGATGTACGAGTCGCTTTGAGCGTTAGCACGACCGACGAGAAAGGGGAAGCAGCGTTACGGCCGTGTACTCAACCGATCGCGCTGGAGATAAGAAAGAAACAATCGAAGTAAAATAATACGATGCATAAATATATGAATTTGACTATAATTTTAATTTTGTTGCAATAATAATGTAAAGAAGACGGTGTCACGTATTTAATTCGTTGTCACGATTTTAACGTCCGAGCGCCTTGCGCTTAGACACCTGGGATTTTTTTTTATAGTACTAGGTGGCAAACAAGCAAGCGGTTCACCCGATGTCAAGTGATTGCTAGTGCTACCCATACACAATCTGCAACAAACTAACGAGTTGAGATAAGCAACACATATGCGTTGCCCACCTTTAATGGACAGAAGAGGGGACAAACAGAAAATGGTTATTTCCAATTCCTATACATCCCCTCCACCTTCAAGTTTTCTTCCTCTTCCCATCCTTTCTTTATAAGAAAAGGGTGGGAAAGGGGAGAGAACTAGAATTAGGCCTCCGATACCTCACTCGTCAGACGAAGCGCAGAATACTCTACTGCGCGCACGCAACAGAAGTTTTTGTTGCGGACACTACCAGTGTGAATCTTTAGCACACTAACACAATAGAATGATTAATTTAGAATGTCTTAAGTAAAAACTCTGGTCGACATCGTTGCTTAGCCGCTTAAGTTCCTGGCAGCGTCGGTGCTTATTTCGAGTTGCCCGCCTTAGTTGGTCTCTTAGTGTATAACTGGGTCTTTCGTCATATTAGGGACTTTATATACTCTTCTTGACCATCAAGTAGCGTCCGCCAAAGCGATTTAAAGGCTCGGCGGCCGTCCAATCCGGTAATAAAAACTTAACCACCCGAGCCAAGGCTTACTTTCAACTAAGGATATAGCTAAGCGCCCTTTGCGCTCTGCCATCTCAAACCCGGTGAATTCTCCAGGCTCATAGTGACAAGTCACAAAAAAACTTTACCATCAATAGTCAGAGTAACATGGTCATTTGAACTAACGTATATCATTTATTATCAGACGTAATAGTAACTGCAATGTTCAAATTTACACACAAAATACAAACAACATATCCATAGTGTGTGTCTTGCCAGTCTAGCTGGTGATATCGCAGGGGATATCAGTAAAACAGATTTTTACCGTCATTCGATTGCTTGGATGTCATAAAGTTACCACACTCACGTAATTTTCTCTAACTGTGGGCTTACAGTGCAGAAAATATTGCCACGAAACATATTGTCATCTCAGTTTTTTTAAAGAGAAGGATAAAGAGAGAAAGTTTGTATCGCGAGACGATTTTACGCCAGTGAAAACCCGCGGTTATGCAAAGCCCCAACTGACATTACAAAGCCGTATTTAAAAGCTTGATTTTTAACATCATAGATTAGAGTGAGCTAAAATAAGTTTTTTTCTTCTCTTGTTCCAATTTTTTCTCTATCCTCGTCCAGGCATTCACGTTTTACGTAAACCAGCACGGCGCTTCAGCAGGCAAGTGCACACCATCTCCTGGACACCATTAGATAGTACCACTACTTCGTTTTGAACAGATGCTTCGTTTCATAAAATCTGCAGATACAATACATAAAACATAAGTATGAAGTTAGTGTTTGTTGAGCATTTATAAATTTGAACCTCTCATTTACCATTAATTTTAATGTTCGTCCATAAATAATTATCTCGGTCCATAAATAATTATCCTCTCTTCTATGTCCTGCAACTTACATAAGCAAGTTCCTTATTAGTTACTATAGGGTTAATCGCATAATCTATTAATCTACTATGTTTAGGAAAATTATTTTTTTATTCAACGTTACAGATAAATTATATACAGAATAAATTGTATGTAGGTAATTAATGTTAGATAATTACAATTTCAAAGTTTAGTAATTTTAACGTACAAAATCAAAAGTAACAAAATTGAGATTTAGTTATATTTTTACTCTTTAGATGCGCTTCTGCGCCTCTTCTTTATTCGAAATCGCGTCCTCCCCCTCCATGCTCTCACTGCTCACTTCTCACACATGCCAAGCATTTTTTTTAAATGAAAGGCTCTTTAAAGTGTCCATTTTGAATAGAAGTGATAGATTCCTATCGAATTAATAAATAATTGATTTAAAAACAACTGGATTATAAGATTCAAAATTTTGGAAAAAGATTTTAATAATTCAGTTTATTTTCATTTATGATTCATAGATTAGCCATATTTCTTGCTCCATGAGATATAGTGGCGGCGTCTCGGCGTTTTCTGAACATGACATATAAAGAACCTTTTAAAATGACAGCTTGATTTGGTTTGGTTTCCGCTACTGTGCTATTGTGCTATTTTTTTAATTTTTGATACAAAAATCTCGAGATTATGTCGATATCTACAGCTACAGGTATTTAATCAATGGGATAATATTTGCGTTTAAACCTTTATTTTAAAATAAACATATAATTTTTGCCAAACATGATAGAATTATGTTTTCGGACCAATGCCATGGAATCCCATATGGCGGTTCATACTACACATGATTTAATGTCAGTATTTAGTGAAATAAAATTTTGTTTTTAAGTTTTAATTTCACATCAATTAGTGGTCAACATTTAACTAACGTAACTTTTAGGTTAAACCCTACTTGTTCAAATCTTATTTTACGGCAGGAGTTAACGTCTTTAACATCCCTATAAAGATATCGGTGATACCGGCAAAGGCACCTTTATAGTTCGTAAGTGCCTGATATTAGTGTATGTGTCGAATTTGCCATATATCTTTCGAAACAATAATTGTGAAAGAAAGTATGTGCAATCGACCTGTGATCGTGAAATAGCTTGAAAATGAACTAGAATGTTTTTGGTTTCACAGATGATCGTACCGAAGGAGACGATGATACATCACAAGGCAGTCAACCAAAGGACGATAGTAGTGAATCTGATAATGAGATTGAACCTCAGAGCCAAAACGGTGGATCACCAAGCCCTGAAGTTCATGAGATTACTAGTGATGAAGATGATTGTGCAGTGACTAATGATGATGATTCATCAAGTTCTAGTACAGACTCCAATGACAGTTCAGAAGAATCCCAGCAAAGCACTAAGGATAGGGAGGAAGAAAAGAAGAAAGAAGAGGAAGTTATTGAAAATGGGGGTGATGAGTCAGATATTGAAGAGGTGTCTGCTGAGGATCCCCTCAATCAAGCACAGAAAATCAAGCCAATAGTTATAAGTGATACTAAAAGTTTATGTGACCTTACTTCAACACAGAGTAAATCAAATGAAGGTGAAAATAAGGAAGCAACTGTGGTTATCATTGATACAAACTCCATAATGTCTGCCAAAAATACACTAGTACAAAACAAAACCTCTACTAGTAATTTTGATGCACATAATTTATGCCAAAGTATAGCAGCACGAGGTACCACAATTACTCCAGTGAGTAGCAAGTCGAGTGCCACATCAAAAAATAATGCTGCCGCAGTGCCTCAACCCAATATTTTGCCTTCGTTGACCGATGATATGTTTGTAGTTGAAGCACCATCATTTATAGTCCCTTATGTATATGAGAAGCCATCAGTTAAACCATTCAGAGAATTTGTTGATAAGTTAGGAAAACAGTTGGATGAAGTTAAACTGAAAGAAGATCAAGAGAAATTGCAAAAAGAAACTACAGAGAAGAAAGAAAAAGGTAAACATGATAAGTCTGAAACTGATGAAGGTGAAGGTGAAAGTGACAAAGATAGTAAGAAGGAGGTTGAAGAGGTACCAAAGGAAAAGAAGCAAGATAAGAAAAAACGAAGGAGACCAAATGCAGATGATGATGATTCTTGGGATGGTGAGTCTTCTAGTGAATCTGATGAAGATGCTCTATCTGATGATGACACGGTTGTAATCAAAGAAAAGGATGATGCAGAGATGAAGGATCCTATTAGTATAATATCAAAAGGGCTCATGGGTAAAGGTGACAGCTATTTTGATTGCTCTCTTGGACAGTTTTTCATTAACATTGGCCTTAATCTTGTTCAAGAATATGTTCAAAGTGATCTACTTAAACAACAAAATAGAAAATTGTATAAAGAAAAGAAATCTGGACGTAGCACTAAAGCCACTGAGTCTGCAATTGTATCCCTTACTCAGAACTTAGAGTTTAGTAAGAAGACAAATGCTCCATATGCACTCCAACAAAAGAAATGTGAATTTTGTAGTTTTAAGACAGAATCAATGCTTATAATGGCACATCATTTGGAAGCACCTCATATGCGGAATAATATTTATAAATGTAATACATGTCCATTTGAAATTCGCAGTCCACATGATATATTGTTTCACATGGAGGCTGAACACAATATCAGAGGAAGGCTTGAAAGGGCACCAGCGTACCAGCAATGTCCCAATTGCCACTTTGAAGATAACAGTAAGACTAAACTAGCGAGACATCACATTTCATGTGCAAAGAAATTCAAGCCCGAATTTAACTTAGCACCTCCACTAGAATGGGAACCTCCAGCAAAGATACCAAAGTTAAATAGACCTCGTAATAACATGGTGGGACCTTACCAACAGAATTTCAGTAGGTCTCAAGTTGGCATTAACAATATGGGTAGACCTCAGCATCCAGTTAATGTTAACCTTGCAACTTCCATGCCAGTACTGGGACGACCACGAGGCCGTCCCCCTATGGCTAATCCTGTACGGCCACCTGTCTCTGGCGTGCCGATATTACGCAGCGGAGTAATGATTATGCACAACAATCCTTCGGGAACCTCTGTTACTAATTATCCTATGATGCAGAATAACCAGGTTGGAAACCATACATCAGCTACTCCGAAGATATCAATAACTCCGCTCCCCAGAGCTCCACAACCATCCTCATCTCAAGTTCCTCAAAATTCAACAGCTTCATTTGTTATCTGTGAAATATGTGATGGCTACATCAAGGATTTAGAACAATTGAGAAATCATATGCAATGGATACATAAAGTGAAAATTCATCCAAAAATGATATACAATCGACCACCACTTAATTGCCAGAAGTGTCAATATAGGTTCTTTACAGATCAGGGCCTTGAGAGGCACTTGTTGGGTGCTCACGGATTGGTAACTAGTTCCATGCAGGAAGCGGCTAATAAAGGCAAGGATGCTGGCCGATGTCCTGTGTGCGGTAGGGTATACCAGTGGAAACTCCTGAATCATGTGTCCAGAGACCACAATAAGACTTTAAAACCTGCACACCTCTCATACAAATGTACCGTATGCACTGCAACATTTGGAATGTACAAGCAGTTTGAGAATCATGTTTACTCTGCCCATAGTGTGGTTGCCAAGCGAGTCATGGATAAAAATAAGAGTGCCGCCACCCCAGCGAAGCCCGCCGATACCGATCCCTCACTCAAGCCACTGAAGATTAGTGATGAGATAACTATTATTCCACAGCCTAAATCAAATGTAACTATTACTGCAAAAGGTAAATAACAACATAGAAATACTATAAAATTTGCACCAACACTGGACTTGTGTCCAGGTTCGTACCTAGCCCATTACAGTGATGCACCTTCAAGTTATAAAGCAGTATTGTGTAAATAGAGTTAAGTTCATTGTCATAATTATTTAAATATATAACACATCGGGAAGCAAAGATTTAGTGACATTTTAATTAAGTGTGGATGATAATGTAAGTTATTCTAATATTAAGATAATACAAATTACAAACATAATTATTTTGTAGGATTAAGATGTAAATTCCGTGTATAAAAATATTACCCATCAAGGTGTCCAATAAAACATGAACTTTGTGTTAACTTCTACATACCGCTTCTCACTTTTTGTGTGAACTGAAATACAATTGTTTTTATTGTTTGGTCACAAAATGTGATTGTAATTCATTAAAGATCTGCATTGTCACATTGAATTATTTAGTGGAACTAATTGAATGTGTTGAGTAGATGTAGCTTTATGAAATTTCAAAATTAAAAAAAGGTATAATAATATTAACTTTCTTTCAATCAAGACTTTGGAATAAAGCGTAATAATTTATACCTAACACCATAAGGTATCTTTAATATTATTTTAATATTTTTAAATTTATTGCATTCATCTTTGACATACATTTGTCTGCCTGTGTAAAAATCAATTTAGTTTTGAAAATTATAACAATTGTGAAATACCTTCGATATTATTGTTGTCAATAAGTTTGATCATAGACTTTATTCAATAAGATAATGTGTACTAATGAAAATGATTCCAACGCCCTACTAATCCCCACCATTGAATGCAAGCAGCATTCCTGGAAACAAATTGCAGAGCACATCGGTTTTATTTAATTCTGATCTCAGTTTTGACTGGAGTGTTGATTTGGTAAATATTACTAAATTGTTACAGTACTTATAATTAACTGAGATAAAATTGTATTTTTTTTATTTAATAAAAAGAACATAAGTATCTTCCCTCATTTATTTATCATCACTGTTTTGTTTTTGTATTGACTGCTATATTTTCAAACAAATTGATGTATAAGTATGTTGAAATGTTTAACATATTCATACATATCACATCAGGCAAATGTATACATATGCATGCAATGCAACGTACATCTTTATTACATTTTATATTCGCTTGATATTACTTATTGACCTATTATTATGAATAATTTTTCCATCATTAGTGAGGAAGCCTTAAAACCCCAAAAAAAAAGAAATGATAATTCACGATAAAATAAAAAATAAAAGTGTACATTGCAGATTTATCAAGTATGTATTTTTAATATTGGAAATTTTTTGGGTATTCATTTTTTCATTTATTAGCTCTTTAGCGGCCATCATTGTATTACGTAACTTTTATGACTACGATTTGAACATTTTTGGCGTATAGTATAGCATAGTCAGCCTCACTTTGTCATCCACTGATATTAGAAGTTATATACAGCTTTCCAATATCAAGAAATTCTGGTACAAGAAATGTGACGATAAACAAAGATCGCTTCTTTACAGCTACGAGTTTATTAATTCAAAGTATATAAGAATGCTTCATCACTTAATTAATTGAAATTAAACTGTTCCCTTTTTATGAAAAAACAGTTTATTTAAGTATATAATTAGTAGTATTAAGTACAAGGTAAATATTGACGCTTTCTTTCCACATAACGTTATATGACGTAATCACATGACCTAATTTTACTTCTCATACATATACATAACGTATAAAAATTACCCGACTCTGCCGTGTCAAAAATATTTGACGTACGTATACAATATAATATTTTTTATGTTAGACTACAGATGCTTCGCCGAGGGCCCCACCCTACCCAGCAGCGGTATACTCATATGTACGTAATACATCTAATCGATCGTTATATATACCAGTATACGTATAATACGTTGGTACATGCCATTCTATTAGTTCACAATAGAGGTCAACCATTTAATGGTTATATAATTTATACAACATCTTTGGAAGATGTCGGATTTTGTTGAAGGTGTATTGTAGTTTTCGTATCCATTTTATAAACTATTTAATTTGTTGCTCAAGAATGATTAACGTAAATAATATAAATACGATAAGATTTAAATAAATTTGTATTACTGGCGTAATGTTCGTTAATTTAAATTTTACCTGCTTGAAGACTTTTCATATTTGGGTCGATCTTTAATCTATGGAAACACCTGAGATTAAATCCTAGTTCATATTATATCCTGGCTCACTTATTTGGATATCATTATAGGTATCCAAATAGGTGATCACCACAGTCACGGAAGTCCATGAGACTTGCTGTAGAACGGTACAAAAAGTGGTCGAAATATTTTTATATTGTTAAAAAACTAAGTAGAATATAAGTTTTTTTTCTGGGCCTGGATAAGAAATTTTCAACGGTATCCGAATCCTACTTAAAACAACTCGCCGACCCCTCTAAACCATGGGGAGTGTTACATAGAACGGTTAGAACAATTCTTGTTCTACTTTATTTTGTACGTTCAATACGACATTTAACAAAACTCCGATTTCCAAATTCTATCTATACCGTCCTGACCAGTGCTGAAGTAAGTCCGCTTCAAATTTGAAAGTCCTTAATTTCTTAAGGTTGATCCTTTATCAAAGACCATATAAAATGAATGTGCTGACACTTACGAGCATAGGATAAAAACTGGTAATTGGTACCTGTGGTAATGACGCAAAGACAGAAGCTCATCAATCCAGATTGAGCCGATTCTGCTGGGGAAGTACCATGACCTCACAGAGCGTAGTGAAAAGTAGGTATCTAATTTACTTTATCACCAAGGTTTGAATCTCAAAGTTCTCTTCTCATACCCTGCTTCTTGCTTTTTGCCTAACCTTCCCTTTGCTACAAAAAGCCTAGCACTGTATTTGCAACTTTAATTATTGCGAATGTATACCGGGTATACATGATGGACAATAATCAGTAAACAATTTCCTGGTTCGCCTTCTCTTTTCATTTCATAAAAAATACAGCACGTTTTTCAACAATCAACGACACGATATATGTATATAAAAAATTATCGCGTTGAATAAGTATTGCATAGTTAATCACATTAATAGTAGAAGAGCCCGAAATGACAACATCTATTGCAAGAACGGGCCAGCTCGAAAATATCTTGGTGATATACCTCGACCTCACAGAAGACGGTCTTGAAGTAGAAGTATTTCTGTGTTTCCACTGATGAGTGAGGTGCCGGAGGCCTGATCTTTTTTCTCTTCCTATCATTTTCCAATATGGATAGGATTTGAGCGTTGAGTTGTGGATAGGAATAGGAAATATCTTTTTTCTATCTATCCCCTCCCCTCTTTGTCCATTCACGGTAGGAAGCGCAACTCATTAGTTTTGTTTCAGATGCCTACGGGTAGATGGTTAGCGGTGACTTCATATCGTATGACTCGCGTACTTTCGTTTCGATTCATCTTTATTTATAGAAACGTTATGGCTGTTGAGAAGGCTCAATCAAGAAAAAGATTTCGTTTCGTTCTTTCGTAAGTAATGATATTGTATACTACTTTATTATTATAATATCTTTGTTTGTCACACACTAAGATAGAATTCTTGGTCTGAGTTGTTTGTAGTTGAACTTTTCGTTGACCAAGCGGCCGTTCTGTGCTAAAAAAATGAGAGTAGTTCATTAGTTCATACTACTTATGTTAGTCTACTCAAATATTTCACTTTACTGAACTAAAAAAATGAAGACTTTTTGCATAGGTGAGAATTGAAAATCACTTGGTCGGTTTTTATAACTTTTGATTTTTATTAAGAATGTAACATTTATTAGACGTGTTAATAATTAGTGGAAGACCATTAAACTGTAAAAAATATCATGCTAAAGCTCAACAAACCCCAACAAAAATATAAGAGATATAGTTTAGAAACTTGCCCTATGTGCGATAATCTGTGGCATCCAAGCGGGGAATGTTAATATATTCTGTCCTTATTTCCTTATGGAGAAGCTTTTGTCTTTGATTCTTTTTCTTCTATTTCTTATTGTACGATGAGCTTGAGCGTCGTGATTTTGCGCAGCATTTATATTCTTCTAACATGTAAGTCCAATTTTTGCTTGAAATAAAACTTCTTATGAATAGAAGTAATGTGAAAATGTGTAATTATTACAATTTTAGCACTTCTCATTTAGATTAAGCAAAAAAATCAATCGTTTTGAACACGTGTTATTTGGCCCCCTTATCGAGACAGCTTTTCAAATTGTTTAGTGAGAAAGCTTTTTAAAGATTGTAGTCGATAGCTTCATGTTTAACTTAAAAGATAAGATTATTTTTTCAAGCGTTTACTCAATTGATAAGTTTGTCGATAGCGTGTTATCTTAGAGGTTATTTAGTGGTGAAATATAAATGATGAGAATATACACGAGCCGAAATGTGTTATTATGATCAACACGTGATATTTAATGATAGGCCTGATTACCGATTTCATAAATAAAAAAAAAAGATCTCTTAGTATGCAAATAATGGTATGTTTTTTTCGTTTCCAGAGTTTTATAATATCTCCGAGGATGGCAAGTTGAATTGGTAAGGTTTAAAGCTTGTTAAAACCTTTAATATTTATTCATAATAAAACTTATTTATTAAAAAACAAAAATGCAGGGGTATTTTATTAATTCTCAACAGGAATTGGCATTTCTTAATAGGATGTTTTGATGATTATGATAACCTTTTAATTGCATTATGAGATAGTCTTTTAATAGTCAATATAATAAAACCATGATGATAAATAAAATAAATATGCACTCACGCCCGTAACCCAGAGGGATAGGCAGAGATAATGGATTTCCATTTGGCGCGTTCCTGGCATACCTCTGTCGCTTCTACATCCATACATCTACGCATACATGCTCGTCGGTTACGGGTACTCCTTATGTCGCCCTTTTTTAGTATATGTATATATAATATTTTATTTTAGTATATGATGATAAACTAACACGAGCCAAATATGTGTTATTTTGATAATGACATGATAATGTTAAATGATAGGTCTGATTTAGTTTCCATAAGATTTATAATTAGTATGGTTATTGCATATGATTAATAAATCAATATTTATTTACAGGAAATGCCTTCAGGTAAGAAAGAAATTTATAAAAACATTGTATAAAAATGTAATTATAAGTTAATTTACTTTTGTATAATGTTTAATCTGGTTTAGAATAAAAAAATATAAAATAATTTATAAATCCTTTTATTTTTCATTCTAACACAAAATCTTTCGCCTAACTTTAGGTTTTTGCTTGTGTAAATATTTGAGAAATATCAAAAGAGAAAGAAGAAGACAACATGCACAACTTGATGGTTTGGGTTCGAATTCGCAACTCTATTACTGTCGTGAACAATTTTCACCCATGTTTGTTTGGTGGCGAATGGTTAAAACAAAATATAAGTAAATTATTTTGATATCCAATATTTCATATACTTGTGCCCGAGGAACGTTGGCGTCAGGCAGGCGGCCGAAAAAACTAGCCAAAACCTATTACATTATTAACAACAGGTGAACCGCTTACTCGTTTGACACCTTCCATAGAAAAACATCGATTTCAAGGCAGTTAAGTCGCATTTATATGAGGGATATAAGGGTTAACTTTTGTTGATTTTATTTTTTTTAATTTAAAGATTAGGTGCTACTATTTATATGCATAGTTTGTTCCAAACGAAGGCGTACACTCTGTAAACGAAGGGTACACATTGCCTTTAACCCTAAAATTCGTAAATTATAAAATATTTTCGGAAAATAATATAATACCACTTAACTTCACTTTATCAAACAATTCCCACAAAATCACAATTGATGAAAGTGTAATGGTCGTAATTAACGTTTATTTATAACCTATTTACGCCTTCACCTGGAAAAGGGCATAGTCACGTATAATATTATTGTATAATTTGATCTTCAATTAACCTATAAAGATGGATTTTGTAGATGAGTTCTGGCGACGAGTACATACCAATTGAGCACGTGTTCCATGGTTCAAAAAGAAAACGAGTTCGTTTACTCGACCCCTTCGCATTGAGACTACGCCGAGAGGCGCCGTTACAGGCTTACAAAATTCACAGAATAGACGTAAGTTAATAAATAGGTATTCATTAGATTACATCGCGTTAGGTCACCATGAAGAAGAGCTTGGACGTCCTCTAACTAATGTAAAAACGCAGTAAGGCCTCAGTACCGTTGAATAATTAAACTGCTGTTGATCATATGCTTTCAAAGATACATAGAAATAGTCTCAAGACCAGTAATTAGTACCAAGAAAAGTAGTCTAATAAAAAAATTGGGGAGTTATACAATATTTTAAATTCGGAAAGTCTTCAATAAACATCCGAAGGTTTGAAGTACTGTAAAAAAATCTTAAAAATCTCGACATCGATGTTAATCAAAGATACAACTACATCTTTTGCACGAATGCGCCGGCTCGACTTGTAAAATTTCACGACCTCATAGAAGACAGGCGTGAATGCTTCTGCCCTTCGTGTGATGAGTGGGGTGTCGGAGGCCTAATTTTAGTCCGCTTCCCATACTTCTCCTTTCCTAATAAAAATGGGAAAGGGTTTGGACAGGGAAAAAGAAACAAATGGTGAAAAAGCAATACCCTTCTTCCTGTATATCACCTCTCTCCAATAAAGGTAGCCAACGCATCTCATTTCCTTATTGCGGATGGATGCCTATGGGTTGCGGTCACTTAACATCAGGTAGCATCCGCTTGCTCATTTGTCACATTCTTCCACAAAAAAACATCGATTTTTTTAGCCGAAAATGATAGTATGTTGACCTGAAATTACTATACGTCCAGAAAAACATGAGACTCGCGTAGAATACAATAAAATGTAGTAGGCCAATTCACGTTTCATCAACTCTCGTACACCCGTGTTTCTGCTCAAGCGATGTATGTTTGTTACATCAACACGTCAACAATTTGTACATTAAGGACGCCGCTCTTACGTCATTGGAGTTAGGTATCAAGTAATTGTCCACGAGTATTAAGATATTTTTATGCAAGAATGCATGTAAAATCAGGATCGATGTCAGGAAACTTTAGAGAAATTCTCGTGTAAAGAGGGCCTGCCATACATGTCAGGGTTTTAATGACCCTTTTGACCTTGCACGCACAACCGACAGGTATAAGTATAACAGAGTTTCATTATAATTATACGGTTAGAGACTGCATGAATGCATGCATTATGGTCAGTACGACGATGGAATAGCTGTATTCCGTTTAACACTAGTTCTACAGAGCAGAAAATGAAGTGATTGCACTGAATGATGTGAACACTATTAAAAAGAAAGCAGTTCTCTCACGTAATAAATGAATTGAGATTTCCATAGACTACAATAGAATATTGAGAACTGCATGGAAGCTCGCCGGCCGCCATACGTGCCATACGGTGTATGCGTAAACGTAAGCGAGCGACAAAACATAAAAAATGATATTTGCGGTGCATGTACAAGCGCCGATAACTACAGTTTTAGCACATACACGCTAGGTCTTAGCGGCTAGCGTTTGCCTGTCGGTTATATATGCAAGGCCGTTATGCAAAGCAAACCCCAGCCTCCATAATATAGTAGGATTCCGAGATCGCGAGAATATTCGTGTTTTTAAAAAATCTGTGACAGTTTTCAGATAAACTACTTCATTCACCCATATAACGCAACGTATTATATAATGTTATTTTTCTTGGACTTTGATTTCAAGTTGTCAATTCTTCTTGACTATCGCTACCCATTTAAAGACCCATAAGTCGTTGTATTTAATATCTGTATGTACATAGGTATATACACCATACAAACTGGTTAAAAGCGGAGCATGGAATTATTTGACGCTGCCATCCATGGAACGGAGTTACTTTCGCTATATCTTTTTTGTTTCTATTTTATGCGATGATGTATAAAAAAGGGTTTTGACGTTGAAATTATAATTATTTTTGCATGTTCCCAAAATTGACGGCAAGCCGAATCGAATGAAATGAGTTTTAGTTCCCTAAGTGGGTCGGGACGTACCGTACGTAAAAATCATCGTAAAAAGATGTCGGTTTTTGGTGGCTAGCTTCTCTGCCCGCAAAATTTATTGTAATAAATTTGTACTATTTATTGCTTTTACTACTCGGGTGAATTTAAACTCACAAATAAGACATGCATAATTTTATTAAAACTAAAAACGGGTCAATATTATCTAGACATAGCTCTGTAATACTTTGTACAATATTTACAAATTAATAAGACTTAATCAATCAGCCTTTCATTTTTTGGATGCTTTGCTTAAACTATACGTAAAATCAAAATATTCTCAATAGAATAGCCATGGTCATCATCATCGATCATTCGTTTAGGCGACGGTCATTAGTTTTGAGGGTTCCTAGG
This sequence comes from Papilio elwesi, assembly GCA_029849275.1. Classification (NCBI taxonomy): domain Eukaryota; kingdom Metazoa; phylum Arthropoda; class Insecta; order Lepidoptera; family Papilionidae; genus Papilio; species Papilio elwesi. The sequence continues at coordinate 2,461,036 of CM056707.1, read as the reverse complement.
GTTGGGCTCGGTGACGTTCTGCAGGCGGATGGTGACGTCGACCAGCGCCATGTTGGGCAGGATAAAGTCCTCGATGCTGGTGGCGGTAGCCGAAGGCCGGTCGAAGGGGAAGCCCATGGCGCGCTTGTCCGGGTACAGCTGGTCCCGCAGTCCACAGAAGCTCGACGCCTGCTTGCAAGTCATTTCGGTGCCGTCCGGTTGCTCGATCTAGTAAATAATAAAAAGGATAAATTAATAGAGAAGTCAATAGCGCAGAATAATACAACGGAGAGAGTTTTTTTGTTTAAGGTTGAAGGCATAAGAGTGAGCGGCTTATCTGACGGCGGCGGTTGTGTTGCTATGCCATGTCCTGAGAGATGGCAGGTATAAGGGAGGATGCGTGCTCAAGTTCAGCATCACTCTCACTCTAAGTCTCCTCCCAACACTCACAGATGGATTGTAGCGTAACCTTGTTTAGGTATTTAGGTGTAATAGGCCTAACGATAGATACTATCTGAACGGAAGGGATATGTAGATTGTATATCTTTCGGTTATCAATATTGAGCTTAAAATAGTAATGTATGACCACAAAGATTACCTTGTCGAGTTCGTAGTTGGAGAACATGACGAAGAGCTGGTAGGCGGAGCCGGGCTCGGTACCGCGCGGGACGAGCATGTGCTGCGGCCAGCCACAGCCGCAGTAGTTGAAGGAGATCAGGTTGCCGGCTCGCGGGTTGCCACCGTCTGCGCGCAGGTCGCGGAAGGTCTGCTCGAACGGTATCGTCACCGACGACTCGGTGGAATTGCGAGTGATGGTGTTTTGACCAGCGTTCACTGCACGAAATACACAACAAAATTAAAACATATCTCACAATATAAAACCTTCATAATTTCCAAGAAAGAAAGAAAGTACACTCACTTAATAAGGACTGCCATTCTATATGTTAAATCGTTATATGTGATTAATAAAATAACCTAGACATTAAGGTATTTGGCCACCTCCTTATAGCTTACGAAAATTACTGAGGCCATCAATACGTAATCGCAAAACATGGTGAACTGGCTTTGGACTACAGTACAGAACTTTACCTAACGGTAGAATACTAGGTTCTAATGGATAAAATATTGAGTTCAACCAAAAAATTATTTAGCATAGTTCCCATACCCTAAACCCCATTCCCCGCCTTGTCATATATCACATAGAAAAAATATAACACATAAAGATTGAAGTAGCTTACGTGGCACCACGAAGCGGTCCATCTCGATGAACATCTTGCGGTGGTCGGAGAGGGTCCACGCAAGGTTTCGCTCGTCGAACTTAGGTGCGATGAAGATGCGGCAGGTGGCGCGCCGCGCGTTACCGGTGTTGTTCACGTTGATGCTGAAACACAAATATTCTATCAATTCCCAAAATTTTAAGGTTAAGTTTTTAATAAGTACTTTATAGTCGTGTTGAATTTTCAGTAGATTTTCAATGCCGAGAAATTTGTACAATACAATACCATTTTTTGTAACTTAGGAAGTGAATAGGATAAATTAATTAAATGCAACTTACACGTAACGGAATGGTCTATGGTTGAGATGAGTAAAACGTGCAAAAACAGAGCCGCGGTCGGAGAAGTCAAGTCCGCGGGAAAGATCCACATCGCTCATCATCCAGTATGTGTTGAGAGTGTTTGTCTGCCCACCGGTGCTCTCGATCGTCGCCGACGTTACTTGCACTCCCGGGTTGTCCAGCTAAATATTAATATTAGAATTACAACTGGATTTACACTTGATGATGCATGAAAATCTACATTTGAATTTAAGCAGTTCTTACGTAATAATAATTTAAATATTTTCTTTCATATTCACCTAACAGTTCACATAAATCATTAAAAAAACATATACATATAAAATATGGTCAAGCCATTAAGTCAGAACAGTATAAAGTTGAAACGAACCTCGGAACGCGTGTAGCGGCGAACATTTGTACTTTCTTTGTACCTTTGGAAGAGGTCGTCAACAAAAGCATGCCAACGATAGAAGAACGGATCGCGCATCGTAGTTGCTTCGTCAGCTAGGACACTGAAATTTTCCTAGAAATATTTCATTAGTACAGAAAAGCTATAAAGACACAAAACAAATAAATATATAAATATAAGTTTTCTTCTTACGAGGTATCGATGGTTTGGATCATGCATATACGCTGAGAAGCTGTGGCCGTTGTTGTGAAGACTGCCGTAATGGTCCAAGTTCGGTGACAGCATGCTGGCTTCCACTATGTTGCCCAATGTATCGATATCGAGAGCTTGCGTAGAACCGTTAGGCTAAAATATCAAGGTAATTAAGTAAATTGCTTCGTGTCGTTATTAAAACTTCGCGCATTCTTTGTTGTTGAAAATTTGCTTACCAATCGAACCATTCCAGTGGCGACGGCCTCTTCTATGTTTCTCCTCCAGCGTTCCATATCGGAAATAGTCACATTTAGACCGTCGACCGGACGGTTCAAGTCTTGCCAGCGCATAAACGCCTGTCGTGGTGGCCATCCTCGCGATGATGTGAGGCTGTCTAATTTAGGGAAGTAAGCTTCCGGGATCGGTTCCCTCCAGTTGCTGAATTTTTTTGTTCTGGGTAATGAGTTCGCGAGACGCTCACCATTGTATCTATAAAATAAAAATATAGCAAAATGATTTTTTTTTATAGCATAAGGGGGCAAACGAGCAACGGGTCGCCTAAAAACTAAGAGATCGCCGCCCATGAACATCCGCAACACCAGAGGAACTGCGGATGCGTTGCCGGCCTTTAAGAAAGGAGTACGCTCGCTTCTTGAAGGACCCTAAGTCGTATTGGTTTGGAAATACCGCTGGCGACAGATCATTCCACAATGCGGCTGTCCGAGGCAAGAAATTACGCGAAAACCGCACCGTAGTGGAATGCCAACCATCAAGATGGTGAGGATGGTAATTGGAGCTCTGTCGAGTTGAGCGATAACGAAACTCAGCGGCAGGAATTGTTCCAAAAAATTCTTCGGAACACTCCCCATGGTAAAGACGATAAAAAATGCAAAGGGAGCTGATGTCCCTTCGCAATGCCAGTGAGTCAAGCCGATCAGTAAGAGCTCGGTCGTTGATGATTCGAGTCGCTCTTCGTTGTACGCGGTCAAGCGGAAGAAGATATATTATTATAAACTCCAACCTTATCAATATGAAATCAATATTTCATTAAATATTATATACCTAGCAATAATTTGTTGATGCATGTAATAGAATAACTCTCCACGACGATCCTTCGCAACGATTTTTCTGTCGCTTGCTGTAAATGGATACACAAGATGCCAGTGCCAGTGATGTAAATTAACACCAATATCTTCACGGAAATAGGCTAAACGATGTTCTATATCCAAGTCAGTTGCAGTGTAGTCTCTCGGGATTATAATTGGTGTACGCTGAAATTTAAACATGTGTATAGTTTAGTTTTCTTAAAGAAGGTTCTATAAGAATGTTATTGGATAATCTAGCCCTGGTAAGGGCTAATCTAGTTTGTATCATTTTTCGAACACGTTACCAATTTTTTTAATTTTAAATTATAATCTTTTTAATCATTATAAATGAGCATGATATTAAGACTTCACCGTACTCATAAATATGTTTGATAAATTTAGATATATTTTTGTTAACTTGATCTTAATTTATTTTTTAAATAATTACAATGAGAAATGGATCGTGCTACAAGTGTTTACTTGTCATTCAATTATGTCAAACTGAATAGTGTCAATGTGTCAATAGCATTTGTCAGGTAATTAACGTCAAATTGTATATGTGTCACGTTTTACGTAAATAGCAATGATTGACAATAACATAACTAGTAGTTTCTTGCTTCCGGACATTTAATTTAATTAAGTTACTTATTGTACAATATTGTCCTTGTTTATTCGATTGCCAATATGGAATAAAAAATAACATAATACAGTACAGTGCATTAGCAAAGTACAAGTTCATTTGGAAATTATTTCTACCCTTGTAAAAGGTGTAAAGGAACGGCAAAGTTGCGAAAAGTCACGTAGGCCACAAATTATTCGCGCGTGTTTTTATTTAAAAAACAATATAACCCCAAGAGCTATTGTTTTTGTATTTATATTACATTATGACCTATTAAAAATGGAAGATTTGTTGTTGAGTCCAAGTGTTGTAGTGGTTCGTGCAAAGCCTGAAGGGCAAAGGAAAACTTTTAAACCTCCGATACGCTCAGTGAATAAAATACCAGACGAATTGTTAAAGGACCCTTTATTAAATAGAGCCTGTGAGTCTCTTCCGAAAAATTATAATTTTGAAATTCACAAAACGATATGGAGAATACGATCTCTTGGAGCGAAGAGAGTCGCTCTACAATTACCTGAAGGTAAGAGTTATTAAAAAGTTGAGGTCACTCACGTATATTTTTTAAAATCATTAATAAATTGAATATTTCAGGTTTGACATTGTTCGCAACAACATTGTGCGATATTATTGAAACTTTCACTAATGCTGATACAGTCATAATGGGAGATGTGACTTATGGAGCTTGTTGTATCGATGACTATACGGCGCTAGCCCTCAACGTGGACCTCCTAGTCCATTATGGACATTCTTGCTTAATACCAATAGATCAAACAAGTAATATTAAAGTTCTTTATATATTTGTAGATATAAAAATTGACCCTTCGCACTTTTTAGAGACAATTAGGTTGAATTTTCCAAAGAAGACTCATCTAGCTATAGTTAGTACTATTCAATTTGTAACAACATTACATTCGGTAGCAAAGAATCTCCGTAGCAATGAGTATATAGTGACAGTTCCGCAATGTAAGCCTCTATCACCTGGTGAGATACTAGGCTGTACAGCACCTAAGTTACAATCTGATGTAATAATTTATCTGGGTGATGGTAGATTTCACTTAGAATCAGTGATGATAGCCAATCCTGATATCCCAGCTTATAAATATGATCCATATGAGAAGAAATTAACTTCAGAAGTATATGAACATAAGCTTATGCAAACAAATAGGCATAATCAGTTGAAAACAGCTGAAGTTGCTAGCAAATTTGGACTTATATTAGGTACATTGGGGAGACAAGGCAGTACAAAAGTGTTGGGTAACCTAGAGAAGCAGATACAAAACTCTGATAAGAAGTATGTAAAAATATTATTATCTGAAATATTTCCCAGTAAGCTTGCAATGTTTAATTTGGATGCTTTTGTTCAAGTCGCCTGTCCTAGATTGTCTATTGACTGGGGTACAGCATTTCCGAAACCTCTGCTTACACCATATGAGTTTTCTGTTGCTTTAGGTAATTCTAAATGGTTGAAAGATGACGGTACATATCCAATGGACTTTTATTCAAATGAGAGTCTTGGTCCATGGACACCAAACTATAAGCCTGTACTGTGTTCTGGGACAGATAAGAAGTGTGATAATTGTTGTGGGGGTAAAGAAAAATAATGTACTTACTGGGGTGCCCTTAGGGATCACAGCTGCTGACTCTCTCGCCTGTGCAAATACTGTGGAGTTCAAGAACTTTGAGGGGAAAGTTTCCGCAAAGTTTTGGATCCTAATACTCCTTGTATCATTCCTGCAAAAGTTATATTATGTAGATAGTACATGTCATGAAACTGACAAAAGAAAACACTATCTTTTGTATTATTACATGAATAAAAGTCTTATTGTCTCAAGGATATATGTTATTAATAAAAAAAAATAGGCAATGGCTGATATGTAGATATTTCATTTTAATATTTTTATGTAAAGACAATGTAAGATGAATGAAACATGGCTGACATGCAAAATAATGTGCCACTAACCTGTGCATTAAAGCAACGGAGAAGCAATAGTTGAAGAGTTGAGGGTTTAAGTTGACCCGGGCGAACACACAAGTGGACAGGAAGTCCTGAAGCTCATTCTCAGGAACACCTAATAGTGATCAATTATATTGTGTAAATTAAATTTAAGCTTTAAATTAATAATTTAATAAAAAATGTAAACATCTGTTTGTCTGATTTATGACCAAATCAGTTCTTGACACGTCATTCTAAATGAGCGAAAGTGGTTGAATACTCACGCATTAAAGCATCAATGACTTCGGTGGCCATCTCCTGGTGCTTGGGCAGGAAGAGGGAGAAGTCAGTGTCGACGGGCAGTTGGGAAGCCTTGGGGAACTGTGGTAGTTGGGCAAGGTCTTTAAGTGGGATTTTGTTGGTGGCATCGTCACCGAAACGGTTGTTGAGCTCGATGCCGTTATTTTCGTACTCCTTGGGCTAAAATATAAAAAAAATTGCCAAATAATGGAAAATGTTTCCGTGCCTGTACCAAGTATATTTTGTAGTAAGTTTGAAGCACATTACACCTATTATTATGAGCTCTTAATTCTCTCCTGGTTTCAATGCAACTATTACTGTACAGCTTTTTATGGAACAAGTTTAGTTTATGCATATTTTTATACGTTAATCTGATTATGTATATTTTATATTCACGACAGTCGAGTCTATTCTAGTAGCGTATAACTTTACACAACAACGTGTAGTGTTTTTTTAAAATGTACGGATATTTATGGTACGGTAATTCCTGCAGTACAAGGATAACGTGAAGTAAAGAAATGTATATTCGTTACAAAGAATAAAGATTTGACTGTGAATTGATTTTACAAATTCTTTCACCAATAGAAACGTCTTCGATAAATTTTTTTGTAAAGATGTATAGCAGCTACACCGGGCTCGAGGCGGCAGGGCGCAGAGGGCGCCTAACCTAAGCCTCTTTAAGAGTAACTTAGCTCGAGGGCTCTCTCAAAAGAGGGAGCCTCGGCTTGGGCCGTCACTTTATTATTATAACCGGATTGGGAGGCCCCCGAGCTTAAGTCACTGCGGCGGATGCTCTATGGAGTGACTCGGCTCAAGGGCTCTGAGAGGGCTGTCACTCATTACGGGCTTAGCATTCCGATTCGGGGGTGCCAGGAGGGCCGGTAGGGATCTGTAGCTATTATCGTATTACTCTTCCAACCTATACCCAGGTGAAACTCGGGCGGGTTGCTAGTGCTTAATAAAGGTTTCCAGAGTGGTAAAACCAGCAAAAAGAACATCTGTTGCACGAATTGGTCGGCTCGATCGACAATAAGCTTCAAGCATACCCATATGGAAGGGTTAATAAGAATATAAATAAATTATTTACTTGATTGGAAATATTATTACAAATATAAGGGTAACATTTAAAAAAAACTTACCAAATACTGCTCGGTGAGTTGGAACAGGTCATTGTCCTCACCCTTTGGTGTAATAAGGGTTTCGTTAGGACGATCAAAAAGTAACTCGATACTTTTGTAAACGGACATTTTTGAATTAAAAATGAATAGGTTATTAGAATGAAGAAGATCTCACTCCACAATAAATGTGAAGTGGTAATGGTTTGATCATTCCTTGTCACAGTTTATATATGACTTCCCTAATTAGTTTCGAGCGCAACACGACATTTTTGAAACGGTGTGCAAAACCACAGAAGGGAAGCGATAAAATTGTGTGTGGCTGGTAAATAACGCGTTGAATTCCTTTTATCATTCCCATACTATTAATAAACGTGTTTCTTGAGAGAGGATGACATGGGTACATCAAGAAAAATATGCACTTTTTTAGGAATCCTGAAAATGTGAGTGGCGAAAAAGTCTAACTTGGGCAGCACCACAGCTTTAGTATCAAGAATCATTGCAAGAACTTTTATTGATATTACGGACGATATTACTGGATTATCGTTTTAAGGGAAGTGGGGGGGGGACCCCTGATAGTAGGTTTTAATACAATCAAAACTATAAGAAGTACACAACATTTAACTTATAATTATACGTATAACAAGGCAGTGTTATTCTGCCCTAAGTATTTAATTCGAATAAATGTAGTTCTCTTTAAAAGTTGTCACGAATCAATCTTCCTGAATTTTCTTTTAATTAAATGTCCCTGAATCCTTCACATAGTGATGCACTGGAGGCAAAACCCCTCCATCAACTATCCTCTGTCCAACATAAAGGCTGGCAAAACATCTGCAACTCTCTCTGCAAGCTAGGATTATAATATTATATAGAAATTTTGGTTTATGTTGCAATGTTATTAAATAATCCAAATTATTATTGCCTCTATCACACACCGCGTTATTTTTATTTGTGCCATCGTGGTCATGAACAAATAAATAGAATGCGTGAAAAGAATAAATAAACATACTAGGATGATTATTACGGATGTTCATGAATAGGATTGGTCACAACATCAAGAGAGTCACTTGGGTTTGTTAATAAAAATATATATAACTAGTAATAGTCACTTCTAACAAATTCTGACTGACTAAGTATTCATCATACTGCCTATGACACTCCAGGGAAGAATACGAACCTGATGAAATCTCACTCTTTAAAGTAGTTCAAGTCATTTACCCTACCGCAGGTCACAATGAAACAGAAATATATACTGCAAGAATATTACCTGACTGACCAAGGGGGAGCTTGGTCAGTCATCCGTAACAAGCAAATGAGTTGCAATGTATTGCGTCTGTTTATGTCGCCTAATAATTATGGAATTGTGAAGTATGTATTGTTAATTATGTATTACGGCAGTCGAGGATACTTTTATAAGTCACTGGGTGACTAGTACAAATATAATCCGCTTCCTTATTACACCGTGTTCGGACTGCCGAAAATATCGATATAAAATACGTTGTTGTCTGTAGCTTTCTCTCTGAAATAACAACTGAAGTTATATGTTTTCGGCAGTGTGATCTCACGGTTTAAAAGGTTAACAGGATAATCTGAAATTAATTCTATATCCTTAAGGATACTGTATAATGAATAATGTATGTATCATTACAACTTTAATACAAGGAAAATATCATACCACCCGACTTTAATATTATAAATAAAAATTAAGATTAAACAAACAATTGTAACTCGTGATGAACTGATTATCACGAAAGTTTGCACCTATATTGTCAGGGGTATTGGTCAGGATTTTAAAAATACAAGACGGGAGCTGTCACGGGCGCACGGCCATTGTAATTCACGCTTTTTTTTCTACCTTATAACTAAAAATAATTAACCTAACCTTACCCTCTATATTTATGAAATACTGACGAATATTTGGAACTATTATGGAAATGTAATTTAAAATAAATGAATACGGAAAGGTATATTTCTCCTTTTTATCCGGTACTTTTATCTCGAAATCAAAAAAATACTAAAAACTGTTCCCGAGGAATAGAACAATATAACCCACAGCGTTATGTGACTGTTTTGCTACTACGTATTATTCTTTTGACATATTTTACCTATAATTCCAAGTTGTACGCTGAACGAAGTTGTAAACATTACCTACGAGGAAAATAAGAAACTGAAGCGTGCGAAGGCGCTAAACATAAACTAACACCGTTTGATTAAATTTGTCTGTAAACATACAAATATGGAATGCGATTTATTTTCAAACTGACATTATAACCTTAAGATAAGTAGGTATTTTATAGTAGGTACAAATTTTATAGTACTAGGTGGAAAACGAGCTAGCGGTTCACCCGATGTCAAGGGAGCGCTACCCATAGACATCTACAACTAACTAATGAGTTGCTGATGCGTTGCCCACCTTTGATGAACAGAGGAGGGGACAAACAGAAAATGGTTATTTCCAAATCCTCCACCGTCAAGTTCCCTTCCCTGTAACTACTCTGTAAGAAAAGGGTGGGAATGGGGAGAGAACTGGAATTAGGCCTCCGGCACCTCACTCGTCAGACGAAACGCAGAATACTCTACTTCATGCCTGTCTTCTGTGATTACTGAATATATTCTGTTTGACACTATTTACTGTCTTTTCATAATCCTCCTTGATATTGTACCATAAAGATTTACGTAAAGATAAAAATCATGAAAAAACTCATTCTCGTCCGCCTTGCATCTCCGTTATCCGTTGAGTTGATGCTCATGCGTATTAAATGACAACCTAGTCACACCATGGAGCGTCCGTCGAATCGACCTAGAGTTAAACGATCCTGGAGAGGGTAGGGCCGCACCTCTCCGGGAACCAATTCGGGTTTCGGTCGGGGCGATCCACTTTGGACGCCCTGACCACCCTGAAGAAGTTCACGGAGGAAGCGGCCGAGAGGGGGCAGGGGGCTATGGCGGTGTCGCTCGACATCGCCAACGCCTTCGGCTCCCTCCCCTTCGGGGTGATAGAGGAGGCGCTCCGATACCACGGAGTGCCCCTCTATCTTCGGAGGGTAATAGGACACTACCTGCAGGAACGGGAAGTGTCCTACATAGAGAAAGGAGGGACCCGGAAAAAAAGGCGGATGGCCTGCGGTGTTCCCCAGGGGTCTGTATTGGGACCCCTGCTGTGGAACATCGGATTCGACTGGGCCATCCGCGGAGAGGTGCTGCCCCGGATGGCGGTCATCTGCTTCGCAGATGACACATTGGTGGCTGTCCGGGACGCCACCTGGGGAGGGCAGCTCAACAGGGCCGAGGTCGGAGCCTCCCTGTTGATCCGGAGGATCGAGGCGCTAGGCCTCCGAGTGGCGCTCACCAAATCCGAGGCCTTTTGTTTCAAAGGGCCGAGGTGGAGAGTGCCAGCGGGGGCCTGCCTTCGGGTCAACGGGGACGTGGTCGAGGTGAAGGCCCGAATAAAATATCTGGGCCTTATCCTCGACGGGGGGTGGCGGTTTCGGGATCACTTCCGGAACCTGACCCCCCGCCTCGTCGGTGTGGCGGCGGCCCTCTCAAGGCTCCTCCCGAACCAGGGTGCGCCGGGTGTACCGTGCAGAAGATTGTACAGCACGGTCATCCGGAGCATGGCCCTGTATGGCGCGCCAATATGGGCTGAGGCCCTGGACGCGCCTAACAGGGCCCTCCTCCGCAGGCCGCAGCGCATTATAGCGCTGCGGATGTGCCGGGCCTACCGCACGGTAGGCCACGCTGCGGCCTGCGTTCTGGCGGGCACTCCCCCTTGGGAGATAGAGGCGGGAGTGCTCGCCAGAGTATACCGGGCGCGGGCTGAACAAAGAGAACCAGATGTGTGGAATAAAGGCTAGGCAACGTATTACGTACTTATATGTACTACGTATAAGTACGTATTACGAATACATCGCTATTTTATTATATTACTTCCCATTTAAACTAAATTTGGAGTTTTTGTGATTACATGAATATAATACGCACTACCTAGAGAGGTAGTATTCTATTTTGTACAACGCATCACTTATTTTACCCTATTTTGTGCGTAATTTGGCCCTTCTTACCGTGGGTTTCCACTGGCGTATAAAATTATCGCGATACAAGGTTTCTCTCTGAAAAAACTGAGATGACAATATGTATTGTGTGAATGTTTTCGGTAGTGGAAGTCCATGGTTACAAAACGAGTCAAAATATAGAATTACTTTCTCTTAAGTCAAGGATTGACTGCGACACTGCCACTCTCTGGTTAAATTACATAATGCTTATTTTTTGGTAGCTCACTACACCACAATACTTTTAATGACTAGCACAGATTTTTTCATTATAATTAAGGGTTAGCAAATTGTGTAAATATTTTAACAACATTATTTGTTACAGTAGTACAAAGTGGAATTCGCGGCCACAATAATTGAGCTTAACTCTCCAAGAAGTGATAAACGATGCTTAAATACATAAGACATTTAAATGCTTCCCTTTCAATACAATTTTATTGATCACGATAAAGTTTAAAAATAAAAAACGACCGTGATTCGCAACATATGTACTAGGACGTCATGAGAACGGAAGCTCTAATTTATCATTTTGTGGTGTTACAATTCCGGTTCAGAACGTAATACCAAATTCATTTTCCACAGCGTACTATCCGGCATGCGTTGCAATGCCTATGTACTCGCCTGTTTTTATATAAAATTTATTATCAATCTATATATTTTTTTATTATACGTAATGATCCTTCTTTTACACATTTAATTTAGAAGCAATAACATATTTATATACAGGCTAAACACAACAGTCAGTCAGTGAACAAATGCTCTGTATGTGTGTTTTATATAATTATGTAGTTACGTAACGACTTCAATACAATTTATTTCTATAACTCGGAAGTAAATAAAAGTAATAGTTGGTTTTAATAATAATAATATAATTATAAAAATATTACTCGTACATTTCAATTTATACAATTCGCTAACATACATACGGCTAATTCTGTTTTTTATTTTTATATATGTATTCTTTAATATAAAAATCAGTAAATAGAAATAGTATGAATATGTTGTGCGGCAGGAATAAGAAGGACACCCATTTGGGGTATCCGCACGACGGCTCGAACAGGATGTGGCCGAAGTGCAGGATGAGCAGCAGGAACTGCAGCTGAAAGTAAAATAATATTAAACGATGACTGAAATCAGTACAAAACACAATAAATATAGATACAATACAAAATTCTAGAGTAAATTAAGCCGTATCTTTAGAAAGTAATTTCTTTTAAAAATAAAAATTCGCAAAACAACTTATTGGTTGAGGATGGGAAGGGTGTTGAGTAGTATTTTATGAGATCCTAGTACTTCGAATTCTTCATGGACACTGTAGTTGTAGAAGGACTGCGCAGTCTAGAACTTCTCAAAAGATGGAGCTACGATCGAGTCAAGGTAGTGAGTGGTTAGGGCCGCAAACCCACCTCTGAGGTAATTCCTGAGTAAGGCTAACGTCCTGCAGACGGACGAACGTAGCCAACGTTGGTACGATGTTATGACACTTACGATCTGGAGCTGTGTGATGTATTTCTTCCACCACTGCTTCACCCACTTGGGACGCACGATGGATATCAAGTAGTAGGTGTACATGACCGCGTGTACCATTGAGTTGATGAAGCCCAACATAATGCCGTGCCCGCCTGCATAATAATAAACAATGTTTTTAGGAATAACAATTTTATTTAGTCTGTCGTACGACAGAAAAACCATCTATGATAGATTCTTTTTATAGTAGAATGTGGCAAACCAGCAAGCGGTTCTATCAAGGGAGCGCTACCCACAGACAACTGTACTAACTAATGAGTTGCAGATGTGTTGCCGCTTGTTGGAGAATAAACTCAATTAAAAACTTTTTATTTTTTTAATTGAAAACGTAATAATATAATTCAAAATTGAATAATCAATTTTGAATTATATTATTACGATGCAAGAGTTTATTTTTGTTGATTTAACTGAACTGTAGTGGAATGCCAGCTATCAAGACCGTGTGGATGGTAGTTGCAGCTCTCTCTTGTTGGGCGATGACGGCACTCAGCGGCAGGAATTGTTCCAAACAGCTATTCGGATCAAGCTTGTTTGCCAATGAGATAACAAACTATGTAGCTCTTATAACGATTTAGGTTGAACGACATTTTCATTGTACCACCTAAGTTCAGCGGCTCTGTAGATGCCTACTCATGGCAAATAGTGACATGTCAGTCGCCAGAAAAAGTACCTGGTACATATTTAGTTCCTATGTAGCCCAGCAGGCACATTCCCAGGTGATGGTACACGTGCAAGAATGACACTTGATTGAACTTCTTCCGCAACACGAAGAAGACCTGGAAAATATAAATAAATATGCAAATGTGGGCAGTAAAATTACAAACAGTATGTAAAATGAAGTAATATAAAACATGGTCGCTTCCCGCTGTCTGTAAGCTTCGATCTTTTAAACTGCGACGGATTAATGCGGTTTTCATCAATAGACAGAGTGCTTGAAGACGAAGGTTTATACATATATATAATACTTACATGTTATACTAGAAAAACGATGAGAATTTCAAATATTTGTAATGTGATGTCATAAAAAACATATTATTGTGCCCTTACTAATGTAATACAACGCTGGCTTAACTTCACGAGATAAATTAAAATAATGTACTACGAAATTGTATATCTTAAAAAGATCTACGGAAAGGTCCGTGATGGCATATATCTATCTTTTAACGGTAGCTCACTATATCTATTCTAACTTCGAAGAAAAAATGGCCACGTGCAAGGTGGCAAATGGAATCCTTGTCAATTAAACATCTAATATGATAAAGCTATGATTAATAATTAAAAAGCGCGACAAATAAAAAAACATATACAGCCTCATTTTGGTTATAATTAGAACAATATAATTTGATACTTTAAAATTATAATCCGATTCTTGAATAAATATATAGTTTTAATATTTTTGAATAAATATATAAAAAAGGGCGATATAAGGAGCACCCATAACCGACGAGCATGCATGCGTAGATGTATGAATGTGGAAGAAGCGGGAGAGGTGTGCCATGATCGCGCCAAATGGAAATCCATGATCTCTGCCTACCCCTCTGGGTTACGGGCGTGAGCGCATATATATAGTTTTAGTTTGCCGCGCCTTTTCAGTACCGGCCTAAATTAACCAGACTCTATTTGCAAAATGAGATACTCACCGTATCGAGTAAATCAACGATTTTAATGAAGTAATAGAGCCACACTCGATCTATAACGAGCCTCTCGACTGGTGTGTCCTCGTAGTTTATCTTCTGACACCACAGGCTGTAGTAGCCCGGCAGGTACAGCCACGTTATGCACTGAAATATAATTGAAGAATATAATTTATTAGGCCGGGATGAGATGGGGAGAGGACTAGATTTGGGCTTCTGGAACCTCACTCATCAGACGACACGTAGAATACTTGTACACTCAACGCCTGAAGTATTATAAAATATTACCTGTATGGTCATAAACGCTGATAAGTATATCTGTGCAATGTTGTATATTATTATGAGGTTTTTGAGCTTGTAGGGAGGCCGGTTGGCCATGAACGCCGGTCCCCAGGAGTTCACGAAGCGATGGTAAACGAACATTATCACCAAGATCGGTAGCGGCGTCGAAACCAGCATGAACCTATTGGTTCGTGGGTCTGAAAATAACAGATCAAAAGCTTCTTACAAAGAGTTGCTTATATGTTGTATAACATACATTAGCATTTTTATATGTGTTTTTTATAGAAGAAGGTGGCAAACGAGCAAGCGGGTCACCTAATGTTAAGTGACCGCTAACCATAGACTTCCACAAGCAAATGTGTCGCAGACGCGTTGCTTACCTTTAATGGACAGAAGAGGTGATAGGTGAAAGGTTGTATCTTTTTCCGCATTTATCCACTCCCGCCCAATCCTCTTTCCTCTCCTTATTATGAAAGGATGGGAAAGGGAAAGGACTTAAATAACCCCGGCATCCCACTTATTGGATGAAACGCAAAAGCATACTTCTACTACTCGTCTGCTTTCTGTGAGGTCGTGGCATTTCACCGGTCGAGCCGGTCCATTCGTGCGACGGATGTTGCAGGCTCTACCACTGTTAAATCCTTATAGGTTCGCGTGATCGGAACAATATGCTCAAGATGCTTATGTGAATTTGGAACAGTTTCGCCGACCTTTTTTATTTATTTTTCATTCAATTTTGAAGTTTATTGTTAAGATACTAGGGTTTATTTGCTGATTTTTTATTTATTTCTGTACTATTGTCGCGGCTTCCCATCATTGTCGACAGTCCTTATGACTGCTTGTGTTTTTTACTTTCTTTTTGTATACCATACATTATTTTGCATTATAACAGTAAGATACAAGAACAATGTTGTAATGAAAAATGCGAATAAGGCATCTCAAGAACAGGTTCTTTGCTTGTGATCAGACCAGACGTTACGTAAGTGGGTATCGGTCACCTAAATTCTTACGGACGGATTACGCTTGTACCCTTTTGTCCGAACGTACGCGTCGTTCGGGTTTATTAAACAAGTGAGCTACGGAAATGTCACCGAAAGTATGTGGACTTCGTTGGTTTTTACACTTTAGTCTATGAATCACGTTTCATGTCAAACGATGCCTTAAGGTCGAAGTTCAAGTGGCAGACAGAGAAGCAGACAGTTTAGTTTTTATTGAGGAAATCATTAGTCTCATTATTAGAATCTATAATTTTGATTGCTTATTTTACATATAAAGTAAGTAACGCAATACGCAACGCAATCTGGACTTCATTTTTCCATAAAAGATCGCCGATCTGACAATCAACTTGTATTGGCCATTGGAGGCGATCCATTCGATAATTGTGCTCGCTACAGACGAATATACATATATCCTTCTAGTCGTAAAAACATTGTGTTACGGTTAAATAAATGCATAACCTATAACCCGGAGCTGCAGCACTTTAATATTAATAAGGAAATAATGAAATCGGTCCACGAAGTTCCTTACCAGCGAGGTCATTGTTCACGTAGCTGTAATACTCTGTTATGTTGCCCAGCAAACTCATCTCTGCTGCGCTGAAATACAAGAAAAGTAAATAAATAAAAAATACTGATTGATTAGGAAAGTGTTACTCCTTTCGAAAATACGAATCAGTAATAAATACTGCATTAATACACAAATTTAAGTTTGTAAAACATAAATATACTATGAAAAAGTTAAATACAACTTTAACTTGTAGACAGAAGATAATAAATTAACAATAATGTTATTATATGACACTAGCTGGCCAGTGGCCCGGCAAACTTCGCTCCGCGCTATAATTAATAGTTGGTTCACTATTATGGCGATAATGGCTTATACATAAAATATATAAATCCTGTCGCGGGCTTTTTTGTAGGACTATTTAAGGTAAACATTTCCATTATACAATACATGTGATATTTTGGACAATTCACACAATACCTTTATTAATTATAGCCTATGTGTTATTCTGACGCATAAGCTGTATTATTGTAAAGTTTCATTAAAATCCATTCAGTAGTTATTGGGTGAAAAAAGAACAAACATACTTTGAAACTTTCGCATTTATAATACTAGTAGGATAGTAGGATTAGTAGGAAATCTGACACGAAATTTGATATTAACTACGGCACTCTTGACAGAAGACATGTCAAAATAAAAATAAGATGTGAGTCAGGAGTGCAATTATGCATGTCTTCCAACGTTCATGGGACAGGACGGCACAGTAAAACATTGTCTACAATGTTTTTTTTAATTTTTTGCTTCTAATCAACTCAAAGGGACAAGACAAGGTCACATAAGGTGACTAGCCACGTTCAGGAGCTATTTGCAATTCAAATAAATTTCTGTTTGAGGTGACAAATGTCTCAAAAGTGAAACTCGTTCAATGGCGAGTGAACTTTTAATTTGATTCTTAATTGTTAATATTTAAAATAAAATAATTAATACAAATTACATTAACAGTTAAATAAATTAGTATTCGAAATGTACCGAATTCTTATTTGAGCTATTTTCTGCTAAACAATTTTCACAATATAGCGAATAGGAAATTTAGGGAATTTCATCAAAACGCGTTCGAACTTTGTATTGGGAAATGAAAACAAAAATGCTTAATTAAATTGCTTATAAAAATTTAAATAAGAAATAATCAATTTTTTTATGAAGAAAAACTTTTTTTATGCTGCAACTTGTACGGATAATTAAATGCACATTTTGTGAGTCTCTAAGGACATGCGAGTATTTCTATTAGCACCAATTAAAATCGGCAATAACAACGGATGATTGCAAATAAGAATGCAATAGCGTTGATTGCATGTATATTCCAATGAAATAATACGAAACAGCAGTAAAGTATAAAAATGCATGTACAGAGTGTCCGGAAATTACGTACAATAAAAGACTACAGGTCTCTTAGCTAAAAATACGATGGTTTAAGTCATTCCTTTAAAAAATAAAAGTACAAAAGCATCTTTAAATCCCTCTGCCACCCTAATTCAGATAATAAGTTGAGTTTAAGATTAGACTTAGTTCACACAAAACATATTTTCATCCGACGGCTAAGAGCAGGCTCAGTACGTGACATAACACTGCATTTTTGGTCAGCGACTCAGCCTTTCGTTATTTGCTATTGCGTAGCGTCGCTTCGGTGTGAATGGACCTTTAAAAAACATAAACTGCGTTACGCCTTTGGTTAAAAAAAAAACATAAGAGAAGTGAAAACTCAAACCAGGTGGCAAGGCGCGACAATTGTACAAAAATAAATAAATAATAAACAAATAAATAAATGATGAAAATGGTCACGATTAAAATTGACGTCGTATGTGCTGTGAAAATGCAATAAATACTGGTGCAAATAAAAAGTCGTCCCAATAAAGGATAACTACAAAATCGACAGTCGATTGTTTTTTGCTACGTCACTGTCCCGTCATTCAAAGGACCTTTATGTCCACGGGGCCCTGGGCTGCAGCCCAAAAAGCCCAAAGATGGATCCGTCCGTGAGATTTAATTGTTAAATAAATATTTAGTTTAATTTTAAATTACACCGACAAAGGTGATGTCCTAAGATTATGATGCAATATTTATCTAATTAATTTCATAACCATGGATTGAAGCTCAAAACAACAACCTTCATGAAAATGTAAGTTTCATAGACAACAATGAATAGTACTAATAATAAAAAATGCAAAATATCAAATTTTGCTTTTTTTCCGTAAAATTGTAATATTTTTTAATCATGCTCACAGCTAATGTAACAGGAAATCATATTTCCGAAGGTCACGATATCGACTTGTCTAGATGGCGTCAACTAGGCATTCCAGTTGTGAAAACAACAATAATTACATAGTCGGGTTAACACATGAATGGTGTAATTCATTTTTTGATTTTAAGTACTTATTTGTGTACCTAAACCAGCTAAATAAAGAGTTAAACTGAGCAGATGCTGGCCGCTTGCCGCGGTTCAACTGTAACTGATCGTTTGCACTATCCGCAACGGCGCGCTGTGTACGGCAACCGCGATTCACACAGCGCGTGCGTATAGTGACCGCGCGGCCAGCCGCAGTGGAGCCGTCAGCCGCAGCAATGCGAGCAAAAGTATCGGTCGGACGGCACCCGCATCCGCCATCGCGAATGAAAACTGTATTTATACATACTTTTGACGGTTGCGGCTAGCGTAGTGCGTATGGGCTCTAAATGCGTATATGATATGCGTATGCTATATTCTTATCACTAGTGATGAATATTTTCATGAAGGTGTTGAACACATTGAAATCATGTTGTTATTGCAAACATGTTGCTCTTTGAAATAAATATTAATGTTCTCGGCAGTGTGAATCCAGGGTAACGCGAACCACTAGCGTCGCCATCTTGAATTTAGTAGAGGAATCTATTACATAAACATCGAAATTAATTATTAACTAAAATAATATTACTAATTTAAACGTGCCGCGATATAAGCTTTCTCTCTATCCTCTCTGAAAAAAAAACCGAGATGACAATATGTTCTACTGAATAGTTTCGGCAGTGTAAACCCACGGTAACTCTTGATTTTAACAATTTCGATGTTGTATTAAGTACGTATTTACTCTGCAAACATTAACCAACCGAGACTCACTTGACACACTCTCGCCAAACATAAGCGAGCCGGTAATATGTCGAAATTGTTATACAGCGCACCACTATGCTGGTAAACAACTATAACTGCAGGTTGATCCGACGTAATGATCGCTTAAATATAAATGTCGACATTGGTTACTTGAAATATATTCCTCCGAAAAAAAAAAAAATACGGCGTAAGTGGCAATATTATTCCACAACTCTTTTTGACTATTGCTATCGATAAAAAACCCAGTATTTAAGCAACAACGCTTGGCTCTCCGTTCATACGCCAATGGTGATCAAATTATTTATCCCATGATTTTCAAAGTGAAATTTCTTTCTTACTAAAACTAAACTTCGCGTAAGACGCTATTTGTTAGAGTCTACATACTACATACAACATTGATATATAGTTAATAAAAGAGAGAGATTAGTGTCTTTATAATGGCTACACTCATAAAGTACTGATTGACTGATTTCACTGACTAATTTTATTATTTTAGCTGGGCTTATGAAAAAACTAATGTCCGTACATAGTCATGAAAATTATAGCTCAAGCATGGAAATAAGTATTTTTCTGAAACCGTTTTAGTATTCCTAGGCCGTGATGTTGTTTACGATTATGCTTAAGGTGCGGTAATAAAGCGTGTAAACATCATCGCATTAAATCTGTCTAGCGAGGATACGAGAGGATTTTTCTGCTCCTTACAACCTTGCTTCTTCAACCTCTACATAAAACAATTGCTTCAAGTAGCCTCTTTTTTTTTCTATGTGGACAGGGGTGGATCTAAGTCAGGGATGTTTGTGCTGCAGCCGAAGGCCCCGGGGATATAAATGGCCCTATGCGATGGGCGATTGTGCAAAAAAAACAATGGACTGAATTGAAAATAGTGTTGTTGTGCATTCGATTGGAGATTCAGCAGGGAATATAATGTAGAAAATTCTATGCGGAGCCTCATTTGTGGCTATAGTCGCCTTGGAACATAAAATGGTGTTTGTTTTCAAGCCTGTTTTGAACATTACTGTATTTCACCTTGGTACTAACTATTACAATGTATATTCTTACTATACGATGACTACCCCTCCCCCATCCGTCGACCGATATATTTCGGTAATATTCACCATGGTGTCACATATGTCGTTTACCGTTTACTTTTATAACAATGCCAAGGTCAATCGGTCCATCTAACAAGTAGCCTCGCACGATTGACTGACATTCACACGACATTTTAAACACACGTATAAAAAATGCCAAGCCTAAATCTTAATGGCTTGAAATTATCAAAGTGAAAGGGGACTACGCATGCTTTCTCTGTCCATCCTGTTTGAGTTAAATGAAACTTGAGAGCTTGTAAACAGTTATAATAATGTAATGCTATCGCTCGACATAGAGTTGGACCACATCCAAGATGATTGCGAAGCAACATTCACATCTTGCACTGTATTTACTGCAATTTGTAACAGACCACAAACTAAGCCATAAATAAGCACCTCCATCTAGCAGTTAGAAGAGAAATCAATCTGAATTATTGAAAAAAATCGTGATAAATCTGTAGATGAATGTTTATGTTTAATTCAGTATCTCAAATTATTTTATTCAGAGACAACAGCGATGCACTTTTTTGAGAGTGATCAATAAATTTGATACTGTCGTAGAATTATATCTTAACGCCGAAATCAAATAGATGATATAATAAATTGCACTTTAAATTTCGACTATTAGTAGTAGTTTTAATTGATAATTTTTACACAATTTAATAACTATTGGTGGTAAGTAAATACCCATCTACCCTGTTTATTTCAATCATTATTAAAAATTAAATTTTTCAAGTATAAATATTTTTTATTAAGTATTAAGTATTCTTAAGTTAAAGTATTTTGTGACACAGAGTAATAGGCTGTTAATATCGTCTTATGAATTATCTCAAATAGATTTTTTAAATCTTTAAATTTAAATCAAAGGCTTTTAAAAAGTCCCACGAAAGAATTTAATGTCTTTGATATAAAAAAAATAGAAGCGACATTTATGAAGCTATATGAAAGTCAAAGATTTACGTACCATAAATCCAAATTTACACTATCGATGAAATAACACCTTAAATTATACTATAAACACGAATCACAAGTCGAATATTAAGCAACGGTAAATTAAAAAAAATATTAAGCAAATGCACAAACTTTTTAAAACGCATAAAACAAACTTTCCATCGGTGCAATAACTTTACGTATTTCAAAAAATACCTGTGAGCGTGGTTGTCTTGACGGGTTTTCTGCAAGATTGGCCGCAAGTCCGTGCTTACACACCGCTAGTAAACAGGCATTGGATGTAAATGAATGAAATGATACACACGGGTCAGTACGCTGCGCATAAATCTATACTTCAATGTTATAATTAGGATTAGTTAAATATCGATAATTGAAGTATTATATTTGGTGGTCGAGCAATTCAGTTTGTTATCTGTAGCACGTTTTTTGCATGTCATAAAAAATTAAATAAATAGAGGATCCTTGAATAACCTATAAAAATTTAGGACGTATTTAAAAGTAAAAATTATTTAATAGTTACAAAGTTAGTCTTTAAAAAGTAAAACAGTAGAAAATGACCTGAACAAATCTTTATAAATTTCCGATTTACCTTGATTACAGCTTTCAAGCAGAAAAAAATGATGTACGCGCTTTAGAAGTCATACTTCTTTGGCGTAGCTAAGAAAAAAAGGTTGGGGTAGCAAAAATAAAATGATCCATGAAAAATATTTAAAACACAAATTCAAAAAACAATTTGATTTAAGAACATATACGTGTCATAGTCATATTTATTTTTATTCAGAAATAAAATACAAAAAATAAGTATAACTTCAAATATCGTATCAATGTCGGTTTTATAATGCCAAAGACGCTTTTATATTGCAATAGGTTTTCGCTTTAATCCTGACAATTTTTTCGTTACTTTTATTTTTATATAACCTGTTTTTTATCCGTCGCCGAAAGTGGCGCTTTATACCACATGGTTTCGTTTCGCAAGATTTTGCGTGAAATTTCGTGTGCATATATGACTTAGATTTATAATTTAATTGTAAAAGTTCTGTATTTAAAAATTCAATTGTTTTGAACTATTTTATTAACTTTGTGTAATTTATTTCATCACCACTATTCCAAAAACGGTGAAAGAAAACATCATGAGGAAACCGGCATGTCTTAGAACCATATTCGAAGAAATGTGACAACCTCCAACCCGCACTGGGCCACCGTGGTGGATTACAGCCCCTTCCCTCTCTTGGAGAGAAGAGCTTTGTCCCCGCAGTGGGGAAACATACTAAAAAGTCATTTATTGGTGTTATTTTTTATGTATTACTATATGTCTTTTCAAAATAAATTAATGAAGATGCAGTTTCTTTGAGGCCCATTTTAGGATTAGATATATTCAACTATACTTTTATGTGTATTCTAACTAATATTAAAAATAATAATTTACGTAGTATAAGTTATAAAATTATTTATTTGTTGAGCGACTCAAGCAAGCACCAAAAATTATTGCACAAACAATGTAGGTCTTCCTTTCCCTTTCTTCCCCTCTTTTTAAACACTTCTTGGCTCTCAGGTGGCTTTTACCGCTTTAGGAGGTCCTTATGTCTAAAGAAGAAAAAAAATTGATACGAGAATAGACGAGAGAATTGAAAGAGACATATAATTCATTTTTTTAATTCTTTAGTTTATATTGTGTTTTAATGATTATTTTATTATCATAATGTCAAATTATTATCAATTGATTATAAAATTTCTTTTTTGTTGTTAAATAAGGATCTTGTATTATAAAAATATTTTATTATGTCAGTTAGAATCAAATCGCCATCTTGAATGTCATATGGACCGCCAAAAATAATAAGTAATACAAATATATTTATTCGTTTGTAGACTTTTTATTAAAACTGATTTGTATTTTCATAATAAATTGTGAGTTCATTTCGGACATGTGAAGTTTGAACCATTACTTGAAGTTTCTGAAGTGAAATAGAGAAATAAGTACCTAAACACGACGAAGTAAAGGGTCATTGCCTGTGAATTCAAACTACAAATAATGACTTGAAATAAAACTGTTTGTTGTGTATATTTTTTAAATAAAGATTGTTTATTCATTTAAATTTATGCTGTGTATTTTAAATCATGCAGATAAAAAGTTCGAAGGTCGGCAACACATGCCGGCAACAATTACAAACAATCCTTTAGTTCTTATTATGTAGAAAACTATATACATTTCATTATAGCTTGGTGCAGTTGACGGCACAAAGTTTCGTCTATACATTGATGCAATTTGATTGTGAGAATCATTAACTTTTAATTTGAATTACGAACTATATAATAATGTAAATGTATCGTCTGCTTTTCTTGAATTCGCATAGTTTTAAATTATACGTATGCCCACGGATGTGGAGGGCATACATATAATTTAAAACTTTGCCTTTTAAGCTTTGACATGTGTCAAATGGTGTAAAAAGGATAGCGTAATTAAAATAATTTGAAAAAAGAGGACAATTAGTGTTTGTCACGTACGCGTAAATGTAAACACATGAAGAAAACTAAAGTAAAAGCGTCCAATTGGGACGCTTTCTAGTCTTTACTTTTCGACCGCTAATGGCATATCTGCTACTTTCTGTATTATAATATCATGTTCATGGAATCCGAACTAACTAAATTCCATGTCGGAGATAGAATTATTCGTTATAGTCTCCTTAGATCACCGAACTTACTAACAAAATAAATGACGAAAGACCATTTATTACAAGTGACTCTTTACTTTGCATCCGTATTCTGTGAAGTCGAGGTATTTCTCCGGTCGAATCGGCTTATTCTTACAACAGCTGCTGGATACAGTTCCCCATGGCATTTGACACCTTGAAATGATAAAATAACTGTAAAGTTGGTACTTTCCCGAAAGTATCCGAACGTGGTCATAACTGGAACAAACTTTCGTTGCTTGTCGTAACGTTTTTCTCAATGTTAGCGCTGTGCTAACCACTATCGGCTCTCTCAATGAGTATATGCATGTCTCATTGAGGTTCAATTATGATTATTAATTCAAAATTTAAAAATATTTGTAAATAGTAGAAAAAATCTCTTAAGCATTCCACACTCAGCTTATATTTGTGCTAGGACATCATTTAAGACAACAGTCGATTGATTGATTCGACCCCTTCGTGGCTCATGTTTCGTGCCCTCAAAATCATCAGGCTATAGGAATGTCCAAATTATCATTATACCTCGTTTGGTCTCCGGCGATGTGAAAGGATGTTTAGATAAACTTATTTTGCCTTGTCAACTAACTTTGTGGTTATTATACAGGACACGTAAAAGATGATAGAGGGCGATAAATCCGCTTGCCGCAGGCCGTTTAAAACGCGTGTCGTCTTTATTAATTCCATCGATGTTTCAATTTGGGCATTCTTATAAATATATATATTTTTTACGACGCTACTATAATTCTCAGATCATTAAGGTTAAATACGGTATAACTAACCAAAGAAAAACAGATAATTAAGAGAGAAAAATCTTTTCTTTTCACCTTTCGTTTAATAAATCAGTAATAAACACAGCGTGTTTATTGATGAACATATTTAACGATACACTGACTTGAGACGTTGTTGTATTGATAATAAAATTAACGAATGGCAGGATTTCAAGGAAGCATTGGCCTATACCTGTTACGAATTGTAAAAATTGACAATAAATGACATGTCGTGTGAAAAAGGTCAACATGTCAAAGGTAATTCCGTCAAAAAGTGTGCGGTTTATTTAAACTAATGTTTAATTTTAAATATTTTTATCAAAACTATGGCGCGCATTGTCAAATCTTGTATATCTCAAAATATTTATTGGTTCGATGAAAATATATTCAAATGCTCTCATTATTGCGTTAGAACGGCAGTGAATTTATCGTTCAAAGTTGTACAACAGATTTCAATGACGCCGAATGACGTACCGACGCCTCTATGTATCTTACACGATTTGTTGAGTAATAAGAAACAATGGAATAGCATCGGCAAGACAATCAACAATTTGACGAAGCGACCAGTGGTCGTAGTTGATCTCAGAAATCACGGAATGAGTCCCCACACTAGCTCGCATAAGTATGAAGAGATGGCAGTTGATGTCCAAAATTTATTAAAGAAATTATCTGTAGAGAAGGCTTTTTTTCTCGGACATGGAATCGGTGGAAAGACCGCGATGTGCATAGCATTATTGGCGGTAAATTGGGACGATATTATATAATATTGCCGTAAAGCAACTTTTTGATTAATCAATGTACCTTACGTTCGCATGCTACTTCTTGAGTGTGGTAATTTAACCTTTATAGGTTCAACCTTAATAAGAGAGAAGAAAAATGATTTATTTATCCCACTTACAAGGGAAATATTGATTAGATCTTAGTGTGGTAGCATACAATAGAAACGGTCGCCTTTATTAAAATTTACAAAAAATAATTTAATAAAATAAAATACCCCCGTCCTCATCCATTGGCTCCCGCTCCTTCTCCTCCTCCTCCTCCCATCCATGTTGTGAGAGTAGACCTACGCTGCGTCGATCTATATACGTGGCCGACTTTCCAGAACTTTACGGCCCCTTCGGCTATCGGTTCTGCGAACCGGCCCAATGCCACTTAAGTTTTGCAATTACGAGCCAATAAAATAGTGAATTTTACTGTAAAAAACAGAGATTCTGATATAACATTACCTGTCGTGATGAGGCTAGTTAGAAGTTTGTTTATTAACACAATTTTATTAGCCTGGCAATCTATCTAACGGTATATTTCAAGATGTCCAATTATTTTCAAAATATACACTCTTTTTAAGCACTTTTTAATTTTTATAAGCAGATTTTTCGTAAAATTATCCTATGTCCCGATAAAGACCATAGGGGATAAAAATCATTCAATTCTAACATTGAAAATAACGCCATCTAGTAAAATTGTTAATATTTTAGCTTAGTTGACTTAAATAAAATAAATACTAATAAAAACTTTATTGTCCGAAGTCATATACAATTTCATGGGGCTCTGTGCTAAACTGTGTTTTTTGATTGTGTGTGTGTGAGTGTGACTTAACTTTGGGGGGGTTTCATAATCAATATTATTTGTAAATAATAAAACGTTTTTTCAGCCCAGAGTTGTAGCCGGAATTATGATAATAGACGTGTCGCCAGCATCATCACCGAAACAATTTGAGGAAACGTATTCAAGTATATTTACAATTATGAAGCAAATATCTTTTAAGAGTGAGACGAAACTGGAGGCGACACAAGCGAGAGTAAAGAAACAGCTAAAAGAATCTTTGCATGATGACAACGTCATGGACTTAATTCTATCGAACGTAGTTTTGAAATCTGATCTTACTGTAGGCTGGACGTGCAACCTCGATATATTAATGAAATATTTGAATACCATGACAACATTCCCAAAAAGGTTAAAAGGAGAAAAGTATTACGGGCCTACGTTATTTATTGGCGGCCAGTTATCGGAATGTTTGCCGTAAGTATAAAAACAATTAATAAAAAAAAGATTTTAATGATCACTGTTTAATTCCATATTCTGACACAGACATTCCCAAACACTCTTTGCTTTCTTCTCAATACCTGTATTCTCGGGAAAGAAGTGAGTTACATTAAGTTAGCACGTGCCGAAATATTTTTAAATTACTCAGTCATTTTTAGGGTCCCGCACTCAACATTATCTATTTCTGTTGCCGCTATAACAACAAATATTAAAAAACTGGAGCTACCATACAATAAACGTGATTTTTTATAGATAATGATACGGAACCCTTCGAGGTTTTTTTCTAATTAGTCGTTGAGCCCGCGATAACATCTGTTACACGAATGAGCGGGCTCGACTGGTGAAATACCACGACCTCACAAAAGACAGGCGTAAAGTTGAAGTATTCTGCATTTCGCTGAGGAGTGAATTACCGGAGGCCTAATTCTACTTCTTATCCCTTTCCAATCCTTTTCTAATAAGGGAAGGATGGGAAGGAGCTTAGGATTTGACGGATTAACAGGTAAAGGAGATATTCTTTTTTTCTGTTTGTCTCCTCTATCCAGTTAAAGGTAGGCAACGCACCTGGACTTGGTAAGCTTCTTGCAGAGGCCTATGCGTAGAGTTACTAAACTTTCCGGCATCGAGCAGAGCACTGGAAGAAAGGGCTATGAGGTCAAATGCTTCTGGAATGGCTCTAGAAGTCGACACGTAAACAGGGCCACAAAATAGACCAACAATGTAGTCAAGGTTACTACGGTTAGTCAACTGTGTTTAGGGATAGTTGGACTTATTTTGAGTGATCCTTGAGGAAGACTTATGTGAAGCAGTCAATGTATATATGTTTAATTGATTATTTGAACATCTTATGTCAATAATTATGTATTAAACTACAAATTTTATTGTAATAATAAAAAAATTATGTCGTTTCCGATTTCAGACCAGACGATTTGCCAACTATCCGCGATTTTTTTCCCTCAGCAGTGATTACGTATTTGCGAAACACGACTCACAATTTACACTTGGAAGATACAAGAGGTTTTCTTGAAATAATTATATCCCGCCTTAAATAACGGCCACAGTTAGAGATGCTGCAATGTGGCCAGTTTTTAACAAATTCATTCTACCATGAGTAAAGTTTTTGACGTAAAATAATGTTATATTTTATGATTTGACAAAATATTTTTGTCTAAATATTTTATACTTTAGTGAAATGTATGTATCATAATGTAAATAAATCAATTTCGAATAAAATAAAATACGGAAAATAAAAAAAATGTTGTCAATGTCAAAGTGTGTCAGTGAGATAAGGATGTTTTTCGTTGTGCGACAATAAATGGAAACATGTAAAGGAAATGGAAACATGGCATTCAGAAAGAGTCTACGATCATTTTTAAAAATTAAAAGCAGAAGTAATTTTGTCAGATCAGCCGTTAATTTAACTTATAGGGTTCACGGTAAACCGGATCTTGATAATCCAGTTATAGTTCTTCATGGGTTATTAGGATCTAAAAAAAATTGGGAAAGTATGTCCAAAAAGATAGTTCAAGTAACGAATAAGACAGTTATAGCTGTAGATGCTCGAAACCACGGGGAAAGTCCTCATCATCACAGTCATACCTACCCTGAACTAGCATCGGATGTGAAACACCTTATGGACACGCTTAGAATTAAAAGGGCAGATATCGTCGGACACAGCATGGGAGGAAGGACTGGTATGGTTTTGGCACTTACTGAGGTTATTACTTTGTTCACTTATTTCAGAATAACATCTTTTAGATTATGTTATATAATTTTTATTTGTAAGCTTCATAAGAGCTTGCACTCAAATTACATGCTACATATTTTAACTATTATTTTCTAATAGTACAATTGGTTACAAGAGCACTAAAGTCCACCAACATTACGTGATGAGTACCTCAGGTGATCAAAAAAGTAAATGGAAACTAAGACAATGCTAGAGAAGCAGGGCAGATTTTCGTATTCACGGCGTCGTATTTTTGCCTGTTCGAAATTTATTTGTGTAATAATTGCTTTAATTCAAACATTATTATCATATCTTTGGTTATTTAATGACCCTAAGCTTGTATAAAAATAGAATTAATTAAAATTATAACATTTTCAGCCCGCGAACATGTCAAAGTTAGTCGTCGTGGATATTTCCCCGGTATCGACGGCAGGAACTCTCAATGATTTTATTCCAAATGTATTAAAAGCAATGAAATCTATTAACTTTGAGGGAATTAATGATCTAAACAAAGCAAAAGTACATGCCAAGAAGCTGCTACATTCAAAGGCAATGGATTTGGACACTATTGGATTTGTTCTAATGAATATTGGTGTCACGCCTTATAAAACAGTGGGATGGTCTTGTAATGTTGAAGTATTAAGTAAATATTTTATGGACATCGCAACGTTTCCTAATTTGTCGGGCAAGATGTACAGCGGTCCAACTTTGTTCGTCGGGGGCGGAGAATCACCCTACATCTCGTAAGTCGGTTAGTTCTTCGAGAACGTAACATTGATTTTGACGTTGTGAATAGAAATACTTATATTGATCACAGTAAATAGTTTTGTATCCAATATCCACCCTTTACATGATCAAGCACTAGCTTGAAAATGGCTAAAAACACAAAGCGGTTACTGGCATTTTACAAAAGGTGAATTCAATTACTAGTCCAAAGGATTATGTTAGAAGTCAGTAAGGTGAACAAAGCGTCTCGCAAGCTGGTAAAAGGTATCCTCTTACAACGTTACGTCTAGGAGTTTTTAGGATTCTAGATGTAGCGTTGTAACACGGACACCGAAGCTGATATTAAACATGAAATGACATGTCGATGACATCGTAATACTATTTCCATATAAACGACCCTTTCATATATGTAAGTTCAAGTTCTTTAACTATTTTTACTATAATTAACTAATAATGATAAGGCATCTCGGTCGAGAATTTTATCTTTGATTTATCTTTTGGTAAAGATTTCATACGCTTAGGGATTCAGCTAAGTATCTCTATCTAATAGCTTCCTTTAAAAATCTAGTGATGGTAGTAGCCTCGCAAAGATACCTTCCTACTACATACGTTGTAAACATTTTAATCTCTTATTTGTCTCTAAAGATTAGACACCACATAACATATATGTGTTTAAAACATAAATTATCCTCCTAAATCCTTATAATAAAGTGAGAACATATATTGCAGACCATCAGACATTGATGGAATCAGGGTTTTATTTCCCAAAGCAGAACTAAAGTATATCGAAGACGCCGGTCATAACGTTCACGCAGAAAGTCCAACGGAATTTTTACAGATTGTAACACGTTTCTTATTGCTCAAATAAAAAAATATAAAAGAACGGAATTTGAATTTATACCTGATTCCCCAGATTCTTGGTGATGGATAAATAATTATTAGAGAGTTACAGGGGTAGAGCCAGCAATAACAATTTCTATTGTACATCTTTCCTAATGATGATAGGATGGGACGGAGAAGATAGGAAAGGGGTGGAAAGGGAACTAATTTTCTTGTTCGTTGCGGATGCTTATGGCTAGGAGTCGTTCAACATCACAGCACATCAATTGAACCGCTTCTTCGTTTGCCAGCTACTTCCATAGAAAAATAAATATTTTATTGTAATAACATGTCATTTTAAATTTCATCTTTTCATTATGAGCGTTCATTATGATCACTGATCTGCGACGTGTCAAATCCAGAAATGTTATTGGGGGCTCTTCAAAGTTTTAGCATTTACATAGTTTCAATCAGGATACAACCGACATAAAATGTTTGACTTGAATAATAATTATCACGTGCACTTTGAAATTCCACACGGAATAATTCTGATGATTTTGAGGGAGGGGGCTGAAAATCATAGGATGGATCCGTGGTGGTGCTGCATAGTGTGGTACCTTCTAGTTGAGGTTTGCTTTTGCATTTGACTTATTGATTTTGAATCCTATTTCGTTCCCTACCTCTCTTGCTTTTCTTAGCTTTTCCTGCTTTTTTTATAAGAGAAGCGGGCAAACGAGCGGCGGGAACACCCAGGGGATCAGCGCCGCCCATGGACACCCAGAACACCAGGGGAACTGCGGATGCGTTGCCGACTTTTAAGAAAAAGATAGGCTCGCTTCTTTTCTTTTTGATTACAAAAAGGCTGTATATCAAAGTGTCTACAAATCAGTTTCAAGCCGATTTTTGAGTATACATACTTCAGTATACAAAGAGCATATAAAATACCAATATATACCTTGCTCATGGTTTCAATTGACTTTGAGTGACAGTGCAGTGCAGTGATAGTTTGGTTTTGGTATATGGTATGCTATACGCCTATTTTATATGCTCTTTGACTATACCAATTCAATACCAAAGTCGAACGACTGACAATGTCAAATTTCTAGTTTAAATTTATTCTATATTTTCTTATTCTGTAATATAAATTATGTTTCTCACTAAATTATGTCATAAAAACATATTCCAACAAATAAAAACCTTCCCAGCGTTGTCACAAATAACAATATCAAAACCATATTCCAGCTCCATCGATTCTAGTAGCTCCGAGACAGTAGACTTAGCTTATGCTTCGTATGAGAGTACATCAGATGAAAATTGTTCTAGGCCGCCTCTAATCATTCTACATGGGCTTTTAGGATCAAAAAATAACTGGAATAGTATGAGCAAAGCTATACACCGAACAACCGGCAGAAAAGTAATAAGTATTGATGCTAGAAACCATGGTGATAGTCGCCACTCTTCGCAACACACCTACATACATATGGCTCATGATGTTATGAAGCTTCTAAAAAAATTAGATATGTCCAAAGTGTCGGTGTTAGGACACAGCATGGGTGGACGAACAGCTATGGTTTTGTCACTATTATGTGTAAGTTGTACGTAATTTTTGGCGTTATTTTGTAGTATAAATATGTTTTAAAATGTGCTAACATTTAAAATTCCTTTAGTACACCAACATATTAAGCTGCTTCAGTCCATTTTTTGTTTTTAAAACAGAGTTCTTTATTGCCTGTTATTCATAATTTTGCCAGATGAGCGGCTGTACTGAAAAGGTGTATGATATATCAATGAATAGCATTTTTGCAATGAGTTTTGAGGCTCATGATTTAGAAAGCAAAAACTTTTACAATAAAGTCAGCTTGAGGTCATTTAAATATGCTTTTTTATTCAATCAATGCTTAATACAAACACATTACCAGGTGGCCATAAGACATCTCTGTCTTTTTCTATCTTGGTTTGCAGTCTGACTATAGATTTATATCTAAAAGGTAATGTGACTTTAGTGTATGAGCAGAACTTCAGAAAATTTGTTCTTATAGAATTTATATTTCCCTGATTAAATTATCCCGCATATTTACTATTGAAGAATTCCTTAACACTAGACTATTCTCCAATGTTGTAAAAGATACCACTAGGAGATGGCAGGGCCTCCTGAGTGATATATTTGACAATTTTCTAAACCTGGTTGATTGGAGGGCTGTGATAAACAATGATCTTTTATGGGTCTAAAAGTAGATAAATTCAAGAAAATAATTGTGGTAGTATTATGTTAATTCTTTTTCAGTCTGACCTTGTATCAAGCCTTGTAGTGGTTGACATTTCTCCAGTAAAAACTAGTCCCCAAATATATACAATGGTCAGTTTATTTGATGCCATGTCAGGAGTCAGTATCAGATCTGGCATAGCAATGTCTAAGGCCAGAAAATTAGCAGACGAACAACTAAAGGCAATCATCCCAGATATTAACCTAAGAAACTTTCTGATAACCAATCTGGTGCAAACCAACACTGGTTCATATTCTTGGAGAGTAAATTTGCCAGCACTGAAAGAAAATTTTCAATCACATATATCTTGTTTCCCGAACAATTTAAAGGGACTACAATATTGTGGACCGAGTCTCTTTATTGGTGGATCACTATCAGATTATATAGGGTAAGTTAAAATTTTCTATATATGCATGCATGATATATATGCAAAAGGAAATAGAATGAAGAATTCCATTATAAAAGGATACACCTCATTTGTTAGATGAAAATGATATACCTGCCACCTGTATGTTACCACTGTTAAAATGAAATAACTTCGATAGTTTATATGTTTTTCCTTAAATTTGATTATGAATTCTCTCCTCCTCTTTTGGAGAGGAGGCCTGTGTCCCTGCAAGGGGGAACATTCTAAAATAGGCTGACATTATATGAATTTATATTTTGTAACTATTAACTTAAAACTATAACTTACAAAATGTATTATTTAACAGTGGTAGAGCCTGCAACAACATCCATTGCACGAATTTGCCGGCTCGACTGGTGAAATACCAAAAACAGGCGTGAAGTAGAAGTATTCTGCGTTTCGTCTGATGAGTGAGGTGCCCGAGGTCTAATTTCTTTCCTCTTCCACTTCCCACCACCCTTTCCTTATAAGGATAGGATGGGAACGGGTAGAGGAGGGGGTTAACAGGGGAAAGGAAATATTTTTTTTCCTGCGTATGCCCTCCTCTGTCCATCAATGGAAGGCAACGCATCTGCAACACATTTGCTTGTTGCGGATGTCTACGGGCAGCGTTCACTTAGCACCAGGTGATCCGCTTGCACATTTGCCACCTTTTTCCATTAAAAAAAAAATTCGCTCATTCTTTTTCAGAAGGTATGATCTACCAGAAATCCAAGAATATTTCCCTCTGGCAGAATTAACATTCATAGAAGGAGCTGGACATTGGGTACATAGTCAGAAGCCCGAGAAGTTTCTAGAAGTTGTTTGCAAATTTCTAACTGAAAAGTAATAGCCCAATATCTCATTAGTTTAATTACTGTGATTTTAAACAATGTTTTATTAGAATATTTGTAGTTTAAAATGTTATACAACTTTATTTGATGATAAATTATGTTGTTGTTTAATGTTTTTTTTTTCAATTTATACCTTTATTATTAAGTAATCAGTCGTCAGAGGTTATATTTGGCACATCGACACAGAAGGAAATTGGGAAAATTGTTTGCTATTGTAAAAACGAAATTTTACAACTGTCTTGGCTTACTAAATTCATTCCACTATATAGCACAGTAGTGCAGGTTTTTTATAGTGAAATACAACAAAAAACTGTATACATTACAATATTTTAGTTTTCTACCCTAATTTATGGCAACGTTTATGTAATTCTGTCAACTGTCAAAGAACTATATCGTATCGTGTTTGAGTAATGTCAAAATCAAAATGTACATATGTATGTACGTTTTGTAATGTAAATAGTAAATACTAAATAGCTATATTTTATTACTAAATTTGTGCTCAGTTACATCCATTTAATTTTTTGATTAAAGTAACGTCTAAGCGGTAAAATGACATCTGAAAATAATAAGGTAAAACCTGGCGCGGCTGCCTTACAGAATATGGCATTATTACAAAAAGAAAGTTCAGTCTTTAAAGTTCCAAAAGTGCCTAAGAAAAAGGTCCTAAAAAAAACTGAAGTTTTAGATGAAGAGCATTATGTCGAGGTACAAAGAAATAAGTTTTATATATCTTATTTTGTTTATAATTTGCCTATCCTATAAACATGTGATGTCATTATTGTTTGTTTAATTATCTTTTAAACAATTTTACAGGGTATAGCGAAAATAATTCAAAGAGATTTCTTCCCTGATTTGGAGAAGCTGAAAGCTCAAAACGATTATTTAGAAGCAACAGAGAATAAAGATTATGCAAGACTGCAAGAGTTAACAAGAAAATACAGTGGTTGTAGGCCACCTACGGAGCCATGTGAGCACCTTAAGATAACCGAAACATTATGTTTACGATATTTTATATGTCTTTATGTTTTTATGAATATAATGAATAGCAAATTTACTATGAATATATAGGAAGTAATAAATCATTTACAAAAATACTGTTTGTGGTTTAATATGGGCAAGCAATATGTATGCTTTTTCACAGATAATTCTCCAGCAACATTTGATACACCGGGTGTGGACAGACCTCCATCACCGTCAGCTCCCCCTACACATCTAAAGCAGCCTGAGGAGGAACCACTAAAGGAAAAGTGTAAAGATATAACTGAAAACCACACTTTAGGTAAGTTTTGAAATGGAAGGAAAATTATGGGTACTTCTTAAATTGCCCTTCTTTAGTATGTCACTAAACAACTTAATAAGCTTACTATCCATCTTAACCGAAGACTAAACAAAGTTGGCTAGTTATGAGATAAATAAAATAAAGACTTCTACTTCACAATTATAGTCTGTGAGGCTGTGATGCTTTTTCGGTCGAAGTGGTCTGCTTATGCAACATCTAGCTGCTGTGACTCCACCCTTGAATGGAAATAAAAGAAGATACTGAAAGTTGGAGTATTTAGGCTGTATAATAATACACAAAAGATACTTATAAATGCAGCTTATCGCAGGGAACGATACAAGGAAATCAAAGTGTGTGCTGAAGAAGAATATCCTGAATAAAGAACCTACGCCATTGGTGTGGAAAGAGCACCTTTTCATTTTTCAAAGAGAGTTCAGGTGAATGATTGCTGCGACCACCATTAGATGGCTAAAGGTTACTCAAAGGGCAATGGAGAGGTCAATGCTTGGAGTCTCTGCGAGACCACATCAGAATGATGTGATCCACAAAGAACGAAAGAATATCTGACATTGCCCAAACTATTGCAAGCTTGAATGGCCATGGGCTATACCCATTGCTATTAGAGTGGATGCCGAATGGGACCGAAAATTCTTATAATAGTGGCATATACAGATCAATACAGTGCAGATTGATGATCTGGTCAAGGTTAGGCAGCGGTGGAATATCGCTGGAAGGAAAAATGATTGTTGTCATTCGAAAGAAGATGGCACTTTAAGAAGAAGAAATAACGACTACTGAAATGTTGATGAAGAGAATGATCTTTATGAATAAACATTAATGAATGTCTTGTGCTTTAAAGCTTGAAGCTTCCTCCTTGTTATTTGTTTATTAATCACTGTATGTAACAGATTCTTTCCTGGCGAAGCATACGAGCGAGGACAATGCAAGTTACGATCGCGTCATTGCTCTGGAGGACAAGAAACGGGCGACAAAGTTGGCGTCGCAGTTTGAGGCGGAGGTTAAATCGGCTGCACTCGCAAACGCGGCGCTAGCGTTGCCGTCTATAGAAGATCAAGCTGATCAGACAGAGAGGCCACATGAGGTAACAAATTTTAATTGATCTGTATTTTTTTTATATTGAATTAACTAATGCTTGACCACGATCCCTGATGTTAAGTCACAATGTGGTCGAAAGTTGGTTTGCACTAGTTTAGTAGCAGCACTGTTATTTTGAAGCTAACCAGGTCATAGTTTTATGGAAACACTGAGACTGGCAACTTCTAATTCTTTGCCATAATTATTCATGATAAAAGGATGAAGACTAGCCCTGTGTCTATACTGTATATGGTAATATCTGTGCACACTCCCCAAAAT
Source organism: Papilio elwesi (assembly GCA_029849275.1). NCBI lineage: Eukaryota > Metazoa > Arthropoda > Insecta > Lepidoptera > Papilionidae > Papilio > Papilio elwesi. The sequence continues at coordinate 2,424,749 of CM056707.1, read as the reverse complement.
GCATTCTCTAAAACACACTCTAGTCCTTTTGCCTCTGTGCTCAATACTGACTAAATTAAGATCTTGTTGCAAATCAACCTGCTGGTCTACCCCTCGAATGAATCTAATGCCGCGAGTTGGTATTTTATGCATGCTCAGGAAACATGAGATACTTCTTATGTGATGATACAATATACATATATATGTCAATAATAGACATCTCTTGTTTTTCAGTTGGATACATGGAAGTATAAGGCGAAGAATTACATAATGTACGTGCCTGCAGGGGCGGAGTCCCAGAAGCCTCCGCCAAAGCCTGAGCTCCGACATATAAACACAAGACTTAAAGCTCCTCCGTTCGACCATGTGAAGAACAAAGAAGCAATCAGTGCCATCGCTAAGACTCAGGTCTGTGTTAAACTAAATTAGTAACATAACTATTCCTCATATGTATGTAATCATCATGAATACCTTCTATTCCGAAATAAAACTCCAGGGCTTAATTTATATTTTTTTTATATATTCTTCATTGTGCTTGTAGTCTAATGTCAGATTGTATACATCGTCAGTTTATAATCTCACTAGAACTGACGGCAATTTGCGAACTGAACGAAACATTGACAATTTATATATGTATCCAAAATCCATTTTTTTTTCGTTATAAACTACTTTTTAAAACATTCTTTTTATATGTTACTATCATATCAAAATTAATTTAGAATTGTCTTCCATTCTAAGTTAAAATTTTGACGTAACGTAAAATATTAGTTATCTCACACCTCAAAAAAAATTGTAATCTGTTTTTAGAGAGTAGACCTGTGTTACATTGGAACAAACATCGCAATAGTTTTATTTTTTATACCTTCAGGTACTCAAATATAGAATAATACTAGAAAATAATAAATAAAACTTGTTAAGATTTGCTATTTTCCAGGATGCAAGTATCTCTGGGAAGATTGGTGTGGACGGTGTGAGCATATCATCGGAGAAGGCTCCCGGGGACTACTCGTACGTGGCGACGCCGTCCCCACGGCCGGGCGCCGGGCCCGACCAGTCGCCGCTCATGACCTGGGGCGAGATCGAGGGCACGCCCTTCAGACTTGATGGAGGGGATACACCATTGCCAGCGTGTGTAGACACATGTTTTACTTCAGTTGCTTTGATTCACCTTTTGTGAGATTTATGCGTCTGTGTGACGTTTATTTTGTTGACATGAATGGGAAAACTTAAGAGGGCAAATACCACAATCATACAGAGAAGTAAATCTTTAACTTTTTCGTTCCGATTGATGTGTGAGATGCTGGTACATCTTTCACCCATCCATTTTACCTCTTTTCTCTACAAAAGGACTGGGATCTGTAACTCTTGATAGATGCGGACGGTGGTCACAATGCGGCAATGGTGGTAAAAATAACTGATGAGAAATCTGCACTGCCTAAAAGTTTCTTTATCTCGTCTTAGTGCTAGTTATAATAGACGCAGTTCCTGCCCACAGGTCTATAATATATCTGCTGTCTGTGGTCTATGTAAATAAATCTGTGGTATATTATACCATAGTAAATTATCTATGGTCTATGGTAAATCTATATGTGGTTTAGGGTATTTATACTTGTATGTAATATTGCACAGCGTGGGTGCTGGAGCCGCTTACCGCATGCTGGAGGGCGGCGCGCGCGAGCGGCTGGCGCTGCAGCTGGCGGAGCGAGCAGCACGCCGCAGGCGGCCCACCACGCCCAGGATAGCACCACATACCCCGAGGTAACCACTTATACTATCGACGATGTTGAGTTTGAACGTTCTTAACTGATGTACGAATGAGCCAGGTAGGTGTTGACACACAACCTTTATCGGCCTAAATAATTATAATTCGTTGTTTCATTTGGTAATCTCTTTCTGGGTATACCTATGACCTCTTAAAAACATATCTACTAATGTATGTGTTTGTAATGTGTGCAATCATATTTATTAATATTTTTCAGTTTCCGGACAAACACGGAGCGTTTGGCTAGTATGTCACCGGCGGCTAGAAAACTGGCCGCCAAACATCTCTTATCACCTAGATTGAAGTTAACACCGAACGATATGGGTATACTGGCACACAGTACGACTCCAAAGAGAACTCCCACGCCACACAGACGACCTCTAGTGGCAACACCGAACGGCAAGAAACCGGCAACTCCAGTACATGCATCTACCAGTACCAGTTCAAGAGATACGCTCACAGATAACTTACTACAGATTAATGTGGCCAAGCGGACCAGATTAAAAGCTCAAGACTTTTTTAGTTCAAGCTGAATAAAATTCGGATTTTAAATAAAACAAATATGATCTCATGGTCCTTAACCCTTCCGGTACGGGCGCTCTGTCCGCCATGATACCCCCGCTGTACGAGCTGCGCGCCGAAAATATGCTTATAACGAACTGTCTTGATACGGCCGAAAGGTATCGTATAACACACAGTCAGTCTGCCTTGATTTGAGATGACAGGCGTATTTGGTTGGAGTTTCCCGAGTGTTTTGAATTGAATCGATTAATTTTTGGTATAAAATGATTGTTTGACCATTTTACTTCACGGTTCGCGTCATCAACCTCGAGGGGCAATTCTGTTTCTGATTCAGAGCTGCTATATGTTACAGCTTTCTTTTACGTCACTTTCTGAGTCAGTAAGACCGTTTCTAAATCTGTTATTTCCTCTATTCATTCTGAAAAGGGCCTAAATTTTTTAAAATCTATAAACAAGTTTCGAATAACAATTACACCTATAGCTGTTTTTCCGGAATTCTTGTAACAAAAGACTTTCTGTTAAAATGGTCTGTATTAGGTTGCACTATCGCTCCGCTAATACCCAATCAACACAGATAATAACACAGACCGATTGTTAAATAACAGTTCGAAGTTTTATGCGTGTAAGTATAAGATCCATATATCATACATCGATGAAATCAAAAAAAACCCATACCTCGGTAAAATAAAATGTAATTGTGCAAACTGTACATAGATGTCACTTGTTTGATTTTTTCACACGGATTGTCACATCGTAGATGACATATATCCGGCACTCGTCGATACCAGTCATCAGATGGTCGCCGGATATATCCGGCGCTCGGCCACACAGGTCGTCAGATGGATGCCGGATATATCCGGCGCTCGTACCGAAAGGGTTAATTATTTCACCAGAGTTGATAACAAACGCCATCAGATCCCATTTTGTAAACCGCGAAATTAAACTTCATGCGTATTGGAAATACGAATTAAGTTGAGAGAGAGGATTGAATGAAACTCGTCTATTTCAAAATGACGATCCAAATAATTAAAAGCGTGTATTTTAAATGGTCGGTTGCGTTCCCGCTAAAATACAATGCGACTAATTCGTAATGCTCGCTAGTTTCGTATCGTCACTACGTAACTCGGTACAACCTGTACCGAGTTACATAGTTTCATTACAAAATTAATAGAATCGAATGATGGGCAGAATTGATCACTTAAGTATCCGGTACATCCAAGTAAACTTGAACTTGCAATCTGGGTATGAGTATATTTGGGAGAGTGCAATCTTGGCATTTAAGAGTGCAAGAGAATGATGTAAATCCATGTCACGATTACATTGTCATAAACATTGGAAAAAAAAACTTGTTTTTATCAAGTCAATTTTATTTACATAATTACTTAAAAATCAATACAAATTCATATATTGTTTTTTACAAGAGTTACGAAAACCTTCAAAAGCGCTTACATTCTTCATTAAAATGGCATTTAATTTGCAAATAAATTATAACAGGGCTATATGATGCGAATCTTGTCATAACTAGTTCAGACTCGTCACAAAGTTGTTACTGACAACAGGTCAAAATAGTTTTAATAAAAGCTGTAAAATAACATTTCGTCGGTGCCTTGATAACATGGAGGAAATATTTGCAAGTTTTTTTTTATGTATCTAGGTACTGATCAAATAACATGATGTCAAATTTCTTATACCGTATCCATATATTAAATGATATGCACAAAACTTACATCTAGGTAGTAATATGCGAAAATACTTATCAGACTACTTAAAATCAATACTAACTTCGGTATAATAAATATAATATTGCTACAACATAATTTATACATAAGGTATAAATTAGGATTTTTAACACGGCAACATTTCTTTTAAACGTCACCATGACAGCTCCGAGCCAACAAAATACAGATAATTACAATAAAAATGGTGTCATCTTTTTAATAAATAAAATAACTATACGTATTGCGGTAATGTTCTAAAAATATTGATAAGTCATGAAGTAAATTTATAGTTTAAAAAGTTACCATGTAAAAACAGAAAATGCCGCTTTATACCACGGTAAATGTAGCGGTGGTTTATTATATTCCGCATTTGGTTTCGGTTCGGTATTATCAACGGGGTCTTCGACAAATATATTGACTAGAGACGCTTTGATACCGAACCTAAAGAAAGCTAAATACGGGAAATATTTCATGAGCAGTAGACTGAAGAGGAAATTTATATTTAAATATAATTTGCCGATGTACGTAGAATAGAACGCGTACAGGATACTGCTCAAGGCTAACTTGTATTTTGCAGCGAATGGTAAGATTTTGTATTCGGGAATCGATTCTATCGTGTCATAGTCCCGTATGTATAATAAGCGAGGAGGTCGCTCGCTGATTCCTTCAACAGCTGGCCGAGATGTAAATACTGTTGAATCTACGCCTGAAATTTAAAAAAAAACAAAAATGAATACAAGAAAAACTAATCAGCAAACAATTATTATTTTATTTATTACATCACCTTCCACCCTAAGGAACCTAATCCATAAATATCTTCCATTCTAACTTAAATTTTAACATAATAAGGAATGCAAAATATCAGTTCACAGTTTATTGTCCAATTTATAAACTGACCAAGTTCACAATCGGTTGGTGACATTATTTCTTAAAGATGTATTTTTAGTGGCGATGTTACATCTATTAATTCTTTAATAATAAAATAAATGATATGAACATTCAAGCTATTAAAAATTAAACAAATTGTGGGGTGACGATTCACAGCAATAGATGGCGCTTTTCTAAAATTTGACACGCATATTTTTATTCACGTACGCCATATTAAATTATATTTTCTCGTAGGGTCCTTAAACCTAGATGAGCTTTGCATTGCGTGATTTGTTCATAATATCGGAAGTCATCGATCTTCACCGACGTTACATAATCAGGTGATTTTGTATTGTGTATCATTTGCAAACAGTACCTACATATTTTCTAGTCTCATGATATTTCTTCGGTTGCCGGTCAAAGAATGAATACACTTATGATTAAGCTTAAGAGCGTGTTAAAATAATAGCAAAAGAATAGTTGTATTGTAATGGATAACTAAAAGCATACTATATTATTGCCTAACTGTCTGGTCGACTTTACGATAATCTGTCCATTACAAACCAACAAATTTTCCTATTATAATGTAAACTGTTGAGGTTAATAAAGAGCTCATCAGATAATTGTTTAATAATGCTTATATAATTGTTTTTGTTTATAACTGTACAAGACGTTTAACTATGCCGTTGACAACCGCAGGTGGACCGGAATAGTATTACTTATGCATTTGATGTTTTTATTGAAAGATGCAAGACGCAATCATAAGATAATAACATTTTCACTCACCAATATCTTCAGACTTTCCCTTCAGGTGATCGCGCAGTTTGTCTTGGAACTCCGCTCTCTCACTCTCAGTGTACACATAACCGGGCACATCGGCTAAATGTCTCGTCCAGTAGAGTAAGGCGGAGGTGTTGACAGTCGGGTTGACCGACCACATCCCCTCCAACATGACCCGCGCCATGTGCTCAAAGTACTCCGGCACGTGGTCCAACGAAGGCGTGAACACACGTTCCATCAGTAATTGGCACACGCGCTTTGTCTCGTGGAAGTTTTTACGGCAAATATTGTACCTGTATTGGAACAATTATATTTTTAGATATACAATAATGCTTGAATTAATTAAATAGTCATTATCAGATAAGATGATAAAAATTGCAAAATAAAAATACACACACACGCCCGTAACCCAGAGGGGTCGGCGGAGATTACAGATTTACGTTTGGCGCGATCTGGGATATCACAGCTTTATCTACACCCGTACCACACATATACATGCTCGTCGTTTACGGGTACGCCTACTTCCTATATCGCCTTTCTCTAGTACATCACTAGTTCTTCTCTTGAGGAAGTTCTTGTGGGGTGTCCCCAGCCAACACTGTAACTCACTTCTGCAACTTAGACTGCAGTCTAAGTACATATGCAGTATATCGACAAATAGTGCGATTATTCCCTTTTAAACGAGAGAACGGACAGTATGAGTGCGTATGTTAGCTTTGCAGTTCACTCTTTACCCCTCGGATATCTCAGTTTCTTCTTCTTTCTTCCCTTACAGTTATAATGTGATTTTAAAGACATTGTTTCAAATGTGGAAGTATTATATTGATCTTATTAAATGTATGCTTTTATAAATATGGCGCCGCTCTCTTTATTTCTTACGTCTTGCGTTAACTCCTTTCGGACTTTCGCCCAGTTACCAAATCATTATGTAAGTTTTACTTTAAAAAAATCAATGAGGCCTACCGATCCTCCAAGCCGATCATATTTCCTATAACCCTCCAGAAGTGGATGTAGCACTCCCAGTCGTCCGGCTGCATTGGTCTGATGCTGAATTTGTCAGGTTTGAGTATTGAAAATCCGATAAAACCGAACTGCGTCAACGCCATGTCCCTCTGCGAGACTCTGCCTATGCCCTTCATCTTGGCGGCAACGTCCGCGCGCACGTGGCGGCATCTCACCGCGTACAATGATCGCCACGATCTGTCGAAAGTATAATACTTACAGACAGAAAATATTATGTTGAAATTATAAATTGACCAAAACAACTATTTATTGTTGTTGTTGTAGTAAGGAATATGAGATACGGGAGCACCTCTTCGCATTACGCATTGCAGATGCGTGCAGACAGACGAACATACCAAGGGGAATGTTCAGAGAAAGTGTGAAATTGGTGACAATTTGAACAATTTTTTTTATGTGAGAAGCTGACAAACGAGCAGGCGGATCACCCAATGTAAGGTGAGCGCCACCCATAGACATCTGCAACAAGCAAATGTGTTGCAGATGCGTTGCCTACTTTTAATGGACAGAGGAGGGCATATACAGGAAAAAGGATATTTCCCTTTCCCCGTTAACCCCTCCCCGTCCAATCCTCTTCCCTTTCCCATCCTATCCCCCTTATGAGGAACGGGTGGGAAGGGGAAGGGGACTGAAATTAGGCCTCATCAGACGAAACGCAGAGTACTTCTACTTCACGCCTGTTTTCTGTGAGGTCGGACGGGGCGCGAAATACCATATGCGACTTTATATTAGGTCGTTGGAGCAAATCTTTCTGCTTCTTTAAAGGCCGCTAACGAATCTGCAGCTCATCTGGGTTGGTGAACATTGGGTGATCCTCGTTCGTATGCGCCATTAATTTAAAAATTTAAGTTAATCGATGTGTATGTATGTATGTAAGTAACGATATAAAAATCTGTGAAGGAAAACATCGTTAGTAAACCGGCACGTTCTTAGAACCACCAAATTCAAAGACATGTGACATCCAGCAACCCGCACTGGGCCAGCGCGGAGGATTGGGTCCCGGGGACTCTGGGAGTCCCTGCAGTGGGAAACATTCTTAAAAAGGCTGATTTATCACTTATTATTATGTATGTATGAATTTGGCCTTTAGAGAAATATGATAACACAAAGGTTAAGCAACATAGGTATAGTAATTCTGTCCTTCCTCATTGTATCGTTTGATATACAGTAGGTTTCGAGCAGGATTAAGGGCAACAGTGGTAAAAAAATATTATATTATACCAACATGCTGCCGGGCTTCAGATCATTCTCGAACCAGGAGACAGTGTGGAGGAGCGTGGACAAGTATCTCCTGTAGGCGGTGTACTGCGAGGTGGAGCGGCGCGAGCTGATGAGAACTCGGAGTATGGAGGGCACCGCGAACACGGCGACCAGGCCTAAAAGCATCGTGGACATCAACGCGAAACAGTTGTCCCAGTAGAAGCGACGGCCTCTGCAGAAGGAATTAGCCAGCATTTTTTATGTAAATGTGTTGTAGTAAAAAAACTAAAAAAAACCTTGTGTGTGTATGTCCGCACGTAAGTTCTACTTTTGTAGCGTGACGACACATATTCGTTTTTAAGCTTTGCTAGCACTCTTTGTTTGTCAAAAAAAACATTATTTAAATAACGTATTTTTTGCATAAATTATAATGAAATATAAAAAGAAAACTTTAATAATAATTGGGTAAGATTAATAAGGTAAACAAAAAAATCATATCGACACCGACAGTTAACCTCAAACCTATAAACCCACTTAAAAAGTTTCTAACATAAATGAAAGCGACGCCATGTTGGTTTTAGGTGTCGGTCGGTGTGCGCACGCATCGTTAAAATACCCTCTCATCACTTTTAGGGTTCCGTACTCAAACGGTAAAACGGGTCTCTATTACTAAGACTCAGCTGTCCGGTCTGTTCGTGTGTTACCAGGCTGTGATAGTTAGACAGTTGAAATTTTCACATCATGTATTTCTGTTGCCGATATACAAATACTACAAATACTAAAAAACAGAATAAAATATTTAAGGGGGCTCTCATACAACAAACGTGGTTTTTAATGGATAATGGTGCCCTTAGTGCGCGAGGCCGACTCGCACTTGGTCGGTTTTTTTTCAAAAACGCGCCAAAAGAAGTATAACTTCCATAAAAAATAAATTTAGTAAATCTCACTGATTGTATTTCTTTTCGCTGTACCATTCGGGATATTTCATACGAAGATCTTCCGGTTTTTCATTGTCCGATGACTGTTCGGTCGCTTGTTTAGAAAGTAGTCCATCCACGAATTCCTCCACTGAAAAATAAGGGTAGCCTTTACTGTTTAAGCTGCATAACTTATAAAAAATATATCTTAGAAAACTATCAGCACTTTGTGGCGTTAAATGTTTAAGAGAACTCAACATATTTGAAGCCATGCAACTTGTTATACGCTACGAAGTACTATGAGCGAGAAAGATGAGTCAGGATCGCGCCATATGGAAATTAATAATCTCTGCCTACTCGCCTGCGTTATGGGCGTGGTGAGTGTATACTTTTTTTAAATTCATGATACTATTTCAAACTTATCGGATGGCAGCCCTGACGTTTATGTTATTCGTTTCAATTGCGGCCACAATTGCGGCGTGCGTTGACTACTCGCTTCCTGCTGATGAACGAGAGTTGCGACGCTACGAATATCGATCGAACAATAATATACTCGTAAACAAGTGTCGGCAGGTCAGGAGAGGTACTACTTGTGGCAACCGAGTGAGTGAGCAAGCCGTTGTTTCAGAGGTCGCACACTCAATGATTAAAGTAGGAAAAAGGAAACAGTGTGATATGTGACTAAACCTTTTATTTAACAGTGGCAGAGCCCGCAATAACAACATCTTTTGCACGAATGGGCCGGCTCGACCCGTGAAATACCACGACGTCACAGAAGACAGGCGTGAAGTAGTATTCTGCGTTTCGTCTGATGAGTGACGTGCCGGAGGCCTAATTGTAGTCCTCTTCCCCCTCCTACCCTTTTCTAATAAGGAAAGGATGGGAAGAGGAAGAGAATTTGACGGATGAGGAGGGGATGGACAGGGAATGGAATTATCCTTTTTTCTGTTTGTCCCCTCCTTCGTCCATGAAGGTAGGCAACGCATCTGCAACTCATTAGCTTGTTGCGGATGCCTATGGGTAGCGGTACTTATTTCCAGCGGCCGCTTGCTCGTTTGCCACTTTGTAATATAAAAAAAAACCGTAAAACAAAAATCGGGAAAAAGAGAATTAATATTGAAATGTGTTAATAATGAGCTTCACGTTGTACAAGTTCATGGAAGTTGAAGTTGTCGGTTTAACTCGATCCCAAATGTCAATTTGTTCGTCATATACTCTGACAATTGTATTTTCCAAGGTAATTTGATTTCCGTATTGGATGGGTTTAAACACAACTGCACTGAGTTATGTTATCTTTGAGACATTTATCAGTAATTAAATTGCGATTATCTGGGACCTAGCACTCTTTGATATTATTTGTTGTCCTACTTATCACTACATTTTTAGCGAAACTAAAAGCAAAAATATCGGTAACCTATATCTTCTATTTCAATTACTCTCACGTAATAACGCAAACAAAACAACAGTTCACAATTGAACGATTTGACTTCGTCAGTAAACTATCGGGAGATGACAGGTCAAATTGTTAATTGTAAAGTTCACATGCGATTGTAATACCGCTAGTGAGATTATAAACTAACGATGTGATAATCTGACTGTGATATAAACACCTCTACTCTACTTAATGCCGGTGTTCTGTGAGGTTGTGTCACTTTCCCCGTCAAGCCGGTACATTCGTACAACAATTGCTATTACAAGCTGTACCAGAGTTATGTAATTTGTATAAATTATTAGATAAGTTCACGGCGTCTATCCATATCTATTCCTACTAATCCCGATTAATATTATAAATGCGAATGTAAGTTTGTTTGTTACGCTTTCACGCGAAAACTACTCAACCGATCATCATGTAACTTTGTACACATATTCTTGGAGGTACTAGAAGTAACATAGGATACTTTTTATGAAAAAAAAGTATATAAAAAGCGAATTATGTATGTTCCCTATAGACTCCGAAACGGATGGACCGATTTCGATGAAATTTAGGGGGATTGTCCAGATTAGCACGTTCCTGTGTTTTGTAGCGATCGGATCAACATAATTTGTGATACCCGGGCGAAGCCGGGGCGGGTCACTAGTGTTTAATATAATAGGGTAGTTTATTTTTAATATATTGTGGCTTATGGTAAATTTCATCCAAAATATTAATATTTCAGCAAAAAAACAACATGGACATATATTTTTTGCAATTTTATAAACATTTAGACATTTCGTAACCAATACGCGTCGAGCTGTCATGGCGTCTCGAATGACGTCAAAAGGTGCAAAGCAAACATTTGTTTGCTTTAAGTGTTGTCAAAAGCTTAGGTAATAAATATTATAAAATAGATACTAATTATTACAAGCACGTTCGTTGTCACGTGACTGATGAGCGCAAAATCGCAATTTCATTTAAAAAATAGATATTTATTATTTTAATTGCGACAATTTGTTTTGGCATGTTTAGGCTACAAACTAATATATAAATTAAAATCTGCCAATTTTCTTCCTACTGTCAGGCATATTATTGATAGATATTAGGAAATAGCATGTATAATTATGGCACTCATCAATATTACAAGTCATTTGTTAATACAATAACAATAAATATATATTAAATAATTAAACATTTAGGACGAAACAACAGAAATATAGGATTAATGGTTGTCAAGTAAAAATCAAAAATAGAATATGCTAATAATAACACGATTGAATTTGACATAATTTTAATCTAATGCAGGCCAGTAACGAACGGTAAAAGTTTATAATGAAATTCTTTTATTTACGTTCCAACTCTTTTCGATTCCACATAAGTATTATTTATTACTGCACAATTAAAAACCTATAGTTGTTAATTCTTTTATTACAAATAGGATCTTTAATAATAATCTTATTTCGGTTATTTTTTTGAAGGTTACATAATTATCGTCATCTTACCGCTTAATTCCATGATTTGGTCCCGTCTTGTGTATAAACGACGAAAGAATCTTAGAATACCACTAGTTATAGCAAATAATAACGGTATCTGTCCTTTTAACAAACAAACGACCAATTTATGCGGCGCGCGAATACGCACTATTCAGTTCACTCCCTCCCACTCCGCGTGGTTTGCCGTTACTTCGCATTGACAGGCGGTTGGTAAAACCGCATTGGCGCTCTAGCGGTATGCGGTATCATAATACGATGACCACAGATAAAACAACCTGAAAAAGAGATATATAATTAGGTAGATAAAATTTATGCTTCTTTATAAAGCAGATATTCATAAACATAGATCTATTTACGTAAATCGTAAATACCTACTAATATATGTAGCGACCTGCTTACAGAGTTCAAGCACAATTGATTATATAACTCTTCCGTAGTATGATCCGATTATCAATTCTATTAATTCTGCCAACTATTATTTATTGACACTGATAATATTGTTACGTTTGTAAACAAATAAATTTTATAATTTTTTACCTAAAAATTAAATCGAAATTTCTCACTAACTCAGTTCAACATTTCTTTTCGTTGGGTAAATAGACAAAGGTAATGCGAACGTGATTCTTAATCAAGTCTTCTTCCTCTGCGTAGTCGAGGTTGATTAATATTACAACTAAACTATAATACTTGCGTAAGGCAGATCCTGCTTCTACTGTCAGAACACATCACTCAACCTACTTACATACGTACTCAAATGGTGCTTTGTGAAGAAATGCGTCAGACATTAAAAATTTTCTTTCCCAACTCTGGTAGCGTAGTCATATCTATGTGAATTTAAGAATAAGTATTGGCGACTATATTGTCTAACATAAGACATCGTAATTTGCGCTTACTCGGGCATACAGCACGGGCTTCTGACGTGAGGGCGAAGGTTGTCAATATTCCTTGTTGTTTCCATCGCTGCTCCATCGGGCCCGTTTGCGGTAATTAATAACCGCAATTATTTCTAACCGCACAACACAATATAAGGGATTTGGTCGCTGAATTTCAACGATTCAAGATACGGAGACACAACTGTGTTCTCAAAACCTTACTAATTTGTCCGCACCATAATCGATTATGCGATTTCAAAATGAATATTTGTAGTTTGCGAATTGTCTCTTAATTTGCTTAAACTAAATTATTTACAAAAGCCACTACCTTTCTTACAATAAACAGTTTCAATTTCAAACAACTGTGTCAAATGAATAGTTGTACATTGTACAGCTGTCAAACGTTATGCCTCGATCGCCCCCTATTAGCAGTCTTCGAAGTGGAAATATATTTTTTGTTTGGGCTTTTATTAATTTTCTTTTGTAAACTATCCCAATTTCGAAACAACTATGGACGCAAATAAGTATATGACCCGATAAACGTCGTATATACCATCTAATAAAAATAATTTAATAAAATACAAATGAAAGCAACAAAAGTATTTCGTTCATCGTATAGGAAATATAATGTTAGTATTAAATTGAAAACTTTCAAGTAAATTACATTTTTCCTTGTATTTTCTGGTGGGTAAATATGTTGTCCTTAACATGCGTGAACGCGGCAATTTAACTTTTCCACACATAATACAATACAAGGCAATCACCTTACAACATCCTCTACATTATCGATACTTCGGCATCATAATCGATCGTAAGGGAATGCCCCTTGTTCTAAATTTAGAGGAGGCCCTCGCTGGCGTTGAGTGTATACATGATATATGAACATATTGCATTCTGCACCTATTCGCTATTTCTATTCCATCTTCAGTCACTCTTGGACGTTATCCGTACATGCTGGCCGAGTATTTTTATTATCCGTTGTTCATCGGTCATTAGCGCGATTTGCAAGTGAAGGAGCTCACCAAGCAATAGCCATGCTTCGACGATCTATGTCAGCTCAACCCCTCCTCAGTACGATAGTGATAAAGTTAACATGAATACAATACAATACATTACAAATTACAAACAATGTATCTGGAACTGTTTTCAAGGTCATTCAAATGTATCGTATATTTATATGGTCTCCCTTTGCAATCTTTAAAACATTCATACCTCTATATATCTTTTTTACGAAAAAACAATTTCAAATATGAAACAAACAATGACAATGTCAAAAGATCGCACAAAGGATTATCTGATATCAGTGTCTGATATTCAGGCGCCCGCAGTTGTCAAACGACAAGTGTGCCATGAACGCAACCTGACGTGAACTTTTAGTTCACACACAGTTGTTTTTGAGAACAAACATGACTTACGAACAGCAATTCATTTTTTTCATATTTAGAAGACTAATGACCCGCCCCGTTCGCCCGGGTACCACTAATTATGTTGATCCGATCGCTACCAAGCACAGGAACACCCGCTGTGACAATCTGTCACAATCCCTGTAAATTTCATCGAAATCTGTGCAGCCGTTTCGGAGTCTATAGGATACATACTTCGCTTTTTATATATTTTTTTATTTTTTTATGTGACACTTATTATTACTTACTTATATTATTATGTGTGTACTACGCTTTTTATATACTATTTTTTTTCTTCATAAAAAGTATCCTATGTTACTTCTAATACCTCCAAGAATATGTGTTTCATGATGATCGGTTGAGTAGTTTTCGCGTGAAAGCATAACAAACAAACTTACATTCACATTTATAATATTAAGTAGGGATGTTGTCATACAAGTAAATTGACTTTAAAAAACTTTAGTAACACTCCGCAAAAATAGAATATTGGCAAATCTTGGCTTTGACAAAAATAGTATATTAAATTTATAGTGATGGTCACATGGGCTTCCTGTAATTATCTAACGTTTAATTTCAATGAATAGTTATTCTGTATCCGTCCGTTCGTAAACAATGACGATGTAAGTCATTTTAAAACGGCCTTACCTATTCAAGTACATGTCAGGAATCAACAAAGCTGTTGATTCTTGTACTTGCAGCTAATAGCCACATGACTGTATCACGACAAACTTTAAATGTCATTATATTTGATTGACTGATAATTGACTTACTTAAGTACAACTAAAACCACCTCTATGTATTCGCGATATTCTAACAAAATGTGATTTATCATTGTTATGTTCTTTTCTATTATTTAAACAAGTGTTTGTTATAAACAGCAAGTAAAACAGCAGCATTGCTGTGAGGCTCACTCACCGAGGGGGGCCGTGCCCACTAAAACCACACGCGTTCCCTCATGGCCATTGTGTGGACGCCGTGGGAGCATGGCTAGCACGTGACATCGCGACGCCGATTGGCCGCCCCGGAATGGGGCCCCGTACTGCGCCCTTAAAAGCCAACATGGTCCGCACGTAGGAGAGGACACCGTGCAACACAGGTTTGGGAGTCTCGTTCTCACTCACTGATGCCGCCTTGAGTTTTTTTATAGAGATTCTCTCCTCGTGGTCCCCGTCTTCAAATACGACAGAGGCCCGCGGTCCAAGCGTCACCGCCGGGATTCCGCAAAATACGGCTGCAAGGCGAAGGTGTAACCCCTTTTTCTAAGGATAATATCGTTTTCAGTTACGGGTAGTCATATGAAATTGGTAATCATCTCCCTGTTCTTTTCCCACGTTAAGTGGGGTAGGCACAGTATGATTCTAGTCCATACTGTATAGGTTTTGGCTACGCCTTTTACGGCCGGCCTACTGCCTGTCGCCAACCCTCCTCGGGAATTTGTTGATATGTCCCTATACATTTGGACAAAGTGTAGCTGCTGAAATGAAAATCCCTTCTTATCTTTCTCCTTCGGGTCGACGCGTGTGTCTTTTTCTATTTTAATATTCTTACCGCTATTTTTCTATTATTTCTAAGTATTTGGTTTGAGGTAAAAGAGTTAGCATCTAAAATAAAAAAATGAAGCGCCTGGTGAAATTAAATAGCATTTTTATGTTTTAGGGTTATGTAGGTTGTAACTTTATGGTAATCGGTAGAAGGTAATCGTGTTGCGATATAAAGTTTATCTCTATCTTTATCTCTGAAAAAACTGACAATATATCGGAATAAAATAAATAAAACTTATAAGAGGTGAATTAATTTGAAGTTTTCCTTATCGAGTTTCATTACAAGATAAAAAATTATCTTATCTAATCAAGTTATTTGTAATTAATTATTTAATTATATAAAAGGAAATAATAATCCTGTGAAAATTTGTCTATGCTGAACACGGTTGCTAAGTAACATATAAGCAAAATAATAAAACTGAGTTTAATAAAACACGTAAAGTTCGCTTACGTAAAGCATCTATTGTTACTTAATTTTCTATTGCAACTACTAGGTGGCGTTATTCTCAATCTACAATGGAATTATTTTTTCTTAGCTTAATAGTCCTGATCGGGAATAAAATAATAAAAAAATATATTGTCATCGGCCTTCAAACTTTCAAGTCGATCGTAAGTTTGTCAAAATTTCATGGCAAGCATAGAATTTGATACTGGTTGTATATCGCGTTCCATACAAATTGAACATTCAAAAGCGAAGTTATATTTTTGTCGCGAATGATTACCAGCGTATACTATAACTACAAATGTCAATCTAAATTAAATTAAATTTCATAACATATTTTAACAGTTTTTAATCTATCGTCTTTATGTATCTACATCTTTCGTTGTATTTTTAAGGTTAATTTTGTAATGTAGTTGAAAACACATAACATGTTATGGCGTCCCATAGCTATTGTTATATATTTAATTATGTATAAAATATTCAGAACACATTATTAAATTAATTATTTACTTGTGAAATGTAAATGTTCGTGTATCTTTCATTGAAGTATAGTTTTTACACGATTTCATAGCACAAACCGTCATTTTTCAACTTGTCAACAAGGTGGTTTTGTATTCGTGTCGCGGGAATCGAATAACTGGATTGAGCTGGATTTTACGAAGTCACCAAAAGGCCACCTAAGGTGGCTTCAATTTTGGCTCGCTAATGCTCCATCTGTAGTATGTAACATCTTTGATCGTATGATTCCGTTCCTGGTAGCTGCTAGCTCCAAAATAAATAGTTTTAAAAACTTAATAAACAAAATTTTGAACAAAAAAAACGATAACCTTAAAAATATATATTCATAAATAATAAGTGCACAAAACGTTTAAAATAATTATACGCAATTAAACATAAGATACAATTCTTAATCATATTTACATATTTTTGGAGCCGGCATCAGCTAGGGAAATATCAATATACGACGAAGCCTCAAGAAAACTTTTTTAAACATGAACTTTATACTATACTAGTGACCCGCCCCGGTTTCGCCGCTATGTTTCATTACATACAGAATCCATTATTTAAATTTTAACACATAGATTTTTGTAATCATTAACCCAAAAAATATTTCCTGAAGTTCCTTGTAAGAATAGTGGGACTAACTATTTTAATTATCGCAAGTCTTCGCCATAGCGTACCACACAAAATAGTGGGAAAATCAATATGAGAAATAAAAAATAAAACTCCTTACAATTTAATTTATTTATTTTGAGCTATTACATTGCTAATTAAGGTGTCAATGGGCTCAGTGTTAGTTACTACAAACACTGAGCCCATTGACACCTGCATTTACTAATGCAGCCGGTAGTGCGCCACCCGTGTATGTCGAGTGGTCGATAGTGCGCCACCCGTGTATGTCGAGTGGTCGATAGCCACCGCAACACCATTCGTCAGCCCACGTTTTATAGTAAACCATAAAACTGTAGTTTACTATCAACGGTCGACATTGTGTCAAGTTAGATGAACAGATCGCTAGGTTGATCAAGATTGCAGTCCCCGGTGAGGTCCAATCTGTAGGTTTCATGTTATTAGTATTCTACTTGTATTTTAAACGTATAAGAAATGTGATCAATGTTGAGTTATATGTCACCGAACAATTGTCAATTTTGTCAATTTTTACTAGACTAAGCGTATTATAAAATGTCAGCAAATTGTGAACTGAACTTGTTATTGTCATTTCAACAAGTCAAATCCTCAGATTGTGATTTTGCTGGCGTCATTACGTTAAAGTTAAATTGGAGTAGAAGCTATGTAATTATACATTCGTTTCATTAAGTTGTATTTCTTAGTTATACATAAAAATGATAGCTTAATAAGACGTTTGATAAAGCAGAAATAAGTTTCTTGTATTTGAAATGATATGTCAAATTGTATAATTTGACCTAGACTGTTTACAGTCTAAATTATTAACTAATGTGTATAATTAGCACAACAATACGAGAAGAAATGTGTTTATATCTGAGCTCTAACACAGAAATTACGTCAGTATTTTTTAAACTAGTAAACATCGCATTGATTTAAAAAAAATGAAAGTCTAGATCTGTGTCCCTGGCCTTTCTATACATCAATGATCCTTTATTTTATTTTTTCGAGTAAAGAATGAAACAAAAGTCTTGTACCAAGGTGACGTTCGTTGTTTTTTGAAAGCAGAATTCGGTTTCAAGCCGGAGTTGTCTATGGGAAAATCGAATAGATATTTCGCTGATACCTTAACGTTAAACATTAAAAAAATAAGCTTCGGATAGTATTTCATTAGTTTGATAATAAAAAGGAACGTCGTGTTAAGGAATCGCCGGCCGAAGTGAGTAGTATAAATTCCTGTAAACAACGCGTTGAACATAAGCTTGCATCTGGAAGGTACGGACAGCTCCCTGTATACCGGTATAGTTTCGAAGGAATCATAGTCCCTTGCGAAAAAGAGATGTTGCTCGCTAGTTGGTTCTTGAAGAGCAGGCTTCGACATTAGAGTGGTGGAGTCGACGCCTGTAGAAGAAATTTAAAATTATGCCAACATATCAAAAATTAAAAAATAACCTTGATAACACAACAACGGTAACAGTCTGCAAGAGTAGTGAGGTGCCGGAGGACTAATTATTAAAGGACCAGCCAATGCCCCTTTTTTATCTTTTTTAATTAAGCTTTTATTAGTATTAGCTTTATTGGGAAGGGGTTGAGCATTTACGAGGGTGGGGATGAAGAAATATCTGTCCTGTCTTCTCTGTGCATTGTGTGATGCAGATGCCTATGGGTAGCAGTCACTTAATATAACAGTTATTAAGGATAATATCGTTTTCTTATTGAGATAAAGAGGCAAATGAATGAATGATTAAATAAAAAGGCTTAATGATTATAACAGCTTGTTTTAAATGTATTATTCCTACCTGTATCTTCTGAGTTGTCATTTGACTTTTCTCTGAGTAATCGTTGAAATTTTATCCTCTCATCTTCTGTGTACACATATCCTGGTACTTCTGCTAAGTATTTAGTCCAGTAAAGCAAAGAGGGCGTGTTGACGGTCGGATTGGCTGAGGAGATACCCTCCAGCATGATGTGGGCCATGTACTCGAAGTACTCCGGTGGATCGCTAAGACAAGGGGTATAGACCCGGTGCAGTATCAGTCTGCAAACTTGACGTGTCTCTTCAATATTATCCCGACATATATTGTATCTGTAACCATACATAATTGCATATGTCACCGGCCGATTGTCAGAGTAGACACTTTGTAATTGGGCAAATTCTAAACGGTCGACACATTCTCAGTTAAACGAATCATTGACAATTTGAGATTTGCAGTCCTTTTCTATTGGGGCGAAGTGTGGCAGGCATATCTATACATATAAATAAGTGAAGTGTCTATGTAATATCAAAATAAAATTTCCATTCTCAATACACATACGGTACTTACAACAAAAATACAATTTTTAAAATTTTTGTCTGACTGTCCGTCAGTTTGTCCGGTCATTCCGGGTAATCTCCGAAACGACTGAACCGATTTCGATGGGACTTTTACTGGAAGATAGGTAAAATTGAAATCATCTTCTTGCCCTTTTCCCACTCATGTGTGGCTGTGGCATATGATTGTAGTCCATACTTTATAGGTAATATTGTAAGGGTTATAATTCAATGTAAGCAAAATAATTAGGCAACCGCGCAAAATGTTAAAAACCCTAGAAACTGTGAAAAAAATGACGCGTCGTCGTATCGAAAACGCCGCCCACTGCCTGCAATGTCACAAAGGTGTCGGTACTGTGCCATACACCCCCACCACCACAAGAAGAAGGGAAGAAGAATAAGATTTGGAGTATCAGTACACAATCAACATCTACCTCTCTTCGATGCCAATCATGTATCCTATGACGTGCCAAAATTGATTGTATGCGTCCCAGTCATCTTTCTGCAACGTCTCGACACCAAACCTCTCGTGTTTTAGAAACGTGAAGCCAATAAATCCGAAGAGCGTGAGATTAAGATCCCTCTGAGATATGAGGCCTTGTCCCTTCACCATTGCAGCTTTGCTCATAACAATATGACGTCTGCGAACTTTTAAAATAGATTCCCAAGAACTGAAAAAGGACATAATTGTTAACATTAAATTGTTGTGACGTAAATAAATATTAAGATAAAATTACTAAACGACGTTACGTTGATAACCACTGAATGGTATATCAAACTTGTTTACATATATAACAAAAAAAGTTATTGTTAAACAAATAAAATGTAAAAAGTAATGGCAATGCGTCAATCGGCGATTCAATGACGTTATTTAAGTTATAAGAATAAATGGACCTTATTCATTTACGTATGTGCAGTACTTTTCCAATGCTATGTAACATCTGAAAGAAGGGAAAGTCATTTATTTGCTTTTATAATGTGATTTTAATTTATATTAAAACGAGGAAATGTCACGCACACCACGTGTATCCCAATTTTTCATAAAAATCATTTACACATTTGTTTGAATGAATGTATGAAATGAGTCTATCATTTCTTTAAAAAATACCTATCGATCTACAGAAAGACGGAGATTTAAAGTTTAGGCAGCCCTAGACTGAGTATGCATTATACCTAAAATTATGAATAATTTTGGGACAGATAAATTATCATGGCAAATACGTCACAGCAGTTGCTGCTACACGCAAAACTCGGGCAGGTACAATAGAAATTGATACGGAGACGTTGGAGTTTGATATTTAAAATACTGTATTGATTTGTAAATGTTCCAATTTGGAGTTTAAAACTTATTAATCGGACTATGTTTTTTATGTCACTTAGCTGCGGCGTCGCGTACATTTGTTTAGTCAACCTGCTGATTTTCTTTAAATTTCATATATAATTATTCCCGTATAATTACTTTGAATGTATCAAAAAGTTGTTTTTGTCACAACAATAACATTACCATAGCAACGGATAATGTAAATAATGGTTTTATGATTTTAATCTATTTCCCTTCCTTTCGAGAACAGTTTATTTTAAGTTTAATATGTTCAATAAGGAGCAGTGGTGGCTCAGCGGTTTAGACCCCGACTTACGTACTGTAGGTCGTGGGTTCGAACCCAGGCAGGCGCTTTACTTTGTGTAAATTTATTTCATCACCACTGCTCCAAAAACGGTGAAGGAAAACATCGTGAAGCAACCGGCATGTTCTTAGAACCATCAAATTCGAAGACATGTGACATCCACCAACCCGCACTGGGCCAGCGTGGTGGATTACGGCTCATTCCCTCTCTCGGAGAGGAGGCCTGTGTCCCTGCAGTGGGGAACATTCTAGAAAAGGCCGATTTATTATTATTTATATTATTTTATTATGTTCAATAAATACCTTTATTGAACACAATAAGCTTGAGCACGGTGGGCAACAGTAAGGGGCGCGGTGCGGGAGTTGACGCATCAAGCGCACAGTCTCGACATCGATGCGAGACCCGCGCTCGATTTTATTTTGGCGCGTAATACTTAGTTCTTATTTTGTGAGAAATTCTAAGATAAATCATTTAAGATATAAGGTGTAAAGGATTATCATAAACATAATGTGCATGAAATTGTATGAAATTTACATGATCACATTAAAAATCTTTAGAATTTTCTGCTTTTCTGTACTATAATATGTTTGTATTATAAATATTAACCTCCATCTTGAAGGACTCTAGCTATTGATGATAATCGCACTAAAATGCGTTGCGTAGTTTGAAAGATTTAAGGAAGCAGACAACGGAAGCGACTTTGTTTTTTACTGGTCAAGATAAGTGTAGATTAACAATTGAAAAACTTTCTTACTCACTAGCTGCCTGGCTTAAGGTCGCTTTCAAACCAGGAGACGGCGTGGAGGAATGTGGAGATGTATCGCTTGAAAGCCGGGTACACATCGTTGGAGCGTCGGGCGCCCACCAGGATCTTCAAGATCGACGGCACAGCGAGGACGTTCACCAGCCCCAGTAACATCGCGAGCGTAAGGCCGTAGCAATTGTGCCAATAGAAACGACGAGCCCTGGAACATAAGATTTTCTTAATCCATAGACATAACTCCTTCTCCATTTTAGCCAGAGGCAAATGAGCAAGCGAGTCAGCATGTCATTAACAATTGTTCGACTACTTATAATATTGCTGTATAAGTACGACTGAAAAGATGGTACGGTACACACAAGTTTAACATCAGTTTATTTACTCTTCTCTTGAAGGCATCCATGTCAAAATTCTACGGAAACACAGGCAACTTGTTCCAATCCTTTGCCGGATGAACGATGAATGACGATTCGAATCGTTTCATTCTAACGGACAGTATATCTACTATTAAAGAATCGAGACCTGGAGGTCGTATGTTTTGTTTTAGTTACGGACGCGTTGCCAACATTTTTAATAAGCAACGAGGAAGAGGAGACCCTACGTAGTCTCCTCTTCCTCGTTGCTTATTAAAAAGACTAGCGAGAGGATTTCCGACTTTAGATTTAAATAGTTTATTATAAATATTTAAGACAAAATATTTTACGGAAACTGCTAAATAAGGTACAAAAGGAACGAATGAATCATCAATTTTAATAAAGAATGAAAACGAAAACGATTACGAGAAGTTTATCATAAATTGTGAATTTCTTTGGATCAAGCTAAGAAATCCTCAATCTACAGCATGAGGCATAAGGAATGGAATCTGTCGTTTCGTAGTGCAGGTGAAAGTTTAGGAGAACTCACTGATTAAACTTGGCTTCGTCGTACCATTTCGGAAGTTCGAGTTCTAGTCCGTCCATTGTTCGCACGTCAGACGGCGTTTCAGCGGCCTCCTTGCTCAATAGTTGATCAACGAAATCTTCCACTAAAATTGAAAACGAATCGACTTCTATAAAAAGGAATCCATAATAGTACAGCTTCCCCATTTACTCAATATATGCGTCAAATCTTACAAACCTAACCTATAAATTTTATCACGCGTCCGTTTGTATTTTGCAAAAACCTTGAAATGTGTAATGTCAGTCAGTATTTTTTTCTGATTTTAAAGTTTTTAATGAGAAAACTAAAAAAATACACGTTTTCTTTCGTTTTTAATGTCAAAAGTGAACATGGTATTGACATTTTCAAGCCGTGGTCACATTTTTAAACATAAAATATAAAAATCTTAAGAAAAAAACTCAGAGGACTATTGATAACAAGTAACAGAAACATCGGGACACGTGTGTCGTCATCTTCCTCGCTGGAAATTATTGTAACCTGAAACTGTGTGTGAATATTGTAATCCGACAATATCGTAGCTACCTATCGGTCTATTTTCTGTGCTTGGAAATGATGTTGGTCACTTTTTAGAAAGGTTAGCGAGGTATAAAGTTACCCGAAAAGTGTACAATGAAAAAGATATCAAAAGAAACGGACTAATATTTTTCACGTATCTTTTAATACTAATTTCTGGCTTCATAAATATTCTTTTGCAATTTTATGTATCACTGTAACGACGCATTTAAATTTTTAATTGAATTAAGTCAGTAATATACAAAATTGTAATGAATAATTTATACAAAGCATATCGAAAATATGATTTCAAATTTATTTTAATCTATATCGCGTATCGTAAAATACTAATACACGTGCATACAGTTGATAATGAGCTGGGACCTTGTCAAATTTACATCCACGTGACGTCAGCCGTAATTAACAAAATAGTTGTAATATGTATTGAATTTTATGTATTATTACGGAATTATTATTGTCAACAACACATTTAATAATTGTGTAGATATTATTTAATAATAAAACCAAATATTAATAATCTGTTTTCTTCAGATAGATAGATGCAAAGTTAAATATTATGCCGCGATAAAGAATTTACTAAGCGTAAGAAGGTTAATATTTTGATTAAGATTATTTAAATGTCGTTCCCAAATTTTCAATACCCGTAATCAATTGTGACATTGAATTGTTTTTCATATATAATTAATAGTATTACGAGCATGAGCGTAAAGTATTTTTGTTTTTAATTTAAAACAAAGATGACAAGTACTGTTCGATGACACGAAATTACGTCACGTGTATTAGCAATTGGCGGGGCTTCACACACAATTCAAATTCAGTGAAACAGATGGGAAGCAACAATAGTTTCAAAAAAATAAAATAAATAATCAACAAAAAAAACTTAATAAAAATGAAAATACATGAAAAATAGGTCGTTGCAACTGTTCTAAATTAAAATAAAGATGTTGCTCAAACATGGTGAGCGGTGAGTGGTGCTTTCACGTTCAGATTTTCCCCTACCAAATATCGTCTAACGCGGCAAAAGAATTTGTCACTTTAAAAATTTAGGGCTCACTTTTATGACTATCGGCGTAGAGGTTCTCTGACCTTTCAACAGTCTTGGAAACGGCACAAGCACGACGCGATTCTTTACATCGGATGTATGTATTATGATTATTATTGTACGGTTGTAAAAAACAAATCTTGAACGATGGCTCACTTGTAATTCTTCAGACCGACTGAATTCCATGCAACACGTTGTAGAAATGTATTTATAATTTTTATTTTATGCATAACAGGTTCACATGGCAAGTTTTTTTACTCTTTGTATATGGAATAAACAACTAACTTATACGAAGTAGTATGCAAATGAAAGTATTTTTTAATTATTTATCATTAAAATTTGCACACAGGTTTGTCAGGGGTACAGAAAATGACACGGGGTGCTTTTTACCTCGAAATTAAAACAGGTCCCAAGGGGTAGAATAATATTTGTAACTTCCATTTCCAACATCGGTTGCCATGGTAATGTTCAGTTTTACAATAACAACTTTTTGACTCAAGTTACCCATAATTCGAAGTTATTATACGAGGAATAATCTTACAAAAATATCCAGCGTAGAAAATAGGAAAAGAATTCGTGTTAAGCCGCTAGTAAGTAATACTTAATGAACATAATTAGGGTATTTATGAAAAAAGTCTAGGTCAGATACGCCCGTAGGCTGACAACAGCGGTGATATCACACGCACTGTTATATTTTTTTATTTAATCACCTCTTTGTGCATGTTACAACAACAGAAGACAAAGTAAAGTCTTATGGTTTCCTTAACCGCTTTTAAATTCAAATAAATGGACACTGGTACAGGCGAAAACAGTATTTAGAAATCAATTATAATAAAGCCCTGTATTATTAAAAATCAATAGAAAACTAGTTACTTTAACAGTGGTAAAGCCCGCAACGACATCTGTTGCACGAATGGGTCGGCTCGTCCGGTGAAATACCCCGACCTCACAGAAAACAGGCGTGAAGTAGAAGTACTCTGCGTTTCGTCTGATGAGTGACTTAGTCAGATAATAGCTAC
Organism: Papilio elwesi; assembly: GCA_029849275.1. Taxonomy (NCBI): domain Eukaryota; kingdom Metazoa; phylum Arthropoda; class Insecta; order Lepidoptera; family Papilionidae; genus Papilio; species Papilio elwesi. The sequence goes on along the minus strand of CM056707.1, from coordinate 2,399,485 downwards.
CGATCGAGCCGAGGCTCGGCCCTCTCGGGCACCCTCGAATCGGAATGCTAAACGCGTAATGAGTGACAGCCCAAGCCGAGGTCCCCTCTCGGGGGCCCTTGAGCCGAGTCACTCCATGGAGCGTCCACCGAAGCGACCTAAGAGCTCGGTGGCCTCCCAATCCGGTAATAATATTAAAGTAACGGCCCGAGCCGAGGTTCCCTCTACGGAGGGAGCCCTCGAGCTAAGTTACTCTTAAAGAGGCTTAGGCTAGGCGCCCTCTGCGCCCTGCCGCCTCGAGCCCGGTGTAGCTGTAAATGCCCCCTCAAGGCAAACAGTGACCCATCAGTCACAAAAAAAAAAAAAAAACTGATGAGTGAGATTCGCTCTGACACCGCCGTGGCGTTCACATGTCCGGTGGCTCTCAGCGAAATTACTTTTTTAAATCATCGTGTTTTGTGCGTGCTTTATTACATCGTCATTGTTCTTACTCGGTGCGCAGCTTTTTGCTGCTTGCATTCTGTGCGCTAGTGTATTGTTTTCGTTTCGGAGAAACTGCTAACGACGTGCAGGTGTCCTCGGTGACGTCACCGCGTCGCCCACGGCGGTCCGCGCCTCCCGCACGGGGGGCAAAGCCATCGTATTTCGTGTGTTAGTGATTGTGCTTATCCGTGAGCGAGCCAAGGATTTACACGTGAGTCCGTTCCTTTTTGCCCAGAAGTATACATCCCCCGCTTATTGCGCTAGGCAATAAGCTAGGCACACACCCCGGCGCACCTAAAGCGCCGGGACTTTCCGCGAACTGTCTCAGACAACCGGCCCAAATCATGGAGTCCGAATTTGCCGACTTCGTGCGCTCCCAGCACCCGTCGATCTGGGAAACTTATATTAAGTCGCGAGACTTTGCCCCCATCGCCATGCCCGTTTCCGTCCGCGATCCCCGCATCGCGCGCCGTACAACTCAGCCGCCACAGGCCGTCACCGCGCCGTCGAAATCACCACGTGCCCCCGCAACGCCTTCCCCGCGTGCCCCCCCCCCGCGTCCTCCGTACGCCCCGCACCCGCGCCTTCTGCGCAACCGAAAACAGCGCCCTCTGCGCGCCCCCTAGGTGCTTCCTTAGAGCGCCCGAGCTCTGCGTCCTCCACGCATTCCGCGGCATCGAGCCGCAAAAAAAACAACAATACACCGACCCCAGGGACCTCCGCGCAAGCCGCTCAGAACCCCCAACCCACCATCTCGGACTCATCAGAGTCCGAAAACTCCGACTCGTCCTGCGCCTCCGACATGGAGATCGACCAGCAGGACCCAAACGCCGATGGCTTCAAGGTCGTCACTAAAAAGCGCAAGCGGGGAATCAAATCCCCGCATGTCAGTAGCGCCCCGGCCAAGAAAACGGCCCAACCGTCTGCGCCGCTAGAGCCGCGCAAAGAAAAACCCCCTCCGCCAATTATCCTTCAAGAGAAGGGAAAATGGGCAGCCATCTCGAAATGGATGGCCGCCAAAAACATCACAAGCCTAAAAGCGCAGTCAACAGCGCAGGGCGTCAAATTCTACCTCGAAACGGTAGACGAGTTTCGTAGAGTTACGAAGCAATTAAAGGAAGAAAAACTAAGCTTCCACACCTTCGCCTTGCCAGAGGAAAAAACTTTGCGTGTAGTCATCCGTGGCTACCCACTCGAGGAGGAAATCGCTTTCGTGGGCGATGACCTCAAAGCCCAGGGTCGTATCAAGCCACGCGCATTGACCGTCGCGTACTTCAACGCCGACGGTCTCCTTAAGCAAAAGGAAGAAATAGGCTTCCATCTTAGACAACACAACATCGACGTAATGCTAGTGCAAGAAACCTTTTTGAAACCCTGCAATCGCGATCCCAAAATCGCCAATTACAACATCATTAGGAACGATAGGCTTACCTCCCGAAAAGGAGGTACGCTTATCTACTACAAAAGGAACTTGCACTGTATTCCGATAGACACACCCACACTCACCAACATTGAAGCGTCAGTGTGCAAAATCGCCCTCACAGGTCACTCACCTATCACACTAGCCTCGGTGTACCTACCACCGAAAAAACAAATGCTAGACACAGATCTCAGATCCCTGCTTAACTTGGACACTTCAGTTATACTAGCAGGCGATCTAAACAGCAAACACGACAGTTGGCACTCACGAACAACCAACACAAACGGCAAGGAGCTATATCGTCTATCGGGCCTACGGAACATAGATGTCATAGCTCCCACCTCGCCCACACACTACCACAAAAACAACAGACTTAGACCCGACGTCCTAGATGTCGCGGTTCTATAGAACATAACACTCGACGTGACCTCTCTAGAAGCGCATGACGAGCTTAACTCGGACCACCGCCCAGTTATCTTGAAACTGGGTAGAACCTTACACAGAACTCCCGCGTCTAAACCCATAGTAGATTGGCACTCAGTCGGGGTCAAACTCGAATCTACTGAGTCCGATCATCTAAAGGATATCCCAGACCATATAGAATCCCCCGACACGGCCGTCAGGGCGATAAACTCACTTACATCCCACCTCCAATCAGTCGTCGAAAACTCCACAAGGATGGTCGCCGATACTAATAAGTGTTTCGACGATCTTCCCGCGGATATTCGACGGCTGATAAGAACCAAGAACGCCGCTCTCAGGCGTTACGATAAGATCCGTACGGAAACGAACAGATCAATTTTGCGCAATCTCCAAAGAGAGGTCAAGGCACAAATCACACAATTTAAAAACGACAAATGGGATAACCTGCTCTCAGATCTCGAGCCTTCGAAAACAGCCTACTGGAGGCTGGCTCGAGCACTAAAAGCAGAACCTAGGGCATCAATGCCACCCCTGACCAACCCCGTCGACAACTCAGTCGCATTCGATGATCTAGAAAAAGCCGAGTGTCTGGCCGGCTGTCTAGAGAGTCAATGCACACCCTCCACTTCACTCACAGACACAACATTCATACAAAACATCGACCAGGAAGTGGAACGTAGGGCATCCCTCCTTCCCGAGGGCGACCCTCTCGAACCAATCACCATCGAAGAAATCGCGCTCATTATTAAAAAGGTTAAGCCTAAATCATCACCCGGTCCCGACGGTATTAGCAACCGCCTCCTAAAGGCCCTCCCCGCCCATCTTATGATGCTACTAGCCAGCATCTTTAATGTTCTCCTTACGAACTGCTCATTCCCAGACGTTTGGAAAGAAGCCACAGTCATTGGCATTCTAAAACCCAAAAAGCCACCTAACACGCCATCCAGCTATCGCCCTATCAGCCTACTGTCCACCCTAGGCAAAATTTACGAGAACATTATACTCAGTCGACTCAAAACTTTCACCTGTAAACTCAACCTCCTTCCCGATGAACAATTCGGCTTTCGGCCGCATCACTCGTGCGTCCAGCAAGTTCACAGACTCACTGAATACGTCCACTCAGGCCTCAGTGAGAAAAAACCAATAGGCACATGCGCCCTATTCTTCGACGTCGCAAAGGCCTTTGACAAAGTCTGGCATAACGGGCTTATCTACAAGCTTTACGTACTCAAAGTGCCAGATAGGCTTGTACACATCATACACGCTTTCTTGTCAAATCGCTCCTTCCGATATCGGGTTGAGGGCACATTATCGTCCGCTCATCCCATAAAAGCCGGAGTCCCGCAAGGCTCTGTCCTATCCCCGCTGCTATTTTCACTCTTCACAAGTGACATTCCGAAAGACCCGCAAGTCAATCTAGCACTTTTTGCAGATGACACAGCCCTCTACTACTCCAATCGACACCTAGGTAGAGTCACTATTCGTCTCCAGGCCGCAGCCACCCGGCTAGCCGAGTGGTTTGCCAAATGGAGAATAGAAATTAATCCCGAAAAAAGTGTAGCTATACACTTTAGCCGGCGCTGCCCCAACGGACGCATTACGACTGCGGGCAGACTGAAATTAGGTCAAATCTCCCTGTTCGGGCAACCTGGCAAAAAGCCGCGAAGTACCTAGGAGTCACACTAGACAGAAAATTAAATTTTTCCGCCCACCTCAAAGAAATCCGACGTAAAGCTTGCTTAGTAAACGCGAAACTCCACCCACTCACATGCTCTTCCAGCAAACTGCCCCTCCGTTACAAACTGCTGCTTTACAAGTCATGCATTCGGCCCATAATATCTTACGCGAGCGTAGTTTTCGCTCATGTACAATCTTCCAAGATAAAAACACTCCAAACCATACAAAATCGCTTCCTTCGTAAAGCCACTGGGGCTCAATGGTACCAGCGCAACGAAGACATCCACAACGATCTCAAAATAGACACAATCCAGGAACATTTCCTTGAAATCTCCAAGCGCTACTTTGAAAGCGCACCTACACACCCCAACCCCCTCATAGTACAGGCCGCCGACTACGTTCCAAATCCTGATGCTACAACCGCAAAACGCAGACCCAAACACGTCCTCACGATCAAACACGATCGCAAAGACGCACAAACACAAGCTCCGAAAAGACAACCCACGTCAACCTCTCACCGTCCTCGCCTTCGAGTACGACGACAAAGGATACGCATCGCGGACACTAATCACACCCGCGGTAAAGGGCGGTTCTCACCGCCCCCAGCTACTCGATAATCACACAGTTGGCGATCGTCGGGGGATAGGTACGCTCCTCCCCTCGACGATCAAGTAGACAACATCCAGTCCAGTCATTATTATCTTCAACGATAAACGAATCGACCGAAGAAAGCATACAAGTCAACAACAAAGGTCTTACTAGGGGACCTAAAATTTTTTAATTTTTCCAGCTCACGATCACCCGGATCGTGAGCCCTGTATTAGATGAAGCTGTAAGAACCGTCAATAAGGTTAGCAGCAACGACATCTTCGAAAACATACTACTACTGATGAGTGAGGTGCCGGAGGCATAATTTGAATCCTCCTCCCCTTCCTACCCTTTCCTAATAAGGATAGGATGGGAACGGGAAGAGGATTGGACGGGGAGGGGGTTAACGGGGAAAAGGAACTATCCTTTTTCTCCTCTATTTCATCCTCATCCACATCTGTCCATTAGGCAACGCATCTGCAACACATTTACTTGTTGCGGATGTCTATGGGCAGCGTTCACTTAACGCCAGGTGATCCGCTTGATCGATTGCCACCTTATAACATAAAAAAGTCAAACACGAGGACTTTCCAGCACCAACTTGAATAAATAAATAAATCACGACCACGACCCAAAAAGGAAGACTTTGTCTCAGTAACTCCATATGTAGTTTGTTCCAAATAAAGATGTAAAGCTAAGTGTAAACAAAAAAATATCACAAAAAAACATGGCGGTCGTTACACTTCTTATACTTTCATCGGATATGTTGTAATTTTATGCAAATTGTGAGATTTATCTGATGTTAAGTTTCAATGAATATAGGCTGATGTGAGAAAAAGTGGGAAATTCACGAATTTTAGCGACCAAGTGTACACCTCACGTGTACGCTTTTTTACAAACTTTACATTTTGATGTGGAACAAACTATATATTTATTAGGTCGGCACTTCTCTTTGCTTTCTTCAGCATCCGTACACCAACATAATTCGCAACGAGCATACCGCCTGTCCTGCGCATGTCACCAATGTGGTCCGTGTATGTTAGTCAAGGTCCCTTCGTTCACTTTTGCATGACATAAAATGACTACCAAATATTTTAATTAATTAATATTTGAAGCTAAAAGCTTCGATTGTGAACATGGCTAATTAAATAATCATTAAAACAAATATTAATAATAATTACGTAAGCAGATATATTTTAAATTTGATTTAATCCATATACTTAACACAAAATATTATAAAGATAAAAATACTTTATAATAATTACCTTGTTTATTCAAACATTTGTATAGATTACAGTTCCTCAAACCAAATTCAAAAATAAATGACTACTATATATCACGGCAGTTTATAGTTTTAATGTCATGAATATCTCAATCCTCTCTAGTAATAGAAATACGAACGTGTTTGTTTGTTAACGCCTTAACGACTGCCACTCCTCTCCCACGGATCACCTGCAGTTAAGTGACCGCTACCCATAGACATCTGCAACAAGCAAATGCAGCAGATGTCTTGCTTAATTTCTGCGCATACATTGTTGGGAATATAGAAAAGGACAGGATACCTTTATCCCCAAATAAAACTTCGATCGAAAAATATTATTAAGTATCGGTTGCCATGACAATGTAATTGACAGAAACGAGTTCTAACATAATACTTTGTGATAAGCTTGATACCCGAAACGAACTCACAAAATGTCCAGCAAGGAAAATAAGAACTGAATGCGTGCGACGCCGCGGGCTACATATAGTATAACAATGAAAAGTTATTAGACAATGATAAGCTAATGGTGTAATGGAAATACTCTAATCTCCATAAATGGGAGCTTTAGACCAGTTATGTAAGAAGAATTCATATACACCAGAATTTATTCATCAAGTCATCAGATCTACGCTTGATATTAAAGCAATGAATTTTACAAAGATGACCTTTGTTCTTTCTCACTTTGCCACTTTTTACTAAGAAAAAAAACAAAGATGGCCGTGACTTGTTACTCTGCCCACATGTTGACTTTCTTTCAGTTTTACTGCTAGGCCAGTGCTTTCCTAAGTTGCTTGGGCTCCTGGCTGTCTTGGAAAAAGGGTAGATTTTTTTATGTAAGTAGGCGCCAAACGAGCAAGCAGATCACCTGATGTAAAATGAGCGCTACCCATAGATATCTGCAACAAGCAAATGCGTTGCATTGCACTGATAAATAAATAATTAAGAAGAAATGAAATCGCCTTACAAATATTTTTAAGCCGCAAAAGAACATTGAAATCTGGTTTTAAAGAAAATTAAACAAAAGTTATCAGAACATTTCGATGGGAATTGTTTGCGCAAAACAATAAAAATTTTTAACAGAAGGAAGAGGTTATTAATTCGTATAAACGTGTTTTTTATGTTTGTTAAGGATTGAAGATGTTTTCAGTTCAGTAAGCGTGTTGATGACGCTGGCGCTGACACATGTTGTGCATGTCGATCTCGCGAACCTATAAGAACCCTCAACAAATATCGTCTAACGTGGCTAAAGAAGCTTACACTTCAGTAAAGTACACAAGTCATTTTACTGCTTAAAGCAACCTTTGTTACATTGCAGTTGCCGGGTGGAAAATTTGTTCAGAATTTCGAGGGTTTTTAACTTTATATGCCTACCGTACTTCGCCCCATTAGAAAGTGCCTAGAAAAGAACCGACATATTCTCAATAGTTCGTTAAACTGACAATGTTCCGACCGCTTAGAATTTTCCTAGCGCGATTATAATGTGCCTGCCCTTACAATTGGTCAGTGACATATAGATTAAACATAGTGCTCTGAGAATCTACAAAATAAACGATGTGTAGTTTTATTTAAAAATAATAATACAACGTCACAGAGCATTGTCGTATACGTATAGTTATTAACATATTTATTTGCTTGGTGTTTCATTTACATAACTCGACTGTTTCATTTACAATTACTACACGCTATATTGTCCTAATGAAAGAACACTTCAATTTTGTTTATGGGTATATAATTAAAATATTTTATTTTATGTTTATAATATAAAATAACCGTCATTGGTGCCATGCTAAACACGATGCTAAGTTGTATACGTAGATGTGTGAATTTAGAAGAAACGAGAGAGATGTGCCCGGAACGTACCCATTTGGGTAATGGAAGTGGGAGCGTATTTATTTATTTTTATTTAAATGCCAGAAGTGACAAACTCAAAACACTCGGGGAAGCGTGACATTAGTTCAAAAAGAAAAAAATAACAACAATAAGCCTTTGTGATTTAACAATAAAATTCAAAATTGAATACACGAAAAATAAATGGAAAAGCTCTCATTCCATTCCATACATTAAAGAACAGCATTGCGTATTGCCACATTCTGACTCCGAACTATTGTGCCTAATGCCCGGTAATTATTAATAATGACCAGTTAAATCGGGCAATTAATTTACTATCGAAACTTAATTACTTACCACATTTAACGGTATTATCTATATTGCTACGTGATCTGATAAAAGATATGCCTAATCTAATATATTCTGAATTTTATTATTCCAGTTATTTATAATTTTGATCATTATAAGTTTTATGATCATCAGTCAGAGCATCTTCGAAACGAATTATTTTAGTTTTATTTTTTAATTAATATAATTTGGCTGTTTGTAATATTAAAATAATTTGTCGGAAAAAACAAATTTTTATGTTACAAATATTTTAGTGGCAGTTTGGGCTAGGGACGTCCAAGGAGAACTTATATCGATCAGAAAAAAACAGTGCTTTCCAAAGTTGACTAGGGTCCGACCTATCGAACAAAAAATTCCAATCTTCCCAAGATACACCCCTACCTCTGTACATTACTAGCAATGTTCCGACACGCGTGCAACTAATGACCACTTGCTCGATAAACGTATGCGTTCGTGCTAGTAATGAGCACATCTGTCAGTACCTTTAGGCAGGCGTGAAGGAGAATTATTTTTGGGTTTCGTCTGATGAGTGAGGTTCCGGAGACCTAATTCTGGTCCTCGTCTTCCATTTAACATATATGACTGAGTTAGTTATTGCGTTTTTATTTTCAAGCTATAAAATCCCGTTTCGGCAGAATTTATGTCTCGAGCATTTCGTAACATATAAAATGTTAACATGTAAAATCTTTAAATTAGACTTTTAAATTTCCTATTAGGATTTTTATTCAATAAATCTAACCTTGCGGATTAAATTAATTGTAGCGTCTGAACAGGCCTAATCCAATTGATTAGACTTGTTATTTCCACCAATATTGGGTGATCATTTACATACTGTCTCATATCAGCCAAGCCAGTCTCTATATATTTAAATAGTATAAAACAAAGTCTTTTCCGCTGTATGTTCGCTTAGATATTTCAAGCTACGCAACGGATTTTAATGCGGTTTTCATCAGCAGAGAGAGTGATTTAAGGGGAGGGTTGCTATGTATGTTGTAACATACATGATAAAGCGGAGAATTGAAAGAAATGTATATCTTAAAAAGATCTACAAAAAAGTCAGCGTTGGCATATCTCTATCTTCTACGGTTATCTCACATTGACCATTTTTACCTTTAGAACAATCAATTAGAAACAACACGCTGTTTACCAGGCTGATAAAGTATTCAGTATCAGTTATTCCTTATCCTAATAAATGTTTTACTTTTACTGTAACGTTCTGACGGATAGTATAAAATATATCAAAAGTTTACAAAACTACAAGCAAAGGCCGAGCGCTGCATTATGGTTACAGATAGAGCGTTAATCCTTACTAATAATATAACATTTCATGTACATTTTAACCTTTTACAAAATATAATTTAAATAATTATCTTATGATTTATCTCAAAATAAAACCTACGCGCGCGAAAATAAAATCAAACGCGTGTACCGCCGCCACATGCTGACACTTTACTCAATTTGCTTACATAAAATGGCTTAAATTATTAGCACCGTATGAATGGAGATGCTCAAGTCCCGGGTTAACTTGCGATAATGTGCTGTGTGTAAATTGGTCGTTCATTATTATCTTCGAACGCCGGCAGAACCATCTCTACTGCCAACAACTGACCACATTAAAGCAAGAAGTTGAGAGAAACTGAACGAAATCGATCAATGGTGTTGTCTTATATCAAGACAGCGCTAGACTGCACACATCTTTAGCCTCTCAGCAAAAATTAAGAGTTTGGCTGCGAGTTGTAATGCATCCGCAATATATTCCTTTGGTGGTTTCAAATTAACATCAAAAAAGGACTGTCCAAACTTTGTCCCAAGAACCTTCAAAAGATGGCAAAAGATGGCAAAAGTCAGAGGGAAATGGCACATATATACTGTTATTACCTAAATGTAAATAAACTTTGATTACTTATCTCTTGAGTTTCAAATAAAATGAGAAGATAAATAACCAACCTATAATGGTATATGGATCTATCCTACATCAAGTCATCTCTAGTCTGCCTTCCTCTTGACTCCCGATATCTATATTCTTAGCATTTTTTAAATATTTAGGTAAACATTAAATGTCAAAACAATTGTATATCATACCAGTAATATCTTCCATGACGTAATTTTAAACAGCAAAGAAACGGTTACACGAAAACAGAAGGAAAACTTTTAAATCTCGCAGCACGAGAGACCTAGTGCGACATTCTTGCAAACTGGCCGGTAACAAAATGGTCGTTATAATCACTGCCTCTAGTTTATGGTGGATGATACTGATCTTTTATTTTGATAATTAATAGTGAATTGTATAACAGGTTACAAAAATACTTTAATTTCAACGAGATAGAATTCCGATTTGCGTGAGACATAAACTTTTACGCTCTTCACCCAGAGTAATAGGCAGAGATTCCTATTTCATACGGTAGGACCGCTTAGAATAGGCACATGACCACGGCTTGTTGATAGTTTTCTACAAGACAGAATAAGAAATAGGAGACTTGTAGATATGAAATCTGAAGGAAAAGTATCATTTACTTTTCCTTACAATGGGAAAGAAATTGAGCTTCCAACGCCTCATTTTGTAAACAAAACGGAAGAAACCTCTACTGTATTCCGCTGATGTGATGACACTTCTCCGGTCTGACTGCGAATTGTGTCTCATGTGAATTAATTGCGAACTCAACTCTTACATTACAATATGCCTCCCTTAAACTAATTTTAGTGGGGCTGAAACCCTACGGTGGTCGCCCACAGTGTTGACGAGCGGTCTCCATTTGAAACAGAACCGCAATCTCCAAATCGGTTGCGGGCCGCGGTTCTGTAGTCCATCTCGGGGATATATAGTTATTACACTTCTATCCTTTCAATGAACATTACGCCCACTAACTAATATGTCAGGATTCAACCATTCTTGACTTGACAAGTGTTCTAAGTCAAAAACTTATTCCAAAGACTTTGACAGTTCCATTGGATAATAATTTTTCTCTTTAGGCAGCTCCTGTCTTGTGATGCCTTCCTGAGCAGTTCACGCATTTAAAGTTGTTTATTTCGGAATTAGAAAGAAAGAAATATGCAATGAAGGCAATGAATTGTTGCCATTACATTTCACTACACTGAATTATTATTAGCCACATTAACTAAATCAAAATATATTAGATAAATAAAAAAATAAAACAAGTAATTTTGAGACTATAGTGGCGAATAGGTCGCGTATCTCAGCCTATAGCTTATAGCCTACAACAAGGAGCGTTGTTTTTCAGTTAGGGCCGCGCCCGTAATTTATTCTCTATTAACTTTTTACAAGGGTATTTTCCATTTATACTTATTTCATCATCAAAATTAAGACGTATTTATACGGGCTTATATTTCATCCTATTTATATATTCAACTAACTGCGCGCCTCGGTTTCACCCGCCCTGCAATTTTACTTAAACGAAATGATATTACCTACTTAATACTAACCTAACCTCACCATCATCTCCCTGCCCTTTTCCCGCCTTTGTGGAGTCGACACAGTATGACCGTAGCACAGCTTAACAATCACATATGATTGTTTATTTTAACTCTGCCAGTTATTACGACCGGCCGCCTGCTTAACGTCAACCCCCTTCGGGAGTAATAAGCTACTAACATAACTTAACAAAACATATTACATAAGATACAACACATACATAATTTCTAAAATCGTCTAAATGTACAAAATTACGTGAACTTATGGGAGAGTTCAATATCTCATACAGAGAAGCCCTAACAACGTGTTTGTCCCTCAGGAAGCAATACCTGAAACTCAAAGAAAATATACCCCATCTAAGCAATAGTGCAGAAATTCCTCTAATTGTACGTGTAAATACTGCGTTACTATTATTATTGACAATACATAATGCTGTACCAGTCCCAACTTTAATGTATGGAAGTGAGAGCTGGGTTTGGCAGGACAAGCCTGTTAGTAAAGTTAATGCCGTTGAGATGCGATCCTTAAAAATAGCGTAATAAGGTATAAGTGTGGCTTGAAAGTGGACGTTGTGACTAGATTTGATAAAGGTATGCTTCGGTGGTTCGGGAATGTTGAAAGCATGAATGAAGAGAGAATAACGAAACAAATTTATGTTGCAAAAGTGAGTAGCAGTGTTGGTACGGGAGGCCCTAGGAGAACTTATATCGATCAGATAATGACTTACTCAAAAAGGGTGATATAAGGAGCACCCATAACCGACGAGCATATATGAATGTAGAAGAAGCGAGAGAGGTGTGCCAGGATCGCGCCAAATTACACTGGAGGTTGCACAATCTCCGAAAATGCACTGTTTTGTACTTTATATAAACCTTCAATCGCCATTTTAAATATCATAATATATATAATTAACTAAACTGTCATATTCAAGTGAACAGCTATTTTAATTTTAACTCTCTAACGAAATAACTTCACAAGCTTCATTATTCTTTATTGTAAAAAATAATAACAACAGCCTACTTTGCCATTATTTTTTAAAAGGTGAACCGAGCGGCAAATGTATACTCCTACCGCCTGCCAGAAATAAATACTCAATGACTCATTTTGTATTAAATAAGTGCTAAATTAAGTTAAATTAAATACAACAAAATACATCGCTAGTATTGTTTGCGATTTAACTAGATGGCGCTGCTAGTAATGAATCAAAATCGTTAATATTCCCTATATGTATGCTTAATATAAAAAACCTTATCTTAAGTATTTTTTAAAACAAATGTGGATGTTATATCTGGATAGAATAAATTAAATTAAAATGTTTTTTTCGATAATGTTATTTAATTATTGTTACTATTATTTCTCTATATTATTCTATATTCTGTATACGATAAAAAGGTCAAAAAACACAAATCAATTTATTTTAAATACACTAATTACAAACATGGTTTTTCGACGAGCTTAAAACCACTATATAAAATTTCTTAGTAATTTTGAGATATGTTCTGATACTATGTTAACATTAACCGTGCCAACCATAAGCCTTGCCTCGATACAAGCTTTTTCTCTACCCTTCTCTCTGAAAAAAACGAGATGACAATATGTTTCGAGTGAATGTTTTGGACAGTTTAAACCTTGTAAGCCAGTGTTACCTGTAACAGAAACGCGGTACGAAAATATTGAGAACAACAAAAAATTTAATGAAGGAAAGGTTTTTTATTTTTTGTATTTTATTTTTTAGTTAGTAACTTCTGTAATTTCTTTACTTCTTTAAAATATTTACACATTTAATCATAAAAGTGCCTAATATATTATATTATAATATATATCTGCTTACAATTTGTTTGATAATTAACACTTTCTTGTTTATTTCACGTTAACGCTACGTTTTTCTGTGAATTTATTATTCGTGACATACAGACCTCTTTTGTTCAAAACATATTAATATAATGACTGTGTGTTATCTGAAATAAAAAAAGTTTCACTTTAAAAAAAACTAAATAGAGCGAGAGGTGTCGTGAGACCCCTAGACCCCCAGTATAAGCTATGTTCCTTTGGGTTTATATTATCAAATAGAAAATATAATGCTTACAATAATTGGTTGTAACTTGAACATTACAAAATAACATTTTTTTTAATCTTTATTGTAAAAAATATATTATTTAAATAAAATATAAATTATTATATAATAAATCATTGTTATTAAAAAATAAACATATCACTAACTTAATCAGTACATTCAATATAGTAATAAAAAAATGTAGATGGGACACAATCTCTGCCTATCCCTCTGAGTTACGGGCGTGAGCGTACATTTGGTTATATTTTCTATCTAGCTCCCATCCTTCAAACGTTCAAAAGAAACACTTTTCCAAGATATGGACTACAATCCAATACAATACGCGGGACGCTAAGATGTCACAGGAATAAATAGAATATGATCCCATTACAGGAAAAAGGTATGCCAACAATTTACTACAACTGCTAATGTCCTAAATTAACATAACAATTACCCTATATTTACGTAAGTAAAATTATTACATAAAAATCAGACGTTTTCAGGTACCATAAAATATGTATTCTTTCTTCTGTAGGGCAGAGGGCGTCCACGTTCCGCCATCTTGTGCTTTAAATGTATGATGCCAAATAATTTTGTCTAATGTTTTTTTCTTCGTTATCAAAAAGTTCTTTGCCACGATTCATAAATAAAATACCTTACTATTAGTTTGAAGAGTCGTCATTTAATAACATGCCAGAAATGTCGCAAACGAGCCAATCACTTGGCACCGATGCTTAAACAACGAAAAAAACTAGAGCAGGAATTGCAAATGCCTTGTATGATATATAATGGAGAGGTTAAGGTTTCCGGTAACCTCATTTACTAAACTAAACGCAATAAAGTGCTACTTACACGCAGATTTTCTATTAGATGGTAATTCCCGAATCAAGCTAATCTCTCTGGCGTTTACCAAAAGGCCAGAATCGCCTTGTACCAGGGCTCTGGTTGAGGATTGTAGTATTCCGAGTTAGGTCTAGGCGGGGTCTCATCCAACGGAGATTCGTTGAAAATGTTCACGTAAGAATTTTTAATGCCGTATGCTAAAAACGCAACGTATGGAAAATATTCTGTTAAGTTAACTGATAAGACAAAATAGCTGTTAATTAGCACTCGGCCAATGTTTGTACTGTAAAAAGCTATAAAAATAGAAAAAAAGGCTAATTTATATTTGGCTGCTAGGGGGAGCTTCTTGTATTCGGGCGCGTTGTCCAGAGTGTCGTAGTCTTTGAGAAATAGCAGCCGAGGCGTTCGCTCCGGCAAGCCCTCGACTCTTGCGTCTTGTATCAAAGATGGTGCATCTACGCCTGAAATATACAAACAAAAATCATTACTTTAACCCTATAGGTACACTATATTATTTTATACATTGCACTTTCCAAATATCAATGGTTTTAAAATGTATTATCATTATTATTATTACTTGTAGCATGAAGTAGGGTAGTATAATCAGCTTAGCTTGTCTTATTAAAGATAGGACCTATCCTCATTAGGAAAGGATGCTCGCTCCTAAGCGGGAAGAGGATTGAATACGAAGGGGATGAATGCGGAAAAGAAAATATCCTTTATGCTGTCTATCGCTTCATCTGTCCATTAAAAGTACGCCTGCCTATGGGTAGCGTGCATTAGGTGGTCCGTTCCCTTTCTTCAAAAACAGGAGCCTGCTTTTGTAGTTTTTTGAACTACCCTCTGGTTGCAAAAATAGGAAAAAATGGAATATTATATTTACCAACGTCGGGATGTTTCCCATTTAACTCTTGTTTAATGCGTTTTTGCAGATCTATTCTTTCTGCTTCGGTTAAAATAAACCCGGGGACGTTGGCAAGGTTCTTCGTCAGATACATCTGGCTCCCAGATTCCATCGTACCGTTCACGGGCCACATGCCGTCCATCATAACGCGCGCCATGTGCTCAAAGTACTCCGGCACGTTCTCCAGGCAAGGAGTGTACACGCGATCCAATATTAGTTGGCACACCTGCCGGGTTTCATCTATGTTCTTCCGACATATGTTGTACCTTTAATAATAAAAAAAAATAGTCTCAAACGTGGCAAGGGCAAAT
This sequence comes from Papilio elwesi, assembly GCA_029849275.1. Taxonomy (NCBI): domain Eukaryota; kingdom Metazoa; phylum Arthropoda; class Insecta; order Lepidoptera; family Papilionidae; genus Papilio; species Papilio elwesi. The sequence continues at coordinate 2,383,938 of CM056707.1, read as the reverse complement.
CTAAAGACATAGATAGACCATACCATGCCAGATAGCATCTTTAAAATTAATATTGTATGAAGGAGATCAAATGACAACTTCAATGGATAACAATTTAGTGGACCAAAGAAGGACATCTTGGATAAAAAATCTACCCTAGTGATTTTCAGAGCTGCGGTATCAAGAGACCAAGTTTATGATCACCGATTCCCGCAAGAAGACGACAGACAGAAGAATAATCAATTCCTACGTGGTTTTAAATAAAATTGACAGTACTAACCTGTCCTCCAATCCTAACATGTGACCAACAACACTCCATAAGTGGTTATACGCCTCCCAGTCATCGTTCTCTTGCTGGCTCACGCCTATGCGATCCGGCTTGAGTACTGCATAGCCTATAAAACCGAACTGAGTCAAAGCTAAGTCACGCTGGGACACAGTACCCTGATTCTTTAATCGTGCGGCGCGACCACTCCTCAAGTGTCGAGATCGAACTGCGTGCAGGGATTTCCACGAACTGAAATATTATTAAATTAACATATATACTAAGTGTTAACTTGATCAATATAAGTTCTCCTTTAACGTTTGCCAACTCTCCCATTCGCTTTTGGAACATACATTTGTTTCCTCGCTCTCTCTTCATTGATCCTGGCAACATGCCCGAACCACCGAAGCATACCTTTCTCAATTCTAGTCGCAACATCCACTTTTAAGCTACACTTTTCACTTTATAACTACTTTATCTTATTATTCAACGTTAACTATTTTTTATTTCTTTTATTAAAAGCGAAGTAATGAGTACCCGTAACCGACGAGCACGTATGCGTAGGTCTAGAAGAAGCGAGAGAGGTGTGCCCAGATCGCGCCAAATGAAATAAACGAAATTTTAACAGTAATATTACTTACACACTGCCGGGCTTAAGGTCGTATCGGAACCAAGACAACATATGCAGGAATGTTGATAGATAGCGCTTGAATGCTGTATACTTTGAGGACGATCTCCGCGATCCGACCAGCACTTCCAGGATGGTGGGCACGGAAAACACGGAGACAAGGCCCGAAGTCATCGCGGCGGCGAAGGCGAAGCTAAACCTCCAGAAAAAATTTCGACCCCTTAAAGAATAAAAAAATAAATGAGAACTACATTACAGGCAGCAGTTATTTTTGAAGTGAAAACTTCTTTAGCTGCATTAGACGATACTTGGTAGCGAAAAGTGTTATAAGTTCGCGTGAACATGCTCAACTTGCGTCAGCAACGTGCTTATTTGAATTTAGAACAGTTTCAACGAATTTCTTTTCATTAATTTTTGTATATTCCATTTTGAATGTTATAATTAAATCACAAGGGTTTATTTTTCTTTATTATTTATTTATTTTGAACTGTTGTCGCGCCTTCCCATACGATTTGAGTTTTCATTCGTGTGAACGGTCCTTATGACTTTTTATTTTTTATTTTTATATCATGCATGTAAACGGGAAAATCTATGAAGTTTTTATCGACTTAATGGTTTAAACTAAGCTAGAGTTAATTGTGTGTATTTTCTTACTTATATTAAATTTTACAATAATCAGAAATATTCTTACCTGTTATACAAATTTCCGTCAAACCATTCTGGCAACTTCATCTCCAATTCATCTTCTTTCACGGAGTCTGAAGGACGCTCGTAGGCCTCCTTGCTCAGCAGACCGTCTATAAACTCATCCACTGAAAGAAATATGCTAAACAATGTTGTATCTGTCGTAATTGTCTTGATATTAGACCACAGATACAGATGTAGTGTAAAAATTTATTCAACCATTCCTGAAAAGACACGTCAAGCCTTCATCAATTAGTTACATACAAAATAATTAAGATAAAATACCTTTCCATGTCGATATTAGTCGTTCGCACTTTCAAGGATTCGTTTTTTATTTATTTTTTCATTACAACAACAATATAGTGTGTAGTAATAGTAAATGAAACAGCAAACAAATAAATGTAAAAATTACGATACGTCTAGAAAGCGTCGACAATGCTTCGTGACGTTGTATTATTTTTTTTAATAAAACGACACATCGTGACTATTGTATTTTGTAGATTGATGTAGTCTATTCTGAATAGGTTGACCTTTTAGTTATATATGTTTTTAGTTAAAATACGATCTTTAAAATTATGATGATTTGAAGTTTATCACAGGATCCCATTGTAAGGAAAATTAGTTCATTCTTTAGATGGCGTTACGAGTAGCTGTGCACAATGTACAATTAGATAACTAAAAGATAATAAAAGTAACTTAATTGAACTTTTATATTAAAATGATGATGATTAGAAGTTTATATAAAGGTAAAAAGAGGACAGTTTCGGAGATTTTGTAAGCTTCAGCTAGGCACACTGAGCATAGCACAGCACACGCACGTATTTCGGAGTTATACACATATTTAGACGATTTTAGAAATTACGTATTTCTTCTTATGTAAAATGTTTTGTTAGGTAAGGTTAGTAGCTTATTATTCCTGAGGTGGGTTGGCGTTATGCAGGCGGCCGGCCGTAAAAACTGTAACAGAACCCAGTTCAAACAATACGGCCATTCTGTATCGATCCGGGAAAAGAGGAGAGCGATAATGGTGAGGTTAGAGTAGTATTAAGTAGGTCATATCATTTCCCAACAACAACCAACAACAAAACAGCCTTTTCTAGAATGTTTCCCACTGCAGGGACACAGGCCTCCTCTCCCAGAGAGGGGAATGAGCCGTAGGTAATCCACCACGCTGGCCCAGTGCGGGTTGGTGGATGTCACATGTCTTCGAATTTTGTGGTTCTAAGAACACACCGGTTTCCTCACGATGTTTTCCTTCAACTTTTTTGGAGCAGTGGTGATGAATTAAATCACACAGAGTAATTCGCCTTGCCTGGGTTCGAACCCGCGACCTACAGTACGTAATTCGGGGCCTAAACCGCTGAGCCACCACTGCTCGCCAAATACGCGCAGTGGAAGAGTGTTGGGCCCATATCATTTCATTTAAGTAAAATTGCAGGGCGGCTGAAGCGGCGGGGCACAGCTTATTATACACCCCACTTAGAAAGAAAAAGTTTTAACTGTGTTGAATATTATTAATCTGTTTATTTATTTAAAAAACAAAACACGCATAGTGCGTGTGCCTCAGTCACCGATCAATAACCAAATCACCTGAACATGGATAGAAGTTTAGATAGAAATGTCCAGCTGTTGTTTTTCTTTATTGCCTAACTCTATGAAAGTGGAAACAATGGCTTGGAACAATTGAGGTTAGTTTATAGTTGGCGAGAAAATAGAAAACATTTAGGTAAACGCGCGCTAGTACGTATCAGTACAAGAAACAAGTTTCACGAACTCGGCTGCAGAATGCTCCAAAAATTCAACGCTTTTTTATTTGTTTTTTTATTTCAATTGTGTTATTGTGACTGGGTGAGAATTTTATAAAAATATATATTTTTTTAATTAAATATATCTAATTTTGTTATTTTGTAAAAAAAAGCGGTACAACGATTGCAACATTCGCTTAATGGTTGTTAATATTTCTAAAAATAATAATGTGGTGCTTGTTTGTTACTTGCTATCACTAGGAAGTATCACTAACCTAGTAACTTTGCAAGCTAAGTTAACAGCGAATACAGAGATAAGTTTAAATGATACATTTGGAACACATTAAAAAAAGCTTTATATATTTCTTCTAAACTGGCGCGTCCGTACTGACCATTTTAACTATTAGTTAATAAAAAATACAATTCCATATTTTTTGTTCTTGCTAACAAATATCTTTAAGTGCTGTAAAAAAACCGTAAAAGTATTGTATAATTTAGTGTTTAGTTAATTTATGTTAATTAACTTTGACGCTAATATTTTAAAAACTCGGACTGTGCTGGTACAATGTCATGTGTTTTTTTTTTTAAATTGGTGCGTCGAAAATATTACTCGATTGTTGCAATTTTAGTTTAAATGAACAATGAAAAGAAATCTTATTGAGGTTAACCATTATGTAAATAATTATTCAGTATGACTGTATACATACTAGTTGTGCCCTGCGGTTTCACCGTGCTGTTTAATTTAAACGGTTAATAATATTTTCTACTTGTTATTTTTTTAAATAAAAATCTGCACAGAAATCTGTTAACGTGTTAATTTGGCGAAAGCGAGTGAGGCTCGCTCTGAAACTGTGTGCAACAAAAAGACAAGTTATAATTTAATATACGAGTACTTAATACTCGTGCGTTATAGGGAAATATTCAATTTTGGAGATAAGATGGTATGAAAAAAAAAGGTTACATGACATTTTTACTTATAGCGGTGGGGAGCGTGTCTACAGTTTTTATTTATGATTTTTATTAGCTCGGCTTGTTGAAATCGTCAGATTATCTTATCACGTTACCCTTGAACAATATCCTTTAAAAAAATAAATGAATTGGCCGCGCTCGAGTACGTACAGGTGTTTTGTTTAACAAGTTTGTTATTTCCGCACTCCTTTGAGTCGCGCTCAAATCTATACATTTACAAGTTATCTATATCTTTACAAATTTTTTACAAATTTAATGGGCTACACTAAGCGCGCAGCTCTACATAGATAGCTGATTTGTGGTGTACCAAGTACCAAGGTTCCTCGATGTATAGTTCTGATTTGCTCGACGATGTAAAGAAATCCCCGCTTCGGCTCTTGTACCGTTTTGTATATAATAATGTCAAATGCAATAAGAGTTCTTGAGATTAGCGCATTCTGACAAAGAAACTCTTGTTCTTTAGTTTTAGACATGAAAGTAGACGGACATCTTGGTAAGGTTAGACCTAACAAAATACGGATGGATTGCGTGAGGAAAAAATGAGTGTCTGACTATTGAGATACTAGTTGTTACAAAGGTTCGAAAGAAGTATATACGTAGTGCGGACGTTACTTACAGTGTGATCAGGACAATGAAATGATGATGGTATTTTAGTGGGTTCCCGGATGGTTAAGAATCCCACGAAACTCGAGAGATGGCGCTGCCACCGGGTAGAGGTTATTGAAGTGTTTATAGGTACTAGCAAAATGCCGCAATTGATTTGTAAAAGTCCGAATTTGAAGTAAAAGAAAGAAAATCAAATCCTTATCATTCGATTTACAGGTATCAGAATGGTTGACGCCGATTCGCGATCAATAGTGAGTATAACGCTGTTTTATTATTTACAATTTAAATATCATATCCAACACAATTGTTTGTCTTTCCATTGTTTTTTAAAGTATGACATCATCACAAGAGAGAATTCGAACAAACGCTTGTTTATGAGTTGATATATTTGACAGTGAGTAAAAGTATCAAGGTATGTACAGTTTGTCAGATTGCAGCAGCTCACATAGGCCTGCTCGACTTGAACACGCGGATGTAGTTGCGAACATGGCCGTGTGCCTGACTCCAACCCTCTTCGGGCAATATGAAAATCCTATTATTATTTTGAACCGTACCCAACCAAGCTTAAACGGCGGATTCGAACTCACAACCATGTTGTGCGTCTTTTGTAGTCCGTACCATCAACCATTACCATTACGCTTAGTAAAAATTGTATGTAACAAATTCATGAATTGAATATGTAGTTAAAAACATGACCACTGACCGCTGACTATATGTGAAACTTTAACAGTAAAGCACCTGGCAGAAGAATGAACAAAATTGACATGAAAGTGTTAGACGGGGATAAACTGACAATGTTCCCGGCACGCGCAGAAGGTTTAGAGATGCCACGGAACAATCTGCTGTTTCAGACAACATCTAATATCTCCTTAGTGAACGTAGTGCAGTCTCGAAACCTTAAAATAACACTGGAAACAATTTTGGGAAATGCTAAGAAATTAGCGGAGAGCTTAAAGACGCAAATATTGATAGTGCAAGAAAGAGAAGAGAGATTAAAGGAGACTATCGTAAATGGGAGGTAAGTGTTTGCCTTCAAAAATTTCTCGGTTTATCGAGACCGACCTTCTTTAGCCAGTACCAGTAACTGATGTGGTTTGTATTGGTCACATTGTTAAAAGTACATGGGCGACTGAATTTGTAGTGTGAAGAGGGTGGATAAAATTAAGAATAAATATATTAGAAGAAGTCTGAAAATTGTGCCAGTGACAGAGAAATTGAGGAGCTTGAGGGTAGCGTAGAATGTAGTATGAATGTGGATGGTTACAATCGTAGAAGAAGACCGAAGAAAGTATGAATGGACTGTGTGAAAAATGATACTGTCCAATCTCTTTATGGATGATTGTTCAGTAGGTAGATTAAATTTGTGCTAATTATAATGAATGATTAAACTGGTAGCAGCATCAGCTGTGTCTTTTTATTTTACCTCAATGTTTTATGTCTGGTTTGGGTTTCTTTCTCTTATTATGTAACCTTTTTGGATAATCAACTTTATTTTATTTTTTTAATTAGTTGTTTCGTTCGCCGTAGAAATGTCGCTCAGGGCGCTGGTTGTGCTAAAACCGGTGGAGTAGATTTATTAATACTTCTGGCACTCTGAAGTGCCTCAAATCCAATTTACTTTTCTCTTTAGTCTTCCCTTATTTACAAAAAGATGAAGACTCTTTTGATCATTGCGGATGTTAACACGCAGCGGTAATAATATACAAATAGAATAATTATCACAGGATGGGAATAACGACACTGACAGTATCGACACTGAGAAAACTACCAAAAAATTATATTATCCGTGACGGCTTTTGGACTCTCTGCAACGGCATTGTTCAACACCCGACAGCGCAGCAAGACGTCACGGCGACGGTGTTCAGTAACCTCTACGCTGTACCCAGGTGCATAGGACAAGAGGTTTGTAATTTCATACGAAACATTTGTATTTCTTGTTTCCGCAACCTTGTATTTCTTGCTGCCAACCGTCATCCGCAGCTGGACTTAAGACCTCATGAGTCGCCACAAAAATGATTCTGACTTCCTCGTCTATGTCTATCTACTGTCTATACTGACTTCCTCGTATATGTCCATGACTGATTGACACGCTCCACAATTATATTTTAGAGTGTGATCAATGCCCTAGAGTGGTGTGATGACTGGAAGCTAGACTCAACCTAATTATTTTTTAGCTTTTAATACGTTATAATTATATTTATTTTCAACTAGCGGTTCGCCCCGGCTTCACACGGGTAATTAATTTAAAAAATTATAATTTTAACATACACTTCTTTTTGTGACGGTTTACTAAGAAAAAGTACATTATAAAAAATATATTTGAATAAGGATTAATAGGTATGAATGATGTGGCCTAGTTTGAACTATTGCGTATTTTAACATAAAAAAGTCTAGTTATTTTGACATAACTGTATTAGTTAAACATATGGTATCGCGGACTTTTTGTACGTAGTCATGTTCCTTATAAAATTGTCCTACTTTGTTCTATTGTGATCACGCGATATAAAGATTTTTTTTCACATGTTGGCTTACATTATCGTAGTTGAAACATTATCGGATTGAAAGTACTAAATTGCACTAAGCTACATTTTAACTGATTGGAATAAGTAATGAGAAATCTTGTGTCGCGACAAGTTTATACGTCAGTGGAAACCCACGGTGATAGCCTGCACCGGACTTGACTGGTCGTGACACGGTTTAGCAAGCTCAGAGCTCTCGTGCTTAACATTATAGAGGTTTAGTCCAATCCTATCCCCCATTTTTTGTGTAAATATTTATGTGTATATTATAATTTTTCTACATGTTAACTTAAAAAAACGTATAACAATTATTTTTCGCTTAAGTATTTTATTTAAAGAGAATATTTTTTCCAGTTGACTTCGAAGCCGGACCCGTGCGTATTTAACTCTGTCATAAAATACGATACAATACCATCGCAGAAAAGACCGGAATATTCAGAAGAAGAGTATCTCTGCCTAAAACCGACGTTCAATTCCACTTTAGAACAGTATTTCAGTGTGACGAAGCGAGTCGTCAACCAAACGTGCAAAAATGGTACAAATCTTACTACCAATTATATTAAATAAATAAATATGCGCTCAAGCCCGTATTCCATTTGGTACGCACTGGCACACCAATCTCGCTTCTTCTACATTCATACATCTACGCATGCATGCTCATCGGTTATGGGTGCTCCTTATATCTCTCTTTTTGAGTAAGTCACTAATCTGATCGATATAAGTTCTCCTATCGCGTACCAACACTGCCACTCACTTTTGCAACATATATTTGTTTCGTAATTCTCTCGTCATTCGTCCTTTCAAGATGCCCGAACCGCCAGCAATTATATTCTGATTCAATACTTAGTTATTTTATGAAATGTCATTATTCGAAAATATTTCTAATATAGTATATTGTCTGATAACAGCAGCATGATTCAGTTAAATTTAATGAGTGGTTTAACGATGTTATGTCTATGTTCAAAGCCTTAAACAAATATCTCAAGGCCGCCAGACATTACTCATTTACTAAATGTAACAAAATAGTATGCAAATGTGGCGCGGCGCGGCCGGAGATGACCTTAAGCGGTAATGTCGGCCGAAGTCGCTAGACATCTTGGTTCTCGATCTTTTTAGTCGACATCTGCGGCGACATTTGTCCCTTAAGGAAACGAGGCTTTAGATAAGTAAAATAATTCACTAAAAATCTTCTTAAATTCGCCAACTAAACACTCATCCTCATCAAGGGGGGCAATCTACTACCGGGCTTTATGGGCTGCGGCCCGCGGATACATACGAAAAAAGCGTTTGTATCGTTGTAGGTTTCGTAATAACATAAATTAAGATAAAAGCATTAAACAATTTTACGTTTACAAACTGACGATGTTTACAACCACACGGTGACAAATATGTCACAGTCATAAATTCTATACGCCTGCCTTTATGAGCTAAAACAGTTATAATACTAAATAATTTGATCGTCGACCGGGCGCTCGGTCATCTTTTTTTCGGTCTAACCCTCAACACGCATAATAACGTGCGATAAAGAACTCCGTTCTAATAATAGATAATAACATTTGAAGAGTGGCAACGTGACCGACATCGACACCGACCAGTGAAATACCACGACGTCACAGAAGACATGCGTGTAGTCGTCTGATCAATGAGCTGCCTATAGATCTTTTTCCCCTTCTATTTCCTAATTAGAAATGGATGGGAGGAGTAAAAAGATTTGATAGAAGAAGAGATTAATAGGAAAAAAATATCTATTCTATTTTCATTTGTTTTTAGGTGTTGTAAGAAGCTTGGCGGAAAATGCATTGGAATGTGGCTTGCGAGTGTTGTCGGATTACACGTACTATCCGAACCGACAGATGGTGACGTCGTATCTACCACTGGAGTACTGCGAAGGCTCTCACGGCTCCTGCAAACTGATAGTCGCTTGGCACCTCTCCAATTCGAGCGTCGAGAATTTCGAATTCATAAAAGACGATCTAAATTTCAAGAACTACTTCATGAAACCTGCTACGTTCCTCAACAATGCACTGTATTAGGTATTTCTAAAATAATTTTAATAAAACGTTATTAATTTATAACTATTTACTGAAAATATGTTAATACCTACCTAACATATATTAATTTATTTCAAGAAAATAAAAAAAATATATTTCAGCTAAAAATATTATGGAATTAATAGATTTCATTGAAATTGTCTCGTAAGGTTTGAAATAAAAGCTTAAATGTATAGTGGTAGAGCCCGCAACAACAACATCTATTGCACGAGTTGGCCGGCTCGACCGGTGAAATACAACGACCTCACAGAAAATAGGCGTGAAATAGAAGAACTCTGCGTTTCGTCAGATGAGTGAGGTGCCGGAGTCCTGATTTGAGTCCTCTTCCCCTTCCCACCCTTATCTTATAAGGATACAATAGGAACGGGAAAAGGAAATATCCTATTTCCTGTCTATGCCCTCCTCTGTCCATTAAAGGTAGGCAACGCATCTGTAACTTGTTGCGGATGTCTATGAGTAGCGTGCACTTAATATCGGGTGAGTAACAGAAAAACTAATCTACTAAAATTATCTTATAAGTTCTGAATACAAATAAATTATAATAATTATTTATTTATATAAGTCACGGGCAAAAACTTGTGAGATTACGAAAAATCGTAAACGTAACTTTATTGTGAGATGTCACGATTAGTATTTGTTATTGTGACATTGGTAGCTTGCTAATTATTAGCAAAAACATACAGGATTTCCCTAACTATTTGTAATAGTAATAAGTAAAGGTTACAAATAATTCTAAAGTGTTCGCTGCTCGCTGTTCTGAAATGTCTAAGTGCGCCACAACGCCAAGAATAGATTAAATATAATAATATCTTCATACTCACAAGGTTACAAGCATGACTACTTAGCTATACTGTTAAAAGTAAACTATACTGCTTATGTATACAGTTCAAATATCCATTTGGCACGAGTCTGGCTCACCTGCCTCCCTTCGACATTCATATCACACCCATTATACATGTTCGTCGGTTAATACCTATAATAATAATACTGCATTTATAGTATGTCACCAACTTGGTCGTTATAAGTTCTAGGTCATTTGCTCACTCACTTTTTGTCATTGTTTTTTAATTCTTTTATTATTTGTGTATTGCTTTTGTTTTATATGTACCTGGACTTAATGCCTAAAGGCATCGTTCTACCAGTCGACTACGCGTTAGAAATGTGTGCTTAGACAGATAGTAGGAGTGAAACTTTAGTGAAGTTTAAAAGCTGAATTGTCCTTTTCTTTGTTACGTGCATTCATCAGTTGCGCTTATTTTTATTTTTTTTAATATCTTCTTAACTATTGGCCAGGAAGATATAGTTCTAAAGGCATAGACATATAATCTACTTTAAATTCTCTTGATAATTAAAACATGGATAAAGATTCATACCAAACAACCGATGTTTCTTAAGAAAAAATGGTTATTGTGAGACAACCATAGACCATACAATTATTTCATAGATCATTTTAATGTAAGTCATATAGTTTAACCTACGTAAGCCAAGAAAGTAAACTCAACTTTGTCAATCGACAAGCACTAGGTCGAAAGGAAATCGGTTCACCAGGAGTGAAGTTCCGAAGTAACCAACATAAAAAAAAAACATATAGACGAATTGATAACCTCCTTCCTCATTTTTGAAGTCAGTTTAAAAAGGTTACAACATGACAAGCACTTCCTGTCGAAAAAAAAAATCATTACAATCGGTTAATCAGGAGCTACCAATCAACAACCATAAAAAAACTATATTTTTTTACATCAAAAAAAGACAATGTTTAATATAATCATAATAGTTTTAAGGTAAGACACTTACCTAGCTAAAATTTAAAATTCACGTGACTTTCGGCATATTGAATGATCCGATGGTAAATTAAAAAATATGTTTCGTCACACAGTATGGTATATTATAAGTAAAAAGTAAATAAATGACAATATACATAGGTCGGAACACAAATAGACACATAATTATGAAACACGTACTTGTATATTGAATACCTACAATGATTTGCTTACTCAGTGACTACGCATTTTTATTGAAATAAAAATAATTTAACGGATTTTACCTTATTGTTTCGAGTGATTTACTGCGCTCGAGGTCACGGGGGGGGGGAGGGGGGCAGCGATTAAGTCCGTAAAATTAGTTTTATTTCAATGTGTAGTATTCGCGTAAATATAAGGAATCATTGTACGCATTTGCATGTTTCCAATTAAAATACGGATTTACACAAAGTTTTTTTTAATGAAAAATTCTGATGTGATAAGATAAATTCACAATGTATAACGTATTTACTGATAAAAACTGTGATGAGTCATTGCATAATTAATTCCATTACTGAAAACGATCGACTTTACTTAGGGGGAAATCTTACACAATCGATTTAACAATTTTTTACTCAATGCATTGTTTTATAGAAACATCAGATGATTAAATTACTGTTAATTGCTTCGACAATTTAATAATGGTTTTATTTTATTTATCGATAATTATTACACAAATGAAAACGTTTAATAGCACTTTTATAGTTTTTATAAAAAAATATTACGGGCTCAAAAAATAACCTATTGGCGTGTCCCGTCACTATTTAAATTAAAAATGTTCTCTTCTGTTGTGGATAGCTTATGGTATTCATTTTTCACTATGGTGCATGACGTAAAATTTTAAATAAATGGTTGGATTGAATATAATCAACGAAATCATTAAATTTGTAGCATATGGTCTAGCAAACTGTGTAAACAATATAATATAATATTATGCCTAACTATCAATATCACACCTTTAACTTTATATGATTTGTAACGTGTTTTGGTTATAGCAAATAATAATAAGCAATGGTTACGTTCCTTAAACTTAAATCTTAGTGGGTGGTTAAAAATGCTGATGGTCGAATTAAAAATAATAAACAGCGTATTATTTTTAATTATTTATTTTTCGTATTCAGTTTTAATCCTTATCCAAATATATATGTCTGTAAACTAGATTATTAAATGTGGATTATAATTGCTTTTAAACTCTGAAAGATAGTTTAGAAAATACCAAAACTTATATATCAACCGTGCAGTAGACAATTCGCGGGCCGGGCTTAGCGATGTATTACTTAGGAACATTTTCTTATTAGTGTACCTTTAATTGGAGGAAGCTGAGTTATCCCTGTTGCCATAATTAGGATAACAATAATGCAATTTCCTCTTTTTAAGGAATTTTGCTTTCAATGGCAATAAAATATTTATTATTATTATTTAATTACAATAATTCTCACCTGTCAAGTCCATGGTGATTAGCACTCGACACAAAAAAGAAATATTTTCCGCGTCCGCTAAAAGAGTCTACGTTTGGCCAGCACCACTCACTCTGATCAAGGTCGGCATATAACTCTGTATATAAAGCTACATGACGCAGATAAAAAATACTAAAATGATATGTAGTCGAGTTCGTCGACCAGACGGCTTGTGCCCAAGAGTTTGTCGACGTCCAATTAATTCTGTAGGGAAGTCAGTAACAGAAAATACATTTTTTTGTTAGGTAAATAGAAACGTAAAGAGACTTTTCCATAGAAATGTATAAAAGAATTAGTGTAAATCCGCAATTCACGAAAATGCTCCATGCTTTTTTTTAAATATGTGAATTGTATAACTTTTTTTATTAACGATATGATATTGAAGTTATTAATATTGAAAAAGGTAGAAAGAATTTAGCGCGATATGACGTTGCTGTAAAACCACCTTCAAGAAATAATATAAATATATGATTTCAGATTGCAATTATCATATCAAAGTCAACAAATATGATTAAGTTGCTAACGTAATGACGCATATCTACCTTTGTTTTATATATTGCATAATCAATATTCTATATTAACTTAGGTCCAATAATCTTTGCCATAATAGCTTTGCTATAATTTTTATACTTCGTTCATCGTGCGCTCGGCAGATGATTGGAACATGTTGCCATTATGTGGGTATCTTAGAGAGAGTGAACAGGCTTTTACTCTAAGCTAGTGCGTAGCTTTCTACCACATCGTCACTTAACATCAGGTGGGCTTGTGGTCAAGCGTTAGTTTTTTATTATGGTACAATGTGGCAATGAGCAAGCGGTTCACCCGATGTCAAGTGATCGCTACCCATAGACATCTGCAACTAACTAATGAGTTGCAGATGCGTTGCCCACCTTTAATGGACGGAGGAGGGGCCCAACAGAAAATGGTTATTTCCAATTCCTATACATCCCCTCCACTGTCAAGTTTTCTTCCCCTTTCCATCCATTCCTTATAAGAAAAGGGTGGGAAGGGGGACAGAACTAGAATTAGGCCTCCGGCACCTCACTCATCAGACGAAACGCAGAATACACTACTTGACGCCTGTCTTCAGTGAGGTCGTGATATTTCACCGGTCGAGCCCATTCGTGCAACAGATGTTGCTGCTGCGGGCTCTCACACTGTTAAAGTATATCCATATTTAGACAAAAAAGTCTCACCTGACTGCTCTTATGTGACCACTACAATCAGAAGTTGACATGAGTTACGTAGGCATCGCCATCTCTTATTCATGTATCATTCTTAAATGAAACTACAATATTAGTATAGCTATATATAGCTTATACCATTATACATCAGAATAACATATAGGCTATAATTTATAAGGATATTGTGCGAATTGTCAAAATTGTAACGATAAGTGTCAAGTAAGCAGGAAAAAATCAGCTGTATTCGAGCTATTCTGGTGTGCGCTGTAAAAATCGTTAAAGTTACACTTATATATAATGTATAATGGAAATGTTGTATGCCGTCGCGGGCTTTTTGTAGGACTTTTTAAGGTAAACATTTCCATTCGTCGTATGGTTCGGTTAATGGAGGATTTTGCTCAGATATTGTCGTTGGCTGCCATATCTTGTGCGCGCCTTAGGTGGTGTATGGCAGTGATCTCAGGATTGCTGGCTGTACGTTAGCTTAATGGTTGTGTCTTGTATTGTAGTATGACGCTTATCTACTTTCTATCAAGTCGGTGTCCAGTCTGGTGTCTGGTGGTATCTACTTCTGCATTCACGCTGTATTCGATGAGTTCGTGGTACTTCCACGGTCGGGCCGCTTTGCTACTGGTTCTAGAGGTAGACAGTGAGTGGTCTGTTCGAACTTTCATGGGATAAGGAGTTGCGCAGAAAAATAGAAAATAGTTTATTTTTTCCAAACACCTACACATAAGATATTACAACAGATGCTGGGACAGCCTTTTAAGTATATACATATACTTGTGACAGGAAGTCCCGTGGATGGAAGACCATAACATACACTTCTTATACTAATTATTATGTATTTACACACATATACTTACAAATAAAAGTTATAAAAATAATAAATGAAGAGTGTATGTGTGTTTACTTTAAAAGCGTGTGAGTATGTATGTGTGTGTGTGTGTGGTGTGTGTGTGCGTACATCTTTACATATATAGTTTGTTGAAGTACATGAAATATCATTTCTACATCGTTATATTCTTTTTCAAATCATATCTGTGTAACTGCGAGATATTCAATATTTTATTAACTTTCTTGTATACATAAGTTTTATTTTATTAGTGCCACCCCATGCAGTATGTCAGAATCGGTTGAGCTATGGCAAAGTATACTTCATTTAAAAGATTTTTGGGGGCTACGTTTCTAAGCGTTTTAAAACTCGTATAAGATGGTGCCATATTGGCATGTAACGCTAAAAATCAGAGTTGCGTCCCTAACAATTCTCGTCCGTTCTATTAAGAGTACCCCGCCACCACTTACACTTAATATACAGTCACTTAAATACATTCACGCATCAGACATCAGAGATCAGTAGTTAATCAGAAGAATCTAACCTTTCAAAATAAAAAAATACCTAACCCAACCTAGTTCTGTTTTTTTTATTTTATATAAAAATGTATAGATATAAAACAGTCTAACTATTTTCCTTTTCACCATTAATACAAATTTTTCCCGCACCTTTTGGAAGGGGAAGGGTAACTTGAAGGTAAAAAATTGCGACTATTTTAATTCTAGCCGGGGCGCCGGTTTTTTTACTGACAGCGGCACTCGGCTACTCTGGTTTTAGGAAGAACCCGTGTCCAAACTATCTGATGTGGAACTTAATATTCCGTTGTTGTTTCAGAACTTTGTCGCTTTTATTTGTCCTAACTTCCAGGACTTTCAAACTATCGGAATCGATGATAATAATTCTTTATGTTTCTAAAAATAATATTAAAATAAATTTACGCAGGAAACAAACTCTTTATTTTTGTCTTATATCTATATCTATATCTTATATCTATGTTATATACATATTGAAAAAAAATCTTCTCTCTGTCCTCGTCCACAACAACAAGCCTTACAATAATAAGATTTTCATATTTCGATATATTTCAAGTTATATTTTATATGGTATATGTCCTACACTTAGATAACCTAAGTATTATTAGATCTTTATCGATTTTTATCGATGTAAGCCCTATGTAGTTACGTGCTTACAAAGTAATGCGTACGTTGGACAGAAATTGATAACATATTTTGTTACCAAAAAGCTAAAATTTGTACCAGGGCTCTGGTGGTTGAGGCTTATAGTATTCTGTATTAGGTTAAGGTGGGCTGTCCCCTACTGGGGAATCTTTGAAGATATCGACGTATGAATTCTTGATGCCGTAAAGAAAAAATGCGACGTACGGGAAATACTTTGACATGTACAACGCCGTGATATAATACCAGTTTAATAACACTCGTCCGACATACGTCTTATAAAAAGCCATCATCAGAGACCAAAGAGCTATTTTGTATTTGGATGCGTAAGAAAGCTTCTTGTATTCGGGCCCGATGTCCCAGCTGTCATAGTCTTTAAGGTAGAGTAGTCGTGATGCACATTCTGGAACACCCTGTAGACTTGACTTTTCTATTAGTGTTGACACATCAACTCCTGTAATTAATCAGTATAATGAATAGTTTTATAAAGTACAGTATTATGTCCAAGATTACGAGTTTCGCTGAAAAAACGAATTAGTAACTCAACTAACCTATGTACAAAGTTGGCATGATAATCAACAAAACAAAATCATTTTATTCCTGGCCTTTTACTGTGTCTGTAATTTCCTGACACCTGTACCTATACAGAATGTTTCTTACCTTTCTGTCACTAATTTCAATCCATTTGTCAGAACGTGATATTTGACAATATTTAGCATTATACTGCATTTACAAAGATTATAACGTTTATGTTGAGTGTTCCTACATTTTACTTTATTTTTGGGATTACAGAGGTAAATGATGTTTCCCAAAGAATAGCAACTTCAATAGGCAATGGGCAATGGGCCAAACACACTAGAAATAATAGAACGTTGTTTCATGAAGCCAAAAGATTCTAGAATGGCGGCCAGGAGTTCGAAGCGGAGGTTGACCTCTCGCTTGATGGAAAGACGATCTGATGAAGGTTGCGGGAGTTCACTGCGTGCAGGTAGCAGGTAACAGATCTTTGCGGCGATACACGGGGGAGGGGGAATACTCATGACCGAGAATGATGACGCAAAATATTCATGAGTTTGACGTTGGGTCTATAAAAATCTATTTATATTTACCAATATTGTCACTTTTCCAGCTAACTTTTCCTTCAACCGTGCCTGCAGCGCAATCCTGTCAGCTTCTGTCAGGATGTACCTGGGCAGCTCGACCAGGTTCTTGGTTATGTACATCAGGCTGCCGGCCTCTAACGCGCCGTTCACCGCCCACATGCCGTCCATCATCACACGCGCCATGTGCTCGAAGTACTCCGGCACGTCCTCCAGGCACGGAGTGTACACTCGCTCCAATATTAAACGGCACACCTGACGAGTTTCGTCTATGTTCTTCCGACACATATTGTATCTGTAAATAAATAGTCACGTCTTTTAAGCTGAAGCTATCGTCATCAACATCTCAGCCACTTTCTGTTTACAGTGGCAGAGTTATCAACAGCTGCCATCATTGTTACTTGAACAGGTCGGCACTGACGAGAAAGTAACACACCTCAACTGTTTGCCGCAGAATTTATCACCCTCCTTTTTCATCCCATCAGAAATCTTCTTGTTTTGCGTTTGGTGATTTCACTTAATATCTGGACAGTTGCTAAATGCTTTACCTAACTTTATGACAAAAAATAAAGTTTTAGTGGTGAAGAGGGCAAACAAGCAACGGGTCGCCTAAAATTAAGTGATAACCATCCGCAAAACCAGAGGAATTGCAGAAGCGCTGCTGCTAAAGGAGGACTACGTTCTCAAATCTATGTATTACATCCCAAAATGTGACACATGATTAAACAGGACACAAAAGCCTATTTGTGATTGCCGAAAAATACAATCAACTCTTTCCTTGATTGGGATTAGAACCCTTGCCGATTGGTAACATGGTCAAAGGTTCACACTGACCTATTCTCCATGCCTAACATAGAGCCAATTACTTTCCAGAAGTGATTAAAAGACTCCCAATCATCCAGCTCCTCTTGTCTCACGCCGAAACGATCTGGTTTAAGGATTCCAAATAAGGTTCCGAACATAGTGAGAGCTAGATCACGTTGAGACACCGTTCCTTGTTTCTTCAAGCGAGCTGCTCGGCCATTTCTCAAGTGGTGAGATCGAACGGCGTACAAAGAATTCCATGACCTGCGAAAAGTAAGATAAAGCTTTAGCTAATAAGGTAAAGTTTTAAATAATCTCAACCGTCCAAAAGCCTTTTAGGATACATTACCGGTCCACTTTTTTACTCAGACTTTTTACAACTTGCTTGCTTTTAACAGGTTTCGAAGCGTTTAGAAAGTCTAATTAAAGTATTCGGTGTATGAAAACTTTCGATATTTACAAAGATATTGTTTATATATCTGAAATACCATACTTACATACTACCAGGCCTTAGATCGTGACTCAACCAAGCCCAGACGTGCAAGAATGTTGATATATAACGTTTGAACGCCGTGTACTTGGACGAGGATCTACGGGAGAAGACCAACACCTCGAGGATTGTGGGCAGATGAAACATCACAAGTGAGTTGCCGAACTAAATCTGGGGTCAACATTGTTAAATCGTAAAAACCAAATTAGGCCAAACTTGGGTAATTGGCTATAGGCCACTCTAGAGGTCAAGTTTATGTGGACGTCAAATCGAACTCGAGTCTAACATTCCAATGTACGTCAACGTGAACTGTGTGTTGACCCCAGCTTTAGTTCCGCATCCCACTTGTGATTTATCACTGTACATAAATTATCGAATAATCATAAAATAATATTTGGGGATATAAATGTCTTATGTCGTATCAGATTAAGGTTTTCTTACTTGTTATAAAGCATTTCATCAAACCATTTGGGCAGCTTCATCTGCAATTCGTCAGGGATCACCGAGTCTGATGCACATTCATAAGCTTCTTTGCTCAGAAGACTATCAATGTATTGCTCCGCTGAGAATGTTAAAAAAATAGAGAAATAGTACTACTACTCATTATACTCTTTGCAGATGCGAGTAAACCTACATCGAAAATTAATTTTGTTATTTGAAAATATTTTAAAACATGAATTATTATGAAATTGACAGATGTCGTATTATATAAATAATGATAACAAGTGGAAGCAATAGAGTAATCACATTTATAAATCTTTCAGAAGCAAATTACGAGTAAAATGCATTTTATGCTTAATTTTCTAATTGCTTGTTTAGATTATTTATTTTTTGCTCATTTTACTCCTAAAAATCGTTTACTAAATTTAATAATGTGCGTCCGTCTCAAAGTCAAATACAATGAAGTGAAATTCATTAAAAAAGAAGAAAGAACAAACGGAGATAGTAGAGAAGAAGGAGTCAAAGGAGAAGGGGGAGAGGAAGAAGAAAGGTAATGATACATTAATTATTTAACAAAAGAAGAAATATAGTGAAACATTTTTTTCACACGAAACGTAAAGAAGCACTAATAAGAAGGCTAAAGTGTAGTGGAGAAGGCAATACTCGGAATCTTCGCAAGATCGCATTAAAAAAATGGTGCCATCCGTCGCACAAGCAAGGTAACCACGTGCGTACAAGTTGCTACCGTATGCATTTTCGTCCGAAAAGAATGAATAGGCTGTTATTAAAGTAGTGCGTACCATCTTGCGATCACATTACGTATTCGATCACGTTATTGTGTTCACGAGCAAGTATATTCATAATAAAAAAAACTACTTTGCCCTAAGAAGTGTTAAACTTCTGGATCTACTGGATCTGGATGGAGGAAACTACTGGATCGATGGGTAAAGAAGAAACGTCAAGTCTACAGGAAAATCATTTATATAATTATGTTTTACACAATCGCATTTGCAGATACTCTTTTTTATGGATACCGATCAGTGCCATTTTATATGAGACGAGATATTTATTTTTAGCTTCGACTCCGAGTTTAAGGTCACCAACATTGTTCGTATTCCGAGTTGCTATTGTTATAACGCAACGTGCTTAACTTGTATTTTTGCTCCCATATCTATGACTTTGAAAAAACCTTTTTGTCAATCCTATCAGACATTGATAATCAATTGTCTGATACGTGTATACACGTACACTTAAATCAAATCTATTAATAAATATATAATCGTCTCAGTTGGTTAGATCGTCAACTTCTGTTTTCACTTAGTGAAAGTAAAGGCAGATTACATTACAAGATAACAATATCAACATGCTAGCATAGTGCAAATAGTAGATACAAGCTTCATACAACAAAATGTGTGGGTAGTGGGTTCATCTAAAAGTTAGGGTAGTATTAAGTAGGTTGTAGGTAATATCATTTCGTTCAAGTTAAAACTGTTATTAGGGTCTGTAGGTAAGCCTAATGCAGCCAATGTAAGCATTGGATGTACAGTATGATTGAAAGATTCAAACCCCCCTTACCCTACCCGGATCCGCCACTGACGCACTCCGAATCCTCAGAATTCTTTCGTGACATATTTTTTTTCAATTCTATGCAGTTTAAATTATAATCATTATAATTTAAAATGCATAGCGTAATTTTTATTTTATCTTACTAAGATTTATCGTTAATAACATATTTTACGCTTATTACATTGCAAAGGTTTGCTAAACCTTACGAGACAAATCAAAATAATTTATTACGGAATTGCATATCTACGGTCTACAAAATAGTCAGCGATGGCATATCTATCTTCTACGGCTATCCCACAATAACAACTTTTTTCTTTAGAACAATCGATTAAAAATAATACGCTATTTACGACGCTATTTTTGCGTGTTCAGTATAAATCCTTATTCAAATAAAAGTAGTAAAGTGGGCATTAAACGTAGATCATAATTGCCTTTTACACTATAAAGGCGCAGCGATGTGTACACGGATACAGTACTAATCCTTATCAACGTATTTAACGTTAGTTACCTTAGCGCACACACCGCCACGCCCCTTGCAGTCGCCCGTTGAGCTCATTGTGATCAATAACTTTGCCGGGTCAGCTAGTTCTATTGTTACAGCATATAATGGTCTTATTACAATTATATGTTAATAAATTAATAAAATATTTGGATATGAAGTCGGATGTTATAAGATACAATTAAATAAATACATTTATGAACATAATTTTACTTAATAACACAATTCCTACTGTCAAATCCATGACACAAGATTTCTGATAAAAAAAGTTGACGCTAAGAGATGTTTCTTGAAACTATTATTTTGTAATTAGTTTATTCTAAGATACAACCTTGCGAATAGACGCATTAAAGTACACTAGCCGAATTCAGCATTACAAATATATTTAAGCGACTGTTGACAATATGCATAGGGATGTTCTTGTTTCTACAGATCGACGGAGCTACCTCAGGACGTAAGCTTGTTTCTTGGTACGTACCAGAAATGATTTAAAAAATAAAATTTAAATGAGACCAAACTCTAAACAAAAACTATCGATTGTAAAAAGTTTTAGTGCCCATGCACATATGTATGCATACGCGGTACCTACTCGTACTTATAACAAAAATACATTTTTTTAAAGTAATTTTTTTGTCTATCAGTCTGGATGTTCCGGGTAATCTCCGAATCGGAAAGATTTTTTAAAAGCCTTGTTAAGAGTTTAAAAGGTAATCTTACATTATTAATATTATAAATGCGAAAGTTTAGATCGATGGATGGATGCTCGTTACTCTTTCGCGCCGAAATGGCTTAATGAATCTGGATGAAATTTGGCACAGACAGATTATAGTCTGAAATAGCACACAGGCTACTTTCTATCCCGGAAAATGTACGGTTCTCGTGGGATATGTTTTTTTTATTTCGTTTCATTAGTCATGCTCATTCTCAAAAACGGCTAAACCGATTTGGATAATTCTTATTTTGTAGCATTGCTCTTAATCCACGGAGGGTTGGTAGTAAAAAAAAGGGAAAGATAAAAGAGCAAGATGGGTGTTTTTGTGTTATTTTAGGATTATGATACTTTTAAATCTTCACGTTAGATGGTGTGTTGGCGACGCGCTCTTGCATAACCATGTACGGTCTTTTAACATTGTAATTTATTCGTGTCATATTTGAAATTGTTTTTCATTAAAGATTGCAAAGGGACTTCCATACAATTAAGTGACCGTGAAAACAGTTGCATATAATTTTATATTTTTTGTATCGTATTATATTCATTTTAACGTTATTACATTGGGGTAGGGTAGGGCTGGTGGCATAGGTTGTCGAAGCAAGGCGAGCAATTACTCGGTGAGGTACTTTCACCCGCAAGCCGTACTATATGACTGATGAGACGAAATTAAAATTCGCATGTACGAATAGTGTTCAAGAGCGACTGAAAGTGAAATAAAGAAATGGTAAAATTCTATAACAGGGACACTACGCGCACATGCACAGTAAGTTTTTATAATGGTAGAAAATGACCTTACTTACGTTATTATCAACACCAAAACTCTCGCTGTTTATCCATTTTTCAGAAAAAAAATATTCCATACATTTACATGGTAAATAATTTCGACACTTGCAATTTGACTGACAGACTCTATGGCGTTCAATCTAACCAATCAAACCTCTTATTGTTTATTTTTGCCTTCTTTTTGTGACTCTTTATTTCTGTACTTTTATCTTTATACTTTTCCCCACAGCTAGAGCTCATGTATGTCCTAACATGTTGGAAAACTAAAAACTACTGCACGCATCTGCAACTCATTAGCTTGTAGCAGATGCTTATGCGTAGTGATCACTTAATATCAGGTTAACGGCTTGTTTGTTTGTGTGAAGTGAAGCTGCATAGGAATAAGGCATGCGGAGTTGATTTTGTATATTAGCCATCTAGTCGTTCGCTTAGTATATTTATTGTAAATAAGTTTTATACAGTAATTTGAACAAAGCTTCTATGTCACCAATAAAACATATTATTATTTGTATATTAAGCTAAGTTTCTCATGTAATTTGTATATGTAAGTCTTATAAGAAATATATTGTTAGTACAAATATGCTTGAAAAGTTAACCTAACTAAAAATATGATACGACTGGAATTTTTCAAATATTTTAAATACCATTAGTTTACCAAAAAGACACGAGCACTCTGTACCAGGGCTCTGGGGGTTGAGGCTTGTAGTAGTCCGAGTTAAGTTTTGGTGGAGTTTCATCAAATTCGGGTTCTTTGAACATATCCACATAAGATTTCTTGATGCCGTATAAGATGAAGCCTACGTATGGAAAATACTCTGCCATAAACATTAACCATTTGTAATAGCAGTTTAGCAGCGTTCGACCAATACACGTGGAGTAGAAAGCCATTAGCACAGATATAAGAGCTAATTTATATTTGGAAGCGTAAGATAGCTTCTTGTATTCGGGCGCGACGTCCAGACTGTCGTAGTCCGCCAGGTAAAGCAGGCGCGGCGCGCGCTTTGGGAGACCTTCTACGCTCGATTTCTGTATCAATGTTGATGCATCAACCCCTGTAATAAGATACGTTTAATAATAAAACAGTCATAATACACTCTAAGACACCTCATCCCTCGGGAGGAGAAAATAGGTTCAATACTGCGACTTTATACAATATCTATATTCCAATAGTGGTAAAGCCGTAACCGACAGGTGAAATAACATGAACTCACAAAAGACAGGAGTGAAGTAAGCATGTTTCTGCGTTTCGTCGGATGAGTAAAGCGTCAGAGCCCAAATTTAAATTCTCTTTCCCTTCCCATCCTGTCCTTATTAGGAAGAAGGGGATAAGACGTGGTGGCGATAAGTAGGAAAAGCCTACATACATCCTTTATTTTGTTGATCCTATCCTCTTTCCATTAAAGGAAGTCAACGCATTAGCGACTCACTTGCTTGTTGCGGATGCGAATGGATCATTCAATATCAGATGAACCACTTGCTCTTCTGCCATCTTCTTAAATAAAAAAGGCGGAGTGACGCAGCAAAATCGTTATTTGTGTTGCCGAACACTAATGGCCCAAGAACAATATAAGAAAGATTACAGTACAGCAGGGTCAATAGTAGCACCTGTTGGCAGAATGAGCCTGAGCACGATCGAGGAAGTATACTTTAGGTACATGGTCTCATAATACCTTCCTGATAGGTGTATCCTGGCAAAGACATAGAATGTACTAATATGCTCACAACACAGTTCTTTGAGATCTCATATGAAATCAAGTCACTTGTTTATATTAATGTCTAAGGAAGCACCTATCCAACAACGTTGTTATAAATTGTTATCTAATAAATTACCTAATCAACATTTATAATGACTTGGTTCACACCGCAACATATTGTTATCAAAATATTTTATTCTTGAACGTACTATTTATTTAGTAATCGAAATAATAGATTGTTCTTTGAATTATCGAGTCAGTGCCTATAGTCTTTATTGCGGGGTGTTTAAAGTGTTTTCTCCGTCTGTGTCCGTTAGTGCGAGAGGGAGTGAAACCGGCGGACAATTCGGGCGGTGTCGAGAAGCACCGCATTCTGCATTTGAATTATTATTATCTTTATGTTATTTTTACTCGTTCCCCTAATATGTGTGGGCCATAGTACAACTTTACTCTTCTGATTTTTGCGGATGATTACGTGGAGTCTAGCTTACCGCCTAACCAGTCCGCCTATGCGATTATACAAAGTAATGTGTAATTACCAATATCCTCATGTTTTCCAGCTAAGTGTTCTTTCAGTCGCGCCTGTAGTGCGATTCTATCGGCTTCTGTCAGGACGTACCCGGGCACCTCGGTTAAGTTCTTGGTAATGTACATCAGGCTGCCGGCCTCCGCCACGCCGTTCACCGCCCACATGCCATCCATCATCACGCGCGCCATGTGCTCGAAGTACTCCGGCACGTTTTCCATGCACGGAGTGTACACCCTCTCCAATATCAGCTGGCACACCTGACGAGTTTCGTCTATGTTCTTCCGACACATGTTGTATCTGGAACCAAAATAACACCCACGACGCTAATTAAGCAAGATACGCTTAATATAGGCAAAGGGCGTTGAAGATATTTTTCCTTTGGGCACACGGTTCCTTGATTTTAAGCGCTCTCATCAAAAAATCAAAGAGAATCTGATGACACTTACTTATCTTCCAAGCCTAGCATATATCCAAGAACTCCCCAAACGTGGTTGTAGGCCTCCCAATCATCTTCATTCTCCTGTCTCAGGCCGAAACGATCCGGCTTTAGAATGCCGAGGCCGATGACGCCAAACTGAGTCAGAGCTAAATCACGTTGAGATATTGTTCCCTTCTTCTTCAGACGAGCCGCGCGGCCATTTCTTAAATGTTGGGATCGAACAGCGTAAAGTGATCGCCATGAACTGAAAAAGTTATTTTAATCCTTTTAAAAACATCATGCAAAATTGGCTTCCAAGATTCACAAGTTCATAATGCTTTCTGTCTGTCAAAAAGTTATGAGATACCTAAAAGAGCCTAGCTTAGCTCGGATTTGTGCTAAAATTCGCGGTTGGCCGCTTATTGATCCTTGCATAAAGTATTCCACATGGATATGAATGTTATATCACGTTCCAGGAACATAAACGGCCGAGCTAAAGGCATCTAGCACAAAACGGATCTCGTCTAGGGGCTTGTCTCTACTAAAATGTTATAACTTTATAAATTAAAAGCGTTAAGAACTGTTTAAATGTTTTTGGTAGTATTTTATTTCTTCTATCTTGTCAGGCAGCTACAAAATCGACATATTACAGATTCAATTAACACAAAATAGGTAGGATAACATCTACTGGAGATCTCATAGATTGTTATTAAAATCATTAAGAACTTGTTAATCTTAGCAACCAATTGCACATCAAATGATTTTCGGAAGGATATATTAGTTTAAAATACTTACACGCTACCAGGCTTTAGATCATGTGTCAACCAAGCCTGGAAGTGCAGGAACGTTGCCACGTAACGCTTGAACGCAGTGTACTTGGACGAGGATTTTCCTGATGCTGCCAACACCTCTAGTATAGTGGGCACTGCGAACACAGCCACTAGACCCGGCATCATGACGAACGAGAAACCAAAGCAATGCCTCCAGAAGAATGCTTGACCCCTTAAAAAAATCAAACATTGATTCGTGTCATAGTACCGTACCGTAGTCCGTAGTCGATTAAATACATACTATAAACAAATGTTTTCACTTCTGTCAACCCTCATTACGTTGTTGTCCGCGTCTTTATTAAGTGCATCTTTAGGAATGCATTGCTTGTTGTGGGTGAGCCTGTCATATCATTCATTATATGAAGGGAGGAGAAATATACGTTTACTTCACGCGTATAAAATGTAAAATCATGTCACTATCCCGTTGGAGCCGGTCTATTTAAGCCGAATGTGATTTACCACTCTTGTAAATATGTTTACAAAATTTCATGATGATCGGTTGAGTAGTTTACGCATGAAAGCGTAACAAACAAACTCAAATTCTCATTTATAATGGATATGCAAATTTACATAACAATTCTCGTGAATAAATATATTTGGAGTTACGTTATTTACTTGATGAGCAGTAAAACAACGAGATTCTATTAAAATTATCTTACCTTTTAAATCGTTTTTCATCAAACCATTCGGGCAGCTTCAGCTCCAACTTTTCTGGATTCACCGAGTCTGAGGGATGGTCATAGGCATCTTTGCTCAGAAGACCCTCCATATACTGCTCCACTGAAAAGATAAAAATAATAGAGCGAAAAGTGTGACGTGGCAGATAAAGTTTTAAATAGAAGTGAAAAGATATGCTTCGGTGGTTCGGGCCTGTTAAAAGGATGAATGAAAGAAGGCCGACGAGAGAAAGTTGCGAGAACGAACGAGAGAGAAAAGAGGGAAAGTGAATGGTAGAGGTGTTAGGGGCCGTCCTAGAGAAATTATACCGACCAGATTCGTGACGCACTAACGACCATGTATGTAGACCTATGAATGTTAAAGAAGCGAGAGTGCCCAGGATTGTGCTCAACGAAAATCTGTAATCTCTGCCTACACCTATAAATTAAGAGCATGAATGCTTATTGATATTGGCATTGATTGAACGTAAGTGGATATTAAGACTAAACATACAAGTATTCACAAGACGAAGTAAGACGCATGCTAACAATATAAATGAATCTGTCAGTTAAATATAACTACATAATAATGTAGTGTATGCTAAGCGTGTACTTGTGCAAATTGTTAAATATTGAAATGGCTCTGTTAGCTGCCTATGGCTCCGAAATTTATATGACGGTTGGATTCCAAGTTGTACCAAGGCTTATTTTAATGTGCTCACCTCGTAGTTTGTGCCATTCTTCGTAATATATCCGCTTAATGTGTTTGATTTATCACAGTATCAAATAGGGTTATAATACATTTTAATATTTGCATAAAATTTAATTTGACCGTTAGTCCGCACGAACGAAACTTTCACATTAAAACATGTTCTAATCTCAGTTTTTTTTGTCAACAGTCAAACATCACATGTTAAGAAGTAATCGATTAAAAATGCGTTAAAAAAACGCAAGGACCGTTACGTGAAGTGCCTATTTTATTTTTATTATTGGACGGTGTAGATTCAACAGAACCGTTTTTATTCATACCGAATGAAAACAATAATTATTGCTGGGGAGATATTACCTAACCTGGCAATATTGTACATTAGTGCATCTGCCCTGCGTTGTATATCTGTCCCTTACAGGTGTACGCTCATGTCAGATCGTATGATTAAATATCACGGTGACATGCAGAATTCTTCGTACATAATATTTGCCAAATGATGTAACCTTCGATGGCGTACGGTCACTTTACACGGTAATTTTATATGTAGATTTCAAATATTTATCGTATCTGTGTGCTAATAAGGCTTGAAACAGTGTCTCTTGGTCTAAGATACGGAACAAGAAATTAATACCCTCATCTGTAATTTGATCAGGACCAAGATGATATGATCCGCCCCGCGGTATCACCCACTGTGCAATTTAATTTAACCGACAATTGATCAGCCTAAGCTGAACTCTGTTTAAGGTCAACTTACATTGGATTTACTTGTACATACTTTGATATATTAGACAGTTTCGTCTTTTATATTTAAAACGGTATCGGTTATAATGTGTATTTCACACGATAAATATTTATCTTGGAATGGCGAAATAAAAATTTGTATTACTCTAAAAGAAATGTTTTTATTATTTAAAAATACTAATAGGCTTAACAAATATTAATAAAAATGTATATCTAAAATAAATTACCTAAAAAGAGAAACAACATTAATGCTATTATTCCACCATAGATAATATTCTTAGCTTTAATAATATAATGTTAACTAAATTTTATATTAATGTGACATTTGAAATGTGTCAACTTATTTTTCATTAATCATCATAGACAGTAAAAAGAAATAAAATAAAACAACATGAAGTTCCCTGATTTCATTTGCATTTGTACATTGATAGATGCCAAAGAGAGTTGGCGTCAGGCCGTTAAAACTGTAGCCAAACTGATGTACATACATAAATTACAAGTGGGTTCTGTATCACAAACAATGCATGTAAGGCTTTTTTATAATTAATAAACTAGCACTTAACAATAATTCAAATGTTAAGTGGTCATGTGGTCTAAAGATGGTACGCCCTAGTTTAGAAACAGCCTATTCACTCTTCTCTTGAAGGTCATAATCGGACGGTAATACTGACGCTGGCAACTTGCGTCTGGTCTTGCGAACGGCAAAGGATTAGAATAAGCGGCCGGTTTGATCTAATTATTCAGTCTATCCTGGCGACACTGTAAAATATTCTGCGGTTATTTGTCCTTTCTTTTAGTAGCTTGTAGTTAAAAAAATTGTAGACTTTTCGTAGGTTGTATTCCAATGACGTAATGTGTATCTTTTGACGCATACTCTACTAACTAAAGAGAAAGGCTTATTTGTTTAAGTTTATCGAACGAAGTAGAAAATATTTAACTCCTATATAATAACTAGTTAGTTATGTCCCGTTATTCTACCCACCGTAGATGAGGCCTCGCTTACCGAGGGTTTCAGAGAAAAAGATAGAGATACCTTGTATCCCGTAAATTTTATATGCCAGCGGAAATGGATACATAGACATGCATATTCCGAATCTTTTCATTACTCAAATAGCATACTCCTGTCTCGCGTAGTTCATTATTCATTTTGCTGGGCTCGAAACGATCGCAGCGTGATATTTAATATGCTTAAACCTCCCTAATAATGTGGCTGTCAAATGCAATAAGAATTATTCATGAGACTTGGGTGTTTAAACAAACAAACTCTTCAGCTTTATTATATTGATGTTTGTATGTAAATTTAAGATCGCTAAGCAATGGCCGATCTCAATGTTATTAAACTTATATGTAAGTTTTTCTGTATGTAGCATGTTTTTAAAATAACTCGCTACTAGAACGCGCTTAAGCGTATTGGGTTTATCAATCAGATATAAATGGGTCTTTAGGCAGATGGGAAGGAATAGGCGGCGCCAGCGGGGGAGGGCGGGGACTCCCGAATCTGCGTTGCACGGTGCCGTCTCCTAGGAGACCAGACCACCTTGGGGCGCGGCGCCCTTTTAAGGCGCGGCGCCTTATGCCGGGGCGGTGTCACGTGCTAGTCATGCTCCCGGGATCCCACACAATGGTCATGAGGGAACGCGTGTAGATTTTAGTGAGTAGGCCCACCTCGGTGAGTGAGCCCCACAGATCCCCCCTGTTGCTCCGAACAGGGGGCGTGCATAAGGTTTCATTTTCCACACTCAAAAAAAAGTTAGCGTATCTGGCGATCTCACTCGCTTAGGACTGTTATGTTAGCTGTTAGACGACATAGTAAAGACGGTCGTATATGCAGAATGTTGCATATTAGATCCTGTATAGTTTATTCCAAATCGAGATGGAATATTTGTAAACAAACAAACGTCACATGTATGGTAAATACATGGCGGCTATTATTATTTTTGAACTTTCATCGGAAATCGTGGGATAGGGGAAATTGTATAATATGGGTGGATAATGTAGTTATTAGGTAATGTGTGAAATTGTTTTTCAAAAATATTTTGCGTAAATAGTAAGATTTGTTCACAAGCTTTCCATCTTGATTCATAACTAAGTGTAGATCTAATACCGAATAAAATAGAGAAATAATAATAATTAAATCAATAAATAACTTTAAGGACATTACCTGCAATCCTGATTACGCTGAATTAGTCTTTATTATTTTTTTATTAATTTATTAAATTAAGATAAATTTGTATAAAATTTGACAAAAGAATGCGACAAACAGCAACAATGCAAACAAAGAAAAATATATTTTCCTAACCGATAAATCCTTACCACTTTAACAATGCATTATGTTGACGATATTTTATATTACTGATATAAAATTAATAAAAAAACACACCTTAACATATGACATACCTGTCAAATCCATGATAATTAATGATTATTCACTTATAATAAAAAATAAAAAAACAAGTACTATTTTGGCACCTTATTTTTTATAAGTACTACTTCTCGACCGGCCATTTCAAGCCCGACTGGTCGCAGTGACCGAACTCAAAGGAGCTTATGTTGTTACGTACAGATAAAAAAAATTATGATGATCGCAAAACATGTTTAGACAGGTACTTATCCACTGATTGTAGAATCAACTTCAACTTTCTACGTAGCTTATAGATATTCCGGATATTAAAAGGACGAATGAAGAGAGAGTGACAAGACAAATTTATGTTGCAAAAGTGTTTGGCAGTGTCGGCAGGACGCCCCAAGATAACTTCTATCGATAACATTAGTGACATAATAGAGAAAGATCCTTAGGAGCACCCTTAACCGACAAACATACATGGATGTAGAACGCACACACGCACTCGCCTAATGCCCTGCATGGAAATCCGAGCGGGGATTCTGGTCCAGAGGCTCGGGCCCTGCTAGCTAGTAGTAAGGGCTGCTCTTGCAAGCAAGAATGGGCGGCACTGATCTTCTTGTAACAGGTCTTGATTAAGCAAAAGAAAAATAGGATCGCGCCAAACGAAACTCTGTATATCTGCCTACCCTCCGGGGTTATGGCCGTGACCGCAAGCAAATCTATGTATAATCACTACTAGTGACTCGCCCTATTTTAAGGGCAGCACTAATTATGTTGTTTTTAATGGAAGTAGGTGACAAACGTTCACCTGATGTTAAGTGACCGCTACCCGTATGCATCCGCATCAAGCAAATGTGGTGCTTACCTTTAATGGACTGAGGAGGGGATACATAGGAAATCGGATATTTCCTTCCCCTATTCATGCCCTCCTTCCCCTTTCCATGTTTTCCTTATAATAAATGGATGGGAAGGGAAGAGGAAGTAGAATTAGGCCTTCGTCACCTCACTCATCTAACAGCAGATGTTGTTGCAGACTCTACCTAGGGCAATCTGAACTTTTCCTGAAAATTCCGTCGAAATCGGTCCAGTCGTTCCGGAGTATAGGTAACATACATACATATATATATGTACATGCACACATTACCTTACATATATTTATAAATATAATAACTCGTTAGTCGCAACGCAGAATGTCATTACGTGCGAAATGGTATATGACAACAAGATAGGACTTGATCGCGTTACTATTGCGATTGTAGCGCAGATGCGGCGACTTTTTATACTATAAATGACTATACCTAAAAAGCCGCCGTGGGTGACAGCCCTGACATCGACTTCAAGCCTCTATCACATAGTTCATCTGACCACCATTAATCTTTAGGAACCGCCTTTTTTATTTATTTATTAGGGTAAACGAACAGTGTCACAGACACGTAATATACAGTAACTTAAAATATAAACTCATACACCAACAACATTTACCCGAGTTAGACATTACACATAAGTGACACGGGTAAATATACTATTTAAAACTAACATATATTGGTAATAACCACTATCTATTCAGTATTTTAATGATTTGTTTATGGAAATTGCTCGGTCTAGTTGCCATAATATCTGCACTAATGAAAGTTATGTACTCGTGAACCATTCGATATAACGCTGAACGTTTTCCGTTAATGTAAGAAGCGTTTAATTTTTCTGGGCTGTTGTCCGTTGTAATGTTGAGTTCAGAGATAAGAAATATTTGAAAATTGAAAGTCGATTAAAAATATGTATATAAAAAGACAGTTGTGGCTCAGGCCAAATAAATGCAAAGTCACCCCGTGGGCTCCGGGGAGCTAAGTACATTTACCTGCCAAATGAAAATGCACCGCGAAAAATTTATTGAATATGAATTGTGTGCATTGAATAAAATTATGGTCTAAGCCTATAGGTCTATAGCGGCGTGTAGGTATGTATTTTCCGTCGCTGTTCTCCGATACTAATAGTATTTATCTGTTTTTCATTCAAATATCACGTAATTGGATCCACCATACCGATTAGCGATTGAAATGTCGGCCATATTAATGCCACTTTAAAGTAATAGTATTTACAAAAATATGTAAATATAAAAATGTTGGAGTTGGAGGCTGCTAAAGGAACGGATGAAAAGAGAGTGCATGCGGCAGAAATGCGAATGTTGAGATGGATGTGTGGAGGAACACGAATGGATGAGGTACGAAACGAATACATCAAAGGAAGCCTGATAGTAGCACCGATAGTGGAAATGTTGAGGATCAAAAGGTTAGCATACACCATGCGTGTGAGGAGGGAAGAGAGGCATGCGACACGGAGAGTTTTAGATACGAATATAGAGGTAGGCCTAAGAGAAGATTAATTGATTGCGTGAAACGT
Source organism: Papilio elwesi (assembly GCA_029849275.1). Taxonomy (NCBI): domain Eukaryota; kingdom Metazoa; phylum Arthropoda; class Insecta; order Lepidoptera; family Papilionidae; genus Papilio; species Papilio elwesi. Next base: position 2,351,329 of record CM056707.1, on the reverse strand, counting down.
GACATAATTAAGAAGGGAGTGACTTCTGAAATGTTGGATGATAGATCTATATGGAGGTCGAAAACCTGTTATGCCAACCACACATAAAGTGGGAAAAGGGCATGGAAATGATGAATGATAATGAAAAAAAACTTTAGCAAATGTGTAATTTTCAATTCATATTTGTGAGTTGCAAATATAATTTAAGTTCTCCAATATGTACATTCTCCATTATATATTATTCGAACTTCGTTCCGCTCTAGAATTAATTTACATTGCTTTACCTAATTAGCCGTATTAATTTCTAGATACGTTATGCCCGGGTCGATCTCTTTATCGAAAGCAAATTGAGCATAGTGGGCGATAGCATGGGGCGCGGCGCGGCGGTGTGAGACCGCGATTCATTTTATTTTTGCGCGCATAGGCAGTGGTGGATTTACTCGAGGCCGGTAAGGCTCGGGCCTACGGCGGCAGGGTTTAGAGGGCAAATTTTTCAGAACCCCAAAATTTTAAATGAATGATAAAATGTGACGACGATTTATTTTCAATATTGCTTCTTTTGGTAATAATATTAAATGAAAATAATATTAAATGAATAGAATTTTGTACATAAAAAATGGCGACGCAACTGAGGGCCAGCGGCAGCAACTCTAAATCCGCTTATAATATGTTTTATTTTGCGATATACCAAGATATTTTTTTAATGTAGAAGGTGGCAAACAAGCAAGGCGGATCACCTGATGTTAAGAGACCGCTACCCATAGACATCCGCAACAAACAAATGAGTCGCAGATGCAGTGCCACCTTTAATGGACAGAGGAGGTGATTGACAACAATTTCCTTATCCGTCCTCTCCCCATATAATAGTGAACAGACTGAACAAAGTACCTAATACTTTGTTCAGTCTGTTCCTCGTATTCATAGTTTTTGCCTTGTCGCGATCGACTGGACTAATAGTGGTGGTCGACCGATTGGCCACCTCTGTTCTAAGCTACCTGTCAGTACGTTATATAAGGTAAGGTAATTATAATCTACACTTAATACTATAGCTTACAAATATATTTATTTCGATAGGGATTGTTACTGAATACGCAATAATGTGTCTTCAATTATTTTTCATTGATTGTTCTAAAGAAAAAAGTAGCTATTGTGAGATACCGTAGAAGATAGAGATATACCATCGTTGACTCTTTTAGATCCTTATAAAAGATACAATTCCGTAGCACATTATTTTGATCTATCCCGTAAAGGCTATCCAGCGCTAGCAATGTAAGTGCCCAATAGATTAGTTATTATTTAAGTAAAATTTAAATTAAAATGGTACGAAAAGATGTGTGTTGTATTATAATTAGGAGGTCATTCCTTGATATTCGTGAATATCGATCATACCACTATCAAGAGTTACAAATAAGTTTCCAAACTTTTCGTAGGGGTAGTGGATATGTAAAGGAGGGAAGAAAGGATGGAGTCTACGGCACCTCACTCATCAGACGAAACGGAGAGTAATTACTTCTACTTCATGCCTCTGTTCTGCGTAGTCGAGGTATTTCCAGTTATTTTATCATCGACAAAGGTATTCGGCTAATTATAAGAAGATTAAATACATTTGTTAAAAAAAATTATTCTAACTTTTATCAATACGGCAGAGTCAGAAATAAATAAATTTTATTATTTACTGATGCAATTATTTTAATATATAAAAACTGATATTGGCAGATAGTTTAAAACTATTGTCGCAAACAATAAGAAAAATTTAGAAAATACCTCATAATCTGTCCTCATATTCAACGTCAATGTCAGATAATAGTTTACGCTTATACAAGAAGCAACTTTTCATTTTATTTCCTTTTAAATTTTACTTAAGCAATAACTGACCTATACTATTAAACAATATACTAGATAAAACTTTTATTTTAAGAGAAATGAAATGTTACGTGCCAGGGCCCAACGTAAAAGGTTACTCGCATTCTATTACCTGAATTTATTTATTTGGTATTAAATCTTTAACAGTTTGTTTTTAGTTTTAGGAAGAACTATACATGCATTAGCAAGATTTGGAGATGAACTATACTTAGAATCCCTTATAGACTGTGTTCGCTTAAGAACACTTAACGCCGCAGAGTCGGCGTATGCTATGGTTAAATTTAATAAAAATTTCTTTTCGTATTTTAATTACAATTATTACTCGAATGGAGATAATGAAGGACCTAGGTGCAAAATTTCAATGAAATCTGCCTTAAATTCATTCAAGTCACCTGCTCATATGGATAAACAAGTTGAAAATTTAGAAATCAAACTTGACAAAGACCAATGTAAGTTGATCTTTCAGTTTAAATGTAAACATGGGATAGTCAAAACACATTATGTATCAATTTTGGACAGTAAAGTAACACAGGCAGTATACACTAAGGACTTAGTGCCCAACCGGTATGTACTCTAGCTATTGTAATAATTTCTTTTACTGTTATCATTTTATTGTAAAAATATATACATTATGCTTTTAGAATAACATCATCGCAAAGAATTCTTTCAGAAGCAATCGGCAACTTTCAGAGTTCAGATGACCAGGTCACATTAGAAGCTTTGGCAAATTCAGTACTGTTACGTAATTATGTTGATGATAATATTGATTTGTCAAAAATTATAAGAACTCAAATTGATATAAAAGCAGAGGAGTTTGACAGGTATACAATAAGTGAAGAAACTACAGTAACATTCACTATGAGAGAACTCAAAGCTTTATTAACATTTGCGGAGGCACTCAGTTTACCAATTCAAATACAATTTGAAACTACTGGTAAGCCCATAGTCTTTATAGTCCATAATGGTGCAACATTAGAAGCCCATTTTGTCTTGGCAACATCCAAGCCTGATAATGCCACACAAGCATCGACTACCCCGCACATTTCAAGAGCAGAAAGAACTAAAAGAAAAGAATCAAACAATTTACCATGCTCAGCAAGTAAGAAACCACACTTGGATGATGACATATCAAAATGTCTTGATGAAGATTCACATCTTTTCAACTTTGTAGATATTCCTGATGATGAAGACATCCCAAAGAATAACTGTGATAACAATTCTAATATTGAAAGAGGTAACAATAACTTAGTGGGTATTAAAGATTGTGATAACATACCAGCTTCACCCACATCCAAGACAATGATAAAATCTGTGTTCAAGAGATGCTTTGAAAGAACTTTTGATCCAAGAAGCATACAAAGGGTAGTGTTAGCAGAGAACTCTGATAGTGACTAAAATTAACATTTAATTCTTCAGTTCAGAACTTTCTCAATACTGTCAATGATATTTCAGTGTAAATTTTTGTTATATAATTATTTATTGATCTGAATGTGTTAGTAAGTCCACTAGCAACTAGAGAGGTTACAGAGGTAGAAACAGTGGAATCTCTAAGAAAATTCCTGTATTTATTCTAAAGGTACCATAAATGGGTCCAATCTCCTTTTTACTTTCCTTCTCTGCCTACCCTTGTTCGCCTTCTTTCTTTTTTGTTCTATCTCTTACAACACATCTGCAGTATTTGGCAGAAATTGCCACCAAATGATAAGTGAATCAAAGCCAAATTTGCAAATGGAACTCCTTGAAAATATACCTAGTGTAATTTCTTGACTAGCATATAGTCAGATCCTTACTCCATCTTAAAATTTTCAAAATCCATCAATATTATACATGAATGTCTCAACACAGGTAAAACTTATTGTTATAGTGTTGTGGATGGACTTCTTCCCGTAGTCTATTTATCTGGCACTTGGCATCTAAAGCTATTACGCTTTAGCAGATGCATATAATTTCTTTCCCTCTGTTATCCATTATATTGGCCTAAGTCTTACATTAGCTATGGACACATGTTATGGGAGGAATATTTATTCTGTGTCAACATGCTGCATGGATCTACATTTCATAAGTAATTTAATTTCTACTTATATATGTGTATATATATATATATAGGTTTTCTCAAAATTTCAAAATATTTCGCTCAACTTACATTTTTCTTTCATCTTATGGAAGAAACACAAAACATTCCCCTGGCAATGATAAACACAAAAGAAAAGAATTAGCGAAATCGGTCCAGCCTACGCGTGATGCCGTGACCTAGGGAAATAGGGATCGTTTTTACATATACTTTATATTAATAAAACAAACTATTAGCTGTCTTTGAGAAAGCCAGATGTTACTGTTAGGATTACACTTTTTTGGGTACCCCTCAGCCCGTAAACAAATGATAAAGTCTGATAAAGAACTCCGTTCTTAAATCAGTACTTTAATAAATTCTGCAATTTTAATAACTTCTCGGTGGAGACTATTCCGCCCTGCATTGTGCCTTACTTCCATATTTTTTGTGTGACTGACTTGTTACTGTTTGCCTGGTAGAGGCATAGGTGCCTGCACCAGGCAAACAGCTAGACCGGGCTCGAGGCGGCAGGGCGCGGAAGGCGCCTAGCCTAATCCTCTAAAGAGTAACTTAACTCGATGGATCCCTCCATAGAGGCAGCCTCGGCTCGGGCAGTTACTTTATTATTATCGGATTGGTGTTACCATATGTGTCTGCTTTCTATTTTATTTGTTACATAAATACATCAAATACAAAAACATACTTGTCGATTTCAGTCTTCCTTATATCGCGTCTTCTGCATCGAAGAAGCAAACCAATCTACAATATTATATTTTCTCCCTGGTAAATCCCCCACCATCCATCGAACATATTTTAATTCAGTATACAATTATTACACAAATATTAATGAAGCCATTGGAAATAAACTGAAGATCTTGCATACCCACCAATTGATGATGGATCACACAGACAACCAATTTCTAAATTAGTATTTTTTTAATATATAAGTTTTCAGTTTGCTTTTGATACTTATTTGTGTTATATCTGTTCTAAGGTCATAGTTTTAACGTTAAATTTCAGTATGAGCCGAGCTATTATTATTGGGTGAAAATGAAAAAGTAATAGAACTGCATCATGGTTTTATAGTAAAAATATACATACACAAAGAAAATTGAACATTTGTCACAAACATACGAATGCTACGATCTTTAAAGTTAGTTGTAATAATGACAAATTTGATAATTTTTTTGACATGCATTAAGTGTGAGAATTTTGTTCGGTAGCTTTCAAGAAATATTTTATATAACAGAATTTTGATCCAAAGCACTTTATACCTTCAAATTATTTCTTCAATAATTTAGTTTGTGTATATTCAATAACAGCAACTGCAACATCACAATATTCTGAAAGCCATTCCATAAAATAATTTATTTGACTATTTTATACAAAAAGTCTCAAAAAGCTATGTATTTGTAAGGTACACTTTAAAGTTTTCTTAAAACTACTACTCTCCAATTGCTTTCACAATTCATTAGCAATTTCTTATTTCTATTAAATCAACGAAACACCATTGTTCTGTGGCTTTTCTATAACCATGTGCTGATGGGCAAGGTAATCAATATACAAAAATAATTTTACAAAATATGCATTTATTCAGACAAAATTATTATTAAAATTTCACTACTAATTAGCACTAGTGACATGCGGTACAGGAGGTGAGGTGAACGTCAAATTTGTATCAATGTATCGGGGTGACTAATCATTTATTCACATGCACATATTAGTATCAATGTATCGCGGTAACTAATTTATTCACAGGCACAATATTAGGCATTGCATTTTACGATTTTTATACATAATTATCAGTGCTCGTAAGCCATATATATATAAACTTTTTCGACGAGTAACAAATAATACTAAATTATTTGTGATTTGGTGTCTATTTTAAAGAGATCAAACTTTAATTATTTGAAGTGGCGTAAGAGAACAAATGCAGATTTGTTTTTCTATAAAAAATTATCATACACTTTTATATCATAACAATAGCTAGCTAACATGTCTTAAAAAAGATGAAAAAGACCTTGGATTCTACTTTTAATTTATTATTTATAAAATACGGCAGCGATACCATTTCATTACAATAAGTATTTATTTTAAATCAATTTCAATATTGTCTCTAGCCCGGATGGGTGGGCGCGCTCGCACTTTGTCACGTAGTGGCCAGCTCGCAATGTCTTGATTGCATATCACCAAACACTCACTATCCAAATAAATCAATGAAAAAGGGCACTGTTAATTAGGAACAATCCTCCTGGCTCTTTCTTACACACTGTGCTACTTTTCTTTTAAACTCCGAATATGATTCTCTCCACTCTTTCTGCAAAAAGAAACAGAATGAGCACTCAGCTACAACTGTGAACTGCAGGCCGGTGGTGCCCTGCAGACGATTATGTGCAACCTAATGTAGTAAAATTAATATCTCAATGTGCTTTGCTGTAGTGTATAGCCCTTTTCCAATAGCAAAATTCTGTTATAATCCCTCCGCTCCTAAAAGCAATCTTCTTGACTTTTCCTAACACATCTGGCAACTTTCTTTTTGAAATCCGAATATCGGTCTCTCCATTCTTTCTGTGAAGACAAACAATTACAAGTATGTTATTAAAACTGTTTAGGAAGACACAATATGCAAGATACTAATTACACATGCATTTATTTCATATAAACAAAAAATAATATAACAAAACAAATTGCATTCCCATAGTGCCAAAACAATAATGGTAATCTCACATCATATCTTTCAGGATTATACAAACCATGCCAGAGACAAATTAAGCTAAAGCTGTTTGTCCTTGTAAAATCCATGTTGCAAGTTTTTTTTTATCCATAGGAACAAATCTTCATTGCAGAACATTATATTTTTAAAGTCAATTTTATATAACTCTGGTAAACCATAATGATCAAAGTAATCTAAATTGTTAAAAATTTAACAAGAAAAATGTAGTTTTTTATTTACTTTACATAAAATAAGTAATATTAAAAACTTACTGCTGCATCAACATTAGCAGGACTCTCATCATTGGGATCGGCCAGCATTGAAATGACACTTATAAGGATTGTTTCTACCGTATGTACGGGTAACCATCTCTCTGATGCCTTTTCGTATCCCCATTTGTCATCTCCGGGTTCATGCAATATTGATATACAAACATCACCATTCTTCTCAACTGAAATTTTATTATAATCATCTTATAAAATATATTATATAAAAATAGTATGGCACTTTCTGTTGAGTACTGGCTATCAAGCAACCAATGGTCAGGCTCACAGGCAAAGGAATCTCCTCAGAATTTGGACAATCTAAAATAATATTTTATTGTCTTATTAGCTTCTGTATCAAACCCTTTATCCTGTTTAGAGAGAGATTCTAAGATTCTCTTTGATAAAAGTTTGTCCACTGATATAACTATCGGAATGATGGTAATAATTACTAACACAATAAAAAAAAACTGATCCTGATCTTCAAATGCCTGAACAAATATTTATTAATTACAGCTAAGATTTACTTCCTTCAAATAAACTTTCAAACAAAAACCGAATCAAAACAGTTAATTTGTTTATAAGCTTCGATGCCATGACAGACACACAGATTTAACTTATATAATGCAAAAGTAAATTTAAAAAATTGAATCATTACACACATACAAACATTGGTAGAGCCCAAAAAAACATCGGTTGCATGAATGAGATGGGAAGAGGATTTAACAAGCTATCCATTTATCTTCTCTTTTGTTCGTTAAAGCATCTGCAACTCTAAATTATTGCAGATATCAATATGTGGTAGTCAATCACTTAATATCTAGTGAACCACTTGCTTGTTTGGCACTTTCTTTCATAAAAAAGGTAAATTATTTGATTCGTAAATTAGTCTGTCCTGATTAAAAAAGATATAGGGTGTATTATAGTAAAAGATTTTCATTCTCTGAAGCATTGGTATTTATATAAGCTTAAGGCTCATGTTTTTTAAAGATATACACCAAGAGGTGTGTAAGATTGTCAGTGTAATTAAGGGTATAGAAATGTCTTAGTACCTAACTAATTGAAAATTGCAATTATTGAACTATGATTGCTGCTAAATTGTAGAATCTACTGTAATATGATAGCCTTTTAATTTACATTATGATCAAATTAATTTACAATATGACCAAAGGCGTTCAATGCTAGTTAAATGAAAAAAGTAAAAAAACTATTTGAGTTTGAGAGTATACTTGCAATACTTATAAACATTATGCTATATAATGAAAATAATTTATGCTCATTAAATTGATTTTTACAATGCCACTACAACAATAAAAATGGCCACATTTTTACTCAATGATTTTACACATGTAATTATGGCAAGTTTACATTCAATTGTTTGTTAGAATTTGTTATTGTGAATACAGTTATAAATTTCTTGATAATACTACAAGTAGTATAAGTATTAGTCAGCTTTTAGTAACCATAACGGGGTAGTTAGATTTGAATATACAATTTACATTATCAGACTATACTCTTTTACCACAGCTTTTTCTTCAATATTTCTGCGGGTGTTGCATAGCCAGCTATTGCCAATCGAAAAATTCCATCTACACCTTGATTACATCTCACAACTAAAATGTATACTAAATTCTTATATTCCTACAATAAGTACATGTGTTGTAGCAAGAAAAACTAATACGAATGTGCTACATACTCCTTATTCTGAAGTAATTTAAGAGCTAGTTTATTGTATCTGTATTGGGAAAGTATAATTAAAATAATATAACTTACTATTTGGATGCCAAATTTCAGTGACAAATTTCATCCGCGGTGGCCTCAAAGGGTACTCTTTTGGAAAATGTAAGTGTGCTTTGAAGAATCCACCCTCACTGTGAACAGTTCAATTATTTGTTTTTAAATATAAAAAAAATCAAATTAAAAGAAGGTTTATGTATTTTATAAAATTAATTAAATGCCTTAAGGATAGTGTTGAGTTTAAAATTGTATTGTATAAGAAAAAAGGATTAAATATTTTATGAATGTTACAATAGTATCTCCTCTGTCCATTGTATTGGTCAACATTTTGTTACATAAGTAAAAATTTAATTTACCTTATAAAAACCCATTAGACTATTATATAAAATCTCTTTTATTTTTGATGTTAACTTTTACACAACTACCTCTTTCAATTGGAAATATCTATCTAAAAATATTTTTGTACCAATTTGTTTATTTTTTCAAATTACAAATTCTGGATCTAGTCAGGACTAATTTTTGGAGTTATGAATATGTGTTCTAGTTTACAAGAATCGTGATAAATTTGCTACTTACTACAATGTGTCTGGAGGCCCAATAATGAGAACTTCCCATCTGTAAATGTCATTGTCGTCTATTAATCCAGCAGAAAAACCTTCCACTGGATTTTTGTTTAGTTCTGAAAAGCGTAAAAATTGAGTGACGTCTTTATTAGAAACACATTAATCTAGACCTACTTTAAAATATTTTAATATATAAATGTAACGTGATTCTTTGCCAAGTTAGCGTAAACATTTCGAAACACCTAGTCATTTCTTTATTTGACTTTGGCAACGAATGTCTGTCATTGCGAATATTGATTTTACTTACAAGATTAAAGACATACTGCGGAGTTTATTAATTTGTCGAGATATACAATTTAAGTGAAAATTTTAAATGATCTTTCCCATTAACCATTATCGTCCCTAAATTTCGGCACACTAAGGTCAATGATTGCATGGATACTTGATTGCTCGACGCTCACAAAATAATTGTTCACAGAAATTTATGACTACATACTACATTTACCTGCTAGTTGCTTTTTTAATAAAAGCGAAGACTGTGGCTCTGACATTAATTACAATTATGAAATTTACCCTGACGACACGAAATAAATGATTTTCCCACAAAAGATGGCTGGCTGAGTTTTGTGCAGTTTGCGAAACATATGAGTTGTTGCTTGCTTCCGGCGAATCAATGTTGCCATTAGTAATATAAAGAAACTACTATATATATTTTACACAGATATTTTAAGGGAAATCAAAGTATTTCTCATTATTTTAAGGGTATTATCTTCTAGACTAGGAACCACTATCATGCAGAATAGATAATAGAGCGAGATGCCGTAGGCTCAATTTCCTTTTCAACTCTCCCTCCTTTCTCTCATTTCTTTTACTGTAGATGTTATTAGTTAGCACTGTGTTGAACTGCATGCTAGTTTGCTCCTTCGGCAGTCATTACTTCGAGTGCTGCTAAGTCTTATTATTGTGATCGCTATGTTTCGTGAACAGTGATTTTATTAAGACAGCCTATAACTTTTGGAGGAGGGAAGCTGCTATAATTAACGTTGCTTTTTTGGCGTGCTTTTGGTGTGAATAGCTATACCCTGGAAATAAGATGAATGGGGCTATAGGCACTGTAAGGAACCACGGAACCACAAGCAAAAGAGGTGTGCCAATTGTTTTAGATATCTGAGTAACAATGAAAATATCGGAGGGACACGCACGTTTACGTTTACTTGAAGATGGTGTGAAACATTCAACATTTTATCTTATATTATAATGTTATACTTAAAGTTGCTTAAAGCTATGCCCAATTAATTCATATCAAATAGATTTTTTAGACAGTAGCAACCTCCTCTGCAGTTAGGTTTCACAAAACAACAGCAATTGCGCTGATGGCTGTTATGACTGATGTTCGTACTGCACAGGATGCTGACGCGATTTTCTTTTCGTTTCTTCCCGCGTTTTCGATACCATAAGTTCTCCCCTACCTTTGTCAAAAATATCATAGTATGGTTTCGGTCGCTATTGCAACTGTTAAATGATTCAGCAATTATTTCAGTAGCAGGAAACAGCTAAACTAACGACATACACGTCTTTATACATTTCAAACCACATAATGATAATGAGACGATAGTTAATCTAAATGCTGATTGCAGTGTGCGGTGAGTGCAGTCAATCATAAAATTAGCATAAGAAAATTAGGCGTTATATTCGATGCAAATCTATGATTTTAAAATCATATTCAAAACACTGTTTCTACAAATTACTGTATGGTATAAGAAAGTTTATTGATACCCCTCTTTGCGAGCCAAAAACACGTTTAAAATGTATGTGCGAGTTATTGCTTTGACATTCGGCTGCGCGCGTATTTCACTCCGTAACTTAAAACAATATTTATAATCAAAGGTCTCCACTTCGCTGTTATTCGGAGTAGTTAAAAATGAAACGCCTTTTTATCTTTATGAAAATTTGAAATGGAACATGATCAAAACGTTTACAACCGACGAGAGTGGTCTAACTATTTTTTCTATCTCGTTGTTCAACTGCTAAAAAAAACTATTTTAAAATATCTGCCCCCACCTCATACACCACCACCAACTCATACACTAAAAATAATATCTAAAATAAAATAAATCTCGGCTCATAAGCGCTAAAATGCAATCATCATCGAAGGCACTATTTCTAGACACATAGTGAAATGTAGTAAGATCTTAGGCATGTAGTAGCCTTGCTTACCCGCCCGCTCGTCATGTCTCTGCATTATTCAGTTCAGTGTGTATTGTTATTTGTACGGAATGTCTTCGAACACTACCGATAGGGCAAAGCTGAATAAGTATCATGATCGCTGTCTTACCAGTTTATTCGTAGTTTAATTTTTAATGTTGTGTAACCATTTCTATTTCAAAGGAACAAACTTTGTCTTTCTTTCTAAAAGGCCTGGTTTCCTTTGATTATTCTCTCAGGTAGTCGTAGGATATCATGTAGCGATGGATGCCACCCTAGTAATATTTCAGAAGCAATGCTTAACAACAATTTGGAAGTGGCTGGCGAGCCCATGAATAGCAGGTATCGTGTCTCACCCCCGACCGGCCTGCCTTGTCGTGGAAGTGGGGCTTAGTAGTCGTGGGCTGCTCACCAATGGTGAACGAAGAGGAACCCAAGCCCGGTCAGAGGTAGTCTTGTTCACCTTAGAGCGCACGTGCGAGCTGGAGACCGAGGATCCGCCACTCCTATGCTTCCACGTCCACGCAGTTGAAGTGAAGTCGTAGAGGAGAGGAATACAAGAGGGTATCTACGTGCCTGCCTGCCTAACGTTCGTCGGGAATAGTATAGTATGTTTTATTAAATTACAATAAAGTAATAAAATGATTGATAGATAAATAATTACTAGGATATCTATTTTATATTGGTTTTATTCATAAATCAATGGTTTAAAAATTGATTATTTAAAATATGTAAAAATTTTATGTTGTAAAAATAGACTCCGTCAACCGATTTATTTCCTGTCTTATTGGCGTAAAATTTTATTGCTTTTTAACACATTTTTATTAGCTTGGTGTGTGCATGTTGGTATGTAACGAAGTCTCCTTTATTTTGAACCTCTTCAAAACGTCGGATAAAAGATTTTAAAAATTGCGGATACCGCCATCCAGGTGTAAAAATTTTAGCAATGTATGGGAACTTGCGTATTTTTTAGTTAGAATTTTTATCTTTTAATATTACATTCTATAACCCGGAGCGGTAAATGTAACAAACTAATTTATGTTAAGATGTAATCACGATCGAAAATAGTTATACAATATAACAAAAGAATGAATAGAAATTAAACGACGAACGCACGCGGGCAAGGCGTTTCATAAATAAAACAATTTGTTTTTACTTTGCATATGCAAACCATAATTATTATTAAAGTTTATTTAACCCTTAGCATTAAAATCTTTCTTAACTTTTTTCAATGGCGGTTCAGTAAGACGATTTTTAGGTTGTTTTCTTTTATTTCTCTTCTTTTTACCGGATTTTTGCGGGTTTTGATTATTTCTATTTACTTGATTATTAACGTTGTCACTTTTGCCAGTTGTCTTTATTTGACTTAACAAATTAAACAAAGTTTGAAAGTTCAAATTAGTTTTAATGCGGCTGCTTTGATGAAATCCTTTCATGGTGTTGATCAATTTTTTTAATGATGTTACAAAGTTAGCCTTTACTTTGAACTCTTCACCAAGTGTAACAATAGTTGTAAGTTGTTTCTCAAATTCATTTTCTATGTTATTTAATTTTGTCAAAAGCTTTTCTGTACAAGGCTTATTCCTATTAAGTGCTCTATAAAATCCTGATAATAGTTCTGTACCTTCATTGCGTCGAAAATGGCGAACATCTTTATCGAAAATATTTTCCAGTGTTGTAGGCGCAAGGTCGTAATTACCGTCCCATTCTGTTTGCAACACATTGTGAAAGAATATTATTGGAAGCAAACAGTTTCGATTACGGAAATAATTCTGAAGAGCGTCTGTAAAAATTTCAATCAGTGGTGAAAGTTTTTTCTTTTTAGGTGTGTTGACCGCAACTTTAAGTGAACAATGTATTATAAATGTTGCAAAAGATGTGACAACATCACCTAAAGCTTGAAACATGAAATGTGATCGTCCACCTTTGTCAATAATTGATTTTAAGCAATCACTTAATATGTCAACTGTAACATCCTGCGTGGAAGAGAATTTTCTGATTTTGCATAGATTTTTTATAGTTTTTCTGACTCGATTTTCCAATTCGATAAACTGATTGTCTTGTATACAGAACTCTAGACACCTGGTTAATGGCGTTATCATTGCTAAACAAACATCCATTGCAGGATCCTTCTCCAAATAAATGTCAATTAAGTCTAAAACTCTAACTCTAAAATCTGACAAAGCTTTTTTATCCTTACGGTCTTTTTTCAATATCTTATTTTTGCTTTGCTGAAATTGTTTAAAAGCTTCCGCTAAAGCTTCATCAAGTTTCTTGCCTTCTTCTTCGTCAATTGTGTCGGCGTCTATACTTTCTGTATCAGTATCGGGCGCTGCGCTGCCTAGCGCTTTCTGAACAGCCATTTTTAACTGATCTGGTATTTTCATGTCATCTTCGTCGTTGTCTTCGTCATTATCATCGATGTCACTGTCACTATTTTCACTGTCATCTTGTTCCGAATCGCCATACATTTTCCGCTTATTTTCGTCCTCATTGTCAGAATTATTGTCATCATCCTCAGATTCCTCAAATTTGTCGTCATTATCTTCAGATTCGCTATCCACTGTGAGTGGATTTGCTTCACTTTCTGGATCTATAACTGATACTATTTGTCCAATAGACAATGGTGTTAAATACTCACATAGCAATCGAAAAACACATTGCACTACGGAGCGAAGTGCACTGGATTCTATTGATAATATTGATAGTAAAACTTCAACTAACACTTCAATCCATTCGAGCTCTGCGTTTGAGCTTTCGGCTTCGGCGAGCTTCTCATCAATCACATTTTCTTTTCTATAATGTTCATAGCAACTTTTCAATTCTTTTATGGAACTTCTAGCAACTTTCACATGTGAAGGCTCCGAAAACAAAAATAGTCCCAATTGATAAAGCAATATCAGAAAAACATTATCTACTTTCGATTTTGAACTAACACATTCTATTTTGTGGCATATTTCTGTGACCATTTGCCAACATTCCATGTTCTCACTTGTAAATTGCTTTTCGATTTTTGCCCTGACTTGCTCCTTTTCCAATACTGTTGATATGAAATTGCATAATGACGATAAAACAACAACTAAGCTGTCGACATTCGAAAAACGAGATGAGAAACATCTATAGAAGCAAGACTTGATAGAACCTGGAAAGAAAGAAATTTGGTGTAAAATAAAAAAAAATCCATGGTTATTGATTGTGGTAATGTTGATTATAGACGGTGTTAGTAAATTTACCTGCTAGTTCACCGCTCACGGCAACAGTCTCGTCTCCGCCGATTTTAAAAAATCCAAAACACATTAATAACTTCATATTATTAATTTTAAAGTCCGTATCATCTTTGACAGCTTCATGGCTCACCAGGAATGAGAGAAGCTCAGCAGCCTTCACTCTCTCATTATTGTACCAGTTTCTTTCAACATTTTCTTTAATTGTTTTCTTTGAAGTATTCATGAGAACACTTTTTAAAAGTTTAGCTATTTTCTTAACACCATCTGTATCTAAATCAGCAGCAATAGATTTAATTATAGAAGTACCAGTGACTTCAGAAAAATTAATCTCCCCAGGATTAAATAGCAGTTTCTTCAAAGTTTCAACTCTGACTTTACTAGTTACTTTCTCTGATTTCAATGATTTTGCTAAAGCATTAAGTAGTTCCTTTTGGTTCTTAATCATTATTTTGTTATCATCTTCATTATCGCGCTTATTTCTAATTTTACTAGCTGTCTGAAGACCTTTAAACCAATCCATTAGTAGTTTAAAAAAGTTTGTGCTTAAGAGTTCAGGAATCACTTCAATATTGTCATCTATATTCTGAAGTATTGTGGTGAGCAAAGTAATGCAAACCAGTTCTTTATTTCTGTTATGTTTTGAAAGTTGGCTATCAATACCAGTCACCCAAAATTGTATCAAATGTGAGGATTTGGCAATTTGCCTTGCAATTTCTTTATAAATGGGGTGATGAACTGTAGTGAAATCAATGCCCGCCTAAAATAAAAAAAAACATTAAATAATATGAATATAATGCGCCAAATATTTTCAGGGATTATAAATTCTTACCAGAAGTTTTTCACAGATAGTTTGTAAGTTATCTTCATGTAGTATTTCCGGAACAGACAAAAGTTTTTTTACTTTGACCTTTTTGGGAAACTTTGTACTGACAACCAGAAGAAAATAAAGAGAATCTAAGTTGTATTCCTTCAAATCTTTTTTAAAGTCCTCTTTAATATTTGACCATACAACTGATGAAAATTTTTCTTCATCAAGCTTAAAAGAAAATTAGAATTAATTAAAATACTAAAATATCCTAAAGTGTTTTATTATATCTTTTCAACTAAAAAATTGGAGATTTACATAAATAACTTTATTAGTAACCATAGAAAAATCTTCTTGTATAGGTTAGACTGATATTTAGATATTGCATTTCGGTTGCAAATAGGTGTATACTTATTTGCATTTTATATTTTTATATATTCATATATTTTTTTGCAGACAATTTTAGCAAATCTAGTTGGTAATGTATAATTTTTACTTATCATAGTAATTTTGATACTTACTCCATTGATAAAATCTAATAACAAGATATACGATGTTGTGTTCAAATAAGATTTCTTATTGCTAGCTTTCATAAGAATTGTCAATACTTGTTTTTGTTCTTCTTCTGTACATTTTAACATCCGGCCAGATCGAAAGATGGCGCTGCACACTAAGATCTGTCCAAGAGCAACATCACCAACCTCCTGGAAATAAAAAAGGGCAATTATATGTTAAATAGTATTGGGACGTTAAAACTAATTACAAATAGTACTTTATGCTGCCTGACTCTTATCCTGTCAAATGGATCTATCAATGACTTAGCTAAATAGATGAAGCCATGTAATGTTGTATTGTTAAACAGCCTGGTAGAGCCTACCACTGTTCTGGAGATTTAAGAAGATGGGATTAAAGAATTTACAAGATTTTTGCAGTAAAGACATCGAGATTAATTAGGCCACTCTATTTTTGTTTATTATAGTAACATGTACAGGGACATATTAGTGCATAGATTATATTCTGAGACCATAAAATTTTGAGAGAAGTAGGTACAAAATTAAAAAAACAAATATTTACACTTTTAGATGATCCATTAGCATGCAACTCCTTTTTGATCAGTTCAAATAATTGTGAAACAGAGATCTGTTCAAAGTTAATCAACAATGCAACAAGCATTGCAAAATGTCCTGTTCTCATCTCAGGAACATTGGCACCCAAACTTCTAACCACTCGCCTAAGGACATACTGTATATCCTTTTCACCCTGGAACAAAATATCAATATTTATTAGTCAGTTAATTCATAGTATTAAGTAAAAGAAGAGCTAGGAAAGAATAAAGTAAATAATTTAATAAACTAGTCTTCTCTTTTTGCATTTTAACACAACAAACATTGTGTGCACTCGTAAGGAGTACTTGTAACTAATAAGCATGTGTATGGATGTAGAAGCAAGAGAGGTGTCCCAGGATCGCACCAAATGGAAATCAATAATTTTTGCTTACTCATCTGGGTTACTGGTGTGAGTACATATTTTTGTGTGCATGTCTTATTCCATATGCACCCTTGGTTTTACAGCAAGCAACTAATGTTCACTGGTATTATTAGATTATTTCACTATATACATTTTATTTAGTACCCTATACAAGAACACCAGTGATATCATTAGACTCAGGGCTCATGATATATATTGCATGAATATTTTACAGATAAATGAAATATATAGTCAATGGCGAAGTTGGGAATCTATATCTGCTATAGAACTTGCATTATTTGATTTGATTTGCCTATGAGCTCCAAAGGTATCCTATTCAATACACCCCAAAAGTCACGATAGTATATATTAAGAATCAGATTTTCGTAATAATGGATAGCTGCACGGTTGTTTTTGAATATGATGTCTAAATAACTGTTTAAAAGGTGTATTTCAAAAGGCCTCGTATATAAACATATACTGGTCTTATACATATTGTTACTTAAAACGTATGGTACAAATTTCTGATTTACAACATAATGATTTCCCTTTGTTCTGGCGAATTGATATTTTTCATAATTTAACTTTATTATAAAAATATAAATAAAAAACTAACCTCATCGTTGATAAGGCGTGATATTATTCTAACACCGCCATTTAGTTTCACATCATCTTTATTCGCCTTCAATAACTCGAATGCATCTAATAAGGAAGATGTCACCTCTAAAGGTTTAGTATTTGATATTTCATTCATTTTATTAATATAACATTGCTAAATATACTGCAGTTAAATCACTTAAAATATAACTTCATATGGGTGGAATATGGAGAGGTGGAAATCCGCATGGCATTGGCGTTTTTAAAAGGAGTTGCCATTACCGAATAGAATATATGGTTGCTATTGCCACTATTGCTATTCTCGCTAATTTATTTTACATCCATCATCAAACAGCCACGGGAGGCTAAACAGCCCTGTCTTACACCATAAAGGTGTATAGTGCAAGGTGATGCTAAACCAGTCTGAGTATGCCCCGTTAATTAGAATTAAGTGTTATAACACAAATAGTAGACTCTTTATGAAGAGATTTTAACGTTTGTTTTAGATTAATTAATTATTACATTATATTTATATGTATACAAGATTGTCATGGAAAATATGGAAAATAAATGTTTAATATGCAATATTCGAAAATTTTTATTATATTTAATTTAAGCAATCAGCAAAGTTATGTTATTGAACATAAAATCTATGTTATTATGTATGTATATATTTATTTGTAACTAAATAATTAAGTGCTGACGCCCGTAATTTAGATGGGTAGGCAGAGTCCTTTTTGGTAATACAAAGGTTGCTGTAGACTAAAAATTTGAACTTTGTATTTTATGGAATAGACTTTTGCTTGGAACCCTTTAACTTGTACTAAATTATGGTTCCTATATACACCACAAAGCTTAAGTTTATACTAGAATATTTGCTCATAGGTATATTGTACCACATGAATGTAATAAATGAAAAACAATAAACATTTTTTAGATTCGTTTTTTTGTACAGAACTTTTGCTCTTTGTAGATTATCTGCATTTTAGGCATATCCAGAAAGTGATGCGCGCGCATTTATTATTCCATGTTTCTAAACATGGCAGGACGTAGTGGATTTGATGATGGTAATCCCAGGTATTTAATTTTAAAAATACACTTAAAACTTTTCCTTAAATTAACCTGCATTTAATAGACAATGACATAAATATTTTGGAAATATCGTTATAATTCTCGGGCGCAGTGTTTTAACAGTTTTTTCACACCATTAAATTCACATTGTAAAAAAGTGATATTTTGGAGAATCGTGTGAATAATAATTATTTACGTCACTACTTTACTGCAATATGTAGTGTCATACAATTAGATTTAATCAAAATGTAGCATTTAACAAAACTTATAGGTTATAAATTCATAATGCGTACAGGGACTTTGGAGGCGGTAGAAGGAATCTTGGCGGGCGGCCGCTACCTACCGAGCCTCCCTACAAGGCATATGTTGGAAATCTACCCTCCGGCATCATCCAGGGTGATATTAACAGAATTTTTCCTGTGAGTAATCTTAATTTGGTACTAATTTTGTTAAGTTCTTATTTGACAGATTTAATATTACAAGCTTGTCTATAAAATGTGATGCTACTGTCTGGGGTAATATTCATGCTTACAATGGTCGAGAGTTAATTCAAGGGTCATCATTCTGGGGTGATTTATCAAAAAAATATGAATGACATTGAACTTATATTTTTTGTTTATAGTTCAGTTTTAGTGTTATGTCATACTAGATCACCATTAGCATTGCATTTAATAAATACTATGTTGGTATTTTTGTCTTAGAAATTGAAAATGTTGACAAAAGAATGTAAAAAACTGTCATTGTAACACTTATATATCAAAACTATCTGTTGCATGCGACTTCGTCCACATGAAATCAAATTAAACATATTAATTACTTCACAGAATAAAAATTTTATAATCATATGTTTTTTATTATTATTATATTTCATTTACATTAATTGGGCAAGGTGTCACCACCTTAAGTGGAAATTATTCTTACTCACCATGGTTACTGAATTTAATACTGTAGATTCACACTAAACTAAAATTGATAATGTAATGAATTAATGTCTATAATAAAGACTGTTGTATGTTCCAGGATCTGTCCATCAAAAATGTGAGGCTTGTTATGGACAAAGAAACAGACAAATTCAAAGGATTTTGTTATGTGGAATTTGAAGACTTAGATGATTTGGTTAAGGCGATTGAAATGAATGGTGTTCTAATTGTAGATGGTAATCTTGTAAAAATTGATGTGGCTGAAGAGAAAAGAAGTGACAGGTAAAAATTATGTTTATTATATTTATAACTAAAAATAAATATGAGCTTACGCCCATAAGCCAGATGTGCATGCAGAGGTCATGAATATCCATTTTGCATGATTCTGCTCTGAAGATTTGTGTTAAAATTTGTCATATGTGCTTAAACTTATCACATTTAGTTTTTAGCTTATGTATGTGACTCGGTTGAATTAGCAGATATTAAAGTTACTTACATTAAATTAGTTCAATGATAAGTGTGTTCAATCGCAACTCATATGTCATAAGTAAAGTTGATTTTAAGTATGTCTAGTATTTTTTTAGCCCATCTCTGCTGGTCAAATCAATTGTTTTATCATGTATTAGTTCCAAAACAGTACTGCTGGTGGCCCTATCACTATCCCTTTCTGCCTCCTCTTCATCATTTACAACTATCTTTAACACTAAAGCTGGCGACATAAGCATAACTCTTGTTACAATGTTCACTTAACATCACTTTACTTGTTTGTAGATGTATAACATAAAAAAATTAATAAGTTATTGAAATAACTTACAAACCTAACTATGATTATGATTATTCATAATATCTT
The DNA here is from genome assembly GCA_029849275.1 of Papilio elwesi. Classification (NCBI taxonomy): domain Eukaryota; kingdom Metazoa; phylum Arthropoda; class Insecta; order Lepidoptera; family Papilionidae; genus Papilio; species Papilio elwesi. The sequence goes on along the minus strand of CM056707.1, from coordinate 2,331,019 downwards.
AATATTACCAAATGGGGAAGTATATGAACTTACTCTTCAAAATCAGCCAAGCCTTTTTAGCCATATCCTCTATGTTCGTAAATCATAATCCTGCATCTGCAACCACTCTGTAGCAAGACAGTATCATATGGGCATCTCCATAGGAACATGCAAGCTCTACATTCCCCTTGTTAATATGTTTTTACCATTAGTGGCTTGTGCAGCATATATTTTATTTCATTTTCTTCTTGAAGATTGTAGAAGACACTTTTGAGAATCTGACATTTACAAGGCAAAATGCCAGAATGCATAGATGTTGGTACTATAATGTCAGGAATTAAGGGGTAAAAACTTTGTTTTTATAAGGGTGGAGGGTGATACATGAGACATCCACTATTTGAAGCAGTGCCAAGACCGCAGCGCATGAGGTTCGCGAACATAGTGGATACCTGGCTTAAAACAACAGAAGGTCCCAAGGGAATGGACAAAAGGAACAAGAAGATATGGGGGTTGAAATGCAATGATATAAAAGCTTATATTCCAGAAGGACAGTTACTACTAGATAAACAATCATAAGCTTCAATATTCAATTCCGTGGTACAGTTGGTTGTCTCGGGGCTATATTATCAGTTTCCCCTGGATCGGTGCTAATTAGAAAAAGCAAAGTAAATGAGAGTTTAATCAACAAATTTTGAAGACAATTTTTAAACTAAAATTATATATAGTCTTAATCCACTGCTGGGTATAGGCGTCTCCTATTGATCACCAGAATCTGCTGCACCTACTTAAATTGGGTCGATGAGATCCCAGTGAATTGAATGGCGCCGCCAGTGTGTATGTTTATTTGGTGAGTGTATATTTATTTCTTAACATTACAGAGGAGGTGGTTTTGATCGCGGGCGACGCGACGGCAGGGATGGCGGGCGCGACGGACGAGGCGGCTTCCGGCGCGACGGGGGCGGAGGTGGTGGGGGTGGGCGCGGTACGTACGACCACTTCGAGGGCCCCGACCGCAGAGGACCTAGGCAGGGTGGAGGGTTCACACATGGTAACACTAACACTCATTTATAAACATTGAGAGAAGACTTGTTTACATAAATACCTATGCTCATAACTATTGTATTGAAATGCCCAAGCAAAACACTTAGAAAGTTTTTGCAGTACTTTTTCTTTATAGTTTACCAGTTAGTTATTGTCTTGAATTATTATTAATAAGTCTAATGTTGAGTAAATTAACAAAATTTCAATTGAATTTTACCAAAATAGGCATATTAAAAAAATTATCAGCTGTCAGCTGTTTTTAAAACAAGTCTTCTCACTTTGTTAAAATTAAAGTTTAAAAACTGGTTTCAATACAGTCATCATACATTAATATTTATTTTCTAACTAACTGTAGCACAAAATAAATCTCTTAGCTAAAATAATAAATTAACTTTAAATTCTCATTGCAGAGATAAAATATACAGTAACTGCTTTAAATTATTTCATTATTCTAATAATAAATAAAAATAAATATGTGCCCCCGCCAGTAACCCAGAGGTAGGCAGAGATCATGGATTTCTATTTGGCACGATCCTGGCACCTTTCTCGCTTCTTCTACATTCATACATCTACACATGCATGCTCATCAGTTAGGGGTGTTCCTTATTTGGACCTTTTTTTAGGATAGCAATAATCCCGTTTATGTAACTTTGTCTATGATTTTCTCTGCCCATATTGCTCATTACTAATGTTCTTGTCCAGCTCAACCCAGCCCTCACTTTTTTTTTAACGTGGGGAAATGCCTTACGCATACTTAATCTTTCTAGGGGTAAAGACAAGTTATGTCGGGGTTGCACCGACTAAAACCCCACGGTGGTCGCCCATATCGTTGACGAGGGATCACGGGGTCTCCTTTTGGAAAGCAACTGCGACCCCTCAAACGCTTTGCTAAAAATATAGCCCATCTCGAGGATAATTCTACTCAGGGCCACTCTATTGGTGTTTAGGACCCCTAGCCTATGCACCTGTGGCCCTCACTTACATACATTTACATTTTACACAGTTACAAGTTTTGTTTTACAATGTTCAGAGTAAGAAGAAATACTTAGTTGTATTATATATTTGACTGTGTTTCGTTTGGATAAGACGTGGATTTGGTTATTCTATTGCACTAATATAAGACTCGACTACTAGACTTTTTAAATTTAGGCCATATTCTAACTGTTAGTTTCTAATTAATACTTAATACTTGATACTTGTATGCATGACATAAGATAGAGGGTGAACAACTTATTTAACTATTGTCCAAAACAGTCACCCCCATGTCTACACTCCAAAGATTCACAAGGAATTAATAATTACTTTTCTAAAAACAGGTTGTGCTTGACAATTTTTTACTGGTACTGATTAACGATGGTTATTTTGGTTGAATTTATTTTTAAACTAGCTGCGCCCCGCGGTTTCACCCAGCGTGAGATTTTATTGAAACGAAATGATATTACATACTTTATATGTGCGTGCGTATGTGGAGTTGACACAGTATGATCATAGAACAGTTTAAGAAACACATATGATTGTTTAAACAATCCTCGGGAATAATAAGCTACAAACATATTACATAAGTAATATGTTTGTAGCTTATTATTCCGAGGAGGGTTCTTATGAATACATAATTACTAAAATCTACTATATATGTGTAAGTACTGCGTTATCATTACCAGGGAGCGCATTGCTTCTCCGAAATACATGCACGTGCTATGAATATCTCAATGCACAGTGTGTCTGGCTTATGCTTAAAAATTTGACGCTGTGTTTCAACACAGCGTTTGTCCTTCAGGACAAACTGGGGTCTTTGGACAAATTTTGTCTAGTAATATGGCATAGTGCTGCCCTGGTATCGTTTTACCTTTTCGCCCTGCGTATATCAAAAAACTATTGTCATGACTTTTCCGGTCTATGGAACTATTTTTGTCTGCTCACTGTTCTGTCACTGCTGAAATCCACTGCTTTGACTCTTCTTTAATTAGTATTACTCACTCGGTTCCGTTTTTGTTCCACAGTGAGTAATCGCGGCAGCCATCTCATTTCTTCCAATATGCTTTGCACCCCTTTGATTGAAACTTTTACAGCAATACAATTCCCTGAAGTCTAATTGTATAATTAAACGATACCTTCAATTTTCTAACCATGTCCTCTGACAGTCGCCTCAATTGGGTGGGAATCCTCATTAAAGACGGTTGTTCTCCCCAGCTTGCATCACAACATGCATTCTTAATTTTTACTTCATTAAACATTTTTACTTCCTTCTTCACGCTTTCAATAAATCACCGTCAAATGAAAAAAATGATGAGTATTTTAATTTTAAAAATGTCTTAAAACTGTCGTATACATGTTTTTACCGTTAGTGATATACATATATTTAGAAAACGTATGTATGCTTTTTGCAACATTTGTATGCCTTTTTTTTGTAAAAAAAAGGAGAAAACATTTATTTTAGCAGAACAATGTTAGGATCATTTAGAAAGGAATGCCTAAACTCTTAGGTGTTCAGCACGAATCTCATTTACACATATCCCGACGACTATATAAGACACCGAAAATTTTTCATATAATTGCCTCAATTGGCAGTCGGTTTGGCGATTGCAAAAGGTTGTGATTGCGGTACAGCTTTCCGTAATTACTCTGGGACATACTTGTGTCAATTGTTTACAATAGGAAGTAAGCAATGTGGCAACATGTCATTACATATTGTTTCAGATCGGGAGCGAGGCGGGTCATCAGGCAGCGGCGGGGAGCGATGGGGTGCTGGCGGTGGCGGCGGCGGCGGCGGTGGTGGTGGTGGCGGCGGTGGCGGCGGAGAGCGGGGCCGTGGCGGGGAGGAGCCGCGCGGCGAGTGGGGACGCATGGGGAGCCGCGGAACAGCCGCACCCCCGCCTGCCAAGCCGCGTCGCCAGTTCGACGACATGCCGTCTGCGAGGCCCGGTCAGTGTTACACGTATACACGCACACACACATACAGGCACGCTCGCCGAAACCGAAGCCTGGAGAGTAGTAGCACTGAAAAAGTGCAAAACAGATCTTGCGCGCGACCGCAGGGGGTGAGAGTCAAATGGGGCACCCTTGCGTTCCATTGGAGATCCTAGAACCGTCGCCCATTGCTCTTGAGGATGGGGATTGAGGGACTCCGAAGCCTAAAAAGGGGAAATATTTATGGTGAAAGTGAATTGATACAGACTGATGATGATACACAAACGAATACATGGCTACTAGGTCATAGGTATTTATTTTTATATCATTTCTATGGAAGAAAGTGGAAATATGTCACTTTGCATTGAGTGAGAACCACTCTATTTTATATTTTGCACTAACATAAAATGCAGTACACCAAACACTTGAGATTGCCTTTGCCGTATTTAGCACAAGTCGCGAAATCAATTATTTAAATTACCATTTATATTCATCAAAATGTTGCGGAGAATTTAAGTTTACTCGTTTTTGTTCTTTCGATTTAAATTAGGGTAGAGTTTGTGCTTTTCCATTTATTCAATTTACCATGTTTGTTAGAGATATCGAACCTTATTATTGACACTAATGGTTGATGCCATTAAAGTGATCCACATTTCTAGCTATTCCGACAAAACTAAGACTAAATCCTACACAGATTTTTGCCAGTGAAGCCAAGTGAATGTTAATGTAATGACAAGCTCTGTTACAGACACGACGGGCAGACCGAAGCTGAAGCTGGAGCCGAGGACGGTGAAGGAGCCGGTGAACTCGCTGGCGTCCACCAGCCAGGCGTCGTCGATATTCGGCGGCGCGCGGCCGCGAGAGGAGCGGCTCAAAGAGCTCTCCGGAGAGTAACTCCACAACCCCCAACGCGCCCCCTCCCTCGTGTATATGATTCGTTCCGACGCTGCGCTAATCATCGTCTACCTCCAAAATCAACGCGCGAGAGATCTTGCGTGAGATCTTGAAGGCTCTTTGTTAGGTTGTAAATGATTATCGTATTTGTATTTTGTTAGCTTTATTATGTCTTTGATATAATATCCTTTAGCGCTTTCCAAGCGATCGTCGAAATTGTCGATGACAAATGCTAGTGTTCTTTTACCCGTTTACTTCCGCTTTGTGCAGACTCGGTTATTGTATTGCGTTCCAAAATATTATTATTATTTATATTATTTTGTTTATGCTATGTGGTGAAAACACAATTATTTTTTTATCTATAGTACTATACCTACGTGGCGATGGAAGAGTTCTCGGGATAGATTCTATGTTGTAATAAAATACTTTTAATTTTTTGTTTCTAGGTCATGAAAATTAAACATGGATTAAGTGATTATAAATGAATACCTTAAGAATTGAGAAAATGATGATGTAATTATTGTGTCATTAATAAATTAAACTTCCACGTACTTGTATTTCTACTTTATTAATAATGAAATATTGTTTAATTGTAATAAAATGTATAAGTAACGTGACGGTGGAAAAAAAATCGCAAAATTGTAATGGATAATAGAAAAATTAATAAAAAGTGAACTCTTTGTAACCGAGAATTTGTCTAACATATCCTATGCTACCAAAGTCATTTATCCCAGTTACCAAATTTCGGTATGATGTTATTTCGTGATTAAAAAAATTGAAGGAATAAAATATAGGGCCTGAAGTTATGCTATGTAGCCAATCATATTTATTTTTTGACAACAATGTGTGCCTGGCATTTCTGAAGCTTGTGGCTCCATCAGCCATCCATTGAAGTATCAATTAAATTAAGCCATTTGTTGGTTCATGAATAAAATCTACCAACAATCTGTTCAAAGTTGCGAGAGTGCACTGGATAGGAGTGAAAAAGGTTGTCTTGAAGGCAATACTTTTGAAGACCTATATCTAAATATTGATGTCCAAAGATGATGCAATATCTACTTTCACTAAGCTAAACTTGTCACAAATGTGGGTACAAAGAGATGTAAGGAAGCAGGAAAATAAATAATTATTCATACATATTGGTTGGTCAGTTCATTGTGGGGCACATCTTTGTGTATGAAATAAAATATAAAGAGCCAGTGACTTGCTTTGCATGGATACTTCAAATTATGTAGAACGGTGACTATGAAACTTCATGTGATCACCCGAGAGGGCAAATTGCCTGAAAGTTTAATTGAAATAGGTCGAGCCATTTCGAAGTCTGTAGGAAACATATATATATATATATACACATCACATTTTATGTTCATTTATAATGACTAAAGTAATGATCATTTTATTTTTTATCAATTAACATCAGTTAAACATCAATGTGGTTAAAAGATGTTATGCACCAGCTTATATCATTATATAACTGTATAGCAAATCTGCAATTTTTTTTATTACCATTCAATGAATGATAATTCAAAAATAATTTGTATGTTAGGTTATTTCGCCTTTACGATACTCAAGTATTCATGAAAACAGGAAGGCAGATAATTAAAAGTTATATAAAGGAGTGTTTTTGACTTGGGAAGTGGAATTATATTGTAGAAATATAACTTTATTGTAATAAAAAAACATACAATATTAATGTTATATTTTTCTTAAACAATGATAGTAATTATTCGTTATATATCAAGATCATCATCTGGGTCTTCATCATCCCAATCATCAACCGCATCTGGTTCATAATAAACTTTGCTCTGGCCCTCATTTATTTTACTCATATAAGGCAATTTTAATTTATACTTTTCCAACTTCTGTGTTTGATCCACTTCTATTTTAAATGTTGAAAGGTTACCCGGCATTGGTTTTACTGGCTCCTCTTCTTTAACAATCTCCGTAGTTATGCGTTCACATTTTACTACAGAAGTAATATTGTCATAGGATAATATTTCTTCACTTTTTATAAATTTATTACCCAATTTTAGCTGTACGGCAATTTTTAATGGATCAGTATCACTATATGAAATAGTTGCATGTGCCAAATGAACTAAATGCTTTTGTAATTTGGAATGTATTTGTAGGCAATCTTTATGCAACACGAGTATTAATTTAACAACATTTTCGTGATTTTTAAGTTTCTTTATGTATGTCAAACATTTATGCCAACCCATATGCATTGCCATTTGATTCACCGAATCAATGAAAACATGACATGGTTGCTTTGTGCATTCCGTATAACTGTCCAAATCAAATTCTTGGTGATACTGGACATCTTGTTTTTGAAATACTTTTTCCCATAATCTAACAGATTGTTCATAACAAAATAAATTCATTTTTAGTTTGTCTCCTGTCAGGCTTTTTAATAGAGGCAAAATATTGATATTGTAATCATCTTCGATCAGGACCATTGGCGCCGAACGTAATTTCAATAAGGTCATATTTGAATCTTATGTATTGATTGATGATTTTTATTTTATCCGTCTATCACACGATATCTTATAACAATTAGTATAATAAAAAAAGAAAAAGATTACTAAACCATGTACCGTATTAGTTTATTAAGGTTATATTTTATTGTCATTGTCATATCATCTGTCAGTCTTCAACTTCAGTTTTGTTATACAAGGTTTTGCTTTGCTTCTCGCGATTGGCTTAAAATCTTTGTATTACAAAAAACATTACGTTTAGATACTGCAATAGTACTTCAGAAACGGGAAAATAAACAGAGGTAGACAACGCAATAGACGAAGAAGACGAATAGTCGGTTGTAACCAGAGTTCTTCTCCAGAGAAGAAAACGGTGGAAATCGTTAAAGGAAGCCTTTGCCAGGAGGCACACTGGACTCCGGCACATATTATGACAAATGAGTAAGGTTTTACACAAAAAAGAGTTTCGTTTAGAGAGAAAGGCTATATTATTAAATTAAAGACACAAAATGAAATTTAAATTATATGAAAGTCGTTTGCGTGTAATGGCATTTTTGAAAATGTCAGACCAGTGACAAAGTAATATCATGTCATTCATATCAATGTCATTGCTATCTGTAATAAATTATTATTTTATTATTAGAATTAAGTGCAAGCAAGAAAATTAAATATGAAATGGTTTTAGTATTATTATTTTTTGTGCTAGTACTGTGACATAGAAAAGGTTGTTCCAATTGTTCGTTAGTTGACTTGGTTGATATCAGTATCAGTTGAGTAAAAGTTTAATCATGCTTAAACAAATAAGGCAATTTAAAATTTTCATGAGGCATACAGCATTTGTACCTGCATATAAACCACCAGTAGAAGAAGATTTTGAAACAATACGATACTTTATAACCCGCCACAAGAAAATTCTAATACTAACTGGTGCTGGAATATCTACGGAATCTGGTTCGTACGTGGATAATAAATCATGTAATAAAATTTTATTTTACAAACGAATATTTTTACACTTCACGAGATATACAACAAATTGCCTTAAATATTTAAACACTATTTTTGAAACGATGTGGGGGATCTGATTAAGATTCAGTAGTTGCAGTGGTCCTTAGGTAGAGCGAGAAGTGGGTTTGCTCTAAATGCCGGATGGCAAGGAGCGCAAAATGCCATACCTACCTTATTAACCATTGACCAAAGAACTTTATTCACATTTATGTGACTAATTTTCTAGGAATACCTGACTACAGATCTGAAGAAGTTGGTTTATATGCGAGAAGTAATCATAAACCCGTACAGTATCAAGAGTTTGTGAAATATCCTAAAGTAAGACAAAGATACTGGGCTAGAAACTTTGTGGGGTGGCCACGCTTCAGTGCAGTACAACCTAATGCTACACACTATGCTATTAGAGAATTGGAAAAGGTATAGAATATCCTCATTTTTTATCTTGTAATAATCCTAGTTTAAATCATTTCAGTGCTATCTTTGCCTCACAAAATACAGGTGTGAAGTGTAAGTATGCTTGTTTTGTCCAATAAGTGAGGTGTTGGTGCATCTCCAGTCCTCGTCCCCTTATTAGGAAAGGATGGGAAGGAGAAAGGGATTGGATGAATAGGAAAGGCAATAACCTTTTCCCTGTCTATCTCTTCCTATGTGCACATGGAGCATGTGTTGCAGATGTCTATGGGTAGTGGGTCACTTAATGTCATGTGACCCATGTGTTTAATTGCCACCTCCTTTCATAAAAAATAATGAAGGACATATCTACAAAACTAGCACACCATGCAAAATGGAACTGGTTCTATGTATAGGAAGCCATTTGTTAAAAAAATGCATTCGCCAAAAGATCCAACAATTTGTTTGTTTCAATCAAAAAGGAATTGTTTCTAAAAAATTTGTTAAATCAAGTGTCTAACTTTAATTATCTAAAATATTTTTGCAGATAAATAAAGTAAGCGCAATTGTGACACAAAATGTTGACCGACTACATCATAAGGCAGGTTCAGAGAACATTATTGAGCTCCATGGAACTGGTTATATAGTAAAATGTCTGCAATGTCCCTATGAGGTCGGTAGGTCAGAACTGCAGGAGAGAATGAAGGAGCAGAATCCGGACATGGAAAGTAGTATCACAATCATTAGACCTGATGGGGATGTTGAATTATCTAGAGTAAGTTAACAAAATACTATTTATAGTCCTTGGTTTGGTAAAAAACTTTTTTTACCAAAGTTTTTATTGAACAAAATCAAAGTTTTGAAAGAAGGTTCTATGCAAGGTTGTCAACTTTTTTGTTGTTACCTTGCACTCCTTGTACTATTGGCGAAAAGTAAAATATTCCATTTTTAAAAATTTAAAATCAAATCAGACTTTTTTAATAACTAATAAATCAAGAAAATGAAAAGTAGGTAAGGTTAGTTATATAACTGATTTAAGTCTTTAGGCGTAATACAACAATCACATAGCTCATTTTTCTCCTTTGGAGATATTTTAGATTCTAAGATATTCTACTGATGTTTATCTGTGACTGATGTTAAGACATTGTTTTCAGGATCAAATAGAAAAATTTAAAGTGCCATTGTGTCCTAAATGCGAAGGTCCTTTAAAACCTGATATAGTATTCTTTGGTGACAATGTGCCAAAGGAAAGAGTAGAAATCATTCGCCGGGAAGTGAGCAACAGTGATGCCATATTTGTGTTAGGTTCAAGTCTTACTGTATATTCCAGCTATAGAATAATATTGCAAGCTAAAGAAGAGAAGAAAGAAGTTGCCATTTTAAATATTGGACCCACCAGAGCGGATAGTATTGTAGATATAAAAATATCCACAAAATGTAGTGATATATTAACAAATTTACATAATATTATATAAAATTTAATTCATCTATTAGATCTGTAGTTAAATACATGGTTAATAACATTAGGTGGGAATTTCTTATGGTATTGGCAAAGGCACACCTTTAACATCATGCTTCAAGAATAGACCCAAACATTGTAAAGACCAGTCTTTGGATCTATTCTTGTCTATGATGGTTTAAGATGTTTATATTTATACCTTGTTTCATTGCTAGATATGATTGTTTTTGTCAACCAATCATTATTTACCATACATGGCAGCCATTACACTTTTTATGCTTTCATCGGAAATGGTGTAATTTTATGGATTTCATGAGGTAGAGTGAAATGAAATTGTGTATACATAGCTAATGTTATAAGTCAAAGTGAAAAAAATTGGTTGTTGTAAATTATTTTTGAATTTAAGAATTTTAAAGTAAAAACCTTTGTTTACAAAAGTGTGAAACAAGATTTATATAAATATATAGTAATATAAAATATATAGTACAAAAATAACGGGTTAATTCATAATACCCAATAGTGCCAAATGGAAATCCCTAATCAATACCTACAGCACTGGGTTCGGGGCGTGATATACATATTTATGATATATAATTACCATGGAAGAACCTAACATACCGTTTGTCCTTTAACATTTAAGGTACTTTTATGACATTTTTTTTTCTGGATTAAGATTTAAGGCTTACTGAGTTATCTATTTGTGTTTTATATTAGACCGAAACCAATTTGAAGATTTCAAGTATAGTGACTTATATTAACGACAAAATTGAAAAGTCACGAAATTATTTGTTGTGCCAATTAACCGATATTTCAATATAATACGAGGTTTCACATTTCCTGAAACTAGTTACGTAAGTTGAAATCTTAATTGAAAGATCAATGATAGATGTCTAAGAATTTTCTTTGCACTGCGACAATCCATTCTAATTCAATAGATTATGCGAACTTTGGAACTTTGGAAGAAAAAAAAATGTGGAATTTATAAAAAGATAATAAATAATCCACAAAAATTTTTTTTGAATGTAATATTTAATAAAAATTAACGCACTTGGCGTGCGTGTTTCAGCTACTCGTTTTTTTCCGATGTATTTTAAATATCATGTCAATAACATTTAGATTACTAATTCGTATTGTCTGTCTGAGAATTTTGTTTCCCTTGTACAGTTCAAAAAAAGTTATTCAAAATTTGTATATTCGGATTCAACAACCTATTTATATTTATGTAATTATTATTATTCCCAAGGAGGGTTGGCGCCAGGCAGTCGGCCGGGCCTTAAAAACTACAACCATACTCTGCCGACCCCATATGACTGGGAAAAGGACAGGAAGATAATATAAGAAATATTTTTGTGAAGTGCTTTTTTCAATTTTCCTGTGAATGTGGACTTGTGCAATTTTTACAATGAAACTATTTTTGTTCGGACACCAAAATGTATCATTACAAAAATTGATAAATCAAACTGCACGGATAATCCTCGCTTGAGCCGTATATGTTTATTGAGATAATTAACAGTTTGTTCTAACTTGCTATTAAATTAAACATAGTGCTTGTGAACAATAACATGATAGTCACAAGAAAGTTTACGCCTTAGAATAATCTAAGGAGTAAAACATATTTATAGTTTCGTGTCGGTCGCTGTACAAAAATAGCGTACGAGGATGTGAGACGCGTGTAGAGGCCGCATTCATTGCTAGTCTCATGTTATTGTACACCCATAGTAGATGACAATCAAAATAACATGATGCAAAAGTTTCCATTAAATAATCAACTTAAAGAATGACATTCAAAAGTTTTCATTAATAAATTAACTGAAAAAAGAAATGAAGTCCAGAATATCTGAGATCACATTTAATATGAAGCTTAAAGAACAATAACACAAAGTCTTATTCACCTTAATCTCTCAAATAATCATTATGAGACTTGAAGGAACAATTGTATTTGAAGTGAAAACTTCTTAAGCCGCGTTGTATTACGATACTTGGTAGGGACCATCTTATCCAATGAAAAACATTCTCAAAATGCTTATTTGAATTTGGAACAATCGATTAACATTTTTTTTTAAATTTAATGCTGGTTGAATATATATTTATTATTGAACTATTGTCGCGCCTTGCCACCTGTTTTAGAGTTTCCACTTCTGTGGGCAGGTCTTATGACTGTCTGCGTATTTTTGTTGATATTTTCGTCAAGAGTATTTATTGCCAATAGCTAAATTTGAGAAACACATTATATTGAAATATTTAAGCTGAATGTAGACTTAAACAATAGCTGACTTCATATTGATGAGGACTTGAAAATTTGAAAAACTAAGGAACAATTGATTTTATAACATAAGATACTGAAAAAAAGTTATTTTGTTTTGTTTAAACAATAAGTATGTCAACCACACACACAATATCGTTTCTGAAGTTTTCATTTCAACTTTAATATATCCTAATTTTGAGTTTGGAATAACACAAATGGTTCAAGGATATATAATTAAATGTCACAAACATTTCATTGAAATATTAACAATAGTACACTTTAATTAAATTTCTATTTTGTACCAGAGGTATTATACAGCCACAAAGTCCTCCGTTTATGTCACAAAGTTCTTTAACAAAATTATACGTCACTTAATGTTCTTAACCTTAACTAACGGATTAGTAATTATTAATAATAATAATTAAAATTAATAGTATTTTTTTATTAATATTACAAATTCATTGATGATTTTGGTAGTTGTGATGATAATGATTATAAATCATGTAATAATTAATATAAATAGAATTTATGGTATTATGATGGGAAATATCTACGAGATAATATTTTTATTTGCCAGAATTTATTGTTAGTTTCTTTACAATAGAAAATGAGTTACATCATCATCAGTGCTTGGATTGTCTATGTCACCGATCGATTGTGAAATGGATTAGTTTATGAACTCACTAGCTATATTATAACCTATTACGAATTGTGAACTAAACGAATAATTGACGTGTTATTTCTGGAAAATTTAAAAACTGTCGAATTTAAATCGTCAAATTGTAAACAAATATTTTGCTAGCGTTGTTACGTTGAAGTTTAAAGATAATTTTAGGTTAAGTTTGTCAAATTGGACAGTGACATTATAAACTATCCACGTTTACAATCTGTCGGTGACGTCTATGAAGTTAATTTGAATCGGTAGATCAATCTGATATAGGAATGAGTCCCAATGATATTACTATTATAGACCTCTGTCTACCCTACCATACATATTCATAAGCTTGAGGGTGTTTAATATCGAAATATTTCTTGATTTAATGTTACCACACCGTTAGCTAAAGTAATTTATTAGATCAAGTAATGATTTGTGAAGTTAAAAATGTCTAATATTACGGCAGTGACGAGTTTCGTAATTAATTCCATAAATAACTTTACTTACACTAATTACGGAATATAATGTACAACTAACATTTTAAATGACATTGAAATGAGAAATTAAACTAACTACATTCGTAATAGTGCAAGTTTTTAACCTAATAAATGGTGCCCTAGGAAATGTTCCTTAGATTTTTTTCATTTGATCATAATAGGATTATTAGGGTGAAGAAAATAATAAGTTTTTGATTGTATAGCTATTTTCTTAAAAAAAAAATTAAATGTCATTTTTTTCATTTATTTTATATGATGAGCATTTTGAAAAATTCCATTTTGTAAGCAAATTTTATTCCAGTCTTATAGTTTGACAGTTAAAATAAAATCAATTGTAACAGTGCATTTATAGTTACAAAAAAAATATATTGTCATGAGATATTGTAGGCATGAATATTTGTAATTAAACAACAAAATGTATAAAAATAAGAAAGAAAGTGCATTATTCAAAAATATTAATGTCTAAATTTGTCAATATTAAGTTTTTAAAAACATGTAACACAATTCAAAGGCCATAAATTTACCGAATTTATCATTCATTGATTTAAATTATTAGGAATTAAAATTTGCTTGCACGTAATGGAATGTTTCAGATATTTGTACATCATATGAAAACTTACAGCCTTAACATCATACACGGAGAAAACATAAAGCAATAGTATTAAATTATTCACATTGGTCTTATAAAGAAAAATCAAAATGGACACTCGTCAGTCAAACACCACTAAATAAGTCCACGTTAAATTGTTTCGTCACTAACTCGAGACTTTAATACTAAATGTGGTTCGGCATCTGCTCGAATTGTCTATAGTATTGAACATTATAAGAAGTAATCTGCCTGTGGTTTCTTGGAAGGCACACCCCGGGACTCCTGCGGCGCCGCTTCGAATATTGTGAACTCGCGCTGGAGATTCTCGTTAAGTTCTAGGATGGCCGCAACATTGCCGCATCTGGCAATACCATAATAATGATATAATGACTTCAATTATATACAACGACCACATAGAATGCCTGCGAAGTAATGGCAAGTACTTATGCGTTCCATTATCTATAGCGTAACGGTTAAGGTATGGCCTGCCGATTATGAGGTCGTGAGTTCGAATCTGCCGTTCGACTACTTTTAAGAAATATTAGTAAATTATATCAATAGTCTACTAAAATTTTAGTACATATAAAAACAATTTTAAAAATCTAATGAGGGATAGCAAAGAGGTTCAAATCTTCCTTCCTATATCTAAGTCTTTCTTACATAAGGTATACAATTCTCGAAGTGTATCCAGAAGTAACAAACAAATATATTTTATTTTATCATGTGAAGAATATATCAATTGAGATATTTTAATCCTTCTTTGGTTACTGACCTGTAGCAATAGTTGGGTGCAGACCATACGGTGAGGACGGTCTCGTTGAAGTGCCACTTGTAGCCCTCCATGACGAGCTGGTGAGCGCGGCAGATCATGTCAATATCGTTGGACACGTTGAACTGAGCGACCACATCAGATCCGAAGAGATAACCGGCACCACGCGGTGACACTCCCCAGCCTTGAGTGTCTGCAATTTTAATAAAGTATAAAACAGCTTATTGATAAAGATATAGACCAAGGGTTCGAGTAATTTGAGTGTGGTAATTTGAGGAGTGATTGGGATACAGTTGCAAAGTTTTTTTTATTGATATGAGCAGGTAATAATTATATACATATATATATACATCATATATTAATTTATAATATCTGTATTTTCAAACTTTATTGTCATGCGACCAAAATATAATCTATAAAAAAACCCAAGACCTGGGTTTTTTTTCTATTAAACATTCCTTAAAACATGAAAGAGAATGACTGCATTTCATACCACTTATCAATTTGTTTGTAAATAAATACAAATTGTTATAAATAAGAGTAATGTAAGTAGTTCATTCAAATAATGTTACCCTTGCTGTTGATGAGAAATTCATTCAGTTTGCTCTCTTACCCTGCCTTTTATTGATGTCCCGCAAAACATTTAATAACACAGGCCTTCTAAAAGATCCTTAGACTGATCACAACTTGAAGAGTTATATGCTTAATTTGCCACAAAGACCTCTTCTCCCACCAAGTTCTCCAAGTTCTGTGAATGCTACATTGCAACAAATTTTCCAGTATTTTAATTATTTTTTTTTCTCAATTGATGTATTATTTGCATCATACCTTCAGGATCGCTCCACAACAAATCACACATTGGTCCATCGTGAGGTACTTCTTGTTTACGATCGATTGTGCGTATCTGATCGAGAGTCTGTATTGACGGGCTCAGGCCGCCGTGCACGCAGAATATACGTCCGTCAATTATGGCAGATAGGGATAGATAGTCAAAGATTTCTGTACAGTACCTTTAAAATGCATAACATGTGAGATAGTATATCAAGTAGAATTTTTACATATCAAGATATAGTCATGGCTCATTTTAAATAGCCAAATCAAAGTTTATGCTTTAAAGAATATAAGAAACATTTTATCTAACTTATTTAATTTAACCTTTAAGAAATATTTTAAGGAAAACATGGCAACAATAGATTACTCTATTTTTAATTAATCTCAATGTATAGGCTACTTTAAACAAATCTCATATTCACAAATTATTTTGGAATTTTAAGCTCAAAAGTTATACGGTAAGATTTTCCTTGGATGTTAATCCTACTAGTTCATAGTGGGAGTTACATTACCGCAGCTCACGAGTGTGCATCAAACCTGTTAATAAATTTATAACTTTAAATATAAACACAAACCATTAAATTTATATTACCTCCACACAGTAATTGAACCATATTTCCTTAAACATTCATCATAGAACCCATACACTTGTGTTATCTGACGGGATTCATGGTTGCCACGGATTAGTGTGATACGATCAGGATAACGTACCTGCAATATAATTTGTAATACCTTTACAACACTTATGCATACCTCTCTCAATTTGAGTCACAACATTCTCTTTTCATAATAGTTCCATAGAACAATAAATAAATAACTATGTAACCCATAACCCAGAGGAGTAGGCAGATAATAGACTTCCATTTGGTGCGATCCTGGCATAACTCTCTTGCTTCTTCTACATACATACATCTATGTATACATGCTCATCTGTTACGGATACTCCTTACATCACCCTTCTTTAGTATGTTACTAATCTGGTTGATAAAAATTCGTTAGAACAATATTTTCATCAAATTATTTCATTACTGTATATGCATTTGCCAAACATTAATATACTTTATTTACCAGGGTATAGGCGACAGCTTGTAGCCATGTTCAGGTTTTGTATATGGTATTAGTACAACTTATGCATATGAAGTGTGAGGCAGTGTGAACTGGGTAAGCAAGAAAACTATTTAAGTGTGCCATGTATAATATAATTGCCTAGTCCCAAACTTTTATCCTCTTAAACCTAATACCTATAAGAGAGAGTCATATACCCTCCAATATTCATGGATTCTTGTAGCTACACACATAACTGTGCAACGTGCAATAGTGCCAACAAACATAACATTTAAGTTATGGTTATGGTATGGGTCGCAATAAAATTGTAATGATACTTTTTAGGTGTTAATGTCAAATTTGATTCAATGTCAATGTTCAATGTGAAATTGAGCGTCATTTCAATGTCAAACAGTGTGACAACATTTGAAATGACAATGCGAACTTAGATTGATACATTGACAGAAACCTTGTATTGCAACATGATTTTCCACCCGTGGAAACCCACACTAATACCTACAAGCTTGTTTGCCTACTTATAGTACAATACACAAACATATTTTGTATTACAAATGATGAGAATCTTTACCTTCAATGCAAGCAGCAATAAGAATGTTTCAACTGAATAAAAGCCTCTGTCAACAAAATCACCCATAAACAGATAATTAGTCTCGGGAACATCACCACCTACTTTAAATAGCTCTTTGAGGTCATAAAATTGTCCATGAATGTCACCACAAACCTGTAAATGAAATAAAGACTTCTAAATGTCAACTTCGAGATAAGGAAATATAACTAAAGACAATAAATGTATCATGAAAGTTATGCTCGGGATATATGTTAAAGTGGCTCAGTTATTGTTGTAGATAACAAACTTATTTTTTACTTCATCAAGGATTGATAATGTTATCACTTTGTTTTTGTTAATGTTTACCGTAACTGGTGAATCTACTCGTTGCACGTTACTTTCTTCAACAAGAATCTCGCGGGCTTTCGCACAAAGTGCCTTAACCTCAGCCTCCATTATTATTTCGCATCTTTTCAACTGTTCTATTTGACGGTCCAGATCACTTGTGTCAGACATTTTATTTATATTAAATTAACTGCAACTGTAATTCAAATTAAAACGTTTATCTTAGAGGGTATAAGATGGTTACAAAGCTTCGTGGGTTGTAGCAATACCGTCAATTCGTCTTAGGGAAAAGTTGACGTATGACGTTTTTATAAGCAAATAATTGTTCTTTTGTATTACTATACTCACTAAGACTTTAATCTCTCTTAGGTTTTAATAAATTTTGTTAATTATAGCATTTAGCGTTAAAATTCACAAATTAGTTCACAAACAATCACAACTTGTCTGCACCATAGAGTAAAAATTCAAATATCCAAAATACCAAATGTTAATATTTATGGCGTTGCTTATGATATTTTCATCCATGATTTAAATTAAATCCAAACCAAAATACATTAAAAAAGACACTTTCTCTTATCACAATTAGTACTCAACCAATAACACAAAAAAACTTTTTGGTTAATTTTGTACGTATATGCTTCGGTTGTTCGGGCATGTTGAAAGGATGAATGGAGGGAAATTAACCAAACATGATGCAAAAGTTACTGCCAATCGATCATATTAGTAACATACTAAAGAAGGGCGATATAAAGAGTACCCATAACCGACGAGAATATATATGTTTACGATGTATACCAAAATGGTTTGTTGTTTCGTAAGATCCCATTCTAGTTTTTAGAATTCCAGAGATGAAACTCAGCCTGTTCAAATGAATATTTGGCTGATAACAACTATGTGATGAATGCAGGTTTTGACTGCCAATTCACTAGTTAATGTAAATACTTCGCAAAACAAATTAGAACCTTGCTCAAATTCACTAGAAATTATGTTAAAAAGGTAAGGAAGTGTATATACATAATTACAACAAAATTGTGGTAGCAATTAACTCAAAATTTTGTTTTGTTGTGTAAAATGATTAAAAAGGCCAAAAATAAGTAATTTTGTCATTGGTCATCGTCACTTTCTCTTTGATCAGCAGTGGTAATGGCATCAGGTAAGCACAAGAACCATAACTTAAAGTTTTCTGTCAAAATGACTCGGACAAAATAAAAGAAAAATACTTCGCGAGAGGACATGATTCATGTTATTCAATAATGATTTTATAGATATTTCTGACTATTGTATAAAGGTAGTAAATAACAATATTCCAAAATTATATGTAAAACCTTTGTTATTGTAATCTTTATCTAATTTATTAAGTATCCTTACGGCGTAGTATTTGCGTAAACATGTCTGACGCTTTGTTATGCGCGCGCATGAGTTTTGAATGAAATTGACATTCGATTCTATCTGACAACTACTGAATATAGCTTTATTACGAGAGACGATTTTTTGTGACTGTGTAAATATATCTGTTCATTTTACGCTTATAGTAATAATAAGAGTGTAAAAAAATTGATATCGCGTGTTGTAAAGTTATTGATTGATATAGTGTTTGTTAAGTGCTTGGCGTATCTTGAAGATAAGTATGGGCAATATTCATACTGTTGGGCCAAATGAGGCACTTGTAGTCTCAGGTAATTTATAAACAGTGCTTTCTTTATCATAATATACTGGATATAGGTATAGAATTCGTTTGAAGTTTTTGACAATCGAGATTTTATGTTGTAAAATGTAAAGTGATTTTATTTTTTTGTTTACTCTCTTACATGTAATGTTTTATAGTTAATGTTTATCATTTTAATTAAGAAATAATAACTCTTATACTCAACTTTGTACATTTTTGTTTATTGAATTATAAACGTAAGATGCCCGGTTATACTTCAAACGTGAGATGAGTCGTACGTTGTACCTACACACGACCAGCGCCCATTCTATAGAGTGCTTGCTATGTTATGATTTTTTCAATGTCATCGTAGTTGTTTATTATATCCTCGACGGTCACAAAGTGTACTAATGTATATTATTTTGTCAAACGCAATTCGTTAAAAAATAAATTATATTATTCCTAAATTCACTCCAGCTACTTTATTCTTGTCATGTATATAGACATAGCATAGGTATATATCGTATGGTTTTTAATTTTTGATTTATTCGAAAAGCTGGTTTCCTTTACTGCCTTAAGATGTCTCAAAATCTATTGTGGGCTACAAGGGTTCGTACGAGCTGTGACTAGTGACAATAAATTTAAGAGTTTGGGAACTATTGCATTATGCCAAAACACCTGTTTTTTCCAAACACAGATATCGAATAGGGACAGACCAAGAAGAGAAAAGGAAATTTAAGAAATTTCGCCCGCCGCGTAATTCTGCAATCAAATAGTTCCTAGTAGCAGCCGGGATTTACCTGCAGATCGGGCATAAGGAGTAACTTGGCATACTCTGCCAATTCTACAATTCCATTATCTCAAAACTCATTCAATTCTACGGCACTGAAATGGCTTAAGATGGATTTTTTAAATACAAGTATCAATCGAGTTTACTGTGTGCTCCTTGTTTGGTATTTATATGCATAAAAACTTAAAATCAGTCCGTTGCCGCAATATTTGACTTTATCTTTACGTATTACTACTAGTTCGTTAGTAGCCAGATTTTAGGATTATGAAATTTTGAGGTCCGCGTCTATTCTTTTCATCTTCACACATGGGATGACGCGTCCCGTTGGCTCAGCTATTCGACCGTTATAACCACCCTCGAGCCGGTAGGTTGCATCTTTGGTCACTCGTTCATGGCGTCAAACCTGTACTGCGTTTCAAAATGCAAATCACCGAAATTTCATTTAGATATTGAACTCAATTACCCCTTGTCGAGGCTGTAAAGGCGCCATTAACTGAATACAATTTATGTTAACATTATGCGAGATGGAAAGTGTTCATCAGGACATTGCTTGACAGAACAGAATAGACTGAGGAAAACTTAATTATCTGTATGGTATATCACGTTCAACATGAAACGCAGCCAAATTCTGTACTGGGTTGTATGACTACTGCGAGGCAAACCGGCTACTTCATCTTTTTTGTGCACATGTATGTAATGCTTAAATTCGTTTTTGATTGGAACATCCTCGAGTGATACTGCTAATTGGCTCAGTCGTTTTTATAAACGACCGTTAAACCTGCGGCCTCGCCGACGTTCTTGTTTAATTACCAGATAATGTTTTGACTCATTCATCCAGAAATTAACATAGTATTTTTCAACAATAATGCAGTTTTGTTGAAACTCAAGGCAGATAAGTTATTGTCATAAATTAATTTAGTTTAAAATGAAATATACACAAGTAATTTGGATAGGCAGAGGTTGGTTACAGCATTTTGCTGGACTTAAAGTTTTACCTCGCTAGTACGCCATGGCGACATCGCCAGCAATCTCTGGCGCTCTCGCTATGTAGTAAAACTATGTTGTCTCGTCAGTTAGTACATTTGTCACTAAGAAAATTCTGGCGATCGGTTCGCGGCTGAGTGACAGAGCGAATAAATCTGCAAGTTGCATTGCACACTAAAATGTATGAGGCACAGCTTCTACTTAGTCTAAGATGTGGGTTACTCACTCTACTCTATCTGCGTTTTAGTTCACAAGAATCCGAACTAAACGAAAACTTAGTACCATAAGGCTCCAAATTTAATTCTAGTCGGGCACAAAGAGTTAATTGTGTAGACATCATCGAGTAATCGTGGTTTAATTTTCTAGTACATCTGTACTATTTTCTGTCCATTAAATCGTTGGTCAAACAATTAGTGCGCTACTAACTGATTATTAATACTTTCGTTTGTATACTAACAACCTACGAAATTATACACTCATACTAGTCAAAAAAGCGATCGAATATGTAAGGGAAAGGGGAAGGGGAGCCCCTGACATGCTCGCCCTCCATTTTGATTTGTCCTTTTGTCTATTTCACCCCTCATGCTTCAAGTCTGCAAGAAAATATACTCTAACTGGTTGGTAACGTCGGATGACGCGTTTTTTATCCCTACTAATATTATAAATGTGGATGTAAGTTTGTTAGTTACGTTATTTCACGCGACAACTACTCAACCGAACATCATGAAACTTTGTACACATATTCTTGGAGGTACTAGAAGTAACATAGGATTTTTATAAAGAAAAATAGTATATAAAAAGCGAAGTATGTATGTTCCCCATAGACCTATAGACTCCGAAGCGGCTGGACCTATTTCGATGAAATTTCCAGGGATTGTCGAGATTGGCACATTCCTGTGTTTGGAAGCGATCGGTTCAACATAATTAGTGGTACCCGGGCGAAGCCGGGGCGGGTCACCACTAGTAAATGAAAACCTGAACTCCGTAATATTGCTTTATGCAAAGGAGATTGAAGTATTTATTTACTCATCCGTCAAACATTTTTGTTAATGTGTGAGCAACGCAAAAAGTCTGTGTTTAAGAGTGGGAAGTACAAGTTGTGGCTGCAGAGGTGTATCGCATATGTACATCGAATCAATAGTGCTAGTAACACCAGAATGTCATATTTGTGTACACTGACGTAACATTTCACTCACTAATGAGTATGTAGAGCGTTTGTCTATTGTTCTATATCTATAGAACAATAGACAAACGCTCTACATATTCATCTGGGCCTATGATCAATTACCCTGATTTATTATCAAATTTTTATTAATGTGTTAAGTGGTCTCTGAAACATTTGTTGAAATATCAAATTAACGGCATTTCAAAATAACCTTGGGACCAACACTCTTCTCTCTATGACTTACTGGCAGTAAGGGGTAGCGAATTTTCGTTCTCTACGCAGATCTCAGTGGACCCAAACGGATCCATCATAATCGGATACAAGATAAGCGGATTTATAATCGAAACTTCCATAACCAGAAGTAACCAGAGCAAACTAGAAGAACGTACCTTATAAACAATGAAACATGCAGTAATATTTCGTTGTTGTAAAGTTCCATTATAAATAAATGTTTAGCAGATGGTTGCTGTTATCTTTGAAATGAAGGTCACAAGGTCCACAAGGAAAAGACAGTCCCTTCAAACAACTTAATACAAACAAAAAAAATATATTTGTATCTTTAACTGAATCCCACAAGTTTAATCAATATTGCCTACAAACGTTATATACGACGGAACTAAATGTACAGATTTTATCAAAAAGGGAAACTCCCAATGCAGTTCTGATAAATGACTTCAATAATGATAACAAACTGGCTATTGTGTTAACTAGTTCTATATTAAAAATAGGTTATAATAACCGAATAATCTATTAATTTACAGGCCGGTAGAAATCATGCTTTGTCATAATTCATATTTTGCATCTCACAGTTCCATCATCTTGGAGCTCTACCCCACCTTTGTAGAATGTTACTATACCTACTTTTTGTGAATGAGGAATGGATAGCTAAAGTCATACATCATTTAGATAGGTTATACTCAAGGTATACTCATAGAAAATCACCGGACGAACGTATTTCAAAGACAGTGACAGCAGCATTAAACACATGGCGTTTGACTAATTGACAATACAATAAGTAGCAGATATGCCATTAGCGGTCGAAATGTGAAGACTCAAAAGCGTCCTAATTGGGATGTTTTTTCTTCAGCTTACGTCATGTGTTTACCTTTACGCTTAAACGATAAACACTAACTGTTTTTTTTATTATTATTTTACGCTTTCGTCTGGCGGGTTAGGACAGCGGCGTAAGAACATTGTGGGCCGGGAGACCAGACCGGCGGGCTTGGTATATGGAGGCATTTAATAACGCTGTCCATTTAACATGTGTGAATAAAAGTATACGTATAGTATAACATAATTGGCTAAAATGAAAGATTTTTGAGAAAGTCTGTCAGCGTCCTATTTGGCATAGAAAACGGAAAAATGGGTGCGTATACCAAAATAGATAAGTACTTAAGATTTTTTTACCTGCTGTAAGAAAAACATTTTTTTATTGTAAATAACATCTATCAAAATATATCTTGTATGCACATAGCATTGGCTATTGACGATTGAAAATAAAAACATATTAAATAATAGCAAAAAAAATATATATTTGTGCAAATGTCGGAAGTCGGCAATTATTACGATGCCTTTAACACTAACTGCACACTTAGTAACACATTAGCTGCAGGTGTAGTTTGCTTAAAGGTTATTTCTGTGCGTTTATCAAAAGATTGTTTAAAAAAAAATCCTCGATTTAATTTTAACACAAGCTCCCCATAGTTAGTGAACCGTCAAGTGTGACGGTAGACAATTTTCGTAAAGATTGGACCGGCAGGTGGTTAACGGGGAATACGAAATATCCTTATTCCTGTCTATGCCCTCTGTCCATAAAAGGTAGGCAACGCATCAGCAACACATTTGCTTGTTGTTGAAAATCGTAAACGGGTCAAAGGATTCTGGACAGGTAATATTTATTTATTACCTATGGAAATGGAAGTAAATAATTAACACGGTTATAATAAGGCTATCGCCAAAACTAGTTTCAATGTTTAGTGCTTACGAGCCGCGCTGGCGGTCAGCGGGACTGTGAAATTAGCGTTTAGTGTGGGTCCTTATCATTCATATTTCTGTTTTCTTTTGGTTTATTCGGCACACATGCCCTATACGTTGGTGTGGTTTATAATACAGTTTAACAACAATACAGTACACATAATACAATACAGCTCAAGTTCTGAAAGAAATCTGTATCGTTAATCGTAAAGCTTAGCAATGGTTTTAGATTTATGACTCAAATGTGATTTGTTGTATCAACAAATGTGTGATTTGAAAAGGTCGAAAGCTTTATGTAATTTTGTTTAGATGAGTAATGAAAATCTTCTTCGATTCTTATCAAGCTACTTAAATCAAGCCCCATGTATTCTTTATCATGTCTGCACCTTTCTCCCCTATCATAATTGCGGGTGCGTTAGTGTGCGCAGAGATTGTTCTTGGTATTACACTACTGTCTATTACACGAAGATTCTTAACCCCGTACACCCTCAGTTCGGGATCTACAACTGCATTAGCATCTGACGCTGGTCCCATCCTGCACGTAGATATCTGATGATGCAGTGTTGAGGTCACTGTGCGTACTGCGCATTCCCAGTAATTGTCGCTATCGAATGTATATTGTTTGCAATTGGGAAACTTTTTCTTGTGTAGTTTCGCACCATATTTCTGAAACGGAGGAGTATCAACCAATTTCTTTATGTGCCTTATGGATGCTATAAATGTAGCGACGTCTTGTGGGTGCTGCAAGTAACTACCATGCAATACAGGTTGCTCGAATGGATTTTTTGATTTTAGCTTTATGTAGCCTTTCGATTTTGGATGTAGTAACATCATTAGGATTGTGAAACTTTCAACTTTTTCCAAAGGTTTGTATACGTCATTGTATAACCAGTCTGCTATTCGTAGGCCTTTAGCTACAAGCTGTCCTTGGTCAGTCGCCATAGATGCGCAGGTTCCTATTAATTCAATGTCGGGGTAGTCACCTACTTCATCAGAGACGTTAGTTTTTATATATCCAATAGTTTCAACACCAGCTAGTGACGTCATGGGACCGTCACCGAATTGCGTCAGCTGCACACCTGTTTGAACGACTCCGATGTTTTTAACTGCAATGGTCAGTCTCGTAGTATTCAGAGTAAACGCTAAAGCGGGGTAGGAAATGTGGTCGTAAAGAGTTTGACCAACAGGCAAATCCTGTATCACAGATATGCCTACAGATTCTAAGTGGGTTTTTGGTCCAACGCCCGAGAGCATTAACAAATGTGGAGATTCGATAGGGCCGGCCGAAAGTACAACTTCTTTTCTCGCTCGAATCTGATATACTTGCCCATTTCTGTGAAATTCTACACCATAAGCCGTGTTAGTTGTAGGGTCGATTAAAACTTTTGTGACTCGACTGTTTGGCAGGATGTGTAGGCTCTTTCGGTTTTTATGTTTGTGTAGGAAAGCCTTCGCGCTGCTCATCCTTACGCCTCGGTTTATCGTCGCCTGAATGTAATTAAATCCGAATCCGTCAGGGCTATTGTAATCGACTATCCGATGTCCTAACAATTTTATTCCATCTAAGAATGCTTTTGATAGTTTTGATCTGAAAGAAATAATTTTAATTCTTTTCATATGTATATGCTTATAATATTTAATTTTTTTTTATTAAATGTTCACCTAAATGGAACATCTTCAACTGTAAGTTCGCCGTCTCGGCCGTGCCATGGGGATTTAGACTGGCCTTTGAGAGTTGCACTTTCCGACTTCATATAGTAAGGCAATATTTCTTTATAAGACCTGAAATATCATTCATATCATTTTATTATCTTAAAATATCAATTAATTAAGACAAACGCTCAGGATCCCATACTTCGGTGGGTACCGACAAGATTCTGACCTGCCGCGCAAAGAAGCGCATTTATCTTAAAGAAGGACCAACAGGTCCGAAATTTGTCGGTTCGGTTTCCACGTCGAAATACATGCACCTGAGATCAGTTTAACGTTTAATTAATTATTTTATTATTGAGTAATTGATGTGTCACCATAGTTTAAATAATATTAATTGCAAGCAGTAGAGAATTTACTTTTCGTCTGATGATGGAGGTACCATAGGCCTCGACATTTCCTAAGTCGTTTCTTTTAGTTTGCCCCCTTGTATACCATAAAAATATTGTTTTATCAATAACACCCGAGTGCACCAGCGCAAATACGTTAGATTTTCGTCAACAGTGTTTTTTTCGGCGATTAATTTATTATTACAGACAGAACATGTACTGAATAGTAAAAATAATTTATTTCATGTAATAAATGTTTCTATGCCATTACTGATGTGATACTTTGTGTGATTTCAGGTACATACAACCGCTTAATGTTTATCGTAAGTTATGACGTTTTCAGTTATGATTTTTTCGTCTGTGTGCACTATTAGCATGACTTGGAATGTTAATCCTTATTGAAATAAATAGATAAGAAATTCAGTATCATGTAAGAGTGGAAGAAGGCTCAGGGACATAGTACACGACAAGAGAAGGGGGCAAACGAGCGGCGGGAACACCGAGGTGATCAACGACGCCCATGGACACCCGCAACACCAGAGGAACCGCAGATGCGTTGCCGGCCTTTAAGAAAGAGATAGGCTCGCTTCTTGAAGGACCCTAAGTCGTACTGGTTTGGAAATTTTTGAACACGCTCATTAAGACTTTATGTATTAATGAGCGCGTACTCTAAGCGTGTACACAGGCCAAAACGCGACGACGGTCTTGCGTTCACCAGGCGCCCAGAAAACCGTCGTGTGCCTTTATGCGGAAAAATATGATTTAACTTACCTGTGACACAGAACGGCAGGCCTTGTATAACATATTGATTTATAATCTAATCGCATACCGTACACATAATAGAATTGAGAGTGTCTCCTTCGGTGGTTCGGGCATACAAGATAAAATAGTAAAGTACGATAAGAAACGTAGATTTACATTTGTGTAGTTTATCAACTATTGCGAAACAATTTGCAAAAATAGAAGTATTATTTCAGTACATGTTATCAAGTGATATTAAAAGGTGGTTTGTAATTCCATTCGGTGCAAATACGTTGACACATTCACATCACCAAATTACTTGATAATCATTTTCGTTTTACGAAAGTAAAATATTATTGTATTTAAAATGTAAGTAGTTTATAGGTTATCTAAAAGAGACTGCTGTTTTTTTATGGTGTAACCCACCAGCCATAGTTTCCTGCTGCAGCTATTCTATCCCAATCCTCCGGTAGTCCCCGTGAATATATCATGTAGTTCACTACACTCGTGCCGCCAACAGCTTTGCCCCTTGGCCAGAAACACCGTTCATTTTCCATGCCTGTAAAATTAACTCAACTCAGGTATTTATATTTAAATATGCCGTCTTACTGCCAAGAGTTTCTCACAACACAACCCTAAACCGGATTTATATACTTCATGTATTCGAATTATTTATCTGACGAGCACGCTTTTTCCAGACATTCTTTTCATAATAATCAAGACTTGATAAATGAGTATAATAATACATTTTAATTGGAGATATATTCAACTTAAGTTTAATGCCGTATTTAATTTCCGGCGAAATATTGTATAGTCGATTTTCGATAGCAACGTTTATTTTAGACTTTAAGTCAATTAGGGCTTAAAATCTTCCGAAATTCTCTTATTTGGCATGCATACGCATAAAGTATCGAATGTAAAAACTTTGAAGATTTCGTGCACTCAAGATAGCAAGTAATATATGTACCAGCAGTTCTTAATTAACGAAATTCTTTTTTACTTCGACGTAATGAAATACGCAGTCTTTTTCTTAATCGGAGTGAGCATAGTTACAAGCTTTATGCTAATGTACTAATTGAAAGAGTCATGAAAGAAACAGAAGAAAGAATAATGGGCTGCATGGATCAGATCTTTTATTACGTATCATCACAGAAAAGTTTTTGTCTGTAAACCAAATAGTTTACCGCGCCTTCGTAGATTTAGAAAAGGCATACGATAAAATTAAAATCTCTTTATAAGAGTCTACTCAGACTGGTTTGACAGACGTTGAAATGATCCTTAAGAAGCTTCACAAATTTATGTTGCGAAAGTGAGTGGCAGCGTTGGCAGGAGACGTCCAAGATGAACTTATATCGATCAGATTAGTAACATACTAAGGGTATAAGGAGTACCTGTAACCGACAAGTATGATCTCTGCATACCCATCTGGGTTACGGGCGTGAGCGTATATTTATATTTATTTATTTATTTACAAATTGTTATCAATTTATATTAAATTTGTTATATTCAAAATGTATCGGGAGATGACCCGAAAGTTTAATTTGTTATTTTTTTAAATCACTAGATTAAATATTTCGAACGAATCCATGACCCTCCTAATAGGTGTCTGGGTGGGTGTTATGGAATATGACAACACTGAAAGTTCATCATCTTCATTACGAAAGTAAATCGTTTATTTTCATAATATTGACTCATAGTTGAAGTATTCATAGAAAACAGAACAGTTAACACGGAAGACTACATTTACATACGTCAATAATATTTAAATGAGTTATATTTTTGTTACTTTTTATTTTTCCTGTTAAATGACTTGACTGTCTTAATGCTTATTAACATTAATATTTAATAAAATATGCTTCTGTGGCTTGGGAATGATGAAATTATTAATAAAGGAAGGGCGATGTATATCTTGTACATAATATGCGCTTCATCATACATTTTCATTCATGATGGGAAGTTAATTACATTGCCCATACAACACTAAGTCTATGATGGTGTTCCCATTTTTATATCGAAAAGATAAGAACAAAAACCTTCGAAAATGTATTTGATAAAATAGCACAACTTACCCATACAAACTCCTGGCTCGCGTTCCATTAAGTACGGCCAAACATAATCCGTCCCCTGGAACAGTGGCGCGAGTATTGGCACTCCTGTCAACAGAGACTCCCCCACACCGGCTTCCAGAAGCAGCACCGTTGCCTTACCGCGTTCGCTAAGGCGGGAAGCCAACACACTGCCAGCCGACCCCGCTCCGACTACTATGAAGTCATACTCCACCAAAGGGCCCTTAAATTCTGCAAATATAGTTATATATAAATTGAATATTAGACGTAACGACCCAATCATCAAGGGAGGTTATAGAATAAATAACATAACACTGTGACCCTAAAGAGCCGAGCAGAAAGAACAATAGCGCTAAGCGAGTATAACGCGGGTGAGCGATTTGTATCACGGCGCTTGGAACCGCGGACCACAGCTAGCATTCCTGTGTGGCTACAAAAAGTAAGCGGGCATCCTCAAACATGTTTTCGGTAACTAACGGAAATTAAATTTTTCGTTTAAATTAATAGCCGTGGTTTTTTTTAAAGGAGTCAACGTCTTCTTAATAAGCTTTTATATGGCTTGATATTAATTTATGTACCCATTTATCCAACTATCTATGTAACGGAATCTTACTACTTAATATTAATTGAAAGGTAACACACTCGTATAGCATAAATGCCAATAAAATTTACTTAATAAATGTAACTTTGTACACTGATTGTCAGAGGTACAGAAAATGACATAATAATAATATAAATAATAATAAATCAGCCTTATTTAGTATGTTCTCCCACTGCACGGATACAGGCCTCTTCTCGAGAGAGTGTGACAGAAATTGACATGGACCTTTTAAATCGAAATTTAAACTGTTCCCGAGTTACATAAAACTTTAATTTACAATTCCGGTTGCCATGGTAATGTTTCATGTTTTGATAATAACAACTTTTTGACATGTTACTTGATGTTATTATGCGCGGAATGATTATACAAAAATTTCGAGCGTGGATGATAAGAAATGACTGCGTGCGAAGCCGCGGGCAAAAGCTTGTATTTATATAAAATACAGAAGGGATTCGAGGACCTTTTGGACCTCCTGTCTCATGTCCTATAACTTGAATTTTATTTCGGTACCGTATTAAAAAAATGAAGTCGTCCCCACGGGATTTGACCTTTAGGTCCCTTAAACCTTCGAATAAATTATAAAAAGGAAGCACGAACATACTATACTGAAGAGTAAACTAATCTTTAAAAAATAGACCTCGTGACTCGTGTCAGTCATTTTTTTTTGTTTCATAATAATTTGCTAATGTCATGTCATTGAACCTTCGCTATTCAAGTTCTTGTAAATAAAATTGTTCTGAAATGACGCCTGTCTTATGTAATTTACTAAATATAAACAAAAAAATATTCTATTGAAGGAATACCTAGCAGTAGTGACGGATCAAGGATTGTGTGCGAAGGGCTTGTTCCTCCTACATTTTGCTATGCTACATTTTAAAAAGGTTAAACATTAAATTAAAAAATAGTTTATATACTTTAAGCCAGGGGTCGGCAACATGTGCAGACCGTGATTGTTTTCTAAATTAGTCAAAAGTACAAACAACACCATAAAAATAATTTAATTTCAATGTTAAAATATTATTACTGCACTTCTAGTTACAAAAGCAATAAGGTTAAAACACTTGAGGGCCACTTATTTGAACTAAACCATTTTTTTATATTAACTTTGCTAAAACTGATGAAAGTGTGGTAATTATATGATATACTTGCCTTTAGGTAGGTCGTAATGATCCCGAAGTATTGAAAAAATATCTGGTTCATTGGCATACATCTGCAGCATTGGCGTTTTTAACATTGCCTCCAAGATTTGACTCCTAGGTATTCCCCGCAGGTCCCTACTACCCCTCGTTGTCCGGTTTGGACAAAATTCTTTACATGATTGCGAACGAGCAAATAAATTTTCTTCCTTCGGCGGAATTGTTGCTTCATTTTCAGATTTACTATAATTGTCTTTTGTCAGTACACTATTTGTTAATATCAAAGTTAATAACACTTTATTAAGTAACATTTTGAATTAATTAAGTTTTATCCTTTGTACATTCGAAAAACTTTAAAAAGGAAATCACACAAACACAATGTTGTTATTAATTTATTAAAATTATTTTAATTTGATGATGATTTACTAGTTAATATTATTTAAACTAATTATAAAATTAAATCACTGTAACATTATCTATTGATCAATTAATTAATTTACCAGAGAGAAGAACTACCCTGACTCGAGTCTTATTTGAATGTGTGCACATCGTAAAGGATTCCATACAATGTATTTTATTTTACCATGCTTCAGTTATTCGTCGACCGGTTTAACTTTTTTTCTCTCATCGAATCAAAAACGTTGAACGTAATTAATTAACCTTAAGGTCAACTTAGTTTAAACTTAATATGATTTAAGCTGTAACTTATAAGGAAGAGATACTTTTAACGATAGAACGTGAAGTATTACGAAAATTCCCACGTCCAGTGCAGATAGAGGATAGAAAGAACATGGCGTATCAGAAAAAACGTAGTTAATCGATGAACCGGTCGCTGAATCGAACATCATTGGAATCAAGTTTTTTTTATCCAAGTAAGTGTTTCGGATTTAATGATCCGATTGGGAGCTGTAGATCTGCTGGAAATTGCATACATGGCATGAAATGTGGTTGTCACGACGACGTCGATTTCATGGGATTTTTGTATACACTACGATTATTTCGTATTTTTTGTTAAGTAAGTTGTAAGGGTAAATAATCGGTGATAAAGCAGCGTAACAATATTTGAACCAACATCAGAAATTATAATTTTAGTCTCCATGGTAGATTATAACAATTATAAGTACAATTGCAAAAACAAGGAACAAAGATAATTCCAACATAAATATGTTGTCCAGCTTCTACAGTTCTGCTTCGACTTGAACTAATCGATGAATGGAATACAGTAGATATAAAGTTTGGCACACTTCGTGGCAGCCCTCCACAAAACATCTGTTGCACAATGGGACCGGCTCCACCGGTAAAATACCACGATCTTATAAAAGACAGGCGTGAAGTAGAAGTACTCGCGTTTCGGCTGATAGCGTGGTGCCGGAGGCCTAATTTTAATCCTTTTTTATAAGGATGGGACGGGAGGGGAAAGAGGCCTTGAAGGGGGATACGTAGGAAAAAGAAATATCCTTTTTCCTTTGTCCTGTTGTACTCTCCTGTGTTTATTAAAGGTAGGCAACGCAGCTGCAACTCATTAGCTAGTTCCAGATGCCTATGGACATCGGGCACTGAATACGGGGAACTGCTTGCTTTTTTGCCACCCTGTTTAATGTAAAATAACAGCCATGATATTATACGATATTCTTAAGAAGTCATACTATTTGCTCATGGTCATGATACGAATATGGCATATATTTTTTATTGTAAGATTTAAGATATAATAAGTTCATTCCGTATTTATCTTCCGTATTAAATGAAAAAAATAATAGTAATTAGCGATTGCGTTTGCGGAGCATAAATAATAACTGCAATTAGCATTGCCTTTTCTCGAAATCTTCTGATCTATACAGATAAATAAAACGGAAGTGTGTGTCTATATGTAAAATTTCCATACTCAATATACATGATGTTTATACGGTGATTATAACAAAAATAATTTTTTTTTATTTTTGTCTGTCTGGATGTACCTGGTAGTCTTCCTAAGGGCTGGACGGATCCACGGGACTTTGAGAAATAGGTAATCTTGTAAGGAATAACATTGGCTAGTTTTATTTTAGTGAAATAATCAAGGTTCGCCGCAAAAAGTTAAAAATACTCGGAATATGTTGTCACCGCGTCGAAAGCAAATGACTTTTATTTTTCTACTGTTCCGTACGTTTTTAATGTTTTTCGATGGGTACTCACGACTTAAGTAATAAATAAAAATAATATAAATTAAGCAATGTTTTATGTCACTTCATTTTATTACAGTATAATTCGTTCGTATTAAGTACTTACGTTTTTTTTATTTACATTGGCATTTACTAACTGAATCCCTTCGTGTGTAAAGTCTTATTAATTCTTTGATATTAAAAAGGCATGGTGTATTTAAGATAATAATAAGCGCGGTATAAATTTGCTGAGTTTGTACGCTTCACGCTCACATTTGTGTTTCGCCAACGAGTCCCATTAAGGATTTTATCTTTATTGCCCTTAAGGACGTTGCCTGTAGGACTTTAAAATAACATAAGGCCAGTGACCCGTGCACAGACGTAGGTTTTGCGCAGCTTTTGTTACTTTTATAATTTTTTTATGTCAATAATTTTCTTAATACGAGTGATGAACATTCAACCTGATGATGTTGATAATTTTTAATCTTTGTATTTTTCGAAGTACGTTTTATATATTTTTTCGTAGCTGATTTTATGTTGTCTTATTATGAACAGATAGAATCGTGCACAGAGGCTAGGAGGATTGGCTAAACATAAAATTAAATGTGTCTTGCAAATCTAAACTGAATTTATATTTCTACTCCTAAGAGTATATTAACCTCAGCCAAAAATATTAACGTACTATAACTAACTATAAATGCTATTTGTTAAAAGGACGAAGTGTAAAGATGGCGTAGGATTATGGTGTCCTCTATTTTTAGTCTTATTATATTTTATAACAAGATATTGGGTGCCACAAACGACAACGACAATAGAAATAATGCTTAAATTTGTTATTTGTACTACTCAGTAGTATTAATTAACCGAATAAGATAGAAGCCTTAAATTGCCATTCACTAAGCCCCCTCTCTTAGAGAGGAGGCCAGTGTTCTACAGTGGAGATACATACAAAAAAGGCTGATTGATTTATTATATTTTTAAGTTTGTCCGCTAATTTGAATTGGGTCGGGTTAAATTTGTTTAAGAAATGGTTTTTCTTTTCTATAAAAGCCCGCGCGTATGTAAACAATGTATTGGTCTTAATTTGTTTTATGAGCACATTAATATTAACGATAAACGTAATTATTTATCGAAGTTTTTCTGTAACCCCTTCTAAATTATAATAGCAATACTTAAGTTTTCTTAAATTGCTAAAATATTCATGCTCCGGAATTTCTGCTCTTTTATTTAAGTATTGTGACGGATGATATACGAAAATTAAACTCGCCATTTTTGATTCTTATTTATTTAAACTTAAACGCACGAGAGTGGATTTAACTGAAAGAACCACTGCTGCTTCAGGTCTTATCGTAACATTTAAAACAACCGAAGCGAAATCGAGTTGTATTGTAAATCTTCGGATTTTTTCTTTTATTCCTTCGTCTTTTTCTGTCCCTTCCTACATAAAGGTGGGTAATGCACCTGCAAGTGAATTTATTTTTGCTGATGCCGCCTTACTTAGTAGCTAGTAACCTAGTACTACAGAGCCGCAAAAAACTATCTCTTCCTTTTTTTATCTTCTTACCCACTTTCTAATCTTATTCATCTACTATCCTGGCATCAAATCTGCTGCTCATACTGCGTTTGAAATATTGAGATATTTGTGTAGGTTAAAGGAGATATGTAGTTTTTGATTTTCATATTTTTATGAACAATTTAATAGATCAAAAATACATTATTAACTTCGTCGAATATAAATATTCCAAGATCGTTTTATCATGTCAGCTGCTTTTTCACCTATCATTATACCGGGGGCATTTGTGTGAGCGGATATAGGGACAGGTATTACTCCAGTGTCGACGACTCGTAATCTGTTGACACCGTGCACTCTCAGTTCGGGGTCTACGACAGCCAAGGGATCGCCCTGCGGTCCCATACGACAAGTTGCCACTTGATGATGCAGTGTCGCCGTAAGAGTACGCACCGCACACTCCCAGTATTCATCAGAGTTGAAATGTAGTGAATTACAAGTTGGATAATTTGCTGGATACAGCTTAGCTCCAAATTTTTGGAAAGGATCCGTCGCCGTCAACTCTTGTACATGTCGAATAGCTGCTATGAATGTCGCTACGTCCCTGGGATCCGTTAAATAATTCCCATACATGCGTGGATGACTGAAGGGATTATTATCTTTCAATTCCAAAAACCCAACAGATTTTGGTTTCAACAACATAGGGAAGGTGCTCCACGTGTTTGTGTTGTCTATGGGTCCAAATGCATTATTGAAAACATTATCTGTTATTCTCATTCCTTTTCGTACAGCCTTACTGCCTCCTGGTCCTCCGTCTGATACAATAGACCCTCCAATACTTATAAGTTCAATGTCGGGAACTAACTCCGGATCATCGGAAACTGGAGTTTTGATATATCCAATTCCTTCTACTCCACCTGGTGATGATATTGCACTGTCTCCATTTTTAACCCATTGCATTACTGTATATATATTAGTTGCCTGTGATTCAAGGAAGCTAATATTTGTTTCATTTAAAGTAAATATAAGTCCGGGGAAACAAATGTGATCGTAAAGAGTTTTCCCTACTGGGAGATCTTGAATAACATTTATCCCAACTGAGTTTAAGTGATCTCTGGGACCTACACCGGATAACATTAATAACTGCGGAGACGCGATAGGTCCGGCCGACAAAATGACTTCCTTGCGAACCGTAACTCTATGCAACACATCATTGTGTGCATATTCAATACCATACGCCGTTTTTGTTTGAGGATCTATCAAAACTTTCGTTGCTCTGGTTTCAGGTAAAATGTGCAAATTAGGTCGCTTTTTGTGAGTATGTAGAAACGCTTTAGCGGCGCTGTATCGGTGTCCCGCAGACATTGTAACTTGGACCTTACCGAATCCCATTTGTTCTGGTGCGTTATAATCGACCGTCGGATGTCCGAGTATTCTTCCAGCTTCCAAAAAAGCTTTTATTAATTTGGTTCTGCAATAAAAATATTTAATTATAATTTACAATGATATTAGAGTAAAAAAAAATTACAAACGTTGTATGACTTTATTAGATTAATGGTTACAATTGTAAAATAAACAGAAGTCAACATGTACGTTTAAAAATATATTATTACCTTCAAGTGCTAAAATACATTAGCACTCTTCTAAGAAAGGATTAGACGGAATTTTACTGCATAAACTCAAAACATCTACACAGCGAATCGTTGTTATTTCTTCGAAATCCGAAACTTAACAATTGAAACATAGAAGTGGCCAACTTTTACTCACTTTACTGGAACAAATTCAACGGGGAGCACGCCGTCTCGACCTCTGTGAGGTCTTTTTTCGAACCCGCCCAATTTGGCCCTCTCTGATTTCATATAGTAATTCAGAACGTCGTTATATGACCTGCAAACAAAAACATAAATTGAATTATTCAATTATAAATAAGACTTGCACAGAAATCTGAAACAGAAACTAAAGGAAGATGGTTTTTAATATATACATTTGGGATTTCATTGGGCGACCCAATATCGAAAGTATTTTATTTTAAATCGGAAGATCTCAAAAATATGTCTACTATTTTTTATTATGGAATAAGGTGGCAAACGAGCAAGCGGATCACCTGATGTCAAGTGAGCGCTGCCAATAGACATCCGCAACAGACAAACGTGTTGCAGATGCGTCGCCTACCTTTAAAGGACAAAGGAGGACATAGACAGGAAAATTGATATTTCCTTTTCCCCGTTAACCCCCTCCCCGTCGTATCCTCTTCCTTTTCCCGTCCTATCCTTACGAGGAAAGGGTGGGAAGGGGAAGAGGACTGAAATATGTAATAAATAAAACATCTATGTATGATCCAAACACAATAACATGTGATTTGCGTGTATTGCGAAACACCTGCCTTCTCACGTCGCCACTTATTTCTGCGAAGAACTCTCGCGCTATAGCGTGTTAATTAATGGCAATGGACAATATCATCTTGTAAATTTTTATAATATCACAAGAACGCCGCCGCTGCTGTGACTCAGATGTATTATTATGCGTGAGCAATAAATAGCGGCATCTAGGTTCAACGGCGAATTATTTTAAGATACGCTTGTAATATCTATGTTTAGTATTCTGATATATCCACGTGATTCATTATAAGAGTAGGAAACATTGAGTTTTAATATCTATTAAATTTATTTACTGGACACCGGCCTAAATATTTTTTTTATGGAAGAAGGTGGCAAACGAGCAAGCGGTTCACCCGCTACTAAATTACCACTACCCCTAGGTATCCAACAAACTAATGAGTTGCAGATGCGTTGCCTACCTTTACAAAAGATTTTCCTGCCCATACGCCTCCCCGTCAAATCTTCTTCCTAATTAGAAAAACATGGGATAGGGTAGAGGACAGGATCTGGGCATCCGGTACCTTAATCATCAAGCGAAACGCAGACTACTAGAAGTATTCCCCGTCAGTCTACTGTCAGGTCGAGGTATTCTCCTTTGTCGAGCCGGCCCATTTGTACAACAGATGCCAAAATATGTTGCGGGCTCTAGCATAAAAAAATAACTAACTCCACATTTAAAGATACCAAGTTATTATCTTGTTATTTTAAGACATATGCTTTAGGACCTATTATATAGGACAGTGGTAGAGCCCGCAACAACATCTTTTGCACGAATTGGCCGGCTCGACCGGGAAAATACCACGACGTCACAGAAGATAGGCGTGAAGTAGAAGTATTCTGCGTTTCGTCGGATGAGTGACGTGCCGGAGGCCTAATTGTAGTCCTCTTCCCCTTTCCACCCTTTTCTAATAAGGAAAGGATGGGAAGGGGAAGAAGACTTGACGGATGAGGAAGGGATTGACAGGGAATGGAAATAGCCTTTTTTGTGTTCGTCCCCTCCTTTGTCCATAAAGGTAGGCAACGCATCTGCAACTCATTAGCTTGTTGCGGATGCCTAGGAGTAGCGGTACTTATTGGCAGGTGCCGCTTGCTCGTTTGCCACTTTATTCTATAAAAAAAACAATATTTAAAGTTAATTTAATTTCATCCATGCATATTGATGACCGAAGCCAGGTTTCTTACTTATGATAATAAAGACAAGACAGGTTTCTGCGTAATTCAGAAGTCGTCTCATGTACGCTAAGTGGTTCCGCAATCGTCGTATATCTTTTGTTATTGTTTATTTTTAGAAACATTCGATATTAAACAGAATTACTTTTAAAGCAAAAGATTTACATTTGTTCATCTCTCATCTATCTACATATGTTTAACGAGTATATTTTATGAGTACGTAGTTCCCATTTATTAACCGCCTTCAATTTTTTTTCTCACAAAAATAAAACCGACTTCAAGAAAACTATATGCCATAACAAATAATACACTAAAAAGTGTAAAATAATTTTACGCAAGTAAACATAAGAATCAATTCTAAATCATATTTATTTTTGCGGTCGGTGTCAGCCAAGGCAGGCCTGACACCGACTGCAAAATATATATACATATATGAATATGTATGTGTGTGTGTGTGACTTCATTGGGAGTCCTGGTTCGGGTATTATTATATTGCCGTAACGTAAAAGTAAATATCTTTACACTATATTTATACTTAATACAATAGGGATGGAGCAGTGGTGGCTCAGCGGTTTAGGCCGCAACTTACTGTAGGTTGCGGGTTCGAACCTAGGCGCTTTACTTTGTGTAATATATGTCATCACCACTACTCAAAACGGTGAAGGAAAACATCGTCAGGAAACCAGCATGTTCTTAGAATCACTAAATTCGAAGACATGTGACATCCAGCAACCCGCACTGGGCCAGCGCGGAGGATAACGGCTCATTCCCTTTCTCGGAAAGGAGGCCTGTGTCCCTGCTGTGTTATTATAGACTAGCTACGTTAGGCTATTTAACATCACGCCACGATTCTCAGGAGCAAAGCAAAAAGAAAAATAACGCTACGCTAAAAGGATGTAGTAGTGCGGGCGAGTAATGCGATGTTTCGCCCTAGGTCAATAAAATATTTTCCCACGGACAAATCCTGCCTTATTTAGATCAGGTTTTGACGCTATTTTTGTAAACACACATTTATTAATACCGCAGGAAAATTTTATCAAAGATATCGTCTATTTCTCGTCTAAATTAAACTGCGGGTGGTAGATACCACTAGGCACAGCTAGCTGAAATGTAAGTACCATCCGTAGTTGCCGGCGGCAGCTATCCGGTCCCACTCTTCGGGTCTGCCTCTGGTATATATCATGTAATTGATCACGCTCGTCCCGCCGACAGCGTTACCGCGAGGCCAGAAACAGCGACCGTTTTCCATACCTGGGAAACATAATTAGTACAAGGATAGATTGGATATTAGGTTTCTTATTTATGGTAAGATTGGTAAACGAGCAAGCGGGTCCCCTGATGTTATGTGATTGCTACCCATAGGCATCTGCAACAAGCCGCAGGTGGCTGTTGCGTTGCATACCTTTAATGGGCAGGAAAAAAGGATGTTTCCCCTCCTCGTCCAATCCCAATTCCCCTTCCGAACCTATCCTTATAAGGAAATGGGATGGGAAAGGGAGAGGGATTGCGATTGGGCCTCCGACACCTCACTCATCGGATGAGAACCAAATACGTTGGTGCCCGCCACATGCATACTTTTTCTTGTTTTCTGTTCTTTGTTCTTTGTTCCCGTCATTTTAAATCTTTCAGTATATAATTAGACAACTTTAGTTTGAATGTATTAAATGTGCACACATTTCTTATGCTAAAAAGAAGTTTGTTGTATAGTTGAGCTCCTTCAAAAATAATTTTTTTTTCCGTAATTTGTTCGTACTCTCGACAGGGATTTACTAATCTGTGACATCCTACCGAATGATATATTGGTGCTTATTTTTTTTGTTAATAATTTTTAATTTTGATTGATGGTTTCATTATAAATCTTACCAGAGGGTGTTAAGTATGGATACAAAAACCGAGTTCTCACCACCTTATTTTGTTTCTGACAAAAAACTATGTAGTTCTTTTTAGTTTTGGTGGCACTCTCCGAAAATTCAATCAAATACAATCAGTGTGATTTAATTAAAGAATTGTAGATTGTACAGCGCACTTTTCGAGGTAAACACCTATTGGTATTGCGAAGTGAACCAGTTAGTGAAGAAAGTTTATTTTTAATATAATCTAGTTGGTCATTCTGCCGTCAAAAAACTGTTGATTCTCAGACCAAGATATTTTTCAGTTTTCTGTTTTAAGGGTATATTATGGATTTACCCATTCAAAACAAAATATCTAGATCTTCCTGTTGTTGTGTGCTGATTATTACTCATGTATTTTCGGTCCGAAATAAAACAAACTTTATCTATATCCAATTTGACTTTATCTTACGATTTTCACAAAATTACATTTCCGAGGAAACAATAAAAAGTGTGACCGCCATATATGGTACAAAAAAATCTATTTTGCTGTGAAACAAGTATAGGAACATACGTGGAAAAAACAGTGGTAGAGCCCGCAACAACATCTGTTGCACGTATGGGCCGGCTCGACCGGTGACATACCCCGACCTCACAGAAAACAGGCGTGAAGTAGAAGTACTCCGCGTTTCGTCTGATGAGTGAGGTGCCGCAGGCCAAGCTTCAGTCCTTCTCCTTCCCACCCTACCCTTTTAAGGATGGGAACAGGAAGAGGATTGGACGGGGAGGGGGTTGACGGGGAAAGGGAAATATACTCTTTCATGTCCATCCCTCCTATCATTAAAGGTAGGCAACGCATATGCTTGTTGCGGATGTCAATGGATAGCGCTTACTTAACATCAGGTGACCCGCTTGCTCGTTTGCCACCTTCATACATAAAAAAAATCAAACATCGAAAAACAACTGTGTAGTTTTATTTACATTTCGATCAATGAACTATTATTTTCGTTTCAAATTGTCATGTCTCTATAGGGTTCAATAAAATGGATAGGACGTTTACCTGATTCTAAGTGGCATAACTCTTACTAATTATACTATTAGACTATATGAGTTTAAAATTCAGTTCTCATGAACAACGCATCTGTTTATTACAATTTCTTAAATAATAGAACAATTATAGACATAAAATTAAAACATATAATCATTTCCATGCAGCGTCGGATAGCGAAGAAGAAACGGATCAATAAGAATAAAAAAACAGAATTTTTTCAATTATTAATTTAAGAATTCAATTACGTAAATTGTTAATGTCTTTTTTTAACCAAGATCTATTTTAAAGCTATAATAATAATAGCTCCCTGGATAATAAAATACATTTATAGCTAAAATTATAACACTTGCAATTAGAAAAAAATTAAATGAACTATTCATAACTAATTGAAAAAAATAGCCGGCGATTATCGTTTGTTCCTCTATTCCATAAGTGCCAGAATGTATTTCATATTCAATATGTTTAGGTCAACTCTATAGTAAAAGTGGGCGTGTGTGGTTTAAGCGAGAGTTTTCCGTTGTATTTTCAT
Source organism: Papilio elwesi (assembly GCA_029849275.1). Classification (NCBI taxonomy): domain Eukaryota; kingdom Metazoa; phylum Arthropoda; class Insecta; order Lepidoptera; family Papilionidae; genus Papilio; species Papilio elwesi. Next base: position 2,289,581 of record CM056707.1, on the reverse strand, counting down.
ACCTCTGAGAAAAGTATAATTATTGCTCCTAATTGGGTTGTGAAGTGTGATTAGTTTTTGAGATATTTGAAATAAACCAAAGCCCCTTTGTTTATTTATTAACATGCTTTTCTTTGCAATTGTTTGTTTGTTTTAAAAATATGAAGACAAAAAATTGAAGATCCCATTTTTTCATTTACATATTTTTCCGAGATTGCTGAAAAAAGTTTAACAAAAAGCACTTGTTGACTTGACTATGGATCTTTAAAATGATTCTAGATAAACATTTCAATTTTTTTACATACTGAAACAAAACAGATATTGGACACATGTTACTTTTGCTATCTAGATGGAATACTTTTTTGTATTGCCCACGTTTTTAATTGATTCTAAGTAAACATAAGGCCTGTGATCTGGAACGTTGACCGAGAGATCTGTTTCGATATTGTTTCAAAGGCCAAGGCTGTATTTACTGAGTAAATGCACACTTAATCAGTATGGTTGTATATCGGATTGATACACCATTGTTTATTTTAGTAAATGGTAGTGTGGGTAGTTTTCAAAGGGTCTTCATGTGTATTGATAAACACTGGAGAATTAGAGGGTTAGAATTACGGTAGATTTAAAAAATTGAGTGAACCTGTGAAAATCACAATAGCGTGATTCAACTTTTTAGCAAGATTTTACTACTTCGTTATACTATAACTTAAATAAATCAGTGTTTACTAAAACCTTCCCCCAGTGGGGTCGAGTCCATCTCAAACGACAATCCTAGACCACACTATACATCAATCATGTCTTTTGCATGCAAATTGAGATTTGTAACTGTCTCCGAAGTGGTGGATTACACAAAACTAACTGTTGCGTGCGACTTGGTTCCTTTTCTTACGTTTAATAACGCTTCCGATTTTCCAATGTAGTGGTTGAATTTCCAAAATTTCTTTCTTACTGTTGTCCTAATTGGGAAGCTTTGTGAACAATAATGTTCCTAGGTAGCTGACACTTTGTTGGTAGTGTCAGGTTCTATATGTAGATTTTTCGTTATGTAACCAATCCTCAATAGATTATAGCAGGCGGTGTATGACTGTCAGGCATAATTTATTAGAAAACTAATTTTACTATAAAGATCTAACAGAAATAGCGAAAGCAGTTAGTCTTCCACAAGATTGGCCATCGATAAGAGCAAAATTGTGTCGTGTAAGTGAATGCTTATCACAATATAACTTTTGAGCGGTCAGCAGGAGAGGCCTTTGTCCAGCCAAGGAAGTTAATTGGCTGGTTATTACAGAATTTCGTAAACAATAAATCTATATATACAAAGGCAAAGTCTTCTCGCCAGTCTGCTTGCTCGCGGTAAACTCAAAAAACTTGACCAAAATTCGCCATAATTGGATTAGACAAATTAATTCTACAGACTTATATAATATTTTTTTTATTTCACTTACCCATACAAACTCCAGGTTGTGGTTCCATATAATAATGCCAGACGTATGGAGTCGCCTGGAAGTAGGGTGCGATAGCTGGCACGTCTGTGAGTAGCATCTCTGGCTTCCCGGTCTCTAAGAGCAGCACGGTCACGTTTCGGTTCTCAGTCAGTCGCGATGCTAGCACACAGCCCGCGGAGCCAGCGCCCACTATCACGAAGTCGTATTCCGGTAGGGGAGTTTGTAGGCCTGCAACGGAAACGTCTTCAAATATCATCACGTAATACCCTTCGGGTTCAAATACCAAACTAAGTCTTCCAGTTGCTGCCGAAAGAGGTGGTGGCTTGTATTTAACTGTTTAGAGGTGGGCAATACTATGAAAAAACAGCCTTCTTATTTGTTAACGGCAGTCTTTGGGACCGATTTCTCTTTAACTCCAAGAAATACAGCATATTATCCGAGTATGCATTAAACATATTTCGGATATTGCCAACTTTATTTTAAGATATTTCTGTCACGCCCGCACTTGAAGGCTACAGAAGATCTGCAACGATCAACGACTTTGTTTTTATCATGTACTTGTTGGCTTGACAGACGTTGTCCTGTCTTAACTATGAATATTGAATTCGAATTGGTATAATTAATAACAAAAAAATGTATAAATTTAGTGTTTATTTTCTTATGTTATTTTTTTTATAAGAACCGTCCCCTGACACGACCAAACACATAAAAATTAACGAAAACGTTCCAATCGTTTATGCATGATGCCGTGACCAAGGTAAATAAGAGTATATATATATATATATATATATATATACACACAAGGTTATTGCTAATTCGATGTATTCCCGTTAAGAGGTGATAGGTTATTTGCGATAATTTTGATGCAAAATGGTTCACTTTTGTGTAAATAAGTAAAAAAAACAACTATAATTAGAGGTATTGAATATAGTCACCCCTATCACCTCCTAACGGGAATACGTCGAATTACCAATAACTCTGTACATATATGAATGGCCTAGAGACTTAAAATTTGGAAGGAATTTCTTTCGCCGAGTAGAGGTCAGAGGTTCCAACCGCAAAGGAGGTTACGGGGGCGTTAATTAATTATAAGGCGAAACGGAGTTTGCCGAGCCAGCTAGTTAATGATGTGACCAAACGTTGGTTTACATATCATTAAACGTTGATGTTTGAACGATATAGTCAGATTTAGATGGTCATTACGTTTGGAATTGATTGAAAAGGGATTCCGTTTTTCCGGTTGAGAAGGAACATTAATAGATGTGCCTGTCATGTCACTTTACAAACTGTGTTTAGCCGTGTCAAGGTAGCACGTAAGCAAATTAAAGGAAGAGTCTTTTATTAAAGCGTCACGAACGCTGTAAATTCAAGTCGCGTGTTTTAATGTTTGGCTGCCGCTGCTTTTGGTAAGTTATAATTATATGCAGGTTAAATGACATCATCTAGTCGTGTACCCGTGTGGCAAAGGCCAATACTTGGTCAGCATGTCTAGGCGTTGATGATCACAAGATATAAACTTCCATTCCCATTTTTATTTGGGCTCGGATCTCCTGGACTCTCTTTTCAAATGACAACGGTCTTGGGCCATTTCTAGGTTTACATTGCTTTCAGCAAGATACCTTTCGATGACCTACATGCATCACAATCGGCGTTTCGGTCGGAATTTTGTTTTTAGAAGTATCCTACGCCTCCAGTCTTCTCATGACGTGGCTACATCACCGAAGGCTCATATCATATGGTCTAAAACGAGTTCGTTTAATGGTTTGTATGTAATTAAGATACCAGCCGGGTCTCACTAATGGCATCAAATAGTTGTACACGATTACTCGCGTTTTAATTTACATTAAGTGGTCGACTCGGTCACTCGGTAAATGACCTCTCGAGAAATCGATGTAACAATTCGGTAGTTATTAAATTTTTTCATATTGAGGGACTATAATAGTTTTAAAATATTGTTTCGTGAATGGAATTACACAGGTTTAATTTTTTAATGCTGTGGTATACATACGTGATGAACCGCTGGTTCAAAATAAATGCGTGGATTTGAAATATATGTGTGCAAATGGAAGGGTATATGGTTCGCTGCTTAGTTGTTCATGTATAGCTTAGATTATTTTCCGTTCGTTGTCCTCAAATATAAACCCAACAGTAGCCGCAGGAAAGTACCATTTTTACACAATAATGACTGAACTTGTACAAAACCTGTTTAGATTAGCTACATTCTAGAGTTTGCGGTAGTAAACGTAAGTTTATTTTGAAATGGTTACCGGTTCCTTTGGAACGGACTACGGACTGGATAGGGACTATGATTGTCCTCGGATTTTTTTTCATTATTTTGACACATACTCGCAACATTAATCAATTCATATCTTGATTAATAGATAGACAGCATAGATAAGCCTCAAACAAGATGAACCGACAAGATTGCAGGAGTTAATCGGATGAGGCAGCGGGGAACTAATATTTGTGGGCCATCAATTGTTCCCCCTTTCCATCTAAGTCCACTATTGGATGTAATGGCGATATTTTGATACGTTTTGCGATTTTTTATTAAAATAGTCATGGCATTATTTTATACCAATAACGATTTAGTTCAAGCATTCAAATTTAATTGGGGTGAACAGTTAGTAAGCTCTGTTTATTTTTCTAAACTTTCTCGGCAACACGGCGGTTACTTGTTTCAATTCTATACTGGTTATTTTAATGAGCCTAAAATATGCAAATGATCTACATGGTCAATGTACCTTTAATTAATAAGCGATTGGTACATTTTAATTGTGTCTAATGATTCATTTTCTTGTATCGGGAGAGTTCATAACGCTGCATACATATTTATCTAACAATTGCGTTACATTTTAAGGTAGCACCCTCACGTATTTTCGCCGACATGATTACATCTAAAATACGACAACTGGTTAGACGATTGCTAATTACCGCTCTTATATGTTGGATTTGGATGGATTGGCATTCGCTTCAATCACAAACAGACATCAAATCGAACCTAACTTTATTGCTTACCTCCAGGTAAAGGATATTGATCCTGCAGGAAGGCGAAGAAATCAGTAGATTTCGTGCCGGACGCACCCCCAATGACATTGGCTATGATATCAATTAAAGGATTGTTAAAATGGGAACGTCCTTGTCTTCCCTTAATACTATTTTTACTAATTACAGGAATGTTATCGACACCATTACTTCTTATTGTTCCTTTGAGGTCAATAGGCACAATATTCTCGTCGTATTCATTTTCAACGGTCGCTTCTTCATCACTATTCACATTTTCGACAAATGCTTCTCGATAACTATCAGTTAAATGTGTTCTTGAAACAATCGAAAGCACTATAAATAATTCGAGCAACATTTTGAAGTAAATTTTGATTAACTTCACTTGCACGGGTTCGGCTTTTAAGTCTGTACGTTTGCTTTACGTACGTATGTTCATGGCTGAATGGACTTGCGCTTTGGTCGACCGTTTGTCGTACTGTGATACGAGCCTTGATGAAACCGCACGATAAATACTCGACGGTCAAGTTTACGTATTTCAACAAGCGAAGAATTTAATCAAACATATTTCTTACTTTGTGCTAGCGTTGTTCCTGTGTAAAAAGGAGTAACCGCATTAAATTTTAATTAAATAAATAATCGAGAGGGCATGTATAGATCACGGATTTCTATTTGGCATATGCTTGGCATCTTTCTCGCTTCTTCTACTTCTTACTTTTACGTTATCATCGGTTATGGGTGCTTATTAGATGACACTAATTTGTGATTTTTTATTAAATGAAGCACTAAACATTAACATGACTGTATTATTTACCTTTCGTTATGTCTTTCATTTATATAGTTTTTGTTATGTTTTGCTTTAATAGGCTTCAATTTATTTTTAATATTTGTGCGTCTATAAAGATGCGACAAGCGAGACAAATATATCAACATATCTTGGTGCATCTCTACTTTTGAAAATCCTTGACAGTGCATTATTTTTTATATGTGTGATTGACTACTAATGTATTAGTGTTATCTGTCACGAAGTCCTAAATAACCTCTGATAGAATATGGGTTTCACATTATTTAGTTTCTAACATCTTTAATACGTACTTTTAAAATATGTGAGGCAGCGTCATTTTATCTTGTAATTTTAGAAACGGTTTTGCTTTAATTTTTAATACACTTTATTTTTTTACTAGATGTAGTCTGCGGCTTCGCGCGCAATCGTTTATCATTTTTCAGGCTAGAAACTTTGTAAGACGATTCCGCGTATAATAACTTTGAATTGTAGGTAACATGAATCAAAAAGTTGTTATTGTTAAAACATTGCCATGACGACCGATATTGTTAATGAAGGTTTTAAGTACCGCGAGAACGATTTTACTTTTCGGAATACAAAGTACCCCATCATTTGCTGTGCTCTTGACAATTTTTGTGCAAAATTTTATGATGGAGGGTTGACTTGTTGAGGAGTTAAAGCAAACAAACTCACATTCGCTTTTATAATATTAGAATGCCAAAGTTAAGTCTTTGTTTATGTTTAAAACAGCCAGCCTGGACTATTTTAGCTCGCACCTTCTGCGATTGAGTATTTATACGTTAAATTGGGAAAAATCAAGTTCAAATTTTACAAGAACTACAAAAACTGCGAACTTTATTAAACATTTTGTATTTGGCAACCAAAAACTAGGTGAAAGGATACAATCAACATTGTTAATTTATTATATCTCAATCTATCGCTCTCTGAGGACGAAGACTATTTACGAAACCGAAGAATCTGCTTGATTGATTAGAGCTCCGGGTCTCTTACTGATAAATTTTCTGTATTAAATGCTCTTACATTATTAAGACTATTGTATAATGTCCTGAACATTCATACAGCTTAGATTAATTTCATGTCAACAATATATCTCTGCGCTCAGTGTGCCTATTGGCGATGGCCTCCTGTAATATTTTCCATTGCTTTCTATTCCTAGCGACCTTTCTCCAATTGGGACTCATTGTTAATTTTAGCTCATTCTCCCATCTTCTGCGTCGTCTTCTTTTCCCCTCATGCCGTATCTATCGAAACCAATGTCACAATTTTGCTCCATTTTCCGTGCGTGCCCGGTCCAGCTCCACTTCAGTTGGTTTATATTTTGTGAATACATCTATTTCTTTAGTATTATATCTTATGGTTATAAATAACTTTTTGCTACTTTATCATATTTCGTTCCATGACCCTGACTAAACTCGGACATATTTCTGCTGCATATTTAATGCTTTAATCGAACTTAAACTTATATCGATATGTTGAATTAAATATATCGATTTAATCTATATCTAAAGGTAGCAACACTAGTAATATTAACTGTTGGCTGTGGTCGTGAGTATTTTATCTCTATTACTATGCAAAAAAATATTACTTAGTATTTCCGAGTCAACTTTTCTTTTAATATTTATTTAAAAAATGAGCCGAGTTTTTTATTACGTTTAAAATATGAGATAAATGTAGTAATATTAGACATTGTTAAATTTGGGTTTGGACGAATATAGATAGCGAATACCAAAAAAATACATACATTTCGATTTTTGCTAATATTTAATGTGACTAAAACACGCTTTGAAAGGGTCAAAGATGGATGTGTCTCATGATTTTATGGTTCGTGTACAATTTATGCATTGATTTTTCTACACGTACATTATTTATGCAGTAAAGTATAAACTTAAGTGTAGTCATTTATAATTCTGAACGATGCCAAGCTTTCGATCGAAATCTAAACATCACTCGGACGCTATACAAGTAAACAAATAAAAAACCCTAGTCCTTTTTTAATAGTATAAGGTGGCAAACGAGCAAGTGGTTCCGATATCAAGTGATCACACATGAAAAAGGATAATTCCCTTTCCCCGCTAACCTCCTCCTCGTCCAATCCTCTTCACTTTCCCGTCCTATCCTTATGAGGAAAGGGTGGGAAGGGGAAGAGGACTGAAATTAGGCCTCCGGCACCTCACTCATCAGACGAAACGCAGAATCCTTCTACTTCACGCCTGTTTTCTGTGAGGTCGTGGTATTTCACCGGTCGAGCCGGCCCATTCGGCAACAGATGTTGTTGTTGCGGGCTCTACCACTGTAAATAATATAATATCGCGCCACATCGAAGAAGTTTGTATAAGTTGGTTATCGTACATTAACAACGACTGGTGAAATACCACGAACTCACACACAACAGGCGTCGAGTAGGCAGGTGGCCTGATTTAAGTTCTCTTCCCCTTCCTTAAGGTCTTATTTTGTACAGTACAAACGATTAAAGTAAAAAATACGATTACGAACTTTTATTCTGTGAAGTGATTGATATGATCTATTTGACTCCACGCGGACGAAGTCGCGGGCTACAGCTAGTTGGTGATATTTAAACTTTCGTGGTTTTTACTAATATAAGGCGACGAGATTCTTACCACGATTAGCCTTTTTGAGCTCCCGATATTTCGGCACAGTTGCATGCGCCATGTTCACGAGCTGACAGGAGTTATGTGGTAGTGCAAAAAAATGTTATATGTAGCCGTATCGATCTACCTTTTTTTAAACCTGCGACCACTACTACTTTCCTGTGCACCATGATTCTTAGACTTGTCGCTTTATACGTACGGGCCGCCGATATATGTACTTGTATACAAGAATTTCTCGCTTGATATTATAAGATAGTAATAATACACTGCCTTGAAATTCTGCATTTATATCTAATTCGCAACATAAGTCAAAGCGAGTTAAGGTCGACTACTTTAACTACTAACTTTAAAATTTACTGACGCGACAAACTGGGACGGTTTTTAGATAGTAGTTATTTTAAGGCAAACTAGATAAACCAATTCAAAATTACAATAAACGTCTATTGGGTATTATATACATCATCGGTTAAGTTATTAACTATTAATTATGTATTTTTGTTTAGATTTGCCGCGCCTTCCCATTTGTTTTGAGTTCTCTCTGTCAGCAGTTCTTGACTGTCTGTGTTTTTTTTTAATTTTCTATTACCTTCTTTGAATCATGTTTACTTTGAAATACAATTTGAATGTTTCATTTCCACTGTGTCCAAGCTTCTCTAAATTCAGCTTTACTGGATCGAACCTGTTTTTTAAATATCACTCCAGTTTTGCTGCGGTGCTTGTTTTGTATTAATTTTAATGACCTAATGATTCTCCGAAGGATGGAATAAATATTTTTCTTTTTCTTTACTTCAATATTAACGCATCTCGTAAAGTTCATTATACATTTTTTAACTCAACCGTAATTGGTCATTAATTCCGTATAGTTTAATTGTACTGTTTATATTCTTTAATGTAAAAAAATTAACACGTTATAAAGTATTATATGTAGTATATCAGTTATCTGGTTGCCATAGCACAAGCTCTGCTTAGTTTGGGATCAGATGGCCGTGTGTGAAAAAAAGTATTCAAATCATGTCCTAGCCGTCAAAGAATAGGAAAAGGGTCTTAGAAGAGAGCTTACTCCTTTCTTGAAAGTTGACAACGCCTCTGAAGTTCCTCTGAGGTTGGTGATCACTCAGGCGCTTTTTTTTGTTTGCTCTCTTACCTTATTAAAAAAATGTTAGAAAGAGAAAAACAACTAATGTTAAATGACGACAGCTACTGATTTACATTCGCAACGAAACGAGGTGCATGCTCGTTCTTTAGATAGGACAAGAGGGTACGGTAATTTTTTTTAAAAAAACGACTCACTTTATCGTTCGGTTTTGTATTGTATCATTATTTTTAATTGAGTATTGTTTCCGTTTATTTTCAGGTAAGTTGGTTGGGTCGTATCAAGTCTTGATAATTGGCCATATCGATGATATACTTTTGATGGTAAGCAATCTTTCAAAATAAAGAATAGTAAAAGACCAGACATGAGCGATATCAGCTCTGCGGGCGTTTATACGTATTTTTGACAGTGGCGTTCTAAAGGATAAGTGTGGCTTAAAAATGGACGTTGTGACTAGAATTGAGAAAGGTAGGTTTCGGTGGTTCGGAAATGTTGAAAGGATGAATTAAGGGAGAGTAACTAAAACAATTTATGTTGCAAAAGTGACTGGCAATGTTGGTAGGAGACGCCCTACGAAAACTTATATCGATCACTTACTAAAAAAAGGCGATATAAACCACCCAGTCGGTTACGACGACCATGCATGCGTATGAATGTGGAAGAAGCGAGAGAGGTATACCAGGATCCAGGACCATGTATATGTATAATATATCATTATAATCTTTATAAAACAATAATTCTGTTTATTGGTATTTCATAATTATTAATTAAATAAAAAAACTACAAAGCGTATATTTAAAACATTTTTCATTTTTTAATCTTTAAATTATTTTTTGTAAGATTAGATGATAATTAATTATTGTCTAGCTAAAACACAATCGATAACTGTCTTATAACCGAACGCAACCTATTGGTCTAAGATAAGGCATGAGAAATCGCGATCCTGGCCCGCCTCTCTCGCTTCTTCTACATCAATACATCTACGCATACATGCTCGTCGGCTACGGGTACTCCTTATATCGCCCTTCTTTAGTATATCACTAATCTGGTCGATATAAGTTCTCCTTGGGCGTCCCCTACCAACGCTGCCCCTCACTTTTGCTACATAAATTTGTTTCGTTACTCTCTTTTCATTCATCCTTTCAATATGCCCGAACCACCAAAGCATAACTTTCTCAATTCTAGTCACAACACCCACTTTTAAGCTACACTCTTCTCTTATAACGCTATTTTTAATCCAATCCTATCATTTAATGTTAATACGTAACCAAATTGAACAGTGGTAGAGCCCGCAACTACAACATCCGTTGCACGAATGGGCCGGCTCGACCGGTGAAATACCACGACCTCACAGAAGACAGGCGTGAAGTAGAGAGTATTCTGCGTTTCGTCTGATGAGTGAGGTGCCGGAGGCCTAATTTTAGTTCTCTCCCCTTCCCACCCTTCTCTTATAAGGAAAGGATTGGAAGGGGAAGAGAACTTGACGGTGGAGGGGATGCATAGGAATTGGAAATAACCATTTTCTGTTTGTCTCCTCCTCTGAAAGGTGGGCAACGCATCTGCAACTCATTAGTTAGTTGCAGATGTCTATGGGTAGCGGTCACTTGACATCGGCTGAACCGCTTGCTCGTTTGTCACCTAGTACCATAAAATAAAATAAATATTTTATTTAATCCTTGCGTAACTCCTTGGCGATTCTAGGGTCAAGTTGACGTACAATAGAATGTATAGACTCGAGTATGATTTGACATCAACTTTGGTTTTTACTTAAGAAGTAGTCTGCGTTTCGCCTGATGAGTGAGGTTCCTAATAAAGATAGGATGGTAAGGGCCATCTCCGTCTTATTTCCTTGTTGAGGATGGATGCCTGTGGATAGCGGTCATTTAACATCAGGTAACCGCTTGCTCGTTTGCTGCCAAGTTTCATAAAAAAAGTTTTTATTAAGAACTTAGTTCGAATCTTGCGGAGTCTCATCATAGACAAATTCTTGGTTTTGTGAATATCAAATGGGACATGCCCTGATAATGGATTACTAACAATGATAATAAGAAAAGCGTAACAATACGAGGGTATATGTAAATCTCTGTATATAAACAACGGTTATTTCGATTCGTATTATCAAGCTACCGCAAAATCTTTACCCTATGCCAAGTTATCAATCTACCCGTTATAATATAGCTCAAGATGTCAAATTAAACGTTCGTCGACGTTTTCAACATTGTACTTTTGGATAGTTTAAGAGAATTGCAGCTGGCAATGGAAGTCTTAACGTCCTTGCGCTCAATTTACTCGCACTTGATTGTTATCAAGTGCAAACATTGCTCTACTTGAATTAATAAAAAAAATACGTTGAGATTTACGAATACATGCTTATTAGTGTCAAAGTTGAGGTCCCTGAACTCCCTACGACTTTTGAAATAGCGTCGGTAAAAGATTCGAGTGATTTTATAGATATGCGAGAGCAGTGGTTCCCAAAGTTGACTAGGTGCCGACCTATCTGACAAAATTTTCTTGCCTGTCTTTGAAAAATAGGTAGATGTGGCCAAAGACTAGAATCGTTGATTCAATAGGTCTTGTCCGACATTTTAGGACCTATTCAATATTCGCTCGCGACCCATAGTTTTGGAATCTCTGTTCTAGAGAATTTATACAGACTTTACATGTAAGTACCTCATCAGTCAATAGTAAAACCGTGAGGAGTTCTCCAGAATACAGTCCTTCTCCGTAACGGTAGTTGCCATTTGCTTGATCGTCAATCTAAAAGTACCTATATTAATTACTAGCTGTTACCTACCTAGCGGCTTCGTACGCATTTCTCATTTTCCACGCTCGAATAAAATGATTCCACATATAATAACTTATTACGATTAATAGGTAACATGTGTCAAAAAGTTCTTGTTATTAAAATATGAAACAGGTATGGTAATACCATGGGAACAGATATTGTAATTGAAGGTGTAATGTATTTAAATGGGGATTTTTTTATATCCGGGTCAATGATGAATGATTGAACGAGTTAAAGCTTAACAAACTAACTAACTCTCTCTTTCTCTTTCGTATTTTAATATCATATTAGTTAATATAAATGTGAATTTGAGTACGACAATCGCGGCCTGGTCGATATGATAGGTGATATACTAAAGAAAGGCGATATAAGGAGTACCCGTAACCGATGAAATCTATATCTACAAATACTTCTACATCAATACATCTACGCAGATGTAGATGTATGTAGAAGAAGCGAGACAGATGTGCCAGGATCGCGCTAAATGGAAATCCGTAATCCCTGTCTACCCTTCTGGGATACGGGTAGAGTTCTTAGGATTGTAAATGACAATGTAGTAAGTCCCATATTAAGAACGATTAAAAGCGATTTACTATATTTATAACTTGTTTTCATTGAACACATCTTCTGACTTGGTAATGAGTATTATCATTTATTTTTAAACAGTTTATTAACTATAATTCTTATTTTTGACAATGTCTTAATGCCGTAAATGTATAATGTATTAAGCCCCTAACATTAAATTTTACACATTATGATGACGGTTTAAACTACGCAGGTCATGGAAAAATTGACATTCTATAAGAGATGATGTCTGAGGCCGTACCTGACGTAAATCCGAGTCGACTTGTAGAATTTCTGAGGTTCTTTATGTTGATTCGTTTCTCATTTTCATGGATTTTTTTTGTAAGATCATTCAGCGGATAATTACTTCGAATTGTAGCTTGTACATGGTGACATGTTTGTGTCAAGTTGTTGTTGTCAAACATGATACATTACCATCGAAATTGACATTGTTAAGGTTTTATGTACCTAGGGAATAGTTTTATTTGAGGAACAATGCGTGTATATTCCTTTATGACAGATGAGTATACTACCATCGGGGCATGGTCCCGCACCAAATATCACCTGTTGCAATTGGATTGTAAAAAGCTCGATGAAATCCATAAAAAGATAGAAATTGACTGGTCGGTTGATTGAATGTTTTGTGAAAAACAAAATGTTTCGTTACATTTACCTTATTAACGTATAATTTTTATCTCTGATTGTATATTTTTAGGTATTCTCTTAGACTATCGTACGGATGTTCCATTTGCAAATGTCATATGACCTATCAGAGGTCAAGGTCATTTCCATCAGAAATTACTATCCACTGACTGATGCTGACATCATTCTTGGTGTCTAGCGTGATATATCACATGATAACAGACGTGCTTTTTAACAGGTATTTTCTTCTGAGCGCTACTTCTAATCACCAGCATTTGCAATAACCGTGCGTTACCGTTGTTCGTGTGGGTAAAAGGTGGCTAATAAATAAGGAAAAGGCTAGGTAGAGAAGGGTCTGCGACCCCTTATTTATCGATATCATTATCAGTGACAAGGCATCAGCTCATCAGTTTTCCCGGCGGACTCTCGCAACCTTGACCAGATCGGTAGTCCATCTTGCGGGCATCCCACGCCTTGTAGCCCTGTACGTGGCCGCCCCTCCGAAATCTTTTAGCCCCCTTTGACTATCCGGTCCATGTGTCCGATCCATCGTTACTAAGGTTTAGCAATTTTCTGGGCTATGCGGATCACATCATTTCTGATTTTATCTCGCAGAGAAACTTATCGGTTTATACCGATTTATTTATCTTAGTAGGCCTGTTAATACAACGATCATGCAACCTACAACCTCCTGCTCTGTCTGGTCATGTGGAAAGGTGCAAAAAACAGTGTACTCTCACGCCCCTTAAGCCTGTACGGTTTTTTATTATTTTATTTATTTATTTTCTTATTATTATATTTTTCACCTAAGATTCTTTTGCTAATTTTATTATCAGCACATTTGCTGTTAATATTTATGCAGGCGTAACTTTGAATTAAGTAATTGCAAAAAGTACTGTAATTTTTAAATGTACTTGGAATAACATTTTTTAAAAACCAATAACTGCGCGAAAATAATTATGGTTCTCTTAAAATGTTCTACTATTATCAATATTTTAAGGTTATTGTTATAAATGTAATTGTTGCTATTTTATGTTCCAATAGTAATCGACAATGTTTGTACAGTGCATCATACGAAAATATATGTATTTTTTTCCCGCGTTTTCTATTTTAATATTTTATATTGTGTTTCTATTTACTTGTAAACTAATGATAGATTTAAAATTTTACTTCCGTAAATAAAATATAAAAGTGCTATCAAGAAGAATTGCTAATAAGTTTTGAAAGGCGTTTTATCACGTAACCGTTAAATAATAATAGGAACAATAGTAAAAATAATCACTGAATCTAACATATATTAAAAAACTTGAAGACCACTACAGGAGAAATACATAAGTTAATTATTACTTGATTAACGATCATAGAATCGTTCTTTTGTTCAACGGGAAAAGTATATAGATAGAAATAATTAATGAACCTAACAAATATATAAAGAGCTCGACAGTAAAAATATATTGTATTTTGTTTCAGTGACTTTTTATGAACAGTACAAATGTCACTTACCATAAATGGGGTATTATATACTTTTTATGTTTCTCTCGGAAATGTAATTTTGTGGAAATTGTGAGGTAAAATGAAGCGATATTGGGATAGCTAATGATACAAGAGAAAAAGTTAATTTCCGAAAATGTTTAAGAATTTGTGAATTTTGGCGTAGGCCTAGGTGTGGGGTAGGGTACACTATTTTCAATATTTTCTAAATTAATATTGAAAAATTAAATATTTTCTTAGCCGATTTATTTGTAGTCGGTAGACATGACTTTTATGAAAGGTCCTTGAAGTAAAAATAAAAACAATAGTTTTAATTTGCTTAAACCTTTACTGTTTTTAATTTAAAATAATATAATGTAAATGTTTTAAATACATTGTCTTCTCGTACATCTACTGCTTATAAATTGATAGTGTAGTAACGGCTTCGATGGATTACATACAAGACTTTTAAAGACTACGCGACTAGTGTAGAAATTGAGAAAGTACACATTGACAATTATAAAAGTTTTGCAAAAAAATGCGTAGAGCATTTTTTGCTTTCTTAACGAATCCGAATTCATATATTCACAAAGAAAATGAGATAAACTTGTTTTATTTGTTTTAATGCGACAATCAGACATTTAATTTTTTTCCGCCATTAAAAAGGTATTATTATTGACTAACTTATTGGGTATTCAGAACAATAAATGTACGGTAGAATATTAAAATCTTGCGTTAGCATCTTATGGTTTCATCGCAAGTTGTGTGTACAAGACTTACAAAGTTACGAGGGTTGGCGAGGCCTCGAGAAGGGCTGGCGTCATGCAGGTGACCTGCCTTTAAATTGTAGCCAAAAACTATGCAGTTTGGACTACTGATATCATACAGTTTTCTAGAATAAATAGATGCATGGCAACATTCAACAATGTCGACGGTACTGATGTAGACATTTTCCACCTAAACACTAATCAGTTCAAGCGAAACTTATTAAGATCTTTACCAAAATTTATAATTATTTTTTGTGTTCTTTATAAATATTGTTTTTGTTACTAGTTTTAGCTTGTTTAAATATTGTTTCTTTTTTGCTTCAGTTGTAATTGTAATATAATTTTGTTTAAAACTAGTTTTTGACACAAATGATGTATACCCCTTTAAGAGTATAACACATAGGAAATATTAAACTTGATTATGTGCCTGTGAATGTGTTAGTGATTATACTGCTGGTGTGTTTATAATAAATAAATAATACTGTGCCCACTCCAGATGAGTGTAAAAATGGCAGGGAGATGATGATGATCGGAAGCTATGCTTTTTAAATAATTATTGTTCAGATAACGATTATTGATAAAGTTAAAAGAGATGATCTGTGGTCAACCTTGGTTGAGTTTGGATTGAACAGTGATCTAATACAAGCGATAAAGTCTCTTTATAAAGATTCTACTGCTTGCGTTAGGATAAACGGGGCCTACTCAGACTGGTTTAGCATCAATAAAGGTGTAAGACAGGGCTGTGTAGCATCCCCGTGGCTGTTTAATCTCTTTATGGATGATTGTTTGAAATCTTTGAAAGACGAAGATTGTGGATTAAGAATGGGTGAGTTAGTTGTAAAATGTCTCTTGTACGCTGATGACCAGGTTGTGTTTGCGTCATCAGCGGAGGACTTACAACTTATGCTGAATGTAGTGAATGATTCACTAGATGGTAAAGGTATGAAGATGAATGTGGATAAGACGAAAGTAATGGTGTTTGAAAGAGAACAAAGTAAGACAGTAATTGAAATAAAGGTTAACGGAAATGTAGTGGAACAGGTGGAAGAGTTCGTGTATTTGGGGTGTATGTTTAGTAGAGATGGTAGGCATGTTAAAGATTTTGAACGACGAGTGAGTGCGGGAAATAAAATGAATGGGGCTATAGGTACAGTAGTGAGGAGTCAGAATGTGTCTATGAAGGCTCGTCTGGCAATACACAATGCTGTACTAGTCCCCACTTTAATGTATGGAAGTGAGAGCTGTGTTTGGCAGGAAAAGCAGGCTAGTAGAGTTAATGCCGTTGAGATGCGATCCTTAAGAAGTATGTTAGGCGTGACTTTGAATGATAGGGTTAAAAATAGCGTTATAAGGGAAAAGTGTGGCTTAAAAGTGGATGTTGTGACTAGAATTGAGAAAGGTATGCTTCGGTGGTTCGGGCATGTTCAAAGGATGAATGAAGAGAGAATAACAAAACAAATTTATGTTGCAAAAGTGAGTGGCAGTGTTGGTAGGGGACGCCCTAGGAGAACTTATATCGATCAGATTAATGACTTACTAAAAAAGGGCGATATAAGGAGCACCCATAACCGACGAGCATGCATGCGTAGATGTATGAATGTGGAAGAAGCGAGAGAAGTGTGCCAGGATCGCGCCAAATGGAAATCCATGATCTCTGCCTACCCCTCTGGGTTACGGGCGTGAGCGGATATTTATTTATTTATATCGCGTTTATGTAACGTTTTTTTAATTCCCATTAAGTAAAAAACGGAATTTACAATTATAGTTCAGAATATTTAAATGGCAAATTTCAAAATTATATTTCTAACGTCTATTACTTTGGTCCTTGTAAGGTTTGGTGAACGGTTCGATCAAAATCTTAAGGATAACCGTTAAAGGTGTGATTCCTATAGGGAAATCCGGTCTTTAGAGCTGCAATACAATTATTATAATGTGTATTGTATTGTTAAATGTAATGCATAAGATGTGCAATTGGTGATTCTTATTTAATCATCCAATAGCTTTATTTCCTAACATAGTTTTGGTATAATGACTGAACTAGTTCGTACATTGTTTCAACAGAGAGAAAATAATTAAATAATTGTTTATTTACAATATACACAATTCCATTACTCATATTGATTATTTCTTTAAAATATTATAAAGCAGTTCATCACATTTTGTTTTTTCAGCCCAAAGTCGTCCACTGCTGGACGTAGGCTTCCCCCATTGATTGCCACAAAGATCGGTCCCTTGCCGCCCTCATCCAGTTGACTCCCGCAATTTTGACCAGATCGTCGTAGAACCATCACTATTATGTGACATTAATAACAAGTCAAACTATCAAATGCCTTATAAACATTAAATCCCCTTCAATAACTAAAATCACAGATTTTTCCTATTGTCCTATAATTACAACATAATTCTTATCATCTTATCCTCTTCCAATCCTGTTTAATCATATCAGCTCCCTTTTCGGCTATCATGAAAACTGGGGCGTTCGTGTGACTTGATACGATTTCTGGCATGATACTGGCATCGATTACCCTCAGTTTTGCTATACCGTGTACTCTAAGTCTTGAATCGACAACTGCTGAGGGATCGCTTGCCAGGCCCATTTTACACGTACCGCTTTGGTGGTAGATTGTGAACGTGAACATTTGCGCTTGGCAAGCGAAGTAAGCATCACTACCGAATGGTCCATACTTCAAACAATCTTCTATCGGTACATCGTACATTTTCGTTCCCAATTTTTTCATTGCCGCTTGTCTTGATATTTGAATTGCCACTTTGATACCTTCTACTATCTTTTGCAAATCCTCTGGATACTGAAAGTAGTTCGGTATCAAAGTCGGATGAGCTTTAGGATTCCTGCTCGATAACATAACTCTGCCTTTTGATTTCGGTCGCATTAACATCGGGAAAACCATAAATACGTCGTGTTTTTCTAAAGACGCATATGTGTCCATATAAATCTGCTCATCGAATCCAAAATTCTTTCTTAACAAAGGATCGGCATTTAATCCTCCGGTGATGAATAGTAGTTCCATATCTGGCCAGCCACTAGAGTTGAACTTATCTTTTAGGTCCATGAATACAAGAGCTTCACAGCCACCAGGAATCGACAGCGGCCCTTTATGCGTCTTCATCCATTTAAACACTAAATCTAAATGATTTAATATATACCCTGTATTCAGACTAAAATTTTGTTTATTAACCATAAACTGTACACCGCCTGCAGCTATATGATCCATCAAATTATATCCTGCTGGTAAATCTTTTACTACAGGAATGTTCATAGCCTCTAAATGACTTCTAGGACCTATTCCCGACACCATCAACAGTTGTGGTGAATTAATGGCACCAGCAGATAGTATGACCTCTTTTTTTGCAAAAATTTTGAATTTTTTGTTTCGTTTTTCCATTTCTATTCCGATAACTTTAGTTTTTGTCTTATCGAAAAGAAGTTTCGTCACCATGCTATTTTTAGTTAAATGTAAGTTGTTCCTTTTGTTAACGGGATGTAAGTAAGCTCTACTTGAGCTATGACGTGTGCCATTTTTCATAGATAGCTGCAAGAATGAGGTTCCTGATGGGTTGGCTCCGTTATAATCTCCGTACTTAAAGCCCATTTCTTGTGCCGCTTTGACCCATGCTTTTGATTTGGTTGTACGATATGGAGAGTATTCGACGTTGAGGAATCCCTCATGACCGTGATATCTGGGATCATCTAATGATGGAATATTAAAATTTTCAACTTTTTTAAAATAGGGCAGAACGTCATCCCATCCCCAACCTTCATTACCCATTTCTTTCCAGTGGTTGTAATCGTTTGATGAGCCCCTCGTGTATATCATGTAATTAAGAACACTTGATCCACCTACAACTTTGCCACGTGGCCAGTTGCATTGTTGATTTTCGAAACCAGCACAATATTTGCTCGAAGGCTTCGTTTTATAGCCCCAATTTGCAGAAGTGAATTGAAGATAATTTGCTAAAACTGGAATGTCCATTACGAAATTTTCATTGTTACCCGCTTCCACTAGTAAGACCTTCCAGTCGGGTATCTCTGTTAATCGATTTGCTAGTACACATCCCGCTGTACCTGCACCGACGATTATGAAGTCGTATTCTGTTAGCATATTGTTCTCGTCGGGTGGTTCATTATCAAGGTGAGCAGTCCCTTCTTGTAAAAAATGCATTAAAGATGAAACGGGGTTTGCGTACTGTGTCTTCGTTGGTAAAACGGTGATTAGCAGAATCCATAGCGCCACCGACAACGATGCCGGTCGATCTGGACACCTCATCTGAAATTCAAAAATATAAAGAATTAATTTCGTAAATGTTTTACTATATAAATTGGTAAAGTAGAGGTTTAGCAAAAATTATATGATTTTAATAAATTATTTGACATCCTATATCTGTGTGTAATTGAACAGAATTTCGTAGCGTTGGTAATAATTTCAATATTTATAATTCCTTCGGTCGTTGGCCCTTAAAACCGAATTAGCATAAAAATAACAGAAGTCAACTAGTCGGGCATTGCTAGATACATTTACACAATTAATACCGAGTCAAACGTCAACGTCACGTAAAAGACTTGAATGTGAACACAACAGGTGAACTGTCTATGTTAGAGAGGTGTGCCAGGACCGTGCCCCTGGTTACTAAGTGAGTAAGTGCTTCTTTATTTATGATTTAATAATAGAGGATATTAATATGAGGTAAATTTCAAGTTAAATGTAATGATCTCATGGGCCGTCTTCAAAGAAGATTGATTAATTAACGGAACAAGTCACGTCGCGCTGACGGGGACGGCCTGCACAATGCTCCATTGACCGTCTTATATTCTGAATATAAATTGAATTATTTGAGCATTGTGGTGTTACGAGCATATATTTGAAACTGGTAGAATTTACAAAGCATTTTGACACCTAACCAACCATTATTTGTCTCTGTAGAGAGTTAACACATGTGCTTCGTTTAGGGAATCACGGAATCCTATGCCGTCGCAATCAAGGCTGGTCATAGGGGCTTTAGACTTTGGTGTCTCATAGTGTTTTACCTAAAAAGTATGATATTTTTAAGACTTCCTCCAAATCAAAAAAGGATATATCCGGTTTAAAAACCGTATATTCTGCTCTGCTGGCCTGCTCCACCTGCGTTAATCTACCATTATTTGAAATGTAGCATTAAATGTATTGCCATCTATTTCATACATTTCGTTTAAAGGCGAATCGGACAATTTACCATCTGTGTTCATGCGTAAGAGTTCTTGGTACATGGCTCTGAATACTGTTATTAGTGTTTGCAATGCGATGTTAATTTTCCGCTGTTTGGTTCCTTTAATGGGGCGGATGAGATCTGCGCACGCCCAACTTGATGCGTCGTGTAATTGAAGACCGTCCATTACGAGTTGTACTATAATGAAGCTATCATGATCATATAAGTCTAATAAGACAGCTGTTGAGAGCTGCGGCTGGTTTTAGGAATCATTCTTTAAGTGAAAACTTCCACCGCGTTAGACTATATTTGGTAGGGGAAAATCTTTAAGCAATTCTTTATGACTATGTTTTTTGTGTTAAATCTACATTAATAACCAATAATTAATTTCTTAAACGCTTTTTTACATAGTATAAAACAAAGTCGATAACGATGTCTGTTCTCTTAGATCGTTCAAACTACGCAGCGGTTTTTATTAATGGCCTGATTAGAGACGAAAGTTAATATGCATAATACATACATATTATGGTAGAGAAATGTAGGAGATTTCAAAGATCTGTGGTACATAAATATTATTGCAAATGCTGGTTAAATTAAACCTTCTACGGTTTTATCACAATAACCACTTTTTTTCTATAGGACAATCAATTAAGAAATAATAAGCTATTTACTAAGCTATGTTTACGTATTCATAATGTATCTAAAGAAATCTAAAGAACAATCTTTGTAAATTAGAATAATACATGTAGATTATAATTGCCCTTTAATCACTAAAACTTTCTGACAGTTTAGAAGATACCAAAAGTTTTATA
The DNA here is from genome assembly GCA_029849275.1 of Papilio elwesi. NCBI lineage: Eukaryota > Metazoa > Arthropoda > Insecta > Lepidoptera > Papilionidae > Papilio > Papilio elwesi. Next base: position 2,268,405 of record CM056707.1, on the reverse strand, counting down.
AAATACCCACCAAGCCGCCGCGCAGTAACGGGCCGGGCGCAGTGATGTGTATACGGGTACAGTATTAACCCTTATTAACGTAAATACGTTCGCGTGTCACACCGCCGCGCCTGCTGTCGCCCACTCTGCTCAATGTGGTCTCGATAAAGAGTGTAACCCATCCAGCAATCAATACAGATAATGGTAACGCACCATAAATTGACTCTAAGCCGGGACGAAGTTTGCCGGGTCACCTAGCTAGTAATAATATAAATATTAAATTCGCGTTCAACAAGAATTAATTATTTAACGAGTTTTTTCATAGAATTTAAACATATTAGGACTATTGTATAATTTATATGTAAAAACAAATAATTAACGATGTATAAATGTGTGTATAAATTATGTGTTTCTTATAATATGTATATTGTACACTGCCATGCCGTTTTTCTTTTTTGTTTAATGCTTATAATTCATTCATATATTTTGAGAGTATAAAAAATGTGGAATGTGCAAGTAGGTATAAGGAAAGGAATGGGTTGCACGGATCAGGTCTTTTTTTTTCATGATTACAAATAAGTTGCTGGCTGGAAACCAAAAGGTTTTCTGCGCCGTCGTAGCTAAAAGGCCTATGATAAAGTTAAAAAAATATCTGTGGAAAGTATTGGTTGGTCGCCTTTTTATGAAGTAATAGAATTAATGCGACCAACTCAAGCTGGTTGAGCATCAATAAAGGTGTAAGATAGGTCTGTGTAGCATCCCCGTGTATCTATGCAAAAACAACTGGCTGGATGTACGCAACAGTCTGCTATAAAGAGAAACATTTTTTTTTCTTTTCTTGAGTATGCGTGTCGACGATGGTGTTTTGTTTATCATTCGTCCAAGGCCAACGCAACACGCATTTCACATGTATGTACGTCTATACTGATAAATAAAATTGAAGTATCTGCATGTAATATCAAAATAACATTGCCATACTCAATACACATGATGTATACCGTATATACTTATAACGAAAGTACAGTTTTTAAAAATTTTGTCTGTCTGTCGTCTGTCTGTTTATTACGGGTAATCTCCGAAACGACTGAACCGATTTGGATGGGACTTTTACTGGAAGATAGCTAATATTGTCAAGATTCAAATAGGCTAATTTAATTTAAGCAAAACAATTAGGGTAACGCGCGAAAAGTGCAAAATCTCGAAATTTTGAAAAAGCCTACGCGGCGCCGTATCGAAAGCGCCGCCCGCTACCTGCAATGTCACAAAGGTTGCCTTAAGTAGTAAAATAACATTTTTTTTACTATTTAAAGCGTAAAAACCTCTTTTGCTACGTTAAACGACAGTAGGTAGGGAAAATATTACAAGTTCGCGAGATCGACATGCGCAACATGCGTTAGCGACAGCGTCAGCAACATGCTTATTGAACTGAAAACATCTTTAACTGCGTTAGACGATTTTAGGTAGAGTTGGTGGTAATCTATAAATAAAAATAAATTGTTTGTTGTAATGTCAAAATATAATCTTGAGACTGATGTTTTACGTTTTATTGTAAAAAGTACAATTATATACTTGTAGTAGTGCGAAGTAAAAATATGTTTTAATTTAATTCTACGTGACAAAGCCGCGGGAAACAGCTAGTTATTTGTAAATTATTTGAATATTAAAAATAAAAATGGTTTAATATAATAAGTAATGAAATGTAAATATAATTAATTATTTATTGGAAGGTAATATGATATGAATGTAGACATAGACACGACGGAGGTTGTGTTTGAAAGAGAAAAAATTAAGACTGCACTGAAAAAAGTAGGTTGAGTAAACGTTAACTGTAAAGAAGAGGAAGAGTTTGTGATGTGAGTGATGTATGCTCAGCAGAGATGGTGGCCTGTTAAAGTTATTTAACGACGAGTGAATGTTTGAAATAAAATGAATGGGGCTGTAGGTACTGTAGTGAGGAAAAAGTGCCTATGAAGTCACGTCCGGCAATACACAACGCTGGCAGGAAAAGTATGTTAGTAGAGTTAATGCCATTGAGATGCGATTCTTAAGAGGTCAATTAGGCGTGACTAAGAATGATAGGATCAAAATAGCGCCATAAGGGACGTGGACGTTGTGACTAGAATTGAACTAGTATACTTTGTTGGTTCGGGCATGTTGAAAAGACGAATGAGAGACAAAACAAATTTATCTTACAAAAGTGAGTGGCACGCTCTAGGAGCTTACAGCGATCAGTCTTATGACGTACCAAAATAATCGATATAAGAGGTACTGGTAACCGACGTGCATGTGGTGGCCACGAGAGATTTGTGCCAAGATCGCCAAATGGAAATCGGCAATCTCTACTACCCCTCTGGGTTACAGACGTGAGCGCTTACAGTCGTACAGCTTATCAGTCGGGTTCTCGTTACATTTTTATCTCTTTCATTCATTATTTTATTGATACAACGTTTTACAAGATAAAACAAATATCAATGCTTAGGCGAGTTCGCATTTACCTCGCATCTAGTATTAATTCGTAATAATGCTGTTATTGCATAATAAAACTGGAATGTGATGTCCTTTCGTTATGTTTTTCCTGCTTTTGTCTACAGATCGCAGAACGCTCTTTTTATAACTGTTTAATTTAATGCAAAATGTACGTTTTATAACATCTATACATATAATAAAAATGTAACTGATCGGTGTCTGTACATGGAAGATATTTGAGACTATTATTGGGGAATTTATAAACGCAATAAAACCTAAAACAATGATTATTAGAATGTTTGTGCGTTTGTGCGCGGTAACCTCAGAAGTGACTTAACCGATTTGGCTAAGGTTTTCACTAATGTATTGTGATAAGTTTCACTTAACAATTAGTGTTTGTTTTATCTCAATCGGCTTATAATTAAAATAGTTATATTAAAGTATTTATACTTTAAAAAGCTATTCAGTTGAATAGTTAAACCTTTAGTTATATTATGATCTTTAAAATGATGATGATTGAAAGTTTATAAAAAAAGTTCAAAACAGGACAGCTTCGGAGATTTTGCAAGCATCAGCTAGACACACCGTGCAATGAGATATTCATAGCACGCGCACCTATTTCGGAGACGCACGACGCTCCCTGGTAATGGAGCAGTGGTGGCTCAGCGGTTTAGGCCCCGACTTACGGTCGCGGGTTCGAACCCAGGCAGGCGCTTAACTTTGTGTAATTTATTTCATCACCACTGCTCCAAAAACGGTGAAGGAAAACATCGTGAGGAAACCGGCATGTCTTAGAACCACCAAAATCGAAGACATGTGACATCCACCAACCCGCACTGGGCCAGCTTGGTGGAGTACGGCGGTCGAGAGAGGAACTTTCTCACAATGCGGGCAGACTCTAAAATTACCGCTTTTTGTATCAAACCCTTAACCCAACCGTCTAGCGAAAGCTTCTTAAGATGTTGGTCGAAGCTCTTCGCTAAAAGTCCGTTCACTGATACGACCACCGGAATAATGGTAGTCGATTTCATACCCCACATGGCGGTAATCTCGTGAGCCAAGTCTAGGTACTTCATCAACTTTTCTCTCTCAGCTTTCACGAGATTTTCGTCATGCGGGATAGTGATATCGACCAACATTACACGACTCTCAGATCGGTCTATTATCACAATATCAGGTCTATTGGCGACAATATTCCTGTCTGTGATAATAGATCGATCCCAGTAGAGCGTGATATGAATATTTTCCAGGACTGGCGATGGCTGGTATTGGTAGTCCGGTACCTCAGTATCCACAAGGGCATATTTAAGGGCAAGTTGCTGATGGATGATCTTGGCTACTTGGTTATGTCTATGCAAGTATGCACCGTCCGCAAGACGAGAACAGCCGGAGACAATATGTCTAATAGATTCCCCGGGACGACGACATGCCCGACAAATGTCAATCGTCCCGTCCTTTATAATATGCCTCCGGTAGTTGTTCGTTATTATTATTATTATTTACACGACGACTTTAGAAACTTTCTATTTATTCTTATGTAATATGTTTTAATTAAGTTAAGTTAGTAGCTTATTATTCCCGAGGAGTGTTGTCGTTAGGCAAACTGTTAGGTAAACTGCCAGAATCTATACAGTATGGACTACGGTCATAGTTTTAAACTGCGCTACGGCCATACTGTGTCGACACCACATACTCGAGAAAAGTACAGGGAGTTGATGATGAGGTTACATTAGTACTAAGTAGGTAATATCTTTCGTTTTAAGTTAAATTGCAGGGTGGGTGGAACCGCGGGGCACAGCTAGTCTAAAATAAGTGTGGCGATGTGTAATCTCAAATTTATTTAATTTAATATCTTTGTTACTGTTATTCAGACCATACAGTGTTTGACAGTGAACGAATGAAGCATAGAAGAGTAACAACTAAATGGTTTAAATAGCTAGTTTGTTCTCAATCACCATCACAGAGTAATGTTTAGCTCTGTTGTCAACGCTCGTCGCTAATTGGCCTAGCGGCACATAGTAATAACGGTATTATTCGTGCGTGAATTGATCATGAGCTACAATCTGCTGGGCGAAAGAGTTGTCAAAGTCGATGAGTTGTGCAATAGGTAGCAATGAAACATTTGAATTATTTTTACTTCTGGAGATATCTTTTTTTTTAATTGGCATAATGCAATGTGAATGAATGATATGCTATAAAAATTACATTACAGATTTCGCTATGCCATTTTGAAGCGATAAGAGTGCATTCATGTTTTATTTGCGTTTACTGGTGCCATTTCGCATTCTAGCTTTTACAAACGGAAACAGTTAGCAGATACTAGCGGCGAAAACACCAAGGGCGAAATTTATGTATAATTTTACCCAACAAAAGTTTGTTTTACACAAATCTCGGTCTTATTGATGTCCATGGTGTGACGAAAGTCATACTCGTGGCGGGAAACTTGTTAACACTGGGGCAGGCCTCCCATACTTCTTATGGGCCTCTCGTACATTGTAGGCATTCTTGCGGACAACCTGGTCAAGGTTGCGGGAGTGCACTGGATGTCTTGGGAAAGGCTACATGAAACATTTTCGACTGATGATCTAGATTTAATAGTCAATATTCCTAAATTTTTGTGCATTTTTATTCAATGCCACATTTGGTGAGTCTCGGTGCATGCTTTAATAACAAGGTTGAACACGTAAACTCTTGCACAAGCGTCTGAATAATCTCTTGTCTAATTTGTTATGTAAATGAAACCAAAAATAATCATTATATTCACTTTTAAAGAATTTGGACATAATTTACATTCACAATTAAAAAATAATAATGCATGTTGTTTTTCATAGATTCTAATAAATAAATGCGAATCTAAGATTATTTAATTTCTACGCTTTAACGCTTAACTCCATCTCGACTCAACCGATTTTTTATTTTACACACACATTATCAGAGCTACATAAAACAACAAATACTAATTTTATCCTAAATAAAAAACAAATTCCCGAGCGATTAAAAAATATAATCTAATATCTGTTATCATGGTACGTGTGACACGAGAATAACATCTTTTTTGTTGTAAATTATATTACTAGGTTTAAAGATGTTTATTTCTCCAAACAATTCTACTTCAAATTATAATTTTTGTAAAACAATACACAACCCCTTCCCGTCCACTATTCTGTCCCTTCCCATCCTATACTTAGGAAAAGTACGAGGGCTGAAATGAGGCTTAGGGCACCTCACACAACAGGCGAAATCAAGAATATATATACATTATAAAGAATCTAAGAAGTCAGGAGTTAGAAATTATAATGAATGTTTTAGATTATGCTAGTTTAGCTGTAACTTTTATATGTTGCTTAAGTTACATTTTAAAGAATTATAATACTGTTATAATCCTCTGGTCTGGCAATTGCTGCGACGATTTTACACCTTCAAATAAATAGTTTTGTTCCTGGTATGATATTATTTATATATATTATACTAGTGACCCGCCCCGGCTTCGCCCGGGTACCACTAATTATGTTGATCCGATCGCTACCAAACACATGAACACCCGCTTAGCCAATCTGGACAATCCCTGTAAATTTCATCGAAATCTCGAGGTCCAGCCGTTTTGGAGTCTTTAGCTCTATAGGGAACATACATACTTCGCTTTTTATATGCTATTTTTTTTCATAAAAAGTATCCTATGTTACTTTTAATACCTCTAAGAATATGTGTACAAAGTTTCATGATGATCGGTTGAGTAGATTTAGCATGAAAGCGTAACAAACAAACTTACATTCACATTTATAATAGTAGGGATTAGTTAGGATACATTAATGGCATTCTAATACATAATTCTCAGTTGTTGAATCACTTCAATGTCCTCACACCATTTACGTATATCTAATCAGCGTTTAAAGTGGGATGAAAGTTGATGGGAATACCGGAATGTGTCACCGGAGTGGAAATCCTTGGCGCTCGCGTGATCGTTTTGTTTTGATCGGCAGTACCGGCTCGGGTAATGCGTGGAAACATTTTGATAAACCTATAACAGGCAAGACTACTAGCATGTTGTACTCCCCTACTATATATATATATATATATATATATATATATATATGTATAATATATATATAATATATATATATACATAATATATATATATATATATATATATATATATATATATTAGGAGGAGTTGACATGTCAAGAATTTTGTGGAATAAATTGCAATGAAATATTATTTTATGTTATCACCGTGAAGGTTGATCGTCGATTCGCACTAAAATATATGCAATTACGTTATCTAGCAAGATTGTATATAATACGAACGAGTCATTTAATAGTTTAATTTCATTTTTTTAATGTGAGTCTCACCATTTTATAAGGTTTTATCGTCTTTTCCCCTCTATTTCTTATCAGCTTCATTTCATTGATAGTCTTAATTTGTCAACGTTTAAAATACTTTATTTAAATATTTTCATGTGTTATATTAGGTTGAAATGGATACACGACGTGTATTTTATGCCACATATTACAACGCGTGCTCATGCTTATCGTGTACCTCTAAAATTATCGATACACACACGCAAATTCGATTATCCTTGTGTTCATTTTTTTCTGATAATTTTGTGTTAATTTTGAGTTAATCTTGCAAATCAACAAAGAACCTATTAAAGAATGGTTTCGACTAAAGGGTGTTCTCCTACCTTTTTTTCTAAATTTGCTTTTGTAGCAAGGTCGATTGCTATATTTTTTTTACAGGAGAGTGTAATGTTTCTAAACAAAGCTGGAGCTATACTGAATAAATATTTAGAATAATTGACGGTGATTATAACAAATGATGAATGTATATTTTGTTAGAACTAAGGCGTTTGAGCGGAGCATCAATTTCTTCCATAAAAAGATATCAAAGTAAAAAGTAAACAAAGTCTACTGCAATTTTGATAATGCAAAAAATGTTGATGTCCTATGCCGCCTAAACTAAGCAACTTTGTATATGAATCAACACATTTGAGGTCAAGGAACTTTTGGTCTTCCGTTGTACACGTCAGTACTGGACACATGTAGTGTACAGTTCTGCACATCATTATCTTGTAGTGTAGCACATGGCTAACGCTTCATATTGATGTTGAGTGTATTACATGCCTTATTGCATTATCTGAGATAACGTTGTTATGAAATAACAAATATTTATATATTTTAATCGAATAGTATTAACTGTTATCAGGTGCGGTTGGGAAAACTCTAATGAAATTTAATATGACATCGTTTTTATCTATGCAGTCTTATTATTACAACACCAAACTAATTGCTCGGCTTACAGGATTGGCAAAACTGTAACATATTTCAAGAGACTTCACGCAAGCAAAATATCGCATCGTTCACAATTTAACGAATTAAAATTTAATTTTATATTTAATATACACGAGAGTAATGCTTGTGTGAGGCGAAAACATACTTCGTTATGGTAAAGTGAAATAAAACGATTCCATAGATAACAGGCGTGAAGTACACGTCTTCTGCGCTTCGTTTAATAAGTCAGGTGTCGGAGGTCTTATTCCCCTTCGTATCCTCTTCTAAAGGAGGGCGAGGAGAAGAGGACTTAACGAAAGAGGGGGATGAATAGAAAAAATCATTTTTTCTGTTTATTCCTCTCCCTTGTCCATAAATGGTAGACAACGCATCTGCAACTCATTAGTTAGCCTACGGGCAGCTGTCAGTTAATATCAGGTGAAAAGCTTGCTCGTTTTCCACCTTTTTCTATAAAAGAAAGTTAACTTTACGGTACAGTTATTTGATTTTGATTAAACAATAAAAATATATAAATATTTTTTAATGTTTCCATTTTGGAAGTGTAGCAGCATGACATGAAGAGATTTTAAATTCAGGCTGCGTGGTTATAATAAGTTAAGAATTAAAAATAGCATAAAAATCATTTTAACGGTTAACCTTGCCGCAAAAGAAAAATCGCTAGCAGTTGCAGAAAGAAACAATGTCAACATATATTTAAATTTATACGAGATTCAAATTGCCCTTGGTTTGATCATTATAAGGACGCTCGTCTGAACAGCTGTTATGTTGAACAAACCCAAAAGACGCACATAAGAAAATGTTTCAAATAACTTAATCTTTTGTTACTCTGACTAGTCTAAGGTTTGAAGAAATTATTTATTCATCTGCCTTTAGAAGTCATCTACTACTTAGTTTTAGTTTAGTTTAGTTAGGGAGCCCCTTAAATATTTATTTAATTTTTTGGTATTTTTGTCATAGCGGCAACAGAAATACATCATCTGTGAAAATTTCAACTGTCTAATCACGCTTCATGAGATACAGCCTGGTGACAGACGGTTAGACAGACAGGCAGACGGACGGACAGCGGAGTCTTAGTAATAGCGTCCCGTTTTACACTTTGGATACGGAATCCTAAATAATATCGGATTAATTTAAGCAATAATATATACTACATGTTCCTTGTGTAACGAAATTTGAAGGGCATAATAATCGCAAGTCATAATAGAAGGGTCTTTCCAAGATTTTTTTAGTATAAGTGTAAAATGTCAACTTTATTGTTTCCTATACGTTTGGAATTCGATGCGTTTTTTTAGTCGGGTTTTAATTGTTCGTATATTGCTTCTGACCGTATAAAGCCTGTACATTACAGTTGCATATGTTTCTGTGTGCATTTTTTTGTATACGTTTTGTCGTAAACAGACATGACTTTTAAATTTACCATTTTTTTGTATAACAATTAGGATCAAGTTAGTGAATAACCTTAAGACTAAGGTGAGATTAATTGTTATGTTAAAAGGACGTTATCAAGTTATTGTACGGATCTCTTAATGCATACATAAATGAAGGTAACAAAGTATTTTTGTAGCAGACTCTTCTGGCAGAGATTAAGCCGTTATCCTTGTGAGACTAGGAGACGCACTATATACTGTACTACACTAACAGAGTGCTGTTGTCGTGATAATGCCAAAACCTTTGCCTTTTTGTTGTACGTTATTTAAAAAAGAAAATTAGTTTCAATGATGTCGAAGTAAAACTAACAAAATTCTTTGTGTTTAAATTACAGAATAGCTGAAAATATGTTAAAAATCTGTATTATATGCGTCTGTATGCGACTGTACTCCTCCGAAACGGATGGACTGATTTGTAAGATAGATAATTTTTGTGTGTTTGGGTGGGTCGCGGAATGGTTTGGATTTAGACCCGGTAGGAGGCGCTGTCATAGGTTTCTAGGACGTTATTTTTAAAGTGAGACTTCTTTAGGCGCGTTAGACGATATTTGGCAGAGGGAAATATTATAGAATCACGTGAATAACATGCGTGAAGTTTTGATAAACTTTCCTTAATTTATCTTTCTTTTATTCAGTTTTGCATTTTATTGTTAAGGTACAAGGGTTTAGTTTTGTTGATTATGCATTTATTTTTTAACAATTGTTGCGGCTGTTTTCATTGCGTTGTGTCCTGTGTCCACTATACTATAATTACACAATTACATATGTCCACTAGTGCTATATTTTAACAAACATATCAGTTTAAAAAAAATAATGTTGCTCCTACACAAAGTACGTATATTTATTTCATACAAAACAAATTATAAACTCCTTTCGTTTCCGTAAGTCTTTACTACCGTTGGTATTATCTACTTGTGAATTAACGTATTAACGCAAAGTTAAATAAATATATATTTCGTATATTTTATGAAAGTAGTTATTAAACGTTAAAATATTTAGTGTTCCGCACGCGTGTGTTGCAAGACCTATTCTTAGTATTTGTACAATATCGACTTCAATTGCCATAAAGGTATTTATTAAATGTTATTATTAGGTTTGTAATTATTTTATTATTAATCGTTTAATTATAGCGATTATTACGCGTAATAAAATGTAAAATGCATTGTAATTTAATTTATAACTTCTTTGGTATGTCTTTTGATTTCTTGTATTTCCTTACAGATAAACATCTCAAGGAAATTTTGTTGTATTTTAATATTAAAAAAGTGTAATCTTATATTTTATGTGTATGTATTTTTTTATTTGGGACTTTTGTCTTAAAGGACATGTCAGCCCCATCTTGTGTATGTATTTAAATCACGCTTCAAATTAACGAACTTCTTCATAGAATTCAATTTTTTTTTATAGATTTAATTTTGTTATTTGCAATGAAATTTTTCATTATTGTATTATTTTTTTAATTATCACTTGTTCCAATAAATTTTATTTCTTTTAATAAAAAAAATTACTCACTTTCAATTTAGTTTACTGTATGACTGATTTAATAAAAAATCCTCGTAGTTATCACAGCACAAACAAAATAACTTCCAATGGCGATAGCACCTCACTGTAGCACTTGGCAATCGATTGTCTCCTAGAGCGCGCAAGCACGCTCAGGATTACGGCTCCTTGGTCGCCACTGCTGGTGCGAGGGAACTCGACTCATGTTTTATTTATTCGAGCAAACCGTACGGCACGCCCAAGCGACACTCACCGTGACCTTTCTTCTACGTTCAAGTACACTTAACTTGACACACGATTCTAATCCTATATTATTTGTCCATCCTTTTCGCTGAATTAAAAATTTCCCGATTGATTTTATTTCACGCAGGATGATTGTACGCTACGTACGGATGACTGTCAACGATTGAACCTTTAATAGACGGCGCAGGTTTGGACCGCAATCAAACTTGTTCTAATCGTTTACGATAATTACAATATAAATGATAATGAAAAGTAAATAAAAGTCATTCAATTTCTGAACGAATGTTATGCAACAGTTTTAAAATTAATTGCTTATGTTTTTTGAACAATTTTTTACAATGGAATTTGAGAATTCATTCCGTATAGTTTCCGAACGATAAGGCTATAAGTATTATTATTTAATATTTATTGTATAATTTGTTTTGGAGAAAGCACAGTAGCATTTTAAATGGAATAAAACTAATTTCATGGATTTTATCGCGTTTATTTTAATATTTAGATTCCCGACGTTTCAAGTATTTTACAGCACTCCTGGTCACGGGGGGTCTGAGGTGTCTGACGTCCGAATGTTAACATTCTTAACTTAACTTTAAAGTTATTCTTGAGATCTTGCAGTTGTATGCTTGATTTAAATTTTATCAATTACGGGATCCCAAGCAGGTGGTAGTACCCAATCATCCCCTCCATTCCCCATATTAGGATGGCTCAGCGGTTTAGGCCCTAACTTACGTACTGTAGTAGTACTTTAACCCGTAAAGGGTTCGAACCCAGGCAGGCGCTTGACTTTGTGTGATTCATTTCATCACCACAGCTCCAAAAACAGTAAGGAAAAACATCCTGAGGAAACCGGCATGTCTTAGAACCACCAAATACGAAGACATGTGACATCCACCAACCCGAACTGGGCCAGCGTGGTGGATTACCGCCCCTTCCCTCTCTCGGAGAGGAGGCCTGTGTCCCTGCAGTGGGCAACATTCTAAAAAGGGTTTATTATTATTATTATACTCCGGTAACTTGTCTTTTGTTTGGTTATATTGTTGTTATGAACACACAAAAGGTTAATGCATCAACTTTTTCTTAATGCATTTTAAATTTAGTTATCTTAAGAAAAATGAATTGCGTGATTGTACGGACGCGATAAAATGTCACCAGCTTCATCCTATAAAAAAACGAGTACAAGAACTGCATTTCAGAATATTACAATAGGCTATACATAAAAAAAGAAATTGACTGACTGATATACCAACACACAGCTCACACAACTGGACCTAAAGACTTGTAGAGCCCGCAACAACAATATCTGTTGCCGAATTGGCCGGCTCGATCGGTGAAATACCACGACCTCACAGGAAACAGGCGTGAAGTAGAAGTACTCTGCGTTTCGCCTGATGAGTGAGGTGCCGGAGGCCTAATTTTAGTTCTCTTCCCCTTCCCCCCCTTTCCTCATAAGGATTGGACGGGAAAGAGAAGAGGTTAGGATGGGGAGGGGGTTAACGGGGGAAAGGAAATATCCTTTTTCCTGTCTATGCCCTCCTTTGTCCTTTAAAGGTAGGCAACGCATCTGCAACACATTTGCCTATTGCGCATGTATATAGGCAGCGCTCACTTGACATCAGGTGATCCGCTTGCTCGTTTGCCACCTTCTCACATAAAAAAAAGATATTTCTGTTATTACGTAGATGAGTACCAAAATAGGATGTTTCTTAATTCAACCCCTAAAGATCTTAAGTAGGGGGATGAGAGTTTGTATAGAGAAACTATCCGTGCGAAGCCGGTGCGGTGTGCTAGTATTTTATAATTAACTGGCAACTTGTCCCAGCCTAGCGCGGGCTGTTAAAATTGTAAAAACTTATCCAATCCATTGACACCTGACTACTATCACCATGGAGGTCGTGGTTCACCACGGTCGATTTGGTCCGTATTTAAAACGTCCCGGGTATGTCTAAACTTTATTTTAAGAAGGTTTTTTTTGTTATTTGTATAACACGAACACCGTTATGATGAGAGGAGATGCCAAACTAGCAAGCGGTTCACTTGATGTTATATGACCACTTCCTGCAACAAGTTCCGTTGCCCTACCTTTAATGTACAGAAGAGGGTATAAAATGTAAAAAGATATTTACTCCTACTTTTCATCCTTTCCCCCGTCAAGTCCCTTTTCTCTTCCTTCATTCATCATTTCTTTTTCATCATCAGGTCTCCATCATATATGTAGGTAATAATGGGAATAATTGGGTAATTCTTGTAAGGTTTATATTCATTTAAAGTCTTTAAAATTAAACTTTCAAAAATATTTTTTAACTCTAAATAAAATATTATGTTTTAATTATATATATAAGGAATTAAAGTCAATAATTAGTGTAGATAACCTTTTTGTAGACCAAGGAAGTGGAAATGGCGTTGCCCATTAAAACGTTTTATAAAAACAAAAAAAATGGTGCGTGTACTTATATATGAGCGCGTGAAAAAAGTCAGTCAGGTTGCAAAAATGATCTAAGAATTATAAAATTGTTCAACAGTGGCAGAGCCCACAACAACATTTGACCCCACAGCCGCCAGACGAATAGTAGAAGTATCTTGCGTTTTGTCTGATAAGTCTCTGAAAGCTCAGTTTCATTACTCTTTTCCTTCCCATCCCTGTCTAATAAGAAAGGATGGGGAGGGAAAGAGTGTTGATGTATGGTAAATTTAGACAACGCATCTGTAACTCATAAGCTTGTTGCACAGAGATTTCTATTATTGCGTAGGCGAGCTAAAACAAGGCTATATTCTTCCATAAAGTACGCGATAAGAGTTTGTAAGGAGAAATCATTTTAATCCAATGGTAAGTTGACCTCAGATCTATATGGTCAACTATATTAAATGAGGTGGATATTGGTTAAATTAAATTGCGCGGCGGGAGAAACCGCAGGTCCAGCTTGTGTAGTATAACTTCCGAAACTCAAAACTCCTCTATTACACTCGCCAGGGGAACGGTCCACATTTAAGGATTCAGATGCGCACAAATCAATTTGCCTACTATCGTAACATCACACCTTTAAGATTTACATTAACACATAATTTGCAAATATAATTTTTCAAAAAGACCTTCAACAATTTGTTTGTAGATAATAAATTTGTATTTTATTATTTTATACGAATTATTTGCAGTTGTATAAAAATTATGTTATGGATTTTATTCCGTGAAATTCTTAATCTTAACTTTACACAATATGTATTATACGTGGAAATTAAAGGAAACACTTTTAATTTTATTTATTTATTTAAATGTTGTAAGAAATGAAAAAACACCTTATTTTCGCAAAGAGAGATGAGAGCCTAATTCCACTTCTCTTCCCTTTCCCACTCTATTTCTAATAACGAAAGGAGGAGCGGAGGAAGATTTGACGGGGGAAGGGTAAATAGGATAAATAAATATCATTTTTGTTATTTGCCTTGTCCTCTGTCCATTAAAGATAGGCTATGAATCTGCAACTCATTACTAATTTGTTGCAGATGACTATGGATGGCGGTCGCTTGAAGTCGAGTTGACCGCTTGCTCGATTCTATAAAAAAACCTTATATGTATACGATAATGTCTTGTTAGGGACGATATATCTAACGACGCATCTTAAGCAAAATACTAAAACATGTGTAAATAATCATTAACGACAGCTAAGCGTCCAACTGTATTAAAAAAACCAACTAAATGTGTATTTTTAATGAACATATTCATTCGTTAATCAATTTTAAACTCCTTAACGATCTTTAAAATCGTTGTATTTTAAATATTGACCATTTACAGATAATACAAATATTAAATTTATATCCGTTGACATTAGTCATGCGGTGATTGTCTTTGAATATCAAATTAAAGAAAGAAGTGTGTATTTTGTTTATGGTTTCGACAGGCGAAATTATGTTCATTTTGTTACCGGTTTTTCGATTTCTTTGGAAGTAGTCATTCAGTATAATTTCTATTATAATATATTCCTTTATGTCCTTGAACCACAACACAAAGTAGATCGCTTAGAATGTCAACGGCCTGTTGCGATATTTTGTTGGTAATTGTAATATGACTTCCGTGTGACTTTGTTCTTCCTTAATAAGATCTTATTTATATATCGATGTTTAATAAATATTGAAATATCTATAGCATTCGATTATCTTGTGATTTTGTACGTGATTGTGTTGAGTAAGGTTTGTTGAATATCAAGACTTCAACATCGAAGCGACCCGATGGTTAGAACGTTCAATTTTGGCAAATGAAATGGTTCGCGTCCGTGAATTTGACTATCACTCATAAGAAATTTACAGTCTCTAGCTGAATGAATAATGGGGAAGTACCAATACATTATACCTCTTTAACAAAACATAAGCAGTATGCTTCTTAAGCTGTTCAGGTTGTTAGGGAAGGAACTGGTATTTCATTCTTAAAATTAAGGATGAGTCGATACGCCTATTTGCCGATACGATAGCGAGTCCGTGCTTTGTTTGAAACGAAATAAACGAAAGAAGATGTGCGTTTACTTTTTAAAACACTTTTAAAGGTATCGGTGTATCGATAATAAAATATAACGGACGCCGATTTATCGGAAAACCCAAATCGCTGATATACGCCGGCCGAGGGGGCCGTAAGGTCCTGGAATGGCGGCCGGCCACAAATATTTATAAGATTACATATATGTGTATATATGTAATCTTATCCCTATATAATATTATAAATGTGAATGTAAGTTTGCTTGTTACCCTTTCACGCGAAAACTACTCAACCGATCATCATGAAACTTTGTACACATATTCTTGGAGGTACTAGAAGTAACATAGGATACTTTTTATGAAAAAAAATATATATAAAAAGCGAAGTATGTATGTTTTTTATAGACCTACTAGAGAACCTTCTAGAGAACTACGTCATTGTAAATCAGGATTCTAATTTGTTGAGTCGATGAACCGTTGTAAGGAATACCGTTTTATGAAAACGATACAGTTTAACATATTCATTATCTACATCAAGCTTTTTTATTTAACTCAATATAACAGGTTGCGAGGCTGTCACGGTCTCGATTAAGTCGATGATATTTCAATTTATTGAAACCGGCTTAGAAATAGGATTCTACTCGTTGTAATTAAAATTATTTCAGCGAGTTAAAGTGTCCAACGAAAGCTGCTAATTGCTAAAGATATTTGTCCGAACTATTAATGAATGTCACAGGTCCGTTATATCTCATTCATTATAAATTAATATTAAACCGCAAACATGTTAAGCGATATTATCTTTATGTATTTCTCTAAATTTTTGCATCTATTTGTTCATGTTTTATTTACAAAACGTGATAGATTGTACGCGCGTCAGTATATTCGGTGACAGTGAAAATAATAAAATGCACGAACTAGTCACGACATGAACAACACGTGTTTTTTGTTATAATATCCATTTTTACAACGTTGATAAATAAAACCTGCCTAGGAATCATTACCTATATTCATAGCTGGAATGTCAGGTTTTTTTGGGCCTGACTTGTCACAGTTTGCCTGCAGGAGGCATCTATAACTACACCGGGCCTGAGGTGGCAGGGCGCAGACGGCGCCTAGCCTAAACCTCTTTAAGAGTAGAGTAACTTAGCTCGTGGGCCTCGGCTCGGGCCGTTACTTTATTATTATAACCTGATTGGGAGGCCGCCGAAGCGACCTAAAAGCTGGGTCTCCATTAATTTTTTAATTAATTAAAGGTAGGCAACGCATCTACGACTCATTAGCTTGTTACGAGAATGCCTATAGGTGGCTGTGTCTTAATATGAGATGATTGCTCGTTCGCCACCTTGTTCCATAAAAAAGAGTTAATAAGTTGGACATGCTTGTTTACCTAATACATACATACATATTAAAAATAAAATAACGAAGCCGCGGGGCCCCGCACGCATTCATTGTTATTTTCCACCCTGGAAATTTTTGCTACTCGATTCCGGGCAATGATATTATAATACAAAAAGTTACAGATATGCCATTACCGATTAGTCGAAAAGTGAACACTTTTCTATAGCTCAGCTCTTTTGTTTGCATTTAAGCTTAACACTTTAAGTAACAAACACTACTCTTACTCTTTTTTCTTATTATTTTAATTACGCTTTTCTTTTTACACCATTTTACATGTAGGTATTGTAGTAGGTATTGTAGGTAGGTACTGTCTTTGGAACACTTTTGATCAGCGATTTTTTATGTAACATATACAAATTGTAAGTATAATAGCTTAGCAGGTAGCTTGAAATTGTAGGTAAAATAGTGAAGTTGTTGTAGTCAAAACATGGCATATTAACTTAGCAACCATGTTACATGACCACAGTAAGTGATATTGGTACTGAAGGTTAAACTTTTTTATCGGGAGTAGCTTTTTTTTCAGGATATTAGGTTGATTTCTGGATGATTGGTCCAGTTGGTGGTGATTATGGTTAAGGCGTTATAAAAAACAATATCAGTTATGACTTATATCTAGTTTCCCGGAGCGATAATTGCTTTTGGCATCATCAAGACCTTACACAAAATATACTTACGTAAGCGGCATGACCATTAGGAATCAAAGTCAAAAATGGTTGTACTGTTTTTATTGTTGCCGTCATTAGTTTCTTTAAAAATGTTCGGGAAACACTGCGGGTTTTTATCTCGCTTTACTCACAAATGAAGTCACTTAGACGAATTTTTTTTACGATAAGGACGTAAACAATTATTGTTTTTAGAGTAACATGTGCAAAGGGTAAAATGTATTACTAAGACTCCTCTGTCCGTCCATTCTGTCTGTCTGTCACCAGTCTGTATCTTATGAATTGTTAGACAATTGAAATTCTCACAGATGATGTATTTCTGTTGCCACTATAAAAACAGAATAAAATAATTATTTAAGAGATATGATATGAGATACAAGAAACGTGGTTTTTATAGATAATGGTACGGAACCCATCGTGCGTGAGTCCGACTCGCACTTGGCAGATTTATCCATTATTTTCTTGAACTTATGCTAATACAGTACAATACTGACGGAAATCTCCTCAAAAGGTAAGGACCTCATGAAAGAATGAATAGTTTCGTATGTACATTCAGCATTTAATTTGGAATTTGATTTGGAATTTTTATTATTATATTTTAAAAACTCCATCGAACAACGAAAACCTAAAATATAATGGTAAGTGGTTTTTAAAATATCACAAATTATTTACAAGTCGCCAGCGTCAGTGTTTTCGTCCAACTGTGACGTAGGTGCCTTCAAGAGAAGAGCGAATAGGCTGTTACTAAACTGCGACCACATCGACTTAATATCGTGGATCCTGGTCAAGTGCTAGTGCACACAATATAAAAAAAATTATACCCATTTTTTGTTTGTACCTATGTAAGAAATTTTTTATGTGTTTATATTTAAAAAAAAACTGTAATTTTTCATATCTTTATCCACTCACGCCCGTAACCCAGAGTTAGCAGAGATCATGGATTTCCGTTCGGCGCGATCCTGGCAACTTCTCTCGCTTCTTCTACATTCATACATCTACGCATACATGCTTGTCGGTTATGGGTGCTCCTTATATCGCCCCTTTTTAGAACTTACTAATCCGATTATATATATAATTTAGTTTTATGTATGGTGTATCCATCAGAATAAAGTAAGGAACGATTTCAGTTGGAGAGTGAAATTTAAATGCAAATTCTCAATCAATGAAAGTGAATGCAAATCATTACTAGATAACCTTGGTAATAAACAATCCGAGTAACATTACATTAATATAAAATTACTCATATGATCATTTACAAGGTTACCTATTAGGGGTTATTGGTTTTCTTAAAGAGATAATGGATATCTAATTTAGAGATCTATAAATATAACGGTAATGCGCGTGTGCGCAAACCTGCCAATATTATGGTCAGAACAGGAATCGTTAACACGTGGACCGATATATAACTCACTTATTTTCAAACATTTGATAGATTTTTTTTTTCTGGGCCTCGATCATTTAACTGCGTCTCGACCTCACTTAAAAGTACTTACCGACACTTGGTTCTGAATATGTTCATGAGTTTTATAAATTAAAATACGAACACTGAAGGGATAAGCAAATAGGTATTGGTCATAACTCATTAATACACTTTTATAAGTTTGGCGCAATATATTTATAACGACTTCGACATTCATTTCATTAATTTTTTAAATTTGCACACCAAGTAACGACCAATGACAATTTATTTTCATTACTTTGTTCTAATGACCTGACCATAATTAGAATAATGCATTGGTAATTTCATTCTAAGATACAGTGTTTTTGTGACTGAAAGTTCACTGTTGTGTGGTCACACCTTGAGGCGGCAGGGCGCAGAGGGCCTAGCTTAAGCCTCTTTAAGAGTAACTTAGGTTGAGTTCTCCCTCCGTTGTTTTATTTTACTTTACTTTACTTTATTATTATTAAAAAAATTATGAGGTCTATTTTGCACACCATATCTTCATTATAGTAATAAACTTAGTTTTCAATGACCGTCAGTTCTGATGCAAGGCCCAAAGTCAGTCATTAAACTTAGTTAATTAAAAAGCAAATTTAAAGTTGACGTGCTAAATGAATGTACTGAATTAAATAATATTAAAATATTCCATAACTTAAATATTTCTTAGTTTGTGGTTACGAAAATTACAATCTTAACCTTAACGAGTCGCTCTAGACAAATGTCAGAATGTCTGTGGTTTCTTTATGAAAGTTTAAAGAAAAGTTTTATCCGCATTTTTATTCTTTGACATTTAATATACTCATTAAGGGTTACACGATTGTAGACAGTAGATTTGTAATAAGGCAATGAATTATTGAAACAACAATTATTATTATTTTAAACTTGTGCTACAAGCAAATTAGCTGCTTACAGAATAACACAACTACGCCGTATATGTCAACATGTCAATTTTACATGCGTTTTTAAGTTGTGGGTTAGCGAAAGGATACAAAAGGTACAGCGGTACACTTACACACTAAAGTACAACGTAATGAACATTGGTGTTTGTCGACCTATGTTTACGGAAGCATGCCACTAATAAGCAATTTGTTATTTATTTCATTTTATTTTTCTTTCCTGCATAAAGGTTTCAAAGTGGGAAATGCAAAATTATTTTATTATGGAAGAAGGTGGGAAACCAAAAGACCTGATGTTAATTGAGCGCTAATTATAGGCATCTCCAACAAGCAAATATGTTGCAGATGCGCTGCCAACCCTTATTTTGGGAAGTTTAGGACATATGTAGGTAGATGATGAGACGAGTATGAGAAGATGATTGCTGGACGGAGGCCACAAAGATCGGTCCCCTGCCGCCATCATTCAGTGGACTCCCGCAACTTTACCTACGCTGCGTCGACCTGTACGGGCCCCTATTCCAGGACCTTTCGGCCCTATCAGCTATCAGTTGTGTGAGCAATGTTCCCGGCCCATTGCCGCTTTAGTTTTGCATTACTTCGGGCAATGTCGACTCATCTTGCTGCGGGCTTTACCGCGGTTAAAATGTAAGGGTAAATCAAAATTGCAGTTATCAATTTAGGCTTAAAAATAGTTTAAAAAAATGAAAACGTAGATCGACAATGATACAAGGATAAACGAACAGTATTGTCGTTTCTTATTTTAAGTAAGATTGTGACTTGTTGTAATTATTGTATGTTATTAAACGTAATCAGGAAATAAATAATTAAATTAAAAGCTAGTGTAACTGTGTGACTTAATGGTGTGGAAAACTAATTTGGACAATCGAGCTTCATTCGTTGTTTAAACTTATCGTAGTTAGTATTTGGAAAATTTATAGCAGTCTTACAAAATAAAATGAAATACCTAGAATGGGACAGAAAAGGAATTAATATAGATAGAAAATACCTCGGCAACTTTAGCTTTGCGGACAACATGGTTCTAATTGTAAACAAATTTTCAAATTTCCTTATTGTGAATAAATTACAAGATATGCTGACTCCCGAAACACTCCGATGACAAAAAATAGCTACTAGCAGCTCCTTTAGTAATAAACCAAACATGTATTGAATACGTATGTACCGTCCCGCCGAAGATTACGGTAAACAAATATCAACAATTTTATTCAAGGTATCTGTTTTAATTGAATAGTCACAGTAAATAATGACATGTTTTATGATAAACGTTATATGCTAAAACATATGAAACAGTTTATTGCAGTCCTGATACGACGGGTTAGCGCAACGTTACCCACGATGACAAGTCTCAAGCATGGACCGATAGATAAGAGGATCATTGACAATGCGTCGGCAGCCGCGGTGATTTTAATCACTGGCCATACCGGAGTAACAAAGGACAATCTATTAAGGATGAGTTTCCATCTAGTCTTTGCCTATATACAAAAGTATGTCAAGGCTTAAATTTTCAAGCAATAGTAAAGTAATATATATAATACACATTTCCTTGCAATGCAATACATCCGCATTGCAGACATCTTACTCGGTCTTAGATCAGTTGTTCATCAAATGAATTTAGTCGAAATCGGATGAGGAGGTTTTTAGAGCAATTCTTGGTGTGTTCTGTGTTCATCCGACAAATGTCTTCCATCATTAATCATTAATTCAATTGAGTCGATTGCCAGGCAGCAGCAGTTTATTATATATTTAATAATAAACGAAGTCTTGAAGTTTTGAAACCAAACAGCAAAAATATCGATAGCACTTAAATTGTAGAAATACCACAATGCTGCGGAATGTCCTGTAATTTAGCTGTAAAGCTGTAATGGCTTTGTTTATCTGCAAATTGTTTGTTATTTTTGCCTGATGCAGTTTAACCTTGTAGTTAGCGGAATCGAAATGTAAGTATGGAACTGGTGACTTGGTCGACTGAAATGTGATTGGAATGGCTATTTCTGTTGAAGTTTAACGTAGGAGAACATTTCCGGGTTTTGTTTGTTTTACATTTTTTGTAAATACAAGACGCATCTTCTCAAATTATTTTCTTCTTACAATATCTTATTTTTTATTTATTTTATATTTGAATAACAGAATAGCATTCTAATTTCTTAATTCAATCTTTATAACCGTACATATGTAGGAAAAGCATCTTTACGTTGGCACAACACAGAGTTTGAAAATGTGCAATGTAAACAGACATTAGACATTTTGTTTTTCATAACATGACGATATTGTTTTTTTAAGCTTTCTCGTTCTTCTTCTGCAATGACGTATCAGTCAAAATTAAATGTTATCCAATATATCCTGCTACATTGCAATGTTTTTTTTTGTTAAATCGATGTGGTTAGTTATGGCATTGAACCTTTTTACGTCAAACATTGTATTTATTCGATATGAAGTAGGAAATTTATTTTTATATAATCATTGAAGGCGAATGACAAAATCCTGTTTAACATAATGCACAGAGAGAAAATGGTGCGGCGGTGTTAATGTGTATAAGTTACATTTATTTAATTGGTCGAGTTGTAATGTAACCAATTTAGATGGATGGATATAACCGACTCAAAAAAGCGACAAAGAAACCGTCGCAAAGAGTAGCAACTTATGCAGGGAGGGTCCAAACACATCCCTGCGTTGCTTTGGGTAGCCCTTCTCCCATCGCACAAATTACACTACAGTAATTAAATGTAATAAATTATAATAACAGAATCTTGACGTGCAAATGTAAAATCCAAATAAGAAAGAAGAGATAATGCTTGTATATTAAAGTAACATATAAAATTAAAGACTTTGGGCTTTAAAGAAATTCTGTAGATGTTTATCGAATTTGGGTTTAGTGGTAACGCATGCGATTTGCAATCTGATGACCAACTACAATTTAAGAAAATATTCTGATTGTCGGATTCTTGTTAACCAACATCAGTTGTTAAAACCATTACCCGTTGAGCTCTTACCAAGGTTTACTTTGTTAGATAATCAGAGCGGAGGCAACAATGTTCTGTTATAGTTGGCTTGCAATATGGAAATGTTGTATCACATTGTATGGAACATTGGAATATAAAATGATTGAATAAAATGTACAACGTGTCACAATAATTGACGATACAGGTTTCTTATAAAATGACGCAACTTGCAATTAAATCAATAGTAATGTTTGATCATTTTTATTGCTACCGCTGTACGTTTCTTGCTTTACGTACCAAATTTCATAACCCGATAACCTATCACCATGCAGATGCCATTATATCGCATTATTTATTATTAAAATGAATAAATTGATGATAATCTTTGAGCCAATATACAACTACATTTCCAACTATAAAATACAACTTGCAAAGAAGATGCTAATATTTTTCGCGATTTTGTTCCGAATTCGACTGTGTTTTGGATGGAAGAAAGTACCAAAATAGCAGTCGTGCACTTGATGTTATACGTCCACTACCCATAAGCATGCGCAACCAGCAGGATGGGTTAGAAAGTAAAAGGGATTCCTCCCTTTCCTACTTATTCTCTCCCCTATCTTTATTTGGGTCTTTATTCAGCATGTAAACACGTGGTAAAAAATTCCACCCAATTCCATTCCAATTCCAAAAAAAGGGGTCAAAGTCTCACTCTTGAGTGAGTGAGACTTTTTTTTACCTGTCCTTAAAAATCACAATTGTTACGTTGGCAAAATACAATTTATTAAACAAACTTTACGTGACATTCGGTTGTTTAGTGTAATTTTTAATGTTAAAATTTCCTTGTCGTCCACGGCAAATGCCGCGTTGAATCTCAACTAGGGTCATCGTTAATGGCCCCAATCGTTGCCTTCAAGACGGTGCCGTGTCCTGAATCCTAATACATATGGACCATGGTCTCGGTACTTCCGATACATTATCTAAATGATGAATACGCTAACACTATGTAACGATGAAGGCCAATGTTTTAGTGCTTTATTGATTAATTATTTATTTTAATGGTTTGCACTTAAAGGACTGATCGTTACATTGTGGTGCAGATAAGTATGTACAATCTGAGCATTGAGTGGAATATTTATAGTAATATTACTATACTATTCAAGTGAATTTATCTAACCTACCTATA
Source organism: Papilio elwesi (assembly GCA_029849275.1). Taxonomy (NCBI): domain Eukaryota; kingdom Metazoa; phylum Arthropoda; class Insecta; order Lepidoptera; family Papilionidae; genus Papilio; species Papilio elwesi. Next base: position 2,244,506 of record CM056707.1, on the reverse strand, counting down.
TGGGCATTGTTATGAAAAACTAAGTTGGAATTTTAACGAGCGAGTAGCTCATGTTATTATTATACATGACCACCGCTGTCATCTAATGCACGGGGGAACGCAGAAGTTTAAATTCCCTAACTTCAAGTGGGACGTGGAACTTTCCCTTATTCGGGCAAAAGCTGCTGCTGATCCGTCTTAACTATTTCGTATTTGCAATTCTGACTTTTTTCTCGTCAGTTAGGCGTCCATCCTATTTCATACTCATCGGTTGTCATTAGGTGAACCGCTTGATACTTTATCACCTTCTTCCATGAATAAATCATTATTCCTCTATCGTTGTTTTCCAGTCACTGCTCAATTGATTAGAACCCTCTAACACCGTTGCCATGTTGGTATCACCCTATGTGCTACTAGTCACGTATCTGCGTTGATAATGATCGCGAGCACGTATTGCGGTATGTTTTGTAATGCATCGACCGATACCGCTGACGTTTGTTACCTGCGTAATGCTTTGCCAACATACAAATCATATAATTTTCTAAAAGAGTTCAATGAATCTTGACCTTAACGTTTTGATTGGTTAAGGTCGTTGTGAGTAAAAGATAAATTTTGTCATATCATGTCAACTTTGAAGGGGATTTCTCAGCAGTTCGTATTAAAATTAACACTGTACTGTAAGAAAGAATAAAACGATAAAATAATATTTATAAATATACAATTATTACCGTTTTTATATAAGTGTTATTTGATGATTTAGCGTCCAATTAACGCTCTGACGATAGACTTTCGGTTCTCGGCTCGTTTCTAACAAAGACCCCCTATGCTAATATATATGGCGAGTGGCGCATCTTGTCACACGTGAGTTTTAACAAACTTGGTGAATAACGAATAGTGATAATTATTTTTCCCCATTCAATCGATATTAAACGGATGATGGTATCTCATATAAGTAAGCGAGCAATTATCTTATGTATAAGAATTGCTCGCTTACTTATACGCGGCTATTTTAGAATCGCCTCTAACGATTTGCATTTTTATGTATATAGGTGAAATCTATCTGTATATATATACAATAGGATATACACAAAAAGGAACATATTCCTGGTTTCCACAAGAAGCTTTTTTATGTTAACGTTAAACTAATTTTACGGATGGAAATGTGCCTTTTAGTTTGTTTATCTGTCTAATGTTTTTGTTTCTCTAAAAGAAAAAAATGCTTACGATTTTATTTAATTAACGTAATATTTAAGACTTAAAAGTGCTTAAAGATAAAGCAGCCTACAAACCAGACACCCTCACAGAGTCCCTCGTGTTTTTTTACTACTGTTATAAAGGAATAATAATGTCGGGAATTCCAGTGTGAAAACGGCTTCCAAGTTTGTAGATCTCAGTCCTTATCTTTTAAAGCATGTCTTTTTATTAAAGTTCAGAACTTGTTTAAAACTTATTTATTTATTGTTGTTACTAAACGTATCCGGCTCGTTAGGACCATGTATGAATTTAAACGTACAGTACCGTTGATGTTAAATAAAGCGGTTTATTTTCTATTATAGTAACTGTTTACGATAATTCCATTTTTGCTACGTCATGACTAATCACTTTACTTCTCGTACTTCTACTCATCCTTCATCATAGCTTTTTTTATATAATACGTCTCGATAGGCACGGTCAGGTCAGGTCTCATGTAATATTACTTCTTTGGTGCTCCCAAAGAATTTGAATATCAATTTATCATTAAACGCTTATCATGAACGGAGACACCAATCCTGGATGTAAGGACCAAGGATCTTTTATAATTTAAATTGTAGGAAACAGGTTTTAATGTCAGATATAAAGAGTTGTTAGTCGGTTTATCATTCGGGCGCTGTCAGCTTTAAAACCTTCTAAAGAACATGACTCTTGGATAACAAATTGTGTTAAAATACAGAATAACGACATGTATGTACAGTGAGGGTAAAAAAAGGTTCGTCGCCTTAAAGTCGACATTTGTTTGAACCGGGGACACGGACACGCTCGGACGAATAAATACATAGAACACGTTTAAGTCAAACTTTGTGTTACCTAGGGCCAGTTACTAGGCCATTGAAAATGTGTTTATTATATTGACGTGTTGTCACATCAAGTACTACCTGCCTCTAAAGCACTTAGTTTCAAAAGGTACTAAGCGTCTACGAGTTGTAAAGGAATGAATTTGAAAACTGACGAATGTTTTTGTATTCCCATTGCGCTTTAAATACACAATGACTTGATGATTTTTTACAAAAACATAAAATGGCTGCTCTTGTAAGATCGCCATCTTTTATGGCATCATTTGCTTAATGAGATATTTCTTGAATAAGAAAAAAATTACATACTTTATCATTATTCAGGAGATTCGTTGCTGATGACTGACGTACATTGTTCATGATTTCGAAAATATAGCGGTTAGTGATGATTATTCCGTTAATTAACATTTCTGATAATTTCGACTAATGATGCATATCAATGTAAAAAAAAAGTTTAACATAAATAAAATAAAAATGCGTTCACGCACGTACCCCAGAGGGGTAGGCAGAGATCATGGATTTCCATTTGGGGCGAACCTGACAGATATTTGACAGGGACGCACGAATAAGGTTTGTCATCAAGTGGGTTAAAATAAATACACTTTGTTTTTTAATCTTTTTGTTCAAAGAATTTAAATGTCTTCGATAAATTACGTAAGATTCTATCTATCCTACGCTTAGAGGAAAACACGTCGCCACGTTGATTTGTTGTGGAGGATAGCCGAGTCTGACTTGAACGTGACCTGTTTGCTTATTGCCCGACTGACAGGAGGGTAATCTTTCGCAGGTACGTATCTATGTATGTAGGAATGTAGGTCCACTCCACCTTTTGAAGAATGAGGTGTCAGATTTGTATTATCCCCAGAGTGTAGTTATGATAGCAGGTCTGGTTTAGTATTTGTTTTTAAACCAACTAATACTTGTTTTAAACAATTACGATAGATGCGGAGTATTTTTTTGTAAGAAAAGAGGTGCGGGCGTGGATATGGCAAGAAGATAATGGCAACGGGATGGGCCTGCAGCACTGTGATAGCCGTTACAAACCAGTATGAATAATTCTATCTCACGACTGTCTTCTGTGAGATCGTGGTATTTTACCTTTCGACCCTGCCCATTGGTGCGAGATGTTATTGTTGTAGGCTCTACCATTACTTTAAGTTCAAGTTCAGACCAAACGTATTATCAGCCGCTGACTATGAGCAGGCTCACTGTTAGCCACATCATATTGATATCACCCTGCGTTTTTGGTCAGTGATTACGCCTTGCGTCCATGTACGTATCGGTCCAGTGCAAAATATTTTAAATGAGAAAATCAGATTTCTTGTTACAAGCTTTAACTCTGCAACCGATTGTCATAAAATATTGCTCACAGATTCTTACTGCTACCTATGTATAAAGATGGATGCATAGATTAAAAAATCCGATATTAGTAAATGTAAGTTTAACAGTGGTATAGCCCACAACAACATCTGCGCGAATTGGCCGACTCGACCGGTGAAATACCACGACCTCACAGAAAACAGGCGTTAAGTAGAGGTACTCTGCGTTTCGTCTGATGAGTGAGGTGCCGGAGGCCTTATTTCAGTCCTCTTCCCCTTCCTACCCTGTCCTCATAAGGATAGGATGGGAAGGGGAAGAGGACTTCACGGCGGAGGGGGTGAATAGAAAAGGGATATAACCATTTTCTGTTTATCCCTCCATCTGTCCACTCTAAAGGTAGGCAACGCATCTGTAACTCTTGTTGCGAATGCTATAGGTAGCGATCACTTGTTATCAGGTGAACCGCTCGTTTGCCAACTTCTACTATAAAAAAAAGTTTTATGCTTCACAATTATGGTCGGACTCAGTGACAATAAGATTATTTCAATTGTCAACATTGTTAAGGGTAGAATACGTTTTATGACATCTAATAAAGCGGCTACAGTTCGTTGTTACGGAGGCGAAACATTTTGCGTGTTATTCTTTTATTCTGTAATCTTTTGGTCATATATTTTTTTGCAATCGTAATTAGCGGGTGCCTGTTAGCTAGCTGTCTTTAAACTTTAAAACAACACTTTAACTTAAATCGCTTGTCGCTTTTTTGTAGTAGCTGGAAGTTTATAAATCTAATGCGTCTAGATTCTTCGAAATTTGAGAAACCATTAGGGAATTCCATAGAATGACTAAAGTGCTGGTTTTTGTCCACATCTACACAAAAAGACTTAAGATTGTTAGGAAACAAGAACTTTAATTTCTTCAGTAACTTAGTTCAGAATTAGCATAATGGACTGGCATGACCCGGCGAGTACCATGCGTTCAAAATAATATAATTTTTCTTGTGCGTTTCGTCTCATGGGTGAGATATTGAAGGCCGGATTCCCTTCTCCAGGTCATCCCTACCTTCTTTCCTATTTTGCAGCTCTTGAATTAGCCAATATATTGACCTACTAAATTTCTAACTATTTTTATAGAAGAAGGTGAAAACGAGCACGCGTAAAGCGCTTGCTCGTTTTCAAGATTATTACCCATAGGCATCTGCAACAAGCTGATGAGTTGCCTACCTTTAATGGAGAGAGGAGGGGATAACAAAAAAAAACGATATTTTCTTTCCCTCCGTCAAATACTCTTTTCTTATGAGTAAAGGGTTAGAAGGGGAAGAGGACCAGAATAAGGCAGTATTTATAATTGATAAGAGAGTACTTCTACTTCACGCCTGTTTTCTGTGAGGTCGTGGTATTTTACCGGTCGAGCCGGCCAATGCGTGCAACAGATGTTGCGGGCTCTACGACTGTTAAAAATCTTACAAAGTCATTCATCAAATTTTCAAACTTATTTGTTTCTTACTTGATCGTTAGTAGATGCCGAGGGATGATTGAAACTCTGTCTACTTCCTTACTGAAGTCTAAAAAGGAAACGTTTGAAATAAATTATTGAAGATTGGAAAAACGTTAGGTTGAAGTGACTTATCAAATGAAGCTGCCAGTTAGGCGGAAAGTGTAGCATTTAGGTGCTTCCACGACGGTAAGTCCCATAAGTATCTTTTGATAAGATCAAAGATACGAATATCTTTCGGTCAATCACTTCTTCAATCAGGAACTCTACAAGACTCAGTGCAAAGGAATTTTAAACAATAATTACCATAAAAATACAAAAAACATACAGCGTCCACTTTGCTAAAACAAGTCTCTACATATTTAGCCGCCTACATACGAGTACCTTCGAAACATGTCACCGGAGAAAGGTTCCGTTCCAGTGTCAATGACTTATAAAGTGCATTTACAGGAATTTCAAAAGGCGGATGTATAGTTTTTCGTAATATTTATCTTAGTACTTGTACTTAGTACGCCTGCCATATATCGGCCAGGTGGTTTATTGATGTCTTTAATTTAGACAGTACAAAGACATAGTCAATACCTGTAGTCGTTTTATAGAACACTAGCGACGCGCCCGGCCCTCGCACGGGTACCACTAATCTTTTGCCAGGAAAACACGTGTGACGACAGTCTAGACTAAAAGTTCTTGAAGTGTTTTTGACATAAACTAACTTACAGCGCCATCTATTAAAAACAGACGATACTTAAAAATAATCGTTTTATTCATTTGCAAAATCAAGATACAGCCTAATCTATAGCCTAATATATTTCATTAAGATCGGTTGAGTTACGGGAATTATATTAAGGAATGCATTCAGATATTCTAGCGAGTGCTAACTACTACGATCGCATCGCCACTTGACATCCGGTGGTCACGTGGATTATTTGAATAGTGGTAGAGCCTGCAAAAAAATCCGTTGCACGAATGAGCCAACTCGACCGATGACACACTTACATAAAACGACAGGCGTGAGGAAGAATTTTAAAAGTAAGTAAGTATAGAACAAAACGCTTTATTCTATGAGTGAGGTGCTGGTGGCCTAATTTCAGTCCTATTACCCTTTACATCCTTTCTTAATAAGGATAGTATGGGAAGGAGAAGAGGGAGATGTATATTAAAAAGCAATATCCATTTTCTTGACTATCTTCAAGTTACGGATCGTATTTGTGACACATTTACTTGATGCGGATGTTTATGAGTAGCTGTCACTCAACATCAGATGAACCGTTTGTTCGTTTGCCACCCTATTATTTTGGCAAATCGCTCTGTTGTAAATATATGCTATAAGAATAGAATAAGCGTGTAATAAAAATAAATATGTTGATTAATAACTCCCTAACATTAGATTTTTTAATATTCTCTTTTTGAAAATTTATATTTAAATAATTATTAATGAATTATTTAAAAACATTAAATTGATGTTACAGGTAAAGTGACCTGTTGATAAAAAGGATATATAAAATGTAAGATAAATGCAGTGACACATTCGGTAAATAAATCTTTGTTATTCAAATATAAAAAGTAAACTGTGTCTCCAAAGAACTGCAGCGGTCAGAGCCGTTGCATTAGGGCTGTCGGTCACGGCGATTCCTCGTATTTATTTTGAATACAGATAACCCTGAGGGGTACGGGCGTGAACGTATATTTATATCGTAATACAATAGTTTACTTCCCATATTTTTGGTTTATTACTAGATTACTACGCATTGTGAATACCAGGAAACCTGCATAATTAGACAAAAAGCCATTAAAATGTGTACAAATGTGACAAACGTTCTGAACATTTGTCTTAGTACACAAATTAATAGCTTTTTTGGTAGAAGGCCGTAGCTCCTTTAAATAGGAATTATTACAAAATCGATTACTAAAACTAATAAGGATGTTTGAATTGGTTTATAGCTGTTAGCATAACTTAATTACTGCAACTGCTTACATGTAAGTCTTGTAAAGTTATTGCGATGTCTTGGATTCATAACTGAACCCGGTAAGTGACTCTGACATCGGGTTCCGAGAGTTTTATTATGTTTTAGCGAACCCGCTAATAGTAAGACAACATCTGCTAGTAGAATAGTAAATATTTTGTTTTTTTTAAGAGAATTATACGTATGTATAATTCTCTCTTAATTTTAGTATTTAAATACCGGTATTCGACTGCAGTGGCACTGCGTGAACCAGTGATATATGACCATGTCCTTATATATTAAATCTAATACCAGAATAACCAAGTCACAGTCTAGTTAAAATGCAAAGAGATGTTTGTTATGATAATCGGCAAATATATTTGCGGCTTGTTTGCCATTGCCAAACTTTTGTGCAATAGATATTTGATATCGCGTCTGTGTTTTCATGATGACATAAGTTTTGCTTCCTTATTTATAACAGAAATATAGGGTGTTTAAATGAAAATATTAAAAATGTAATACGTTGTTTGTATTTTATTTATAGCTACTATATGTGTAGATGATGCCCACTGATACGCTGTTAGCACTCAAATCTCCAATGAAAATTTACAACTCGTTGACACAATGCTTGCGATATAGGCGCTACTTGTCATCAGTTGAGATTATGGTGAAGCAACAAAGCTCCAACTCCCATCCAAACCATCTTGAAGGTCGGGATTCCACAGCCGTGCGGATTTCACGCAATTTCCTACCTCGCACAGCCACGCTGGGGAATGATCTGTTGCCAGCGGTATTTCCAAACCAATACGATTTTCAGTACTTCAAGAAGCGAGCTTACGTTCTTCCGTAAAGGCCGATGCAGCTCCTCTGGCGCTGGGGGATATCTGGCGACCCGTTGCCCTCTTACGCTATAAAAAAGATCAGTCATTTATAAATCGAGAACGACTTAGCAGATATTTTTTTATATATAATTTGCTGGATTTATCTTAACCCCTAATAGTACAATAAATAAATAAATAATGAATATGCGTCACGCCCATAACCTAGAGGGGTAGGCAGAGATCATGGATTTGCATTTGGTGCGATCCTGGCACACCTCTCGCGCTTCCACATTCATACATCTACGCATGCTCGTCGGTTTGGTGGTACTTAGTACAATAATCAATAAAAAATATAAAAGAATTGATTTCTGATACATTTCTCGTGACGGTTAATTAAAAATTCGCTAGGGGGCATGACCTACCTCACGGTAGAATTTGGCAACGTAAAAACTACTTATATACATTTTATATAGTTAGAACCAGTTAGTTGCTAACTTAAAATAGTGGGAATAATAATTCCTGATTCGACTTTTAAATTTGAAACATAATTTCGAAGATAAATTCAAAGGCGGAACGAAGCTTGGCGGGTCTTGTGTGTCAACAATGTTCGGCGTGCAAAACAAAGTTCAAGAATCAAATAAAATAGTTTTTGCTTTTCCATAATTTTGTTTTTGAAGTGCATAAAAATAAAATTATTGTTTCCTACTTACAACATACTAGTCTCACATTGCAGTGGAACGCGCATTAGCGTCCGACTTGCCTCTCTTTATTGGCTTCTATCACCATCATTGGCACGACTTCTGTGTATACTTCTGTCTGGAATACAATACTATTATTATGTTACTCCCCCCCCCTCTCCCTCCTTCTTGACTTTTATTATAACACTCGGTAACAAAGTACTCAGTGGTACATCTGCAATTAGTTTTATTATTCAGATATGAATGCAGAAGAAGCGAGAGGTGTGCATGATCGCGGCAAATCCCGGCCTCCGGCACCTCACTCGTCAGATGAATCGTAGAGTACTTCTACTTCACGCCTGTTTTCTGTTAGGTCGTGGTATTTCACCGGTCGAGCCGGCCAATTCGTGCAACAGATGTTGTTGTTGCGGACTCTACCACTGTTACTGTTACTTTTCGTTCTTCTTGTGTTTTTAAAGTGGAACCAATGATACCACAGGAGAAAATTTCGTATGTTACGCTATTTTCTGGGGGCAATACTGTGTACTGGCCTCTTACAAGATGGATGGATCTACTCAAAGTTGCAGCCAAATGGATGAGGGCGGCAGGGGCCGATCTTTCTGGCGTTCAATGAGGGAGACCTATGTCAAGCAGCGTACGACTGTTGGTTGAAGAGTGAGATAATACTGTGAATAATGTGGGATGCACTCAATAGTTCGGTGCCATTCTCGAATATGGGAATCACCTAAGGAGCGGTATAGTGCCCCTTCGCACTAAACATAAGCACCAATCAGGATATGTACTTATAACTCTTGAGGTCGTTGCAGCTGTTGATAGACAGCGATGGTCGCTTACTATCAAATTACCCACATTCTTGTTTGTCTCCCTTATCTTCCATGAAGAGGGAAATGTTCTATAATTATAAATCTAATCCAGCATTATATAAATAAAATAAGTTTATATAAATAAAACAATTAAAAACAACTGGTAACTTTTTATTTCACTGCAATATTTACAACTACTATTAACTTATTTGCTGTATATTCTAAACACATAATTCAACAATCATATTTACACTGGTATTTAAATTTTCTTCACTATTACGTTTCTTGTCTAGAACAGGGGTCGGCAAATAATTTTAGATGCGTTGCGGATTTTAAAAACCCGTATCGATGTCAAAAAAAACACATAAGTCGCTTTTAAACGTATAAAAATAGGGCTAGTTAGAAGAAAATGTTATCTAAATTATAATTTAGGTCTATTTAACAATATTCGGCGGTCCGAGGTTCGATCTTAGTCGGACTGTTGTCAGCCTGTTGTAGCCTTTTGCCCCCGGTCTAGGACTTCGTATACAAGATCATTTCAAACCGTCAAAATACTTACTAGGACATACATAAGTATTTATTCGTTCTTCATGTGCAAACCTCTTTTTACAGTCAAATGTAGTCTCTTTTTACTTTTATTTCACGTAGTTTGTATTTATTTATTATCTTTGTCTAAATTATTCTTTCGTGAGTATATTGGACGGTAAAATATTTATCGAAATAAATCCTAACTGATAAAAGAACGAACGCTTAAAAAAAGACAAGGTTTATGACAAAATTTATGGCACACACAAAATGTAAAGATAAAAAGGTTATAATTAAATATCAGTTTTTTTTCAACAGATTAGAATTTATGTTCAATTCTTTGACGACACAAAGTTCTTTTTAATTCCTGTTGGACTGGAGATATAAAACATTAAGGCCTTTTAGAGATCTTATTTGGTCTTTGGATGGAAACGCCGTAACCAAACTAATCCAAAAAAGAACGATTGCATGGAAACGAACTTAACTGGTATCCTGAGTAGGAATTGCGGGGCTATTGACATTTAAAAAAAAACCATCCTAATTTCAATAGGAAAGGTGGCTGGGTTACTACTATAGGCCTATCCTATGAATAATAAAATTAAATCTCAAACCAAACATACAACTGCAAGACCTTGCTTGTATCCCTTCCGCAATGAAAACAGTATCAGTGTAGAATAATAATATCTTGTTCAGCTCTATAACGGTAACTAGTCTTATGCCTACCCCAATAGAACAAGGGCGTGAGTATTTTCATCTCTATCACTAACATATGCCATGTAGTGCCGAAATACAGGCATGCGTATTCACTTCGCTTTACTAAACATTTCAAGATTTTAATAATTATACTTTTTGTGTCCGCTGCGCACTCTTAGGGGAGATTTCACCGTTAGGAATAAACGCGATTAGTTCGACCTAAACTCGATTTACGCGTTTTTCAGAGCTCCAAATTGAATTTCACCAACATAAACAGAACGCTATTATGCCCTAACTGAGTTTTAATTCCAAACGGCCGATTTTTGGTGTTTAGCTCTGTAAAACGCGTTTTTAATTTGATAGTTACATATGAGACAGTTCTGACGTTAGCAAACTGTATAACATGACATCTGCGCTTCGATTAAAGACACAAACACAAATTACTTAACTTCGATCAAATATTTACAAGTATAAGATAAATTAGCAATATTTGGAATAACTTTTAGCTTTTCACACCAGTTCATAACATTTTTAGTATGTTACACTTTCGTCACCGCTTGTGAGCTAGCCAGTCTTGCTTAATCATATCAGCTCCTTTTTCGCCAATCATTATTACTGCGGCATTTGTATTACCACTTACTATAGTTGGCATAACACTAGCATCTATAACTCGGAGTCCGTTAATACCATACACTCGTAGTCGTGGATCTACAACAGCTTTAGTATCCCACGAAGGTCCCATTTTGGTGGTGCCAGATTGATGATATATCGTCATTGATATAGTCCTCACTTGACACTCGATGTACTCGTCGGACATAAATTTAAATTGCTTACAGTTAGGTAAAGGTTTCATGTAAAGTCTCGAACCGAATTGCTTGAATGGTGACGCGTTTGCTACTTGCAAAGCTATTTTTATACCTTCGACTAAACGATTTACATCTAATCTATCTTCATGATATCTCGGATTCATAATCGGGTAGTCAAAGGGGTTAGAACTCCTTAGCCTCACGTACCCTCTTGTATTTGGCCTTAACAAAAGTGGCATTATCGTCCATGCATCTTTATTTGCAATCGGTTTATATACTGTATCGTATAACTCTTCTGTGAGACCTAAAATCTTTCTTACAATTTGCCCGTTATCTGATGAAAAAGACGCTGGAGCCATGTGAAATTGTATGTCGGGCCAAAGGCCAGAACTGTTGGCGTATTTCGTATTCACAAAGGCAATGCCCTCTAATCCTCCCAATGTGGTCATTGGTCCTCTTTCGTTAATAACGTAGTTCATCGTGACTGGGAAGGCTTGAAAACGATTCTGCACAATCGCAACAGGCTTATCGACTAGAAATGTTAACCCTCCCACGCCAACGTGATCTTGCAAATTTTCACCTACAGGTAAATCTTTTAAAACTTTGATTCCAACATCCCTTAGATGATCTTTAGGTCCTATTCCGGACAACATGAGTAACTGTGGGCTATTTATAGCCCCGGCAGACAATATCACTTCCTTTTTCGCGAAAACCACTCTCTTCTTGCCGTGTTTTACAAATTCAACACCATAGGCTTTCATAGTAATTGGATTGATTAAGACTTTGGTGACTTGAGAATTGAGTGATATATCTAGATTTCGTCTCGTGCGTACTGGCCTTAGAAATGCTTTTGCTGTACTACATCTCGAGCCACGCCTGATTGTACCTTGTGCGATCATAAATCCAGTCTGAACGGCTCCATTGATGTCTCTGTTTTCGTACCCAATTTCACCTCCCGCCTCAACGAATGCAGCCACTAAAGGCGTTCTCCAAGGTGCTTCTTGAACTGTAAGGTAACCACCTTTTCCGTGATATTGGCTTTTAGATAAATATGGATTTCTATTATCTTCAGACTTTATGAAATATTTAAGTACATCTCGATAGCCCCATCCAGGATTGCCGAACGATTCCCACTGGTCGAAATCGAATCGGTTGCCTCGAACGTATATCATGTAGTTGAGTACACTGGAACCACCAAGCACCTGCAAAGTAAATTAAGAACTATTAAGTAAAACGTTACAGCTTTAATTATTTTTAACACAAAAATCCATCATAATCTTCTAGCCAACAGCAGAAGCAGTAGCTATCATGAAAATTATTATAAATAAGGATTCAGGTTCTTAACCGAAATATGTAGGCAGATATTATGGATTTGCGTTTGACACGTTCCTCTCGCTTCTTCTGTATTCATTCGTACTTAATACCACCTTTCTACAATGCCACCAACCTGGTCGGAACGAGAGCACTTATGACGACCAACCTTTGCTACATAAATTTCTCTCGTCGATCCTCTTTTATTCATCCTTTCAACATGGCCGAACACAAAATTAATTAAATCAATTATTATTTAAAATCATTGTTAAGTATTTATATGTATTTAGCTAAGTTTTTTGGTTTCAAAATTTCAGAATTTGGTCATTTTTCAAATAGTATGATAATATTAGACTAAATTAACATTTACTACAATCACCACTACATCACTTGAGTGTTGCATGAGGTTCAAAATTCCAAAATAGTATTAAACATGTTTATATTTTATAGTAGATTTGGATTCATCAATTTCATTTTTTATTCAATCTTGAATTTTATAGTTACATCTTAACAAGGGTTCATTTTTGTTGATTAGGAAATGGGCTGAGTTGACGAGAGAACGACTGACGCGACACCCATAAGTTTTCCCTTACCAAAATCACTCAACCCGGCTAAAGAAGTTTTAACTACAAACTAATTCATTTTTTTCATTGATCAAAATAATCCGGACTTCTAAGAGAGATTAAGTACCTTTCCTCGCGGCCAACTACACCTATGATTCTTGAAACCAAGACACGCGTAAGGCGTCGGCTCCGTCTTGTACTGCCAGTCGAGCTTCGTTAGCTGTAGGTAACCCGCTAACGAAGGGACGTCGGTGATCTCATTCTCGTCTGGACCTGAAAATTATAAATTAGCCTGATTAGGACAATTACCACATTATCCCACTTATTACGGCTGGCCACCTTAAACTAAATTTTATATTTGGACTAGATAGTATAATACTTTAGTTACTTTACTTTAGTATAATAATTCGATTTACTCGTACTAAAATAATTAAGGCCGAAGGGAAATGTCATAATATTAGTAGCCATTTGCAATTTAGCGATTCGTGTCAATTATAACACATCAATATAACAACTTGAACAGTGTTCTGCGCAGGTTATTATATAAAAATATTTACTCACTCTTATCAGTAACAACTTCTATGTTCTTTTACAACTCCTTTTGTTTGTATTAATTTAAAAGATCACTCACCGGTCTCTAACAATAGGAGATTCCAGTCTTTCACTTCAGTTAATCGATTTGCCACCACAGCTCCAGCTGATCCTCCGCCAACCACGATGAAGTCGTACTCTCTCCTTGGTTCCTTATCTAGAACTTTAGCTTCAGGATCGTATGAACTGTAATTGTGATACGTGAGTGCTCCAAGGAGTAGGGGTATCACCCACAGTCCAGTAACGCTGATTGTCTTCAGCGCGGTCGAAGCTAACAATACATGTATACCCATTTTCTTTACAAACTAGTAGTTTGGTTGCTAGTCACCAAATTTCTTCAACTAGTGATTAAAACGTCACAAACAAATCCGAAATGATTAGCTTTGGTTTATGTTACGTGACTAGATTCATGTATTATTGAATCGTTAGCTTTTCTCTGTCCGGGGGCTTAGTTCTTCGCATCGCTTTCTTATCGCTTGCAGATTCTGGTCGACGGGACAGCAGCATGTTAGTCCGCATCGCAATCGTGACAGGCGATTCTTGTGCTCGTCTGTTGCGTCTGAAAATATGAGTTTTTTGTTAATTATTAATTTATATCAAACGTACAAATGCTATTAAAATTTTATTTTATTGTTTTTCTAGTAATATGATAGTTTAATGATAAATATTTATTGGTTTGATTTTAAATCAGTGATGATATTACTGTTAATTGCGTCACTATTTTAGTCGCAACCAACTTTATCTCTACGGACAGGAACTATTATTGCTGCTTAGTTTTTAGCATAAATTTATTTTATTATTGCTATTATGTAAATGTTTTTAATGATTTTCATTCAATTTGTTAGATTACATAACTGTTACAAATGTAGTCTAGATTTCGTTTTCGATCTAAATGTAGCTCTTGTTCACCTGTTGTTTGTATCTTCGTATTTATTGAATTTAACCGTGTAAGAGAGAGCCAACAATGTTCTATTTGTCGAGCTCTTTAGGGTTTCATTGTTCGTATATATAAATTTTCTTAAATAAATCTTCTATATAATCATTTTATCTTTATCTATTCCAGGTAATGCAAGTTTCGAAACATTTTTTTCTTCTAGTCTAACGATATTACGTCAGATGGAAGTCAGACGTATATGGGTAAGTCCTTTTACGTAATTTAAGTTACGAATGGATATGAAGTTGTAAACGATAGCGAACCTTATGATTCAGTGATCTCACTTGTAATTCTTGCCATAAAGCGATGTACGGATATATGAATGATACATGAATATTATGTTTCACCCAAACATAATATCTAAGATTTATAAAATAATTTCTTAGATTTTCAGTTTTTAAATAGTATTGTATAAGTTTGTCTTATTTTTATGTATGTAATATTCTACATACGTTCCTAAACCATTGATGAGATTATGATGAAACTTTGGTAGGTAGTTCCGAGGACAAATGTTTATGCCCCGAAAAATCTACATATAAAAAAAACGACTTTAATGAAACTTTTGAGAATGAAGGAAAAGTAAGTTCTATAGATAAAAGGATGTCGCTTTTTATGGAACTATTTGCCCAATGCTTTGAATTATTCTGGCATATTTGAAGATATTTCAATAAACGGAATATGCAACCAAACATTTTTTACTTTACGTGGAATCGAAATGCATGCCAGTTGCAGCCAGTGCTTAATAAAAAAAGTTAATTTAACACAGTTAAAATAATAATGCAATAAACTTTATTATTATAACAGCATTTAAGTAACACGAAGTGAAAGAGATAGCAATAAAATATACTGTATCAACATCTTTGCGTAAGAGAGAGAGGCATTATTTCCTACTAGTGCGGAAGATGTGATCTAATTCCTAGGCATTACTGGCTGCGTGAAAGTGAACGTAAGCCACTATCAGTGACAATATATATTGTTTAAAAATTGTCAACTAGTTAGCTAATCAGGAAGTGTCCTTTGGAACGTTCAAACTCGGCCTGAGTTGTTACCTTGCCAACTTTCTGCATCTTATGCAATATGCTACCTAAGAGTTTAATAAAATAATCTGTAATCTGATCTATATAAGTTCTCCCGTGTCCCCTGCCTACACAACCACTCACTCTTGCAACATAAATTTGTTTCGTTATTCTCTCTTCATCCATCCTTTCAACATGCCCGGACCGAACCATACCTTTCTAATTCTAGTGATAACATACACCTTTCCCTTTTAATCCTATCATTCAAAATAAAGCCTCACATAAGTTTATACGCAATTTTCATTACGTTTTTTCTTGTGTAAAATATGTATTTATTTAGCTTTTTTGTATTTTATTATAATGTGTGTAACTTAAGTCGAGTTCATTTATTTTAATTTTCTCGAATGACTTTTTTGATATCCCAAACAACTGACTTTACTTATCAGTATACATTTAAAGAAATACATTGCTTCTTCGCTTCTTGCACTTCGCAAATTAATGAAAAGGGCACGGATTTACTCATTATACGATAATCTAAGTAATTCATTTCTCTTACTAATATTTGTTAACGTTTGAAATAGTAAATTTTACTTATCTGTCATTACTTAATCTTACAAAGCTTTAAGTAACACTCAACTATTGCCCTTGTCCTTGATTAGTCTTGTCAAATCGGAACCTTTAACTTAAATTAAGTTATATAATTTTTTAACATGGTTTTAAGCCTGTTACTTATTTTAACATAAATTTCAGATAAGAACAATGCTTGTGTTGTATTCTTGCGTGGTTATTGGGGCGTGCTGTCGGTTTTGGTTATTGTAGTACTCCGTGCGTGGCCGTATGTTGATGCTTGCGTGAGTCACTTATGTACCTCGTTATGTTATGACATCTAGTTTGGTAGCGGAAATGTGTAATTTAATTTTTTTTGTCGATATTTTCCTATTTGTTGCGATTTCATTATAATGCTACGTGGACATAGAAAATATTTTTTAAAAATTTACCCGTATGACTTCAAAACGAGATGAATTAAATGAATGAAAAAATGCACACATAAAATGTAGGTATATTTTTTCCAATCAAAATTCATTCAAAACAGGCGCGATATTGGTTATAAATAATCACCCAAAAATAAACCCTGTATCTTAAAAATAAAATTAAAAATTGAATACAAGAAAAATAAACGAAAGAAGTTCGTCGAAACTGTTCCTAATGCAAATAAGCATGTTGCGCATCTTATTCATGCGAATTTAATCTACCAAATATTGTCTAACGCGGCTACATTTACATCCTTTTTTTAATTTGAATTCTTTGCATGCTAATAACTAACTGAATTAATATTAAATCGTAAAAGTGAAGTTTGACTTCCGTAAGTCGATGATGAAACCACAAAGCATCTAAATATTAGGTTACCTGAAAACAAATTTCCGTGATTGAGATCTTAAATGCAAATTTAACGTCTCGTTCCACTATCGCGTTGCAATTATTAAATAGTTACGCGGCCTCGTGATTATGTCGAATGTATTGATAAACAAAACTTATGTAACCAAAAACCAGTTTGCGGTGAAAAATACGCCGTCTTCGGGTGAAGGTCGCCTCTCGAACTTTCGACTGTGTAGACATCTGCGTTGCGACAAAACGGGTCGGCAGAAAGTTGAAGTCATCGTAACCGACATCTTGTGTTTACACAATAAACTTGATATATTTGTAGAACAAAGTTACAATTATTAGTGGGTTAGGTGAGGTGACGTGGCCTTCTCGCTCACCGATTTTATTTTGCGCTTGGGTTTTTTTGAACGCTTTGAAATAAATAGTCTCCTTGTTTTATTTAAAGCTAACTAATCGTTTGAATTTGATTCGGATCTAATATTACTATCTAACTAAATTAGAACGTGATATGTTTTGCCCTGATTATTACAAAGAGCCTGAGTATTACCCTAATAGTAAAAACCAACATTCCTTAATTAAGAACCTTCGCGAAGACGTATCGTAACCCGGCCGAGTTAAGAAGCGGGTGAAGGCCGTCGAAAAGACTTTCTCTGTTACATAACAGCGTTCGAGCCGCGCAATCAGGCACGGCCCGGTGTGCCTCGACCTTTATTGATACAGGCCGGTTGTTTGTTAATTCGAGATATTAACGTTTCATTAAGATAACGATACAACGACCATGACCCATACTGACCCAGATCTTAGGCCATTGCGTTTTCTTCGATATTTACTACGGTTTTAAAGGACGATAATAACTGTATTAAAGTAATTCTAATTTAAACTTAAATAACCATAATTTTGTGCAACTAAACTTTTTCATGTTAGAAAATGTTAGACGAACAAGCGCATAACCTGTTAAGTGAACATAGTGATAAACATTTGTAATAATAAAAAGAGTTTTGGATGTGTATCCCGCCTTTATGTGAGAGATGAGAAAGAAAAAAAGGCGAGAAGTATGGCTCTCTTGGTTTGGCCGGGGCATCTCAATATCAATCAACGAAAGTACTATCCGGAGTCGTTAATTTACCCCATCCTTTCATATATATATATACACTTTTCCGGACTAGCCCTCAGCCCGCAAACTCCGTTTTAAAATCTTCACAAGAAACCCTGATGTCTGAATAACCCATAAATGCGGTGATCTCATGGATCTTGTATGAAACGGAGTATAACTGAACATTTCCAAGTGGTATGTGTGTTTATTAACATGTTATAACATCAACATTACGTGTTCGCGATAACCGGCGATGCAATAACCTAAGCCGCATTACGTGCATATTATACCATGTCTCTATTTACGGTACTATTTTTGTTAATGTACTACGCGTGCACAATAATATGATATTCGAGCGGAATGCCACGCGTCATTCCACTAATGTCTTATTTAGCAAGACTCCTAGTCAATGTGCCGATATAATTAATTGTCTAGGTCAATGATTAAAATTATCGAATTGTGCAATTTCGTTAAAATTACGTAACTAAACAAATCTTCTTCTCGCTGCTGCCTTCCTTTGCTGTTTATTGGCGATTTAAAAGAATGATTTCAAAGTTTACATGCTCTCTCACACCTTTACATCATAGAAGAAAAAATTGAGCGATGCTATGTTTTGATTATTGGCCAATGCAAAACTGGGCCCCAACTGACATCTGTTGAGTGGTATTCTTTACTTTTTGGACACATTAGGCCATTTTAAGTTTTGTAATCAATTGGCGTTCTCTCGATGTGTCACGCACTTGTTGCTCCATCTTAAGACATATTCAGTTTTTATTTATTACTTAATAGAAGATTTAAAAAATGTATCGTGTTGTACTATTGAGACTTGAAGTCGCACCGTAGGACTTGACACGTACACTAAATTAATAGAAAATTGCCGTTATAAATTATACAGGGAAAATGTTAATTACACATTAGTGAGTGAGACACTTGATAAGGAAGGGACTAACCTTTGTGGCGATCAACGAAGGAAAGCCTACGGCCAGCTGTACAAACGACGACGAAATAGAACCCACGAGCCCGGAATTCGTTATCTAACGCCTGTTTTAAATCTGCCCGCAATAATAAATCAAAAGATTGGCAATGGTCAAGGTTTTATACCAACAAAAATAAATACTGAATTCGGTCAGTTTTGATGTGTTCCGGTCCGATGAGCCACTCCTATTGCGACCTGAGTGATGAGGTTACCGATGTTTGCATTTTAAAACGTAACCATGGCAACAAGTTATATAACGTAAATGTTGCAACATTGCCTGGCTAGGTTAGGAGCCTGCTAGACTGTGGCACTAACACTAACCTTATTACTGATAAATAATCTGTCTTAGACAAAGATGTAATGATCAATTTTGAAACTGTCGTACACGGGCTACTCGTTGTGGATTACGTTGACAAAATAGATATACTAGAGTCGTTATTGGTGTTTGGGAAATGCTTTCTGAAAGATCTGACGATACCTTTTTTGTTAATAAATCTAATGCTGGATGACAACATATTGTTGAAGTGTATTTGTAATTGCTAAATACAAAAATAACTAAAAAGACACGACAAAAACCATGTTTTCGTTAAATCTCAAATGACTTCTCTATTTCGCAGCATAGCCAATGCTATTAGCATACGGAATAAGAAACAATGGAGCCTAGTTTTGAAGTTGCAAAAAACATTACTCCAAGGATAAGTGGTATGATTGTGCAATAAATGTCCACACGCAGGCAATTCAAAAACGACCATTTTTCCAGCTGTTTCGTTGCAGATAAGCTTTGAATATTATTTAAAAAAGTTCGTGATATGTAAGTAAAAAACTAATGTTGATAGTATTGTTTCTACCTGCCTCATATTTAAAAATAGATTGAGTGATTTTTTTTTCAAAGTTCCTCGAACGAAATAATAGAAAAATTTGCTAAATACTACGTATTTGTGATATAACTAAGATATTTTGTAATAGGGCGTTTTATGATTTACCTTATTAGCCAATACAATATTAAGATGGATATGTCCATATTGTCGTTTCTGCCGATATTTGTCCACTTCTGGACGTGGTTCTCTCCCATTGATCACCACAAAGATCGGTTCACTGCCGCCCTCATCCAGTGAGGTCCCACAACTTTGACCGGATCATCGGTCCATCGTATGGGAGGCCAACCGACCATCCGCTCTGCGAGAAATGTGTCCGGTCCATTGCCACTTAAATGCCACTTAACTTCTGATATGATTCGCAGTAGAACCATCACGCAGAGAGTCTTCGAGCATTGTCCTTTGAGTGACCTTGAGCCGTCTAGTGGTGCTCGCAGTGAGGGGCCACGTCTCAGTACCGTAAGACATCGGGCTACATACACTGCTTAGCCTCTCGAAGTTGGACCTACTTATCTTACTGGTCATCAACCGTCTCTTATTTGAACAACTTCAAGATATGAGTTATTATTTTGGTATAAATTAACTATACTCAAACTTGTATTACGAGGCAGGGCTTACGTAGTCCATCTCCGATTGGTTTCACTTTCAACAGCTCGCTTACAGTGTGGCACCGTCTTCACGGTTTTCTTTCGATCATTGATTTGGCACGTTATAATTGTTTACTTTGAAGCTAGCGTCAATAAGGCGCAGAAGTCATATTTATGGAATCGAATTTTATAATATTTTTTTATGGAAGAGGGCGGCAAACGGGATAATGGGTCACCTGATAGTAAACGTCAACCACATTCAACCTCCACAGAAGAACTTCAAAAGCGTTTCTTTTTGTGTTAAGAAAAAAGAGTTAAAAGAGAAGGTAAGGTGGTGATGCCTACAGCACCTCACAGGTCATACGGAACCTAGAGGTATACTTTTACTTCAAGTCCCATTCAAGGTTTGACATATTTGTATAACAGCTGCTGCGGGGACTGGCTCTACTTTCCGCCTTCGCGACTTATGATCGCTGTCTTAAGACGTACTCGAGTCCAGATTATCAGATTCATGGGTCCCTTATCCGTTTCACCATAGGGTCACAATGTATGTTTATTTGCAAGCGGTATGCTTAAGCGAATTGCGTACGTATATTATTTGTGCAAGTAAAAAGACGGTCGTCGGCGTGTGGCCCAACCTTTAATGTGATATTACGTCATGCAGTAACGATGAAAAAAGGTCCGTTGACTGTAACATTGTCGCTGCACATCGTTAGGCAACCGTCCCCTCCACTTTACTTAAACTCAATCGCCCACTGTTTGCTCTTAGATTTCTTCCGCAAGCTAACTTAGCAATTGAACGATGGGCGGAACTAATAGGGTCATTGTAGACAGTGTGCGAGCTCGAAATGTAATAATCATAATAAAATATAGGATTTCTGCATACATCTTTAAGATTTGTTTACAGTTATGCAATGACACGCCACCCAATCTACCGTGCAGTACGAAAATTAAGATTTTATTAAGCTTTTGATAAACAAGAACGTATATCTAGTATCCTGGAACCAGAAACGTGAAAATTTTACACAAAGGTTCCTTTTATGATATAGGAAAAAATGTTTTTGAAAATATAATCCCTAATCGGATAAAAAGGGGTTATATAGTTTTGTATAGAAAATGTTTTGAAAGCGTTTTTAGAACGGAGTCCTTATCGCATTTTATCGTTTGTTTGCGGTCTGAGGGCGTCGGCAGGAACCGCGAATTGTTGCAGATTCATCAAAAAGAAAAAAAAGTCTTGCGACTCAAGAAATATCAGCTTCTCCAACTTATTAAAATGGGCAAAATCGCAGGAAAGAGATGCGCTGGGAATAGAAAAAATCATGTTTGTGAAACATCAGGGAGAGGATCAATATTGCCAGCGTAGTATAGAAAATCTATTTCGCTTGGAACAGGATAGCAATAAGTTCGCTGATTGACAACCAACCTCTAGTAATGGAGAGGCACTCAGAGGGAGAGACAGGGTATTTGAACAGTAAAGTACAGGGATATAGCGAAAAGAACTCCGTTCGAACCAAGTGTGTTTTGTGTGTTTTATTTTAAAAGCGGACAGGTTCGCTTGCTATAGCTGTGCCTGATTTCTCCAGACTTCAAAGAAAAAAATAAATTTACCCAGATAAGATATTACATTTCCACTTGGTCATTCACAGATCATGACGGCAGATAAATTTCGTCATCGTCACAAAATACGTTTGCGTTATTTGGCTTTAGAGTGTTTTTCTCATTTACATGATTCGTTTCACACTTTTGTACAATATTGGTAACTGCTAACGGCCCAGCTCTACAATAGACCCAGGTTTGTCTATTGTAAAACATTCGCAACGACAACGCACGTAACTAACGGCTTTTCGTCATGCAAATGAAATAATACTTAACACCTTTTACATTGATTCTGAACTACGTAATATAAAAGCATGTTTGTATTTACTTTATTTTATTGTTATTTAGAATTCATACATAAATGTTAAATTACAGGAGAAAGAAAAGGCCTAAAACCTTTCACAACAAATCACAGGTTTTATT
The DNA here is from genome assembly GCA_029849275.1 of Papilio elwesi. Classification (NCBI taxonomy): domain Eukaryota; kingdom Metazoa; phylum Arthropoda; class Insecta; order Lepidoptera; family Papilionidae; genus Papilio; species Papilio elwesi. The sequence goes on along the minus strand of CM056707.1, from coordinate 2,222,031 downwards.
TGTTTGTATGATAAAAAACCTAATGTGTGTGTGTGTAGGCAGATCCTTGTTGGAAGCTTAACTATGTATATATATACTTAATACGTTTTAAAGATTATGTATAATAACATCGAAGTGACCGCGGACAATTGAATTTACACAAGAGAAACTTATATTCAATGGTAATGTTAAATTATGATAATTGGGCATTTATAATTGTAGATAAGAGATATAAGTGTACTTATTTCAAAGCTTAAATATGATTTATTTACGTCGTAATATGCTCGATGACTACCGCATACAAAAGTAATATTATTAATGTATGAATAGTAAATTTTGTATATCTATCTAACCCAATTGAGATCGAAGACCCCTTTTCACAGTGGTAGAGCCCGCAACAACAACATCTGTTGCACGAATTGGCCGGCTCGACCGGTGAAATACCACGACCTCACAGAAAACAGGCGTGAAGTAGAAGTACTCTGCGTTTCGTCTGATGAGTGAGGTGCCGGAGGCCTAATTTCAGTCCTCTTCCCCTTCCCACCCTTTCCTTATAAGGATAGGACGGGAAGGGGAAGAGGATAGGATGGGGAGGGGGTTAACGAGGGAAGGGAATTATCCTTTTTCCTGTCTATGTCCTCCTTTGTCCTTTAAAGGTAGGCAACGCATCTGCAACGCATCTGTCTGTTGCGGATGTTCATGGGCCGCGCTCACTCGACATCAGGTTATCCGCTTGCTCGTTTGCCACCTTCACACATAAAAAAAAAGAAGACGTGAAGTTATTCATTATTTTGAATTTCAAAGCAATGTTTGGCAATGGAAACTTGCTTTTTAAGTAGCGCAACAATAATATTCAATAATAGCGCAATAATTATATTAGTATACTTGCAAGAGCTTAAAACTAAATGGGAGACTAATTGGAAAAAGCTTGCGGCTTTTTAAAATATCACGGATAGATGGACGGATATTTAGACATTATTATTTATTCATATCATTATTTTACCTTTTTATTTATTGATATAAAATAATTATGCTCATAAAATAATATTATCATTAAAAAGATTTGAATGTTTGTTTGTTCCGGATAAACTCTAAAACTACTAAAATGATTTTAAAAGTTCTATCACGAATAGAAAAACCAATATCAGAGAGTAACCTAGATTATATATTTCGAGCGAAGCTGGGGCGGGTTGCTTGTGACAATTAAATGTTCATTTTGACAATTTATTCGTTCGTATGTTTTGTGCGCCACCGTATGACCTGGACTCATAGAAATGTCCATTGTATAATAAATATTCTAAAGTATAATTCCTCAGCATTGAGAAACGTATAGCATAACTTCGATGTAGTAATGCGAGAATAGAACAAGATTTGATAAAATTCGTTATTTTGTAAGAGTGTTTACTAACACTCGGCGCCGGCGGGCGAACGTATGCCTTGCCACAGCGGGGCGTCAGCGACACTCATAAACCCTATTTGTTCGGTGGTCTGATTTCACATATTCATTGTTTTTTTTTTATAGAAGAAGGAAGCGAAAGAGCCTCATTGTATATGAATGCTACCCATTTGCATCCGCAACAAGGAAATGAGTAGCAGATCGCCTCGTCGTCGCCTCCCTTAAATGGACAGAGGAGGGGATAGTCAAGAAAATGATATATAGGAAAAGTCCTATTCATTTCCTCCACGTCCAATCCTGCAATGCAAGGGATGAGGATCGAAATTATGTCTCCTGCACCGTACTCATCAGACAAAACGCAGAAGCTAAATGATTTTTTCACCGGTTTGGTCGGCCCATTCGTGCAACAGATGTTGTTGCGGTTACCACTGTTCGTTATGAATTAAACATTGAATATTCAGAAAGGTTTGGTCATTGGGAAGGTTTGGAATAACGTTATAGGAATCATGTCCTCTCATTGTGTAATCAATTAATAATAATATTATAATAATAACTCAGCCTTTATAAGTCCGTTTTCCCACTGCAGGGACACAGGCCTCCTGTCCGAGGGAGGGAAGCAGATGAGCAGTGGTGGCTCAGTAGTATAGACACCGATTTACGTACTCTAGGTCGCGGATTCGAACCCAGGCAAGCACTTTGCTTTGTATAATTAATCGATTAGTTGAATTTAATTTAACAACAAAAGTCAAAATTAATTTAATTTACAAAAAAGGAAATAGGGTAAATTAAAAACGACTGAACTGATATTGCTTTGAGTCTAAGACAAAAGCAAACATTTGTTCAGCCTCCATGTCGTCCCGTTACTTCGAACAGTTGTATTTTAAATTGAAGCGAATGAAAGTTGGTGAAGAAGACTTAATAATTAAGCAAGGAAGTAAAAAGGAGTGAGGAAGTAGAATGAATTTAGATTTTAATGAAGACGTTATTTGACGACTTTATGCGTACTTCTGCCAAGTCTGCTCCGAATAGTTTGCATAATCGTCTGCCACTCATCGTATATCAACTTTCATTAATATGACTTCCAAATATATATAAGAACTAATTAAAATCATTAAACGATTTAATTGAAAGCGTTTGTGTCTCTCAGTGTTTGCGAGTATCGATTTAAATCGTTTAGTGATGTAAAGTTTTGTTATGTGTATATTATTTGATTGTAAATACCGGATGTTATTTGTTACCGAGTCTGACATGGTTCAATTGAGGTCCTTGTCATTTAAACTCATTAGGAGAATAGATTTAAATGTTTAATGTTATGTAAACGTTCGTAAGACGGATAGACAGTATAAATATTTGCATCATCAGCAGATGAGTTGCATATTATATTAAGAATAATGATTAACTCACTGAATTGTAGGTTAAAAAAACTAAAAATTGAGATTAAAACGATGGTTTTTGTTAGATTGATTGAAATAAACGACTAAAGCAGGAGCCGGAATCATTTAATTATTTTTGAACCATTTATTTCCATATAATTAATTAGAAAATGTTTATCGTATATCTTGCAACCCGCTCCAGCTTACTTGGGTACATAGACGTACAAATTATTGTTGTTGTTAACAGAAGAGCTTTCTATTGGTAAATTAATTCGAAAATTGGTTCAGTCGTTTTTGATTTTATCCGGAACAAACAAACAATGAAATCTTTTCTCTTTGTAATATTAGTATAGACTATAGACGTGTCTAATATTTCAATGATAATCACGAGATATCTTTCGATGCGATTTCATTTGTTTTTTTTTTCATAGAACATGGTGACAAAAGCGCCTGTTAATAATCAGACGTAAATATGTTTCCTTTTCCTATCCATACCCTCATGTCGGACAGGACGGATGTTTGGTATCGGAGTATGAATTACACTTTATCAAATATGTATAGCTCATTAGTTGCTAAGTAATTAGTTGTTTCGTCACCACATTATATAATGACGGCGGCACTAATAACCACCGGCCACACAGACCTCATTATATTGGGACCTTGACTCGTGGTATTTATGTTTCGTGTTTTTTATGCAATCTGTCAATCAACGGCGCCTAATTTTTAATGCTCACTACGGCCAATAAGTGACCACATTGTACAAATATAAATTTAGAATTCTTACACAGAAGCTACGAATCCATATTTATTAAGTTATGCCTTTCTGAGGCAAGCATCACACTGTAACCCTTGCTTGACTCCAAAACGACCAGTTTCACTGTTATGGCTCTACTAAGAACTGTTGTTATACATCAGACATTAAAATATACGGTCACTCCCGTAACCTAGAGAGGTACATGCTCGTCGGTTACTTCTTTAGTATGTCACTAATCGATATACTTTTCATAAGGAGTGAGTAACAGCTCAAATTTATATTGCAAGTCAGTGCAGTGACGTCCAGGTCGTCCCAGGTGAACTTATATGCCCTACATAATGATGTATTTTAAAGTATGGAACCCTTCTTATGATTTATCCATAGTTGACTTGCAATTGAATGCACCTTTGATTTGTTATAAAAAAAATAAGTATTCGCTTTCAAAAGTTAGCGCATATTACGTTTCTATTGAGTCAAGGAAACTTACTTTCATGGCTGTGGTTCAACCGCTTACACAATACACTGCACCAAAACCACTTTATACGAATAATGTTTTATTTTTAATATCAAATTACTATTCATTCGAGTTTTGAATAATGCGCATATAATCACTGATGACACAACACTTTCAAAACCACCGTCAATATGTCCGTCAGTTTTGAATCGATTCACTTCCCTCACGTTTTCACCAACATCGATTGTGATGCACTACAAGATGATAAATCGATTTTACTTATTAAATATTTCACCTTTAAGCGTTTAATAATATTTATTGATAGACTTTCATTGCAACAACAAAAAAGCAAATAAAAAATTACTTTTTTGTTGTTAAAACAAAAATGTATATGTCTATGGTATGTATATACATAATAGAATGTATATACATACCATAGAATAATAGAATGAATCCTGCTCAAACTGGGCAGGATTCATTCTATCGCATACCAGGGACGTATTATTTAATAATCCATTCCCTTTTACACATGTACGTAGCCTAATGTTAAGATTATAATTATTTTTACAATTTTTGTAATGTTTTATTTATTGTACTATTAACTAGTTTAATGTCCTTGTAGAATTGGTATATATAATTGGTACGATTGTATTATATAAGGACACGACATTCGGCGATTAGTGCAACAGCTTTATGAACTGCAGTATTATCTAATCTTGTACACAACCATTATAATTATCGACCCGGACTTTAGAAGACGTAACTCATTATAGGAAAGATGATTACATTCAAGCAATTTGTTTAAATTTAGAGATGCATTTTGTATCTAAATAACAAAAACTTGTATTTGAAGATTTATAACTTTACTCCGATATTAATTAGTTCTGTTGGAAAATAGCATTGATGGTACTAAAATATTAATCAGCGAAATACAATAAAATAATTAGAAATACAAAAATAATTCACATTTCAAAAATTTGTAATTTAATTGCTTAATTAAAATTGTAAAAATTATTAATGCTAAAAAAATTACAGACGAAATGCAATAAAGATAAGGTCCCTCTATAAAATAACTAGTGAAATACAATAAAATAAATTCAAATGTAACGGACGTTATGTTTCCTTGCGGCTCGGTTATTGCTCGGCAACTTCGCGACGCGACTCCGCGTGTTCAACTGACGCCGGGCGGCCGTGGTGGTGGTGGTGTTGCGGCAACCGCCCCACGCGGGCTGCGGCACCAGTGTAATATGTTACGGCCGCGGCCTTATGTGGGTCGGCTTTTTCGGACAGGGTTAGGCGATATAGCGTGTGCTCTACCGATTGCGTCGGATGCGGCAATCGCACGTATGGTTGTCGATTCATTAAAGCGTTAGATATGACTTTTGATTACGTGTTCTTTTCGTATAAGACAAAATGACAAAATAACCCAATCACTGACAAAGCGACTAAAAACCGCCGCAGATTATATGGGCACAAAAAAGACGCCTTGTCTCCTCCCTTCAACTTGGTGGTTAAATATAAAAAGAGACTCAAGCCAAGACAGATGGTCTTGGCGCTGAAAAGCGAGAAGACCCGACTCCAAATGGGGAAAGAGAAGAACAAGGCAGAGGAAGATTTTAATTATTTGTAACAATTGAACTTCTCATGAAGTCCAAGCTTAGTAAAATCCGTATCCTCTTAACGAAGAAAACTTTGCGATAGTAAATTTCATTAAAACTGAGTAACTATTTATATTAGTTACATAGTTTTGTGCTACAACGATTAGTAGTGAAACTTAACCTCGAGTAATGGGGGGTCATTATTTGAATTACCATATAAATGCCAATGTAAATTCATCAAGTGTCGTAAACTCGAACCACGTAATATTAAATTGCGGCACACACGCATACATTTTCATACACGTGTCTTCTATCGTCCTAAATCATATGATTGTGAAACATATCGCTCGCGTATTGGGTGTCATACATGCTTCCTGCTACGTATATGCTTTCTATACGTATTGTATGTCGCCAGTGCAGACAAACAGGTGTAATATCAAGGTCTTCAAATATTTTGCCTGCAGGACTAAAATCAAATGATTTTATACCTATATTTTTATCTTTACTATGTCCTAAATATGAGTTTGTTTGTATGTTACGTTTTAAACCTTAATGACTTAACCGCTCATCATGAAATCTTACACACTCATTGTCAGGGGTAAATAAAATGACCTTTTTTACCGAAAAAAAAAAGCTTCTACGAACACAAACAGATGTTGCGACCAGGAAGTGCCATCACCACATAGAATACTGTCACGTAGTATAGAGGTCTGAGGTCTCATCCCGTCCCTTTCACTTTCTCTGCTCATCCCAAAAACGTAATAAACATACATGGGCATAAACACACATTACTTATGATATAAGAAAGCTTGCGCATTTAACTAGCTGTTGCCCGCGGCTTTGCACGCGTTCGTTTCTTATCTTTCTCGCTGGAAAATGTTGGCACTTACTTTGGCGTATAATAATAACTTGGAATTATAGGTAAAAGTCAATAAGATGGTATTATCGTGTCTACGATTTATTTTCCAGAAGATTTTTTTGGGATAAAAAACCCCCCCGACAATATATGTGCAGAATTTCATGATGTACGGTGCAATCGTTAAGGAGTTAAAGCGTTACAAACAATCAAACAGATATCAGTTGTATTGCCATTTCATTATTAGTAGTATGTTATATACTGGAGTTTACTCCATAAGTAATTCTGTTGTCAAATCGTAAAGCAGATCGATGTTCACTATAAAGCTTTATGAATAGTGCACACTATGTATAATAACTAAAGTATCCACTTCCGCTGACAAGAAAGTGTGTCAAAGCACTAGCGGTGAGGAAGCGAATTTGCTTTCATCCAGAAATCGAAAGTAACTAAGCGCGGGGGACTCGATGCACTGATTACGTCATCAGCTGAGTGAATACAGCGTGCAAGCTTTTCCGTCTTAATTTTCCTTTTTATCAGAAAGCTATGATGCTATTTCCGGTTCGAACCAATAACATCTTATAAAAGTATAAAAAAAATATTATAAACTAGTTTAAAAAGTAAAGTAATTTCAAAAGTTCGGCAAGGTTAGTTATCTGTGTGAAATGTCTGTGCCTCACTCTGTGACTTCACCCACCGTGCGATTTAATTTCAACAACGATAGTCCAGCTTTAGCTGACCTCTATTTGATATGATTGATCATATAAATCTGAGGTCGTGGACTTTTCGGGAAAGAAATTTAAAAAATCAGCAATAGAACTCGCCTACATAATAAACAATTTCGTGCAAAATTTCAAGTCCATTGTTTTGGGTCTCCGTTGAAATATCATTTTCTTCGTTTGTATATATATATATATATATATACATATATAACCTGTATACGTTTTGTAATAATGGTCAAGTAGCTCTGAAATTTTTATGCATTTAAGTATTACACACAGTACACTTGCTTATACTTTTTAATTCTCTTCACTGCTGTTAGTATGCGGTAAAATATAGAACCCACCAGTGTATAAAATACATACAAAATCACTTATTTGTCTCCACTACTAACTTAAGCAGTCACTTTGTATTGACACACACGTTATGTGTCGTCATTTTGTTCGTCATCAGATCTCGTAACTTGGTAAGGCGGTTGTATGTGTAAACTATGAGTCTTGAGCTACGCCGTGACTCTCTTAAAAATGTTATAAATAGTCAATTATATGTGTTCATATCTATGTAATTCGCTGTATTCCCTCGATTCTTTTACAACCAATACGAATAGCCCAAAAGAGATTTCCATCGATAAGATTAGTAGTACTAAACTACATAATCTTTTATCTATATATAAAAGGCGAGGCGAGGAAAGTGTGTATGTTTGTATCTATGTTTTCTATATACTTCGATACGAGTAGACCGATTTCGATGAAATTTTCAGGACGTCATCAGCTTAGCTTTGTGATGCTGTGAAGTTTGTTAGCGATCCGATCAACATCATTAGCGCTAATCGGGCAAAGCCGAAGGTCGGATCAGTTCGCTTCAGGTCATAATACTAAATAACTTAGTGTAATTAAGTTTGTAGCTAGCGGAATTAGTATAGTACTGTCAAAAAATCGAACAGTAAAATTAAGATGTTTATAATTTACAATCCCCCATTAATTAATTTACATTAATCGCAACTATTCGATTACAATAATCGGATAAACGAGTCAACTACAATAAACAAGCGATCGTGCTTTTCATTGATTTTTTCTTGTCAATCGTGGTGCAACTACCGAGTCGGATTTTACTCGTCTATTATATAAGAGGCGTACGTGATCCGCCGCGCACTGCTGCCCCCGATGTGAAACTTTGTTCCTTCGCCCCTCCAGACGTACGCAATGCGGCGTGAGAGGAATTTTAATGGAGACGAACAAAGCCGCAGATCAAGCATTGTATATCCGCGTCACTCGGCGTACTGGACAACTGATTAGGTATTGCTACGTCAATTCGCGTATACATCGTAACTCTTGAATGCATTTGGGAAAAATTGTTTTGTGTTGAAGTTGAACCTAGCAAAAATTCTTGGTTCATGTTTTGAACCCTTAGAAATATCTTCCGCGAGTGTCGTAAGCAGAGGACAGTTTCTAAATTATCTAATTGTGTTTTCTAACAGTATTGGAACAACGCAGATGTTGCGTGACAGGGCCGGCTCCACTGCAGAATTAATATAGATTACTAACGTAAACGTAACGTAAATACGAGATGTCGTCGGCTTCCCAGCTGACATTCGTCGACTGCTGGATGAAGGCTTCTCCCATTGATCGCAACAGGTCACTTTACATTCGGTAAACTCTTTACAATTTTTGCTCCCTACTACTATTGTAAAAAGTTTTTATGTCATATATCATAAGTTTAAATGACACATTCCGTCGGTCTTCTAAATCACACATTCTGTCGGTCTTCTACATGACACATTTTGTCGGTCTTCAAAATGACACATTCCGTCGGTCTTCAAAATGACAAATTCCTTCGGTCTTCTAAATTACACATTCCTTCGGTCTTCTAAATGACACATTCCGTCGGTCTGTTTCCTTCCTCGAATGTTTTAAGCTTGGTTAAAACTTACTATTTTACATGTTAAACACAATCTTCTATAGAATTTAACTCACCGCTGATAAAAACTTAAATCATTTTTAAACATAATGGTTGCCGAAGTTCTTTCATATAAATGTGACTTCCATAGTTAGCTTTTGTACGAATAAAATATCGGAACCTGAGGCCCTAGACAAAGGATATTCGCTCCGAAACGATTCCATAACGATCTTCGCTATCGATATACAATCGCTAGGCAACATATCAACGCTTTTGTACGGATTGACGTTCGCTGAGTTGTCTATTAAATAGAGTAGAGTGTATGTACTTTGTCTAGCTTTTGTCAATTCGCTATTTATAGACCACGTGCCATTTCGAAAGATCAGTTACTACTACTAGTTTGACTTGTTAATTTTTTTCTAGCGATATCGGTAATCGATTGTTACTTTGTCTAGTCTAGGGGGACAAAACAGTCTACGCTACAAATAAGATACAGAGTTATCGTTGTAGCGTGAAGTTCACAAGCTTGTTAAGTTCTGCGACTCAATGATTGTGTAACGTAAGTAGGAAGTGCATAGTCGACTGCATCTCGAACCTGTCCGTTGCATGCAGCAATTACCCACTGTTCGAATAACGTACAACCCGTCAACCTAACCAGCCTATAATATATCTATTCATGTTATGCGGTATCCACTTACCGCAATCTTACGTGTTCAATACAACGTGTATCATTGTGTAATATTAACTAAATACTTACTAGTTAATGTAAAAAGCAAAAGTAATGGGGTTCATCCTATTTTTTTTGTTTTTTTTTATAAGAGAAGGGCTCAAACGAGCGGCGGGAACACCCAGGTAATCAACGACGCCCATGGACACCCGCAACACCAGAGGAACTGCCGACGCTTTGCCGGCCTTTAAGATAGGATTAGGCTCGCTTCTTGAAGAACCCTAAGTCGTACTGGTTTGGAAATACCGCCTAGAACAGGCCATATGAACTCAGTATATCGACTAAAATTGTAAAAAGCAAACGGTCAACTGATATCAAGTGACCGCTTCGGCATCTACGACATCTGCAACAATGAGCTGATAATGAGTTGCAGAAGTGTGGATGCGTGCAATCTTTAAAAGTGCGTGCGTGAAAAGAGGAAGTTAGATGAACCTGTAGTTGAAAATGTGTACTCGTTAGACAATGATAAGCCCGCTCGCGATATTAAGTAAACTGAAGATTGCATATGTGTGTATTTCCGATTTATATACTTCAGTTACTTTCATGCATAAATTTATAAATAGTCCCTGAATTAGTCATTAAGAATTCGGAATTAGATTGCCTTAGTCTTTCCCTTATAGTAGTTCTTATATAATATTAAAGGAAGGTCAAGTGCCAGGTCAGCGACGACCATGTATGCGTAGATGTATGGACGTAGAAGAAGCGAGATAAGCAAATGAAAATCCGTAAATAATATCTGCCTATCTCTTTGTGACTAAATATTTTATTATTTCCTTCTTTCTTCAGTAACAATTCTTCTTTCTTTTTCTTCGATCTTATTTTGTACGCTTTTGTTACTTTGTTTTTATTTCAATAAATGTTAATAACAGTTAAAGAAAACTAGTTTTATGGTCCATTTATTATTGAATGAAACGTTTTTACAAGTCTTTTTTTGGCAAAATCACTTGTTTTTATGCTCGTTGGTCTGTATCAGAGCATATCACGATGCTATGGTGTGAGATATGAAAAAAAAACTGTTCCATTGGCAACCATCTGCTAAACCACACGTTTCTTAATATGGTTCATCGAATGTACACATCTACTTCCATCTATGTGAAGTTAAGAAAAAAGTTTAGACGCTTTAAACATTTTATGGTAACTCAATTCGAGGCCCTCCCTTCGGACGTGGCACCAGTCACCCAATTAAGAGCTGTCCCAGGCAGCGGTAGGTAGTGCCCTATCACTAGTGAGAGTCACCTAGTGAGGCGCAGCCGAAACAGTAACATACGAGAGCTATAAAATACCTTTTGTGGTGTGATTGTGAGTGATTAGACGTAATTTTTGACGTTGAGAGGCTATGTGGTCGGAAATGGCACGTACTGTTTTATAGTTCCCTTTGTCTTGAGGCACTTCATAAGTAGTCAGAAATACTAATGTCAATGCGTTGTATGGTATGCACATTTTTAAAAAAAATGTTATATTTTTAATCAATCAGACAAGCGTTCTGTTACCTTTGTCGCTTTATAATGTAAGTAACTTGAAAGGGAGTACAAAAAAAAGTATCTTACCGGAAAACGATATCTTTCTTTCTAGACTTTTATGAAATAGAAAGAAATAAACTGGTCCTGCAAGAGCCAAACGTGTTGATACAGAAAAGTGACATCTACAGTAATGTACCCAAAATGAATTATTTTAGTAATTTTTCTCCCCAATAATAGATGGCGCTACGCACACATTGTTAGATTTTTAATGAGCTAGATGGCGGTGTAAACTTATCAAATGTTACCTAAATAAATGATAGTCTTTTTATAAAATAATAAAAGGGCGGGCGGTATTGTGTAATATTTTTATTTTTGAAAACTATTTCATTTAAAATATACCATTAGTTAGAAAAAATAAGTTTTTACATCATTAAGATAATGGTTAAATCGAAGGCGTAGTAAAACAGGTGTTAAACATTAAAAAAATATATTCTTATGCATTTTGTACAATTCTTATGTTGACGAGTAATAGTATAATTACTAAAGAATTCATCACTAGTGAATGTCTATCAATCTAGTCATGTTAACTCTAAGTGACTATACATTTTCGAATCGAACTTACAGGCTAAAATATAACTTTTTAAATTATGTACATACTTAAATAAATTTGTTTACAATCAACAACTTACAAGTATTCTGTGTTAAATAGTTCTTAGGTTTGACTTATATATTTTTCACAGGCGCTGAGTTATGTCTGTCATAACACAAGCCAGTCTTCTTTTATCATATCTGACGCCTTTTCGCCAATCATGATCACTGGAGCGTTAGGATTACCACTAATAATAGTCGGCATGATACTTGCGTCGACGACACGCAAGTTGGCAACACCATGGACCCTTAATCTCGGATCGACTACCGCATCCCGGTCGTGTTTCGGTCCCATCTTACAAGTACCCGTCGGATGGTAGATCGTGAACGTAAAATGCTTCAAACTACATTCCCAGTACTCATCGCTGAAGAGAGCAAGATGTGCACAACCCGGCATTGGAATATTATGAGGTCGAGATCCATATTTCTGGAATGCGGTCGTATTTGACAGAGCAAAGGCTATCTTTATACCCTCGGTTAGAACTTGAATGTCTTCTTTGTAAGCGAAGTAGTTAGGCTCTATGGACGGCGGATGGAATGGATTTTTGCTTTTAAGTTTCACCCAGCCTGAACTCTTAGGACGCAATAACAGTGGCAGTATAGTCCACGTCTCAGCGTTTTCTATAGGTTTGTATACAGTGTTATAGACTCTGTCTCGTAAATTCAAAATCCTTCTTATCTGTTCACCGCCATCTGAGTTCACTGAACTTGGGGCGAAATGAAACTGTATGTCGGGCCAGTTGCCTGACGGTGGAGCATATTTGGTATTAACAAAAGCCAACCCCTCCACACCTTGTGTCGTCATCGGACCTTTTTCATATAATATGTAGTTCATTGCAACTGAGAATGTTTGGAAGCGGTCCTTTTTGAAAGTGACCGGTTTGTTGACGACGAACGTCAACCCCCCCAGTCCGACGTGATCTTGCAAATTGTGACCGACTTTCAGATTAGCGATCAGCGGTATTCCGTGTTCTCTCAAGTGATCCGCGGGCCCGATGCCGCTCAGCATCAACAGCTTAGGTGTGGCCAAAGCGCCGGCGGACATTATAACCTCTCTCTTTATACGCACCTTCTGTCGTTCACCGTTTCGAACAAATTCTACACCGTAAGCTTGCTTCTTGGCGGGATTGATTAAAATCCTCGTCACTTGTGCTCCCAAAGCGATGTGTAGGTTACCCCGTTGACGGACCGGTCGGAGAAATGCTTTAGCCGTGCTACATCTACTGCCACGGCGCATCGTCGCTTGTGTCAGCATGAAACCGGTTTGTTTCGCACCGTTTATGTCACGAAATTCGTAGCCCAGTTCCATACCACCTTTGAGAAAGGTGACCGATAGAGGCGTACGCCACGGAGCCTCTTGCACCGTCAAGTAACCTCCGGTCGAATGGTAGGGAGTTTCGGCGAGATAGGGATTTCGATTATCTTCGGATTTTAAGAAGTACGGTAGAACTTGATCGTACGACCATCCGGGATTCCCCAACGCTTCCCACAAATCGTAGTCGTTGCGATTGCCTCTGACGTAGACCATGGCGTTGAGGACGCTACAGCCGCCGAGGACCTTGCCCCGCGGCCAGTTGCAGCGGTCTCCGTTCATTGCGAGACAGTAGGAGCGGTTGTTAGAGGGCGTCGTCTGGAACTTCCAGTCCATGTCGGAGAGTTGCGTGTAACCGGCCAGGGCGGGGATGTCGGAGATCTCCGTCTCGTCCTGACCGGCCTCGAGGAGCAGTACCGTCCAGTTGCCGATTTCTGACAGGCGCGAGGCGACAACTGCACCCGCCGACCCACCACCCACTATCACAAAGTCGTAAATCGGCATTATCTGGAACGAAATGTAAAACTTGATGAATGAAAGCTTTTTGCCTGCAAACTGCGAATTACGTGCCTTTGTTAGGTTACCGTGATTGCAGTGTCACGGTTATCCGCGTATGATTAAGAGATTACGGTTTCTGGAAACTTTCTACTAAACGTTAAAGTTTGTGACCTAAGTTAAAGGTAAAGCGTAAAGGAAAACGTTATAAATTTCGAAAGAATTGTTTTGAAGTAAATATAGCAAGATATAATATTTCGTTTGAATGCCAGTTTGCTCGATAAAATTGGACAATTACTAGTTTTTTTCGCTTCTAACATTTATTGGCGTCTTACTTTTTTACTAATTGACTTTGGCTAAGAACTAGCATTCCTGCACCTGATATATCGTCGTTATTTTATTCTCGTCAAGTAATGGTAAACGTACTCACAGCATTGACATCCGTAATGTACGACTCCGGATCGTATTGCTGGTATCTGAAGTACGTGATCCCGAGCGCCAGGAGAGGTATCAGACCCAGAACGGTGATGGGCGACGGCGCCAAGCTCGCGATCGCTCCGGCCGCCTCCATTCTCACCTTCCAACTTCATCTACTATCTAACTAATATATACAACTTATCCTACAATCCCCCTTATTAAATCCAACCCTCTATCTTCAATCTCTGCTCGTTCTCGGAAAGAATCTTCGGCGTGTAGTTCCGTATGCCGGTTGTCTTCGACGTCGGGCCGGCTTTGAGCTTAGATTTCTCCGTGTCGCTGAGGTAGCCTTTTAAACGAGCACTTTTTATTTCCTCGTCGTCGACCTCAAATAATTGCACCTTAAAATAAAGAAATTAAACTGTTTATTATTTAATAATAATCCTTAATCAAAGCAGTTATTACTTCATTATGGATTACATCCTCAAATATTTGAGGATCTGCCTGTATTTCAGATTAAGTACAGGTCTGCTTAATTATATGTACATACATATGTTTAAATATTTTGTATATACGTGTTATTTAAATAAATAAAATATATCTAACCTTGTAGCGTTTTTCTTTTGGTATTTTGACCGGCTTGTATAACTCCTTGTTGGCGTCTCTGTAGTGATCGTTCTTGTATAAGGACGTACAGTAATAGTCGCTCTTAGAGGACCGATCTGATCTAAAGTCGTAAGCGCTTGAACCGCTTCTGTATCCGCTGCTTTCGTTCGAGGAGTTATCGCTGCTGCTGTCAGGACTTCGTCTGTATTTGTGTCTCTTGTATTCGTTGTCGCAGTCGCTGGCGCGCCTGTCGACGGACTGTCTGTATCGACCGGGATCTTCTCTCTTGTCGGTATATCGCCTTACTTGCGCGCCGCCGTGCGCGACGTACGATTGCTCTTGGCCCATGTTGGAATATCCGATCGCATCCAACCACTTGTAGATGTTTTGTTCCTGGAAATGAAATTCGCAAATTATAACTATACTTACATTATAAACAGAAAAGATTTAGATTGTTCCGGATTATTACCTATTTTAAAAGTTCTATCGCCAATAGAAATATTTTCTATCAGCGAATAATCTAGGTTAGGTTTTATTTTATTATTTTACGTGGCGCTGGTTGTTAGTATTATTTAATAAAACTAATAATGCGCTCCGAATTTCAGTGCTATAACATTGTTGCATAATAATATTAAATTTAAATTATAATCTCATTATCTTTACACGTGTTGTTATTTTTTTAATAATACGTCCGGATAATTTAATTCAATAAAAAAATAATAAAGTACTAATATTTTTTATTTTTACTTAATTTTTGTCAATATATACACCATAGTACGCTATAAGCACGGATTAATTAAAAAAATGTATTAAATTTGCCAAACCAAAGATTTGCCGTGAGTACACACTGCACAGTGTACTTATCATCCATAGTTCATCATTACACTGTAAAAAACATTTACATAAAACGTATTATCTCATACAGATAGCATGCTTATGTGAATGTTTTCAGCAGTGCGAACACTGTTATTATCTGCACTAAATTATAAATTCGAATGCACATGTGTATTGTGTACTCAGCTCGTGCAATAGTTAAAGTTTAATTTAAGTGATCGAATTAACAATAAGAGTTATTTGACACTGAAGGTTTAATTGAGGTTAACCCTAATAGCCCGGATGATTAAATTCACAAAATTTGATAAAGTATTATTATTTTACTTTACTTTTTTTTATTGTTATATATATTAAAAAGGGCCAAAAACAGCGTCAGTTAATTCAACATACAAATCTGCGATAGTTGATTTGCATGCGAGCGGAGTTGAATCACCGAGATTCATATCCCAGTATCATCACTCGCTGTTCAGTCGAGTCAGTTAAGACCCTCCTGATGGCAACGAGAAATTCATTTCTGGAGAGTATAGTACCCCGCGCGCTGGACAAACGATAGTGTTAATTTAAACGGCGCAGCGCCATCTATACGCGAGTGGTGGACTTTCTTGTGCGACTCATTATGTCGGTCAATGACCTTGGCCTTGCTTACCGTTATTAGCTACAGATACGTTGTTATCCATTCATCGGGAATTGTGTACGTAAACAGCTGTGTTAGTTCAGCGTTTTTTGTAATATATAATTCTTCGTTGAACATTTTTAAAGACCATTCATATTTAACAGCTTTTTTTACCTAAGTTACAAAAAAATTGTTGAATATTCGTTAATTATTTTGTTTTATTATAAATGACCGATATGAAATTAAGAAAAATTCACAACTGCAAACCAAAAAACACACGGTTTATGCTTTATTTATATTACATAGTTTTTATCTTTTTATTTTTTAATTCCATAGTACTTTTTGTAGATTTAAAAGTAAAGTAACACCTTATATATTACGATATGAACTTTTAACTATATTTGTACTTTACTTTTTACTATTCTATACTTTTTTGTACTAGTAGTAGTAGTGTCTTTTGGCCTGTACCTAGATCTCTAGTTAACTACATATCTTGGTTTTTAGCTAGCTAACTGTAGAGGGTTTTGCATCTTACAACGGGTTACAACTTATAGCAACATTACTTTAGAGAAAGGTCGGCAAAATGATGCGAATTGTCCGCTAATTCTGCTGTTGATGCTTTCACTTTCTTTTCTAAATATCTAGATAATGTTGTATGCTTTTCGTTTTATCAAAACCTCTGTAATGATTAATAATAAAGAAAATACTTCGGTTAAAAGTTAGTGTAGTGTAAGTAGATATATTTGAACACACACATATATAAAATATCTTTTATAAACTGACTGAAATACAAATCAGTCGATTAAAATGGAGCATAAATGAAGGGCCTTCAAAGTCTCCAATAAAGGTATTTTGCTTATCAGTCGGTTGTTGGTAGCGAAATCACGATAATCAATCAAATGACGTCCCCTGCTGTATGTAGGCCTCCCCAAGTAATCGCCACCTACCCTCAAGAAGTAGAAACATTCGAGAAATTTTCGGCAACTTGTACCAGATCTTGGAATTATGTTTCTGGAGGCTTTCCTACGTTGTTCTGCATGTGGTCGCCATTCTAAGACTTTTTGTTCATCAGACTAGAAATAATGTAATTTTCTCTGCTGATCTACTGCTGCTGCGAAACCCAAAGATGTCAAATCAGACCAGCAAACTGACAAAATGCTAAACTGGACTTCTTGCGTGTCTTATTATAACACATATTTAATGATGATTAAACTGTACTCTGTTTCGATATTACACTAATCTATACTTTTCTATAGTAATATTATAAACAGGTAAAGTTTTTTAAAAACTTTGAAAAAAAAAACGTTATATTAGCCCTGAGACTATATGTAAAAGAAAATGACAGAGTGATATATCTTTTTATATAAAATTTAAAATTATTAAAACTATCGTGAGACATTATTAATAAACTTTTTATGAAACGGCTTTACTCGCGTTAGCGTTTTTCTCGGTGTTTTGTACCGACAAGTTTCCACTCACCCTGAAGAAGGACCTCCGACAGGTCTGAAACTTGTCGGTACAAAACACCGAGTAAAGCCGTTTCATAAAAAGTTTATAAATTTAAAATTAGTTTAGTATTTTTTAAGTTTATCCGGAACAAACAAACAATCAAATCATTTCTCTTTATAATTTAAGTTGATTACAGTTGATTTAAGAAACATTTAAAGTTATTGTTAAGTATTTACTTGTATAAGAGCTAATATGAACCGTTGATGCGCAACACACCAGTTGTTTGCCGCGCAACTAATTGTATAACCCGGCGCATAGCCGTTACGAATGCCTCTGCTTTCACACAAACCCGACTTAACGACCGTACATAACATTTGAATTTACAACAATAACTTTATTAACACCAAATATACACTAAGCTTAAATTACCTTAAATATTTAAATACATTATCGTAATCTTTTTATTATTGACTTGACAATACCACGTAAACATTGTTGACCAATGTGTTCTGTCACCTATTACAACCTGGTTGAGCAGTAACACATAAAAGTCTGGTTTTCGTGATGCCTTTCTCTCACTTTAATTTGTTATAAGACGTCGTTGTTTCTTCAGATTTTTTGGCGTTACAAAACGTTTCACTTGACGTTTGGTTTGACGACTTGGGTAAGAGGTATTCGCGAGTAGTTGTCAATAGATATAACTAACGGTATGGTATAACCTGGACGTCATTAGTAATATCCTAAGTGAAGAACTATGTGAAAGTTAAGTACAAAAGGTATGAACGAACTCCTTGTATTTGCCGCTTAGTGTGGAAGCTATTGGAGAAGGCGTCCAGCACGGAACTGATTAATTTTTGCTCATGTTTATTTTTTATAAAAACGCGAATGCAATTTTGTGTTGCGCTTGTTAAGCTGTCATCTTGCGAGTCAACCGATCATCGTGTACTCATTGTCAGGGGTACAGAAAAGGACCGTAGAGTATGTTTTATCCAGATTAAAATCGAATTTAATAACCGACGTCACCTAAGCTGCGGAATACGAAGGCACATTATAAAATATTTTAAATTTTTTCTTCAAAGCAAAACTTAGAAAATAGTCATGTCATTGACCAGTTCCTGTACGTCATTGACCTTTGTAATAAATGGCGATTGCGGTCCGACATGGAATCCGAGACTCGTGGCGAGAAAATCACGCGAACCCGACGACCCGTGATCTATCGATCGATTAATGGTTATCAAATATACTCAGCACTTGTAATTATACTATGAAACACTCTCGGCTTATTACTAAGAGTTGATTGATAGCTACCGTTTACTAATCCTTTCTACCGAATGAATAATGAAATGTACCATTTAAAACTTCGACCAGAATCAGATCCTGTAGTTCCTACTACACTTGACAATACATCTGTTGCAGATGCTTTGCTAAGCTTTAATGAACAGAGGAGGGTGAAACTATTGGACTACATTGGACATCTGAAGCCGTCGAACAGTCAAGTTAAAACTCATTACTGCGCACGTTGTGTGACTCTGTGTTAGTTAATTATTTTGTACACAGGAAGTACTTAGTATGGATGCAATTAGTATTTAATTTTTAAATTTTGGTTTTTGTATTGTTTGGACAGTTTAAAAACAAGAGTTTATGATAAAGATGCTTTACATTAACATAACATTCGTACGAAATATTTAGCCAATCATCTCAGTTCTTAAGACATCGCTAAGAAATCTTTTAACTTTTAGGTTAATGGTGTTGAGAAACGGTCCCAAAAAAACGCTACCAACACGCCAAGTCACTTGTTTGCACATAAGCTAGTAGCTGTGCCGACTGACTCTTTGCATTTCGCAACATTGATTCTCGCAACTGATGCCTGTTAGATTTAATATCTTAAGACATATATAGTTTTTTTCACCAGATGTAAGCTGAGCACTACCCATAGACATCCACAACAGATGTGTTGCAGATGCGTTGCCTACTTTTAATGGACAGAGGAGGGCATAGACAGGAAAAAGTATATTTATTTTCCCCCGTTAACGCCCTTCGCAACCAATGCTCTTCCTCTTCCCATACTATCCTTATGAGGAAAGGGTGGGAAGGGGAAGATGACTGAGGCCTCCCCACACATCAGACGAAACGCAGAGTATTTCTACTTCACGCCTGTTTTCTTTGAGGTCGTGGTATTTTACCGGTCTAGCCGACCAATTCAACAGATGTTGTTGTTGCGGGCTCTACCACTGATATTTTGTTATTTACACGATTATCGACTTTTCGACATTTACCTATAATCTAAGTTAAGTTAAGTTACACACGAAATCAAAATACAAAAATGTATAGTACGGTATTCACGTATAACTCCAACGGCCATAACCCTCTGGGGTCGTTTTAAAGTAGGCTTTAAAGGCAAGCGTAGAAAAAGAGGTGACACTAACGCCGCATTAGATGGCCCTGGTGCCGCTGCCCTTGAATGATGTTCACTAGAATTTCATAAATTTACAAAGAACAACTATATGTCACTCTGTCGGCGTCACTGACACGGCACTACTGATGCTACAGACGCTTACTTCGGAAGTCTACCATTAGGAAGGCGTTGGTCCGTTCCGTCACCCATACAAAGGCACCACACATTGACCGCATAAAGGCAGAGGCCCCTCGCTTCTGCTCCATCCAGTCTCAAACTAACTAACGAACCTAATCAATTATCTTCTATTGTAAGTTTAACGCAATGATTCAAGTAAAATATCAGTTCACTATGAATATAAGAAATAATGTGCCTAATCTGATTATAAACCGACGAAGTTCATAATTGGACAGTGACACATATAAAAGAGAAGATATGTTAATCAATTTATAGAATAATTTAGGTTCTATATTCTCATTAGAAATGCGAATAAAGACAAATGTAAAGAAGAATACAGACCTCAAGTATTTAGTTTAGCTCTATTTTACATAATACGAATAAAGCAGAAATTAACAACCTCACCTAACGTACTTAGAGCTAAATAGCAACTGAGTGGCGTGCTCACTACAATGTACAACAAATTTTAATGTATAACAACCGTATAAAAATTGTGGAATATATTAATGCACTCCCCCTCGGGAGGGTGTACACTTGAGAGAAAAAAAACAAACGTACTTAGATTACATAGCATTAAAGGTAAATTCAGATCATATTTGAAATAAGTTATATGTAATATAATACATTTTATATATATACATATATACATACACATATATATATATATATATATATATACATATATTACTGCTGTAATAATGGAATTAACTACACATAATGTAAAACGTGTCGTCTTTATATATGTGACATTTAAGTGCTATCCGCCTTCATATTAAGGTTCTTGTGTTTGCAATTTTACGAAAGTTCAAGTATGAAGCGCCCTTACTTGAGGGAACCTTGAACTTTTGATATATAAAGATGTCCTTTAGAAATTGTTTCGACATTCTTTATAATTGTACATCTCTTGTGTCTTGTATCTTTATTTGGAAGTCAATTATACTTAAGAGAGGTCACTCAGCTTGTTTGTTCTCTTAATGTGAATCCTTGATGCGAAGAAATATTATTCATCATTCTGAACTTTAAAGTTTTGATAAAGTAACATTACTTGTGACGCATCGGAAATACGGGAAGTCCTTAGCTTGCAAAGACTTAAATATACATATATTTTTACTAATTGACCCGGTAAACGTTGTTTTGCCACGGACGTAGATCTCACACATTGATCGCCACAAAGCATATTAGAAAATAATTATTAATATATATTTTTACCGAACAACTAAGATAAAGCTCTTCCTAGGAGGTTGCTTACGATGCGGTTGAAAGGCGACTCCTTAATATATTAGCCCGTTAATGCGCTTTACCTGCTTACACTGTCCCAATGTATATAAAAAGAGCTTTACTTAAAGCTATAAGCTTTTGCTCGAATTTGTGTTTAAACCGTTCTCATTTGTTTTTTACTAGTAAACCGCCCCGGCTTCGCCCGGGTACCACTAATTGTGTTGATCCGATCGCTACTAAATACAGGAATGTGCCAATCTCGACAATCCCTGTAAATTTCAACTAAATCGGTCCAGCCGTTTCGGAGTCTATAGGGAACATACATACTTCGCTTTTTATATACTATTTTTTTTCATAAAAAGTATCCTATGTTACTTCTAATACCTCCAAGAATATATGTACAATGTTTCATGGTGATCGGTTGAGTAGTTTTCGCGTGAAAGCGTAACAAACAAACTTACATTCGCATTTATAATATTTGTAGGGATATTCTTTTCGAACAATTTTATATCGTGTCCGTACGATTTTAATCGAGAACGAGGCGGCAGAAACTGTGTCGATGTACCGTATTCGGACGCGGCCACAATAATGAATTATTTATTATCTTGCTTCGGCTTCAGAATTATGCAAATTGTACTATTTCATGTCGGGTTTTTATTCTTGCATAAACTTTAAAACAATCATGTTCAAAATAGTAAAGCATAAAACTATATGTGTATCCAAAAAATCTTTATATTACCTTACAAAATATACAACTGTAGCCATATTCTATGGTATTATTTACATACTCTATCATATAAACCTATCTACATATATTTATATTACATAATACAATAGAGAAGAAGAGTTTGTATGTAACACCTTTATATACGTCGATGTGTAAAAACACAAAAAAAAATGTATCCCACGGGAACCGTACATTTTTCCATGATAAAAAGTAGCCTATGTGCGATTCCAGACTATATCTTTGTACCAACAAAAAAACCAAACTAATTCAACCGTTTTTGCGTGAAAGTGTAACAAACATCCATACATACAAACTGTCGCATTTATAATATTAGTCTAGAAGAAGTAAATACATACGTGTACTTGATAATGGCTCCTTCTGTGTTTTAAAGTCTTATGTACTACTGTATTGTTTTCAACAGAAGCCATGAATTTATGAATGTACATCACAGTCTATTACTAACCTTTATTAATAATAAAAAGAAAAATACATTATTATTTGGTGTGCGTGAGTAAAAGCACGAGGTATACGACACATGCTGATCATATTAATTTATCGGGGACAGCACCAACTAGGACAAATTAGAATTACGGACACTAAATACCAGCCATAATGTCCCTTATCAAAAGGTCACAGAGGTCATAATCGCGTGTCACTCAGGAAGTTGTCAGGTTGCTTGTGAACGTGATCGATTCAGTGGCCGGTGCACTGGAGAAAGCTAAAGACTTGATCCAACTTGACAGCCACTGTATTGTGTAATGTACCAAAATATGGACACCACTCTCGGTTTCTATTTGCTAGTGATGACTAGGGATGTCGCGTGATGACACAATTACACAAGCGGGCCCAGGGTTCGATTTAATTGTCCGTTTCGTAATACATGTCGCATACATGTTATTTTTGGTACAAGTTGAAATATAATTGTGTAATGTGAAAGCAAAATAATCAATTACCACTTACAACTACCAAAGCAAATCCGATTTTGTAATCTAATTTCAATTTTGTCACAATTGGTTATTCTAGATTTATTCAGGATTTTTGCCAAACGAAGTCGGTCTTTCCTAGTTATATAGCGTATTAATTATCGTATCAAGTATATTTAATGTATATTAATATTTAAATCTTTCAGCTGGTATAAGGTTTTGTAATCAAAATATTTCTTATTTTGTTCTAAAACATCGTATTATAATGAAGTGTATATGTTGACAGGTTATATCGTTAAGTAATGAGTGCCAACTTGGGTAGTCCTAAGTAGACGTGCTTACGTCACAACATACGGCTTAAGTAATCGATCGAATTGATTAAAAGAATATATTATTTTGCATGTCAACGATTTCAGTAACAACTGACATACGATTAATTGAATTAATGATATCAAATTAGATATAAAAGGTCCAAAAGCTTCCTATCTTTTAAACTGGAAATAACCTACACCACACACCCAACCTAAAAACACATGCAAAAAACAAGGAGGAAAAAAATTCAATGCTCAATTATTTTCTTGATAGACTTTCTTTCGTCTACACAAGCGACTTACACTTTATTATATATATTTATTAATAACCCAATGACATAGTTAAGTTCTGCAGTGCATGCATGCACTGGTTACGAGACGGACACCCAGATAAGAAAGGCACCTGTCTCACAGCGTTACATTAATATCACCTTTTCATACAGGCCCTTTCGAATATAAAAAACGGAGTGCAAATTATTTAAAATCTTGCAACAATGTGTTAAATAACACTGTTGTAATTTTGAGTCCAACGGCGACTGTATCCGTGTATTTCATCATATCGCGGACATACAGACCTACGATTGTGTACGCATAATGCGTCCACAGCGACATCTTTGACTTTTAATTAAACCTAAAGTTTTATGGTGTGTGGTATACAGTTTTACTTCTAAGACTTAGTTAAGTCTTACTTTAGAGTTAAGATCGTTAAATTTCTACATAAAAATGGGATTTGGGTCTTTGACAACCGCAATGAAGAAAACTATATTTAGAAATTGGTCTTCATCTTACTAAAAGTTAGTTGTAAACAATATTCGAAATCTTTAAATGTTCAAATCAAATCTCGAACTGCATGTACAAGAGTATTTTTTTCCAGAACTTATTCAGATATAGGATTAACTTTGCCACCGCATTAGAGAACAACCAAAATATGATACAAGTGTAAAATGGCATAGAAAAGAAGATAAGAAATATTAAGAGTACCCGTAACCGACCCGAATGTAAGCGTAGATGTATGAATGGAAAAGAAGCGAGAGAGGTGTGTTAGGATCGAGCTAAATGGAAATCCGTTTTCTCTTCCTACACCTGCGGAGTAAGGGCATTCGTGTTTTTTTTATTAATAAAAATTATAAGCTTATATAGGTATATTGTTCTGTACTCGGTAAGAAATGAAGAAAAATCTGACCTGTAACTAAATTCACCTTTGGCAAAATGTCCAGTGAGACGTGTAAGGAATATGATCAATGGCCCGTTTCTTAGTGTATTTCCTTTCTTTTATTCAACTAACATTTTACTCAACAGCTTAATGTCACGTCAGTCGATTTCGAAGTTTATGATCATGTTTGTAGCACCTGTAGTGACATTTAATCGGACATTTGACAGTTAACTAGCTAATTTTTCCTTTGATCAGCCTTTCAGGAGTCAAAAAATCAAGTAATAATTAAGTAGCTGACACGAACTATCTAAAGGTATAATGTCAACTCCTCCTTACAAGAGAGTTCAACGCGTTTAAGTTTAACGAAAGACAAACGTTATCATAATTACTTTGCTACTTATGACGAGCCATAATGTCTCTTATTTAATCTTTAGAATTCCAATCGTTGCCTCCCCATGTAGGCCTCTTTAATAGAAATCGTGCTGTATATCTATATATCTATTTTTAGAGACGCAAGCAAGATTACACGCGCTTGGTTGACATATTACTTTAAAGTTTTTTTATACAAAAGAGAGCTTGACCTTATAACTTAGTTTCTTACTTACCTTACACTGCCTAATTATTATGGAAGGTTATAGGCCGTTAAATATGCCGGTACGACCTTTATAAAAAGCTTAAATAGAAGGATGTAAAAGCGCGGGCGAAAGATATTCCGTAGTACTCTAATTTCATATTATTTTTAAAGTAAAACACAATGGGAAGGCGTGACAATAGTTCACAAATAAATAATCAACAAAAATAAACCTTTGTGCTGTAACAATAAAATTTAAAATAAAATACTAGATAAATAAATGAAAAGAGTTCGTCTTAACTGTTCCAGGTCCAAATAGGCATCTTGCTGATTGCGAATCTGTAAGATTTTCCTCTAGCAAATATCGTCAAACGCGGCGAAAGAAGTTTTCACTTCAAAAATATGTTCTGTTTAACATCCTAAGTAAAGGTCAAATGGGACCAGTTTACAAAGAGCTTTGGCAACGTACTGGTGCTATTAAATGCGTAAGTAAACGTAGTGAATTCGGTCGTCGGCTATCGAGGGCAGAGCGATCATTGCGAAGGTGTACGACGACTAACAGAAATGACCTTCTTTTTAATTGCGTATCCTCTGTGGGAGGTTTCAAAGCATCTGGTGCCCCTCGATGAATTGTGCAATTAATAAATGTTATGATAATACTTGTTTTTTATGTTTTAAATTAATTAAAAAACAAAGGTCGCCGTAGCTACATATGTTCATATGACATGGCACACACTTCTTCCTTTTTCTTTATAGTATAACGGATGAAACTTCTAAGGGAATCTTGAATGCTTTGCTTGAAGTTGGTTGTCGAAGGGGGTAAAAAATGAGTTGTCGTACGTAAAGTCTTAATATGTAGTACCAAAACAGCCAAAACACCAGAGGATTTTGTACTACGAGTATACTGTAGTAGAACACATAACTATCACGTTTCTGTCTCACATGTACAATTAATATATTGCAAATATATAACATCTTCAATAGAAATAGATTCACGGACTTCATTGCGATTGTAGCTTTGATGAATACCAATATAAAAAAATAATATAAATTAAATTTTACAAGTAAAAAATAACTTAAAATTAGTAACCGTAAATTCAAGTTAAAGTTCTATTGCTTGATATTAAATCTAACGTTGATTTACAACTTTCTACTATTATTATTGTGGTCAAGTTATGAATGTGCTTTGTCGTTTTTGAACTCTATTACATTATTTTATGAAACTAGAGTCAACGAAGGTAAACATTTTCTTTATCTTTTTAACTTACTTTACCTTATCTCTCTAGACACTAGACCGGTATTGTATATAACAGCTTCTCAAACAAATAGGATAAGACACTTCAATTACCTGAGCTCCATTGTTCTGGTGATGGTTATCAAAGGATTGAAATCTTCAGTTTCCTTCACTACTATCTTGTATCAAAATAATCAGACCGTATGACCAATAACGTATCCCACTTTCAACAAATCACTTTCATTTCACCGAATTAAGAAATAAAAACGGCTTCCTAGTTCCGAGTTCTGACACAATTTTATTTCTAAAACGTTTGATTGTAATAATTTGTTAGTTTGTTGAATAAATACGTTATTCTTGTTAATGTAATTGTGATAGTTTTAGTATAGCAAGCGCTTATAGTTCGATCGGATACGTGCGCCGCGCTGGCTCGTCTTGTGCCGAGTGAGGAACCGGCTTGTAACACAGCAGACACAGAATTTTTCTTTTTTACTTTTATCGGAAGTGAGTTTTTATTCATGATTAATAAATTTTAAAAAGCTTGTCGAATTAACTTCTGGAGGGAATAAGTTATGTTACCGCTCTTTATTTTAACCCTATAGTAAATAAAACCTATTACTTATAGCCTTATTACCTCTGTTAAATCTGATAACAGTCCATTTAAACACACTCCATACGCTACTCAGCAAATGCTTTACTTGACAACTCCTCATAAAAATTGCTTTTGTAAAAAATGGCGCTGAACTTAATAACTGCTATGATATCGGATCATTTTTCTTAAAATCGAAAAAAATATTGTATATATTCAGTTACAATATTGGTGTTTGGATATACAATACACTCATAAAATACTGGTTTAGAATTAAACTATATGTTAACTATATGTTAAAATGAAAAATATAGGAATTATTTTATGTGGTCGTGGCATTGCCTGGTTAAATATGCCCAAACATCCAAGGAGCACAACTCCTGAGTAATATATTCAGCATATAAATCCCAATAGCTTAATGATTAAGGGAACAAATACGATACATTCGAAGATGTACAATATGTTTGTGGGTTCGAATTCGCCATTCGACTTTTGTAATGGAATGGAATCGTTAATAGCCGATGTTATAATTTTTATTAATATGTTTTAGATTATACCTACGTTAGCTATACAGGGACAAAGTGTTCATGTCACCGTCCGATTGTGAACTTCGTCAGATTATAATCTCACTAGGTGTACTGCGAGCGAATTGTGCGTTTGATGTGAAATAATCATTCACAATTTGACGTGTCATTTGTCGATAGTTTATAAATTGTTGAATGTTGGAGTACTCGAATGCCACATAGATGGCGCTTTTTTATTACGAATCGTGAAACGATTAACTTCTATTTTGTTTTGTTTTAGTAATTGGATGAATTCAGAATTTTATAATTGAGAACAATAACAATAAAATTATTTTAGTGTAAGCTTTTGTATATTTTTTCGCAAAACAATAAAATATTGAGGTATGGGTGCGTGAGATACGTAAAAAAACGAATTATCTGTACAGAATTCTATTTATATTTTAAAGCATTGAAGCCATTATCTAAATAGTTCGACAACGTCGAAATATAACATGAAAAAACCGTCAGCCATTCCTATGGCTGTTATTCTGGAAAATTTACTTTTTAAACCAACAGAAACTATTTACGGAAGATAAACAAGTCCTGAAATGCGACAGAGATGGCGCTGTTTTCTATTTATTGAATAGTAAATACCCACCACTAGAACCTTCATTAAATCAAAATCGCAAGGGAGAAAATATTGTATATAGGTTCCTCTGTATTGTACAAATTTTAAAATGTTTTCAATACCTCTATTTTTAAAACATTTGGGTTATCAAAGAAGCTACATAAAAATATTAAACATTTTTAAACAACAAACAAAATTTTTCATTAAAGCTGTTGAATACGCGAAAATAAATGGAACTAAACACCAACAAAAATGTTATGCTTATGCTTCAAATGCAACTGTAATTGTCTGCAAAGTTTTATGTAAGAAATCCTAAGAGCCATCAAGTACACTGACGGCTAACGCAATAACCACTTTCATCTGCCGGGGAAACGTTGCACTAAACTCCCGTCTAGTTTCGTAAATAGTCATGAGATGGCGCTTATTACCTCGATTACGTAGTTCAATAAAAGTTTTGTTTCCATGATAACCCGGAACTGTACAACATTATACCAAATAAAAGCGTGTTAATTATTTTAATTATATTACTCAAATTTAAATTGGAACATAATTGATTGATATTATTAAACTATTGATTTTATTGAATAAATACAACTTTAACACTATATAAAGAGAGGTCACGAGACATTAAATAAAAAAAGGCTTTATAATTTTAATGATGTAATATAATAATGTAATTTTGATTTGAAATGCAATCCGATATAACAAAAAAATAAACACTATAATTAGAACTAGGTACTTATTATTTATCTGTTAATATGAGCACTCAAATCTTTTAACCCAACTAGGTTAATTTAAATCAAAAGAGTAAATTACGTTCCTTATGAAAGAATAATATTATCAAATCTGTTCTATAATTTATAAAGCAATCTTATATAAATATTATTATGAATGTATTGATTTTTTATTAAAACAAATTGACTGTTCACGCTCAATAAATTACACAAGAAGAGAACTAGACGGCCGCGGTGTAAAGAACACGCCAATGTCATTATCATAATCAATGTAACACACAAAACGAAGCCAGTACAAAATGAACTATTGAACTTCATACTCGACCATCGTAAGACACTGCGACAGGAAAGTTCACAAGTAAATGGTTAGGTTAAACGAATACGTTGACAGATGCGTAATCGAGAAATCCATAGGAGAAAGATCGATGTTCTCGCTAAAGTCAAGTCGTTCTTGCGTTATGCAATAGCGTTCCGTTAACGGCCTTTTGCCATGAACTTATGAGCAATACATCGACTATAGACATTTTTGGATTAAAAACTAGCTGTTACTTGCTCCTTCGCACGAATTCGTTTCTTATACCCAATACATACATATGTAACTGGACTTTGCTAGTACGGAACGGGACGGAAAGTTTCGGAAATATTGCATCGTAGAAAATGTAAACGAATGTAATGTCACGGAGCCGCGGACGGGACGGGACGGGAAAAACTTGGTTACTATGTTTAGTACGTCCCATTTTATACAAGTTTCCCAATATAATGTTACAATTATTGTCTATAACACTAGGACGTTAGTGCCGAGTCCCTGTCACGGCGTGTATGCATTAAATTCCCCGTCAATATTTACTAAACCACGTTCCGTCCTCGTCCCGCATAGGAAAAAAATCCCTTACGTATGCATTAGTTAGGCTTTAGTTTATTACTGGAAATAATAACTTCGAAATATAGTTGAGTAGTTACGCGTTAAAGCGTAGCAAACGTATTTACGTTACGTTATCGTATACAAATATCAGAACGTGTATTTTCCGAAGACCCATGGTGTTGAGATATGTAGAAAGATCGTACGCATTAGCTTAAAGTTTTATATAGTCATCTCGAAGGACGAGATGAATATAAGTTACTAAGCCACGGCTTAGCCAAAGCAACGTGCTTAGCGGCGATCTAAGCATCACATTTAGCAAATACATCGCTTAGCATTAGTATTGTGTTTATATTTTTCGAGGACTTAGCACTTTCAGTATGAATTTGACAGCTCGACTTGACAATTTCTTGTTGTCAATTGTCATAGTATACTGAATACGTTCAAATTTATATTTTATTTTGGAGTCATTTAATAAAATTAAGTTCGACGAGAAAATTATGCGAATTCATTTGATAACGAAATAAGATTAATCTGAATAATTAAGCGCCTCCGAATCCCCGTAGAAAAGTAGGTTGTGCTTTAATGTTTATTTAAGTTTGTAGAGTATTGTAATAAGACAAGTCAAAGTCTTACTTTCAGAATAAAGACTAGCAATATAGCTCAACATACTAGATTTCGATACTAGATAAAATAATTAAAGCATCGTCTGATAAATCGGCTAGGCTCTTATTGTTCCTGTTTAAGACTTGTGTTGTCGCTCACATTTCCGGTTAGCCGGAAATGTATGAGTACGGTACTGAAACGTGAAGTTGCGTATATGACTTTAGACAGCAAGAGTCTTTATAAGCACTTTTCAAAGGAAGGAGACTCAGTTTGTACTCCTGTCAACAGTCGTGACAACACCTCTTGAGGCCCGAGCCTTGACTGATTGTTATAAGTAGTCGTATATAGTTTGTACAGTATATTATGTAATGGATATATTAGGCTACAAACTATGTGAGATATCACTTGGTTGCAATAACATAACATATGCACATACATATAATGAATTTCAATCACCAAAAGTATATACAATTTCAAAATCAGTTCCGTTCAAAATTTTGAACATTACGGCGTGCGGAAGCGAACGTCTGAGTGTTTCTCAACACGTTACATAAGCAATTATATTATTACAAAATACTCATTACTAATAAAGAGCATCTAAACGGTTGAGAGACTTCGTAAATAATGGACCGCCCATTCCAGTTCCGCAAACCAGTGATATCCTCATACGCAACTCCAACTTCCATCGAAGATATACGTTGTTAAAATAAGGGCGGATCTACCATTGGGCTCTTTGGGCTGCAGCCCACGGCCCAGCGGACACAGCTGCTCCCAGGCGGCGATCCCAAGGGTTACTTGATAATGAAAAAAGAAAACAATGGCAGAGACCACAA
This sequence comes from Papilio elwesi, assembly GCA_029849275.1. Taxonomy (NCBI): domain Eukaryota; kingdom Metazoa; phylum Arthropoda; class Insecta; order Lepidoptera; family Papilionidae; genus Papilio; species Papilio elwesi. Next base: position 2,190,986 of record CM056707.1, on the reverse strand, counting down.
CTTTTTTTGCACGAATGGGCCAGCTCAACTGGTGACACCACGACCCCACAGAAGACCCCAAAGGCGTGACGAAGAAGTATGCTGCGTTTTGTTTGACGAGTGAGGTGCCGGAGGCCCAATTTTAGTCCCCTACACCTTCCCATCCTTTCCTAATAAGGATAGTACAATAAGGTAAGAAGATTGGACGTGGAGGGGATGAATAGGAAAAGGCACTCTAAGAGATATTGCCTTTTTCTGTCTCTATATCTTCTGTCCCTTTAAGGTAGGCAACGCATCTACGACTCCTTTGATTGTTGCGGATGCTTATGGATTGCGGCCACTTAACATCAGGTGACCCACTTGCTCGATTGTCACCTTCTACCATAAAAAAAACCAATTTGTACTATCACATTTTTTGTTCTAACTAAACTCTCAGATATCTATTTATAACCTCAATTGCTAATGTTAGTTTATATAAGTTGTTGGCATTATGTGTTGGCAAATATCTATTGAATTTAGTAATCCACTTTCTATTATTTATCTGAGATTGTTAAATCGTTGCAAAGTTCGATGAAGTTATAAGTGTGTCACACGCATGTTTAGTTAATTGGCGTTTGTAATAATTCTAACTTGTGTGTTGTGCATGACAGGCATTATAATATAAGGTTTGTAAGAGACGGGATTCTCACGATTACACTTTTTGAGCTCCCGATATTTCGGCACAGTTGCATGCGCCATGTTCACGGGCTGACTGGAGTTAGTGCGAAAAAAATGTTATGGGTAGCCGTATCAATCTATCTTCTTTCTTATTTTGCGACCACTACTACGATTCGAAATCGTTCTCACTGCATGCTAACTCCGCACTCGATATTATTTTTTGTTGTCGACAAAACACAATCACTGTGTCCACACTTGTGCGCGTACTCGAAGTCGGTTGCTGTTCCATTTTATTATATTGGTGACCTGACAGAGCCCTTTGACGTCACAACTGCGTGCTTGGTACAGTCTACAAAATAGTTTACATCGTGTTATTGCACGAGGCTAACGAATGTATGTGCTCTAGCTTTCGGGTGTGAGTCACGTTGTGTCATATGTGAGACATGTTGTCGTACATTGTTAGTACCAAACATTAACTGATTTTATTTTGGGTAACAGATAAGTGCATTTTGTTTACAATTACCCCGGAAAGTTTATTTTTTATTACATTTATCAAGTAGAGGATAACAGATTCAATGACTCTATTAATGTTTGTAATAAATCTAATCGGAAGTGTAATTTATTATTGAAAGTTGGCGTTTTAAGCTACGATCAAGCATCTTACTTAACAATTAATAACTTTACGTTAGTGCTTAACCTGAGTGTTACGAAGAGAGAGCATCCGCGTCGTCTCACGGTCACGCAAACCTCAGTTCAGTTCAGCACAAATTATATATTGTTCGCAATCATTCGTATAACATTTCAGTTAATTTATCTTCTTGTAAATGTAATTCATATAATTTTATTCATATTTATGTTTCCTCGTTAAATAATAATAATAAATCAGTCTCTTTTTATGTTCCCCACTGCACGGACACAAGCCTCCTCTCCGAGAGAGGGAATGTGCCGTAATCCACCACGCTGGCCCGGTGCGGGTTGGTGGATGGGTTAAAGAATAATCATAATAATATAACCTAGCCGTTTTCCCCGGTTTCGTTCGCATTCCTTTCTTATCCCTCGCTGGATTTGTTTGTAATTTGATTCCGCGTATAATAACTTTGAATGACTATAAATATGGGTAGCATGTGTGTTAAAATGTTGGTATTGTCAAAACACATAACATTACCATGGCAACCGATATGGTTCTGGTTTTCTTCATTTACGTGTAATGTGTTTTCCTATTGGAAGCAATTTATTTTCCATATGAAAGGAAAACATAAAAATGCGCGTATATTACGATATATTACGTTATATACGAACACAGCGTTTTGTAAAGAACTTTTGAAATGTGCGATTTGAACAAACTAACATTGTTAGAGGCTGTTTTACAAAGTCCGAGTAAAGTTCCTAATAACTAATTGTCAAATAAATTAGCTGACACATAAAATTTCCCATTAACCACTCTCAAAAGCATTTAAAATGCATTTTTATGCATTATTTTGTGTTGCATGTATACTTTAAATGTATATTGTGTAAAATTTGTAATGATATAATACAAAAAAGCACTTTTAAGAAATCTTTTATTTTTACTTAAAACGAAACGTAAGGCAAATGTCAAAGAAAGAAATAATCTGTCAAAAAAACATAACATCCTTAGCTGCCGAATCAAACCTATAATTTACTTGGCACTTTATTAACCAGCTATGCTTATTTGGAGATTGTGAAACGCCTAAACTAAACTATGACTTTATTCGTCAGATAATTTGCAAGTGGCTTATTCAGGACTTGGACATTGTGAAACAGGCCCGTAAAAGCGAATGACTTCATAGTTGGAATAGACCTAAAAATCCCGCGTAAACAGTTTGTGGCGATGGTGTGGCGTAAAGAGGTTATATAAACGAAATGCTGTGTTGGTTTACTGCGTCGCATCCATTGTACGTTATGGAGTACAACTGAACAATTGTCGCCTTACTTCGGCTATAAGAACGCGGAACAAGGAAAGATGACTTCTATGGGTATAATGGATAGGCTGTGATCGTACGTAAAGAAAAGATCTGATCCATGCAGCCCATACCTTTCCTGCTTGCACATCCCACATTCTTCTGTTTCTTTCATTACTCTGGCCCTAATCTGATCTAATTATTATATATACGTTTTGTTTTCGGCGAAAATGTAACCCATGCCCTTTTTTGTAGAGTACGCTTTAGTGACAAACAAACTCACATTTGCATTTTTAATATTACGATTATTCGTCAATAGGTCGTCATTTCGCAAACCGACAGCCGCAATGCGCGTGCATTGCGTTTACTTTTCTGAATACAAACGTGCGTATTTCGTTTGGATTAGACTAGATAAAAACACGTTATGCAACTTTTATAAATGTTTATTGACTTTTTGTAACTGTTTTTGAACAATTCATTTCGATAGTGAAATTGATGTTACATTATTTTTTCGTGTCGAAAGTTTTGTCAGCGTCGTTTGAGGTCTATAATAATTTAGTGTATATTTCATACGATAATATTCAGGATAGACGGTTTTTTCTTTTTCTAGAACTTTCTATTTGCTAAAAAATGATTTATTTTAATGTACAAAACATTTCCGATTTTTATGTAGACTTTATCTAATTATATATATGTTTGCTTATCGTTTCATATATTCACGGTGGGGGACTGAGGTCAGAAGTTGCTGGCGAAGTACCCACCCTTATTAAGTGGGCACCGAATTCGGGGATCAAAAAACGTAAAAAAATCGCGATAAATCCGTAAAATTAGTTTTATTCTAATGTGTAGTTATAAGAAATCACTACGTAAATTTTATGTAAATAAACTAGATCATATCGTTATATAACGAAATAAATGCATTATAGTCGATACAAAACGGAAGTGTACGGTAATCGTTTGGAATAATTAATAAAAATTATAATATTTAATTACCGTACATTGCTAATAGAGAAGGTCCACGTACAAGGTTTACGTATTCACGAAAATAATTGGCAAAAAAGTCAAAAACATACAGTATGTGCATAATCTTTGCTCATTATTTCAATTTAAATTACTTCTTTAGTCCTTAAATGCAAAACAAATGCTTAATAAGGGTTCCTATTAAAGCTAAGAATAAAAACTGTCACATTTTTTATGTTTTTTTAGGTTGTGATAATATAAAAAAATAATTTATCATTAATTGATATGACATCTATAACAAATACTATGTCATTATAATTGTACCATATTAATTATTACACTTTACAACAGTCCATAATTTCTAGTTTGAACTGACAATATTGGAGCGCATAGAAATATACACTAGAAAAATTTACTGTCTCTTGTACAACACTAAAGTCCTGTATAATATTGATCGCTTACCTATTTAAGAAGATGGCAGTTATCTCGTACGTAAATATCCGACACTGCGAGAAGTCAAACGTACCACATGTTTTCACCAACGAAAGCGACAGCGTGTTTGCCGTACGCGCGTGCACTGCGAGCGCCTGCTAGCTTGCGCCCTCCTACCACTGTTACAAACGTGATCATTACAATTTTTCCTTGCAGCATTGTCGTCAGGTCATTTACTAGATTTCCGTGTCATGCCGTACCTTTGAATGTCATGCATTGTGACCAGTGTCAATAGAATATTGTCAAGTTTATGATCAGTTATGAAATTCTTATATGACAGCATTACGACGAGCATGTACGATTGTAGAAGCGAAAGACGCCTGTGGCTTATGGCCAAAGAATGAAATAATCTTCAAAATATGGAAAAAGGCTAATATAAATAAATTAAATTGTAAAACTGCGTATTACGCAGCTATCCATCCATGGCATTATGACTGTAATTGTGTTAGAGAGAGATTTATTTATTCGCATAAAATATGATAGTCATATAGGGTATAGGTAGGGTATAGGCCTTCACCAGTGTAAGAGCGTTATTGCTTTTGTCTATGGAGTACTTTTCAGTCCTTCCTGATATGACAGTTATACAAACCTATATAAAGAAAGTATAATAAAAATGAACTGATCATATTGTACACAAACGAACGGTGACGGGCGTTCAGTGGGCTTACTAATACATTTAGTAAGTATCACAATTGAGGAATTTGTTCATGGTTTGGTTGGTTTTCGCGAAAAGAGTATTGATTTTTGACAGTAGTAAAGCCCGCAATAACTATATCTATTGCATGAATGGTCTGGGTCTACTTCTGGAATACCTTACAGAAAAGCGTGAAATAGAAGTTTTCTGCGTTTCGTCTTACAAGTGAGGAGCCGGAGGCCTAATTTCAGTCCTTGACCTGGGAAGGGGTGTAATATATGAAGGGAATATTAATTTATACATTTTTTTTCTGTGTATCCTCTCCTCTGTACATTAAGGGATAGGTAAAGCTTCTGCAACTCATTAGCTTCTTGCAGATGTGATTACTTAATATCAGGAATGAAACGCTCGCTCGCTTGCCACCTTGTTCCATAGAAAAAAATCTGATGAGGTGTTGTTAAAAGACTTATGTTACATTAATATCTGTGAAGAAAAATCAGTAATATTTAATAGATCGTACAATTTAGAAAGTGCATTAATCAATTACGCAGTTTGTTGGCAGCGTTGCTTATTGCCATCTGATATAGCCGTCGACTTTTCCTGGTTGGAATAGGCTGCAGGAGTGCCATAGAAAGTGTCGTAATTGGCTTGCAAGTGATCTTGATAGACAAATGTTCATATTTCTCAGATATGTATCTGTAATGAAGTTGCGTGCGAATAATCCCGCAATATCTCTTCACGCTTGTAACTAATATCTGACTTGAATTTCAAATACTTCATTATTCGATTTTGATCCCTTTTCCATAGGCTTTAGGTAATATAGTTCTTTAGCAAATATCATTGCGTAAAATTTTCATACATGTTAAAGTTTTAAAACTTATTAATCAAATGTTGAACGGTATGGTTATGACTGCCGCGATATTTAAAAAGAAAACACGTACACAGATAAATTATAATTTAAATTAAAATCTTTTGTTTACGGAAGCTTGTGACAAACGAGCAAGCGGATCACCTGATATTAAGTGAACGCCATAAGCATCTGCAACAATCTAATGAGTTGCAGATGTGTTGAATACACTAAGTGTAGACTAGAATACAATAGAAAAAGTAAATTTCCTTTTCCCATGCACACCCTCGCCCACTCAAATCCCATTTACTTATTATGAAAGGGTAGGAAGGGGAAGCGGCCTAGATTTGGGCCTCTGGCATCTCACTCATCAGAAGAAACGCAGAATGCTGTGTCTTCTATGAACCTCGTCAGTTTATAAACCGCCTAGGCATATTATAAATTGTCAGGCTAATTGTGAACTAAACGGATTATTTATAATTTTATGTGTCATAGGATAAGGCAATTAGGAACGCTTAAGTTGGAAGATAATTGGTAGGGCCCTAACGGTTTCCTTATGTGTTTTTTTATTCGTTACATTCTATACTCTGCCAAATCTTATGTTATGTCTTGTAATAGTTTTTGTATTTAGCAACATAAAAATTTATCATTGCTGAGTCAGCGCAGACTAAGTAGTGTTGTATAATATTGATTAAATAATTCAGCCGCTTGAATCAACCGCTTACTGCGCTTTGTTACGTAAAGTGCTCTTCTTTATTTTGATCGTGTATAGTAAATCGTAATAAATCAAACGAAAAATATATAAATTGCTGGTAATAACTCAACGAGCTCCTTTGTTTATTGTGCGTACGAGAATAAAGGGTCGGAACAAAAAGCTGGCGCTAGTGTAACCGAGCAACCATGCTGTACGTACCGGTAGTACCTTTTATATCTCGGGAGCTGGTTTATTTTTCGTTTAGTTTAGTTATTTAATTATACTGTATTGGTTTTCAAATTCCCGCTACCGAATTGTAAAACATACCCTACGCACCTTTAAGAGTACTTGTGGCGATCAATGGGGGGCTTGCGTTCAGCAGTGGACGACTATTGGCTGAGAGGAATAGTTGGAGCTTATGGATAAGACAGACCTATGGTGTTGTGGGTGCGATAGCCCGCTTATAGTGATAGTTTAAGGCGTAAGAAATTTATACCCTCATCTGTTATTTGATCGAAACCTAGATTATCTGTAAGACGAGTAGTACATTGATAAAACGCAAGTGATTGCCGAGCTAAATCAGGGGTTCCCATCCCATTGTTAAATCGTAATATCCCAAATTCTTTAAACGCCATTGGCAATTCTAGAGATCAAGTTTATGTGGACGTCAAATCGAACACAAGTATATTAGACTATAAAAATGTGTATAGGCAGCAATAGTTGATGCCTTTTCACGAAAGGTTGAGTGGAGCATAATATATCACAGAATACAGGCGCGGAGAAGATTTTCTGTGTTTCATCTGATGAGTGAGGTGCAGCCACATGGATACCGTTACCCATTAACATACGCAACTAACACAACAACGAATGCGTTGGATTAAGAAGAGGAAAGTCGAAGAGAAAGAGAGTGAAGAGAGGATTAGATTGATTAAGTTATATAACTGTTTTGTCTAAGTGCGATGTCTTTACAATGAAATTATGTTACAGGATACTAGTTAGTAATATTTAATTTATTATCTACATGAGTGATTAAATATCAATATTTTTGGTGCAGGTAAGGACCATATCATGCAGACCTACAGCTAGCGAACGTATGTTCTAGTGGTATAGCTTTTTATATTTCTACTATAGTTGATATATTTTAATCTTACCCATATCCCACGATAACTAAGTGGTTATATGCAGCTAACTATTAAACTCCGGATGTAATCTCGATGTGAACAATTTGATCGTCTCGACAATGCCTAACAATGCACACAATAACCGTTGCGTCAGTGAAAGCAAAAACAAAGTTAAACAGTAAACCACAGACTGCGCCTTCATCCGATGCAGTGCTGTGAAGTTATTGCAGAACCCACTCGACTTCTGTGAGAAATTTTATTGACAGTGTGTTGATTGCTTCCCTGTGAGATAGTGTATAAGATGCTGTACAATCCATCAGACTAGTAATTAATTTTACAACCTTATTCAATTTATTACACTGTTTTATGACCGCAATTGCTTCCGTAGTTGACGCACGTGATACTTATAACTTGATGTCGGTGTATAAAGTTTTACTAATGATAGTTCGTTCTAGTAGTCACTAAAACAAATAGAACTCGTGTTATGTAAACTAAAGTGCCTGAAATGTTTGACTAGGTGGCGTTATTAATCTTGCTAAACTTGGAAAAGCTTCTTATACGGTAACATGTCAATTTATAACTTAGTTTGCGAAAGAAAGACGATAGTAATTGTTTTTGTTCTACTGGAAAGTTCATTCTTATTAATTTTATTAAACGATATAACTTTCGCTCACATTCACAAGAAGCCAAGTGTTTATATTTAAAATATATGTAGAAGAAAACCTATATATTCATTATATTACTACGCAATAACTAAATATAACTACATATAGCCTGTATTAACAATATACCAGTCAACATAGAACTACATAAATAGTCCGTAAATTATAATTAAAGTGACAAGTCCAGCACGCGACCATCGAGCTTGTGTACTCATCTGTACACTGTTTGTAATGTACAGACGCGCTGACAAGTTGGATTTACTACCTCAGTTACGTGTAACGTTTTATAACAATTTCTTTAAGTATTCTGCGGCCGGTTATGTTTAGAAACTATTTGATAACGACTAAGATAGCGCTACGGGTATGCAGGCGTGTTTCCATTGCATGAAACGTTATATTTGAATTTGCACATTGTTATGGTAGTTACAGTACAGTCTTTCAAACTACGCAAGGTCTTTTAATGCAATTTTCATAAATAGTCGGATATAAATTAAATAAAAAATAATAATTAAAGAAAATAGCAGAGAATTTAAAACGTTGGTCGTATTAAACATACACAAACCTTACGAAATAGATCAAAATAATGTATACGGAATATCAAAAAAAGATCCGTGATGACATATCACTTACCTTGGGCGTGGGCCGGGCGCGGCGACTTGTATACGGATACAGTATTAATCCATCATAATCTTCCTGCCCTTTTCCCACTCATGTGGGTTCGGCACAGTATGATTGTAGTCCATACTGTATAGGGTTTACAGTTTCGGGCGCCTGCCTGCCGCCAACCTTCCTCGGGAATATCTTCAAACATTTCATGCACTGTATGATAATCTCTTGCACTATGTAATTTAAATGATTATCTTATGAGTTATTGCAAAATAAAACCTATGCGTGCAAAAATAAAATCAAGCGCGGGTCTCACACTGCCGCGCCCTTTGCTGTCGCACACTGTGCTCAATATGCTTTCAATAAAGGGAAAGAACCGGGAATAACCTAAGCAATCAATAGAGATAACAACATAAATTAATTCTAATGCGGAACGATGTTTGCCGGCCCAGCTAGTTTTATATAAAATTATCATGACTAGAATTTATAAAATCACTTGCCATGGTAGTCGTAATCTTTGTCGCGTACTGTGTGTTATCTTTGAAGTACTTTATAAATATCGAACCTTTATTTACCAAGTTGCACGGCGGATAAACCGCAGGGCTCAGCTTTTCCTATATATTTGCTTATAATGAATAAACTAGCCGTTAACTACAATCCCAGCCCGATGTTAAGTGGTGTGATCAAGTATTATTCATTTCTCAGTCATAAATCTTATTTCTAAGTCATACGTTTCTCAGTCATATTTTTTTGCGTATAATCTACAAAGCAACCTTTACCATTTAGATTACCTTTAACATTATAATACTGTCTGCAATCTGCAAGCACACAGCATACTTACCCACTTCCGCGCAATGCAACTACCCAGGAAATAACACGTTGGCCAAGTCGTTTGTTAGGCTTAACAATTCGTTATTTTTCTATTCATAGAGTACTTTAGATTTAAATTCGACCACAGTGACTATAGACATGGATTCCGAAATAAATTCAGTAAAGTAGTAAAGCTATGTTATGGCAGTTTTTAATACCTTGTCAATTTTGTATTTTAATTTTATAATTCGATGTGACAGAGAGAGGAACTTTCTCCCAATGCGGGCAGACTCTAAAATTACCGCTTTTTGTATCAAACCTTTAATCCAACCGTCTAGCGAGAGCTTCTTAAGATGTCGAAGCTCTTCGTTAACAGTCCGTTCACTGATACGACCACCGGAATAATGGTAGTCGATTTCATACCCCACATGGCGGTCATCTCGTGAGCCAAGTCTAAGTATCAACTTTTCTTTCTCAGCTTTCACGAGATTTTTGTCATGCGGGATAGTGACATCGACCAACATTACACGACTCTCAGATCGGTCTATTATCACAATATCAGGTCTATTGGCAACAAAATTCCTGTCTGTGATAATAGACCGATCCCAGTAGAGCGTGATATGACTATTTTCCAGAACTGGGAATGGCTGGTATTGGCAATACGGTACCTCAGTATCCACAAGGGCATATTTAAGGGCAAGTTATTATTATTACCACGATTATCCTTTTTGAGCTGCCGATATTCGATTGATTTCAAAAAGGGTAATCGTGGTAAGAATCCTGTCTCTTACAAACCTTACATTAACAATCATAATGCTTAAAACCACTATTAAATGGCGTTTATTAAGTTATGCTTGTCTCAATAGTTAAAAAATGCGAGACTTAAAAAATAGGTACGGAGAAAGATTTGTAGATATAGAGGTAGTTTTAGTAGTCGCATTGTACGATCGAGTCGTGCCTAAATACAAGGCATTACGCAAGCCTGAGGTCAGTTTATAATAATACGATGACTGCGCAAATGTGCCAGATATTGTTCTCAAGTGAGGATGCATTTTCCGGTTACGCAACTCGTATGTTGAAACGTCGTCTTTTTTAACTTTATAGTTATGTTTAATAACATGGTTACAGTCAAAGTGTTTGCATAAAGCCATGGTATTGAGTTTAAGAGTATCAAAGCTTGGATGAAATTACATTCTTATTTAGGCTTAGGTTATCTTCGTCAAATTACATTAAATAATTTAAATGTCCTTATTTCAAATCTTTCTTGATGTGTTTAGAGATGATTTTAGAGTTCCTGATGTCTTCAACCAGTGATGTCGGACGGTACTGTGACATGGCCTCTCACTGTAGGCTCCATTAGATGGCTCAAGGTCACTCAAAGGACAATGGGGAGGGCAATGCTCGGAATTTCTCTGTGTGATCGTATCATAAATTATGTTATCTGCAGTATAACTAAAACAACCGAGATTGTCCGAAGTGATGTGGGTCGGAAAGATTGCTCGCAGAACGGATAACCGATAAAGCCGAAAGGAACTCACTCTCAAGTCACTTACAAGTCTAAGCAGAGGCGATCAATGGGAGAGGCCTACGTCCAGCAGTGGACGACTGTAGGCCGAAGAGATGTGCTTTTATTTAATTTTAACCTTGGGATTTAGTTTTAAGGAGTAATTTGTTTCGAAACTGAAATAGTGTATCAATACTTTACTTTTTAGTATTTACTTATGTGCAATTGTTACGTTTACGTAACAACGTTACGGATTATCCTGGCAGTGAAATGAAAACCACTTCCTCGACCATTTCCTCTCACTTTCCACGTTTACGTGTTTCGTTTACTTAAAGTAATAACGTATTCCTTAGATGACATAAACGGTCTGATTCCGTGCCAGACATGCTCAAAAACATAAAATCTGTGACGTCATAGCCGTGTTTATGATCATTATCTTAATGTTATAACTAGTTCATGTTTTGTTTTCTATTGTGCTATTTGAACATTTTTGTCAGTACATGTAAATTAATTTTATTATTATTAATTTATTACAAAAACTACTCGTAGGTCTTGCAATTAAAAATAACGTCTCACCCTTTTAATTCAATAACGGTGTAGAGGCAAATCGATATCGTAGTTGTCATAACGTAAAATATGTATATTCTTGATTATATTCTTATACAGTTTTCATTTCACAGTTAAATTTATTAAGTTGTAAAAATTGCCATCTAGCGACAGTTTTCATAACTATGTTTATAACTACGTACATTTACATAATATTTTTTATATATTTATACGATAGATGGCGCTTTATAGATTAAAATGAAAACGTAACAAATTAATTCCCGTATTTGTATATACCAATTATTCAAGTGTTCCTTTAATACGCTTTTGGATAGATGGCAGTACAATTTTTATAATATAATTTATACTGACCGGGTATAGGCATCACAACCTTATGTGTTGCGGATGCGTTGCGAAACTTTAATACAAACGAGAGGATGAACGGAAAGGAAATTAACAGAAGGATATTTTCTTTTACTTTTTTTTTCTCCCCCATCAAATGCTCTTCCCCTTTCCTCCATGCCTTATTAAAAATGGATGATTTTATACTTAAAGGAAAATAAAATACGGGAAAATACGATATGAAAATATTTTATAAAACAATTATTGTACCATTAAATTGTACTTACATTAAATAATTATAATAATTATTTAATAATAATAATAAATCGAACCTTTTTTAGAATGTTCCCCCCACTGCAGGGACACAGACCTCCTTTCCGTAATCCGTACCGTAATCTACCCCGCCGGTCCGGTGCCAGGGGGGTTGGTGAATATAACATGCCTTCGAATTTTGTGGTTCTAAGACATGCTGGTTTCCTCAAGATGTTTCCGTTTTTGGAGCAGTAGTGATGTAATAAATTGCCCAAAGTAAAGCGCTTGCTGGCTTCGAACCTGCGACCTGCAGTACGGACGTCGGGGCCTAAACCGCTGAGCCACCACTGCTCTCTTTTAATAAATAATTTACAGGTTGGTTAATCTTATAGTTATAAAAATATTTCGTTTCACATTTGTTCTAGAACCATCGTAAGCTCATGAAGTTATTTTGCCTAAAAAAATAGTAGTTTTAGTTACTGAATTGGAAATCATATTAGGATAATGATTTCTTATGCGAGTATCTACACAACGAAATAATGACAGATTGTATGACGTTTATTTAATGATTTTGTTTCCGACGTTTCGAGTACTTTACAGCACTTATATCGGTGGGGACTGACAGTCCCCAATACAATAACATTAAATTAACTTCTATAAAATAATAATAATAATTTTAACGTTTTTGGTACGTACACAGAAGTATCGTTGACTTTTTCTGAGTAAATACGCGGCGCAAATAAACAGTGAACAAGAAAAATTCGAAAAGCATGAAGAAAAATAACTTAGAGCAAAAGACATTAAACATGCTATAAAAGTAAACGTGATGATATCTACTCGGAAGATTGTTTTAAATCAAGTTTATGTAAAGACATACTTCGATATAATGATTCTTAATACAGTCATAATATCCAAGAATTGACTACGAGACTAGAACATGGAACAACCATTGAATCTATTAAATAATTATTAATTACCTAACAGATTTTCAGTAACAAGGTACTTTTGGTTCTTAGCATTTTTGCACAAATCTATGGCATTTTATTTACAAAAATTATACTATCATCTATTTGTACTGCACGACGCGTTCTTATTCAAAAACAATTTTCCTAGTCTAGAAAATTTAGACGTCTTTGCGTTCCTTCTACGTCTTTTCGGTATCCAAGTTTCTTTGATCATGTCGCTGCCTTTTTCTGCAATCATAATTACTGGGGCATTTATATTTCCGTTAGTTATTGAGGGCATAATACTAGCGTCGATAACCCTTAGCCCTTTAACACCGTACACTTGTAATGTGGGATCAACTACGGCCATGGGGTCACTCGATGGACCCATTTTAGCGGTGCACGATAAATGATAGATAGTCATCGTGTATTGCCTAATCATACAATCCCAGTATTCGTCAGTGTATAACGGCAAATGTTTGCAATTCGGTACAGGTCTGTTGTTAAATCTGGCTCCCAGTCGTTTCATAGCTTTAGTCTCCCCAACAGCGACCGCCGCCTTTACACCTTCTCGCAATACTCCAACGTCATCTGGATGCGTCAGATAATTGTGATACATGATCGGATATTCCAGTGGATTTTTCGACCGTAACTTTAAAAACCCTCTACTTTTCGGTCTTAGCATCATTGGGAATATTCCGAACACGTCTTTATTAGTCAAATGACCGAATACTTCATCGTAAAATTCGTCTGTGATACTATGCGCTCTCTTTACCTGAGTGCCGCCGTCCGATGGTATAGACGCTGAAGTCATCATGAATTCCATATCGGGCCAATCATCAGAAGCATTGGCGTATTTTGTATTAATAAATGCGACTACTTCTAATCCAATGCTCGAAGTCAGAGGGCCGTCCTCAGTTATAGCATAACGTAAAGCCGAATTGATATTTACAAGCCTGCTCATTATCAAGCTGATTGGATAATCGATTTCAAAGACCAGTCCACCGACAGCGATGTGATCTTGTAAGTTTCTACCGACCCCAGGAGAATCTTGTATAACATCGATACCGACTTCTGCTAAATGCTGAGCTGGTCCAACACCCGACAGCATAAGTAGCTGTGGGGAGGCAATAGCTCCAGCTGCGAGAATAACTTCTCGTTTGGCGTATACTATTTGCTTCTGTTGGTCTTTAATAAATTGGACACCGTATGCGCGTTTTTCGTCTTTGTCTATTAGGACTTTGGTGACATGGGAGAATAAAGATACGTGGAGATTTTGTCGTAACCGGACGGGTCGGAGAAATGCCTTTGCCGTGGAGCATCTGGTGGCCCGTCTCATGGTGAACTGATACCATGCGTATCCGGTCTGCTGTTCACCGTTCACGTCCACGATGTCGTAGCCCATTTCTTCTCCTGCTTGGAGAAAGGCGGCTCCTATCGGGGTGTTGTATGGCGAATCTTGTACTGTTAAGTAACCACCTGTAAACACATATAAAATATTGTCATTGCTTATATTATAAAGAAAATATATTTGCTTGTTTGTAATGAGGTAAACTGTGAATCCACTGAATCAATAGGCATAATTCATTTTGTATTGTCATTAATAACGATTTAAAACCGAGATATAACAGGTTTAATTTTATTTTTCATCACCAATTTGATTTTAACAAAAGAAATGAGAGATGCATGCTTATTAATATTTAACAGATAGCCGTTGTTGTAATGTTGAAGTCCAGACGGTAGTTTAAGCAGTTATAAAGGCATAATTATATAACTAAATCACCCATTCGCCACACGAATTGCAGCCACATTAAGAACGCTAGAAATGATGTGATAGAGATGTTTCCGTGTTTAAATTGTGTGGGCTAACTTTAAGCCATAATGTACAAGTATCATAGTGAACTTTACATCTACACAATATGTGTAACTATTACACAATTTATTTATGTATGGGATTTTGTAGATACTGATATATTTTACATTTTTACTTCGTTCAGACACTTAGGACGTGTCTGTATCATGTTTCCTAATGATCTCTCGGTCTTGGGTCCTCTTAGAACCAGACTTATATCAAATTATGGAACTAATTAAATTGAAATGTATTGCTTTAGTCAATTAAAAAATAAATCTAAACCATTAGGTTATTTGCCCTTCTTCGAATATATCTTTTTTATTTGTTAATACTCTATTTATAGCATTTTATGTATAACAGTCGCAATTATAAACCAAGCGATTAGTGCTATCTGAATCTAAAGTTTTATTTATATAATGTATACTTAACAGATTGACCTCACCTACACCATGGTGTCTCTTATCCCTAGCCAGATAAGGGTTCCTTTGATCTTCGGATTTTTTGAAATAAGGTAGTACATCTTCGTACCCCCATCCAGGGTTGCCGTAGGACTCCCACTGGTCGAAGTCCCGCTTATTGCCGCGGATGTACAGCATCGTGTTGAGCACGGAAGAGCCGCCGAGCACCTTGCCTTTAGTCCAACTGCAGCGCTTGTCCTTCATCGCCTGGCATGCGGAGTCTTGAGGCTGCGTCCTGAAATACAGGGTGTTGTAGATTTAGAACAATAGTAGATCTGGTCCAGTTTATGTAACTGTTACTAATATTTTCTTAATTTGTTGTTTATTTGAAAACAAAATTAATAACGTTATTTTTTACATAGTCGAAAAATAAAGTAGCTTTCGCTACGCAACCGCCCACCTTCCATGACCCTTATTAATACACTTGATAAAGATCGTAAACGACATCTTACGTATTGAATTGGACATGATTCGTGTTTTACACAAACAGCTGGAACCAAACAGAAACCGTAGAGTAATAACTAGGTTATGTATGTAGCTCTGGTATAGCTAGATACCTATATTAACAGTTGGCCATGACATCGTTTCCTGTTATTCATAGTCTATCTATACTAACCTAACCAAACACAATACTAACGCTTTTAGATTCTTCGTACTCTTTTTATTCGTGTAAAGTTTGATTGAGAGATTATTCATTCAAATTCAACTCACCGGTATTTCCAATCGAGTTTACTTTTATGAAGATATAAAGAGAGCAGAGGAACGTCACTAATATCCGTCTCGTGGCCACCCGCCTCCAGTAGCAGAACATTCCAGCCTTCGATTTCTGATAGTCTATTCGCCAGAACCGTCCCAGCCGAACCTCCACCGACTATCACGAAGTCGTACTCCTCTCTGAGGTACTTCTGGTTGAATGGTCTGTTCTCGGGGTCGAGGAGGTCGTAGTTGAAGTATGCCATGGCAGCTAGCATGGCGGGGATGAAAGTCAGCTTGCTAATCCCACTTATGGTGAGCGCGGACTTAGCAGCCGCCGCGGCCGCCGTCAATACACTCATGGTTAATTGTATTGCATATCTTCACCTGGAATTAGAAACAATAGTTGTTAACCTCAAATTCGAACCTCTTGGACTCATCGGCCATTAGCTATTTTTTAAGCAGAAGAAGGAGACTAAAGAGCATTCAGTTCACCCGAGATAGCAAGTGACTGCTACCCATAGGCATCTGCAACAAGGTAATGAGATGCATATGCGTTACCGACCTTTACTGCACAGAAGAGTAATGGATAAGCAGGAATAAGAATATTTATTTTTCCTCCCCATTCCATTCTCTTCCCCTTACCATCCTTACCTTCCCTTTCCTTATTAGAAAGGGATGGGAAAGGAAAGATGAGTAGGAATAGGCCTCCGGCGCCTCACTCATCGGTTTGAATGCAGAATACTTCAAGCCTGTCTTGTGTTAGCTCATGGTATTTCACCTAACTGACGTTGTTGTTGCTGGATCTAGTACTAGTGAAGTTCTACAAGCAATGTCTACCGCAGAAATATTTACCAGATTTTTTCCTTACTCCGATATCATTCGACAGTGACACACAGACACAATTTAATACATACATTGAATAAACTTCGTTCAAGTGCAGTGAATTGTAAAACATATATATACACATCTTCCTACAACACCCGAGTAGTTTCGATGTATTAATTTTAAGGATTTTAAGGAAATATATTTATTTACACAAGTGATTGTGCAATTTTATTGCGACAATTTAATAATTATTAAAATTAGATAATTTGCTAATTAGCAATTAGGTCATTGAATTTCTAATATTAGTTTCTAATTAGCGCTTTAGTCATCATCAGTCATGTTATTTAATTGTACTACATATTGTCGGTGACAGCTGCACTCGAAACATGTACTTATGAATTCACTAATCAACATAGATTAACTGTTGTGCTTTTTGTATTACACGCTAACTGCTTACTTACAATGCATTTTATTAATAAGATATTACCTTGAAAGGTAAAGACTGCTGCTTACGGTCACGAGCCTTTTTTGTGTGGAAAATATTGACTTTGACATTTAAATATAGATAAAGATATATCTTATCATATCGAAACCCAATCGTAGTATAGGGGGCGCTGAATGCGAACTTATATTGCCAGTTCGGAGACGCATCAAACTTTACAATTTCAAAATTAACAGTGGTAGAGCCCGCAACATCTCTTGCACGAATGGGCCGGCTCGATCGGTGAAATACCACGACCTCACAGAAAACAGTAGAAGTACTCTGCGTTTCGTCTGATGAGTGAGGTGCCGGAGGCCTAATTTCAGTCCTCTTCGCCTTTCCAGGATAGGATGGAAAGGAAAGAGGATTGGATGGGGAGGGGGTTAACGGGGAAAAGGAAATATCCTTTTTCCTGTCTATGCCATCCTCTGTCCATTAAAGGTAGCATCTGCAACACATTTGCCTGTTGCAGATGTCTATGGGCCGCGTTCACTTAATAGCAAGTGATCCGCTTGCTCGTTTGCCACCTTCTCACATAAAAAAGACGGACAATATTAGATACTCGTATCCTACTAAAATGTATATATATGTGTACTGTAATGCCGATTGGAAATCCTTTGCCTAACTGCTGGGGGAAAAACATCTTTCTCTTCTTATCTCATCTCTCACTCATCAAATCTTAAACAAACATTACTTCTAGTTCTTCTTGCAAACGATTTGACGTCTTCTCCCCGAAGACGCTTCTGTTATATTGAAGGAAATATTCTACTTTAATAAACCAAATAATTATATCTTACAGCAATTGAAATTGAAAGATTGAGGCAGAGTTAAGGTTAACCTGTCAGCACTCTGAACAAAAAGCTTGACCAAATGCCTGCTCAGTGCAAGGTTGTGGCCTCACACTAATCCGTGACTTGTAAAGTGCAGTAGATCAACCGTAATTACCTGTTCTGGATTCTATACCAATAACAAACATTTGTGTGTTGGACAAATATTTGTGATATACAATGAATGTTTGCGCATAACAGACATTATATAACGTGCCCCAAATATTGCATAGTAAAATATAATTTGTCAACTTTATTCAATTTAATATAAAGCAAGTTGTTATGTGCATGCAGGTATATTGTACTATCTTTATTTTTTATTATTTATTATTATTTTTATTTTATTTTATTCTGTTAGACTCGACTAAGAAGTACTAGGAGAACAGATTATGGGCGTGAAGTCAGCAGTATATTGTGCGAGGTATTTATGTTACCGTCAGATTGTAAACTATGTCTTTTTATAATCTCACTAGCCAAGTTAATAAACTGACGGCAAATCAGAACGAATCATTGACATTTTGACGTGTTATTTCTCGATAGTTTATGTCTAAGTCAAATCAGTCAATTTACGTATATGACCAGTGAGATAATAAACCGACGAAGTTAACAATCTACCGGTGACATCTATTTATTTGCGTTTCGTCTTAGACATATTTACAATAAGCCTGATTCTCATTTCATCATCTTGTTTCTCCTCTGTTCCCCATATTCTTATTAACTTGCCTTCTCTTTCATACACAAGGGCTGGCAAGGCATCCGTCTCTCTTCTAATTGCCCATGATTTCCTCGGCTTGCCCTCTCCCAGTATAATACAATCGTTATCTGCTTTTGACTTAACTACTTAGGTAGCCAATGTCGCGGTAGGTAAAGATAAATAATATTCTAAGCTATTGCATCTAGCGATCACATCGCCACTGTGATACTGGCTTACTCCGGCTAGGATAATTAAATACCAGTTATTGAATGATATTTACAATTGACCTGCACGTTTCGTGCCTTTCCTTTCTTTAAGGAAACTAATTACTACCTAAATATTACTAGTCAATTACAAGGATGTATGTAACTGACCAGTATGTGTACGTTGATGTATGGATGTAGAAGCGAGAGGTGTGCCAGGTTCGCGCCAATTGGAAATCCGTAATCTTTATTTTTTTATTTTTTTTATTTATTTAGTACATCTACATCATATATATCACACTAACCATTAACTATAACTAACATAGAATTAAGTCTTATATATATGAAAACAACGGTGTACATAACATTTATGAAAGTACAACTTTAGTGATTTACAGTTTCCTTGAAAAGATTAATTTATTATTAAACAAGTCTAAGTTATTTGAGTTATCGAGCTCAGCTATTCTATTGTATTCTCTACAAATCCTGTTGAGAGGCGACTGCTGGCCGAGGTTTGTTCTGGAGTTGTTGACGTAGAACACTTTATTGTTTCTGTTTTTGCGTTTGTTTGGTCTCTCAAGTAGCTGCTTGAGCTTTACCGTGGAGTATTTTATGTAAGAAGCATGTGTCCAGGACTCGTCTTCTTGTTCTAAGAGAGATCATGTTAAAATGTCTTTGATTGTATGGACTCCGATGCGAAAACCCAGTTGCATGAAATGCCAAGTGGCGTGAGGGTACGTTGAATACTCTCAACTTGTTGCGACTGTACCGCGTAAAACGGGTTCCAAGCAACACTCGCGTATTCGAGATGAAACGCACGAAAGTGTTATAAAGCATCAGTTTTGTTTGAAGAAGTTTAAAGTCTTTGGTGTTCCGTCTTACAAACCCAAGAGCCTTAGCGGCTTTATTTACTAAATAATTGGTATGCGACGTAAATTTTAATTTACGGTCAATTATAACACCAAGGTCACGAACTTCTAAATTTTTTTTTATATTACAAAGTTGGAAACGAGAATCCGCCCCTGGAAATAAGTACCGCTACCCATAGGCATCCGCAACAAGCTAATGAGTTGCAGATGCGTTGCCTACCTTCATGGACGAAGAAGGGAACAAACAGAAAAAAGGATAATTCCATTCCCTGTCCATCCCCTCCTCATCCGTCAAATCCTCTTCCTCTTCCCATCCTTTCCTTATTAGAAAAGGGTAGGAGGGGGAAGAGGACTACAATTAGGCCTCCGGCACGTCACTCATCAGACGAAACGCAGAATACTTCTACTTCACGCCTGTCTTCTGTGACGTCGTGGTATTTCACCGGTCGAGCCGGCCCATTCGTGCAAAAGATGTTGTTATTGCGGGCTCTACCACTGTGAACATTTGTTATTATATATAATCTTTGCCTACCTCACTGGGTTACGAGCGTGTGTTGCTATTTTTATTATAACCTTTTTATTGTGTATGGAGCTCTTTACACGTATTTTCAATTTCTATTCTTTACTCAACTTGGGGATCGTCAATACATTTTTCGCGTATCATATTCATTTCATAGTAATATTTTATTTTGTAATAACATAAATACTTGTCTGGATCAAAGGCGGCCTTTTTTCAATGGAATCAAGTTAAGATATTACTTTCATTTAAGTAATATATCTTTTATGTAACATACTATGCAGTAGGTATGTTGGCATGTATGTTATACCCAGTCGTAGTAATTATATATTGCAGACAGCTTGGATTTATTAAGAGACATGTTTTAGAATAGGAGCGGTAAGTTTTTTATTTTACGTAATATTTATAAAGTGGGACAGACCGTTTCAAAACAACATCGTATATAGGTTTTTAAATAAAATATTACACTATTGCATCGTCAAATATTTATGTGATAGGCTGTGGTAGACGTAATTTAATATCGTGACAGGTGACCATCCTATCGCAGTCGTAGTGTCCAAGACGAAAAAAAAATACTTAAGGCCTCAAACTAATATCAAAATGTTTGTGCATTGTTCGTTCGTGTTCGTCTTCACTTCTTAATGAGTCCACAGATCATAATGAAATTTTGCCACATATTTTCAGGGATACAGTAAATGAGATAGGCTGCTAACTTGTAAGAAAACTGTTCTAGAGGGATAGAAAAAAATCGTTTCATTACTGTATCTTACATCTGCTTAATAAGCATGTAAGAACATCAACGCAAACGAATCCGTGGATGACAGCAAGTGAATTTATAGCGTTACTTAATTAAACTTAACTTTTTGAAGGAACGGATTTACCTATCGCAATAAATAACTGCTAATGTATGGCAACATGTACTATGGTAGCCGCAAAGTTGTCGTTGCGTCACCGCAATGGGTGTTGCGCACTGCGTCCAAGAATACGTGGCCTTTGGCCCATCTAGGAACTATTGAAGGTCATATTGTGCTAATTTCTATTGCAACGAGCAGATGATCAGAATATAATTAAAATGTTTGTTAATTTCTATCAATATAGTGGAACCTGCCTTACTAACTGACACAGTCGAAACTTTTAAATGTGACAAGTGTTGAGTCTACATACAAGTTTCGAAAATTGGACCGCCAGATTACAAGACACATATTCACTGAGCCATTACTATAAATATACAATTGCAAAATAGTATATTGCTTTTATAAAATTAATAATAAAACATTTGTCACATTGTATTATGCAGTTAATGACATTGAAGTTTTATTGCGCGAACATGTACGTTATCTTAGCTTTTAAATTAGCTGAGATTATTTAAAAAGTTGACCTTACACATTTATTCAAGGTTAAAAGAATGGCTAAAGAATTTCTTGTATGAATACACATCCAAAAATAAGGGTAATAAAATTAACAAACTTTTTAACAACTCTTGTTTAATTCTATTTTGAGTTTAGACTTCACAAAAAGAACATTATGTACTAAACGATGTTGTAGAAGCTATTTTAATGTATTAAATAACGGGTAAGGCGATATGAGAGAACAATTCATGAATAATATCTGTGATATGTCAGAAACTAAAACCTTAGGTTAGGCTTACAGTTTTCCTTAATGACGTATCACATGTCGACAAGATAGGTGACGGAAAAAACGCAGTCTACGCTTGCATGGGCACGTAAACAGTACATCGATATGAGCTGAATGTGTATTAAACTGTTGGTGTACAATCGTAAGAGGCGTAAATAGAAAGTGCTGAGGCTTCCCTTACGCAATGTTTTGTAACATAGTGAAGATTGTGTCATGATAATGTAGTAAAGATGACCTTGAGTTACGATGACATGGTTGTATGTGGATATATTTTATAACTTCTTTTAAAAAGCTCAGATTGTACCTTTTTAAATTTAACCCTTCACAATACCATCTATCAAAGCTAATTTTTCATAATCATGCTTTATTGACTTTTTAATTCCGGCTTACACCTCGCATACTCATATATATGGCATTCATTCAATTATCATGCTTTTATTGGACACATACTCTCGCTTTGATACATTAAATGGATACCGTTCCGGGTCTATTCTTCGACAAATATTTACACAATATATAAATAACGATTAACCTACTTTAGCTTCGTAATAAAGCACAAGATATGTGCACATAGCACATATAAATATGTTTTCCTACGATATTATTTCCTGATAAACATCGTAATGATTTCATTGTTCATGTGACGAACATTTACGAATTACAAAAAAGGTTGTAATAATAAAACGGTGCACCAACTTACACTTCGCATGAGATGATATTTTTGTCGTTGTCACAATAACTAAATGAACTGACCTTTAAGACTTTTCTCATGTAAAAAAAATGTTTTTTTGCTTGTCTGTCACTCTTCAAAAAAAATATCAGATATCTAATTCGAATTGCCCTAGTATAGACAAGGATATCCACTGGCTTAATGGATTTTAAACTCATCGCATTACTAGAGCGGAGCTAAAGCGACCCATACAGAATGCCTTAATTTCAATGCATCCTTTACATTAACAAATACTGTATTGAGTTTCCACATAAAATAAATTAAGGTATGCATGATATTTTTCCACGGGTCTTATGGAACCTATGTGTTATTACAGTAACGTGTGAATTAGGTCGCCGCGGTGGTGTGTATTGTCGGCAACGCTTAATTAATTGGTTTCTACATCAATCGGTTCACGATACAATCGACTCTGGAAAAACTTGTGATAGAATAGAGCTAACAGCTCCACAATTAGAGAAATTCCTTGCGAAACTGACAGTGACTATGTATGTTACTTTATATATTTGGACCTAACTAGGACCGGACCACGAGTTTGTGGGGTCCTGTGCTAATAGTACTTGGGAGTTTCCATAAACAGAGCCAGTCAGGGTTGTCGACAGAAGTGAGAACTTAAAACAGGTAGAAAGGCGAAGGCTTTGAATCATCAATTTATTTTTGTATTCAATTTTGATTTTTATTCTTAATATCAAGTATTCAACATGCCTAATCTAGTCAAGCAGTTTATTGTGTATTTTACAGTCTAGATATAAGGTTCATGTTACTTTGATAAGGTTTTTTTTAATAAACGGTTATTTTTATTAGCAAATTTAATGAGCCGAGGCCGCCCGTTACAAGAACCCGTAAGTTTTTCCCCTGCCAAAAATCACTCACAAAACGGACACAATTTTATATGTCAACTTTAATATCCAATTTTGTTGTTGTTGGACCCTCATTTGTTTCTCTAAACCATTTTATTATCTAATATTATTTATATTTAAAAGTAAAACAAATTCAATTTCCATACAGATCCAAATGATTGAATTGTTTGCGTACTATAGTGTAATGGTGAATATTAATCGAGCTGCACCATTGTCGCAATGTGCACAATAATTACTGTATCATTAAAATTCAACGTTTAAACTTAAACCTAAAAACCCACTTGATACTCGCTGCTTTGTCCGTGACTTACATTTCTTAATCAAGATAATAACGTATTTCTTCGTTAAATTTCTGGAAATCCTTGCAGATTTCGACGTTTCGTAATCGATTTGGCTTCATATTGTGTTTGTTACTTATACCTTAAAACATATTAGTTTTATATTATATGCAGCTTCGCACGCATTCGTTTATATTCCTCGCTGGAAACTTTTGTAACGTGGAACTCGGAATTTATGTAAATATCGAAAAGTTGTTATTAGTTGTCGTGGTAAGCTGTATTGTCGTGTCATACATTACCATGACAAACTATTTAAGGATCCCTAGGGAAGTTTTTTTTTCGAAATAAAAACACCAGTCTCAGAAGACTATACGTGTGCCATATATAGGTCTGGTTTCTTCTTTGTCGGCAGCTCATAGCATCTCAACTAATTATCCTATTATATACATTACGCGGAAAGTTGGGCACCGGCACTTTGACTTTCATATTAACTATCTTTCATGGCATTCTGGGAGGAAGTGAAGTGGATAAATTACATAAAAGACACTATCGAATCATATAATTAATTGTTTTTTAAAAAACAACGAAACCATTATGAAATTAAGTTACCTCCTTGAACTTATTAAGTGGAGTGAACGCATACAAACTTAAACCATCTCGAAACGCAAGTTGCAACGTCCCTCTTCAAACCACAACCAGGTCAGCAGTGAAACCACCATCCTCAAAGATACAAGATACGAAGTGTGTAATTTACATACAATTCTTAGCAAATCTTAGCTTTGCTTAAATTAAAAATCTGTTACTCATCGAGTGGATTTAAATCAGTGACAAGAACCCTTCAGGTCCCAGGAACAGGAACCCCCTTCAGGTCATGCTTTGGAATATATGTAAAAAAGTAGAATATAAACAGCGTGCTCAATAGCAAAAATTAATGCCATAAATATTAATGTCTCTTTTTTATATCTACACTATATTTATTATTATAAAGAGGAAAGATTTGTACTTTTGTATGCTTGTAACGAATAAAATAAAACATACTGGCTGGTTTTAAAACTACTATAATACTGTATAGGCTATATTTATAAATAGAAAAAACAGAAAATTATGTTTTTTTTATATAAACGCGCCACAAGCAGTGACCAACATTACCACGCAACAACTATATCTGCAACGCAACTCACTCACTATTGACTTTTGAATAAATGTTAACCATTTTAACTTTTATAAGACGGTAACATTTATTAGTTTTTTTACTGATAAATGTTTACCGTTTTATTATACTATATTACCGGTACTACCTTTTAAGTCGGTCACTAATTTTTGAAATATTTGAATACCAGTAATACATTCTTATTCTTACAATCGATTCAACAATGGTAGAGGCTGCAGTAGCAGCGTCTGTAAGACGAACGGGTCTTTTCGACTGGTAAAGCACCACGACCTCACAGGAGACAGGCTTGATATAGACGTATTCTTCTGCGTTTTGACTGATGAGTGAGGTGCCGGACGGCCAATTTCAATCCTTTCTTAATTTCCTACCTATCTCTATCTATCAGAATCCGAAATAAAGATAGGTGATGCATCTGCAACTTATCCGCTTGTTGTGGATGCCTCTGGCTGGCGGTAGTAACATAACAGGTGAACTTTGAAAATGAAGCAGCACACAGATGTGGTTTATAAATATGAGGTGGGATTGAATAGTTTAATACTTAATAGTACTTGTATTAACTTAAACACATTGAATAACTGTGTCAAATACTTAACACAATCATAACAAACAAACAACGACTAGCTTCGTAATACAGTCAGTGTAACAAGTTCAATTGAGTAAAAGAAAACAAATCCGATGGTGAATTCGATGACGTAAGATCAATCGTGCCGAGATCGAAGCGGACCCACTTTCGTTTAACGTTTCAACGAGAGAACTGGGTGTGTGCAACAACGATTATGATGTATATTATATTATTTTATATTGTTATATTAATTAAATTTGAAAGGCAGGGAAGGGGCCTTGGCTTATATTGTGAATGTGAGGGGGAGCGAAGTGAACCCTTGTCGAACTTAATAAGATTAAATAAAGTAACATACTGAAGAAATAAATAGTATGAATAAATATAATAACGGCGTTCACGTCCGTAACCCAGAGGTGTAGGCAGAGAGCATGGGTTTCGATCTGGCGGAATCCTTACGCGTCGGTTACGGTAAGCGTAATCTGATCGGTATAAGTTCACCTGGGACCTCGCCTGCCAACGCTGTCGCTTTTGCAACATAAATTTGTTTCCTTACTCTCCCTTCATTCATAAATATACTCAAGCAGCAAATAATCCAAACAACACATAAAAATAAAGTAACAGTAAACGTACTATTTGCAATCTGAAGTCGGAACTATTCTTACGTAGAAAACATAGATAAGAAATAAAGGTGAATCATAAAATCAAGAATGTAAACTAAATCAAACTTACTTTACCCTTTTCATTTTGCTTTTCGTTTCTTAATGTTCCTTTAATTCCGAATAGCAACAGTCGGTTGTTAAGAATATAATGGAGTATAATTATTCTGCTCTCATTGCGGAGAGCTTATCGCACGCGAGCCTTTATTATGTTTACAGTTATGTAAGATATCTATTTTATTATCTAACATTATGCAAATCTCATTCACGTTCCTCTTGTTTTTAATTAGAAATTAAAACAAAATTCATATTTGCAGCCAGCCCTGATGTCGAGGACCAGGTGTTTCAGGATAACTTGACTGTAACACGTTAAAAAAAATAAGAAAGCCTTTACGCCTGGATAATTCAGCTTTGTAATGGTAAAAGAAATATTAAAATACGTTCAGTAGTTTGCCTGTTACAAACACACACACATTTCTTTTGTTGTTATATTATAGTATAAATAGATGTCGCGTTTTTAACTTGGTAAGTAACACTTAACAACATTATAAATCTTAAGCGGCACTAACACACAACATTTTTAACCTAACTGTAGTAGATGGATAGTATTTATTCGTACGTAAAAATTGATCTATCGATACAAATGTAATTTGCATTAACCGAACGAAACTCCAGTCCCGAACTAAACCGGAAGCCTCTAAATATTATTAAACATACATTCTAGCCTTCAGAACGCGTTTAGTTTACGATCAACTGGTACACAAGAGTCATTCGAGAAATGACATAACGCTCTCGCCTCTCTTTCACAAGGTTGGCAGTGGCTTGTACTTTAATACTCCACATCTCGAGCTTACTTGTCAGTTTTGTAAATAATTAGAGGAATACTTCATAATTCATTTAAATTATCAAACAAAAAACTTGAAAGCCTGAAATACGATTGTTAACTTTATATACTTAAGTAAACACTTGTAAGTAAGTACAAAAATATTTAAATGTCTCGAAGAAAATCAAGTATTGACATGGTATTCGTTACATTCTTAGCTTTATTGTAAGGTGATTGAAGTATTAATCTACCAGCTACCGGCATTTTATTTAAAAAAAGAAATCTTAAATAGAATAAACCGACTATAAAATTGTATTAATTTGCACCTAAACGCAGATTTAGGATCAAAATCTGGATAGCGAATAGAAGATTTTCCAAAATTTGGGGACGATACAACTTTGGCAAAGAGTTGAATATACGACCTCGTTCATCATTCACGATCCAAGTTGATCGATCCAATAGTAGATAACTTTTAAAAGCACTTCAAATAGCTTGCGAGTAAACCAAAAATTGTAACCTAAATCTCTTTCATTCTCTCATATAACTGAAAGCATTGTTGATATTTAAATTGAATGAATAATTACTTACAGATAACACATTGAATAGTCCACACTGAGTCACACTGCACGCAATAAGTTACCACGTTATCCGATACCCCAGTCGAAACGCGCAGCGCGGGCGCGAGGCGAGACCATACTGTGTGGCCCCCTGTCGTCTTGAGCAATGCTAGTGGTGAACGGTCAATGTTAACAGGCGTACTAATGGCACCTAATTACACTTGCTTCACCAGGATTACCTTAAATGTGGAACCCATGGAATGTACATTCGATCTGGTTGTCATATTATATTGTTAATTCTAACTTTAACTTGATACATTGTTACCATGTTTGATAGTAAATGTAAGCAATTTGAAGTGGCACAATTAAAATGATTCAGCAGTAAAATAATTTCGAAGATACTTAAAGTCCACTTAAAGAGAATGTAGCAGTAAGATTGCCAATCAGAAATGGGATACACAATTTGTTTAAAGAAGTACTTAACAAGTCTAACATTTACACGTCTGAAAAACACGATTATAAAAAAAGAAAAATTAGTGTACGTCGCTTAAAAACACCACAGAAGCGGAGATTATGCGATAACAGATTATACATACCAAAGTAATTTCAATTGGGATCAACTTAACGCAGACATCTAGTCGACTCGTAAGCCGAAAAGGTACGAGCCTCGAGGCTGTCCTCATCGCTCGGGCTTAATTGCAGGTGGCTACTGCTCCCTCGGTCCTGGATACCGCCACTGTGGATTTATAGGGCATATAAAGACGTTTTCGCTTAATTGGAATTAGAAGTAATATTTGAAATACAGAGCTTTTTGAGAGATTTAGCAGTGAGGGGTTATTAAACGAGCGTATGCTTATTATTATTCTCGACGCTTCAAATATTTTATAACACTTTTACCTTTATTGGCAGAGAGATTTGCTATTGTAACTTATTTTGTCATCGCTAAGTGGGACAATATTAAAGTGTTTGGTGGTCATCTTTAGAATCTTTGGATTAGATCTTATACTTATACGGATATACATACATGTATGTGTGTATGCCTGTCGCTGGGTCATTGTCTTTTAATGCGGTGTGTACTACACACCGAAATGTATCTAAAGTTGCTGGACATAGAGTTATATGTTACTTGTACGAGTACCTATAATTGGCGACCTAATGCCAGACAGATATTTTCCAGGCTTCACAATGTTACTATCGTTTCTTAACAGCTTATAAACTTACCAAGAAGCCGTCAAAATGTAAAATAATATTTTTCTTGCGTTATTACTATAAAGTTTAAGTTAGAATGGAAGCTAATTACATGTTAGATTTGTTACTATATAACCGTGGATTTACACTGCCGAGTACATTCACGTAAAACCTATTGTAATCTTAATTTTTCCAGAGAGAAAACTTGTATCGCGACACGATTTGACGCCAGTGGAAAGCCACGGTAAATGTTTCTTTGATGAACATCTTAAAAAGTATAGCTTTGTTGCGTTCGATATAATACGTCAAATAGTCAATGATTCGTTCAGTTTTCTGTTAGTTCATAATATGTCTAGTATTCTATAGTCTAGTATAGTATATATATTCTGAAATTAATAAATTAAAAACATGAGGCGAGGATCATTATGCGACAATATTTGGTGGCTACGATAAAAGACATGTTTGGCAAAAATCAATCAAAGCGGTGATTCCAATTGGTGGTTAAGGTTACATAATAATCGATTTAGAAGTTAGAGAGGTTACGATAGAGTTGCGGAAGAGATCACGGACGTGCTCTCGATAGCCGCTTCTTCAATTTCTATATACTCTTACATGAACATTGCTTACGGGAATTCTTAATATATTTTTTATATCAACAATTGAAGTTTTTATATAGAAGAAATAATGTGTTTCAACATGACAAGAAGTATATATACGTGTTCGATGTTCGTCAGTTGTAATATTCTAGCAGTTACACATAAATCTTTTTTACGAATGCATAATTCTAAGGGTGCGTCCAGATACAGTGGTAGAGCCCGCAACAACAACATCTGTTACACGAATTGGCCAGCTCGACCGGTGAAATACCACGACCGCACAGAAAACAGGCGTGAAGTAGAAGTACTCTGCGTTTCGTCTGATGAGTGAGGTGCCGGAGGCCTAATTTTAGTCCTCTTCCCCTTATGAGGAAAGGGTGGCTTTCCTCATAAGGCTAGGACGGGAAGGGGAAGAGGATAGGATGGGGAGGGGGTTAACGGGGGAAAGGAATTATCCTTTTTCCTGTCTATGCCCTCCCTTGTGCTTTAAAGGTAGGCAACGCATCTGCAACGCATTTGTCTGTTGCGAATGTTCATGGGCGGCGCTCATTTGACATCAAGTGATCCGCTTGCTCGTTTGCCACCTCCTCACATAAAAAAAAAAAAAAAAAAAAAAAAAAAAGATCTGGCGATTTTGCTGCGAATGTGCAGCTCGTGAGACGTTCGCGTACTACGCACGCGCGCAGCTGCTGCATGAGTTGCGCTAAAGAGGTGCACCTAACAATTGCAACAACTGCGTGCTTGTGGCGTGCGCGCAAATCGCGCACGGCTCGCGAGCAAATTCTGGCGAAGATCTTGCATCTGGATGCACCCTCAGAGTAATGTCTTACAGAGGTTCTTTATTTTGAATTGTTAATGAAATATTTTACTAAAATGAAACTATTTACTTTAAATTTAATTTTATTTAAAAACCACATTTAAATTGTCGTTAATTTGAATATTAATTAATTTTATAATAATTAATAATTGAATAATATTTTTGCCACCTCTTGTATTTATAAAAGCCGTGTGGGGTCACACATGTTTCCTCAAAGCCATTCAACTTTCAATAGAATTGTGTATGCAATATTAATTGTACAATTTATTTACAATTATGTAAGTTTATGGGTTGGGAGTTCATCTAAAACAGACGAGAAATGTTAAAATATATCTAAGTTTCACACATCAGAACTAACCTCTATAGACCCAACTAAGTATTTTGACCTACATGCCTTTTCGAGTGCGATGTCAAAAGCTTTTGCAATTTCCGTCCTCTGAAATAGACTTTCCTTCTGATATGGACAAGTAATAAGTATGAAATAGTTATTCAAATGTCGCGGTTTGTCTTCCAACTTTGCTTTGCATATATTTCTGTGTAAAAAATAAAAGAAATAACAAATAAATAAATATGCGTTCACGCCCGTAACCCACAGGGGTAGGCAGCGATTGTGAATTTCTATTTGGAGCGAACCAGGCAACCTCTCTCGCTCGTTGATTGCGGATACTCCTTATCTTATTTAGTATGTAATTAATCTGTACGATATATTCTCCTTGGACGTCCCCTACCAACACTGCCACTCACTCTTGCAACATAAATTAGTATCTTTACTATCTCTTACTGTTGACTCATACTGTCCTTTCACCATGCCTTTCACACACCCGAGTCCACAATGGAACGGGCATACATACATGTACCCTCGGAAAACATTACAATCCTGTCCGTTGGGTATATAATCATTATGGATAAAAGAACGAGAAACTGCGACTGAGATATTAACGCATACTACAGGCTACCTGGACACTTGAAGTTTCGCGCTGAGATTTCTGTTATTACGTAGGCGAGCGCTAAGAAACGATTTTTCTAAATTCATCTACTAAACTAAAGTATGGGATGAAAGTTTGTATGGAGAAATATTTCAAATCCAATTGAAGTTATGTATGTAAGTAAGTATGATCAATCATATTAAATAGGGTTCAGCTTAGACTGTCAATCGGTGGTTAAATTAAATTGCACGGCGTGTGAAACCGCGGGGTTCAGCTTGTAATAAATAAAATGCCAAAGAATATATCTAAATATAGCTGGTGCATCAAGTAAATATAAGAGATAAGTCATGGCTAATTTAACACAAGTTTTGACAAATCCGAACTGGATATGCTCTAAATGTTAGTCCAAAGGAAAACCACTGAGATATAACAGCTATTTTCGAGAGGGCAACCACGCTGAATATATCTGCGTGAAGCAGTTAGACTTCGAGTAAACAGAGCGATACATAACGGATGTGGAACACTCGATATGTAAACAATTTTGCGCTTTTGTACAAAACATTAAGGTGTATTATCGATCGTATATTATATTTTGCAATACAGCTGTTTTCAATTTTCGTTTCTGCAGACTGTACTGCACACTTTTGTAGCGCCTTACGCAAACATTAAATATCAAAATCTATATGGACCCTATGTTTGCCCTTATTTTTGTATACATTGGAATTGAAGAAGACGAATAGAATGACAAACTCAACTATCGCCTTATCGAGTACCTAAGTTCTATGGGAATCTTCAAATATATCTGTTTTACCGGAGGCAAGACTGGATTTTTAGGCATTGACACATTCTCGATAGCTTATGAAAAACCTTTAACCAGAATGGAAGAAGAAGGTCAACATAGGTCAGAGTAGTGATGGCATTAGGTCAATAGAACAATAAGGCAGTTGAGCTTTAGATTATTTCCTGTCAAATCAATACGACAAAATCACAGCATGTTAACTAATACAATAAGTGCCCACCGAGCTTCTCGCAGGAAGACTTCAAACTTACAACCCTATTTACTCTAAAAGAGGCATCTACTTAGTTAGTCTAGAGGACCAGCCAGAAGCCCAGTAGTTGCAACTACAACCGCCATCACATCATGAGATATTTGAATAATGACACAACTGAATATATATTTTGTAAACTTTGTTGCCTACGTGCGTCTCAACATATACACACAGATAGCTATACACTTTCGACTTCTCAATGACACTTTCATACGAGAAACTCTCGCAATAAGACCTCATCCACGGACTTACAACACATTACAAGAATTAGTCTGAATCAATAATTGATGTACGAAGCAGGGATTTAAAATGACAAATATTGTTTTTAAGATTCACGTGCATCAGTTTATTGTTTTTTTATCATATTAAGTCCTCCACCTTAAGCGTCAAGTCACTTGTAGACGAGGCTATCGGTCCACTTATACCTTGTTTCACAGAAAGATGTGGTTTTTATAAATAATGGTTTTTATGTTAAAATTCACGTTTTTTAAATCTACAGTTTATTTATGAAACATTTTATGCATATAGACAAACCCATTTGAATGAAGCTAAGTCCAATTTTGTAGTATTATGGAGTATTTATGGAGTCACACATCACTGAATCATGATTTTGTGTTATGTCTTATTCCTTAATTTGCATCATCATTTCCCTGCCCGTTTCCCACTTATATGGGGTCGGCACAATATGATTATAGTCCATACTGTATAAGTTTTGGCTATAGTTTTTAACCCTCCTCGGGAATAATCAATCCTTATTCATTAATTTATAATTGACAATATTCAGTAATACAATGAAGTATATTCAAGTTATAAATAAATATCTGCTCACGCCCGTAACCCAGAGGGGTAGGCAGAGATCATGGATTTCCATTTGGCGCGATCCTGGCACACCTCTCTCGCTTCTTCCACATTCATACATCTACGCATGCATGCTCGTCGGTTATGGGTGCTCCTTATATCGCCCTTTTTAGTAAGTCATTAATCTGATCGATATAAGTTCTCCTAGGGCCTCCCGTACCAACACTGCCACTCACTTTTGCAACATAAATTTGTTTTGTTATTCTCTCTTCATTCATCCTTTCAACATGCCCGAGTTAAGTTCAAGTTATATTGAGGTTATACCAGCGCTTCATAACTGATATTTTCATTTATAATGAATCGATGGCATAATAATCCAATATTTAAGGCGAAACCTTGATTTGACATAACGCTTGCGTTGACCGCCTTAACCTACCTCTACTCATGCCACGCTAAGGCAATAAATTAATCAGTCTTCTGTGTATACCGACCACAATGACAAAGACACCGTTGGTGACTGACAACGTCTCCTTATTTTAAAATGAATTTGCGAAACTCCAAGCTGGCAGAGTGTCGGTAATTATGTGCATATCGATAAGGTGTCCCAGTTCGTGTAACAATTTCGGATATTTAATATTGACAATTACTATTTGCTTTGCATGTTCGTCATTTTTTAAGGTTCCGTACCCCAAAGGGTAAAATGGGACCCTATTGCTAAGACTCCGCTGTCCGTCCGTCTGTCTGTCCGTCACCAGGCTGTATCACATGAACTGTGACACTTGAAATTTTCACAGATGATATATATTTGTTGCCGCTATAACAACAAATACTAAAAAACGGAATAAAATAAATATTTAAGGGGAACTCCCATGCAACAAATGTGATTTTTTGCCCTTTTTATAGATAATAGTACGTGGTATGTGATACGGAGCCATTCACGTTTGAGTCCGACTCGCGCTTGGCCGGTTTTTGCTTATTCTTTTTTTCCACATAATGTGACAGATCTCTTCTAGAAGAGTCTATTCGATTACATCACCTAAACATAATTTACTTATATACAACATTTATTATAGGATGAAATATACCAACGACATTAGATAACTTGGAAGGCTTCAAGTTCCGCAACAATTAAACCATGCGTCGACTTCGCATATGTATGCGGAGATCGTTCATAATCGTTTGCCAAACCAATAAGATATTAATCATTTTAATATTTTCATGGGATTTTTTTTTACTTTATATACAACATGTATGAAATACTCGACATGGTAACAAATAATGTAGTATACTTGTGAAAAGATAAACTTAGAACTTAAGGACTTCGCGGTCACTGATTTGGGTATGATTTAATTGCTATTC
Organism: Papilio elwesi; assembly: GCA_029849275.1. NCBI lineage: Eukaryota > Metazoa > Arthropoda > Insecta > Lepidoptera > Papilionidae > Papilio > Papilio elwesi. The sequence goes on along the minus strand of CM056707.1, from coordinate 2,156,593 downwards.
ACCACAACACGATAGTTCCTTTTTGTTACTTCAAGATTCAAGTTTTTTATCCTTTGCTAAATGAGCAAGCGGCTCACGTAATATTGAGTGACCGCTACCCATACATCCGTAACAAGTAATGATTTGCGTGATTTCTTCATCCTATCCTCTTCCCTTTCCCACTTTTTGTAATAAGAAAAGAATGGGAAGACCCAAAGGTCGTGGTCAAACGCTAATTTATTCAACATGTAAAGACAGAAAGGAATAGCTTAAATAAGACATAAAAAATGTTACTAACATTAAAAACTACTACTATAAACTACAACTATACTATTCTATGGGTTATTTTCGTGTTCAAAATGGAACCACTCTCTACAATGTTGCCAGAGTCTCATGTCGCTTATGAATACCTTTAGTCGCAGATATAAGATGTTAAATGTTGTTTGTATTATGTTTTTAAAACGAAGTATCGCTAAGATACTAGTTACAGATATTCAAGAAATCATTCATCGATTTTATTTCATTTCGTATCAAGTTAGCCTTACTCAAGTCCTTGCCATTGCCAGCGGTGATTGTAGTTTAAAGAACATGAGTATGTCCATGTCACACTTCCGTACGCTATGCATTATGCTTAAACTAGCTGGACCGGCAAACTTCGTTCCGTTAAAAATTAATAGATTGTTCACTGTTTTGGCGATAATAGCTTACACATAAAAGATAGATATATGCTGTCGCGAGCTTTTTCGTAGGACTATTTAAGGTAAACATTTCCATTATACATTATATACGTGTAACTAACGGTTTTTGCAGCGCACACCAGAATATCTCGTATATGGCGGATTTTTTTCCTCGACACTTATCTTTATATTTTGAATAATTCACACAATATCTTCATAAAAAGTTGCATTATAATCCAGTCAGTAGTTTTTACGTCAAAGACTGACAAACATGCATACTTACAAACTTTCGCATTTATAATATTAGTAGAATATGCCTAGAATGGTTTGATCATAAATGTCTGTCTGTCTGTTGGGTGTCTATACGTAGATACCGGTGTCCGCTTAACATTAGATACATCTAATTACAACCTTCTACAGTAAAAAAGAATTAAAGTGAGATGAGTCGATTATAGATTCACACTAGACATTGTTAAAAACTTACACAGAACTAATGTATTATTTATTGGTAATTATTACTCATGAATTAATTATGTGTCCAAAGTCAATGTGTTTAATTTGGTCCTATTTATTAATTAAGTGATTTCCGCTAGTTACATGATGATTAATTGTTGAAAAATTATTCACTAAGCCATGCAAGAATTCCATGTTCTGTAATCATAGAGTAGGAATAGAGATTTAAAAAATGAAACTAGCAAAAAATCAACTAAATAAATAAAATGGTATAATTTTTAATTATTGCTGTAACAATTGTCTAATTACTTCAATATTTTTAATTTTTAATTCAATAGTTTTACGTAATCTGTGCTCCTTAGGGAAACAAATGAACAAGCACAGGAAGTCATAACAACTGCCGACAGAATTGGAAACTTAAAAAAAAGTGGAAAAGCGCGTCAACAGTTCAAAATAAATAAATAATCATCAAAAATAAATCCTTGTGTCTTAACAATAAAATTCAAAATTGAACACAAGAAAAATAAATGAAGAAAAATAGTTCGTCGACACCAAATTCAAATAAGTATGTTACTGCCACGTGTTACTGAGGCATGTTGAGCATATTGTTGACGCGGACCTTTAAGGTTTCCCCCTGCCAAATATCGTCTAACGCGGCTAACGAAGTTTTCGCTTCAAAAAAAATGTATCGAACACTGTGTGCGTCGTCTAGCATCGGACAAGGGATGGCCTTGGCGTTGTTTCGTTAGACGACACATGGCGAAACGATTTCACGATCGCATACAAAATATGCGTTAGGTAACATCTTGTTACGTTTTGTTATAACGAATCGATTTGAAATTATAAAAAGGTATTTCGATGTATCTACCTTCGTCTTATGGCAACTGATATGTGGCTGCGTTTATAACGCCAATAGGATGCTTCAATAAGTTTATCTTTAGTTGCGGATGTTCATGGGCGGCTGCGCTGGTTAGTCTAAAAATTCAGGCTTGATAAAGCAAATATTTAAGTAAAATAAATGCCGTTGAGATGCGGTCCTTGATAAGTACGTTGGGCATGACTCTGAATGATGGGATGAGAAATTGAATTTTAAGTTATCCTGCCTTGCAATCTCAAAACTTTGATATGTATGAAGATCTCTCTCAAATTGTTATAATGAAAATGGGAATTAAAGAAAATGCTTTATTCTTTTTTCACAATTGATTTATACGTTAACATTGTGTTATTTGATAATACAACTATTTACTATAAAACATTTATAGATAGTATTTGAAATTTTAAGTTTGCAAGATCGCCGTACCTATATATTACGTACCTTTGCGAGCTAAACTGACAATTTCTATTGTTACACTCATATATACATACGTTTAGCGAACGCATGTAACAACTACTAGTCTAGATTGATGTTTAATCTATGAACGGTCTACGGTGGTCATAACTCAAAAAACTATGCAAAAGTAATTTACAATTCGCTTTTCTGTGTATATCGCAATTCGATTATGTCGACTGCCTTTTGGGCGATTGCTAAAGTAGCTGCCATCACATTAGCTCCTGGTATGCTTGGCATTACACTAGCGTCTACAACTCTTAATTTCTTCATACCACGTACCAACAAATCAGTATCTACTACGCAGGTTTCGTCATCGCCCATTTTCACAGAACCAACCGGATGAAAAATCGTCATACCCATATGTCTTATATAACAATTCCAATAAGAATCTGTATTGAAAGTATACTGTGAACATCCCTTGATATTTATATCTACAATTTCAACACCTAAAGTTTTGAAAACATCTGTAATTTCTAGTTCATGAACGAATTTAATAGCCTTTATTAACGTTTTGACATCGTCGGCGTCTTCAAGATAATTACTAATAATTATTGGATTTGTATCCGGAATTTTATTGCGTAACTTGATTTCGCCTTTAGACCTAGGATGCAACAAAGTGGGATATATGCCCAATAAATCATAATCATTGTTTAAATTAACAATACTGTTAACAATATCCTTTCTATATCCAACACCATTGAGATAACGTCGAAGGGAAATTTTGTTGTTCTTTGGATAATACATATGATGGAATTGAATATCAGGGTGGTCTGAAGAATTATCCGTGTTTAAGAAACCAACGAAGTCTGTTATACCGATATTAGATAGAGGCCCACTTCTATTTAGCATATACTGTATCAAGAATAACTGCATGGCATCAGATGGGATATTCATTGCTATATTTGTTTTGAGAAAGAGAGGAACTATTAAATGATCTTGCAAATTTTGCCCAACAGGCAAATTTCGTATACATGGGATATCTTTTTCAACTAAGTGATTTTCTGGTCCGATTCCTGATAGCATAAGTAATTGAGGTGTAGCTATTGAACCAGCAGACAATATTACTTCTTTAGACGCCAGCACATTGAACACTTGACCGTTTTCATGTCTTATTTTCACCCCGGTCGCTGTTTTTTCTTCTGCGTCAATGATAATTTTTTCTACGAGTGAGTTCTTTATAATATGCATGTGTTTACTTGCATGTTGTAGATAAGCTTTTGCTGTATTGAAGCGCTTTCCGTCTTTTATCAATAATTTTGCTCGTTTTACCCCAATCCAAGCTTCATAATCTTGATATTTATGCGATGGAAGATTCAATTCTTTCCAGGCTTCACTGATAATGTCATACCATTTATTATCATCAACATTACCGTGATCGAAATAGTTTAAATATTTCTCTTGATTTTCAAAATGTGGTACAAGTCCTTCGTAATCCCAACCATTGCCCCAAGACGTAAAGTCTTGTGGATGCCCTCTAATATACATCATAGCGTTAATGGAACTCGAACCCCCCATACATTTACCTTTACTCCAAATACAGCTATTATTTTCAAAGCCTAAGCAACTTTCTTCACTGGGTTCAACTTTATACTTCCAGTCGTTTTTCGTATTTTGACTTAGAAATAAAAAGGCCGGCACCTAAAATCAATATAAAAATAAATAGGCTAGTAAATCTTTAAGCCATATCGCGGTTAGTTCATAGATAGCCATCGCTATCGTCTTTTTTATCTCATTTATTTTGTCATTAGTAGTTTCAACAGTAGTAGTAGCATTACCTCACTGTTGAGATCAGGATCGCCACCAGCCTCCACAAGTAGAATCGACCATGCTGGATTAAGATTAGATAGTTGACTGGCTACCAATGAACCTGCCGTGCCAGCGCCAACAACGATGAAATCGTACGATTCCCCATCTATAATGGTAACAGAAAAATAAAATGTCATCAGTCAATTAAATGTCAATCAGGATTAGTCGTAACTTATGCAATTGGCTACTTCACGTCATAAATTATTCTGCTGTTTATGATTGTCTGAGATATTTCACCATAACATACTTACAGCTATCATCATCATCCCTCTGTCCTGTGGGGACTTTACGTGGGGTCGGTACAGCAGGGTCTCGTCTCCCACATCGATCTATCATCCGTCATTTTAGTTGTCACTCCGTTCTTAATCATGACACCTTATACGCAATTAATCTATTCCTTTTGTCAGGTCTGTGCACGGGAGGAACATTGTAAGGTTTTAGTCAGTGCGAGTCCGTCATAATCTGCACTTGCTCTCGCAAGAGCGGATATGCGTAGGCATTTCCTCACATAAAAATGCCTACCCCTACCGATACATCTACATTCCTATATAAAACTCTCTTAGTCACATGTCATCCTCCCCTCCTTATAATAAGGCCATACCATCCTAACCTTTTGCTCCTTATTTTTTCTATTACTGGTGCTACTTTCAGGATTCCCCTAATATACTCGCATTTATTAAACATAACACATATTATTATATCCTGTACGGGTTATCACTATTATCAGTTAATATATCTCCATAACTATACAGAGACGTTTTGTAGAGATGACCCTTTAGGGACCATCATAACGGTCAGCCGCGTCGGATTTGCTCGTGGTATTCACGAACCTTATGACCCCATCAGCCAGTTTTGTACAGTGTTTTTAAATTTTATGCTATCGTAACGTGTATGTCGTAGACTGGTACATAGCATTTATAAAAAGCGCTAGCTGAAACGGTCGTAAGAAATTGTTTACAGTTTTGTCTTAATCGTAATTCTGTATCAAGATGTACGCAATACGTTTTAAGCTTTAGATGGGTTTTCTTACCTTTAGACTTTTTGATTACTTCCTCTGCTCTATCTGACGGCCATTCGTTGTTACTAATAATGGAGCAGTGTGCCGCAATCATTGTGGTCATTACTCTTAGAAACATTTCACCGCCGGTGCTTGAAAACCCCAAAGGGCATACCGAAGCAATATTGGATGCTAGTGAATCCATATCTATGGAAACAAAATAGATATTGTAGATATCAACTTTGTTGAAATTAACATGTCATCATCTTGTTTTGATAAGCATAAGTATAAAAATAAATAGAATAACGCGCCTCGTCTTTTGTTCATAGCAATATTGCATTTACACAAAATATCGTGTATTTAATTTTTGACAATTTGAATCTATAATAAAATGTAGAACAAACTATACTTTGAGGCCGTAGCTTTGTGATTGAGAATCCTACTTATTATAAACTATTTGTGGCTTAAACTGCTACAACCAACTAATATTCCCCGTTAAAAATTCTTTGAGATAAACATATTTTCACATTGATTTCCTATTGTGTTTAAGGGCCTTAACGATTGTCATGTCGCTTAACCTTTTGAGGTGCCGGAGGCCCAATTTTATTCATTATCTCTTTCTTATCCTCTCCTTATAAGGATGAATGGGAAGAGAAAGAGAATGGAGGTGGAGGGGAAGGATAGGAAATGGAATCATACTTTTTCCTGTCTACCCACTCCTCTATCCATTAAAGGTAAGCAACGCATTTGTATATTACAAAATCCATTTCTCTTTGCAGGTAAGAATTTCCAGTCGTGCCACGCGCAAGGATATAAATATGTTTGTAGTGAGTTCTGTGTGGACCGCCAGGTGAGAAATAAATTCCTTCTTTAATTATAAAGTATTTCTCTCTTTTAGACGCGTAGTTCCTAGGGGCTCGGCTATAACGTGCAGGGAGGGCCGATAGCACTTCACCGCAAATAAATCATTTAAAAATGATGTTTATCATCTAAGTCTTAAATTCGGATGCCACTTAGTTATTTTTGCATCAATAGATTTTGTTGGTGCAGGCGCCTTTGTGATAATTTATTCTGTTTTGTACAATTTACGTTCAAATAAAATTACACACTAACCCAGTTAACTTCATTTGAAAAACATAATGATATTATTGTAATATTAAAATGTTTAATATATTATTTGGATATAGCTATCATTATTAACGTCTTAAGTATTTTTGTTTAGTATTCGCATTATCTTTTGTTAGAATTTTATTTGCGTACAAGATTTACTGTTCATTGAACGTGGTCGTAATTTCCAGTCTTTGTTTTTTAAACCACTATGGAAAATACAATTTTAGAACTAATAAGTAAAATACAAGTAAATTCTTGTTGACAGATTATTTTTTTGAGCTGGGCTGGCTTGTATGAGCCATATCACAGCCCCGCGCTAAACATGTGTAAAATAGACAATATTCTAATATATTATTATTGTATTAATCTTTTTTAAAAAAAATTGTTTATTTTATTATTACTATTATGTGTAATAAGTCAACTATTAGTCCGGTCTAAATAAAGGTACTCACCAATTATTTATCATATGTTAGACTTCTTGCTTTTTTTGATTCCTCCAACACTATGCTGCGATACATTGAAGCTGTGCAGTCTTGCAACTCGATACCGCCCGGTATACAACTCGCTGACATTTGATACCGATTGTTGACGATATCGATATGATTTGCTCAGCTAATTATGTTATTTATGTCTTCAAGGAAATTAATTTAAATAAACGTCATATTGTCAATGATTCGTTCGACTGAGAATGTGCCGACGGCTTAGTATTTGCCTAGCCCAATTATAAAGTGTCGACTCTGACAATCGGTCGGTGACATATATATTATGATATTAAGAGTATAACCCAAAATTAACTAGTGTAACGGGAGTCTTCGAGTGACACACAGACTTTGAAAGCGTCAAATACGAGTCAAACGTCAAACAGGACAGAGTACAAGTTAGCAGCTAATAACACAAAAATAAAAAAGAAACGTACAACTGACCCGTCCCACAAATGTGGAAGCAGTAACTAGGTAGTTAGTAGTCAGAAAATTCCTATTGAATAATTAGGTTAATACTACTAAGGGCAAAGTGTGCAGAGAGAATTTTTTTTGTGACTCAAAGTTCACTCTTTGCCTAGAGGAAGCATTTACAGCTACACCGGACTCAAGGCCGCAGGGCGCAAGAGGGCGTCTAGCCTAAGCCTCTTTAAGAGTAACTAAGCTCGAGGGCTCCCTCCGTAAAGGGAGCCTCGGCTCGGGGCGTTACTTTATTATCATTACTGGATTGGGAGGATGCCGAGCTCTTAGGTCGCTTCGGCGGACGCTCCATGGAGTGAATCGGCTCTAGGGCCCCCGAGAAGGGACCTCGGCGTCACTCATTACGCGTTTAGCATTCCGATTCGAGGGTTCCAGAGAGGGCCGAGCCGAGGCTCGATCGGTAGCTGTTATCGGATTACGTACAGAGAAAAAACTTTTCTGAGAACTTATCCTAATTCACATAGTACTTCTACAGCCCATTCCAAAACAGTAGTGGCGCCATCTGGTCCACTTGTAACATATAACACTTGATAGCGCTATTTGATTCACTAATTATACATATGTTTCTTTCGTTACACTCTTTTAATCTTTCATACCTATATACTGTTTATGAAGGAAGGTGCAAACGAGTTGTGTGCATAAGTAAACAGGGAATGAATTCGCTTGAAACATAAGAATATTATATATACTTCTAACCCTACTATAAATATTTTATTTTAACGTTATTCAACGTTATTTGTTACTCAAGGGTTCTGGAAATAAACAACGACATTGTTACATTAAAAATCATTTTATTTATTCTTACTTATAATTCAGAATGCTCTTTTAACCAAAACTTTTTCACCAAGCTTGCACCTTTTTCTGCGATCATTATTGTTGGTGCATTGGTATTGCCTCTGACAACAGAAGGCATAATGCTTGCATCAATAATTCTTAAGCCCTGAATTTTACGAACTTTTAATTCAGGATCTACGACTGATGTTGCGTCACCATCGGACCCCATTTTCGCGGTTCCAACGGGATGATACAGAGAAAAAGTTAATTCCCTTGCAATACATTCTAGAAATTCGTCGGAATCTTTATCAAATTCCTTACATGCATCTAAATCTAGCCAATTCAGTTTTAATCCGTTTTTTCGAAAACTCTCCGTATTTTCCAACGTTAAAATAAACTTCTTCGCATTTCTTATAAGAGCATGTAGATCTTCGGGGTCTTTAAAATAATCAGCATGTATAAGCGGATATTCACTTGGGTCCGTACTCTTGAGCTTTATTTTCCCTTTCGATTTGGGTTTTAATAAAACGTTGTAAACAATTATTACGTAATTTTTGTCATTTAATTTTTGAAATTTATTCCATATCTCTTCCCTAAAGCCATGATTACCCAATATATCCACTAAATTGGCCATCTTAGGTGGAAGTACAAGGTAATGAAATTGTACTTCCGGACTAACAGCCATTGGGTCACTCGAGTTGACAAATGCAATAATTCTGTGAGGGTTTACATCAGAGAAAATTCCTTTATTACTGAAAATATATTCTGAAAAAGTGGTAGTGATACCGGTCAGTGTATTAATTTCATCTTCCGTTGGTTTGCTGAAGTAAATAGGAAAAAATACATGGTCCTGTAAATTTTCACCAACTGGTAAATCTGCTTTAACTTCAATGTTGAAACTTTCTAAATGTTCTTTAGGCCCTATACCGGAGAGAAGAAGCAAATGTGGAGTGTTTATAGCACCAGCAGATATTATAACTTCTTTATTTGCATTAACTTCTATTTCTTTTCCTTCTTTTTGGATCAGTATGCCTCTAACTTTTGTTGATTCAGAATGAAATAGAATTTTGGACACGTAGCCATTTTTCAATACATGCAAATTTGGTCTGTCTTTTATAACACTTAAAAATGCTCTCGCTGTACTATGTCGTTTTCCATCTTTAATAGTAGAATATGATGTAGTAATTCCCATTTGACTAGGACCGTTTATATCGTCTAAATGTTGTATTCCTATTTCTGTGGCTGCTTTTAGAATTACATCTTCGAATGGATGTGCTGTTCCGGTTTTTTGTACATTAAGATTACCTCCTTTACCATGGTATTTTTTAATGTTATCGGTTAAAGGTTCTGAAAAATGTTCACTTTTCTTAAAATAATGTAACACTTCTTCATAACTCCAGCCCGTATTTCCTTTTGCTGCCCATTCATCGTAGTCTAGTTTATTTCCTCTAACGTAGAACATTCCATTTATACTGCTGCTACCTCCTAAGATTTTACCGCGAGGCCACGCACAACGGTTTTGCTTATACCCCCTACACGCTGATTCTTGAGGTTCGGGTTTGTAGCCCCAATCCAATAAAGTATTCATATTGTTGTAGAATAATTGTGGAATCTGTCAAAATAATTATATATCTATTATATATTAATTAGTTATAATGTTATCTTGTTCATTCGCGGGCGCACAAAACTATAGATAGAAAATGACCTCAGCTGATAACGATAAATGATTCTTTTCGTACATATATGTATTGTTAAACGATAGATTAAAAAGAACTTATAAATTACACTGCTGGTAAACTTACTAAAACTAGCGGGTTACGAGACGTCCTATTGTTTACCGCAAAATAACGTTTTTAAGTATTATTTAGAAGGATACCACAAGTTTTTTATGTGTTAGGCACTAGTACAGGTCTGGGCTCTCCACTGATCACGTTACTCAAATTTGTTTCTAGCAAAATCCAGGTACGAACCATTTTATTTAACTTTATATGCGACTAATCCATCAATTGGTATTCATTAATAGTTACCGTATTTGAAAGTTCTTATTATTACCTCTGTGGATATAGTAGGGTCGCCACCGGCCTCTACCAATAGAACTTTCCATCTGGACACCTCGCTGAGCCTGTTGGCGACCACAGCGCCCGCTGACCCGGCCCCCACTACTATAAAGTCGTAGTTTGGATCTGTATGTAAGGACCATATAATATTTTTTTTATTAAGAACAACCAAGTGTTATCCGTTAACTTCTTCTTATCACGTCGACGTCGGCAATAACCAGGAAAGTGGATTCATTGCTACCCTTTAAGAGGAGTTGAGGGGAGTCGACCGCAGTGAAAATGAATAGGTAGGTTGGAATATTATTCTATAAGCGCTATATATTTTATAAGATTGGTTGCAATCATATTTCAGTTAAACTTTATTTTTTCTTGTCATTGAATGAAAAAAATATGTCCTATTCCGTATCCCTGATAACGTGTGAGCATCGATCGAGCGTTATTGCGCACAGAGAAGGCAGACAAACAAATAATAATTTTTTTGGTGATGTAGATTATTGGTCGACTGTTGCGTGGGAGAGAGAGAGTCGATTATCATTTATTGATATGACAACGTCTTATAAATTGATGGATAGTAGGTGGCATTCGCTAGAAATGTAGCGTTACGGTCGGGTCCCGCTGCGCTTGAGCCGAGAGTAACCGATCATGCACGATCGATGTGCCGGGTGTCTGAATGTGTGTGAGCGAGAGCGCGAAACGTTGTCACAAATTTAACGTCCGAGCGCCTTGCGCTCAGACACCTGGGATTGATTTTTAGAAAAAGGCTAGTTCCCGTCTCTTACAAACCTTATTTTAGTAAAAAACACGAAAGTTTAAAGTTATATATAGATTATCATTCATTGAAAACAAAAGACGGCACTGTTTTTTTTTGTTAAAAATATCGTTTTTACGGAAAAGAAACCTAGATAAATTAAAAAAAACCTGTATCTTCTGAGACAGCAAAATAAATTTAAAAAATTTGCTAGCCTTGTACTGTAAAGATATTATTATATTTTGGCTGTGTCAAGACTAACATCTAAGAACAAATATTTTAAAAGCAAGGTAATCGGATCGGATTGCATTATAAGAAAATATTTTAGTAATCGAGTTTATATTCTTAGAAAAGCACTATTGCTAAAATAAATCATGCAGAAGATATACAAATAAATGGGATGGGTTTTCTCGAAGTCACTGGTTTTGTTTCAATTTATTTTTACCTGGTAATTAATGTTGACAAGTTATCTTAACGCATTTAAGTTTCGTAAAAGACATTGTAATAATTTTAATGGTCGCTGGGAAGCAAGCCAACATATTGCGCACCGACATGGTTAGGCCATTTCACTTAGCATCAGGTTAACAACCTTCGTGGCTTGTTCCTACATAATTCAAGACGAGTATATTTTTATTGTGTATGTATGTTTTTCATTGTCTGTGTGTGTATCTTGTGTCTTCATGTCATTTGTGAAATGTACGAGAGAATCATATTAGGAAATTATTGCCATGGCTACATGTTTTTAAAGCCCGGATGGGATATACTGAGCGACCTTTTGAAATCTGTCATTCAATTAGTTTATTTTTCTTCTTTGGTTGCTTTCTTACAACGATCATTATTGCGACTTGAAGCCGACTCATAACGGATAAACTTTTAAATCTATATAAGATGACTATCACAGTAGAAGCACTCAGTCTAAATAAGTTTTTATAATACTCTGTTTTGTTTTGTGTGCGCGTGTTTTGTATTTTTAAATGCAATTATGCACAACGGCATGATTATTTAAATTCCGAACACATACCTTGTTTTGTTTTGGTTTTTAAATAGGAACAGTAATTTGTAAGGATTGTCAGTCGACGTCGTAATCTGGCGGGTAGTCTCAGTCAGTTAAGTAAGACTAGATTTTGTTTCCAGTTCCCGCTGTATAGCGATGGAATCATAGCACATTTAAGCGCCAATAGCCTTGCAGTTAACGGTTAAAACTGCTAATAGAAGCAGTGTGTTCGAATCCTCCATTTGACTTTTGTTGTAAACCATTTTAAAAACAATGTTAGGAAAAATCGTTTGCAAAATTTACAATAAAAAACACCGACTTAGCTGTGTTTTTTTTAATAACAGATTATCAGATAGAGAGGAGTATTTAGTTGATTTCAGAATAATTTAGACGATTATCCACATGCAACTATCGTAGTGACACATGGGGCCGTTGAGCCTACAACCGCTCACAATTACAGTTGGTCTGTGATGTGTAGTTTTGACTAAATATAAGACGCACAGGTACATTTTTTTTGTATAAAAAAAACAATAATCGCTTATTTATATAATTAATAATAATTGAAAAGGGAGTATCAAGTTTTTACCTTCAATCACCGTTTGCGTTGCGTCAGGGGGCCACAAATGGTCCCCTGCCAAAGCGCATTGCGCTGCCAGGAAACTCTGCAATGACTGCACAAACAGTGGACCAGCTACTTGGTAAGTGTTGACGATCTCTGCGGTGAGTGCCGGATCACACGCCCACATGTTGACGACAACTGTCTAAAATAAAACCTTTATTATTCTGTTAAATTTGTACAAACTATCCATGATATCATAATTTTAAGTATTTTTAGTTTCCTAAGAAAAATCTCACTGCAATTCGTAATTATTTCTTCCTGTGAGAGTTGTCTTTAAATTATTATGGGGACTGTCTCCTGAACTACGAAGGAAAATATAATTGTAAGTACACAAGTTGTTACAAAGGTAGAAATCTTATTTAAGTTAAATCTTAATAAGTTTTATCGGGACCCCTTCTATGTCAACAGCATTAGAGGTTAATAGACATATACGACTGACCAATCTTTAGGAGCCAACGTTGGATGGGATTTCAAGTGTTGTCCTCTATTGTCTTTATCTCTTTAATTTCAAGCATATTTAAAAAAACAGTTTCACAGAAGTTTCGTTTAAGAATTACCAATGAACATAGCAGAGACTCACTTTGTCGCGGTCAGAAGTTTAAATTTGTAGTTGTCGCGGGAGTTCTGTCCGTTGTCACTCCGGCACTGCACACAACGTACTGAAGAGATACGCGCAATTAGTGCACAAACTATTAAACAATTAGGACACATATAATGTGACCTTTGCCCGTCACAACACCAATCATTAGCGCTTAACAGTAAGGACATCAAGATGACCGAATCAAAATATTTGTACGTCCAATATTAAACAATGTAAATATATACAATCAATACTAACTCAATAGACTTGTTACCTAACTTACCCAGAAGGAACGTTTCCTGACTGTTCGCATGCATGTATGTCATGTCCGTAGACGAAGCGGCTTGTTCGATTTTGAAGTGTGAGGTGTCTTTCGATACAGTACAGTACAGACACATCATTCATAGTCATTATAAATAAAAATATAAATTTGTCCATATTTTAATAAAAGTTGAGAAACGTAGGCATCTAAAATTAAAGATAATAGAGATAATTGAAAAAAAAACGATTTAAATATGTAGTAAAGAGTACAAGGATACAGCTAAAAGAACACTGTTCTAACCGGATGTCCATAAGAAACCTCTCTTTATTTTCACTTAACTATTTATTCATTTTATTTTATTTAGAAAACAAACAGTGAAAAATTAATAATACTAACGTATGTAACTAACACCATTAACATGTTTTCACATATAGAATACAATTAAATTAAATTACCCTGTAAGCGTTAGCAGAATCAAGAACAGAAAAGAAATAAAAGTATTACGCATTCATCCAGCTTCTGATAAGTTCGTTCTTGCTAGATGTTGGCGAAGAGTAAAAGAGATCTAAGTAATGAGAGTCAACCAGTCTATTAACTAAGCCTGCACATCTCACAAAGTAAGCGTTCCGTCTGTAATTCGTTGAAGAATAGGGAATATTTATAACATCTAATTTACGAACCGGCTTTGTGGGTACCCTTATTTCTATTTTAGATAGAAGTTGCGGAGATTCTATTACAGATTGAGCTAATTTGGCATATAAGATTATAGATTACCAGCAACTTCACGTCTTAAGATTAGCGGTAAATAGTGATATCTTCTACTTACGGCTTCATAATTGGAATCTAAAGCATTACATTTATATTGTAAGTATTGCATGTTATGTAGCCGCGAAATGATAATGCCTGGGACCAAACTTACATCGTGACGTCATCCGCAACTCAAGTCGTACTGGTTTGGAAATACCGCCAAGGATAGACCATTCCACAACGTAGCTGTGCGTAGCAGGAAATTTCGAGAGAACCGCACTGTTGAGGAATGTCAGCCATCCAGGTGGTGCGGATGGTATCTGACGGTCTGTTGTGTCGTCCGATGACGAAACTCGGCGGCAGGAATCGTTCCAAACAGTTCATTTAAACACTGCCCGTGGTATATGCGATAAAAAATGCAGAGGGAGCTGACGTCCCTCCGCAAGGCCAGAGTATCAAGCCGATCGGTAAGAGTTCGATCGTTGACGATTCGAGTCGCTCTCCGTTGTATGCGGTCAAATGGAAGAACCTGGTATTGGGGTGCTCCCGCCCAGAGATGCGAGCAGTATTCCATGTGGGGCCGAACTCGCGCTTTGTATAACGGAAGGCGTTGGACCGGCTGCTTCGCTCTACTGAGTACACCCAGGTTTTTAGAGGCCAACTTGGCCTTGTCTTCCTAGTGACCGCGGAACTGAACGTCACTTGATATGTCAACGCCGAGAATACCGATACTGGCTGTGGCAACCAGAGGAGTGCCCTCAAATGATGAACTGTGAAATTGAATTATTATTAATTTTTATATTTAAGTAATAATTTCACTTGCTCAGTTTCATACAAAGATGACACCAATAACCCCAATAGTCGAATTCACAATTTGCCCTTATGATTCACATTGTGCATGATCCTATTTATTGTACACGCTAGTTTAAGTCCGTCTTAATCAGACCGTTAAATGTTGCCTTGGTCGAGTTCCTTCTAGTTTGACTTTGTTCAAACGTCATCATAATCAGGTATATATGATTAACGTGTGTTAAACATCCGATACATTTTGCCGTAAAATACAACTTAAAAAGGTCAGAAATTGTTTTTGTAATATGGACGTCTTCTTTTTATCTATTCGTATTTTAATAATAAATTTGATTATATTGAACTGTAAACACAATTCATTAATTTAACCATTAAGGTCATTGTCTTTATTCGATCTTATATAATTACAAAAAGATATCCCTCAAATTACAATTTAAGTATCAAATTTACATTTCTTTCGAAAAAAAATCTTATGTTTCTCAATTCCAGTTTTCGTTTACATACTTTACCAAAACTACTCAAACTTTCAACTTTAAAAACGTGTTCAACGACTTGCGCGAGACTGTGTTCCAAAATTCATTAACCCAATGTGAGTCCAATACAGTAATGGATTCACAGTGATATTAAGGTTGTCGCGGTTCTTAAGTGCGTCTAGTATATTTATGGACTGTAAACTTACGCAGAGCAGTATCCCTGATGGCCATCTGAGGGTCTGTCTGCCTATCCTTATGAGGAGAGGTTGGGAAGGGAAAGAGGACTGCAATTAGGCCTCCGGCACCGCTTTTTCGTGTCAAAAAAATTCTAATATTGTACATAGAAGTTTCACTTTCTCTTTTGCTAGCTTTCGCTTAGCTTTTAAAACAAGCCCATCGCTCTTTCTCAAAATCGAACCTGTAAGAGTCGTGGTTTTTCAGAAAATATATTTAGTCAAATAATGTCACATAATTTGAAGAATTTATATCTCACATAATTTAAGGCAACAGGAAGGTAAGATCCATTAAATTGTTTATTCGTTCGTATGCTATAAAATAACAGTCAACAACAAAAGCTTACAACAACATTATGTGAACATAAAGCCTCACAGCTTTGACATTTATGAGCCTATTTTTAAAATAATTTTTGCAATCGTTGCGTTTTATTTACAAGATTGAACCTATTTCAATTTTAACCGATCCGAAAAGTGGTTTCAAAGTTACTCCGGATTTTCGCAAAAAGATTTTGTAGTTTAAATCCTATATAAAATGATTTTCTTCCTCAGTTTGCTTCCACTACTGTACACGCTGTATTTTTAAAGTGATTGTAATAGTTTTTAAATATCGTACCTTGTAGCAATCAATTATATAGTTAATTCGTTGGCATGCTATAAAATAAAATCAGTCAACAGCCACAACTCACCTTATATTGTGACTATAAAACCGTTGACCTCATGAGTTGGAAGTAATCACGTATGTGGAATCTTCATTACCTATCTTGCTTCGTGCATACATTCAAAAATATTTGTTCGTCGTTTACTCACAATATTTTTAGTCCCGATTCTGTTAGTAGTATTATCCTAGTTCCTACTGGAGCCGCATTTCTGTGAGCTTCTCTGGAATCAGTCTTATTTTGAAGCCGCCTCGGATATAGATGTTCGGCACGCTATCGTATACTACATGGTGACGCCTGCAGACCATCGTAACATACGCATTCCAGCGGCATGCAGTTTATCACTCTGTTGCTTATTAATCGACCAGTGCTCGCCTCCCTGGGATATTGTGGGTCTTATTGAGGTTTTATAAATCGTATAAATGATTGGGATTGGTATTCGGGTATATTCCTGCCAGTTTTCTCCATTTTTGCTAATGTGATGTGCGATGACAGCATCTATACTGGCATCGCTGGAAATTACCCTATAAAATACTTCTGCGACTGTCCTCTGTGTAATGATTAATAGTTATTGAGTGAAGGAAAAGGATACATGTAGTTAAAGGTAGGCAGCGCAGTAGCGGTCACTTAACGTCAGGTGACACGCTTACTCGCTTGCCAACTTCCTACATAAAAATATTATATACTAGTGCCCGCTCCGGCTTCGCCCGGGTACAACTAATTATGTTGATCCGATCGCTCATAAACACAGGAATGTGCCAATCCGGACAATCCCTGTAAATTTAATCGATATCGTTCAAGCCGAGTCTATAGGGAACATACATACTTTTAATATACTAATTTTTTTTCATAAAATGTATCCTACCAATGTACCTATGTACCAAGTTTCATGATCATCGGTAGAGTAGTCTTCGCGTGAAAGCGTAACAACAAACATTTATAATATTTGTATGGAATGTAACGAAAACTCTCTATGGAGATAAAAAGAGTTTTGTTGAGGCTTACGCCGTAGTAAAAAAATAACAAACAAAAAGGCGAATCGCAAAAGAAAAGTGTAAGAATCTGCGCATGATCATGTCTACGAAATCAATTTAAAGTTTTATAATTCTTTGAAATAAACTAAATAGGCGGACGAAGTCGCTGGAAAAGCTTGTTCGTATATAAGTATATACGTATATAAGTATATACCACATAAAGAAAAAATAATCATTTTCTTACGGTACTAACCAATCGTTTCAAAACAGCACTAAGATCAACTTGATTCCTTCCACTTGAGTTCACGTTAGGAAAGTTCTTGCACTTCATATGAAAACAGGCGTTTTCGAAGTGCACCGGAGAGGAACAACGCACCGTGCGCCAGATCTCGCGTGCGCGTACTGAATCATGGTGATGATGCAATCCAAAAACATGTTTTTACCGTTGATCGGTGGATTGTAACTAACTTCCCAATATTTTTATTTCTTTTTTTTATAGATAAAAAGTTTCCGTATGCATTTCTTCTTGCTGCAATTGAGGGGTGGTTGTTTTTTGTTACAAACCTAGATTAAACATTGTTGGCATTCCAACAAATGATCTACCTCCAGCGGTATTTCCAAAGCAATACAAGAAAAAGGCGTCTTCTTAAGGGCCGGCAACGCACCTCCAGCTCTTCCACTGACCACTTATCGCCTACCAGCTGCGGTTTCACCCATTGGTAGCTTAATAAAAAAACAATAATAACATGTTGGTAACATGTTATTATTGTTATTAATTAGAGTAGTTTGTAATAAACAATATATTAAATCATATTTCCATGCGGTATGCGGGATTTCCGTCATAACCTGATCTAGAGTGTTACCACTCCTCGTAGGCTATGCACTTTATTATATTAGTATAAATAAAAACTATATATACTGAACCCACAGAACCCGCGTCGGTACATTTGGATGCTAACAATAAACTCTTGTATAAATAACGCACGATGCGGGATTATAATTATGCACGATGTTTTCTAGATACATTTTAAATATAAAAAGTCATGCGGAAATATTACAATTTTCATTTAATTCATATTTTGTATAAGTTTTAAATGAAACATTTACAAATCACAATTGTCGAGAAGTGGATGCTTTTTCACGGTCTGGTAAGACATCTGTGGTGTTCAGCTAAGAAGACATCTTCCTTAGAAACATATCAGTATGTAGCGCTCAGCTGCGACATCTGTTGGTTTGTGAACACGACTGTCAAAACATAATCTCAAAGAATACCGATGTTAAGTAATAAAATTTACAATTCTTCAATTCGTATTATGCACTAAGCGCCGCAGGTTCCATCCCCTTCACATCGCTTTTCCTTCTTCCCTTCCCTATCTGCTCACCTGGTACTTAAATAACCCATGTAAAGGAGAATTTCAGGGTTGCAACACGTAAGATAACATCAGAAACATCCCGTGCTGGTTCAAATTTTGACGGGGCACGGGGGGTTCTCAGAGTACTTGCACAGGAATTCGAATTTAATGTGTATTTTAATTGTAATTTTTGAAACTTTTAATGTATATTTAATTGAATTGTGATAGCTCTAGAAATGTATAATCTACTCGAAATTTTTAATTGTAAGTACCATGAAATAAAGAAATACTGAAAAAATTATTTACCCAGTAGACAAGGTCCCTGACCGAGCCGCCCATAAAAAAAAAAAAAAAAAAAACATCAGTAACATGAATTCAAATTAAAAACGTATAAAAACGCAAACTTTACTTTCTATGGATTACTTTACCCTTATCCTTATAAAACACAATTTATTTTCAAGACGATATTAATTTCAAGAATATAAATAAATAAATACAGTTTTAACAATGCATGTATCGGAAGTCGAAATAATGTTAAATTGATTGCGGTAAAGTGAGTCTTAGAATCGATAATTAATGACGGGGACCAGAGACCTACGTGAAGACACATACCAACGTCTTTTAGCAATCTCGTGTAAAATCACTAAACTGATGTGATTGAAAGATATCAAATTAACTAAGTCGATTGAATGTGTTGTTAATTCCCAATAATCATGTACAATTAGTTTTCTATACCGTTACTTTATATTTCATTCCATCATAATACAACCAAATTTTGCACTCTTTCCGCCCTTTAGGTGTTGCCACCTCTTCTGTCTTGAAATATATTTTCTTTTTATTTTGATTCGCCCTTTGTCGCAGGTTTGGTTTCCAGATATTGTAGAATGATTTCTGATTTTTTGGTTGTAATCTAATTTGTTTATTGTAAGGTTTTCTTGCGTGAAATGGACGAATTTTATCACGCTCTGTAAGTTCTGTAAATGAGTTATGCGGAGGATAAACTGACATTGAATTTTTCGGTTCAAATTTGTATTCTGGAATGATACTAGAATATGACTGCCAGGTATCTGGATTCATTCGGTCTTCGTCATAAGTTTTTAATACATCAGGACTATTGTAGTGATGGATTGAATTGTACGAATTAGGAAGCGATGTTTCTTTTCTGTCATTGTGTAACGATGTTGCGAGAGTTGTATTATTGACCCTTTTATTTTTTGCTCCCGGAAGAAAACCTTTAGATAGTTGCGGGAATAGGCTAGCTGTTTCGTTGAGGATATCCGGAGTTCCGATTTGGGAGAATTGTATTCTGTTTGGTATATCGGCTTCGAATGTCTCGTCATTTTGTTTGTATTTGTGCACGCAGAGCATAACGTCTTCAATGGCGCCTTCTAACCAGTCTTCCTTTATCATATCAGCAGCTTTTTCTGCGATCATAATGATTGGGGCATTCGTGTTGCCGCTCACGATTGTAGGCATGATACTCCCGTCCACAACTCTCAATCCCTTGACTCCGTAAACCTGAAATGGTTTGTAACATTTCCTTTAATGAATGCTGTGCTAAGCCTAGTCATAATGTTTCGTAATATACACATGAAAACCATGCAGAGAAGTCTTGATAGTAAAATGTTCTAGTGACACGCGTGAAATATTATGTTTTTAAATTTTGCCACATTTTGTTTTGTGTCTCTTCATTCATCTTTTTAAAATGCTCAATTTAAAGTATTTTCGCTCATTGCGGTAAAATTTTACCTTAATTTTGAATCTTATTTTTTTAGTATGATAATTTTAAATGTTCTTCTTTGGTCCTAAAATGGACGTCGAAAAAAAGAAGACAGCGTGAGAGAACCAGAACCTTACTAAATACAAATCTGTAATTTCTACCGAACCCTCTGGGTTAGGGGTATAAGTGTTTGTTTGCTGAAGTTATACTTCTTTTTCACCGACTTCAAAAAGAAGGATTTTTTCAATTCGCCTGTATGTTTTTTTTTGTTAGGAAAAGATGAAGTGAATTTGAATTTGTGACACTTACATACGATATACGATAACTTATTTAAATATGTCTAAATTTACTTATGCGTGTTTGAAATTAGTACAAAAATATATCAATAAATATATATTTATGTATTACGAGTATGTGTTTTTAAATTATCTACAAAGGTAAATAACATTTATTAATAATTAATTTAAGCTTTATCAATTGTATGTGATAATTTTATCGTTTTTACGAAAATGGATTACTGGCACGCGTGATAATTTTTTTGCAGCGTTTCGAAAGAAGTATAACTTGTTACGGTACGCACAAACCGTAAGCTTATACATATATGTTTTATTTTCATTTTATTGTATACATCGAGCAATTCTTCTATATTTTCACGACACGACTTTAACGACTTCAATGAAATGGTAATGGTGATAAACGACCCAGCAGTTCACCTAATGATAAATGATCGCTACCCATAGGCAGCCGAAACAAGGTAATAAGTTGCAGATGCGTTGCCTAACCTTAATGGACAGAGGATAGTCAGAAAAAAGGATATGCCTATTGTATGTATATTGTACTCGGACATCGAGCTTCGCTCTGCATAGTATTTTGTAGATTTTTTTGACACCATTTAAATAAAAAGGAGAAATACATACTCGTAATCGTGGGTCAACCACTGCGTTAGGGTTGTCAGCGGTGCCCATAGCGCACGTGCCGACGGGGTGATAGATGGTGAGCGAGTGGTGGCGCGCCTGGCACTCCAGATGCTCGTCGGACATGAGCTCGTGCTGGCTGCACCCGGGGTTCCGGTGCGGGTTGGGCCGCGCGTTAATCTCCTGCAAGGCCGGCTGTTGTACTAACGCCTGGACGATTCTTGCGCCTTCTATCTGAAATAGTAATTACTTTTTAACCTACACCTGGCATGCGTTGCAAAGTCAAAGTAAAAAAGTGCTTAATTGCATATTCAGCTCATTGAAAACAATATTTACAAATATGTCATATTAATATCAAAGCATATATATATATATATATACAGATTGCGCAATGACATATTTAATTATCGTTATCGCAACGTTACTAGGTTGTTAAATAATGTGTTATTTGGAACTCAGCTCAACCAAATATCGAACGTCATTATTATGCATTGGTTAATATAGAATTCACAGCTGTTTAATTTTAGCTACGTAACACAAACTATGCATTTTACAGCCACCCGCTACAGGGCCTTGCAAATATACAATAATAATTGTGTATACTTCGTAAGGTGTTTTCGATGTTGGTGATTGTATAATTATAAAATTTATTTTTATAAATATACAATGACCATGTTGTAAATTAGGTTTTCTCATATTTTTTATACAATTTATAATTGGTGAAAGAATTTTTAAAATTGATCTGATACTTTTTGACCTTAAGCGCAATAAACAAACAATCAAATCGTTTCTTTCTTCTTTATAATATTGATATAAATTATAAAGTTATATCTTTGCCACTTACCAATATTTTCAAATCATGTGGGTCTTCGAAATAGTTCGGATATATTCGAGGTGGAGAAAACGGGTTACCGTCCTTTAGTTTGATATAACCTCGACTCTTAGGTCTTAGAAGAAGTGGAACTATAGAAAAGGACGGATCGAACAAGATATCTTCGTATAATTCGGCGTATGTTTCATCAGTGAGTCCATTGGCCCGTTTCCCGAAGAGCCCGCCGTCCATGTTGTCTGCCGTAGAGGCTATGAACAGTTGTATGTCGGGATAATCTTCCACGGGATCCTGGTATTTCGTGTTGACAAATGCCATTGCTTCTGCCTCCATCATACTATACAATGAACCCTTTTTATTTACAACAAAATCAATGAGATTGCCAAAAGACCAAACAGAGTTTAAATTGAAACAATAATCTGTTCCGTTATTGTAAGGATTGTCGAATAGAAATGAATGACCACCCATCGCGACATGATCTTGAAGATTTTGACCGACTCCAGGAAGATTCACTATCGGGTAAATACCAAACTCTTTCAAATGTGCACTGTCGCCGATACCCGACAGCATCAATAGTTGTGGAGATTGGATAGCTCCGGCCGATAGAATTACCTCTCTGCTCGCTTTGATTATTTTCGTTTGTTCATGCTTCACAAATTTTACACCATACGCACTTTTGTTTTCGTCGATGAGTATTTTTTCCACTAAAGAGTGAACGCTGATATGAAGATTAGGTCTTTTAGATGCAGGTCTTAGGTAACCTTTGGCCGAGCTGCATCGAAGACCGTCACGTAATGTTGCGTGGGAGCGAGTGAAACCGGTTTGATATGGCCCATTGGCATCGATTATCTTATAACCTAACTGTTGGGATGCTTCCAATATTTTTCTTGTGATAGGATGTTCGTATGCAAAATGTTCTATGGATATAGGTCCTCCTACTCCATGGTACGGATCGTGTTGGTATTCCGGTATCCTCATATCTTCCGATTTCAGGAAATATTTTAGGATTTCATTGTAAGACCAGCCGATGTTGCCCATTTTGGCCCAATTGTCATAGTCGCGTTTGTTGCCTCGTATGTACAGCATTGCGTTTAAAGTGCTGGAACCACCGAGCACTCTTCCTCGTGGCCATTTGCATCTCGTATCAATCATACTTAAACAATATTCGTCACTGGGTTCTGCAACGAACTGCCAATCGATGGCTGATGTTTGTAAGGCGGGGAATAATGCTGGGATATCAGCAAGTACATTTTCGTCCTGCCCCGCTTCTAGTAGAAGTACATTCCAATCGGGATTTTCTGACAGTCGATTTGCAAGGACTGCACCCGCCGAACCGGCGCCTACTATGATGAAGTCATAGCAATCGTAGAGATGTTCCAACGGATAGTCTCGGACTCGATGTTCTGCGTCTTCTATATCTGGCCGGTACAAATGTACAGCCATTCGTAATAATATCAGAGCTCCAAGACCTGGTAGAAGCCCAAATAAGATCCTAGTACTGGATAATGCTGTCTTTATTGAATATTGAGTGTGAGTGGACATGTTTCGAATGTATACTACGTCCAAATAAATCATTTTACATTTCGTATGCAAAAGCAATGAATGACATTTGATTCAGCAGATTTTTACGATGTAGCAAGTTATTGTTTGCCTCGGGTCGTGTTATACTTTACTCTGCACAGAGTAATGATTTAAGTTTTAACAATAAATGTGTGTAGTTTATTTCATCATTATTACTAATTAATTCTTATATTTGTGTGAAAGATTGCATGAATAAAAAAAGAGTGACTACTGTGATGGCGGTTGGTATAAAGGCGTGTAAGAAGAAAACGTGTTGTATCGACTCGTCTTAAAGTCGGAACAGGACAGTAGAATGATTTTTTACTGCGTAAATTGCCACCGTAAACCATCAAAATCCACAATAATACAGATATGCTGCTAACCTTTAGAAAAAGAAGGAAAGAAGAAAGAGAGGAGAGATGGTATAACGGAAAGACGACAGATCCAGCGCCATCATACATAGTACATTCCATAAGGGTCAAAGTATGGAAAACAAGCAAGCGGTCATCTAATATTAGTGACCGCTACGCATAGGCATCTCCAACGAGCTAATGAGTAGTTGCAGGCACGTTGCTGCCTACCTTTAATGGACAGTGATCTCGTTTACTATCAAATCTTCTTGCCCTTCTCATTCTTTCCTGATTCGAATAGGGGAAGAAGTTAAAGAGGACCAGAGTTAAGCCTCTGTCTCCTTACTCGTCAGACGAAACGCAGGATACTCCTACTTACCCCTGTCTTCTGTGAGTTCGTGGTATTTCGCCAGTCCAGCCTGCCCATTCGTACAACAGATGTTGTTGCGGACTCTACTGCTGTTTAATTGTAGTTCTGGCCGTAGTTTTAACATCACGATGCACTTGTTTCTTGCGAAAACTCATGAGTGACATAGATCAATAAATATCATCTCTTAAAAATATATTTCATATTTAAATTAAGAAAACCTACATGACCTGCTTTTATTTTTATATATCGGCGATTTTTTACTTTTGGCACCTCTCTTTTGTATTACTCTATACTATTGTTATTAATTAATTGCAAAGTTACATTTTATTTTCAACTAGCTGTTTCCCGCGACTTCGTCCGCGTAGAATTAAATTAAAACATATTTTTCACTTCGCAGGATAAAAGTAATAATTGTATTTTTTACAATAAAACGTAAAACATCAGTCTCAAAATTATATTTTCACTTTTCGCGCGGAACCCTAATTATTTTGCTTAAATTAAATTAGCCTATTTGAATCTCGACAATATTAGCTATGTTCCAGTAAAAGTCCCATCCAAATTGGTTCAGCCATTTCGGAGATTACCCAGAATAAACAGAGAGACAGACAAAATTTTTAAAAATTGTATTTTCGTTATAAGCACAGTATATACATCATGTGTATTGAGTATGGCAATGTCATTTTGATGTTACATACAGACACTTCAATTTTATTTATCAGTATAGATGTACATGTACATTATACACGTGGACAATACATGTATATATAGTAAGGAATAGTGATTCAGAGAATCGAAAAATTATTTTAATAAATAATTTATGAGACAATGACATACATAATGAATAGTTAGATTGAGTGAATAAAAATAAATAACCTAAGCTGCTATTGAATAAATTATTTACATCGATAAATCATTACATAATACTGTTGAATACTGACTTGTACAAGTCTTAACACATCTCAGGCGTAATATCTTGATATTCTTCGACGCAGCCAAAATTGCTTTATCATGTCGCTGCCTTTCTCTCCGATCATTATGATGGGAGCATTGGTATTACCACTGACTAAAGAAGGCATTATACTGCCGTCTATAACGCGTAAACCTTTTACACCGTACACTCGTAGCTCGTGATCTACCACGGCTTCTGGGTCCCAATAAGGTCCCATTTTGGCAGTACCGACTGGATGGTATATCGTACATGTATATTGTCTGATCATGCACTCCCAGTACTCGTCCGTATATCGCTGTATGTTCGCGCATGATGGGAACACGTGTTTGTTCAATACAGATCCATGCCTTTGGAAGGCTTTAGTTCTAGATAAAGCGACAGCAATCTTCACGCCCTCTATCAAAGTCTTAACATCTTCCCCGTCCGACAAATAGTTCGGGTAGATGTAGGGATAGTCGTACGGACTCGAACTTCTAAGTTGGATGAACCCTTTACTTTTTGGTCTTAACAGCATTGGAATTATGCTCCATACGTCCATATTGTTTATAGGACGGAATACTGCGTCGTAGAATTCATCAGTCAGGCCGTGAACTTTACGTAACTGTTCCCCGCCGTCTGAATTTGTCGAACCGGATATGAAATGAAACTCGATATCGGGAAAGTCGTCTGAAACGTTCGCATACTTCGTATTTACAAAAGCTAAGCCTTCCACACCGCCCATGATTGTCAAGGGACCTTTACCCAAGACGGCGTACTCCATCAAAGTGCTGACTGTGTGTAGACGATGTTCTACTATAGATATCTTCTTATTGACCATAAATGTCAAGCCGCCTGCACCAATATGGTCTTGGAGGTTTCGCCCAACTCTTAAATTTTGTATAATCGGAATGCGGTGTTTCGTCAACTCCTCCGCTGGGCCGATACCAGACAGCATTAGTAATTGTGCGGAGTTTATTGTCCCGGCTGACAGGATGACTTCCTTCCGTGCTCTGACTCGATGTACCATTTTATTGCGAACGAATTCAACACCAAAGGCGATCTTTGTTCTTGGATCTATTAGAACCTTCGTGACGAACGAGTGCATGGCTATATGCAAGTTGTTTCGGTCCTTTGCTGGTCTCAGAAATGCTTTTGCTGTGGAGCACCTACTGCCGCGTCGCACCGTGCCCTGCGCTACCATAAAGCCCGTTTGATTCTCACCGTTGATGTCTCTGTTTAAATATCCCATCTCTAGGCCACCTTCTATGAAGCTCGACACTAGTGGCGTGTGATACGGAGCCTCTGCCACTGTCAAATATCCACCTGTACTGTGATAAGGTGTTTGCGTCAAATACGGGTTTTGGTTATCCTCCGATTTCTTAAAGTAGTATAATACGTCCTTATATCCCCACCCTTTGTTTCCCATGGACTCCCAGTTGTCATAGTCCTTTCTGTTACCTCGTAGATACAGCATGTAGTTTAGTACAGAACTACCTCCCAAAACTTTTCCACGCGGCCAGTTACATCTCCCGCCCTCCATCGCTGTAAAAATAGAAAGATAATCTTTATTACTTTGTAGCTGGTAGTAAGTTTATAAATCTGATTATAAAGGTAACGGATGTCAAAAGGATGCTGTAGGGATTTCATTTATCAGACTCTTACCTAAGCAAAAGGTTCCTTGTGGTTCGGTCTTGTACTTCCAGTCAAGTTTACTAAGTTGCAAGTAACCAGCCAGAAGCGGCACGTCCGATATCTCCGTCTCATCTCCACCGGCCTCTAGTAGAAGGACTTTCCAGTGACCGATCTCTGAAAGTCTGTTTGCTATTACAGCACCTGTAACGTAAATAAATTATGTGTCTGAATCAATACTTGCTATGAATCTAGGCCCTCTTAGAGCCCTCTTCTCATCACCAGATCTATAATTTTATGGATTTTCGTTAGTTCACTTATCCTTTGTAAATGCAGCGGCTTTAGCAAACTATTTTTAATCCCGGTCTCAACATTTTCTATAAGGCCCCCTTCACATTACTTGATCTATCCTAGTTACTGGATTTACGCATAAATTCTCAATGGTGCTTTTCTATTAATTAAAACATTTCCTGATTCTCATCATCATCTCCCTGTCCTTTTCTCTCACGTGAGATCCGCACAGTACGACTGAAGTCTGTACTGTATTTTGGTTTATTACATTTCTTACGGCCTGCCGCCTGCCTGACTGCCCTCCCGGGAATATTTCCTGATTGTCTTATTGACATAAAATACTTACTGACCGGCGGAACCAGCTCCCACGATGATGAAATCGTATTCCGGCAGCAAGTGTCCGCTTTCCACGTCAGGAGGCCTGCCCTCCGGATCCGTCTGGTCATACTGGTAGTAGGCCACCGCCGCTACCAACATCGGGATGAACCACGCAACCTGGTAGTTTAAAAAACTAGGATTAGAATATCAGCCATTCCTCTTATTTAATTAATTTATTATTTACTTGTGATACGCCCCGGCTTCGCTCGGGTAGCTGTTTTGGAATCTATACAGAACATCGTCTTTTATATATGTAGATATGCACCCGTAAAAAACATAACGTATCCCACGGGAGCCGTACGTTTATCCGGGATAAAAAATAGCCTATGTGCTGTGCTATTTCAGATTATAATCTATCCGTGTACCAAATTTCATCCAGATCCGTTCAGCCGTTTTTGAGTGAAAGAGTAACAAACATCCACACATATAAATATTAACATTTATAATATTATGGCGTTGAAGTAGATAGATTTTTAGATTTTTTGACAAACTTTTTTTCATTTTTATAAAAAAGTATCCTATGTTACTTCTAATACCTCCAAGAATATGTGTACAAAGTTTCATGATGATCGGTTGAGTGGCTTTCGTGTGAAAGCGTAACAAACAAACTTACATTCACATCTATAATATTAGTAGGGTTATTCCATTTATTATTATTTATACATAATATAGATAAGTTTAAGTAAGAACATTAATAACATCTTATATGTTATTAATGTTCTTACTTCAACTTATCAATGACTTATAGAATTGGTTTACCTCTGTACCCGCGGCGGCGATGGCCGAGCCAGTGATCACATCGGCGGCCGCGTTCATTATCGCGCTCATCTTGACTCTGAAACAATGACACCAACTAATATTAACACTGCCTTTTTCATAATAAATAAGCCAGTATTCGGCCGCAGTCCCCACCACCACCCGATGTTAAAGGCGATGTAATCGATAATTGGCGTATCAACGAGGCGACTTTACCATTAGGCTATTCACTCTTCTCTTGAAACTGGCGACGAGGATGGGATAGTTGTGGTGTATCGTGTTAAGTAAAACCGTGGTTGGTTTGTGACTGACTTTATTATTAAAATTATTAAAACTATCGTGAGACATTATCAATAAACTTTTTATGAAACGGCTTTACTCACGTTCGCGTTTTTCTCGGTGTTTTGTACCGACAAGTTTCGGACCTGTCGGAGGTCCTTCTTCAGGGTAAGTGGAAACTTGTCGGTACATACACCGAGAAAAACGCGAACGTGAGTAAAGCCGTTTCATAAAAAGTTTATTGATAATGTCTCACGATAGTTTTACCAAGCGGTTAATGAAGGCAGACCTCGGTTCGATGTCGAAGATGAAGTGCTTCAAGCCGTCGCAGATGATCCGAGTACATCAGTTCGGGCAATTGAAGCAGGTACAGGTGTACCGAAAAGTACTGCTCATCGCATATTACAAGCTGAGAAGTTTCACCCGTACCACGTGCAACGCGTACAGGCTCTGTTACCACGCGATTAACCTGCGAGACTTGCATTTTGTCGTAGGATGTTGCGCATGCATAGGGAGGACCCTCAATTTTTCAATAAAATATTGTGGTCTGACGAGTCCACTTTTAAAAAGGACGGATGCACGAACCTACACAATTTACACGAGTGGCACGTAGAAAATCCTCACCTACTTAGAGAAGATCGGTCCCAATATCGTTTTAAAGTGAACATGTGGACCGGAATACTGAATAGTATAATACTTGGACCCTTTGAGCTACCTGAGGCACTGTCTGGCGAAGCGTACTTACACTTCTTACGACACGAACTACCAAATCTGTTGGAA
This sequence comes from Papilio elwesi, assembly GCA_029849275.1. Lineage (NCBI taxonomy): Eukaryota > Metazoa > Arthropoda > Insecta > Lepidoptera > Papilionidae > Papilio > Papilio elwesi. The sequence goes on along the minus strand of CM056707.1, from coordinate 2,127,219 downwards.
GATGTGCCGCTAGAAACAGTCAGAAATATGTGGTTCCAGCATGATGGGTGCCCAGCACATTATGCACGGCCTGTAAGGGATTTCCTAGACGAAGAATACCCTGGTAGGTGGATGGGAAGGGCCGGTGCTATAGCGTGGCCAGCTCGTTCACCCGATTTAAACCCGTTAGACTTCTTTTACTGTGGTGCTATAAAAGAAAAAGTTTATGGAAAACCCATCAGGGACTTGGCTGACTTGAAGGCGAGGATCACAGAGGCAGCGGAATCAATTAATAATAGAAGATTTGCTCGCCATATCTCCCGTTCATTTTTGAAACGATGCAGGGCGTGTATTTATGTTGGTGGTAGACATTCCGAACATTTTATTTGAATAAATAATTGCAATATTGTTTAATTTTTAGTTACATTTAAAACGATTGCAATACAATTACCTGTCTTTTTAAGTTTTAAGGAAGAGAATAGACATTTAAAAATGTATTTGCGTACGAATTTGAGACTATTGTTTTATTAGTATGTTTTGTTTTGAAGGGGTATTGTTCCCAAAAAATATTTTTAAATGTCCTAGTATGATTTTTTTAAGCAAGTATTATACCATTTTGGAATTGTAATAAAATTACCTATCTTTTTAAGTTACTCGCCGGAGTTGCATAGTACTTTTTTTTTCAGTACACTTGGAGGAAGTTGTTTGAAATCGTAATTACTTAGTTCTTGACTGGACAAGAACTTAATTTTCTTTAAAATCTTTGTTAGTTGTATTGTTTTTTTTATTTCATATTGATAAAGGGTTATTGACGATAACATAATAGCTTTTTTTTAATGTAGCAATATTTGTAGGTCATTGGTTACAAAATTGCCCCAGAAGGTGTAAAATTTTTAAGTTTTTAAAAAATGCCCTTTATTTTTTTTAATACCCAGAGGTGAATTTTTATTTTATTTTTCTGGTGACCTTTGTGACCACCCCTATCATCCCCCTTCCTATGTACGTAACCTTTTGGGACACCCTGTATATATATATATATATATATATATATATATATATATATAGTAGTCATCATAATTCTGTTCTTACATACTTTAAATATGACGTAGAGCACATCAGAAGTGAAAACTTGTTAGCGTGACAAATTTGTAAACATATTTCTAAAAAAGATATAAAGAAAACAGACAAAACTTGAAAGTTCTTATTTATGTGTTTCGATTCATACCTGATAAAAACCTATTTCACAATTTTTTTTTAACTTTTTAACTTTATCAAAGGAAATTAAAATGACTATCCTTTGTTTGCATTAAGTTATGAAAGCATCTATATATAAATCACATTCTCAAATCAGCGTACGTAACGATTCGATCGAAACTCCGCGTGGATCAAGTTCACCGCAACCGTCACAAATAAGTGACGGCGAGGCACGTCGACATAACGGTAACAGTTTCGTCTGCCCCACTTTGTACAAGGATCACAGTTTACTGGTCGAAATAATAAGCCGCTTTTTGACGGTTGTTTCCAGAAGATATTTTATGACTACTTTTTCTGTTTGGATCTCTTACACCTAGAAACCTAGACTTAGACTAGAGTTAAAGCGTGAGACACAATCCTCTTCTCACATCTCTCTTGTTTCTTCTACTTCCACAATCTACAACAAAACACTAATACAATTCTTTCTGTGTCTTTTTTCTCTCGAATCTTTCTTTCAATTCTTCCACCGAAGCATAGCTTTCTCGATTTTAGTCACAATGTCCTCTTTCCTACTTCTTCTCCAATTTCTTCTCTTCAACGTTGTTTCTAATCCTATCATCCACGTGCATACTTCTTATGTCATCTCACACTATGCAAAATCCAGCTCTCACTTCTATAAAGATATAGTGAGAGAAGATTTTCCTTCGTAATTTTTCGGAAAAGTTCATATTTATCGTGCTCTCTCAAATAACTTCAGTACCCATCTTTTGACGATCATTCATTGACAGTTCGGGTGTTCTCGTATCCGATAAAGATCCGAGGTTTCCTGAACGAAAATACTTGACAATGTGCACTGCATTGTGTATTACCACACTTACCTTCAAATATGCTTTCTAACTTCTCGTTTTATTTTATTTTTTTAATAATTACCTAATGATCTCAAAGTTGTTTATTCAAACTGCTTTGTCGCTTTCATGATGGTGACTGTGCAAACAATTTCTCCTAATGTTGGATATTTTTTTCCCTACTTGTACAATGATTCGTTAGAAAGTGAATCCGCTTCATCGCGCAGCGCACCATCTTACTCTGCGGGCTTCATGCGTACGATCCAGAATATTAAACGGTTCCGGTGAAAATATCTTATGTAACGGTGTTAAATCATGCAACTATAGCGCCAACAACTAAACCTTAATTGAAAGGTGCAGTTATATAAACTACGATATTATCCGCAACCACACAACTAGCATGTTTTAAAAGGCAACACTAAAAGGATATTGTAAATTATTTTTGATGTGGTCACACCTTTCCGCTCGCTTTCCTGCTATCCATGTGACAGAAAGCCGGCTAAAGGCACTTCACCGTCAGGTACCACTAAGCCATTTTCTGAGAGGTAAGTAGGGAAGTAATAAGCGACATTAACATTTTGTACCAATGATGTAAGGCATGCTCGTTTTTATTGCTATTCAATACACAAATCTGTACTGTACTAATATCATTCACCTTGTATTTCTTTATCCTGTTGTTATAAATTATCCTCTGGTTATAAAATAATTCTACCACCATACTCAATCCCAAAATGTACTATTACCTTACTATTAATTATTTAAATTTTCAAACAAATCAAATATTTCGATGTCGGTTAAAATTACTTCGTAAGATTTCGTTACAATGATTCTTTCGAGGTCTAATAAACTCGTGTTAGGAAGAATATTATCGCTGAATCAATAAACAATAGATTGGCTTATATTCTCTATCCGTGTGTTTATTTAGGAAGTTGTGTTGTGGCGAACACAATTTCTATTTCTACTTACCTTGCCCCGTTCAGTACATGCATGGCTTACTGCAAGGTATCCATCTCTATACAGGACGCATTTAGCTTACCGTGTGTAAAGTTTCTGAAGAAGTTTTCGTTGTTAATTTTTTTTAAATCAAGACTCAAATTTGCTATAAATATCCATTTACAATATTGGAAGTTGTTAAACTAGACAGCGTTTGTAATTCGAGATACATGCCTTATTTTGATATATAAACACAAAATAATTTTACCTTTAAAAATTTATGGCTTCACATAACACTTCAATATATATAACTGTGACAATGACGTCCATTTGCGCACCATTACTCTCAAAATGATGAACATGACATTGTAAACACTTTCACTGCATATCTTACTAAATGCTAAACAGTAACACTTCACTTAACGTCCATAAAACAGCTAAACAAAAGTCCTTTAGTATTTAAAGACACAGTACATTCTAGAGACTCAACTGACAATTGTAGTTCGACAATAGTTTCGTTAACGACGGCCACTTTCTTCGACGGACGGAACAGTACTCCCCACGTATGCCGTTTATCGGAGAAATGGTGGGAGGATCCTTTCTTTGGACACGTTATAGAGTCTGAGTGACGGAGGTCAGGTAAACCGGTGCGTCACTCCGACCTCCTTTGACTCCTATTGATTATGAATATACGAATAAAATTAAAACAGTGGTAGAATATTTTATTGCGCCAAGATTAAGTCAATTTTAAACAAATGTTAAAAAACTTAAAATAAATAAATGAGTAAATAAATTACACGGCGGGTGAACCTTCGCGGCACAGCTTGTATAATCTATGCATATAATAAAAATGTAACTGATCGCTGTCTATGAGAGTCATTTCGTTTAAGTAAAATAGCAGGGCAAATATTTAACAGTGGTAGAGCCCGCAACAACATCTGTTGCACGAATTGGCCGGCTCGGCCGGTGGAATACCACGACCTCACAGAAAACAGGCGTAAAGTAGAAGTACCCTGCGTTTCGTCTGATGAGTGAGGTGCCGGAGGCCTAATTTCAGTCCTCTTCCCCTTTCCACCCTTTCCACATAAGGATAGGATGGGAAAAGAAGAGGATTGCACGGGGGGTTTATGGGGAAAAGGAAATATCCTTTTTCCTGTCTATGCCCTCCATTAAAGGTAGGCAACGCATCTACAACACATTTGCCTGTTGCGGATGTCTATGGGCAGCGTACACTTAACATCAGGTAATCCGCTTGCTCGTTTGCCACCAACTCACATAAAAAAAGGGGCGAGTGAAACCGCGGGGCACAGCTAGAATATAATAAAGCTTACTTAGTATTTGCGAGTGTTGTGTCTGTATATTTTTGTAGGGCGGGAAAAATAGAAAGTTGATATTGTTATCAAGACTGGCAAACAACTCCAGTTTTGGGTTGTGTATATTAACGCAATCTTTACATTGTGTGAACGCGAACCGACACGGCTCTTACAATTTATTCGTCATCGTTTATTTGCATTTCGATAATACTTTTTCGAATGTCTTAATAGAAACATACTTTCGAAGACGCTTTCTTCAAGAAGGTTGCGGTCGGCAATTTATTTCTATGTAAAAAAGTCATTATCATTTTTGGAGAAAGTCAATACATACAGAAATAGGTTTTCCTTTAATTTTATTGTTCTCTTATTTATGTTCTACTTAATAGAATCTCACAGCAAAGAAGACTCAAGTAGATTTACACTTATCAGACCCTTTCTTTGTGACCAAGATATTTAAACCAAACGTAAGATCTATCCTGATACTTTGGCGCGTTCTCTAAAAATGTATCTTCTGATAGGTCTAAATTTGAAATGTTCTTGACGGACCCGTAAATAATGACAAAATAATTATATATATAGTATATAGTATAATTTATAAAATATTGTGTGAATTGTCCAAAATATCACGATAAGTGTCAAGTAGGAGGAAAAAATTCCGCCATATGCGAGCTATTCTGTCGTGCGCTGCAAAAACCGTTAGAGTTACACGTATATAATGTATAATGGAAATACTTACATTAAATGGTTCTACAAAAAAGCCCGTGACAGTATGTATCTATATTTTATGTGTAAGCCATTATTGCCAAAAACCATCTATTAGTTATAGGGCGGAACGAAGTTTGCCGGCCAGCTAGTAAGTTCTATAACAACATCCTAAGTTACTAATTGACGAAAGAGTGTTTTATTGCAGAAAGAGTTTCTAGAATCAGTTGAGTAGTTTTCAAGTTTATATACGCATATACATATATATATACATAATACTAGTCATACGACGTCTCGTAACTGTGTCGTAACTTCACTTATCAATAACATGATAATAAAAGTTACAGACGTGAAAGTGAAAGTGATAACTTTAAGTGCATCGGGAGGTAGAACCTGTTAATGTCGACTCCAGAACGACTCTCGCTAAAGTCGATGCCCTTTATTATATTACTGTCACCAGTAGTGGTCGCAGGATATTTTTTCTCAACTCCGCGATTGGTTATTTCTTTAATTCAAATAAAATATTAATTAAATAAACGCACCACAGTTTATTGGAAAGTCTGTCTCAAGTTTCATTTTGTGCAAGCAAATCGTTATCCGATCCCCGGCTTAGGTAATCTTGAACATTTAATTATTATATTAGTATTATCGTAGTACTGTATAATAAAATAAATGTATTTTTCTTTGTTATCAGGTGGCTGTTACGGTGCAACGATGAAGCGCACAATAGTCGGTGGCTACGCCTGGGCGTGGTGGCTTGTCACCGATGTGCAACGTATCTCGCTGGAGGTAAATCCTAACAACACTTAATTACTACACTAACCTAACCTAACCTCACACTACCAGCCTGTGGCAGCTAGGTAGTGGTCAAACGATTAATTTAAATACCATACACACTTACTCCTACTAATTAGTTAGTAAGTGTGTTCTGCGATCGCTTAATGTACCAATTTTGATCCATGCGAACCCAGAAGTCACATTATGTAGTACTCTAACCGTATAATACGATCTTACCATTAAGCTATTAGCGATTTACTTTGCTCGCTTCGCTATGATCAATCGCATAAAGCCAAAGATTTGTTTGTACCATGTAAGGTTTAACTATTTACCAACTAAGTAAGCTTAGGTGGCTTTGTTTTGTAGTCATTGTATTCAGGTGTTCCAACTTATTTATTATCTCAGGTGATGACACTGAATCCAACATGTGAGAACGTGGAGACGGCGCAGGGAGTGGCTCTTACCGTCACCGGCGTGGCGCAGTGCAAGATCATGAACGAAAAAGAGCTGCTCACCACCGCCTGCGAGCAGTTCCTCGGCAAGACCGTCAAGGACATCAAGATGACGATTCTATACACCCTGGAGGGCCATCTTAGATCTATACTGGGTGAGTGATAAATACATTTTAACAGTGGTAGAGTCAGCAACAACATCTGTTGCAGGAATGGGCCGGCTCAACTCAACGGTGAAATACCCCGACCTCACAGAAAACAGGCGTGAATAAGAAGTACTCTGCGTTTCATCTGATGAGTGAGGTGCCACAGGCGTAATTTGAGTCCTCTTCCCCTTCCCAACGTTTCCTTATAAGGATAGGATGGGAAAGGGAAGATGATTGGACGGGGAGGGGGTTGACGAGGAGAAGGAGAAGAAATATCCTCTTTCCTGTCTATGCCCTCCTCTGTCCACTAACGGTTGGTAACGCATCTGCAACATATTTTCTTGTTGCGGATGGGTAGCGTTCACTTAACATCAGGTGATCCGCTTGCTCGTTTGCCACCTTATAACATAAAAAAGCTACTTAAACATTTTGCGCCATCTTGTGTAGATTTGTTGTACTATTTTCAGATGTCATTGATTATTGTAGTAGTACCGATTGTCACTAGATGTCGGTATCTTATACAACTTAACTTTGAGAAAATTATGGAAGTTGTAAACTTCATTATAGAGATTTAGAGACAAATATGTTTCTTATATTATTATACATTTAAGTTCACCGTGGGTTACAACTGGCGTAAATAATCTGGAAAAAGTGAATGACAATATATTTTATGTGATTTTTTTTGCAGTACAAATGTTATGTTTAATATACAAAACAAATACATTCCCCACGAAAATAATTATGAGAATTGAACATTTACCTATCAAAAAATTCATAATATTGGTGTTGCATCAAGTACTTAATTTATTATTATCCTTCAGACAGTGAAGTGGATGTTAATTATGCACTCGATAATATTTGTGGAAAACAAGACATTTTGGTCGAATGTAATTTTCATAGTAATGCCATCTATTGGTATGAATCCGTATTACACGTTTTATTTATTATTGTATTTCATTGTTGTAAAAACATTTATTGTATATACTATGCTGGGTAAAATAACGGAGAACAAACAATTTAAATTGATGTTTTAATCAATCAATTTTGTAATATAATTGAGGAAGAACCTTTAAGGTATAAAATGAATGTCGCTTTTTTTACAAATCTGAGTAGCAATGCATTAAGACTCAACGACTGACTGGAATAAATATTTTGATAGACAAGAATTTTGAATTAAAAATCTGTTCGCATTAAAATACCTAACAAAATGTTTATGTTTTATACGCTCTGGGTTTTTACGTTTCGCTGTGGATGCCCACATTCGCTATTCGCGTTATTGTATTTTCATCAATGAAGAACGTTATAAGGTAACCTATAAAACCAAGTTCGCTTTTCAAACTAAAAATAATAGCGTCTTATATTACGAAACATAAAATAACATTGTTGCTCCTAATATTATTGGGCTGAATGATTTTTGTAAACTTTGAAACTACTAAACGTATTTCAATCATGCTCTAATAATTAGAAAACTTTTGTAAGCTATATATTGATTTTGGAGTTAATTTTTTTTAATTTATTATCGTACTATATTTATATTTATTATTGGAATTCTCCCGGGCAAAATATATATTGTATACTAGTGACCCGCCCCGTCTTCGCCAGGGTACCACTAATTATGTTGATCCGATCCGATCGCTACCAAACACAGGAATGCGAAAATCTGGACAATCCCTGTAAATTTCATCGAACTCGAACGAACAGCCGTTTCGGAGTCTATAGGTCTTTAGGGAACATACATACCTCGTTTTTATACACTATTTTTCTCATAAAATGTATCCTATGTTACTTCTAGTACTTTCAAGAACATGTGTACAAAGTTTCATGATGATCGGTTGAGTAGTTTTCGCGTGAAAGCGTAACAAACAAACTTACATTCACATTTATAATATTAGTATGGATGTAGGTATACATTTTTAGAGCTTATAAACACCTGTCTTGTTTTAAATTAGATTATAAAATAATCATTTAAAACTTGAAGGTTCAAATTGAAGGGCCTCGGAAATTACTTTAAGCCATGTCGAAAAGACCTTCGATCATGAGTCGGTGATCTAGAGAAGCCGGAAGTACGTGTCATCGTGCCCTGCGACATCCGGCATGTTACTTTGATAGTATTTACATTGGGACCTCGGTAGTCCGGGAAGTTGTTAGACCGTTGTATGTTTTATGATCCCCATAATTTTAGAAATAAAAATAATATTAAATCCAGTCAACGACTTGAACGAGAAACTTCATTCATTATTAATGGTAAATAAAATTCTAATTTTCTATTCGTAAATCGACAACCATCGCACCATATCATGAAGTGTCACAATGCAGTCTTTCAAAATCACAATACCCAATACAATTCCTGTACACAGAACAATTCGTCTCGAGCGAACATTGATGTCGCTTGGTAATTTTCCCGAGCGGAGTCTTTCGTAACAATTGAGCAGACGTACTTCGTGTTAAGAGGGCCTCGTCAACTTTACAAAACGTAAAAGACGTGAATTGATTACTTCGTTTCACCATTCGATGCGCATCGTTAAAACTGGTATTGATGCTTTAGCTGTTGAAGTCATAGCAGTGCGCAAGTAGCATAACTACTCTCCAACGAGAGCGTGGCAGTGCGTGTCCTGGGTTCTATTCCCAGTTTATTTTCTTAGTAATAGTCAAGCTTGAGTGTATGACAAACTCATTCCTGTAAAATCAGAGATCTAATTAGCTGTGTAAAAACGAGATTACCTGATATAATATATCATATTATAGCCCTGATATTAAAACCCCTAGTCATATATATCCGCAATAATTCCAAGTTACGTATATTCAAACAAATCCATGCCAATTTTAAATATTACAAAAAGAAATCGAAGCCATCTTGTTCTATTCGGTATGTTAACGAGTTTTTCCAAAGCAATAATTATAGATATGTGATTGATGCGACCCAACTGAAATCCACTACCGGTAAGTGGCCGCACTTGACCGCCTCACAGGCTGGTCGATGATCCATCCACTGCATACTTACCAAATGTTTCTTATTCCTACCTTTTTTCTTTAACATGACTCAAGTTCGAATTCTTGTTATAGGATTAATTAAAAAAATATATTCAGGTAAAATTTATTCGTTCACTTCATTCCCACTTAGTTGCTCCCTTACAACTGGCAGGTACACATTTATTCTACACAAAAAATTGCTGGAGTACATGATAATAGCTAATATATTATTAAGGTATCATACCCACTGGTCTATTAGAACTCGATATCCCGACTGCTCTGTGACTTAACAGTGGTAGGGCGCGCAACAATAACAGAGGATTGGACGGGCAGGGGGTTGGCGGGGAAAAGGAAATATCCTTTTTCTTGTCTATGTCCTCCTCTGTCCATTAAGGTAGGCAACGCATCTGCAATACATTTGTTGTGGATGTCTATGGGTCGTTTTTCGTTATTCAAAATAAAAAAGACAAATCGAGGACAGAGTGTCGTCGAGGCTGCTCCTAGACAAGTAGAAGATGATGGAATAAATAAAATAACGATTAAAAACAGTACTACATGGCAGACGACCGACAAATACTTTGTAGATATAAACCAGTATGTGGAACTACAGAGTGATGCTCCGGTATAGGCATTTATCGATACGGTACTTAATAACGATATTTTAATTCACAACCCAAAATGCTGTACAAAGACGTCGCTGTGACGTCATCGGATTCTAATCTTATGTTATTGTGCGCGATTTGTACTAAAACAACCGTGAAGAGATAAACTTTGATGATGGCATCACATGGATCTAATGTGTTGTTTTGTATATTTTTTTTAAATTAAAATATTAGTGCTTTATGGAAATATTTTATTAACATTTCTTTTAAGTACCATATAAACATTTACTGCACCATACAAATACATATTGTTTGGTACCAAAGTTATGTTATGTGACAGTGTTCTGTTTCCGGACTGACGCGATTAATAAAATACAAAAAACAATGAAATTACCAAACTATGTAAACGAGGGCAGTGTCGAGACGGACGGACGAGAATTCGTTCGAAAATGTTGGCGCGCTTACAGTACAAGAAAAAGTTTTGGTCATATTTTTATAAATCCGTGTAATTTAAGCGGAATTCATTAATGGTTCGTTTGATAAACAAAAATCCCGACTGTATATTTATCATTATTCAACGCATCATCTTAGTTTAAAGTGTTATCGATGTATGGGTATCCATCTCTAGTATGACGCCTGACAGAATGAAAATGTTGAAATAGTGAACGATATTGGTTACTATCTGTGAGTCACAGTGAAACTACCGGGACCTTGGCCCACTGCCGCCTTTACTCCATGGTGAATGTAACAAAGCGAACAAAGCCATGTCTCTTTGTCCTTTATTCATTATGTACCCACTTGTACTTACCTTAAATATAACACGTAAATGTCACTTGTCTGTATAAGCATACAACAAAGAAATTATGGTTTGCTATATATATTCTCTAATATGAAAATAACATGTTACGGGAATCCCAAAAATAAAACACATGTAAATCGTCGTCATACGACATGAAATATTTTATAATCGATTTGTCAAAATTACTTTTAGACGGGCAACATTTGATTTTAATGTCACGCTCGTAGGACAAAGTCATTAAGGTTCTTATGCGTCATCAGAAAAAATAATTACCCGTGGTAGAACTCCACAGTGATGAGGCCAGGGTCGGTTCGACTAGTAAACTACAACACACATGACATACCTTACAGATGACTGCATTTCGTCTGATAGCTGAGGTGCCCGCAGCCTCTCTTTGTATTTAACTGTACCTTCCTCTGTCTAATACAAAGGCAGGTAAAGCATCTTTAATTCATCTAAATTTTATCTTGCTGATGTCAGTGGGTGATTGCTTCACGTAACATTAGGTAAACAGTTTGCTCGTTTGACTCCTAAATATTGATTGTATAAAAAAATCTGTATACAAATCTATCACATGGTAGGGTATGGTGCTATGTATCGTATTTGTTTCACCTTTGTCAAACTTAGGGCACTAATAAGTTCAGGTGATTTGACAAAGATTTTAATCTTATATTAATATATTACAATCATTCATCACTTCGTAACTCATAGTTAAGCCATTCTCTAGTCAAGTCGTCGAGTTTACAATATCCCTTTGTTTGTTTAGGTAAAACAAATATAGTAACACGTCGGTCGATCGTGCGTCACTTGGGGATGCGAGCTTCCTGCCACATGCGCTGCGCTTGTGTGGTGCATATGCACTCAAATACCGCGTGTAAAATTATCTACAAGGAACACTTTTTTCATACTGAACCTTCTTGAGTGGCAATTCACTAATTGAACAAAAATTGAGAGTTAAATTTCAGGGCGATCACGCTTAGATGATTCGTTACAGGAGTGAAACGAAAGATGTGACTAAGACTTAGAGCAAATGAAAGCGACATATACACAATACAAGAATAATGTTTCACGTGCCCGTGTATCTATTAAATGCTAAGAGAATATTTTCTATGTAAATTTTGTAATGTTGTATTCCTTTTAAGATAAATTATCTGTCTTTAACCAACTAAACATCTCTTGTTCTTAATTTTTTATAACCTATGCTTCTATCATGTATACAATGCTGGCGCGCGTTTTTTAATATTTTTGCTCCTTCATTACCACACGTTTCTTTTTACGTTGTTAACAACTTCTAGTAACTCGCCGTATCTTTTGATGTTCGCAATTAAATTTCTTTGCTAACGGTACTGTGCGTCGACGTGCAGGTCGTCACGTAGGCAGCCGGCGAGCCTTTGCCGGGGCAAGAAACTGTAATTACTGGGAAATGGTACCGGGAATTCTCACACATGCCTCTTATTCCTACTCCTATTCTATTACAAACGAGCTGTAATATCATATAAACTTATTTGAATTGTATTAAAAGCGCGAAGTAAAAGTATTCTTCGTTTCGTCTGATGAGGGAGGTGCCTTCTTACTCTTCTTATTAGAAAACGATGGTAAGATGAAGAGGGTTTGATGAGGGAGGGCATGGGTAGGAAAAGGAGACATCCAATTTCAGTCAATCCTCTGTCCATTAAAAGCAACCAAAGCATCTGTAACTCAAAAGCTTGTTGCAGATGCCTATGGTTAGCGAACACTGAGTAACTGTTGAACCGCTTGCTCGTTTTCCACTTATTCCATAAAAAAATCAAATGATTAAGTACCACTGTGAGGACACAGAATACAGAAGAATAAAGTTAAAGGTCGTTCAGACTACAGGAGGTCACAATGGAACGGATATGCCTACATACATTTAACAGTGGTAGAGTCCGCAACAACAACATCTGTTGCTCGAATTGGCCGACTCGACCGTCGAAACACCACGACCTCACAGAAGACACGCGTGAAGTAGTAATAGAAGCAGTAAACTGCGTTTCGGCTAATGAGTGAGGTGCCGTAGCCCTAATTTTAGTCCTATTCTTTTTCCTATTTTTTACTTATAGAATAGGATAGGAAGGAAAAAAGGATTGGACGGGGTTGGATGGAGAAAAGGAAATATTCTTTTTACCGTCTATCCCCTCCTCTGTCAATAAAGGTTGACAACGCATCTCCTACTGATTCTCTTGTTGTGTATGCCTATGGGTAGCGATCTCTTAATATCGGAATACCTGCGTGCTCGTTTAGGGAGCAAAAATACGCGCGAAACACATTACTCTCCTGTTGGGTAATAATAATACATAAACACTAATGCTCATAGCCCAGCGAAGCAGAGATTACGGATTTCCATGCGATATGGTAAAACACACATACCCGTTACTATGTCACCATTCAAGTGGATATACGTTCTTATAAGATTCTAGGATGTCCTCCGCCAACTTTTGTATTATAAATTTACTTTGTCACATGATCTTTGTTATTTCGACTTGCCCTAAAAATAATTCCAGTAAAAACGATATACTAGAATAGTTAATAGGAATAATAATAATACTTAAACACGTCATAACAATTTAAATGAGGAACAAAAAAATAAGTGATAGACCCTTAACTTAAATGAAGAACAAAAAATACCCTATAACATAAATCAAGTACAAAAAAATGATACCCTTTAATTTAAATAAGGAACAAAAAGATATACCCTATAATTGAACGTTAATTACCTTAATTCGCTGTTGCGTTTTCCTAAACTTAATACGCTCTAAGCTGATCCGAAAAGCCGAGTTTAATTCTATTAAATTTTATCTTTGTCAGCCATACTTCACATAGTTAGCTACTGTATAGACACTGCAGACACTCGACTTAATATCCAGTAGGCACAAGTGTAATGTTATAGGACATTTTTTCATACAATTACACTTCATTTCAATGAAAAATGTAACATTTTAATACGTGCATGTTTAGTTACTTCAATGAAAAAAAAACAAGCCCCAATATCCTATTTATTTCTACGCGAACGTTTTAGAATTTTCCAGACTCTAATCTTAATTTTAAATACTATTAACTTGCAATTGGACGCTGTGTTTTGCTTACGTTTGTTCTTTTTATTGCTGTTGCTGCTTGTGGTTGTATAAACATTAATGTAGTTTACGATTTTATAACGATGTCGCTCACGTGAATTAGTTGTCTCCAATTAAATTGAAATAACAAAGCAATTATCTAGGCTTTGGATCTCGTGGCTGGAAACAAATCGTCACGCGAAAAAAGTTATATAAAAATAATCTTGAAATGTTCGTGACTTGATGATCAAATACAATCTTTGTACTTCGCTACTTGCAACTGTCCCCTCTAGGATCCTTGTTGGTAGCGTTATGTATTTCTGCCACTAAGAAGTACTATACCATAATTATTTAACTTCAGATTTTAGAGTACCATTAACTGAAATAAATATAATAATAATAGCCTAGGACATATTCACACACGGCCATCTGATCCCAAACTAAGCAGAGGTTGTGCTATGGCAACCAGATAACTGATATACTACATATTCTACTTATCTTTTGTAAATACATATTTAAATAGATCAATTACACCCAGACTCAGGACAAACAGACATGTTCATGCGCACAAATGTCTGTCCTGTGTGGGAATCGAACCCACGACCTGCGGCGTGACAAGCAAGTATCTTACAAACCACGCCAACCGGCCCGTCAAAAAACATAAAAGATATGTTAGTAAAAAGTTGAAAAAAATACAAAACCTGTGTAGGTTTTAAGTTATTCGAAATTCTAGGAAGCACTCTGTTGTTGATGACAAGTATTGAATCAAAGGAAAAAACTTTTTCCAACAAATGCGCCTCTTAATCTTTTTGGTGCGTTTTCGCCGTCTCTCGGCGGTTTGCCGCATGCTGTTTGTGCTGCAGCAGTTAGTCTTAGCGTATCAAAACCCGAGTGGTATTGACGTCTTACGGGTTTTCAATTCTTGTTAGATATCATTTGTGTAGATACGTTAATTTGTATTTGCTTTTTTAATACTATTTCGACATAATTCGAACTTGCTAGTGCATCATTTGCCAAAGTGTAACGTGCGTTCCAGATAAGCAGATATAGCGTGATAATTCAATAAACAATTCCAGTATGAATAATTAAACAAGATAACGATGAGTATAATAAGTCAGTCTTTAGAAGAATGTTTTAGAATATTCCCCACTGCAGGGACACAGGCCTCCTCTCCGAGAGAGGGAATGGACCCTAAATCCACCACGCTGGCCCGGTGCGGGTTGGTGGAAATATATCTTCGAATTTGTTGGTTCTAAGACATGCCGGTTTTCTCACGATGTTTTCCTTCACCGTTTTTGGAGCAGTGGTGATGACATAAATTACACAAAGTAAAGCGCCTGCCTTCGAACCCGCAACCTACAGTACGTAAGTAACCGCTGAGCCACCACTGCTCTCACTATGCATATACCCATTATTTATTGTGATTACTACAGTTTTGTGTGTACCCCCTGCTGCGCCCGGTTTTAGGGATGTTATTGTTATGAAGATCGGATATAAGGAGGATACTATATGAAGTTCTAAGTCGGTTACGAATATTAAGTTATTTCAGATTGCTCGGTAGTTTAGAATACAGGTATTAGATTTTCATATTACAAATATAATAATTTTACTTCACTTATAGGTTATCAATGGTTAAGTACTTAAGTTAAAGATCCGAAAAAAACTGAAATTATCTGCAACTTTTATATTGGAATTCGATTATTTTTTATTTTAGGTTCGAATAAGGGGCTTCATAACAAGGCAAAAGATTCCCCACGCGGTCACCTTCAGGTAGAATTTCGACGATGTTATTGTATTCATTGTATATAAAACGTAAGGACCGTGTCTTTGTAAACGTTCAAATCTACTGCGGATAGATTTAACAACAAAAACATCGTTAAATTCTGTTACTGAGCACGTAACAGCTTCAACAAAAAGTATCATTAGTTTAGTAGTGGAGTAGGTACGCACTTATACTTTTCTATTCCTTCCTTGTCTTTGTTTTTACTTAGACACTATAAGTAGTTTTTTTTTAATAAAAATACTAGTGACCCGGCTTCGCCCGGGTACCACTAATTATGTTGATCCGATCGCTACCAAACACTGGAACTCCCGCTGTGGCAATCTGGACAATCACTGTAAATTTCATCGAAATCGGTCCAGCCGTTTCGCGGTCTATGGGTCTATATGGAACATACATACTTCTCTTTATATATACTTTTTTTTATAAAAAGTATCCTATGTTACTTCTAGTACCTCCAAGAATATGTGTACAAAATTTCATGATGATCGGTTGAGTGGTTTTCGCGTGAAAGCGTAACAAACAAACTTACATTCACATTTATAATATTAGTAGGGATTAGTAGGTTATTAAAATAAGTAAATAGTATTTTTGTTTTATAGAAGTAGGTGGAAAATAAGCACCAGCGACAAGGTAATGTATATATGTAAGTTGCAAATGCGTTGCCTACCTTTAATGGACTGGGGTATAAACAAAAAAAGAATTTCCTATCTATTCCTGCCTACGTTAGATCGTCTTCCCCTTCCCATCCTTTTCTTATGAGAAAAAGGAGGAGAGAAACATCAGAATTAGGCCTCCTCATAACGTAACGCGGAAATACTTCTTGTCGCCTGTCTTCTGTGAGGTCGTGGTACTTCATTCGTATTGTTGTTGTTGCAGGCTCTTGAACTATTGCAAAAGTAGTTTTATTGCAAATGATACCTCAAATGTACGTTGCTTAATTTTTTTAAAGAAAGTACCAGCGTATTAAAACTAATATTTCGATACCCAGAATCTATGTACATTTGAAATGATAAAAACATAACAGTTACGACTTGAACTACTAAAGGTTTTGAGTCTTCTCTAAAATGCATTTAAAGGTTGCTCCAGTATTGCATCATCCAACTGTGCTATGGTTTCCCGTAAGTGAAGACAAGCGGGGGGTAGGCTCGTGTTTATATAGTAAGGAAGTTCGCTGCCCCGTCACCATTCTATCGTGGACGCTGGTGCACTTCGCCCGTGTGTATCGAATCGATACTTCCACAACACTGTTCTTTCTCGATTATTAGGAAACATCGATAAATAAGTGTGGTGATACGAGATTTATTAAGTTATCTATTTTATTATTGTGTATATTAATCGATTTTGTATCAATCGAATCAAGAGAAGTGATGAAAGTGTGCGCATAGTGCAGTGCTGTTCGCGAATCGCATCGCCTTTTACTCGTGCGCATTGTCGGCGTAAATATGTCGTTGCTATGGATGGGAGCTTTTAATATTGGGTTGACAGTCGGATGTACTTATGCGGTTGTTAAAAGGTAAGTTAATGAGAAATGTGTGTTTGATAATTTGCCCTCAAATTTTAATTAATTCTTGTACGAAGCATTCCAATTAGTAAATGTATGTAGTGTAGATAGATTGTGTGAAAGATGACATGCATAAGAAGGGTCTGAATATAGATATGCCGGCTGATAGAGGAATACGGAAGAGAAGAACAAGCAAACGTCACTTACTACTACTTTCATTGGAAATATTGTAATTTTGTGGAAATCATGAGATAAAGTGAAATGCTTAGAAAATATTTTAAAATTTACGAAATTTTGGCGTAAGAAGTTTGTTTGCAAATTTTTCATCTTGATTTGGTACAAAGTACTGTACTGTAAAATTTACCTTATTATCAAAATTCATTTATGCTGTCTAGTCAGTAGTAAAATGTTTATGCATTTTTTTCCGTAAGTATAAATTACCACGTATGTAGGTATGTGAAGTTCGTAACGACGGTGGTAGACATTGGTCCCGCAATGTACAACCGTGCCGTAATGGTCGCGGCAGAATATACAAGAAAGTTTGACCTTGATTAATTTCCAAGCAACAGGGGTGCCGATCGGAATTTGCCATGGTATGAGATGTGTACCAGTTTTCAACTCTTTGCAAATTAAAAAAAAAGGTTATCATGTACATATTGATTTGTAACATGTGCTTATTTGTACTTTAATTTAACTAACAATAAATCTGTATTTATATAAAAGGAATACAAGTAGTAAGCATGACGTACCCGCCCGCTAGTTACTGAGCTTATTGGGATACATACATACATACATACATACATAAGGGATGTGTGAAGAGATATTTTGAATTTATTTTCATACTAACTACTACTACTACTAAAGCTATTACACCATTGTTGACATACATTACATGAATTCAGGATTGTCGTTTGGGGCTTGAGCCCCAAGGGGTGCGGATTTGATAATAAAAAAAACTAAAAAAGCACAAAAAATCCACGGAAGATTTCAGATGATTATGGGCACATGATCCCCCCTTCCCCCTTTACTATAATATATAAATGTTAACATATAGACTTAAATGGCACTCTTAAATATAAAGTCGTAAATCTAACGACTCAAAAAATCCCTCTATGACCTTGTACGTTATCGTTATTACACAACGCTTACGTCTAGAATCTTACGTAATTTTTTATTTTAACTAAAAACTAAATATTTACATACGTATATCTCAATGAGGCAAGTTGGCATTCGGACAGTCATTTTTCATTTGAGGTTTTCTTTGCGTTCTATGATTTTAAAGCCGATTGCCTTTATGACACTCAAAACGGAACGCCACTACCGTTGACGTTTAATTAAGTTGATTGTACAATTATTCCCGGTTATAATTTCCCATGTTTCGGGAATTTTTTTGGTTAATAAAAATCAAAGCTTAAACCAACAGTATTCTTAAGATTTTCATTAAATAAAACAATATGCAGTTTAATAAACTTAAAGTATCGCCGTTATCTTTACGGAAAGGAAATTAAATAGTTTTTTGTCGCAATAATAAATACACAACAGAAACAGCTGCGTCATGACACGTCAGTGGTTTGTCTGAGTGATTTATAAATAACAAAACAGGTTTAGCATAAAGATATTGTCGTAACTAGTTCATGAACGTGACATTGTCATGTTAAATAGCGAACGTTTCTGACGTTGAGTCTTGGAACAACCTATAAACATACATATAAATAAGACGGGCGGTTGGCGTGGTTAGTAAGATACTTGCTTTTCACGCCTCAGGTCATGGGTTCGATTCCTACCCAGGACAGACATTTGTGTTCATTAATATGTCTGTCTGTGTGTCCTGAGTCAAGGTGTGATTATCTATTTGAGTATGTATTTACAGAAGAAAAGTAGTATATGTAGTATACCAGTTATCTGGTTGCCATAGCACACGCTCTGCTTAGCTTGGGATCAGGTGGCCGCGTGTGAATATGTCCTAGGATATTATTTTATTATTATTATATTAATATTACATATGAGTGGATACTGGTTTACTTTGATTCAGACTGGGAACAGTTTCCACGAGCTTGTTTTCATTTATTTTTCTTGTATTCAATTTTGATTTTTATTGTTAAGATGCCAAGCTTTATTATTTGTTAATTATTTATTTATTTTTCAACTATTGATAGCTTAATATCTTCCCTTCTGTATTGACTATTCACGGTGCCTGTGATTTTTCTTTTTTATTATACAATGTAATGTAAATGCACAAAAATAGTTACAGGTGATATAAAATTCATAGATAATATACAAAAAATAGATAATATTTAACAAACACGTGTAGCGATTTACGCATGAAACAACCTCATTATCAGCGATCCGTGAACTTGACTTGGCGTTGCGACCTCCATTACCGCGTAACGATTATATGGGTGTGTCTAAAAGAATAAGCGATAGCGTTGTACATATTATACAGGTCAAATTATATCACTCAAACACCGATATCCTAATGTTTCCGAGCGCGGACTCCAAAGCATAAGGTAATGAGTTGGAATTCCCCTTTTAAGTCTAGCTATGCATTAGCACCAGCTTAGTTGGACTAGTCAAAGAGAATGTTATTAAATCCTTTACACAATATACTAATACTTTTTTTTAACTTTGACTATAATTATAACGATAAACAAGACAGCGCTGCAACTACCATCGACGCCATCTTGATAGTTGGCGTTCTTCTACAGTGCTGTTTTCGGGAAATTCCCTACCTCGCACAACCTCGCGTACTAAAAGTATCTGTCGCGAGCGGTATTTTCAAACGAATACAACTTAGGGACGTTCCTCTGGTGTTGTAAAATGTTGTCTGTCTGTCTGGGACCAAAAGGACCTAAAAATCAATAAATATACACTCATTACGAAAAGTTTGTTGCTACCCAGTAAATATTAACAATAGCCTTGATGAGTGTCCATTAAGTAAGAAGCGCAACGAATTTCCAACGACGACTAAGTCATGCACTAAATAGCCGCGACATTTCCGTTCCTTTGACCTAGTTTTTGATTGGTTTTCACTGTACCCATAAATATACTGAACCATCCAGCTGGATAGCGAGAGTAATAGGAACAAATGAAACTACACACTTCAAGGTTTTCGACGGATATCGCAATAGAATTATATTTCATATTTTAAATAAATAAATAAATAAATAAATAAATAAATAAATAAATAAATAAATAAATAAATAAATAAATAAATAAATAAATAAATAAATAAATATGCGCTCACGCCCGTAACCCAGAGGGGTAGGCAGAGATCATGGATTTCCATTTGGCGCGATCGTGGCACACCTCTCTCGCTTCTTCCACATTCATACATCTACGCATGCATGCTCGTCGGTTATGGGTGCTCCTTATATCGCCCTTTTTTAGTAAGTCATTAATCTGATCGATATAAGATTTCCTAGGGCGTCCCCTACCAACACTGCCACTCACTTTTGCAACATAAATTTGTTTTGTTATTCTCTCTTCATTCATCCTTTCAACATGCCCGAACCACCGAAGCATACCTTTCTCAATTCTAGTCACAACGTCCACTTTTAAGCCACACTTTTCCCTTATAACGCTATTTATAACCCTATCATTGAAAGTCACGCCTAACATACTTCTTAAGGATCGCATCTCAACGGCATTAACTCTACTAGCATGCTTTTTCTGCCAAACCCAGCTCTCACTTCCATACATTAAAGTGGGGACTAGTACAGCATTGTGTATTGCCAGACGAGCCTTCATATACACATTCTGACTCCTCACTAGTGTACCTATAGCCCCATATTTTATTAAACTATTACGTAATTTAGTCTAAAGAGACGGATAGCCTAACTTTGGATGACGAAATTTGAAGTGATAATTGAAACAAATAAATGGGATTATTCTTAAATAAATGTAATTGTTTATTCGTGGCTTTATATGAACGATAAACGGTCATTATTGTGTATCTTGTGATGATTGTAGTTGTAAATATTATTTAGGAAATAAAATAATCGCTCAGATCGTCACTAAATGCGCAATCTTAATAAAAGCTAACGAGAACCATGCACGCCCTATTTCTGTTTATAAATACCACAACCGATATTATTCATTGTAACTAAAAGACCCTTATTTTAATCATTAAAATATATAACTTTAATAAAATACATGTAACATATTTGTAAATTAGGCCGGTACTTACTCATAGGGAAAGAAAAGGTAGCATACGCATTTAAAATGATTTTTGGTCGGTCGTAAATTGTCTTCTAGAGTAGATTACATAACTATTTGCTATGCTTGTTTCCTGGAAGAAAGTCCTGAAATGGGATCACGTGCGGATCGAAGTAGCGTAGCAAGATGGAGCAATAATCTGGTCAAAGTAGCGATCATTTGTAGAGGCCTACGAGTGCGTTCAGCTGTGGACGATTGTTGGCTGAAGTCAGTTGTCAGTTGGCTGTTAATGTACAGCTTCCCTTAAATCATTGAGGTTTTAATAATTTCGATAACGCAGTTCGACGACAAATGCCAATATTTTTGTCAATTTAGTATTTCAAAATTGGTAGGATACAAAATAAATTTTGGTACAGTAACCAAAGTAGTTAAATAAAGACTTATTAAATACTATAACTCTAGAGCAGTGTCAAATCTATCAAATTAAGTTACTAGCGATCCGTAAGTGAATTATCGTCAATGAATCGTTAAATTCACAATTTGCTGACTGTTATATCACTAGTGAGATTACAAATTCAAGTTCACAATCTGACGGTGATATATAAAGACCGTTTTCGTCTGGTTGGATATGAATCTTCTATAAAAGAGGAAACTGGCTGACTGATTTATAAACAAATAGGGCCTAAAGATTTTAAATTTTGCACAGATATTTTTGTTATTATGTAAGCGAGTTATATAAAGAACTTACTCTGAATTTATCCTCTAAAGGTATATAGTAGTTAGGGGATAAAAGTTTATAAGGACAAACTGTCCGTGCGAAGCCTTGGCGGATCGCACTTTACATATTAAATCAATAATTTTATAAATAAACTTCAAGTTTGCTTTATTATTTACCATCTGTTCCAATAACATAGTTCTATTGCGTATAGTTTTATGTATATATTCGGGTTAGTAACAGTTGTGAGAATGCGGTTATATGTTGAGGCGATTAGTTTGTGCGGGGCGATAACAACGATGGTTGAACGTGCAAATATTGCTGAAGCAAATATATATTCAGATGTCTAAAAAATTAGGCCATCTGCAGACGCATACGCATCATGTATGTAAATAGAATATTCATAAGCTGTTACTGTTATGAAGTGTCTGCGGGCAATACGTACAATAATTTAAACGCAGTAAAACTACAAGAAACCGACTTCAATTGCGATCAATCTCGAAAATCTTCAATCACTCTGGAACTCAACAGATCGAAAAAAGATTCATGCCACCAATCTCCAAACAATTGCTATCTATTGCAAAAAATGCTTGAATTAGATACATATATGTCAAACTTCTGAGGTAACAAACATATAAAACCTCTTTTTTCTTTGATGCCGGTTAAAAAGGTCGGAATGATACGAATTAATTACCATACTGACTGCGCTTACTTGTTTCAATCCTTTTTAAATCTAATTGTAAGTATGAATCCAGATAATGTCTAACGGAAATATCGAAAACATCTACGTAGGCGAAAATCGAAAGGCACATTTCTTCAACACAAAACGTCTGTAAAGGGGTCAAGATACCGGGAGCGCTTAAGGCGGCCTCAAAATCTGGATCGTAACAATTAATAGCTTCATATTGTATGGCAAAATCCCGTCGACTTGAGCAAAAGGCTGGTCGCAATCACCAAAAGAGTAATTTAAGAAGATTTTAATTTCTCACCGTCATTTGGGAGCTCTTAGCTTCGGGAAAATTGCAGTGTGAAACCTTTATGGTAAATAAAAAAAAATTGTGACTAAACTAATTCTCTTCATTCGTGACCGTCTCTTTAAAACTCCGATACATATAATATAAGCATGAAATGTGTCAGTAAAGCGCTACGGGAACTCGAGAAGGTACAATTCAGTCCCACTGCGGGCGTCGCGGGAGCCGGGTCGCGGGAGCCGGGTCCCGGACCCTCCCGTCTTCTTCCCGGATACTTCCCGTATAAAATTACTTAGAACAAAAGGGCTCAATGGAAATATCTAAAACTCATTTAAATCTATAAATTTCTTATATAAATAAACATATAAATGGTACATGTGCGAATGTGTTTTCATCTTTGATAAAAATTCCGCACTTTCATCACTATCATATTTATATCATTGCTATACAATGATAAGAAATAGTGTGCAGATATACGATTATAGTCTTTAATAGTTTAATTATAAGGTCTCCTGATATCGATCATTGGAATCTATTCCGTTCGGAGGGCGTACAGGCACAGTGTGTTATTACTGTTGCAATGATTGTGACGTGCGACTTACGTGTGATAAATTAACAATTACTGCTACCATAAACTAGTAGTGTGTGTGTGTTTTTTTTAATTTAGAGTTTACTTTCAAATGGCCAGTATTCATTGCGCATTGAAGCCTTCTTGATTTGACAATCGGATCGCATGAATGCAGATCTATTTACTGCAAATAATTTTTTATCTCGTCACAATATATTTTAAATGGTGTAACGGAAATACAGTTTTGCATTTCATATAAGCTTACTCATTTAATATATAACCTATTAGTGTTATTAATGACTTATGAAACTAGACTAAACTTGAAGTTTTTAATTAACTATTGTACTTTAAAGATTAATGTTAAATGAAAAAGCGTTACGATGGAAATTCTAAGGATAGCTTTAGTGCCTTTAGCCCTCACAGTTTGTCTGACGTGTTTGAATGTTAAAAAGTAAGTTATTTTTTACAATGATAACGCAACAAACATAATACTTAGGTGTACTCAATCTGCGACTAAATTAACGTCTCGTATTCAACTCCCGGATAGCACTAATGAGTTTTGCTTTTTAGAATAAATGAGTTCCTAAAACGTATAGGTATGTGTGCCCGCTGCTCCTGTGACAGGCCCACAGGTCCTTATTACGGTTGGAACCTCATTAAGTCAGTGAAAATATAATAGTAGCTATGTAAATATTTTTCTTAGACACGTAAACAAATAATTCAGTTGACTAACTTCAGCAAGAATAAGAATTGTAAAATTCCAGAAACATTATTATCATTCCCGCCGATCACACCAGCGCGCTGAGATTAAATAAATGCGAGGACGCGGCTCACAACAATAGTCGCAAATTCGAATACTCCCACTATGACGTATGACGTAATATTTTTGTTTACATGCATGTCATGTAACGTTCTAAACTATTATTATATTACTACTGTCTAGTAGTCACTACCCGCCCCAGCTTTGCACGGGTAGCACTAATTATGTTGATCCGATCTCTACCAAATTTCACACGATCAGCCTTTAAGCCAATCACAACTCTCTAATTCCCTCTCTGTAAATCTCATGGAAATTGGTCCCGCTGTTTCAGAGTCTATATCCACATGCATACCCGAATCGTCTAATATATATAATATTTTATGATTATTAACTATTCATTGAACTCGTTAACTCGATAGGGCATTTAAATATTGCAGCGAATCTTAGCAGATAGATGTTACAATATGTCACCAATTGAACACAAATAACACACCCAGAAACTAATTAACTGAATAAATTTCGATATCATCTCCATCACTAGTACAAAATTAACCGGTAATATTTTATCCTGCAGGAACTCTTACAGTAGAAGAGGTGTACAGAGACCGGGACCAGTTCGCGGGGCTGGTGCGCGAGGTGGCGGCCCCCGACGTCGGCCGGATGGGCATCGAGATCCTCTCCTTCACGATCAAGGACGTGTTCGATAACGTGCAGTACCTGAGCAGCCTCGGCAGGGCGCAGACGGCGGCCGTCAAGCGCGACGCAGACATCGGCGTGGCGCATGCCAACAGAGACGCGGGCATCAAGGTACGTACAGTTATTGTCTTTTAAATCTACTTTTCTTCTCTTTGATTCTGCGTTAAAACACAAACAGAACAAACAATCGCAATACGATGACACAACATAATACAAGGACAGAGCTGTTGCCTTTTTAATGGAAGAAGGATGCAAACATGCAAGCGTAATATCAATTGACTACCGCTATCCTTAAACAGCGATAGTCCTTTGACACCACGCAGATACGTTACCAACCTTTCTGAGGGACAGAGGAGGTATTTAGATAAAAAGGAGAGGAAGAAGTGAAGAGTAAGGAAAGAAAATTGAGGGTCCGGCAACTCACTCTACCAACAAAACGCAAAAGCTACATCACGCTAGTTAAGAGGTTGTGGCACTTTCTCAATCGAACCGAGCTATTCGTGAAACGGTTGTCAACAATACGGGGCCCTGCCTGCTACCTGAGTCCAATTTCACAACTTTGTTCGCCTTCCAACGAATTATATTGCTTTTGATTTTCCGAGCAACAGAATTTCACACTCCACCTGAATTATCTAAATGTTTAATTTAGAAAATTCGTTTCTCAGTCTCTCCATGAAAGCTTTTTTGTTAGAATTTCAGTCAGTCAATGTCAATATATTGTCAGAACCAAACCCGTATAGTAGAAATAAAGCGTTAAAATATAAATAATCGTACAGACTATTAAACTATTACTTGTTTATTGTAAGTGCAGTTTTATATCATGATGTATTTAAAATATTACGAACAATATTATTAAGTTAAGAATATCTACAAATGCGAAAGCCTACGTCTATTAAAAACGTTTGCCTGTACAACCGATAAATCAATAGTTTGTATGTCACTAGAGCTTTTGATACGCAGGGCGAGTGTAACGCCTTTTGTCGTGCACTGTACGCGCGCATCGCTTCTGTTCCTTCGCCTCAATGGAAATACCGATACGTTCCACGAATAAAATACAACACTTTTATCGAATGAAATGATGTACGATAAATGATTCGGGACTATTTATTATTGCGTTAGTTTTTAATTCAGATCTATTTTTCAAATTCAATAGTTTTTCAAGTCGGTGTTTGTTTTTTGACTGGAATCTGAACCGAGCGACTTCCTATAGAGGGCAAATGAGAAATTCATAGGAGATTTTTATTTATTTTTAAGTCTTCAGTCTTCCAATTGAAACTAAGTACTATCAAGCGCTTGTCACACATATGTCACTCGCCACATAGTCCTGGCCATCCTTCAGATTTCCACCTATTTCGGTATATACTGCTTGTTGCGTTTTTTACTCAAAAATCCCAAACAGCAACGGGATCATGTACCTTCAAGATGGTCATCGATACGAAATGGCACTCACTGTAGTTAAATATAAATAAACTTTATAAAAATCACTTGAGTTTCATATAAAATGCGAAGAAAATTCTCCCCCGACCTATTATGAAGTGGCCCATATTGAGGCCAATGTCTGCAGCGGTTGCCGCAATTAAGGTCAAGAATGAAGAATATAATTTAAATTCGTCCGGCTCTACGATTGAACACGATACTACACGAAACACACATGAGCAAAATGAAACAAAATATTGCAAACTACACTTTAATAATTTATTAACATATATTGTACCTTTAATACATTTCATATATCGCCCACTTCTGATTATCACATAGAGTCTTCTGACCATTATTAATCTTTACTGCCGCTTTAATAACTGCAACATAATCAACACGGGCAAGGTAATAAACTATGCTACCCTTAGGATACTTGACCTCAAGCTATCATTATTAAAATCTTTATTATAATATTTCACACAGCGGTATTTGCTATATGGTTGCTTTTTTTCAACTTAATTCAATTTGTCCTATCCTTCCTATTTGTTACTTGTAGATCGAATCCGTTGTCGCCAAAACTACATTAAGACTTAGTATCACTGCATATAATGAAACAGACGCCACGTCCGTCGGTCTGAACCCTATAAACTCAAAAACTCCTGAATTTATTTACATACGGCATTCACCGATAGACGGAGTATTGTTGAATGATAAGGTTATATACTTTATTATGATTTTGTGTAAATTCACTGAAATATTAGGATGATTGTTAAAGAAGATATTAGGTAGGCTGTTAAACGACATAATGTCAGCGTATTTCTACGCTCTGATAAATGTGCGAAGCCTACGTTGGTCACTAGCACTTATCAAAGTTATATTCTATTTCAAGGAGAGACATTATTATTGTACAATGAGATCAAACAATATGTTAACGAACTCTAAATTTCAGGAAGCGGAATGTGAGAAGAGCGCAATGGACGTCAAGTACGCGACCGACACCAAAATAGAAGATAACAGCAGAATGTTCCAACTGCATAAGGCGCAGTTCGATCAAGAAGTAAACACGGCTGTGAGTTAACCATTGATTAATCTAGTTATAAACATTTGTATTTTAATAAATGGTTAAAAATAATACGGAAGATTTGTCGACAAATTTAATCACTTTATGGTAATGAAAAAAAAGGACAAAAGTGATTCATGATCCGATTTATTAGTTCACCACAATTAATAATCCTATAAAAAGGACCTGTTCCGTCAGCCCTAACCCGTAGTAGACTAATTTCAAATATCGTTCGCTAATACGGTGTTGTAATTGGTTGGTACTAATCTTGGTTTCAATTTACTAGAAAGCAGAATCTGCCCTGGCTTACGAACTTCAGGCTGCTAAAATTAAGCAGAGGATACGTAACGAAGAAATTCAGATCGAAGTCGTGGAAAGACGCAAGCAAGTCGAGGTATTTCATTACATACATCTATTGACAATATAAAGTAACTTAATTTTTTTGTGTGTTTACTAATTTGTCTGTATCATCAGGTCGAACAACAAGAGATTCTTCGTCGCGAAGAGGAGCTGGTATCGACTGTGCGGCTCCCGGCGGAGGCCGAAGCGTATCGTCTGCAGACAATCGCTGAAGGAAAACGGTAATTGGGATCATTAGTTGTTTTACACCAACACCAGGGTACACTGAACCCCATTTTGGAAGAGCTTGATCCTGCTTAGGGTTCGACGAGGTAAAAAGAATAATTCTGTCTTCTCTTTCAGAGAGTATCTTCATCAGTGTCACAACCTGTAACATAAATTACACTTGTTTATTTTCTAAGCTTTGTTTTAATATTCTCTCAAGTATGAAAGTCCTCTATGTTTTCTTGTCTTTATTGTTGTTATTATAAACTTAAACACAATAGAACTAAGAGAAGCAATCGACAGCGAGTATTTCGAATGCTTGAATTGATTCTAAAACTAACATTTGGTCCTTACACTATGAATATCTTTGGACATGATATTAAATTAGACTGCCCTAAAAACACTATATGCTGCGAAAAATCTGGATGATTATACTTTATATTTAATATTTTCAATATTACAACGAAAGGACAAAGATCAGGTAAGAGGTCGGTAAGATATGTATTGACTAACATATTCTTTGTAGCACTCAAACTGTGGAAGCTGCTAAAGCGGAAGCCGAGCGTATCAAAGTGCTGGGTATGGCCGAAGCCAAGGCCATCAGCGACGTTGGCAAGGCCGAGGCCGAGCGGATGCTCGCCAAGGCTAAAGTCTACAAGCAGTACGGAGACCCCGCCGTCATGGCGCTGGTACTTGAAGCTCTGCCTAAGGTACTTTTCAAATTAACATTTTACATTAGTATATCGCATTTATTGTACTTAGATAACAGATGTACACCTGATTTATTAAATACATTAATGGGTTGAAAGGTTAAAATAAACTAATCAGGTATATTTAATGCTTGAATGCCATTTACCAGATGAAACAGATTAAAAAAACATTATTTCCTATATTTGTTAATTGCAATTGAATCTAATTCTTCTATATGTAACCAAAATAACGTGACCATGTTATTCGCCTGGTAGATTGCTGCTGAAGTGTCCGCGCCGCTGGCTAAGACTGACGAGATAGTGCTAGTGGGCGACAACGGTGCTACGGGCGAGGTGGCGCGGCTGGCCGGCGGCATACCGCCAGCTATCAAGACGCTGACGGGTCTGGACATTTCTGAAGTGCTGAAGCGCTTGCACCCCAGCGCCTCTGCAGGTGAGACTTAAATACTATATATATTATTTTAATAGTAGAAGGAGTCAAGTATAAGAAGAAGAGACCTAATTTTAATTCTCTCGCCCTTCCCACCCTTTTCTTACAAGCAAAGGATGGGAAGGGGAAAAGAACTTGACGGTGGAGGGGATGTATAGGAATTGGAAATAACCATTTTCTGTCTGTCCCCTCCTTTGTTCATTAATGGTGGGCAACGCATCTGCAACTCATTAGTTAGTTGCAGATGTCTATGGGAAGCGATCATTTGACATCGGGTGAACCGCTAGCTCGTTTACCATATAGTACTATAAAAAAAAGAGGACAAGCGCAAATGAAAGCGCTTCATCTGATGTTGTACCGCTGCTTAGCAATGTAAGCAGACTTCACAATTATTACGCATTTTGTAAGTTGTGAACTGAACGAGTTGTCCTCGGACAACAAACCTGTTTTGTTTTATAGCCATCTTTTTTTATACATTTTTCATGTATAACTATCATGTCCAACCTAACAGACCTAATTTATAGTAGATAACTTTTACTCTAACTTAAACTTTAAAGTAACGTTATAGTAGAGCCCGCAACAACAACATCTGTTGCACGAATTGGCCGGCTCGACCGGTGAAATACCACGACCTCACAGAAAGCAGGCGTGAAGTAGAAGTACTCTGTGTTTCGTCTGATGAGTGAGGTGCCGGAGGGCTAATTTTAGTCCTCTTCCCCTTCCCACCCTTTCCTCATAAGAATAGGACGGGAAGAGGAAGAGGATAGGATGGGGAGGGGGTTAACGGGGGAAAGGAAATATCCTTTTTCCTCTCTATGCCCTCCTTTGTCCTTTAAAGGTAGGCAACGCATCTGCAATGCATTTGTCTGTTGCGGATGTTCATGGGCTGCACTCACTTGACATCAGGTGATCCGTTTGCTCGATTGCCACCTTCTCACATAAAAAAAACTACGTAAGCAGTCAGTTCACAATTTGACGATTTGATTTCGATAATTTATAAATTTTTGAGAAAGGACACTTCTAGATTTCAGTGATTTTTTTCAATTCACAATTTGCCATCAGTTAATAACATGCCTAGTGCGTTTATAAACTGACGATGTTTACAATCTGACGGTGACAAGTATGATTGACACGTGAGTTTTGTCCGCAGATGAAACTCTCCTGGCCGCCGCGAGCAAGAAGAAGGAAGTTGTGGCGTGTTAATTGTATTGACCTGTTAACGTGTATATGTCAGTCGTCTTGTATACTATTTACTATGTTATTGGTGCCATAGTGTCAAATACTGATGTGGTTCTTTTCTAAACTAAGACAAACAACATTAATTGTAATCAATGTATTTTGTATCAACTTTTAAAATAAAAAAAAAACTATTTTAAATTCACTCCAATTGATTTTCTAATTAGAATTTGAGATACTCAAAATGTTTTCTGTTTTTATAAAATTAATTTGAAACTTGAACATAGGTTTCTATAGTTTCTCTCTGTACATGTTGAAATTATTTTTGTTTAAAAACTTATTCGCAATTTGCAAAATGTTGAACGTATAAAGTCCAAACTAAGAATAGTCAAAACGTGACAGCTTTAAAATATAAAATTGTCTATGGATTTCATTTTTCTTTCAATTTCAAAGCAAATAGAGAGCAAATTCTTTATGGATTAGCTATGAAATTGACATATGGTTTTACCTTAATACCACCGTCTCAATTATAGGAACAAAGTAATATATCTTTATAGTTAAACTTGTATACCATTAGTTGGTAAAGGTTTACAATTATGATCTTTATTATAAGCCTGGTTTCTGAAACGGATAGTCAACGGAACAATTAGCTAGATTCCGACCGATCGAATGTAATTTGAGTTGCAAGAAGGGCTTTGAAATCGATTTGACATGACATTTACCTTGACAGTGGAGTTAGGAATAAAATTTTGACAAACCTTTCAGAAACCGGGCGTTAGTCTACCAACTGATGGAAAGCTTAGTGATATTTTAGCGGTTAGATGATACTGTAGAATTTGTACAACTGTATCAATGGTGTTCCCTAAGGCCACTACCTCTATCGTATATTTTGATGATGTACATTTTATTTCCAGTTTTGATAATAAAAATACCAATCTTCATGGACAGTTCAATGTTTTACAAAAACTGTAGTTCTTGCGAGTGGTTTGCTGAGTGTGAAATATAATTAAAACACTATGTCTACAATATGGGGGGCATTTCAACATTTCTTTATAATTTACGTTGTATTGAAGATTTATTAATTCTTAATTTATGGACATGTTATTTAATGCATTTATATTACGCACAATATTTCTTGTATTTTGAACTTTTCCTTGTGTTTTATTTTCATGGAAATTGATATTTTGTAACTCTAAAATATTATTTGGAGAAATAAATATAATTCAAAAGTTGTGTTTTATAATTTTATTTTCCCTGAACAATTAAATAGCGCTTTAGCTAACTCAGAGTTCTGTTGATGTAATAAAATTAAACAAATATGCGTACACGCCCGTAACCCGAGGGCGTACACAACAAAGAAGTTTGAGAATATTTTACTGATAAATTAAATTGATAACATTTTCTTTTCAAAGATGTCGCTTTTGAAAAAAAATGTTACAAGCGGTTCTTGTTGCAAGCACAGATATGTGTAAGAAAAACCAGGAGCACAGAAAAAGTACCATTACTTTAGAAAAATAATGAAAGGAATTTGCAGGAATTACTAGAAGCGCGAATGTCTGACGAAATGCAGAAGTATTATTTCACGCTCGCGTTTTATGACGTCCTGATACTTTCAGTTGAGACAACAATGCAGCTGCTATTTGTCAATAAACAAGATAATGTTTTAAAAGGGTACTTTAAAATTTTCAATAATTATTTGAAATACCATTTTACATTTATGAGGTCCTGGTAGCATCATGCTTAATTATAAGTTCTACTACTATTGAAGACAAACTTTTCGATACTTTTTGAATGAAGAAAGAAAGAACACTTTGAAATGAAATGATATGGTTTTTTTTCCTATTGAAATGGTTTTTTATATGTTCAAAAAAGATATTTTTCAATTAAGCTGCGGCGGTTTTAGAATACAAAGAAATACAAGAACTAGAGCTGAATTTTTGTTACTTTAAATTCTGCTACCCTGGTACCGCTAGTGCAGAATTTTGCTCACTGACCTAAATCTTTTTGTCACGAGATTGTCAACCAAAATGTCAACACAAAGAAGGTTTTGTTTCTCTTGCAATATGATTACAATAAGGTGTTGTTCAATTCATAATTTGTGTCCCAGTCTAACGTAGTAATATACGAATCTGATGAGTTATTAATTCAAGTAACAAATTGCGCGGCTGTCGATGCGTTCTTTGTACATTCTCGTGACGTCACTCATTGAACGTCGACTGGGAACAAAGAATATTCCGCATTTAGCTTTGTCAAGTCAGAACCAAACGCAGATTATTCTTTGTTTAAATAGCAATAGCTTTAACTTGTTTTCTCTTCAGTTAGAAAGTTGTTTGTTGACGGTACCGGTAGGGTACAAGATCCGGCATGAGGTATTTACACTCTCATCTGTTATTTGATCAAGTCCTAGATTATAAGTTTGATTTTATGTACATTGATAAATTGCCGAATTAAATATGGGGCCAACACTATTAAATCGTAAAAAACAAATTAGATTGAGGCCTTGCGTAACTCGCTGTTGGCGATTCTAGGGGTCAAATTTATATGGTCAATTGTGAGAATCGAACGCATATCGACCCCAGATTTAGCTCAGCAACCTTCTTGTGATTTATCAATGTACATATTACCTTATATAGATCCTGAGCAAATAGCAGATGAAGATATAAATTCCTTATAGGTGATCTTAGACTAGTACAAACAGTGCGTACGTCAATTAAGGGACACAAACAACAAATTATTTAATTGTTATTTCTTTTTATGCTAGATTTACACAAAGACCTCGATGTCTATGGGCTACTACTATACTCATAGTATACCACTTTTTACGAACTTTAAAGCACCTGTTGGAAATTTTCGCAGACACTTTCTGACAATATTGATTATTAACTTTTATTCATATTGCGTCAAGTATAAATTAGCTCTCAGACTAAGACAAGCGACCAACTTATGTATGTATGCGGTGTATAAGCTCCTGAGATCTATAAATTAGTCGCTGGCCTAAGCTAGCCGGTATGGTATATCTGCCAAGCATGAGGTTCTCAGACTATTTTTTTCGTTCCACAGTAATTGAATTTATCTCTGTTAAAATATTTTGTTTGACAAAATACTTTAATCGATCCAAACGTTCGCTAAGCTCTTTCACAAAGTGCTCCAGACATTTACTTTGCAAAATGAACCTTTTCGTTATAAATTTTTAAGTGAGTCGACTTTTTTAAAACTTGTGCACGATACTGTCTGTTGAAATAATTTAGAACATCACCCTCTAAACTGTTATTTCCCCTTCATTAACTTCTCGCACAATTACGTTGACTCCTATTTCAACTTTGTTCAATTAAA
The DNA here is from genome assembly GCA_029849275.1 of Papilio elwesi. NCBI lineage: Eukaryota > Metazoa > Arthropoda > Insecta > Lepidoptera > Papilionidae > Papilio > Papilio elwesi. Next base: position 2,093,595 of record CM056707.1, on the reverse strand, counting down.
CATTTAAATCAGCTTTAAGTTTCTGTGAAGATTCAATTTCTGAGTCACATTTTATAAAAATACTAATTAATGTTCCTTACAAATTACAAACAACGTCTTAAAATTTCAATCTTATTGGCTAGCGGTTACAGCGGCGAAGCGCTTCGGGCTCATACCAATTACTTGGTTTGATAGCCACTCAGACTTGACCAGATATCTGATATATCTATCAGATGCATTGTCGACGTCGATGTTTTACCATATATTTGCCTCTGTGCGTACCTAAACCCTAAAATTAAGTACAAAGGTATACAAACAAAAGGGTTAAATTAAATGAGTTGTGTTCACATTTCCGGTTTACCGGAAATGCATGAATACAGCACCAAAACATGACGGATATGACGTTGCCTCGCTGACGTCAGATAACAGAGTTTATGCTCCTGTCAACTATCGTGACACCTCTTTAGGCTCGATCCTTGTGTGATCGTAATAAATGATATTGCACTGCGTGTGCAGTATAAACTAAAGTGAGAATATAAGGGTACTAGTGATAGATATAAATTGCTAGTGCTTCTAGAGTCCATTTTGGTGACGTAATTTCGTGATATTGGACAGTCAGCGCAGCGACGCCATCTTGTTTGCTGCTATTTATGTTATTTTTAAACAAAAAAGTATTTTCTGTAAAGTATTTTCCTCCTCATTTCGAGTAGGTGCGCTACACTGAAAAACAATTCCATGTCACAATTGATCACGCATATTGAAAACTTAATCTTAACCAAAACATTGATGATGGCGTGATGATATCAAAAATATTAACCTAATTACAAAGCCATTGTAAATGCTTTATCATAGCATAGGCATAGGAATTAACATGACATTATAAAAAGACACTGTATCTATTTAACTTACAGACTGCTATCAGAAGATTAGAACAGATTATTAATTATTAATATTTAGTTTTATTTTTATATAATTATTATGTATATTGTGTAATTACGGAAATTATTAATAACATGTATTATCAATGACATATAATAATTATTATTATTATTAGCTACACTTTTTAGTTACTGCTGACGTCACGTTTATGTAACAAGGCGCATTATCAATTCGCGGGGCTTATACATGAGAATTTTATTTATTTATCATAATGCCCTGCAACTCGTGCTTTCTTTTTTATCCTATAACTGAACCATGAACTCTTTTACTTTTAAAATAATAAGTAATGTTTTTTCTTGCTGTTTGATTTTAATAAATAACTAAATTAGTCAAAGTATGTGTAACCTCTGTACTGTCAGTGCCCATGTATTACTTGTTTAATGTAGCCTTGATACAAATCCGAACAGTAAATTGCAAGTAACGGACAAGTTCGAGCCGCCTGGCTTTAGCCCCGTCAATGTAATTTGCCACCGACTAACCCTCTTATTTATAGACAATACTTTTTTTATACGTATTAGAAATTATCCGAAATTTTGGATAACTTCGTTTTTTTTTCTTTTTAATTTGCATTTGCATAATATAAAATCAGGAATGTAATGAATGAATCAATATCCGTATCCGAAATTTCATATATAGATCATCCTATTTGCTGCCATTTAACATAGACCCATATATTGTGTGTAAATTTATATTTAAATGTGTCTATGATAAACTGTCATAAGTAACATGATATAATAATATTATTGAGGCTCGAATATAAAATTAAGAACATGTTTCAGCCTCTTTTTTCTTCTTCTTTCTGTTGTCTTCTTTCTTGAGGAGGTACTTAATTTGATTGTATGTTTGTATTGTATATAAATCCTTATAATATATGTATTTGGTAATTTCTAGGAAGATGCATTCTTTTTTCATAAATAGGAAACGAAGAATGATTGGGGATGTCGTATTATGAGTTAGAAAATTGCCTATTAAAATGAATACGATACAATTTTAAATTCAAAAATTACCAATTTTATCAAAAAAAATGGATTATGTTCAAGTAAATAAAAAATAGATGGTTCGCAGCAAATATTTGTGTACGTTAAAAGTTTATCCCCCACTAAAACAGCTCGCTACACTGAGAGCCTGATAAATTAACCAGCCCTAATAAATCATCCGAGCCCCTAAACTAAAGGGGTTAAGTAATTCTGATCTTATTTGCATTGTATAATTGATTAAAAGGAATTTACATTCTTAAATTAATTACCTTTATGTTTTCGCAAATCTTATCGTTCTTTTAATTCGAATCTGTCCTTAAAACCAAAAAGTACACGTACAACGAATACCTTTGCAAATTGTATTTAAATAATGAATTATTATATTTACGCGAATACGAGAAGATAAATTTTCCTAGACTTCAGCATGAGGGTGATGCGAGTGGCATTCAAAGCAAACTCAAAAAACTCAATTCAACTCAACTATAAAGTAAAAAAAAACTTAGTATGAAAAATTTATAAAAAAGATATTTAAATAATAAAGTACTCAAGGTTGCTACAATAATTAAGCAGCAGTGTCAGTAGGTCCGTTTCAAGGGGTCAGGGGTTTACGGAGCCACACTTCAGTCGCCCCCCCCCCTCTCCCCACCCTCTCCCGTGACCATGAGCGCTGTAAACTGGCTGTAAAGACTCGAAACGTTGGAAACAAAATCGTTCAAAATAAACGAGATAAAATCCGTAAAGGTGGTCTTATCACAATGTGTAGTTTTTATGACCCCTTGAAAGGGTTGGAATCGTAAAAAAGAACGAGCACTGAAAAAAATCCTGAAACCAGATCTTAGCAGCACCTACATATATGTATGTATAATTCGTTCAGTATTATCGTACATAACTTGTTCATATTAAATCGGTAACTTAGTTGATATTTGACATTTAAAAAATGGATAACACGTTTTTTGTAACAAGAAACCTTTTAAATAATTGTGTCACGAAATACAATCTATCTGGAAAACAAGTTTTTGATTCGAAGTTATGGAAACAAAAAGTAGACATGAAATTCTAATTATATTTTCAATCAATCGTTTTATATATGCTCAAGTCAACGAAGTTCAGAATCGGTCGGTGAAATATACATACATTTACAAGCATGAGCAGTGGTGGCTCAGCGGTTTAGGCCCCGACTTACGAACTGTAGGTCGCGGGTTCGAACCCAGGCAGGTGCTTTACTTTGTGTAGTTTATTTCATACCACTGCTCCAAAAAACGGTGAATGAAAATATGGCGAGGAAACCGGCATGTTCTTAGAACCATCAAATTCAAAGACATGTGACATCCACCAACCCGCACTGGGCCAGCGTGGTGGATTACGGCTCATTGCCTCTCTCGGAGAGGAGGCCTGTGTCCCTGCAGTGGGAAATATTCTAGAAAAGGGCGATTTATTATTATTATTTATTATTACAAGCATGCACATACAACTCTGATATGTATGAGTTTGAACGAAACTACATCTTTGTTTTTCTTCCCGCTCGTTTGTCCTTCGCAATTTGATATTGTATTCACAACGACGTTGTTGCGATTTGCAATAAAACATCGATACACTACTGTAGCACATCGATAGTCGCGGGACATCGCTAGCTCAGTCGATGCGCGACCGTCGTGTTCGGCGGTACTATGCTGTGATAATAGTGTGCCATATATAATTTATAACGAGATCATATGAGAATCGAATACGGTCACACAACCACTCTCGGTTTTATGACGATACTCAAATGAACTTATTTTTTAAATTATTACCCGAATTGTAAATCAGTGACAAATGTGTTTTGGTTCTTAAATATAAAATGTGAAGAAATAAACTTTTGACTTATTCTAACTTAGACGATGCTTATTGCTTTTTCATTGTGATTATTTGTTTTGTTGATTGATTACGGAAAATAAAGACTTGGTTACTGTTTACCAAGATTCGAACTGACTACTTGTGTTCACATTCAAAAAAACCTTTCAAATTTGCGAAGAAAAACTATTCGCATAGTAATTGAATAATTTAATCGAAAATATCGTCTCAGCCATTGTAACATTGTCCTTCACTTGAAAGAAATATTAAAAATAACATTCTAAGGTTAGTTTTACGATCAAGAAATGTTGGTTAGTAAAAACTGTTTTCAAATAAATAAAACACATGAAACCTAAACGTTAAAATAGTGTAGAACAATAAAACGCACGTACAATTTTAAGCAATAAAACACCGTCCTTATAGTCGATCTATTTTTGGCTACCCATATACAGTTAAACGCGTAGTTCTTAATGCATATCCATAAGGTTAAGTTATGTTGCGAATATCGCTCCTGCCGGTTTGCCTCACAGTGGGCCTCACGTGCTGGAACGTCAAGATGTGAGTACCTTACACAGATGCGGGCTCAATACAATAGAGCAATCTATTTTAAATTATATTCACATATAAAATTCGCACACGTGTAGATACTATGCGTGCAACATAACATGACACCCATGTCACACCTCCTTGAGTACACCTCATAAATACGAATGATCATTTTTTGTATCTGATTAAAAAGACAGTGACAGCAGTTGTAGACTTTAGGTTACCAGTATTTGTATGCAGCGTGGTTTTTTCTCTGATTTTTGTTTTCTTTTTTTAATTAAAGTGCCTGAAGGCTGAATAAAATCGAGTCACTTATAAATCCAATCCAATAATCCAAGCCTCTACGTTAATAATTATATTTTATGAATTAATATGAAAGTTAATAAAGTCATAATTTCCCTGCCATTTCTCATGTTCTGTGGTGTCGGCACAGCACCGTAATACGTACTGTGGCCAACGGTTAAGCGCCTAACGCCAATCCTCCTCAGGAAAAATTAACACGAATACTCCATAAATAATTGTCGGCAGCAGATATATATTATATACAGAATATTAAATAAACGCGATCCAATCTGTGAAATTAGTTAAATTTAGAAAAATTAATTAATATTTTTCAATCGAACAGGAACGCGTACAGCAAAACTGGTGTACACAGTCAGAGGCCGCTCTGGGAGGCGGTGAAGACGAATGACACCATCTGTCGGCAGGGTGGTGACCGTCGGAGTCAATTTGCACGGCAACAATATTTACGAGTCCGATGACGTCACTGACTAGCAAAAGCTTCATACAAGGTTCCTTTGAAGGACATGAAGTCTAATAGCAGTTTTGAAATCAGATTAACATTGTTACATAAATGAAAAATATAATGGCTATACATTTTTTATCTGCGTTGGAGAGCCTATAGCATTGTGATTATAGTAATCTGGGTTCCGGGTTCAATTCCGAGTTCAAATTTATATGTATTGGAATTCGGATCGATACCGCTTGTGATGTGACCAGGTTTTTGAAGAGATTTGTTTGGTTTTATAAATAAAGTTGGATTCGGTTTAAATGAAGTGAAATATTGTTTATTACAAAATATGCAAACCAAAAATGTGTCATATAAAAGTTGATTATATTATGTATAGTTAATATTTTATGGAAATATATATAAGCATTGTCATATTATCGTTTTATTTAATGTTCTCAACGCGGCGATTGGTTGCCGTTCCAGCAGTTTACGTGATAACCAACAGGAACTTTTGTTTACCAAGCGAATAGCCTTCAATAATATCATTAAAAAAACATACGTTTTAAACTCAAAGACATGTGACGTCCACCAACCCGCACTAGTCCAGCGTGATGGATTACGGCCCCTTCCCGCGCTCAACGAGGAGGCCTGCGTCCCTGCAGTGGGGAAACATTCTAAAAAAATACTATTTTATTATTATTTTAAAATAATTCTATTAAACTGCTATTCTTTAAAAACTCTATTTATTGAATTAGCTCATTTAAAGGTCACATTCGTTATAAATGTTCAATATTTGAAATTAATAAAAATCTAAAATAAAAAATTGCAACTTTTAAAAATTTTATTTAATTTACTCAAATGCAAACAAGCTATTATATGTGTCGTTAAAATAACCACAGCGTATGTAGAGGTGAATCCGAAATAAATGCGTTGACACTGCTGACAACATTCACACAAAACATATTGTCATTTCATTTTTTTCAGAAAGAAAGAAGGAGAGATTATTCGCGACATGCTTATACGCCAACGGACACTCAAGGTAAACTAGCAACAAGAAAGCAACTGCAAAATTCTAGCTAATTTAAATTGATTTTCCTTCCTCTTGCCTAAAATACGCGACATTTTAATTTCTCATTTTCCTCGTTGATACTTTTTGCAACCTATACTTTCTTGCACTATGTTATTACCGTTGTTAGGACTAGGTTATGTTATTCAGGTATAATGTAATATTTTAACGGTGTAAGATTATTTGAAATATGAGAAAAAAAATGAAATGCAAAAATGTTTATTTACAACAGCAAAAACACGCTACAAATAAAATTAGCATATATATCAAATAAAATAGTCTCTTGAGCACAAGTTGCCGATCATTGTTATCAATAAACGTACTACCTGTTATCTCCTCACTAGGCAAGCCTGTATCAATTTAACAAGTTTTTTTATTATCTGAGACAAATATATCACATATATATTTTTGTCAAGATAGAACCAAGCCATTCGCGAACAATATTTTTACCGTCGTGTGATCTCTTGTTTTTAATTTAATTTCTTTGACCATTGTTTATTAAAATGTGCATTAGTTTTTAGTTAATTCGTTACAAACATACAAAAATACAAATCTTTCCTCATTATAACGTTAGTTGAATAGTATGTAGGTAGGTTGAAGCGCCGCATATCATCGTATCCATTACGCTACGTGACGGCGGCAAGACTCGGGGCTCGTGGACGGGAGACGACGAGATTGTCCTTAGATGATACCTTTAAGTGGCTACAACTCACCGCGAAGGTTACAAGCACGTGTAAATTACTCCTAATGAATACCTGCTTTATTTTATGTGCCCTTAATATACATATATCAATCATTTAAAAATATTTACTATAAAAAAAGCTGTCCCTAGTTTACTTGAAAAGTGGAATAAAAAAGAACTAAAATACACACGTCCTATTCGAACTGTACGTATTTTTATAATACATAACGTACCAAAAATAAAAATAGATTCTACGTAACAATACATAGGTCAACAGGACTGCTATTTGGTCTTAAATGTGACCGAGTACGTACCCATTTTCAAATTTGAAGAACATATGTTATACTTGGGAATTGAACATAGCACCCCAAGAAAATTCCTGTGTAACAACTGCTAGGTCGAGTCGTTACACTGTTTGTCATTTTTACATTGTTCAGACGAAGGAATCCTTGGAAGAAAGAAGGGAACAGAAAAGAAATAGGGAAGAGGCCCACGGACTTCCCGCGTGAGATTCGGCCCTCGAGGGAAGTGCCTCAGGCCTTCTCCCTCCAAGTATAAATACGTCTACGTGAAGAAGTGGCCCATATTTTAAGGGTCGTAGTCTTGGTCATAGTACTCTTAACAGAGTAGAAATAGCGCTCTACCAGTGTAAAAAAAAGTTTAAAAATTTACTACGATTAAAAAAAATAAGTCGTCTGGTAGTAGACATGAGTACAAATTAAACATTAGGGACGTACGATTCCGCCGTACGATTTATCATCCAATTTTTAGGAACGTGTTAACGACTTTACAATAATGTTTTATGTGGAACAAACGGTTCGCTATCAAAATCTCGTAAACCCCACAGTGCGCTACAAAGAAAATGGGATTAAGAACCTAAAACAATCAAATACTCGTATGTAGAGATGTGTAAAAAATTCGTCAGTCGTATAGTCGAAGTTTGACAGACGTCTTAAAGTTTTATTACATACAGTATGCCCTTAAGGATTAGGTAACTGCGGCAGAGCCCGTAACATCAACATCTGTTCAAAAATGAGTCGACTCGACCGGTGAAATTCCGCGTCCTCACAGAATACAAGCGTAAAATAGAAGTATGTTTCTGCATCGCGTCTCTCGAGTGAGTTGCCATCGGCCCAAATTCAGTAATAAAAAAAGTAAATCTGATTATGGGTGTCAAGAGGAAACCGCGGGGTTTTAGTCGGTGCGAGTCCGACATAACCACCCTTACATTCGGGTGCGTATGTGGAGGCATTTCCATTAATCTGTGACTTATTTCCTTGTTGCATATGCATATGGGTAGCGATCTCTTAATATCAGGTGATCCGCTTGCTCATTTGCTACCTTGGTCCATAAAGAATACAAAAACAAACAGGTCTTTAGATACTTACAAATCTATTACGTTTATTAAATACCGTTTATTAAATTAGTTTTGTTTACGAGCCGATTATTATTATTATATTACTATTTCTTTCGATTCTACGTTATACTGCGTTAAAATATTATTATAAATCTAATGCATTATTTTATTTAAATTACAGAATTTTTTTTTTACCATCTATCCTGTTTCCTTTTTAATCAAGCGAAAACATCTTGCGAAAGGAAAACGCCTTCATTTATCAAGCCGGCACTTCGCGCTTTGAAATATTGCTATTGACTTTCCTCGTTAACATCCTAAATATCACGTACAGCAACACAACAATACTTACCTATTTATAATCAAGAGTAACATGATTGTTATTGCGATGGGTTTCCACTGGCGTAAAAACGTGTCGCGATACAAGCTTTTTATCTTTTTCTTTTTGACCCGCCCCGGCTTCGCCCGGTTAGCCGTTTCGGAATCTACAAGTAACATCGCCTTTTATATACGTAAAATAATTAAATGCATTGAATAAATACATACACAAAATTAATGAAATAAATGCATACATAAAAATTCATTCGAATCGGTTCAGCAGTTTAGGAGGAGTTCACTGTCAACACACGTACAGAAGAATTATATTAAAAGATTAACAGTTTTAAAAACTAAAAAACTTCCGTTGCATATATCACGTATCAATTGTTGTTTAAATTTTAACACATAGACAGCGTAATATCAATCACAAAACCTGAAGATCCAGGTGGATCCAATGGTAAGGGACAAATAATAAGGATAATGGGAAAGAGATGGCACTATAAAAAAAATTTCAGCTTACATTCCCAACAGATACAGTCCTCTTCACCTCTCCAGAAATGACATTGACTTGAGGGGAGAGATTGGATAGGAATGAGAAATATCCTTTTTCCTGTACTTCAGGTGAACCGCTTATGGTTTGCCTTCTTCCGTAAAAAAGGCGTTTTTGCCAAACAGAAACCTATATATATGAATTTAATAATAAAAAGCTTACCTAAATACAAACTTCATACATATCGTAAGGCTTTTTCAGTGAAAGCCAGTGTATATATATATATATATATATATATATATATATATATATATATATATATATAATTGCAATTTATATAATAACATAAACTTTTATTTCCGAGGTTTTCTAATGCAAAAAGAATTGGAGTCCTTGCGTTTACAATAAACAAACAATTCTAACGTCAATACAATCCAAAATAAAGATTAACGTCCCATTACAGGTTTTTAGCAATTTAAATTGAGTGAACTGATAAGATACCTTACTTATATCTGTGATGCATTCACAATTATCATTTTATTCTATTTATTTTTATAGTTTTAAATAGATGGCGTTGTTCTCAAATTTAAAGTTATTTTTATCGTAGTGATTCCGGGACAGGAGATTTAAGGGGTAAGTTGTGAAATAAAACAATTCATTTGTTTGAAAAAAAATATTACAATAATAAGTGTGTAATATTTTACAAATTAATTCGACCTCCTTCATGGTCCTTCAAAGAAGAGTATTTTTTTTAAAGGTGAGGAAAGCATTCGCAATTGCTCAGGTGTTTTGATGTTCAATCGCGGAGGTGATCGCTTAACATTAAGCGACCCGTTGCTTGTCCTCAGTAATCATATCGTTATACCTTATATACCATTAAGTTTATTGGATAAAATATATGCATTAGATATGAATTCAGTAATGTTGTAAATATTTCAATTGAACTGCTGGTAAATATTTTAAGATGAATGCGCCGGATTGTGCAGCTCGCCGCGAATATTAGTCTTCATTAACTGGAAACAAATACATGTTTAACTATTATTAATTTGAATTAAAAGAAACTGTTGTAACTGTTTTTTTCCGTAGCGTGACGTATCCTTCGCGCACAATCGTATTGGTTTCATTCATAAATTCGTAACTGAATGGCATTATAGTGTATCGCGTCACAGTACGACACGTCACGACACGGCAAGACATGTCACTACGATAATGGTATTCAGTTTAACGACACGCTCATTCATAACTTAGACAAAATATTTTCTTTATTACTTAAACCATTTGCGATATTATTTCATGGTATAATCAAAGTATAAAAATAACAAGGATGAAAGTTGTATCCGACAAGAGATAGGATCGTTTAAGATATTCAGTACATCTTACCTCGACTTTCTCCGCATAACTTAACTCAGTCTTGGTGAGCACGTAGGATAACTTAGCCAGCGCCGCTTCGGCGGTCATGTCAAACGCTGGCACAACACCACACTCTACGAGCAACTGGAAAATAATAGACATTGTTACAAAAACTTATTTCAAAAAATATTTTCCGAATTAAAGTAATTGGGACCCAAAAGCCGTTGCAGATTCTGAATGACATCGAAAAGGGTCTTGATAATATAAATTCGAACCCAGCAATGGCTCAGGACCGTTATCATTGGAGGAGACAGACCAGGGGAGCCGAACAAATCAAAATGGAAAAGCCGGTTGAAGGAGAAAACCTGATAAGGTTCCAACACTATCTATTTATTTTTAGAAATTATGTTAATTAGAGTATCGTTTATTTATGCAATACCACAGCAGACATGTTAGTAGAACATAAAAAAGAGAAAAGGAAGATATTTTTGTAAATTCATTTTCTGACAAAACGCCTTTTACGCCTTAGAACAGCTATATCTCTTAATGAAGATAGGTATCTGTGTTTCCGAGTAAGTATAAACTCCATCAAAACATCTGTGAGTCAACCAAGAACCTTTATTCGGGGTACGATATATAGCAGAATACATGCTCACCAATCCAGTCTCATAAATAGCTTTCCCGAGCACGGTGCCGTTGATGCACTGCGTCACATTCACAACTAACACGTTGTTCTTCACTGCGCGCTCTATTTCTTTGTAGATCTCCTTACGTTTGATAGGAATGTTTCCATTGCCGTACGTTTCCAATACTACTCCTGAAATGAATACATACTCGTTGATTCGAGTTTCTATACTCTCCAACTTTCTTACTTGACCTCCGATTCATACATAGAGACTGAACAAAGAATATTTTGGCTGCAATCGGGTGATCACTTAGCATCTTGTAATCCTCTTCCCTTCTTAAAAAAATATTATTGATGTCACTCACATTGCCGGAAATGAATGAATAAATCATAAACATAACTAACATGACGTTGCCTCGCTGAGTTCAGGGAACAGAGTTTATTTAAGCACTTGTCAAAGGAACTCACTTTAGCTCCTGTTAACTATCTTGACAACACTTGGTAGAGCCCGCAACAACAACATCTGTTGCCGAATGGCCTGTTCGACAGGTGAAATACTACGACTGCGTTTCGTCTGATGAGTGAGGTGCCGGAGGCCTGATTTTAGTCCTCTTCCCCTTCCCACCCTTTCCTCATAAGGATAGGACGGGAAGGGGAAGAGGATAGGATGGGTAGGGGGTAAACGGGGGAAAGGAATTATCCTTTTTCCTGTCTATGCCCTCCTTTGTCCTTTAAAGGTAGGCAACGCATCTGCAACGCATTTGTCTGTTGCGGATGTTCATGGGCGGCGCTCACTTGACATCAGGTGATCCGCTTGCTCGTTTGCCACCTTCTCACATAAAAAAAAACCTCTAGACGTCCGAGCCTTGTGTGATTGTTATACATAGTCTTGTTTAACGTGTACGATATATTGTGCAGAGAAGGTATGAGGCTACAACCAGTAAGAGATATCAATACAAGGAACCTTACCTTCCATTCCATCAAAAACCGCCCTGATCAGTTCTGGGGTGATTGTTGGCGCTACTTTGAGTACGTAGACTTTCGTAGACAGCTTGTCGTGAATCCTGCATTCATCAGGCACGGACCCCCGCGGATGGATGAGCATGCGAGGGTCAATATCTAAGGTGGTCTTCGCTTCCAGTAACGGCGGAAAGTTTGGCGAATCGAAGGCATAGATGCGAGTGTTTGAAACTTTTTTTACCCTGAAATATATGTTGCATTTTATCTAAGTTAGGTACAGTTCAAATTTTTACGTAACTTTCGGGTATTTTCGGAATATAGATACCAATCGTCATTCTCTTGTTCAATACAAATTAAACAAGGAACTCACATAATTTCCTGTCTCTTATTCAAAGTGCATTTTTACTGATTAAGCTTCGTACGATTTACGATCTTCGCCGATTGTTAATATTAAATATTTACACTTCACAGGAATAATTTGAATATCTAGTTTTACCAGTAGACAAAACGTTTATTCAATAAATCTCCAAGCCAGATGAGCACAAACAGAACTTCCACAAGCGAGCGAACAATGGAATGTAATTTGCAGGAACCGTCCTTTGTAAACAAACTTCTATATGACTACCCACATGTAAAATTAGTAAATCAAACTAAGGCTAAACATTTAATAGTAAAATATCCAATTTATTTTATCTCTAGAAATTAAATATTTAACAATTTAAAACTTTTATTACGAATGAAACAATTTTGATGCAATAAATACTTTTTCTAGTAAACCAAAACGTTTATTCCAGAAACTAATAAAACCAGTGAACGATAAAAACATTGAAGAGTGACGTTGACGACGAAATTCTCTTCAAGAAACGTCTCACACTATTTGTTTTCTTTAAGCAGCTAGTTTGTTCTCTATTACCATCGCGAATTGGCTAAGCAGCACATGAGGTAACAGCATTATTGTGTAACAATCTGCTGCGCTTTAACAGCTGTCAAAGAAACTCTGCTCAACGTCCACAAGTATCAGCTGTCATAAAACCGCGCGCGGTACAGTTAATAAGCCCCGCCGACGACTTGTTAATTTCTTAGGTACAGTGAAACAGACACAGAAACAATTTCCAAAACATAAAAGTTCACCGAAGGATTATAGCAAAAGGAAAACTATGTAGGAATGTAAAGGTTGGTCGTTACATCATTCTTATTTTACATTAACGCTTGTCACATAAAACTGTACCTGCATCCTCTGAACAGCTTCGCTCCGAAGAACACCGTAACCTCGGGTATGTATTGCGTGGCGGCAATCAGGATCGCGCACAATAAATTGTTGTTGCCATCACTGCGCGGCTGGAATATCGGCACCTGGCGACAACATTATCACTGGTTAATAATAACAATGGACAACGACAGCGAAGTACTCATGCATTTCTCTCATCTACGTCTAATTTCAGCTCCTGTGACTTACTGTTCGTTTGCCTGTTACTAGTATTAGCCTGTAAGTTGCTGAAGGCATTTGTCCGTATAACTCACCTGAGCCCCAGTGAGCACCACCGTCTTCCCGACGACCTCTAACATGAAGGACAGCACCGACGCGCCGTACGCCGTCGTGTCAGTACCATGCAGTACCACAAATCCATCATAATCGTGGTAGAATCTCTGTAATCAAAGTCACAATATTGCTTATAGATCTAACATACAGTTTAAAAGTACAATAGTATTAGAAAGAATTAAATAAATCAATATAACGGACATTACGTGAAGAATTGTACCAATGGGCCGGTCACATTGCTCAATTAAGGGCCGGGCACTCAACTAAGTCTAACCAATGGATCAGAATTGGGCTGAAAAGTTATTGTCAGCACTCTTTTACTATTAGTTTATTTACTAAAAGTTAACTATAACGACATGTACACAGTGTCCCACGACTAGCATCTTTAAGCAGCACGTTTTGCTCGTATTATTTGTACGTTTTCTAATTAAGTTATCATCGTCCGTTTCATTGGGATAGACGAAGGTAGATATTCCACACACAGTTAAAATCACCTCTGTAGTACTACAAATGTAAATTGTGTTGACGCCGACGCCAAACGTCTTTCAAACATTTGAAATTCAAATTCGCAATTCAGTTGAAATTCGAATATTTGTTTGAGGGAGTAGCCCTCGAACTGAGCCATTTTAATGCAGTATATCTTTTAAGAGTTTAAAATTTAAATCGCTAAGAATTTATAAGTATATTTTGACATGATAGTCGTCAAAATAGTCATTGATACTTTTTTTAAATATTAAGAAATGTTAAAAATCTACTCATTATTTTAAAAATTAAAAACAATTTTATAAATATTAACTCACCTTGATATCTCTGGCCATTTTCAACCAATCATCGATGGTGAAGTCTGATGAGTCTTTCAACTCATCGTATTCGTGAACTTTATAAAATATTTTTTGTTCGGTATCCTTACCATCTGTAATTGAGAATAAATGGGTATTAACCGTATGGTTTCAACCTATCCAAATGCAAGAATGAAATGCATATCCATGCATTTGATTTTTAAAATCTTTTAATTCTCTAAAAACCCGAAACAGTGAAATTGAAAACAAAATAGCTAGATATTAAGGGAAGCCTGAACGCTTAGCAATGGCCGGCTCGACCGGGGAAATCCCACGACATCACAAAAGATAGGCGTGAAGTAGAGTATTCTGAGTATCGTCCGACGAGTAAGGTGCCAGAGGCCTGATTCTAGTCCTCTTCACCTTCCCACCATTTGCTAATAAGAAAAGGATGGGGGGGGGGGAGGAGAGTATGGTATGCAACGCATCTGCATCTCATTAGCTTTTTGCTGATGTCTATGGGTAGCGATTACTTGATATCGGGTGAAACGCTTGCTCATTTGCCACCATCAACTATAAGAAAAGCGCACTAACTCTTGGCATATCAAGCACTACGTCAGTTCAAGAAGAAGAAATAACAAATGATCGAGATACCCAAATTCGAATGTAAGTATTTTCTTATGACTATGACTAAAAAATGGACGTAAATGCTAAAAAAACAAGACTCAATTTATTTAATCTGCGTCTACTACTGAAACTTCATGTAAATTAGAAGTAGCTTAAAGAAAGATTTAAAATAAACCCTCCATATTTTTATGATGCAATGAAGATTATTTTATAACAATATCCTTATCTAATAACGTTTAATTATTTTGCTATAATTATCAAACACGGCCATAAATTAAAATGGTTTAAAACATTTTAATTGACGATTGAAACATCTTGAAAATTACATTAAAATATTTTATTCTAATTATACAATTTAATACCCCTATCTTTATTCTGCCATCGGATATTTAGATATACACAGAAGATCAGTCTACGGTGATATAACCTTACGTTCGTTTTGTTAGTTACCAGTACTAATGTTTTCGTCAAATTATAACGTAATTAACTTCAAAAGAGGAGTGATTAGGCTAATTCTAAACCAGTGCGTATCATCAAGTGGGATTATAGTCGAGGGCCATTTTTCTTTTTATATTAAAAAGGTTTAAAATGTTTTATCTTTCAAATAATTTACGTAAATGAAAACCAGTACCTGGTATTGCTAAATATTCTTTCATTTGCGTGCTAGCTAAATGTTTCCTCCAATAGTCATCGTCGTGTAGCTGTGGTAGTCCTCTAATTACTTTTTCTATGTTCTTCTGTGGGACCAATACTGAAAATATAATACATTTAATAACTTTAGAGCAAAGGAAACATTAATCAAGCATTAAATCTTAAAAATATCTCATGGAAAGTCTTGTCTTCTTTTCCTTTTAAGATAACTTAGCTCCAAAGCCGTCACCGTTCAACATGGCCCTCGGATGTACATACTGTTACCAAATAAGTGACGATTGCGTTTTGAGGTTATTTGGCCTGAAACCCACCATTAATTAACTTGACCGAAGACTCTCACAACGTAACCTGGGCTTGGCTTTTACTCGAAGTTATCACTCCAATAGTTTGGCTAATAGGACCCAACTATGGTTCAATAAGATTCGAAAGAGGTTGTATTTATACCTAATATTGTGTAAAGTATGACGAAATATTCGCCGACATCGTTTCTATCTATTGGGGACTACCTGCCTGCAATGTCAAGGTCTCGTTTGTTTATTCTTCTCGTTGGCGAGGACGTCATGCGCCTTATTCAATTTCTTAACAACTATCTGTTGTGTTATAGCATAATTTATAGTTGTCATTTTAATATGATAATTATGAAATCTTACACAATTTAGTGTTTGCATCTCATTTATTGTTTGTTATATCAGTGTTAAATTAATTAAAAACTACAATTGTAACAGACACATTGAACTACTGTGGACTGTGTATATTGAATAAAAAATGTTGTCATAGTATGTTAAATATGCAGCAAAAATTTCAAAATTAAAATCATTTTTTTTATAAAACATTAATAAAATATATAGTAAATATAGTTTAAAAAATATTGTTCAAATCCAATCTTTTTTTTTAATTTTAAGTGAAGATGAAAAAGAAAATAACAAAATGTAAAGAGTGTGTAACTGACCTCCTTTTTCATTTTTCAACATTCCAAAAGTCCCGCCAGTGTAGATGACAAGCACGCGTCGCGGGGCGGCCATTTTGGTTTTATCTTTCAAATCAATATAATTAAAATAATAATTTATTCGACGTGAAAATTGAACTTAATGTGTCAGCCCAGAACGTTACGGTGAACACGACTCGTGAGATACGAAGGAACGAGTCGACTAGTTCAAACAGTAACCGAGTTTATTATTTCGATAAATGTATGACAAAAAACCGACAAAGATCTGTTATCGAGTAGATGTTATGGGTCATCGTTGTTAAAGTTACGCAAGAAATTCATTGAACCTTTTTACTATTCGTGTCATCGGTTAGTCGAAATTAATTACTTACTTTCTGTTGCAGGTTGCAGCATTCACAATTCAATGATTTCTTTTTATTTAATTCAGTGTATTTCTAACATATTTATACGAGCTGTGCTCCACGGTTCTATTAATATTATGCAATATTAGTAAATATATAAATGACCCCCCAATTAGGTAAACTTAAGTTAGATACTCGTAGAACATGCGTTACAGACGTATATCCCTAGTCAGTTAATTTGTAAGAATTAAAAAAGTGCTCATATGTTACCATAAATAAAAAGCCTACGGAACTTTTTAAATATACTATAGTATCGCACCTAGCTGTTGCATATTATCTACGTATAATATATCTGGTAGCGTGCGCAAAGACAAGTCTTCCGCCGTGTGCTCCGACCTTGATTTGCTAAGTGGCGTTTTGTTACTCATTAGATATCGCTATCAGGCGACTCCTGATTCTATTTAGTTAACTAGATGTTATACCGCACCTGATACTCCTTATTTATTTATTTTTTCTTGAGCGCACTGTTTAAATTAACTGAATAAAATAAATGTAAAGTACAGATTATTCTTCCATAATAGCGATTCTCACCCAGAACAGTCGTATGTTTTTTTATATAGAGAAAAAAATGTTACCACACCTTCAGACGTTGGAGCCACACGTCTGGTGAGTCGGGCTCAGGCTCATTGCTAGCCTAACCTAAAATGAGAGCCCTACCGACTAAAAAACCCTCTCTTCTGGACTTTCTTAATCCCCCACGGTACTACCGTCAGGTATTACTTCTTGGGGGTGGTGTCAGCAGTCTTTGCTTTTTCTCGTATTTATTGCTCCTTAAGTCCATTAGTTGTTGGCTCTGCGCCGCTCTTCCTCTGTACGCCGTAGTTTCTTCAATACTATGGTGGCGTACTCCCTCGTTTTATTCCATTCTTCTTCGAATGAACAATTTATAACGAAGTTCTTGTACAAATGTTTCCATAGGTACTATAATATTTTGGATCAGACAACGGATGAACGGCGTCACGAGACTTGGAAATATTTACATATAATGTTATTGATGGGACCACATTTCTTTTTATAAGTCATCCCACTTATTTTGTTTGGGTAATAAGTATATCTTGTAGGTAACTTACTGATATTCTTAAACGCCACTTCGTGTCTCTCTGTTTATTGTTCTCGGAGGATCAGTCGGACGAGAATCGTAATAGTTTTATATTATTCATACAATTTAAGTAAATAACATAGAAGAGGCAGACAGGCAAGCGGAACAAATACGGAACGAATAAAAATAAAACTGTTTGATCGAATGTTTCATAAATAAAAAGACAAAAAATCTACGGAACCATATAGCCCTACTACAGATTCGCACCTAGTCTACTTTAGTTCAATACATCTGCGGCTGGTAGCGTGCGCAGACTAGCGAGTGCGCACGGACAAGTTCGCCGTGCGATACGACCTTGAATTGCTAAGAGATATCTTGCTATTCTTTAGATGTCGCTATCAGACGACTAGTTAACTAGACGGGTCCCAGGTTCAAATCCCAGCAAAAGCAAAAAAAAGCAAGTCAATTAGTAAATCTACAACCTTTTACTATACAATATAAGAGATATGATTTCAAAAATAACAATTTATGAATCGCCTTATACTTAGTATTTTCTTAATAAAATATAACGCTAACTCCTTTTCATAATTCGTCCCTAGCAGAGTTAATTAAAAGGGTATAATTATTGACCAACTACAATAGCTTTATTGTTCTTGTAAAAAGGGATAAACGTGCCTTGGGGCGTGATAAAAAAGGGTAGTAAGTGTTATAAATGTGACTGATCACTTTGTTTTTCACCCGTGACCCATCAACATGAGCAACGATCCGATCATTTACTAATGCTTTGGAGCCTTTGTAACTGATAAAAGTAAAGATGGGAAGGCGAATACACTGAGTATTCGCCTTTCTAAAGATGGCACTATACCTAATTAATTATTTTATTTACTCGACCGCCCGATGAGCTGTAACGGCCAGGTCGCCGCTCCGTTGCCTCTCAAAAACCGACAAATTAACACATCATCAAATTTGATACAATTGACAGTTTACGATAACGCGATCGAATTGGTAATATAAGTGACAGAAAACTCGCACTAGACACTCTGCACGTATTATTTAAATGGACATATCAGCTAGTCATTATACATAATAGTATAATTAAAAAATAAAGCGTGATGGGATGGGAATGGAATGAGGCCTAGAGCTCCATTTCACGCCAGTATTCTGTTAGATCGTGGTAACTCAAACCGGTCTATTAAAAACCACTTGAAAAAATTCAATGCGAGCAAGCAGGTCCAGGCAAGTCAAATTGTTCATACTTCGTACGTTTTAGACTATGGATTTCGATCTATCACGATCCTGGCACACCTCTCTCGCTTCTTCAAAATTCATACATCTATGTACCATGTTCATCGGTTACGGATTATAAGCTTTTGTTACTCTCTCCCCAGTGTGACAATATTTCATGGAGTGGTAAGAACTATTGTCTGCCGTCTGTCCATACATATCATCATTTTTGAGGTTGTTTCCTTCTTCATTCATTCTTTCAACCGAAGCATGTATTTCTCAATCTTAGCCACATAGCTCCCTTTTAATATACACTTTAACAGTGTTTTCTAGATTTATAATTAACAGCAATGCCCAACATACACAGCGTACGAACTATGA
Source organism: Papilio elwesi (assembly GCA_029849275.1). Lineage (NCBI taxonomy): Eukaryota > Metazoa > Arthropoda > Insecta > Lepidoptera > Papilionidae > Papilio > Papilio elwesi. Next base: position 2,074,161 of record CM056707.1, on the reverse strand, counting down.
AGGACAAAAAGTGAAACTAGTCGGTTACCATCTGAATGTTCAATTTCATTCCGAAATATGGCAAAGGTTATTATTTTACTGGACAGGGTATAGAAAAAAAAACTATATGTTTGATTTAACACGATGTTTAAATCATTATTTCTGCTAACGTTACATATTTGTGTGCCACTGAACCGATTTTAATTAATTTTGGTACAGATACCAGCCTCGGAAAACGACCAAAGGCCATGAATAGAGAATATGGCAACTTACGCATGTGAAGATTAGTAAAACAAATAGGTTTGTTAGGGAAATACTACGCAGATTAACTCTTATGTATAAATATAACAAAACAAATATCGTTTTACATCACAGAGTCAAATAACAATCAAAAAGTGATGGGTGCAAATCCATTTAGTCATATTATTATGCTATGGAGAAGAAAATTGAAAGTACTAATAAACAAATTGCTGGTACTCTTATCAAGAAAGAACTGTCGCCGCTAGTCAACGGAGGCGTTGCATCTTCGCCGTCATCAGCAAACACCCGGCCCCATACGGCGAAGCTATACAAATCTCTTGTAACATTACTCAATTTGAAACTGTAATGTGTCTTAAGACCATCGTCGGAGAGTTTCTTTCCGAACGTATAGTATTCCGGTTTCAATGGCTTTATCGCCACGTCCAGAGACACTGGGTAGAAAACGGTATCGTCCGCGTCCAGTTCTTTGACCCTCTGAGGAGTCGGCATCATCGCTGTTATGCTGAGCTCGTCGAATACACCCGTAGTGTTTTCTTTGTAACTCGGAAACCTGGAAAGAAATATAATAAAAGTGAGGGTTGAAATATTAATATTAAAAGATGAAAGAGGGAAGTTTTATTCTATATACAAGCGGCAAATTAATACCTACTAACATAATAACTAGCCTAGCCTACGAAATGGTTGGATCTTTCCCTCTTCGTTAGATCATCGACTTAACTACAAGGACTTGCCTTGTTGAATTCTTTCCATCAGACGTTGATTATTATTTCTTTAATAAGTAAACTATAAAACTACTCAACCGATTATAAAAATGATTATTCAATTATAAACCTATATTACAAACAAGTAATAAAGACATTTTGTAAATTATTAAAGTGTAATATTTAAATGAGCAACAACAGTATTTTATTATTAAATAAATCGTTCACAAATACTAAGGGTTTGAAGCCAAACTAGTAATTTTGGTCGCATAAAATTTGCTCAGCGTGAATTCTGTTAGACCAGCCAGCCAGATGGACTAAATATCTCTCTATCTCTCCACCGCGAACGCAATTCAATCAGTGAACGCGTCGGTGCAGCAGAAACAACGCGACCGAAAAGGATCAGTAAGGATATGTAAAAGAAGAGGGAGGCATCGGAAGCAGCCTTTTCCACCTCCCACGTATAAGTACCAATTGTTATCTTACCTTCTGCCACATGTGTTAATGGTATCACCAATACAAGCGACCACCGAACAGATTCTGTTGCCACCCGTGGCCATCCCAGAGAAGCTCCGTATTCCAGTGAACGCCGCGGCCATATACCTATAGTACTAAAACAATGTTTACCTTCATTAACTGCACTCCAAGCTTTTGTTACCGTCATACATTGACAGACACAATAATGGCAAGGAATTATTTTCATTGTATTATATCCCAAGAGACAGCGACGATTTAACCCCGTTTAATTTTATAAGACCTAACAGTTTGTCTGTATGTTCCTAATACAGATAAAAACGATCTCCGAGCATGAAGTTTAGATCAAAGATCAGGTAGCAAATGTGTATACAGTTGCACTTATTAATTATTTTAGCTTACACACTGTTGCTATATAAAACTAACAGTGAAGTAGGAATGGCCGTCCCTCACTGAAGCTGTTATCCACGTTAGAATTCTCAATACAATCGGATAGTCCACAGGCTTCATAATGAAACATAGACCGTCGGTCTTCGAAATACTAAAGCAATTTTATACACCTTTCCAACTCCGTCAAAGATTCCGTGACCCAAACGTATTCGGCGATCGATTTTATTTGTATTCTAGAACAATTCTTCAACGCTAGTGCCTCGTCCGATGTTTAATGCAAACAGTGTCTGCAAAATTCTTACATGGTTTAATTTATGTGTAATATACGTGAGCGCCTTAATCCAAGTGGGGTAGACACTTCCTAAAGTAAAAACAATAGTTTTTCAATTTTCTCATTATATATTTCGAGTTATTTCCAAATTGCACCAATCGCAAGTGTTTTGAGTTAACAGTAAAGTATAAATATACAACATAATCTTATCATAACTTCAGTCTAGTTCAGTTCAATCGTCTTTGTTTTGTTTCTTATATATCCAATCCTCTATTTCCAAGTAGTTGTTCAAATCATCTTCCGTGGGCGCCTTATTATGGTCAAAATCTCTATTGAAAATTCTGCCCCATACACCGAACGCAACCACGTCGCTCTGCGGTTCATTTATTTTATATATGATATGTTCCCTATGTGCACAGAAGTTAATGTTCACGTTACTTTCGCATGACGATAGCACATCGTTTGAAGTTATTCTAGAATTTTCTAGAAACGTCACATTCTTTGGTCTGACTGGAAATTTGTTGTTCCTCATAGAGACGGGAAAATAGACGACGTCATCGCATTGAAGAGACGTGTTGTAATGATGACGATGGGTCGTCATTTCTATCACAAGCTCTTCTATCACAACATTATCTTCTGTTTTATCGAATCTGAAATATTTACAGAATAAATAATTAATTCGTCTTGTATAAAAGCAAGCACTAAGAAAGTTTTTTCTAAATCGGCCATGAAAGTCTAGAGAAATATTTTTCCTTTAGAAGATTACTTGAAAAATGACACAAACACTTTTTAATACAAAAAAATATACCTATTTTGGGATTTTTGAAAGTCATCCTCTGTAGGTCTAAAGTAGGGGATGAATATTTGTATGGTGTAACTATTTATAAGTTCCCCAAATTTCTGACAGATGGCGTCAACGGTAAGTTTGATATTTTATTAGGCAATTAAATAGATTACATATTTTTATATGCATGGATACATGATAATTATGTACTACTACGTTAATATTTTTATTATTAGCTGTTCTTGATTTGTAACAAATGTAGTTTATAGCTTTCTAACGCGCGTCGTCTGCGCGCACAAAACACGTCATGTGCAAAGGCCCATACCAATATATTTTATATTATGGAAAGAAATTTAAATTGGATATAATATATGTGAAACGTCAGATACCTATAAGGGCAGCTTTTTATTGTGTCGTTCTTACACGCCGTCAACGCGCAAGCCGCCACGCCCAAGTCTCTTCGGGAGTACGTGTTAATACCGTCTTTTGCTAATGCCCTGTAATGTGGACCCTGGAATTTCAAACGAAAATAAACTAAATAGCTCATAGAAAAGAAGAAGAAGACAATAAAAAAAAGTTAAGTTGTAAACGTATTTATTATAATTTATGTCAAGAGAAGGTAACCGAGGCAGGTTCTGGTAAGGTAAGGTGAAATATGGAGCTATATATCCTACTTTAGTATTAATTCCGATAATATTTCCTTTTCAAATGCTATGTTGATGCACTTCTATTTTCTCTATGTCATAGAAATACAAATACGGTATGTTACGAAGTCGCCAATTGGCGACTTAAGTGGCTTCAATTTGACGTGCCAATCTCGAGGTATATATTTCTGATGTTGAGTGAGCACAACGACCCAACAGTTAAGAGAAAGGTGAGGGGAAAAGATAGTTTGCAGCATCTCATTTATCATTGATACATATCATTGTTAAATTGATGTAAGACTGATAAGATGCGCAAGTAGATGTAATACTAAAGTAATAATTAGTAAATACTACAGTAGACGACATATTAAGCTGAAGTAGCAAAGGGTTGGTTACATCTGTCAGGTGGGAGAAAAAAATATATTAAGAGAGGCCACGGATAGGGATCAGACGTGTGAGACGCCTTCCAGATGGCCCTGGATGCGGTGCGCGGAGGACAGCTTACTGTGCAAGGCAAGGCATTGGGGAAGGCCTATGTTCATCAGTGGACTGATACCGGCTGATGATGATTGATATATTTATAATAATTATGATTGTAAAGACAAGATGATATGGATTTATTGTCACCGTAACGGGCGCATTAGCAATTACGATGATAAAAGCGTAATCAACTACGAAGCGGGTGCTATTACTTACCTTTGAGCAGTCACATGCACTAAAACTATTTCAAACCAATCACTAAGCTTTACATACCATTAATTAATGCTACACCTTATTGTTATTAGCTGGATATGCTATAATGTATTACAAGATTTGTTAGTAGGTTACGCGAAATACGCTCATAAGTCGTGGAAGTGCGGAAGCCCTTACAGCAAACTGCTAAAAGTACACGCGATAATTAAGGCGAATACTACACAATAAAAATAAAGTAATTGTAATGTTCGGTTGAGGTCTCCGACGTTTCGAGTACTTTAAAGCACGCATGTTTGTGCCTAACGTCTCGATGTCAAAATTGCTGGCGAAGTAACCTCTTATTTTTGCTCCAATCTATACAGAACGACCTCACTATACCTCACCCCCACGATGAGCCCTGTAAAGTGCTCGTAGCCCCGGGGAACAAAAACATTAAAATTACGTTTGACGTCATACAACTAATTTTAATTTAAAACAAAACTATAATTATGATATATACGTTATCAAGACAATATTAAGTTTGGATGCAAAATAATTTATTGCAAAGTTTACAAACCTGTTCTCCATCCCTGAGCTGTAGTTTGACCCTGAATTTGCAGGAAACCTCTTTGGTGGTGAGCGTGAACTCCTGGCTGCCGCTGACCAGCGGCCGACTGACGTGAGATGGCAGCGAGGGGTCGCTGATCAGCACCAAACTGTCCAGTGCCTTGGGGTCATCACTGATCGGACCCGGATATTCCTCTTTGATCTAATAACAAGAAAATATAGTTGAATAGTTGTGTAGTACATACATATATATAAGAATTGTTCGTTTCTTAATCATTTATTGTAATGAAAGTCTGACGTTTATCAACTTTTATCTTGATTCTCGTACCGACTTGAGAATTGGGAGGTTCTCAATTCCCTCGTATTTTTTGTTCGTTACTTCACTTATTATTTTTTTTCTTGCAACTGATAGTTTTTGTTTTCGGTCTCATTTCAATTTTATCCCGATCCCATAGGTGGTTACAGAATTATTCCGATTTACTGTAGTTTAGTAATAATTAACATTAATTGTAGCTTTGTTGCGTTTGAAATATTTTCAAACAGTTACACTGCCGAAAACATTCACACAAAACATATTGTCGTCTCAGTTTTTTCAGAGAAAAAGATAGAGAGAAAGCTTGAATCGCGACAAGTTTGCACGTCAGTGGCAACCCACGGTCATGTACAACTTTTGTGTTAAATTTAAGACGAATTTGAGTATGAATCATTGGAACTAGTTTTAATTCTCTTGAACTTAAAATTATCCGGAGAGGTTTTAATGAATAAGTTTACTTTGAACACATTTGTACCACCATTATTATGATATGTATGTCATATGACGTTTACCTCTCCCGGCACTTTGGGTACTTTAGCTACCAGGAGTCGAGTGGTCGGCACTCCGGGCATTACGCTGATCAAAGCACCAGCTTTGCCTGAGTAAATTCCAGACCCTGAAAGATAATAAATAAGCAGTTGATATTTTTATTAAATTAGGAGTCATGTCTCAAATATAACCCTGGGGGATATGCCCATCGCGTTTGACACGAATCTCAGTGTGTTTTTTTTAAATGACCCATTCATGTGCAACCCTTACAGTAGACAGGCGAGAAGTATACTTAAGTATTCTGCGTTTTTAGTGATGAAGGGGGCGGGATGGATAGGAAAAGGAAATATTTGTTAGGAAACCCACTGCTTGTTTGCCCCTTATGCTATTAAAAATGTTTATCCGTTTCTCCGTCTCTTAAAGGTAGGTAACGCATCTAATAATCATCCATGGGAACACTTTGCTCGTATGCCACCTGTTGGGTCCCAACGAGCAAAGTGTTCTTCTATAAAAAAAAATTGTCAAACTTGACATGCTGGCGTGGACAGGGTGAGCAATAAAATGATTTTACAAACTAGTAGGTCATTATGAACTCTTACCAGCACTTCCGACTCTAACGTTGTTCGCGCCCGCCGCTAGAAAGTTGACGTTCATTGCATATGTATATGCTTCCTGGATTTCAGCAGCTAGAATTTAAAGGGACATGTTTCTATATAATCTGCTAAGGAAATAACAGAGTTGACATAATAGTAGTTGATGAGCATACTACAGAACTGACTAGGCCTCCCTCAAGAAGAACCGATAATCTGGTCAATATTAAGCTAGTCGACTGTCCGAGTGGTAAGAGAATCAAGGAAACATAAGCTATAGAAAATGAAAAAGAACCTGCAGTACGTAGAACACTTACCAGTCAAATAGGGCATCTCAGAGAACCACATGGTGGTAAAGATGACATCCGTGAGGTTGTGCTTCTGTACGACCTGCACGGCCGGAACTTGGAACATGAGGTCGAAGCAGATGTAGTGGCCGAACGTCACGCCGAAGTCCGTGTCGAAGATGCCCAGCTCCGGCTTCAATGCCGGCGTGCGAGTGAACTCGCCGAATAGGTTTATTTTGCGGTAACTGAAAGATAAAAGTATCAAATCTGAATTATTATTTGTATAACATAACACGCCATGTCTAAAATCAAAGTTTCCGTCCAATGTTTTACATAACTTTTAAAAAGAAATACCTAAATCATATAATTAAAGCATAAGTATAAGGAAAAATGTCTGAGAAAAGGAGAGAAAGGGGTCAATTATTTACGTAAGAAAATCATTTTGGTGGATGGACGGACACGAAAATGTTGCAGTCCTTAACGATAAAGTAAACAGTAATGCTAAATCACCGATCGATAACAGCGCCGCTCCTGTCGAATACAACGTTAGTGTTGAACAAGTACTCCTTGTCCTCGGGACAGAACTCCCCGGGAGCGTCCTTACAGTCCATTACCTCCTGGACGTTGATCACCACGTAGATCTGGTGCCGGCGGGCAGCTTCAGATATAAACACTAGAATCTATAAGAAAGAAATAATAAAGTTATTTATCCATAAAATGAAACCGTTGGGTAGAATACCGTTAGTTCACACTGCCGAAAAGTCACAAATATAAATAAAACATGTTTTTTTTTCAGAGAAAAAGAGTTTTTCATGTTTCACATGAATGTTTTCGACAGTATGAACGCGGTTTTAAAAACTCATTCAACTTAATTACTTCTTGATACAAAATTTTGACAGTAGGGCTGGGCTATTAAATATTAAGGAAGGTAGGCGTTATTGCTTGATCTAAATGATGACACTCATGGCTGCAGCTGGAGTTAACTTAATTATTATCGATATTCAGACTTACTTCGTCATACTGGTCAGGGCTGAGCGCAGGCACGGGAGAGGTCTGCAGCGCTCCGTGTATAGGAATCAGTACGCGCCGCTGGCCTCTAGTGAGCGTCATCTCCGGGAAAACTATTATATCGGCATTCTGAAAACATGTTGACATCACATTAATAATATTCATGACTTTTCGATAAATTATGTCGTTCGGAATAGATGACGACGTTGAATTGGTAGACCTGCCACAAGATGGAGCGATGACCTGATTAAGATTGGTTAACAGGATGAGAGCAGCAAGCACCTAATCTTAAGGAAGGTCTACGTCCAGAACACGTCTGGACTACCTTTGCCTGTGAAAAAAAAACAATAACCATTTGGAATGTTAAGGCATTCCTTAATACCTTCGAGAACCGTGTCTTGAGAGATTATTAATTTAATAAAACATTACTTTAATTAATAAATCGACCAGTAAGTGATATTCTGCTCACCTGTTCAGCGGCCTCTTTTATTAATTCCAAATAGTTGTGCACGTTGGTAGAGACATTTGTGTTGACCTCGTACTCCACCACGGCGGCCACGTAGCTGTCATCTTGTGGTGTTGACTTCTGGATATTCAACAAAATATATTACAATCATAAAAAATGTGTAATGTAGTATGGTGGACGAATGGTTTCATTTATTCCCTGACTTTAGTAATCAAAAACAGGTCTTTCTAAATACTTTAAAGCTAAGCAGATAGTTACCGCGTCAGCCTATTCTGTATGATGATTAAATAAAGAATCCATTATATAAATAAAACGCCGATTGACTCAAGTCGCAATAGCTGAGTGACTTGGTTAATTATGACTGTCTTATGACAGCAAGGTAATTAACATATATTACGTTTGAATGTTCTTTACGCTTTTATATGAACTACCAAACTTATTCATAACTTAGGAAACAAACCATCTAATCACTCTGTTATATTGACTAAATAAACTTACAAATCAAAAGAGTTTCTATCTAAAATAATTTACTTTGCAAGCCGTACTTTTGAAATGAGAGATGACAGTTCGAGAGTCAAGGTTCATTTACATTGCTATTATTATTCCGTATTTATTACCTAAAATTGCACTTATAATGTAAATAAACTTTAAATTGTAAAACGAATTTAGTCTATGCTTGTTCACGATAATTGAATCAGCATTATAATGTATTTAATTTACCTGTTCTGAGTAAAATACGAGACAAAGAAAGGAACATAACACAAAAAGTCGCATTGTTCACGGGAAAATAAACTTTATTACACGAAATCTTAAGACCTTTTTGGTATTAAAGATAAAATCACTTAGGGTTTAAATTCGCTCGTCGTTATCTAGTTAACATATTTATATGTTTACCGCACGGAATCTCGTGGCGTACTGTGTGAGTGCACAGACTGTCCAACTTGTCTGATGCCGCGAAAACAAATACACAAATATAAATCAGCCTTGGGCGCATGCGCAGTATCCATTGTACACACGGTACGGTAGTTATTAATTCGAATCGAATTTATTCATTTTTTTTATAATATTTTGTTACAACTAAATTTGCTATTGCTCATTTTTTCATTTTATATTACATAGAGAGCGACACGCCCCAGTTTCACACTCTTATAGCTGTCGTCTGATGATAGTGAACCTGCCTCTATAAATGAGTCCGGCTTAAAAAAAAAACAAAAAAAAGGTTATTTACTTTTATAAACGGTTCACATCACTAACTCACTCGTTCGCTTTATTCGATATTTCATGTTTTTGGGCATCAGTGATCATTTAACATCCTTTGAACCAATTGTATATTTGCTTTTATTTCCATTCAAATGACACACTAACTATTGTCACAGGCGGATTAGAACCACGGTTGGCAATCAATGATAAATTAAGAGGTACCGGTAGGAGGTAGGTTGAATGTTTTTATAATCTGATATACTGATCGAGCCAAGGTCTGACCTCTTCGGCATCCTCGAGTAGGAATGCCGAGAGAAACGCGATCTGAATAACATCTTCCAACACGTTTATCCTACAAAAAGGGAACACATTTTTAAATTTCAATTTATTGGATTTGAAACTTCAACTAGAGGTCGATTCTCGGGTCTGGTGAGCGTATATTACTGTACAGTATACGATTTTGCTTGTTTTTTAAAATAAACGGAGTTTGAGTTAAAATTGTCTTCTCCCCGGAGACACCTTTCTTCCAGATGAGATATTAAAACTTTCGTGAGACATTATTAACTAAATTATTAAATAAAACGGATAAACTCGCGGTCGCGCCTCACTGAGGCGGGGCGCAACCGGGAACTAATCGCATTCACCTTAAAGAAGGACCTCCTACAGGTCCAACGCAAACGTGAGCTAAGCCGTTTTATTTAATGAATTATTTTGTGTATTATTTGCGTTGTTAGCGTGGAGTTAAAATCAATTTGTAATCACGATTTGCTTATTTTTACTTATGATAGCTTAAAGACCCGTATAATATATCTGTTTTTCTGTATATATAATATTACTGCTAACCAAACGTCTACAACTCATTGATGTTACATTTAATATCCGGTAAAACAAAAGTGCACAGACCTGCAAAGAAACTCCAAAAAGGCAGGATATAATAAATAATCTCACACGAGACATAATGGCGTCGGAACAGCGCTAGCTCCGAGATTCGCGTTTGATAAATATGGTCATCGTATGTTATGAGTGGTTTATATATTAGATATATATATGTTCCTTATCAGAAAGCTCGTTTACACGCATGCTGTAAAGCGAATTTTCATTCGTTACAAGATAAGATGTTCGGTACCATTTTTCATGTATATCTAGTAGATCTAAAAGACGTTGTCTTGCATCAACATTTTTTTGTCTGTTATTAGCGGGTTCAGATAAAATCTTGGTATTTTTTATTATTCCATGATAAGTTTATTTATTTTCTGCATTTTTCTAATACAACTGAGGGATTTGACAGGAAATGGACATGGGATGGACAAAAAAATCGGAATGAAAAACAATATTCTCGAATCGTAAATGTTTATTTTATTATTATGTGATGTCAGACCGTAATGACCATGCTAACAATTCTACTATTAGAATTGCGTCATTAAATCAATTATGTTGACCTTGGCCCACACCTTAAAAATCATATCAAAACAAATGCTGAGGAAAATGTCAAATCAACAGTTACTATTCAGAGACATTTCGACAAAAATATTGATGCAAAATATTATTAAAACGGTTTCAAGTGCTAACGGAAACAGTATTGTGGGCATAACATGTACTTGGGATACGGGGAATCACTGCGGAGCATGACTCAATGCCAAATCAGCTTCTATTAATGCTATCAATGTACCGCATGCATTTGTTATGTTGAAACTATTTTCCATGTATTTCCATGAAAGATAAATGCGCGCAAAATATTCAGTACTGGTATGAAATATTTTCATTTATCACACCACTCCCACTGCTCCCACATCCATGTATCACAGCACATGCTCGTCGGCTACAGCTACTATTTAAATTCCCTTCTTGCCAGCGCTTGGACGCGTCCGTTTTATTTTTACCGATAGAAGTACAATCAGTGTGTATTCAGCTTAAATTGGTCGCCTAACATCGTGTACAAACGCTCTTAGATTGTCAGTCTATAAAGGAGTCCTTTGAAAATATCTACCCAAACCACCGGAGCATACCTTTTCGATTCCAGCTGATTCAAGCCACAGCTTATATGTATTCTCACAAACGATATGCCCCTCACATACCAGCCAGTATTAGGATATGAAAAAATAGGAATGTCGCATGATTTTAGTATTTCTTTTTGGATGACGAAACAGTTTATTTGAAATTCCAAATTAAATTATCTACAATCATAAAAAAGATTTATCAAAGCCAATTTATAAATATATCTTATTTATCATAACATTCGTTCACTACAAACTAGTAAGATAAAAAGTACTCCCAGCTATCTGCCTATTTAATAATTAAAGATCTTATCAAATAATCCCAACTTTGGTTCCCATGCTTTTTGTTAATTATCCCCACAAATAACATTTCTACGAAGCTGTCATTTGCACGGATAAGATTCTGTCAAACTTTAACACGGGACTATGCAAGTAAATCTATAAAAACATCTTAAATATTTTATAAATTAAAAAAATAAATAGCACGTCATCGGAAGAGAACGGCTGATAAGAAAGTCAATTCAGATTATCTTGTTAGGTATTGACAGGATGAATGAGGCTTATGATAACACGCAATTATAACTTTATCGTAATGTATTAGTTGTCTTAAATTAATCCCTTTGTTCCATCTTATTTGTTCAAATATCTGTAGTGTGCCCACTCTTACGATGTTTATTTATGTAGCGATAAGATTTTCTCAATTCTGCCTGTCACTCCATTCGCTTGTTGTCCACAAATCTTCATTTGCAATTGTGACGTCAGAACGTAAAAATAACTACCACAAGTTATACAACGACTGTTATCTCATGTTATCTGATAATTCACTAGGTTTCGTGTCTGTTTTTGACGAATGAATACATTAGTTATTTTTATATAACAATAACTAAATAAATAGTATTAAAATGTTGAACTAGGTGGCGTTAATCGGGATCGCGTGTAATCGTCAAATTGTTTTTTTAGTATACATTTTACGGATACTAAAGCTCTGCTTATTTTTGTTGTTTGCAGTTAATTAGAGTTAAATTTTAATAAACTTTCATTCACTCAACTAGAACAAAGCTTGTTGTTTATTTTTGTAAAAATTAGAAAATAAGATAACATCTTATTTTTGTACGCCCAAGTAATTATTTTGTAGTGATTTGAATACTTGTTGATCATTTTCCCAAATTGCTAATCTATTTTTGAGAAACACGCCATCTAGTTTAAATAAATTAAAAATCATAAGTACGTTAGTTACTAGAACTTGTCTTTGTTTTGTAACTACAATTATCACTTATAACTAATATGGGCAAGATTTTTTTTAATTGTAAAAATAGTATACTGACAACAACCGGATAAGTAGATTTAGTTTATCGTGGTTCAAACGTATACGAAAATAAGGCAAGTCATATGAAAATTAATATGTCGGTATTTTGGAAGGACTAGCTTCGTCCTCCTGTTCGGACCCTTGCGTTTCCGTGGGTTTCCACTGACGTAAAATCCACAACTCCAGCTGAGAATTCTATGTTCCTCGGTGTACCAGTAACCATGAGATCTATATTTATTAATTCAGGATAGAATTAATTAAGAAAGCAATAAAAACATAATAATTTATTAAACTTGTACACTGATCTAGGCGGCCGTAGACTGAGACTCGCGCTGGGTCGACTGCTTGGAGTGCTCGAGATGACTCCGTAGGCTCTGCGTGTTGAGCTTGTCTCGACGCAGGGCCTGCGAGCGCGCACGCCGTCGCCCTACCTCGGAACGCAAGCGACCGGCGCCGCGACGCCTCTCCACGATACCTAATAATAAGAAAAAAAAGTAAAAGAATGAATATCGAAAGAACAATAAAATGATAATCTTAAGTAAAGATGAAATAAAAGTATCTGCGTTTCGTCTGACTAGTGAGTGTCTTCTTATTTTCTACTTCTTACGGAAGAAGGTGGCAAACGATCAAGCGGCTTACCTGATGTTAAGTGTCTACCGCTACCCATAGACATCCACAAAAAGCAAATTAGTTGCATATGTGTTGCCTGACCTTTATTTTTGACAGTGTTCGACCGGAAAAGTATATTTTCTTTCCTTTTCCTGTTCATTCCCTCCCCCGTCGAATCCTCTTTACCTATCAATTAATTCCTTATTAGAAAAGGGTGGGAACGGGAAGGGGACCGGAATTGAGCCTCCCGCACCTCACTCAGTCATCAGACGAAGCGCAGAATACTTTTACTTTGCGCCTGTCTTCTGTCGCCTGTCCAGCTGTCATATTCGTGCCCACAGCCACTGTGGGCTTCACTGTTAAAATTCTTATTTACACTATACATTAATACATTCAATTGTAGCGTTAGATAACGAACGGAGCATGCACCTTTGTCTTCTTATATCTATTGCAAAATTATATCATTGCGGCTGGCGTAATAAACACATTCTAAGAGTCATCGAATGATTATACACTATCGATATCGACAAGCGAACGCCGCTATCACATACACTGTTGTAAGAAATACGCTTAGTTACGAATAGTCGCAATAGTTGTGTCAATGTCAAATCACTTTTTAATATTATAAATGCGCAAGTATTTCTGTCTCTATGTCTTATAATTACAAACTTCTCTAAATAAAACTCATAACCTCATTAAACGACGATGAAATGTTTTTGCAAATTATTCTAGACTAATTTGTTTTAATTCTAAAGACATTAATAAAATATTACTAACATTTTATATATTATAGTAAAAGTTCCTACAATAAAACATTTTCAAATAAAACAAGAGAGGTATTGCTATAAAATCTTAACAGGCGTTTCCAAATAAGATAATAGATTTTCTTTAAGTCTATTATCAAATTTTCCTTTTGTAAAACAAATTTACTGTAGCACTGAAACTCACCTTCTCTATCAATTTCCGAAGAGCTTTTACCTCTTCGTCGCCTCCTCTCCTTGTCTCGTTCAAAACTCTCGAAGGACTCGCGGCTGGCGCGCATTACCTCCTGGTATTGCTCCATGTAGCCCTGGTTGAACATCGCATCCTCTAGCTTCTTCCCCAGCTTGGTATCGAGAGAGAAGCCCAAGGATTTGGTCAACGGATAATCTTTCATATTCAATTCTCTTAACTTTGATGCTCTTATTATGGGATTCTGTAACAATAATGGTTTCACAATTGAATTTAATTATTTATATATTTTATGTATTAATTGGAATTACGTATTCATTTTATGTAAGTATTGTACATATTTATACCCAACCGACAACAAAACCGGAGATTTTTTTTAACCACCACATGTTTTGACATTAGTTAACACAACATATTTTTTAAATTACGTTGTTGGGTAAAATGATAAACAAAAAGTTTATTTCGGAAGTGACAAGAAGCAACAAGAGTGATTTTTTATAATTTTCTTGGAAATTAAACCTATGTCTGCGGAGTTAGTAGGTGAATGCATAAAAGGAAGTGTGAAGGATGCTTGTGTTATTATAGTATTTGGTGGTGTAGTGGATCTGTGCGTTGAAGAAACAGGGGAACATTATGAAGTGAACAAGGAAGGCCGGGGAAAATATTCTTTCCCCAAAAAGCTGTAACAAGTGATGTGTTCTTTCTAAAGTATGCAAAATCGTTAGAACTGAGCAATGAACATGTAAGCAAAATAAACTGAATGAACAATAACAAATTTTTTCTTTTATTTCTGCGTGTTATCTAACAAACTGAGGCATAAACATGCTTCCCCACGTTATGTGGTTGGCACAGTGTGACTGTAGTCCATACTGTATAGGTTTTGGCTACAGAAATAACTTATTAAACATTTTGTATTAAACTAATTTTACGAATTTTATAGATGTTGGCGAAGTACCGCCTTTATTCAATTATTATTTTAACTCCGATCTATGAAGAATGAGCTCACAGTGCATTGGGTCTAACAGTTGTATGCTTGTTTTGTGATTTAATTTTATTAAATAAAGGATCCCAAGCAGGTGCTACGCAGCCTATATCTCTGTTGCCATTAAGACATCTTTTAATGTAAAGAGCCTCACAAATCACTGTTGGAAGGCTTCAGCGGTGTTCTTTTGCCAGGATTTGGGGTTTATTAAATATTATATAAGAGCGGGGGTTGTCTAAGACGTTAATAGCAGACTGTCTTCCTAGAGCTTCAGAGTCAGCTATGTGTTTTTTTACCCGGGTTTTGATCAGTCCCTCCTGTGGCCATTAGTGCTGTAAAGTACTCGAATCGTCAGGAACATAAGTAGTAAAAATAAACGCGATAAAACCCGAAAAACCAGTTTAATTCAAAATAAAGCCATGTTGATTGTCGATTTCCACTATACCCACCACACAACAAGAACATAAACGAGGTTAGAAATTCGTGTAACGAATAAAATAAAACGTGTTGTTAAAAATAAAAACATACCACAGGACTAACGTAACACATCGAGAAATATATTCAAATTAAAAGTGCACGTTTTAAAACCAATCGTACACCACATTGGAAATTTTAACGTCAAATTGTATGCAGTAACTACCTCGGTCAACGTTAAAATTAAAAACAATACAAAAAACGTTGAAGTCATCGCACAAATTATCGAAAACTTTTAATTTAAATCGGTACGAAAATTGATCGCGGATGAAGAGGCGGCGCACGTACCAGACTATATGGCGTTATTGAAACCAGAGGCGCTCTTTAAAAACATTGTGTCCAGTATTGTCTCGGCGACAAACAATGGTGTTTTAACAAACGAACTCCCAATCGAAACATCACGAAATATCACAAACAAATGGAACAATATTGATCTCCGGCCCCGCATCAAGTTAGTCTGCTTTACGGCAACGGTACGAGTGAATTAAAGTCATCGACACTAATATTATAAAGAACACTTTTGTTTTATTTTTGTATGTACGAGATGTAATGAACAAACATCAAAGTACTGGACCGATTTCAAAAATTCTTTCACTCACATAACCTCGTCTACCAGCGATCCGCGACTAACATATATATATATTTTTGAAGTGAAAACTTCTTTATCCATTCTTATTTGAAATAGGAACATTTTCGACAACCGTTTGTTCGTTTATTTTTTTTGTTAAGATATAAGGGTTTATATTTGTTGATTGTTTATTAAATTTTAAGCTATTGTCGCGCCTTCCGTCCTGCTTTGAGTTTTCACCTCTGTCGGCAGTCCTGTGTTTTTTTATTTGTCTATCCCGACTTCTGTTAAGGCGACGAACGTAAATAAGGTGTGGCGTAGAATTTGAAAATATTTCATAGCACTGTCGAGCGAGGACGTGATATTTGGTAGGTTTTTGAACCACAGAATATCTGTTGAAATCTTATTACACATAATTGTGCCACTTATATCACGTTCTATAAAAAGACATATGTGTCTCAAAAATGTTTTTAAACCGCAAGTGCGACGCAGGTCAACATAAAATGGATGCGATCCGCTGCTCACTTCGCCCGCACGATCGAAAAAAGAGTGATTATTTCATACATGAATTAGTATCAAAGATTGCTAATGGTATAATAATTATACGGTGGGTAGAAGCGGGCAATATTTCATGAGTTTATCGCGGGTCAATTGGCTGGCACAACACGCCGCGGAGGCACGCCGCGAACCGGATCAAACCGGTTCGTTTCGTTCATATCTCTATTACGTATTAGCAAATGAATGTATTTCGTGAACATTTCATACGTCTACAGTTTCCTAACTATACGCAACGTTACATTTACACCTACAACTTTAAAAAATGTATTTAAATGTTATTTGTTATTGTTCTATTAGGCTGATCAAAGATACAATTACCGGAGTAGAGGATTGTGTTGTGGCCGTCTTAACCTCAAATATTTATTTAACCCTGCGGCAATCAGCAGGGAGAAGCCAGAGGCAATCTATAATGGTTACAACCGATTGCCCTATCTGTTCAGGTCGCCTGTTCGTAATGACCAATTATTTATTTTAATTGCAATTGAAATCAGGGTGTGAACCCTAAAAATTTCAAGGTAGATAACGATTACGAAGGAACAAATACAGATATAATACAGAAATAAAGATTTAAATGTAATAGTATAAGTGATGCTTAACATAAACAAGGACATTGTGACTATAATTGAGAAAGGTAGCCATCGCTGGCTTGGTAATGGTTAATGGACGAATGAAAGAAAATGGACAAGTAAAACACATATTGCGAAAGGAAGTGACAGTGCTGGTAGGGGATATCCTAGGCGAACTATTACGGACCACATTGGTGACATATTTAAGAAAGGTGGATTTAAAGTACCCATAAGTTACGCTGTATGCGTAGTTGTATGAATGCAGAAGAGGCTTGGGAGATGTACCAGGACTCTTCCAAATGGAAATCCGGAATCTCTGCCTATGCTTATTAATTTATATATTTAATAAGTTTTATTGAATTACAGTAATCGTTTCGTCTAGCATTAGTCGTCTTTTTAAATGTTTTTTACACCATCTAGTCAAGGTTGCAGACCTCTGGATGAGGAGGACAAGGGACTTCGTGGTGTCCATTGGGGGTGCCATTTATTAAGGCGAGTGTCCATAGCTTAACGTCTCTTCTAACGCCATATATATTTCAGTTTCGCAATAATTATCGCGTATATCACATAACGCGATATCTATATGTTCAACATATCGACCTTGTATAGAGTATTTCATAATATTTATGAAAAGATAAAATTAATAATAATAATAAATCAACCATTTTTAATAATTACCCTGCAGGGGCACAGGCCTCCTCTCCGAGAGAGGGAAATTAAAAAAATAATCGCTTTATAATTTGATATCTTTCTGTTGATCATACATATAGGTCCTCGCGCTAAGGACTAAAGGTTCATGCGTCATACTAATCTAGTTTACTAAGCTGTTGTTTTTTCTAAAGGTGAAGGAAAACATCGTGAGGAAACCAGCATGTCTTAGAATCACTAAAATCGAAGGCATGTAACAACCACCAATCCATCGGGCCAGCGTGGTGGGTTACGGCCCCTTCCGTCTCTCAGAGAGAAGGCATGTGCCCCTGCAGTGCGGAACATTATAAAAAATGGCCGATTTATTATTATTACTAACCTAATTGAAAGCATAAATTTGTGAAGCGTAACGAAACGAATCACGACGACTGAGTCAAGCCTGGATAAATCACAATCCGCCATGACTATAAAATATCAAATGCAAGTAATATTTGTGTGCATGAACATGTCTGTTTATCCTGAGTCTGGGTGTAATTTATCTATTTAAGTATGTATTTACAAACGAAAAGTAGTATATGTAGTATATCAGTTATCTGGTTGCCATAGCACAAGCTCTGCTTAGTTTGGGATCAGGTGGCCGTGTGTGAATGTGTCCTAGGATATTATTATTATTATTATTAATTTTTTAACATATAAGACACGTTACAATACAAGAAAGCATAATAATAGCACGCAACGCCCGACCTTCATTCATCAGTGTATTATTTCTTCAATATTATGTTATTTGTATCGTTTATTAGAAAGGCCTTATCTATTTCTTGAGATGCTCCCAATATTGTCATTGTTCTGTAACGGCCCGTAACCGCTTACGACTGGATCCAACGCCGGTTCGGAGGTTATCAGTAATGTGTTATAAGTTCATAAAAACACGTTCCTAGTTTTATTTTAACTTCATTAGAGTTATGGAGAAAAATCTATGGTTTACTAAGTTACTTACAGAAAAATAAAATAATTGTAAAATAAAAATTGTGGTAAAATTTAATTGATGTATAATTAAAAACATTATTTTCAAATCTCCACTTACCGTGGGTTTACACTGCCGAAAACATTAACATTAAAATATTGAAATCTTAGTTTCCTCAGAGAGAATTATTGAGGGAAAACTTGTATCGCAAGTTTATACGCTTGTGAAAACCAACGGTTACTTCGCAAGTTTTCAAAACATTGTAAGAAATTTTCTGTAAACAGACGCGGCTGGGACCAATCTTTGTGGCGATCAATTGGGGAGGTCTACGCCCAACAACAACAGGGAGAGAAAGTAGGTAAATTATTAAGCACGAAATGTACTTTTGGGCGATTGCATGTTTTTTCCGAAGAGAAACCTTCTCTTTAAAATTACTTAAACTTTCGTAACATATTTTTAATAATTTTATAAAGGGTAGTCCGGTGTATGTACCTTAGTTTCGAGCCCGTCGGGGACCCGCCCTTCAGTCCGTTATTTAATTGGTTTAGGTTTCTCTTTGTTATATAACTTCCTACGACTATCGACCTAACCTTGCTATTAAGAATTTGATTTATGTAGCTTTGCATACGACTGTTAATTATTTGTGTATAATTCAATTATACTTTAAGCATTATTGTATATTTTAATGGACAGCACTACAAAAACATGATTCTCTATATATTAGCCTTGGTACTTCAAAAGAATTGCAGCACGAAGGTTAGTTACTTCAACAGAAAATACCACAATCTTGATAAATTCACAAAACAATTCAATTTAACCGAAGATTGTCTAGCCTAAGCAGTAGCCTTATTGAATATCATTGATCATATAGATATGAGGACAGCTTACATCGGTTCATTACGTTGTTTCCGGTGAGCTCGTATGGCACCCAAACATTGAGCTTTTTTGAGAACTCCGCCTTTTTCTAATGGGACAAGACTATTTTGTGGTCGATTTTCAGTTTCAGCTGACATTATGATTATCCAGTACTGATATGCCGGTTATGTTCCACTTTCCCAAAAATGACGCATATTTAACCGTAACAGGGCGATCAGAGCGACATGCATCTTTGACATCAAAATTCCCGGCTTAAACCAACTTTGTTCTACTCTTAGAGCTTGTACTTGTCGAGATAAAGCTTTTTACGCGCCTAAGCACACGAGCCTTTCAATTTATGTTGCGTCCAAATGCCGCGTTTTATTAAGTGTCCTCCTAAGCGGAATATTTATGGGGAAACTGAAGCTATCAAGCTCGCACTCCATTTTGAAATATATCCACTCGCCACGGACACGTCGTAGTTCTCGACACAGCAAAGGCGCCTGAGTACCCAGAGCTCGACTTGGGCGAGTCGAGAGTCCCACTGAATGCAAGCCTTTTACGAGCGCAGCACCAAGCCGAAATGTGTGTAGCTACTAGATCTCGGCAAAGCGCGTGGGGCTTAAAATGTATTGAACTCATTTTGGCACAATGAACAACAAATGAAAAATATTCGGTAACAATGAATCACTTTTACTAATTTATTTATTTTTCAATAGCAACCTTTTTTGTATTATCAAAACCAGCCAGATACAAACTGTGCAGCCAAAGAGATATACACGTAATGCGATTTTTTTTAACTAATATATCATGTAAAACCCCATAAAATGTAAATAATACTGATCGTTAATTACAATCACTATATGTATAACGGAATTAGAAAAAAGTGTGTTTTGTTTTATTTTTTATAAATGCTTCTATTACAATTAATGCTACTCACTGTGGACAGATCTTTTAATTGAACAATCACATTTATATACATTGTGACAAAACGATTGACAGAATGGGCAGAACCGAAACAATTTAGATCATTGTCAAATGATAACAACTGTCACGTCATGTGAAACGTCACATTCAAGTGATGTTATGGCGGTTAGTTGAAAAACAATGAATTGAATATCGTGCATAGTTATGAAATGATTAGCGATGTCAAGGTTCAGGTGATGCTGGAGACGGTTCGTTAAATACGAACGAAGCGATGAATTCAAGTTAGTTCGATTGCCATCCATCAAGTGGTTGCGCGGCCGCACACACTCTTCCTTCGCGTTCATTAGAAATTTTAAAATGCCGCCAGTAGCAGTGCCCAATGAGGTAAATAAATATTTTAATATATTGTGAATTATTTTTTATTTGTATATTTATCAACTCATTTTTTTACATGTCAAATGTTGACATTTAAATGTAATATTTTGATCCATAATAATATTGTTTGAGTGAAAGCATATATTTTATTCGCAGGCACCTAAAAAGCAGCTTCGCGTTGCTATAATCGGACAGAGTACGTTCGCTGCGGAAGTATTTAAATTACTACAGAAAGACGGTCATGAAGTCGTTGGAGTATTCACTGTTCTGGACACTGGCAATAGAGAGGATCCACTAGGTAAGTGCGAAGGCATTGTTATTTAATCATATCTTTATGACCTAATAGTTACCTCAACTGGTGTCGGTTTAGGAAGCCCAGTATTTGAAATACTAACTGGAATCTCCCTCTTGACTAATGTACTAAAATATATTAAGTATATAAAGAATATACTACACAATAAAGTATTTATAATGTGGCCATATATTTCTTACACTTACACAAAGGGATAGACAATAGAATTTTTAAGTCTTGAATAACAATGAGGCCAGCAATGTGTTATAACACTGCTCTTATCCCAGCACTTGATATCTGGTCTATAAATAATTAAATATTTTTTGTTTAATAACTGTAGTTACTTGAAACAATTTTATAACCATCTGTTGAAGGAAATTTATATTTAAATATTTAGAGCTAAATGTGTTAAAACAATAATGTGATTTAAATATGATGGCATTTAAAATAAAATAAAATAAAATGTCATATTCAAAAACTCATTTATGTAATAACATTATTAAGGGTATTTTATTACTCAAAAAGCCCTATTGCCATGTAGATGTGTCATTGGGATTCCATCTGTAACATTTGGATTTGAAACAGGGTCTCTGTTGTTTAATGCAATATTCTGTCAAATAATCCAATCTTTCAAACATTTTTTTAGGATTCTTATGGAAGTTGACTGACTCTATTTTTTTAATCTTTACTAGCAACAATTGCGGCCCAATATGGAAAGCCAGTGTTCAAATACAAGACTTGGCGGGTCAAAGGGAAGGTCATACCTGAAGTATTGGAAGAATATAAATCAGTAAGTTTGTTTAATTGAACATGTTCTTTGTAGTGTTTATACAGACTTAGTGTTTATGAAACTCAACCTTATTTAAAATAGTTACCATTTCCTACACATTTATGTCAATATGATAAAAAAGACACTACTCTATTCTTTATGATTATGTTAGGTAATTTATATCTGATTTATTTATAATAAAATAATAATAAATCAGCCTTTTTTTAGAATATTCTCCACTGCGGTGACACAGGCCTCCCAGAGAGATTTATTTACATACAAATTATTAATACAGTTTTGTAGATTATATTTTAGCAAGTGTTTTTTTTTCAGTTTAACTATGATAAAAATATATGTGACTTTATAATAATAGTTTTGTTGTATTCATTATATTTTATTGTAGCAGAATTGGGGAGGGGGAGACATATAGGGTTATTGATCAATATATTTATTAGCATACCCTTAGAGCAAGAGAAGTAAATAGTAGTAGATATATGTATGTGTAATAGCAAGAGGTGTGCCAGGATCATGCCAAATGGAAGTCCATAATCTCTGCCTTCGGCTCTGGGCTACGGGCATAAGCGAATACTATTTTGCCTAACCTGTTAACAACTTTCCTTGTAAATAAATTTCTCTTGCCATGAGTTTGCACTGTAGATAATATTCACTTGAAACATAATGTCACCTCAGTTGGTCAGAGGGAAAGATAGAGAGGGAACTTGTATCGCGACAAGCTATACGCCAGTGGAAACCCACCATCTTAAAGAATTTCCTTGTATTAAACAATATATAATATAATATGTTATAACACAATTCTACTACTTTTTTCAAGCGGAATTTTTTTTTAAAACAACATTTGTCATCCATTTTGGAGATGCTATAAAATAGTATTAGCTAATTCTATTTTTGATCCAAGTTCTACATCAAACAATGGTGACGTACATATGTATTAAACACTCTTTGACGGAATTCTCTTTATTTTAAAGTAAAGATGTATAGCGCACATATCCGCGTTTGAGCGTCGTTAATAAGAAAAAAGAGTACAGCTAGTGTTTGTCACTTAAGCGTAAATGTAAACACATGACGTGAACTAAAAAAAAGCGTACCAATTGGCTCGTTTTCTAGTCTACACCAACCAAAAACGCAGTTGTAATTTGACGTTCACGATGGGGCTCACAGTGAGTGAGCAGGTCACAGTCCGCGGCTGACATTACGTTCGGTTTGTTCGCGCCCAACGGAGAGGGAATAGAAAGAGGGCTATTTGTTTTAAGGATTATTGATGTCTATTAGCACAGACTAATAATGTCTGTCGCTTCTTCCTACTACGCTGTTAGATATACAGGTTGACTTGTAAAAGACTATACATATTTAAAGACATTATAGTTAATTATCATTTAGTATAACTTGGTCGAGATATATTTAAGACGGACGCATAACGATACTTCAACTATTTCCGCTGTCGTAACTCACGCAGTGAGTTTCCACTAGAACACATAAATTATAGGCTAACTTACAATAGCTTATCTATGTTGGACAGGAATTCTCGGAAGAGTTCGCATGTCGGTAATTATGTTCACAGCCGTGCCGCGTGCTCGCTCGGCTCACATTCACAGTCGAGCTGCGAGCTCTCCCGCCCAGTGCACTCACGACCTCTCTATCGCATTCGACACCGATTTGGATGTAGAAACGTCTGAGCAATTCAAAAGACTACCATCATGTCAAACGTAACAAACCTATTTTCGAACTGAACACATCTTTCGCCGCGTTAGACGATTTTGGTACAGGAAAATTTTAAAGGTTCGCGTGTACAACACGCAACAGCAACATGCTTATTTGTATTTGGAACAGTTTCGACGGGCTTTTTTGCATTTATTTTTCTTTTATTCAATTTTGAATTTATTATTCGAATATAAAGCGAAGTACGTATGTTCCCTATAGACCTATAGACTCCGAAACGGTTGGACCGATTTCGATGAAATTTACAGGGATTGTCCTAATTGGCACATTCCTGTGTTTGGTAGCGATCGGATCAACATAATTAGTGGTACCCGGGCGAAGCCGGGTCACTAGTTTTTATATAAAACATTATCTCCAATCTAGCAATAGCCTACAATCAACTTCCAGACTGACTTAACTTTTTCATAATAATTAACGGCGGAAGCAAAATGTCAGTTCACAATTCGACGATTCGACTTCGAAAAGTTAAACTGTCGAGAAATGAGACGTCAAATTGTGAATGATTCGTTCAGTTTACAATTTGCTGACTGTATAATTTACCTAGTCCCATTATAAAGGGACGAGATTCAGATACGCTCGGTGACGTATGTAGTCACTTTTTAATACCGGTTTTTTAAATTTACATATCGCTTTTGTTCTACCGCCAACCAAACCATCTTAAGGGGTGAAGTTTTGAAGATAATTTCCTTTATCATCTAACTCGTATCATTTATGTATTATCGAATTGGTTTTTGTTGTTGACTGTCATGGCTGCATGTGTAGCCTTCAAGAGAAGAGTGAATAGACTAGTGTGTACCAATTTTAGGCCACCCTTGTGAAATTGTATTACAAATTTTTGTCTCTTAAAAAAAACTTTCTTACCAACCATACAAAGGTTTAGTATTATTTCCATTGATTTCGTAAAAATTACACTTACAAATATACAATGTACGGAATTGTATGTTTCAAGCTTAATTTTTTACTGGCACTCATTTCAAGATCTGCGCGCAGAAATGATTGCAGATTGCAAAGGGCAAAAAATAAATTGCCCACTTTTATAAATTACCACGACTGAGAATTCACTCACTTCTGCACGTCTTTGTATGGCTTAAAATAATTCCATCCATGATATTTTTTTATAATAATTACACTGATGCTGGACCGCAATCCCTACCGACGCTACGCGGCCGCACTGCAATCCTATATTTGTTACGTTAATGTGAACAATCGATTTCTTGTAATGGTAGAAAGTGGCAAACGAGCATGACACCAGATGTTAAGTGACTGCTACCTGCATTCGCAACAAGCAAATGAGTCGCAGTTGCATTGCCTACCTTTAATGGATAGAGAAAGGGGAAGACTGGAGAATGGATGTTTCCTTTTCCTATCCACCCCTGCCCAGCCAATCCTTATTAACAATGGATGAAAAAGAATGCAATAAAGATAAGCTCACAATATTTTGAACAACGATTTTGAACTTAACGAAACATTCACAGTTTGACTTGATTAACATTTTTTATGATATTATTTTTATCTGTCATGTCCAGCCTAATGAACGTAACCCATATTTATTCTCCATTCCAACTAACACGATAACGTAATAATACCAGAAAAATATCTGTTCACAATGTGACCATATAGTCTATGTTCGTCTGCACAATCCAGCTTTGTAATCTTATAAGAATCTTTTTAAATAGTTTCAGAGTTTACCTGTTTCAAACAAAGAATATTACCTATTTTTATCTTAGTACTAGTGACCCGCCGCGGCTTCGCCCGGTACCACTACCCACCAATCTAGAAAATCCCTGTAAATTTCATCGAAATCGGTCCAGCCGTTTCGAAGTCTATAGATCTATAGGCAACATACATACTTCGTTTTTGACATACTTTTTTTCATAAAAAGTATCCTATGTTACTTCTAATATCTCCAAGAATATGTGTACAAAGTTTCATGATGATCGGTTGAGTAGTTTTCGCGTGAAAGCGTAACAAACAAACTATAATATTAATGTGAATGTAACATTAATAATATTATTAGGGATAAAGACTTCGATTTTCATAAATATAGAAAAAAACAACAGTTTACAAGATCACTTAACTGACTATATGATTAACATTTTATCAACATATTTATTATACCATATTTACCATACAATATACCATTCTTACTTGTGACACTGCGGAAAATACAAATCAAATGATATCTCAATCTTCAAAATCTTTCAAACTGTTTAGGCTACAGAAGGTTACAATCTACATACATACAAAAAATGTATATGCACGCAAAAATCATCGCGCTCCTCCCGGGTCAATGACATTTTTTTGTGCCGCAAAAGAATCAAATATTCCACAATATATCAAAGTATGCTTTTAATGGTTATAATTTATAAACTTATACAATTTTATAATCTATGATTTTGATTTGGCCCACGGATGATAACCCATAGTTTATCGCCATGGTGTTACGATGGACGCCGACGCAAACAAATGCTTGGATAATTACATTATACATTACAACTGCATGATATGCTAATTTTTTATACTAAATAAACTAAAGGTCGACCACAGTCCCGCCTCGTGTTGTGCAAAGTTGTCCTAAGATCCACGCACGCAGTTGAAACTTAAGGTTTTAAATAATCCCTTTCATAATTTCTAATCTTTAAACATTTTAAATAATAACAAAAGCAAGATAAAGGCCTATATACGTACATTCCTGATGATTTGACAAAGTCCAACCAATCATTTATTTATAACTAGTGACCCGCCCCGGCCACTAATTGTGTTGATCCGATCGCTACCAAACACAGGAATGTACTAATCTAAACAATCCCTGTATAAAGTTCATCGAAATCGGTCCAGCCGTTTCGGAGTCTATAAAAGTATCCTATGTTACTTCTAGTACCTCCAAGAATATGTGTACAAAGTTTCATGATGATCGGTTGAGTAGTTTTCGCGTGAAAGCGTCACAAACAAACTTACATTCGCATTTATAATATTAGTCGGCATAATTATTTGATCGTCCATTGTTCGAAATTCGAACAAAACACATAGGTATATTTTTTCCTTAGTATTTGTATGTAACTGAACTCATCCTAAACCGCTGGACCGAATGGTTTAACTTCACAATTGAACCCTTTAGGTGGCGAGTATGGGGAGAGTTTCTTAACTTTTATTTCGAATAATGAAAAACCCTTAGCCTAAGTCAACGTTCACACAAGACAACGTCCGCAGTGCGTCCGCTTCTTCTCCATGCGCACAATATTCCTAAAATGTTCCCGAATTCTTGTTTAAAACTTCCAGTAGACCGAAAACATTCACACAAAGCATATTGTCATCTTCATTTCTTTGTCAAAGTTAATAATTCAAATATACCTATACACGTTGAGGTAATTATGAAAAATAGTTGATTGTAATAATGACGATGCAATATTTTGTCTAACGTCCGTTCAGATAACCTTGGTTTTTAAATACTTTAAAAACACAAATTATTGCATAACACGACGTGTTATTGATTTCAACTGACAACGCAGTACGTTCGTTTATAAATAGTATTATAAAAGAAGATATAGCACGTGCATCAATATGACCTGACAACAATTTAAAATAACGTATCATGTTACATTGGTTGGGGTATTTTGAAAGGATAATTGAAGAAATAGAGTAAAGACCTATGGTGCAAAACTTCGTCGGGGTATGATCCAGAAGGACTCTTATCCCCCTGATTTGTGTAGATGTTGTGTTTACAGAATCATACATTTTCGGGAAATTTTGCTAAAACTCTGTATTTGGCGTCCCTTTTGGTTCACGGGTAGTAATAAAATTTACTCCATTTCACATGGTAAGGAATAATATAAATATAAGTAGTTAGAATACATTAAAATGTCGTTTGACTGGTTAGGGGTGCAACCTCTTTTAACAAAATATAATTATATTATATATTATAATATTATATTATATTATAGGACCGTTACTTTAGGTAGTCTCTGTCCTTTCTATTTAGAGAGAAAAGTAGCACTAGAAAACAATATTTTGTACAATACATATGTTGTAATGTTCCAAACAGTGACACCAGTGATCATACATGTCAAATGTTGTAAAAAGGATAGCATAAGAAAAAAGAGGATAGCTAGTGTTTATCACTTAAGCGTAAATGTAAACACATGAACGTAAGCTATAGACAAAGCGTCCTAATTAGGACGCTTCCGAGTCTTCACTTTTCGACCGCTAATGGCGTATCGGATACATTTTTGTAATATAATATAATTACTTGAAAAGCAATTTCCTTTCATATATTTATTTTCATCAGGTGAAGGCCGACATCAATGTTTTGCCGTTCTGCTCACAATTCATCCCGATGGACGTGATCTTGTACCCCAAGTACCAGAGCATCTGCTACCACCCCAGCATCCTGCCGCGGCACAGGGGGGCGTCGTCGATAAACTGGTAAGTTACTAAACAACGCGAACGCAACACACTGTAGAGTTTTTTTAAATATGAGAGTATACAATATTTAATGTATTGCCATTATTAACAAAAAAAAGAGCAGAGTTATTACCAGTCAACCCAACTGACTCAACCCATACGTCACTTTCGGAATGAATACTAATCCGATGACACCTGACTTTTTAAAATCTGTCAGAATGTGTCACTTAACAGTCTTCTAGTTTTACATAGTGGTGTTTTGGTGGTACTTCCCCTCGTCGAGTCTGATGAGATGCTACCGCTTGTAAAATTACGACTGCGATGTCTTGTTTCATAGTGCATAGATTATTACGACGACACGACCGCAGCAAGTGAAAGTAAATTGAGGATTATGTAAAGCATGTAGTTTGTTGCAAATGTGTCCTACTTGTGTTGTTCTCTCTGTGTCTTACAAGAATCTTCTGTATTTAAAAAAAAAGTGTGACTTGTCACTGTGACGTGGAACTATCCTCAGGTTCGTCAACATGTTTATTTGAATTTGGCAAAGTCTCGACGAATTTTTTTTCATTTGTTAGGTTTTAGTTTAAGTTAGATTAGGTTCAATTTTGAACTTTATTATTAAGACACAAGCGTCTATTTTTTGTTGTGTATTTTATTATTATCGCGCCTGTATTTACTTCTGTCGGCAGCCCTTGTTAGTGTCTGCGTTTTAATTTTTATTATTCTAATAGGACGTTAATAGAGGGCGACGGCACTTGCGGCCTGTCAATCTTCTGGGCGGACGACGGCCTGGACACGGGCCCCATACTGCTGCAGAAGTCCTTCCCCGCCACCATCGATGACACGGTCGACACCCTCTA
The DNA here is from genome assembly GCA_029849275.1 of Papilio elwesi. NCBI lineage: Eukaryota > Metazoa > Arthropoda > Insecta > Lepidoptera > Papilionidae > Papilio > Papilio elwesi. The sequence goes on along the minus strand of CM056707.1, from coordinate 2,045,229 downwards.
CAACAAATATCTGTATCCTGAAGGTCGGCGAGAATTTTATATTCATTTAAGTAGTCATTGATTTCGAATGAGTAAGAAAATTGACTGTGCTACATACCGTAAGTCCTCGATAAGTCTTTCTATGGAGAACCTTCTCATTGGAGGACATATGGCCTTAAGTAAATATTGGACGAAAATGCGTCACCAAGCTATGTGTGTGTGTGTGTTTCTTTTATTTCAGTGATTTAAGAAAATTTATCCATCTAATGCCTGGATAAGGTAGGGTACGTAAAATGTATCTTTCTGTGTCTCATCTGTGGCGCAAAGATCACCAATAATTCAGAAAGTTAATAGATCAATTAAAAAGTTGTTGTGCAATACAATCTTATTCTGCTTCAGGTATCAAGGCGTTAGCGGAATCAGTCAACATGGTAGCGAACGGCACTGCGCCTCGGATCCAACAAACAGAGGAAGGCGCCACATACGACCCGGCTCTCTTTAAGCCAGAAACGCACCAAGTTAGTTAACGAATAGCAATAGGACAGCATATAAAACAAAACTTGGGGAATTTAAGGATAAAACTTACCTCCTGTATTCTAGAATTATTAAGAGAGCTCTATCTTTAAAAAAAACTGATAGTAGCATGGTGGCAGCCTGTTCTGTGATTTTGAGTAAAGGGTTCTTAGAAGAATAAATTAGCTCTACATAATGTTATAATTTGGTAGAAATTACAAAAAATTATAATATATTTTACAGATCGATTGGTCGAAAGGTGGTTTAGCGTTGCACAACTTCATCCGTGGTATGGACTCCTCCCCCGGGGCGACCACGTTCATCAAGCCACAGACTAAGGAAGGCGTGGATGAGAGTAGTGAAGCAAATGTCCAGATAAAATTCTTCGGCTCGTCTCTCTGGCAGGCGGAGTACGACACCGAAGGTGACAAGTTAGTGATACCCGGCCTGAACACGCCCGCCGTCATACACGAAGCTGGGCTTCTGATCACCGCTAATGATGGTATTAAGGTATTGTTAGTTCAAAAATTTTGAGGTTACATAAATACTATGAGTAGTGAGTAGTTTTAGTAAAAAAATATACTTAATATATATGCTCAAAGGAACATATAGAAGATTAATAACTTAAAAAATGTATCGAAATGTACAATATCTAAGGTTCTACAAAGCATTCGAATAAGAAAAAGGTGATTAATAATAGCTGTTAATGGTGTTCCTAGTGTTAAGTGACCTTCCCAAGCTACCCTTTGTAGGAAACGATGGGAAGGGGTGGAAGACTGCAACCGGGCCTCCGTCACCTCACTCATCAGACTAAATGCAAAAGTATAAAATACTCCTACCTTACGCACTGTTGTTATATTATGGATATTACCAATTACTTTCATATTCGACTCGAAGGACCAAATCGTAAATCAAAATATTAATTTACAAATACGATCTTGTTCCAGTTAAACGTCCAAAGATTGAAAGTCAACGGTAAAATGATAAACGCACAAAATTTCTTCCAAACGAACGAATCGAAAGTAGCCTTGGAGCTCACGGCAGAAGAGAAACAGTTCATAGAGGGCGCTCGTGATATCTGGAAGGCGATACTCAGAATAGATATCGAAGAGGACACAGATTTCTTCGCATCCGGCGCTGGGTCTATGGACGTCGTCAGACTGGTGGAAGAGGTCAAGGATTTGGCCAAAATCGAACTGCAGAACGAGGATATCTACATGAATACCACATTCGAAGAGTTCTGTCAAGTGGCTGTCATGAAGTCGAGGGGAGGTTCGGGCGAAAAGGAAATAGTGTACGATGGTGTTGAAATGGAGGTGAACAAAATGAGAATCAAATTCCCGACTCAGTTGTTTATTGACGGGGAGTTCGTGGACTCTGACAGCGGGAAGATGTTGACTCTGGTCAATCCCACAGACGAGTCTGTGATATGCAAAGTACAGAGCGCTTCCGTCAATGACGTTGACAAGGCTGTGAAGGCTGCTAAAGTGGCTTTCGAGGAGGGAGAGTGGTCCAAAATCAGTGCCAGGGAACGAGGTCAGCTGATGTTCAAGTGAGTATACAATGATCGTCTATATCTCAGTCGTCTAAGTCTACCACAATTTCCATGTACGTTCAATTTAAACTTTTTACTTGGCACAAAGCCTCGATGAATAAGTTATGTTACTATCCAGACAATTTTAATTCGACTTAAAATCTTATCGAATAGAAAATCCTATTGAATTATACGGCAAGGTTTGACATACACACAATAGAAACAAGCCAATACCATTGTATCAAAAGTAAATCTGACTCTCATTTTGAACCTTAGTTTCAACAACACGACTTTCACTTTTGTAACAATTTTAACGGCGTCCACAGGTTAGCAGATTTAATGGAGCAACATAAAGAAGAACTGGCCACTATCGAGTCCATTGACTCTGGCGCGGTGTACACGCTGGCGCTGAAGACACACGTCGGCATGTCCATAGAGACGTGGCGGTACTTCGCGGGCTGGTGCGACAAGATCCACGGCACCACCATACCCATCAGCCACGCGCGCCCCAACAGGAACCTCACCCTCACCAAGCGGGAGCCTATCGGCGTCTGCGCCCTCATCACCCCCTGGAACTACCCCCTCATGATGCTGTCCTGGAAGATGGCGGCTTGCCTCGCGGCCGGCAACACTGTTATTATGAAACCCGCTGCCGTGAGTTCAAGCATTATTATTAAATTGTTACTTATAAAGTTTTCGAATTTCTGTACTTCAAATAACGGCTTCAGAATTTGTCGCCCTTATTAAATACACTTTTAATCAATGTCGTCCAGTGGCTGTAATTCATTTAGTTTCTATTATTTGTATACGAACAATTTATTTTGTTTACGTTTTCTTCGCATCTCCATCTTGGAAACAATGTGCTAACGGTTTTCGCTTCAAGTATTAATACATAGATTTTTTAAAGAATAATTTGATGTAGCCCTTGTGTCACGTGACAACGGGTATAAATTAGCGTTGTATGTGGGCAGGTGTGTCCGCTGACAGCGCTCAAGTTCGCCGAGCTGTGCGCGCGCGCCGGCTTCCCGCGCGGCGTGGTGAACATCCTGCCGGGCAGCGGCGCGCTGTGCGGCCAGGCGCTCGCCGACCACCCGCTCGTCAGGAAGCTCGGCTTCACCGGCAGCACAGAGATTGGTACGCACGTTTACATGCAAATCGAAGAAGCAAACAATAATGATACGATTAAAAAATCGTTGTTTTATATACATATAAACACGCATCAGAGGGGGGGGGCAGAGATTTTGGATTTCCATATGACGCGATCCTGGCTTCTTCTACATCCACACATCTACACATTCATGCTCTAATCTGATTGATCAATGATTGATTAATGACATAAAGAGACTTATTAAAAACTGAGGCGGTTTAACGCGTCCGCACCTTGTCTGTGGTCGGAGTGTGCTAAACTCAAATAAGATCATACTTTGATTTGTGTGAGAGGAGTTGTGGCCCAGTGGTACAGCCACCCAGGCAGGCGATTTACTTTGTGTAATTTATTTCATCACCGCTCCTAAAACGGTGAAGGGAAACATCGCGAGGAAACCGGCGTGTCTTAGAACCACCAAATTCGAAGACATGTGACATTATTTTCCTCTCTCGGTGAGGCTTGTGTCCTATTTATTTATGCTCTAATTTCACGGGTCGTTTTAGTGTACCTTTAACCTAGTGTATTATTAATCTAAGTATGAAACGGTGGTATTCACTGAGGTCGTGGTATTTCTGCAAACAATTGGCTGCTGGCTGTTGCGAGATCAATACTTTAGTTTATAGTTAATTATTATTTCCTATTTCCCAGGTCAAACTATAATGAAGTCTTGCGCCGTGTCCAACATGAAGAAAGTATCACTGGAGCTGGGCGGCAAGTCGCCGCTCGTCATATTCGAGGACTGCGACTTGGACAAGGCCGTAAGAAATGTAAGTATGACATACTTTGAATAAAATTACAAGAAATTCTAATTCAAAATAACATCCACGTCTCCACCATACTAAATGACAGCGGTGTGCAGCTCTTGAAAAATAACTATTAACTTTAATTCTCTGTGTATTAACTTGATGTGATTCCACAATTCACACTTACGCGTACCACTAACTTTTTACCCTGTGGTATAGTGTTGCCAACTTTTAGAAAGTTGTTTCCTTCGGTGTTGCTACGCTAACCGGTTGTTCAATAAAATATTTGTGACGAAAATTAGAATATCTATGTATATAAAAGTCGATGTGTATGTAATTTAGACTACGAAATGACTGGACCGATTCAGATTAAATTTTTAGGAAATGTTCATTTTGGCGGGTAGGGCGATTCTGTGGAGTTCGGTTCGAAGCAAGATAATTAATGCTACCCGGGCGAAACCGGGGCGGTTCACTAATGCCTACTACCGCAGTAAAAATATTGTCCATTCCGCCATTACATTCAAAGTGATTGTTCCAGGGCATGGCGGCGGTGTTCTTCAACAAAGGCGAGAACTGCATCGCGGCGGGCCGCCTGTTCGTGGAGGAGAGCATACACGACGAGTTCGTGCGCCGCGTGCTCGAGGAGACGAACAAGATGGCCATCGGGGACCCGCTGCACCGCGGCACCGCGCACGGGCCCCAGAACCACAAGGCGCACATGGACAAACTAATAGAGGTGATCACTGGACATCTTCTACTGGAACAAGAATTCTCTGAACCCAACCATTAACATACTTCTTTCATTCTAAGTGCGACAAAACATTGGAACATTGCCGGGCACAACTTGGGTATCTTCAAGAGAAGGGTGGATAATGTACCGGCGCAGTGGTTGCCAAAGTTGACTCATCTTATAAAAATTACCAATCTTGGGACTTGGGGACTTACTGTCTTAACGTGAACACTGCCGTCCAGCCGTCAGTCAGTGACCGTCTACGGCCGGTCGCGACCTACATTAGGGCCCACCCAATATTCGCTCGTGACTGGGAATCTATGCACTACTGTGTATCTGTGGATGACATCGCCATTTAACGTTATAAGTGCAATCACATCTAATGTTAAATTTATCATTCTACTTTTATTAATTATAGAAAGAATTATCTACCTACTACCTGTGTGACGTTCTGTTTTCTGTGTACCCAGTTCTGCGAGCGCGGCGTGAAAGAGGGCGCCAAGCTGGTGTACGGCGGCAGCCGGGTGGACCGCAAGGGCTACTTCTTCACGCCCACCGTGTTCACGGAGGTGCAGGACCACATGTACATCGCGCAGGAGGAGTCCTTCGGGCCCATCATGATCATCAGCAAGTTTTCCAGCAAGTCAGTACACACAACGAATCACAAACTAAATTAAACTTTACAAGATAAAGATGCATCTCAGTATAAATTGTTATACCGTCAGACCTGTGTACAACATCTGGTTAAATGCCTAAGTATTTATTGTACATGATGACGCACCCCTAATGTTAGGAATATACCTAATAATAGAGTAGACGTAGACTCTAATAATAGGGTTAAGATGGTATATCAGTCTTGGTGCTGTTCTGTCGCTGTACAACCCTAATCATACAGACTAAAAGTGGAACTTCAAATAGTAAACTGTAAGCGTTGTTTCAGGAACATTGATGACGTGATCCGTCGCGCCAACGCTACCGAGTACGGGTTGGCGAGCGGCGTGTTCACCCGCGACGTGTCGCGCGCGCTGGCGTTCGCGGAGCGCGTGGAGGCCGGCACGGTGTTCGTGAACACGTACAACAAGACCGACGTCGCCGCGCCCTTCGGCGGCTTCAAGCAGTCCGGCTTCGGCAAGGATCTAGGTCAGTACACGTTTTATGAAAGTATCCGGCAAACCTATCATAGTGCCCATAGATATGCCTACCTTTATTTTGGATCTGGACAGGGTGTAGATAGTAAAATGAATGAAACTCAGACAAAACGTTCTGCGTTTCGTCTGATGAGTATCGGAGGCCCGGTGCATGTTACGTGTCGTACCTCCTGTGAGGTCTCGCATAATTGTACAATATGAGATATTCAAAAATCGTCCTCATGATGTTTATACAAATATTCCATGTCATAAGACTCTCACTAAACAACTTGTACTGTCTGATGTAGACATTGTGACGAACTTGAATTCGCTTCCTCGGTTACAGGTCAAGAAGCGCTCAATGAGTACCTCAAGACGAAATGCATCACCATCGAATATTAGATGACTAAGAATTGTTTTACTTTGTATTTTCGATTGAAACAAGTTATGTTGTTTTTTTAAATATTTTTGTATATATATGTAAAAATAATTGGTTATGAATCAATGATATATTTGACTGAATGAAATTGTCTATTGAATAAAAAAAATATTTTAATTAATCCAAACTCCTTTTACTTATCTTATAAATCAATTCAATTTAAACTCCTTATAGTTGAAATTCTACCATAAATAAGTTATTTTTCGGATTGACCGATAAAAGAATTAAAAAAATATATAGCATCAATTTGTCTTAAAAGATGTCCTTAAAAGTTGTTAAGTCGAAAGTATAGATGGCATTAGTAGTATTATTGCAATATTTTTTATCATAATCAAAGGCGGCATACCGGACCAATACCGGCTACGTTACCATGCGGTATTTGTTGAAGCTTTCAAGTATAAATTATAGATGGCGCTGTAATTCGCCATCATAGATGTCTATGAAATTTGTCTAGACATAACTAGTTCTAGTATCACAATGGAAATTGGTTTAGAATCTCATTTATCTGTTTAAATTTTTTATCAATAAGAAAAGTCTAATTGGCATATTCTGAAAAAAATCGATGAAACATCGAAATCGCTTTATATAAAGTCTTTCAAAAAACCTTAGAATATATTATTATTATCGGCATGTGACGATCCACAGCATCTGTAGAGTGCGTTGTATACTTCCCTTTGTATTTCCACCAATCGCAACGGCTTCCGGTGGCGCCAGCGCCATCTATAGCGAGTTGTCATCAGGGGCGGTCATCGCCATTTTCCCTTCATAGCGTCGTTACTTCTCAAACGTGCAACGTCTTGCTTGCCTTAAAGTTTTAAGTGAAATTGCTGTAAAGGTTAAAGCGTAAATTTCATAATAGTGCATATTACACGTATTAAAGATATCGCGTGTTCTCAAGTCAACTGTGGATAGTGAAGTGCAAAATGTACGTTCCGAAACGGCGGATTACCTTGCTGTCGGTAGCGGCGCTGGGCTACTGCCGACTGAGCACCCACTTGGGAACCGCGCAAGCGCTTCCAAGCGAGGGTATACAAGTGGCGATTCGGAATCATCCTCTTCTGACTCTTCAGCCATAGAGGTAAAAAGGAGAAGACGCGGTAAGTCTAATTTTGATTATCGTGACTTTGTTAATAAAGTTGGAATTCTTACAAATATTTTTCTACACAATGTTGGTCTACCCTCTCAAGTAGAAGAAATGGTATCGCATAACACCATGAATTCGGTAACATCCATGGCACCCAGGCCGGCACCCGAACCGACGCCGGGGCCTGCCAACCCAGTATCTGTAGCTACCGACTTGTTGCTCTGTCCACTGTTGAGCCGCTCAAGTCCAAGATATGGAGCTATATGTCTGGAAAATTGGGGGTGGAGTGACATCACAGGCTCCTGGACCGACGCGGAGAGAGCCTTGCTCAGATCTAGTTCATTAATGACCAGAGACGATGCACAGCATCCAGATAAGGGCTCCTGGTGAGACTTCTATGAAGCCAAAATGGCAATGACCGCCCCTGGTGACAACTCGCTATAGATGGCGCTGTCGCCACCGGAAGCCGTTGCGATTGGTGGAAATACAAAACGTATACAACGTACTCCCACAGTTGCTGTGCATCGTCTCTGCTCAATTATATAAGTTTTATTTTTATGTAAAACTTGCACTATGTTTAATACGATTGTTACTGGTTTTCCTAACGACATCGACACAAACTTTCACTAGACTGAGCTTTATACATTGTATTTTTATTGTCTCTATTGTATATTATTTGTGTTTTGCGTTTTTTCTTTCACAACTCAATCAATTTAGTTATAATCATAAATTTTAAAATACTTTTTACATTTACGCCATTAAAATATTACAGATTCATAGTGAGGCATTTATGTAATACAAAGAATTATAATGCTCATGGTTTTTTTCATTTTTTGTTTTGCTCATTTTTTTCCCGATAGATGGCGCTGAATGTTTATGTGTAGCTACTAGATTGCGCTATAGAGTTTCATTTAGGCTGGATGACGTTCGTCGTTTGGACAAGTTTCGATATCGCTTCTCGGCCTTTTGGCTAAGATCAAAGTGTAGTATCTGTTCTTTTCAGCTTAATATCTGAAAGTTCCCGCATCGCGGGACCAGTATATTAAACTGATTTTTGTAAAGCGACGGGATGTTTGGGGCTCGCTCCACTCCCGTCACGGGTCGGCCCGGCATTGCAGTGCCGCCGGGATCGGCCCATATAAACCTCTTAAAATTATCACCATTGCAAATACGAAATTATGCAATGTCAAACAATTGTCGAATGAAAATCTTCTTTCATCCATCAGTTGCGCTGTAGCAAACTACACGAACGAGCTATAATGCAAACCAAAGTTTATATAATTGCTCGTTCACGAAACGGAGCACTCCAAACTACTAGTGCGAATGCACTAGTGTACATTCGGTCTTTTAGTACATCGAAATAATCTCGTCCACGGCTGGCTAGTGTTCCAATCTTGATAAAGTAATAGGTATAGACCTGTTTATAATAGCGACAAAACAATACCTCTATCGTGTTCAGAGCTCCAATAAGTTCAACTGTGAAAATATGTTTTCTCTATATCTTGCACCCAAAACAATGTCCGATAGAAGCAGTACCGTTTGGTTACTAGGCACTAGCCAGAGCCAATGTCAATCAGATCGTTTCGTTTGCTCTCGGTCGGTCTCGGTGCTCGCTTCGCGTCTTCGGCGTATGAACCGTAGTGAGTTCTATTTTTTTTAAGTTATTTACTTTATTATGACGTACATGGAATTGAAATGAAACAAGACAAGTCATAAAACTAAATATGCTTTATTTCACATTGTGTCAATATAGTCATTGGTCACAAACAAGTTTGCTCTCCGACAGCGGAACTTGCTCCGAGCGATGGCTTTGCGATATAAAATATATGAAGTCAACAACAATCCCCTCGCCATTACAATAAATTACAAAATCAATATACACAGAGCGGTCGAGTACAGGCTAATTTAACATGAATCTTTTGTACAGTCAACATTAAAGGCATTAAAATGAAAGCACTCACGCCCGTGACCTACAGAGGTAGGCGGACTCTCATACACTTTCATACATCTACGCATCCATTCGTTTCAGGTCAAGTCATACTTTGAACCTTATCACGCAGAATCATACCATTTCCTAAAGAGTCACACATGGCAAACAATTATCAACTTTCATATTCCATTTATTGCTTGAATATTTTTTCAGGCCTATTTATGCGGACCAAAGGAACCGTCTCTACTCCCTTTCATTGAGAATATCGATGAACGAACCAGCTGACTGATTTACTATTCCAAGGCAGCGTCCTATAGAGTTTAATACCGGTGTTTGTAGCAAACGGCTATTGGCAGCGGGCGCTTGGCATCGGGTGGGCCACTTGCTCGTTTGCTATCTACTATATAAAAAAAGGAAGTTTATCCTTTCAAACTGGAAGACTGTATACCTAAACGACAGACTTATAGAAATTGTCATTTTAGTCGGTACTAAATACGGTTAACTGTAGCGCCTCGTTAACACTGTGTGGCAGGGAGTGCACAGCACACATATTTATTTACGAACACACTCATACATAGTCCACCATACGCCATTTGTTCCTGTTAAATAATCTTAATATAATTTACAGTTGAAAAGATTCATGTTAAATTTGAAGGATAAATGTTTTTAATTGAAGCAAATAAATAATTAGTTAGAAGTTTAATACAGGTGTATTATTACTAAACATATGATTTTACCAGACAGGGCAGAGCTTAAAGAAAATTATTTATTGAATTAGAGGGATAATAAATAGATTTTATATTAAATATGAAAATAAAATGTATTGCATATTAAATATATTTCGTTGGTGTCTGCGAGTCGCGGACAGGTTTAAACTGGTTCTTATAAAATACATTTGCTTAGTAATCACAAACAAGTCAATATACAATACTATGCAATATGTTAGTCACTGATTCATATATACGGTTATATATCGGTGTATATTGTAAATATATCTCTACATATATATCGGTTGTACAAATATCGTTTCTATCATACATTGGCTCATCGTCAACAGCGATCAAATGAACGACCGCACCGCGCGGGGTGAGGGGGAGGGGGAGGAGAGTGACGTCATTACAAAATAATCACCAGTAAAATTTAACGTCTAACAACATGTTTAAACTCTTAATAATTATACAAAATTATCATCAATATCACAAATAATAAAATACACAACTTGGCGTTAAACTGCTAGGAGTACGGCCGGCGCGGACTCGAATCCGTCCGGCCAAGCCGACAGCCTGGCCATTAATAAATTATACAATCCAATAGAAACTCATTGTGAGACTAAAATATCTTTACAATGTGCAATCTATCATACAAAATGCCGGAGACACCGGGGACGTGTCGCCTCGACTCTGACCAAGTGCGAAACAAAACGTTACTGTACAAAATCGTAATATCATAAAAAAATAAAAACAAATATAACACTATGATACAAAATAAACGAAAAAAAACAGGATTTATACAAAAATGACGTCGTATCGTTTTAAAGTCCGATTCACCTAAGCATGAGATTTTATGTATAAAAATTATTTAAAATACACAAAACGTGCAAATTGTCCATTCGAAAACAGTTCGAATTGGCCCGAATTGCATCAATACAGCATGTGGAGGTTTTAGTCAATTGATTGGGAAAAATTGCGTATTATGGACATTATCTTGTTTTCTTTTATTTTTATTTCTGTTATACAGATATTTTAAATGACAAATGTTATTTAAAAAAGCACCCGTTTTGTTCCATTTACATAAAATCTCATGATAAAGTTTTAGGACAACGCATAGCACTCGCCGGGTCGGACATCCGTAGTTAACCTTAATACCAAACCAAACAGCACACGCCACATTCGTTCGTAACTATAAATCATATTCAGTCTAATGGCATACACTTAGTTTGGCAAGGGACGCTGTTCTTTCTTGGAAGTCAATTTATTTCGTAGGTCACAGGTTTTTTCTTTACTAATAAACCTCGAAATAAAATCATTTTTTACACAATTCGAAATCAGCCTTAGTGTGACATTCGCTAAACCATTCCATTACCTAAACACGGTCGCAGAGCTTGCGCCCTTCGTCCATTGAACTAAACTCTTTCACGCCCACTTCACAGCAATACCATCATAGTTTCCGTTTTCACACAAACAAAACGATTTCAAATGCTCACAGGTCGGTATAGTCGTGGTGTCGGGAGAAGTGGCTTCGTCAAAATTAAACATTAACTTCACAAATCGTATGTCATCTTTTGAATTGATCTGACTAGTTAATATAAGGCTTCAAAGTTCCGGATGCAGTGGTTATTTCTACATCGCATATTAATATGTACTATAGAAATTAGTCGTATTATAATCGGGAGTATAATCCTACCGATCGCGGAAACTGTAACGTATTTAATTTACTTCGTCAAGTCTATAAGGACCATTGATTTCTTCGCCGCGTAAAGGTTCCTCAAGTGCAATGATAAATGAAAATCATGGATTTAGGATAACAAGATGTATGAATCATATGGATTTCATACTTTCAGTTTTGTACAATGTATAACTACGTCAATTACTCGTTGTTTTTTGAGCTTAGATAAAGTAAAATGTCATATCTAGAGTTTAATGACGGACCTTAGTAAAATCAATGTAGACGTAGCACAACGTTGGCGCGCGATCAATAACATTTCTATACAAAAACACTCTGGTTAAAGCAGGCAAGGAACTCTAGAAATGTATTTCGAATAACGAACGACAAATCAGTCAAGATTAGGCAATCGTAGCGTCAATAATGTTCCCGCAGGAAACTAATTGTATGAGCGACTTACAGCCCTTCATTCAATTGAATGACAATAACAATATCTTTGTACGAATGAACGAATTATCAAGTGCGCGAGGAACCTTCAGCAGCGCATCGTGGTAGGCGTGGCGACGGGCGGAGCGACGGGCAGGGCTGCAGTTGACGTGGCACGGGGCGGGTATGTAAGGGGCGTGACGTGGGGTGGGGCGGGTCACCGCAGCGCGCGACATCGCCGACAGACGCGCACGGCGCCGCACTCGCCCCACGGACTCATCTCCGAGCACGACCCGCAGAATATGCCGCCGCAACGCCTGCAATCAACGAAAAATATTATAGTCAAATCTACTCAGATTTTCCGTACCGGTCTGTTTTGTCCCCACCGAATAACCGTTCAGTGTTAAGTCAGCTGCAGTGACGCCTCTTTGAATCGGTTATACGGCCATACTGGGAATGCATGTTATGCGCTTTAATAAACATCACAAGAAAAATTATTTGCGATCTCCTATATCCTCGCCCTTTCGACTCACACTGTGCCAAGGGGGTGTATTTTATTGTCGCCTTATACTTTAGTGTTGAATGAGGTTATGTAGTGACGGGAACTGTGCTATCTAACCTCAAGTGGAAAGTAAGCAATGAGTGCGTACTGACCTGCAGTGGTGGCGGCGACGCGCCAGCCAGAAGTGGTTGCGGCAGTGCTGGCAGCGAGGCGCGGCGCTATCTGGCAGCCAGGCTGCACGCGCCTCCTCGCCCACCTCCACCTCAGACGCGCTGCCGCTGCTACTACCACCGGCACTGCCCCCCGCGCTGCCGCCTCCGCTCCCCGCAGCGCTGACTCCTGCACTGCTCGCTGCGCTGCCGTTACCGCTCAACACCATCTGCAAAAGCAGGCTTATTATATTATAAAATATACTTTTGTAAATTATAATAATGTACTTAGATCAAAACTCCTCCAAGCAGCCACACGAAACTGAATTACAACTGAAATAAGTTTACCTGTGTGGGGGAGGGTGCGGAGGGAGAGGCGCGCGCGGAGGGCGGGGCTCCGAGCGGCGACGCCCGCCGTAATGCCTCGCGCGCCTCCCGCAGCTGCCCGCTCAATTCTTCTACAACTTTCTGTAATTAAATTCATCGCCATTGTTAAGTTTATTTCAATTACCTAGTGCGTATAATGCAACGTACTAACGCGCGTATAACAATACAAAAAAATAGAAAGATGTTTTAATAACTACCAGAATATGTAATAGGAAGTAAGTACTGGCTCCTGATTTGTTAGGTTGACACCTTGACATAGCAGACAAGTCTCAGAATTTTTCGGATATATTTATTTCGTACGCTGTATTTTTGGCTTACCTTTTGGTAGAGTATGATCTGGTGTAGGCGGTGCTGTAGCGGGTCCGCGGCGGGCGGCAGGCCGTCGGGCGGCTCAGGCGCGGCTCGGGCACCCGCGCCGCACACGCAGCGCACACGTGCTGCTGCCCCACCTGCCTCACCCGCACCGCACCAGCACGACTCGGTCTCGGAACCTAAACACAACAGAATATTCAATAACAAATGTTATGTTGAACTAAACAAAAATATATGTCAGTTTGCCAATGTTATTTGATACTACAATAAAAACTATGGGACATACAAACCGCGAAAACTTAAACTAATTGTACGTAACTGTCATTTAACCATAAAATTGAGTTGTCAAGTAAATAAAATGTGTTCGTGGCAGACAGAATTTAGAAAACAACACTTATTATGTGCACAACACCAGTGCACAACATGGTCGTGGTACGCCATTCGACTATTGTCATGAACCATTTCCAACCAAACGTTAAAGCTTGTATAAGGAATGTTCTGTTAGCACAGTGTAGCTTAACCGTACAACGATTGTGTAGCATTATGTATGTATGTGCTTTATGCGGGGGTGTGTGTATGGGGGAGCGTACCATGCGGCGCACGCGCGCACCGACAGTAGTTGCGACGCGGCGACGCGGGGCGCAGCGTGAGCTGGCTGGCGGCGCCGCGCGCAGACCCCGAGCCCTCCCCCTCACTCTCGGAGCTCGCCCCGCTCGATGACCCACCACCTGAAATTTGGTATTCTTATTTTATCACTGAAGATAAACAAGAAGTACTCATGTTTTCATGATAACTAAATATAAATGAAAGAGGAAGGATATAATTGGTCCTTTGTCCTCCAAGTTTCCTTTCCGAAATACTTTAATAATGTGAGTGAGTGTTGACCGTTTGCCCTTTTTAAAAAAAAAAATAGAAACCACTCACCATTCAAATCAACCTGCATGAACTTGGCCGATATATCGTTCAGTCCATTGACGACGCCGTTGGTGAGCGGGACGTCGTCTGTGACGTCGGCGGTGATATCGGCGGTGACGTCAGTCGTGACGCCAGCGGTAACGTTGTGGTTGACGACGTCGACGTCGGTGCAGGCGCGGCTATCGTTGACGCCCCCGACGAGCTCGGGGCGGTCGAGGGCACGGTCTGTGCGGGCGGCGGGCGGCGTGCCCGCGATGTCGAACCCGGTCGACGACTGATTGCTCGACTCGGAGATGGACCGCCACGTTATGCTTATGTTACGCGTGCGACCGCTCTCTCTAGGCGCCTGCTAAAATTTACAATAAATTGTTTTAAATGTTAAACCATTATCAGAAGGTTCATCAACCCTCCTCTCGGAGAGGAGGACACAGACCTCCTGTCCTGCAGTGGGGAGAACATCTATTTTATTATTATATATTATTTTATTATTAAAACTTAATAAAATCTATTAAGTTTTACTGAATTATAATTTTTAATCAACGTATCAAGGTTTTTTTGAAAATGTATAAATCATAAAATATAGAACGTAGGCTAATTCTGTATTTCCTGTATAGGCGTATATATAAAGGGTTCGATATAAAAGGTGTTAATCTCTCTCTCTCTCTCTCTCTCTCTCTCAAGACCCTGCAGACGGTCAAAAACTAAGCATTTCTCTAGCAGCAGCAGATTGACGTATGATCAATTCATGCGTCAATAACGCCATGTTATTACTATTTGTTGTTAAGCCAAAGAACCAATCATTACTTCGCAATGGTGATAGAGACAGACATAACAACGTCTGTTGCACGAATTGGCCGGCTCGCCCGGTGAAATACCACGACCTAACAGAAAACAGGCGTGAAGTAGAAGTACTCTGCGATTCGTCTGACGAGTGAGATGCCGGAGGCCTAATTTCAGTCCTATTCCCCCCTTCCCACACGTTCCTCATAAGAGGAAAAGGGTAGGAAGGGATTGGACGGGGAGGGGGTTAACGGGGAAAACGAAATATCCTTTTTACTGTCTATGCCCTCCTTTGTCCATTAAAGGTAGGCAACGCATCTGAAACACATTTGCCTGTGGTATATGGGCAGCGCTCACTTTACATCAGGTGATCCGCTTGCTCGTTTGCCACCTTCTTACATAAAAAAAGAGAATCTTGTTTGACGTTACTCTTCTACGTTTTCACCGACTGTAAAAGACTTGTAAATTGTCAAGTCCGGTGTAGCTGTAGATGCCACTTCAAAGCAACAATTTAAAGTAAAACACAAAAATATGCTCACTTCGGGCATCGGCAGTAGGTCGGAGTACGTGTCGGCCACGAAGACCGCGGGCTCGTCGGGCGTCTCGTCGTCCGGCGTGCGCAGTACGCTTTGCGACAGGTCACCGTTCTGATCGTTACCAAGAACATGAATTGGGTTTTTCATTGGGTATAGTTATTGAACTCAGATATGTGAATAAGTCAGTGAATAAATGAATCTTCAGAAAGAAGGATGTCCACACTATATATATCATTCCGGTAGCAGTCCTCTTCGGTAGTAGACGCTTGTGTTGCATTAACGCAGTTCTTACTGAGATTCTCAAACTTTCATTATCTTTCCACTTGAAATGAATACATGTGCTGAATGTAATTCGAAATTTAGAGATGGTGTACTTTGTAAAAATTGCAATCGTTTGCTTGATTTTCAATGTTCTGGAATAACGGAAGCTGGGTACCGAAAACTCGGAGAAAGAAAAAACACCTGGCGCTGTCCAAAATGCAAGGGCAATACGTCACCAAATGAAGTTTCAACAAAAAATAAATCAGCTCAAGAGTTTAGTGTGCAAGAAGAATTAAAAAAAATTACTGCCCAATTAGCACCACTACAAGTTTTAACTGAAGACATAAAGGAGATAAAAGAAGAAATAAGGCATCTGAAATGTTCATTGGAGATGGCGCACGATGCCATAGGGAAGTTTACCTCTGTAACTAAAAAATTAGAAACCCGCATTAATCAAATCGAACATGTTGCTAACGCGGTGCCAGCCTTACAATCAGAAGTAGAAAGGTTAAACGATAAGATTCACAAGAGTGATCAATGGGCGAGATTAAACAATGTAGAAATAAAAGGAATTCCTCTGAAAAAAAATGAAAATCTTTACGAAATTGCTTTAAAAATAAGCAGTGTCATTGGTTTAAATATAAGAAAGGAGGACATCAACTACATAGCTAGAATGCCTACTCGCCTTCCAACAACCTTGAAACCCATACTGATATCTTTCAATAACCGCTACTTAAAAGAAGATTTTGTGGCTGCAGCCCGAAAAAACCGGCAGTTGTACTCAGACTCTTTGGGATATAGTGAAAAAGGACCCGTTTACGTTAACGATCATTTAACCACCTATAATAAGAATTTGTTGTCTAAAGCCAAGTCACTAGCGAAAGAGCATAATTTTAAATTTGTCTGGGTTAAACACTGTAAGATATTTATCAGGAAAAACGATAACTCAAAAATATTTTTTATAAAATCAGAAAAAGATCTGGAAAATATAGTTTAAAACGAGCAGTGTACCGTATGATAAAAATGTTTTCATTTCTTTTATATAATGTAACAACAACGTTTTTTAAACAATATTACTACAGTTTGAGAACAAAGTCATTTGCGTTAACAAAGTTTATATCTACCTACTCTGTTTTAAGCTGTTTGAGTTATAAAGTTTTATTCATAGGAATATTAATTGTAGGCGAGTGTAAAGACCAATGCATATTATATTCTATTCTGTTTGTGTCAACGTATAAATTACAGTGCAAACGGGTAGTGCTCAATTTATTATTACTTCGTACTTGCCCACTAAATACAGTATTACATGACGGTACTTCTAAATCGGCACACTCTTTGTCTGCGGCCACTACGTTTACAAACCAATTCGAGTTTTACTCATATTGTTTATTGTTGCGCAATAATAATCACAGTTACTTTTTTAAAAATCTCTTTAAACCAAGCCTCAAGCACATAGTTACATATAAACATCTAATAATTTACAAATGTTATTTTGGGTATTATTCGCTTTTATTTTTTAATATAGTTGATGTAATGCATAAATTGCTTTGCATGTACGTCGTATCGAGTTTACTTGTGTATAATATATCAAGTAAAAAACAACGTATATTCACGTATAAAAGCAAAGTTAACTATATATCACGTGTTGTGGCTGAACTCAAGATTCAATGTGGCTTGTTACAATTTATTTTTCTTATAATTGATCACGCGTGGAGTATATCATGGCATAATTATTATAAACTATTCTACTACAATAAATTTACATATTATGTTATAATTTTTATTTGTAAACGCCATTTAACGTGTGCATCAAATATTGTAATTAATCTATCGCGCTTAAAGTCTGTTTGTTTCATACTAAGGAATAAGTTATGTCTCAAAAATAGCATTTTATTGTTACATATGTTATATTTAACTATGCTTGGTGCTATCGTGAGATGCCACATACATATTTATACATTAAGATATTTTTATAAAAAACATAATGTGGTTTTCATAACTATTTGTTTTAAATGTGACTTCATAGTTTTACTAAATTACTTACATAAATTATATAATACATTTAAAATTCTAAGCCATTATGGTTATGATAAATCACTGCCCAAACGCAATGGTAACAAGTCGATTGAATTATTTATTAGATTTTGCATAAACCGAACCGTGCTTGAATTTTATATTAACATTGTTAGTTCATTTTTAAACAGTTATAGCCATATTTGTGAAAATGCAACACCAACTTAACGTTTATTATCAGAATGTTCGAGGGCTGCGCACAAAAACGAGTACATTTAAGAGAAACCTAAATCTAAATAACTATGACATTATATCACTAACAGAGACTTGGCTATGTGAAGGGTTCAAAGACCAAGAGCTTTTTGATGATAGGTACACGGTTTGGCGTCGCGACCGCGATTACTTAACAACGAAACAGACAAAAGGAGGTGGAGTTCTTTTGGCAACGCGCAAGTCTATCTCTGCTATTCCTCGCACCGACTGGCATTCTTCTGCCGAAGACCTTTGGGTTACCCTGACGATTAAAAATAATCATAGCTCGTATAAGTTACATATATGTACCCTATACCTATGTGACGAAAATATGGGTTTTTCATTGCAAGCTCAACTAAACAATTTCTCGGACAAATTATTCTCCGTAGTAAGTTCATGTCCAAACGATAAATTTATAATTATGGGAGATTTCAATCTTCCTAATATCGGTTGGTGTAAGCATAATAATATGATTGAACCATTAGGAATGATTGGGGAAGCCCAGACTAACTTTTTTGATACGTTGGTGCAGTGTAATTTAACTCAAATGAACGATTGTTGCAATGTAAATAACAGAATTTTAGATTACGTTTTAACTACAGAAAATCTGACAGTATCCTCTTGCGCCGAGCCATTGGTCCCTGAAGACAAACATCACAAATCGTTATTAATTGAAATTGAAATTCTACAACACTGTACACTTAATACTAAAGGTAGAATCAAATATCTATACACTTCCGGGGATTACGATAAGATAACATCGTTTCTCGAAAACATACCATGGAACATTCGTTTAAATGAAAAGCCATTGGAAGATGCCTTGAATTTCTTTTATGCAAAACTGTACGAAGCTCGTGATAAGTTCATACCCCGTAAATTTACATCATCTAGAGATTATCCTGTATGGTATAGTTCATCACTTAGAAAAGTACTAAAAGAAAAAAATAAATATCATAAGAAATTTAAGATATATGGCAACTTACAAGATAAGATTACTTTTATGTTTTTAAGAGATCGGTCAAAACGGTTAGAGGAGGAATGTTTTCAAGCGTATATAAAGCAAACTGAAGAATCTCTTGTTCATACTCCTAAAAGATTTTGGTCATATGTTAAATCTATCTCTAAGTCCTCTCAAACTTTACCCTCCCAAATAATTCATGAAAATGTTATAGCGGAATCAGGTGAGGACATTTGTAATTTATTTTCTTCGTACTTTCAGTCCACCTTTTTACCGTCTTCAACCGTTGCTCAAGGTACACCGAAGTGTGATAAAGTTATAGCCTCGAAATATATCAGTAATATAGAGATTGATTCAAATGAAGTATTGAGCCTACTAAGAACATTGGACCCGACTAAAGGCGCTGGACCTGACAACATCCCGCCTCAACTAATTATAGGATGTGCTAATAGCCTGTTAGAACCAATCTGTATATTATTTAAAAGATCGACAAAAGAAGGATGTATGCCAAATATTTGGAAATCTGCTTTTATTACACCTATTCATAAGAGCGGTAGCAAAAATAATGTCAAAAATTATCGACCAATTTCTAAATTATGCTTGATTGCAAAAGTTTTTGAAAAAATAATTTATAAGCAACTGTATGCTACAGTTTCTCATTTTTTAATCGACCAACAGCATGGCTTTATGCAAAATCGGTCTACATTAAGTAATCTTTTATTATTTAATGACTATGTCACTTTTTTCATGGATAAGGGTTCGCAAGTAGATGCTATTTTTACAGATTTTACAAAAGCATTCGATCGTATAGACCATAAAATACTTCTACAAAAGTTGCTAGCTGCTGGTATTCATGGCGATTTATATAGATGGTTTACTTCTTATATTGAGAATAGGTCGCAAGCTGTTGTTATTAATGGATATTCGTCCTCTTGGACTAAAATCCCTTCGGGTGTTCCACAAGGCTCTTTATTGGGCCCCTTATTATTTATTATTTTTATAAATGACATCAATACTTGTTTTTTAAATTCTCAATTCATATTATATGCAGACGATATGAAAATATTTAAAGAAATTAAACATTATAACGACTGTAAGCTCATGCAGGAAGACTTACACAGGCTGGAACAGTATTGTCTATTTAACAAGTTGGATCTTAATGTTTCTAAGTGCTTCGCAATGTCATGTACACGTAAAGTAAATATTTTTAAATATAATTACCAAATAATGAATCAAAATCTTGTTTCAGTAAAAGAAATAAAAGATTTAGGCGTAGTTCAAGACTCTAAAGTATTGTACGACAGGCACATCGACTATACTATTAAAAAAGCAAATAAAGCTCTCGGGTTCATAATAAGGTCTTGCAGGAATTTCAAAAAAATTAAATCCATAAAGGTACTTTATTGCTCTTATGTGAGGAGTCTTCTCGAGTACTCATCGCAGCTCTGGAATCCTTGTTACGATATTTACATATTTAGGTTAGAGGCCATTCAAAAACGGTTTATAAAATTTTTAGAATTTAAATGTGGATCGAAAGGCAATAATTATGAATCAAAATGTAAGATACACCACTTGTTACCATTGGCAGAAAGACGAAACATAGCTGATATAGTGTTCTTAGTAAGACTTGCGCAAAACAGGGTGGATAGTCCTTTGCTCTTAAATAAATTACAATTTTTTGTACCACAAACAGCCATTTCACGACGGAAACATCCTATTTTATACATACCCTTTAACGCAACAAAATACAGAGAAAACTCATTTTTGTGTCGTGCTTCTAATTTAATTAACAAATGCATAGAACAACATGAC
Organism: Papilio elwesi; assembly: GCA_029849275.1. Classification (NCBI taxonomy): domain Eukaryota; kingdom Metazoa; phylum Arthropoda; class Insecta; order Lepidoptera; family Papilionidae; genus Papilio; species Papilio elwesi. Next base: position 2,024,318 of record CM056707.1, on the reverse strand, counting down.
TTTGATATCTTTAACTCAAAAATCATCACCATAAAAAAAACGTTGACTAGGGATTGGTTTGATGCTGCAGCTTAACATACTCGTTTTACTATTTCTTTTTTGATATAGTTTATTTGTTTTCTGTCCAAGCATGTGTTGTTGTTTTCTTTATTATTTTTAAATTAAGTCTATTATAATAGCATTGCGGTGAAGTGTGTCTACTGATGGGGTCTATTTTTTTTTTCTTTTAGATATTCATATGTGAAAACATGTAATTAGCTTATTCATATTATGTATATATACCTAAGTTATTTTGTATTCTGCTGTATGTTTTCCAAATAAAATAAAATATTATTTGAATGATGTATCTATATTTAATGTATCTGTTGTTATTTCTGTTCTAAGTATTTATTTACACTATAATAAATATTCCATATTTAGCGCCATCTATTGCCGTGTTTGAATACCATGACTTGTGATGAGATAATTGTCATAGTATCACTTCGTCTCTTGCTTTTTACGTGTGTGTAATTCTAGTTTAGTTTAATTTACATATGTAATACAATAAAGTGAACCGAAAAAGCAAATATTATTTTTATTAAAAGTCCGTAATTCTCACAGTATCTATGTCACTATCGTATAGTAAGTACCTGTAGCGCGTGCAGTGCGTGCGGCGCGGGGGCCGGTGAGGCGCGCACGGGGGGCGGGGGCGAGCCGTCCGTGCTGTCGGTGCAGTCGGCGCCGGCTACCGCGCGCACTAATTCTCGCTCCAGCGAAGATGACGCGCTGCCCTCCGGTTGACTGAACTGCTCTGGGTTCAGGCCCTCAACCTCGCTCTAAAAGACGAAAATAAACTAAAGATGGAAACAGTTCAGTGGCAGAGCCGGCAAAATACTTCAGTTATACTCGTGAAAGTATTATTTGAATGTGAAAAACCAGTCACGTCATTACCAACTCTTGGGGCTTATGGTTGCAATTATTATGCCATTTGAAGTTACTTATTCTTTTCAGATCGTTTTCTAGTATGTTTACACTGGCAATAAATATATATCCATAGATTTCCCCCACCTGACTGGTCGACGGCTGCGGAGAGGGAGTGGCACGCGGGGCGGGACCGACGCCGGCGAGCGCGGGGGCTAGCTCGTCCACGCAGCTGTCGGTGAGCGCGCGGCTGTCGCGGCCCACCAGCGACGACAGCTTCCTGTAAGTCCTTAAATTTGTATCCAGTTGCATAGACGTGGAAGACACTTCAACGTATTTAGGAATGACAGTTTAGTGTAATACAAAGAAAACAATAATTAATTTTTAAATGTTGATACAAGATGGTAAATAAATGTCAACTCACATAACGTCTGGCGCAATGCTGGGGTCGCTGCGCCGCCTCTGGGTGGCATGCTTCTCTCCGTCGCTCAATAAGTTATCACAAGATCTGGTTTTTGTCATCAATCCTGGAATATACCAAAAGCAAATTGTTAAGAGTTTGTCCGATAATAAGTAAAAATAGCTTTTATATAAACAAATTACTTTCCATGTACGAAAGCCTCACAGCGATAGCATGTTCAGCGTTGAAAAATTGACAACATTGAAAGGATATCTTTCGCTGGCAGTATGAACAAAGACGTCGAGTGCGAGTCTCAGGTTATTGTGCACGCGTTACAGCAAGCGTACCGTTCTGCGGCGGTGGGTCGAGGTGCGGCGGGTCGTGCTCGCGCTCCCGCTCGCGCTCGCCGCACAGCATGCCCCACCAGGGCTGCATGGCACGCACGCTGCAGTCCGCCCACAGAACCTGCAACACAACACATCTCCACGTCACTCATGTGCGCCTTGTAACAATTAAACAATCACAATGCACTGTAAGACGGGTTGCAAGTGCTATTATTTATTTTATACCTGTTTAGTTATTTTACTTTTCTAATTTTTGTTAACTCAATCGTGTCAGAGTGGTCTCTCACTGGTTTCACATTATTATGACACTAGCCATTAGGTACCTGCTGGTGCTGGTGCGGCGAGTAGAGGTGGTTGCGGTAGGCAGGCGCGCGCAGCAGGTGCCACACGTGCGCTGCACCGTCCGCACGGCACTCGATGCGCTCGCGCCGCGTGTTGCACAGGAACGTGCCAAACATGCACGAGTGCACGTGCATCGCTAACTTTATCTGAAAATAACATTTGGCTATGTTTACGACCGAAACTAGGCGACCGAAACTAGGCTAGGTTAGTTGGGGTCATTTAAACTTACCAGATAGGCCTCATTGAACTCAAAGCTGCAAGGGTACTGAAGCATCATCTGGTGCACGACGTCGAGCCACTGCAGGAAGATTGGTGAGCGCTCGTTGGGGTCCTCGGCGCCGAACTGGTGGCCGCAGCGGTCCGCAAACTTGTGCCCGAAGTCCAGCCACTCGCGCTCGATCAACACGCGGAAACCCTGCACAACATATATAAAAATATACTATATTGGACCCGTAACAAATCCGCCTATAAAAAAAACCCCACATAATCACAGAATCAAGTTCCATTTTTGTAACTAATAATAAAACCTGGTAAAAACTACCTTTGTCTTACTTTATGAGTACGCAATTACAAAGATCATGACTGTGTTTTATAGTATTTTCGCGTCGTCCGAGAATCTATACTGTGTGTACCTATGTGGTGTTGAAGGAGTTAGGATATAGCAACACACCTCCACGGTGCGGTAGTACGGGTCGAGGGCGAGCTGCGCGGCGGCGACGATCTGCGGCGTGCGGTCCCAGCCGTCGGAACAGTGCACGAGCACGGGCCGCGCGGCCAGCACGGCGCGCGCCACCACGCCCGCCGCGCGGCACACGCCCGCCACATACTGCGGCCACAGCGTGCGCTCCAGGTTACTGTGCCAACTGCAAACACACAAATATTTAAATAACTTGTTGAAACTCCTTTCCTGTAACGTTATTTAAGCACTTGCAACATGGCTTTCAAGAGAACAACTGAATGGTTATTTATGTATATGCAGATAATTAAATTTATTATATGCACATTTGAATGGTTCCGGCGTAAAAACTACGCTAATTGCGACGAAAATAGTGCGAATCTAAAAACAGTTGTTTATCATTTGAATTTGGACACAGAGCCTGTTTATGTTGTGGTAGGCGGCTCAGTGCAGAGAGACACCGGTGCATTCCTTCGGAAACTAACTGTCGTACTTGAGGATGGGCAACTAGAAGATTTTAGTGGGTACAATCTGACTAACCTCACCACTATTAGAACCAGGGTATATTGACGCAAGACATTAAGGGAACCCATATTTTCATGACATAGTTTCTGCCTCTATGTCCGCCAATTTTATGTGAAAGTATATAAATTGTTTGAATAAATTGTAGTAAGTATGTAGTGTGTTTACTTGGCCTGATCGTCGGAGTCAGCGACGAGCGCGCGCAGCTGCTGGAAGCTGCGGCGCACGTGGTGTATGTTGGGCAGGCACATGAACTGTATATCGGCGGCGGGGTAGTACTGCTGACACTCGCAGCCGCCGCCGCGTGCGCGGTTCGTCACCGCGGACGCGTACGAACGTGCGTCCACTATCAGCAGCTTCAGTTGCTGCCATACAAACAGTACATAATAGACTATTCATAAGACATACAACAGTTTGTATATATCTGATCTCCGTTTATTATCAGTATAATAAACGGAAATCAGATCAAGGTAGCGAAAGTGGATAATTAGCAACGGAATGATCGAGCGGCAAAGAATCATTAATGGGTCGTAAGTACCAGGCGTGCATACCTTGTTAGTGGCAGGGGGCTGCGTGCCGCGGTCGGCGTTGCAAGCGGTGACGTAGGCGGCTAGCAAGCGCTCATCCTCATTGGAGCGCCAGCCTAGCCAGCCCACCTCAGGTTGCGAGGACCTCGCGATCACAGCGCCGTTGCCGCGGTGCCGCCACACCACCGCCGGCATGCGACGCATCGCTCTGAATCTGCAGTCAGATAAAAATTATTTCATTATAATATCAGCCAAAGAGAAAGGCAATTATGAACTCGTACTTAACAACATGAAACCTATGTACGTACGTACTACGTAGCGACAGTATCAAACATAGTATCGATTCGTCAATATCCGTAGAATCTGGAGCCCGAAAGTGGGTTATCAATGGAGTCATTTCATGGGGTCTCATATTAATTGTGCACCCATAATATATTGCGCATTGTTATCAACATTTCGAATTTCATTCAGCGGCTTCGGTCCCCTTCAACGAAACGGTCTCACTTCACGGTTTGACTCAATGAAGGGTACCAGGATAGCATAATATAAAGGGGGTTATAGAAGTGCTGTAACCTGGCTACGGAGTCGAGGTCCTCGTCGCCGACGGTGGCGGGCACGAGCAACAGCGGTGGGTAGGACGGGCACAGCTTGTACTCTGCGTTGGCGGCTGTTACGCGCCAAGCGCCCTTCGTAGTGAAGCCGAGCCTCTCCACCTAGCAACAAACGGAAATCACCAAGTTAAATCCACTGATGTCATGTACTTTACGTTATTACAGTATCATTTAGAAATACACAAGTCTAACATATTCAGTGTGATATAGTGTGTGCATTAGGAAGACTTTTTACGTACAACCTATCACATAACTACAGATTTATGTGTGAACGTGTAACATTTATACATCTATAGTCGCCTTCCGCTTAGTTCTTCTAAAACACACAACGCGCGAACTAGAAGCGTTTTTTTTCGAAATGATTATATGTATACTACGCTAGCTGTTGAGGACATCATCTCATTAGAAATTGTTGAAATTTTTGTAACATTTCATGTAATTTGAAAAATTGGTGTGGCTCGTGGTAATCGAATCGGCAATTGCGTCATCAATTTATTGAATAAAATAACAAGCATGTATATTATCATATTATATAGTGCATGTTTGCATGTCAGAGGTGGCCCACGACACGCATTTGTTTGTAACAGTCGATTGTTTCTTACGATATTATGACTGAGTTTTGAAAAAGCCATAAGGCGGTACATATGCTGGAAAAAATATTGGCTTATAGCAGAGCTATCCATATAGTCAGGGCGAGTTTCTATAACTTTTATTTGGTAACAATTCTCAGAACATTAGCCAAAAATCTTAAATGTAAAAATAAAAATGGCACATAATAAATTGTCCATAAAAATTGTTGATACGCAATAGCACGTGTGACGGCTTATACTTTGAAGAAGGTCGAGACAAGCAGGAAACAACTGAACCGCTTCCTATTTCTATAAAAATTATTACTATATTGAAACGGTAAGTAACACTAAGTGAGACAGTACAATCACTCTAAATTTATTTAAAAATATTCTTGACAGCTGGGCAGCGTTTTGGCTTACAATAGTGCCAGTAGTAATAAGTAAGGTATTTTTTTTTGACTGAAAGGTCACTGTTTGCCTTGAGGAGGCATTTACAGCTACACCGGGCTCGAGGCGGCAGGGCGCAGAGGGCGCCTAGCCTAAGCCTCTTTAAGAGTAACTTAGCTCGAGGGCTCCCTCCGTAGGGGGAGCCTCGGCTCGGGCCGTTACTTTACTAGTATTACCAAATTGGGAGGCCGCCGAGCTCTTAGGTCGCTTCGGCGGACGCTCCATGGGGAAGAGGACTGGAATTAAGCCCCCGGCACCTCACTCATCAGACGAAACGCAGAGTACTTCACGCCTTCTTTCTGTGAGGCCGTGGTATTTCACCTGTCAAGCCGGCCCATTCGTGCAACAGATGTTGTCGCGGGTTTTACCACTGTTAATATTTTGTATATATAGCGTCATTAATACAAGAGATGTATTAAAGAAAATTAAATAATAATCATTTCGATAAGGCGAGGTGTTTTAAATTAAGTGACTGAAACGATGAAGGACATTCTGCCCTATCGACTTGATTGGTAACTCAAGAAGCCTTATAGAGAACACTTGTCACCGATAAATATGTTTTCTTTGTGAAATTTATGTATATGACTGAATAAAAGTATTTAAGCTAAAGAACCAAACAATTAAAATATCGAATTACATACATTAGAATTACATTATTTTAAATCTGTACGTGGTACAAATAAAAAAAAAAAAATAAATAAAAATGTTTTATTCGTTAACACACGGTTTACAATTTTATATTGGGACGGAGGTATCCCTTTAAGTATAATAATACCTGTGTTAGGATACCCCCCTTTTCCATGTCATGGTTTTAAATATGCTTATGATTTCGGTGTAAGTCAACATTTTTTTAAAAATTTAACTGCTATAAATGATGTGTGTATATTTGTGCGTGAGTGAGTGTGTGTGTGTGCGTGCGTGTACGTGAATGTGTGTGGTGGGCCAGTTTGTACGTACATTTTAGTGCGCGCGTGAGTGAGCTTAGGTATATACATATAAGGTGTTGGGTTACGATATTGCAGTCATTAGAGCCTCAATCTCATGGTAGTTTTTAGTTTTCAACCATGTTTGTAATGATTTTTTTCATTCTTGGTAATTCTTGTGATAAATATTGATGTGTCTATTAATCGTGTTATATAGGTGAGCCGATTGACTGTCAAATTGTATTTTAGTAAAACTACTTTTTACTACGATCACTGGAGCCACAAATTAATGTTCAAAACCACGACATCATATCATCTATGTCACTCCGGGGTAAAATACAGAGCTAATGTATGTAGTACACCTCACTCATAAAAATAGGTCAAGCATTTTAGGCTATAAGGTCACAATATACTGACTACATACATACGTGCAAAAAACATTGCCTTCTTTCTGGGTCAGACGGGTAGTTTGCATTGTAGAGTGTTACTCACTTCAGGTCCGAACCAGTGTCTCTGCGGTGCATGCGAGGCCCTCAGCAGGGCGCGGTGGACGGAGGTGGGCGGCTGCTCCTTGGCCCAAGCGGCATACGCGGCAGCAAACGTGTCCTGTAGGGAGGAGAGCGGCGCCAGCGCTGTCGTCAGCCGCCGCCACCACTCCAGACACTGCTCGCCCGTCGTAAACGTACATCTGGAAACGAAAAATATACATATTGGTTACGATATTTGTGCTCCATTATTATAACCATGAGCTAAAAGATGCACAAGCTTACTAAGGCTGACAACGTGGACTTTGGACGGTCAAAGCAAACGTGGCGGGGATGTGAAGACAATACTACAATCCTCGTAGCCCACTATAGACCTGGATGGCGGTACACGTGCACGCACGGCGGTTGTTATTTTATATTCACAATTTTCTAAATTTGCCGCTATTAATATTGCCGTATGCAAAGTAATAGTACGTTTTTAAAAAAGACGATTTACTTTGTATTTTCAGGGTATAGAGTTCAGTTCAGGGTAGAGAGACATATAGGGAATAGAATACTTGTTGATCTAGAGCACAAAAAGTTGACCCAACAGCTAGCAAGCGGACGACCGCTCGTTATTTCATTCTCAGAGGAAACATCTTCCGATCCTTTGACCGCCGGACATCCTTAATATCTAATTAAGTAAATGTTTGATCTGTGGATATTGATATTTAAGAAAATGGTGATGTTTTTATTGGAGTTATCGAGAACTACCGTGAGACATAGGTCGGATTGTCAAATAAAAAAAACACTTGGAACGATTACAATGGGTTTTATGAACATGCAGAACATGCGCCTATCTCATAATTAGTACTTAATTTATGTCATTATCATTACGGTGGATATGCTACAAAAGTTTTAATGATTATACATTTTAATTATAAAAATAAGTATGTCCCTTTCAGTCCTTCGTATTAATTACACGGCACGTTATTGTTTCGTGAAGTTTGTACTCTATCTTTTGTTTTTCAATCCAAAGGGTAACACAATCTGGTATTGTAAAAAATGTCGGATAAACACAGAAGCGTATGACGTAAACAAGTTGTGAGGTAACATAAATGAAATATATTCTATCTCCTGTATGTAGTAATATATATATATATATATATATATATATAAAAATTCATTCATACAACATAACATATCACTATTATATATTATAATATTCAAAAGATTTAGTAAAATAAACCATTTCATAATATCTTTTGGAGCCGGTTACGTATTTCAAGATCGCCATGGATGGCCAGTAGTCAGAGTCAGCCGCGTGAGGTCGAAGACCTTAAATCAGTTTTATTAATAATCTTACTCGTATTTATGGCACTGACAAAAAAAATCGGTATTGTAACTTATAAATGCAACAAATACAAATGTCATCAGCGTTATAGATTCATAGTTTGTGAAATCACATTTAGTTTATTTATTATTCATCTAAACTTTGATCACCAAATGTGTTTATTTTTTATTCACCACGATTTTCCGGTGACGATTATCTGTTGCAAATCGACATCCGTGCAATAGCAAATACCGATTCTATTTCAACGATACAATATCATCATCTTTGTGCCATTTTCCTCCTCATGTGGGGTCGGCACAGTATGATTGTAGTCCAGACTCTGTAGGTTTTGGCTAGTTTTTACGGCCGGCCGGCCTTAGTATTTCCACAACACATTTAGTTATTTTCGATCGATGTTTATCGCTCAATTGAACAGACCCAAGCCTTGAGAAATCTATAAAGTAAATATAAATCAAAGGACCGTATCAAACACTCGGCGTAAGTTGTTTGAAGACATCACATGTTGCCCGAAGCGGTGCTGAGTGTTTTTAAATTTTGTACATTGAACGAACAAATATTGACATAGTTGACATGTCGGTAATACCAACAAACGCCACACGGATGTATGCGTTATACTATAACTACATTTTGCCCACGTCTTCGGACGCATTTATTTCATGGAATTATAGGTAAATCTCGAAAAGTTGTTATTAGTTTCCAATGGTAATGGTATGTCATGAAAAAAAAACAAAATTTTAAAAAGAGACCGGGTCATTAATTATTTTCTGTAACCCTGATTAATGTGTGTGAAAGTTTTCATGCTGATGGGTTGAGTCGTTCAGAAGTTATATCGTAACAAACTAACATTCCCATTTATAATATTCGTTGGATTTTCAATAGAGACTACAAAAATGTATGGCATCCCAATCTTATTATCTGCAAGGGCGTAAGCTGATGTAAAGATATTTAAATTACTCTAAACACAATTTGCACCAGAGCATCATGGAACAGCAAATTTTTACAATACGAGTAAGCACAAAACCAACTACGAAATAAACAAACACAGTTATGGATGCTGTGTGATCTAATTCGAGTAAATAAAAGTTAACTAGTGAGGCGAGTGTACTCGTTCCTTAAAGGCGGGTAACGCATTTGCAATTCCTCTGGCGTTGTGGATATTCATGGGCGTCAGTCACTTCTATATTAGGCAACCGGCTCGATTGCTCCCTTAATAAATAATACATATTAAAAAAATACTATTATTTTTTCTTCGAAGTTGTAATTTGAAACATTTACAGGTAAAGGTGCAACGAATCATATATCCCTGACGCGTTGAAAACGAAAACCTAACAACGTCCGCTAATGTAGTTTGTCCAATCAAATGTAGCAAACAATCTCAAAGTTATCTTTCGTAAAAATACTAAATACAAAACATATTTTTTCGTATATAATCGTTATCGCATTGGCTTTGGAATTTTTTCACATGACCACTTTCTAGCAGCTATCGGGCGGTGGCCTGGATACGCTGCGGCCACGCTGCACATCTATCGCTTGTGTCCGTCCAATCTAAATTTAAATTATCACCAGCGTTTAACACGAACGCCGGTCCGTTGCTACGCGAATCGATCTGCCAAATTTTGTGACGTTTATTTTATAATTTAGTACCTTAAGATCATTTGATAATAAGGCAGTAAATTCGTTGTAGCGAACACATTTGACGTAATGTTCACGACACATTCCCTGGTCCTCTAAACGATGCACATACGGTAATATAACAATATAAAAAGTCTTAAGACATTTACCGCTCATCGGCGAGTGGACCTCCGGGGACATGAAATCCCCATTACGCCCTCTAAGACACTTGGTTATTAGTCACTATTTAGTAAATATTTTCTTTATATTGTGGTCTATATACACAAAATCTATATCCGATTCCGCAGAGTCCGGATCAAATTTCTGCAGATTAAAAATGTGTGAAGTTTAAATGATAATGCCCTACGAAGATATATAACAGAATACTTTTTATTAATGAACGAAGGCCAAGAACTTCTATATAAAAAACATACGGTATGTGTGTCATTTCATTTACAAATTACACAATATTAATGTAGGCTTGTCTAGCATCTGATGGTGTTTATTGACTATTTAATTAACTACTTAACTATAGCACGTTATTAATCGAATTGTAGATTGTAACGTGCACGGAATAACCTATAATCCAATTACGATATAAAAATATACCGGCGATGTCGTTGCTATAAACACATCGACATGTATAGCAACAATTATTTATTTTGCACATAGTGTTACATAAATACGTTTACAAACATATCTCAAAGGAACCCCCGCTTATTATTATGAGGAGCCATCATTCTGATATTACTGTTCGCCTTGGAAGAGACATTCACACACAACTTTCTACGAAATTTTGAGACAGACAAATTTCAAATGCATTTAGAGTGAACCTGCTAAGAATAGGATAAGAAATGAAATTCAAGAGGAAAGTTTGGATTGAAAGAGGTCGTGATTAAAATTGACAAGGTAGTTTCGTATAAAATGTGTTTTGCAAAAATTGTGTTTTTAGGCCAAAAATCGTTTAAGAACTTTGACCAGAATACAGAAATCCAGATTCAGAACTCTAGGAGCTCTAAGGTCTAGCAAATCCATTCGTTCAATATACAGCTGCTGGTTCCATGGCTAATGTAATCGTAGTATTTAGGAAGTACCAGGGTTTAAGGATTTTATAGGAGTTAATTGCGTTGACTTACTTGATTTGTCGTCCGTGCTTGCAGAGTACGAGCAGGTAGAGCAGGTCGCGGATCTCGAGGGCATCAATGAGCCGCAGTGGCACCGAGGCGCCGGGCGCGGCACGTCGGCGCGGTTGCACGTGCAGACGGTAGTTGGACATGGAGATGGTGCCGCCATCCGCCACGCGACCCACCCACTGCGGACACACCGCCTCATTGTTATACAGTCCTGGTATTTGAAATTTCGATGTGTTAATATAACAGTGTTTACAACAAACAAGTTTATTTCCATCGCAGAAGACTAAATACATAAATGATGTTCGTTTGGAATTTTGCATCATCTAAAACATTTAAACGTCAACTTTTACTCATTTTGTCTGTTAGAATAACCTTGCATCGTGGTCCCAAGATATAGGTTATGTTACCTGTGTTTTGTACATCAACCAGATCTGGGTTATATAGTATAATCTTTTTTTTAAACAATATTTTATTATACTTATATTATCGGCAAATTGACTTAAATCATCAGGCTACGATTTATTACCATTGAATGTGAATTATCTTGAATATAAATGGGTCGTCACGAGCCAAATCAATTGATGTCAACATTCTTATTATTCAATTTGTTAAACACAAAGAATTTTTTCTGCAAAATATTTATACAATTTCATTGTGTTTTATTTCAGTATTTACAAACGTGTATGGACACAATATAGGTAAACATGGAGAAGACGCAATCGAGCCGAGCAAGTGATTGATTGACGAGATGTCAAGTCGAGCACCTTATGATATGACGGAATCGATTTTTATAATGTTTCACCAATAAAAGGGAGATGATTTTATTTGAATCCGATGTAATTTTGCAAAACAAAGTCCATTTTTTATCAAAAATGTTCTCTTAACTAAATATATTACTTGGTAGAAGACCGTAGACGTAGTGCGTAGTAGGACAGTGCAACCGTTCAATTGCAGACGGCTGTCGGCCTGTAAGGTCATCGGGTTGAATGCATATCGGGTTGAACGAACCCGCCGGTACTATTTACTACGCTGTTCCCAATGAATAACATTTTCAAGAAATCGGTATTGGTTAATTAATGAAGCGTAACATCAATTTAGTAGACTAACTTTGAAGGATAGACAGTGATATGACATTTCGGTTTTACATAGTCCTTCCGCTTTCACACACTTTCTTCCGATCTCATTACTAGGTCTCAGTTATTTATAGTTTATGGTACTTCGGACAATGTTTGAAATAAAAAAAATCCTCGTCCCGCTGTCTTCGTTTATTTATTATAGCATATTTTAAATATGACCGACTTCAAAAAATGTACTCAATTACTTAACTTAACTTCGACATTTATAAATCGATTTCGAAAATTCTAGTTACGTCCATATTTTTTGTTAAATTAAATCCCGATCCGATAAGAAATAGGTTTTCGTGATAGATGCGTATCGTACCTGCACGTACTCGCCGCATATGGGCGTGAAGCCGGCATCGAGGCCGGGCTCGTCGTGATGCGCGCGCAGTCGCGGGTACAGGTCGGCGGCGCGCACGCGGTGCGGCGGCGGCTCGGGCTGCGGCGGCGCGCGGTATCGCTCGCGCTCGCTCATCTCACCCGCTGTCGCCGATGACACCTGCAACAAACATAATCCGTCTCAGTATGTTTGCCTAGTACAAATAAATGTAACGTATTTTAATTCATAAAATTAATGACGAAACATTAAAAAAGTTACCAAGATTAGATTTTTCTTTGTACAACCCTTGATATACTCTAGCTTACTACATTTATGCATACGTCTTCGAGAATACATTTTGGTCGGTTACAAGTGGTACTATTAGGGCTATTTGCTATATATTTTTTTTAGTAAACTGATAATCTGGTTAGCGGTATCACATACTTGTACGGTACAGATTTCAAGGTCAATCTCAAATAATTTTGGTACAAGTGGATTAACAGAAATCAATACCTACTGGATAAAAATCAAATAACGCTTTATCGAAATGCATTTAGTAAATTAAGAAGTACGTAGCGCAAATCAGCTTCCTAAGTAACATTTGGAGATTAAGCCACGTATTTTAGTTACATATGATATAACCCGCGTAATCACAATTATAATCTAGTGAAAGGATTATGTGTCGCTCCGTTATTTTCCATTTTAATCGAGTCTAAATCAGGTTTTAACTTCATTATTGTGTCCGTTGATAATATGAGGAAGGTCAAATTAATGTACAAACAACCAATCGACACAGAAAACCCGTTTGGCACATCACTACATCAAGTCGCAGAAATATTTTGTTTATATTTTTAACTCAAGATCTTTCTGTAAGACGTTTATCAAAGTTGATTGCAATGTATTAATTACTTAGTTAAACATACACTGTCTTAAGTGAGTAGTAAGTAGAGTTTGATAACATGGTGACGTTGACAAGTTCCCCGTGATAAAGTTTACAAAACGTTGGCAATACTATTTGGAGGAGTTCAAGATGAGATTTACGTATTCGTACACGTGTTTAAATGTTTCTTTGGAAGCACATTATACTTTGGACACAAAATCAATGAGTAATATTTAATAAAATATCAGTTTCTATTTGCAAAAATACACTAATCGCATAAAAATAAAATTATGCAAATATTCAACTACAACTAAACCCAAAAAATATATTTTCTTTAAATTTGTTCTCAATTTATCGCAACTCGCGTTTTGTGTTGCGCGTTGCGTGCTTCGAGTGTGTATTATACCAGAAATAAAGTCTGATGGCGTCAGTCAGGGAGGACAATGGCACGACTTTCATGATCTCCTTATCTCCGCGAACACTAGGCTGTTCTGTTTTTGGCTTGCTAATTTGATAGCAGGTATACCATCTAGCGAGTAGCCTTATTTCTCTATACCACAAAGTGAAGAGAGCAGATCGAATGGTATGATCCACACTCATCCCATGACAATACGAAGCTGTACATACAATACAAAATCATCTGCAGTACACTCCAAATATATATAAGTAAACAAAATTGTAAAATTACACCTACATTCGTAAAACATTTATTTTATTTTTAATAATTATTTAATTCGTGTGCAACATGGCAAAAAATCGTCTTGTTGCGTTTACGCGTGTACGCAATTTAAATGACCAGGGCTACAGACGTCCGTGAAGGAATTCGAGAGGAGTACAAGAAAACATTCCTGCGGTTGCTGCGCGCGCCAGCTCGTGTGTGAGCCATCGCATGTAGCCGTCATTATGCCTTGAGATTTTCTGTGCTTGAGCTTGACTGATATAATATAATGTTAGATAGATAATTTTTAAATTATTTTCATTATATCACACAATCATAATTAATGTTGCTTGTTTTATAATTATTATGTTTACAATTGTAATAAATGGAATTTAAAGCATTTTATCTTATAATACAAAAACCGAGCAATTCTTGCATATAATACGCCCAAAGAAATGAAATACTCTATGGTCATTTGATTGATACTGGCAAGTTACACGCCATAAAGGCTGGTTGGCTAGTTAGTTATAAATTTAAAAATGGAATACTCGGATCTTAGTAATATTTTCTTTCTGGATGAATTTGGAGAAAATTTGCCGCAACAACGGAGCGATTTCGCAAAAAGTCACGACGCTTGGTGAGTATGCGTGTTCGTGACAACTCTGCCACACTGCGCACACTTCTATCAGATCGGCAGATCGACTAAAAAAAAACTAAAAGTCAGAGAAATACGGTGTAAAATAGAAGTTACAAGCTTGCTATGCATCAATGTAAGCATAAGAGTAACAAGACGTGCGATTTGCATGCATCATACACGCCGAGACGTGCGCGCGATAACAAGCGGAACTATTACGCATAGATAAGCACCTGAGCCGGGAGCATTCCACACGGGACCTAGGCACAACTTAGAATTTTATTGTTAAGATACAAGAATTTATTTTTGTTGATTTTTGGAGGTTACTTGTTTTAAGAATCGAATACACTAGAAACTCGGGCTGTGAAACTTTATGGGGATCCCTAGTTTTAGGGTTTATCCCTAGTACAGGATATAGAGTGGGGAACGGAAACGATTGGCTCTGGTTATTTTAGTTGAAATTTTCTAATTTAAATTTTACCCAGATTTATCTGATATTTGGTATATGATCTGATATTTGATAAAGGCGATAAAATTTTAAATTAAAAAAATATATTTCGATAATTTTTTTTAAGAGTATAATTGTAAGTCGGATTACATAGTTTTCGACTCCCTCAATATGGGTATTAAATTAAAGGCTTGACTAGTAGAATAGAGTACACATTAATAAATATTGCCGCCAAGAAAAATGCATTCATTTACCCTCATATATGTATTTTATAATCTTTCCTACAGAGTAAACTTCAGTCGTGCATCGGAGCTGACACACACACTTCACCTGATATTAAGTGACATCTACCAATAGGCATCTGCAACAAAGTAATGAGTTGCGAATGCATTTTTTACCTTTAATGGACAGAGAAGAGGAAAAACAGAAAATAAAATATCTCCTTTTCCTATCTACCCTCTCTCCCGTCAAATCCTCTTCTCCATGTACTAGAATTAGGCCTAGAGCACCTCAGTGACCACGCGAAACGCAATCAAATATTAAACACAGACGAAGGTGCTGGTAACACAGCTAGTCATCGCGCGTAAAACGCACGTGCACTGTACGCATACAGCTTTATAATGTTATGTCTGAAAAATGTCTTCACGGCCTATATTTATAACCTGGCGCCGAGGCGCGCTAAAACGCGCTTTCCAACTGGTATTTAATTGGCATAACATTCCAGTGTAATGATGTAACGACGCCGACCGAAGTCATTTACATGTACCAGGAGAACAGAAATCAATGTAATCGTGATTTTTTTTAAAGGCCGTACCCCAACTGCTAAGATGCATAGAGATAGCAAATACTAACTGCTTATTAAATCGTGTATCATATTAATTTTTCACTAACTGTTATTAAAATTCATCTATACGATGGCCGTGCATGAAATGCTAAGAGTAATCACCGGTTGTACACGATAATTAACGTGTACCTAGATTAGCGGCTAGATCGGTATGCTGCGATAAGCACAAAACGTACGGTAGTGTGAGTTATAAATAGCACAGTTTAAATGAGGACTATTTGTATTTACGAGTCGGAGTAGCGCACAAACGGTTCCGTGCCATTATCTATAAAAAATAAAATTTCAACTGTCTAATTATGTTCATGAGATACAGACTGGTGACAGACGGGACCGACAGACAGATGGAGTCTTAGTAATAGAGTCCCGTTTTACCCTTTGAGTACGGAACCCTAAAAATGAGAATGAAATAGTTTTTTTTCATAAAAGTGTTTTAAAAATGTGGTCTAAGACCAAAAAAATACTACATTCAACCTAAAGTTATCCCTCCCTATATTGTATATATTTAACCCTGTCGTATATTATATTTATCAGGAAAACACACAATATTAAATATAAATACAGATTTCAATTTCTAATTTCATAACATTGTAGATAGATAAATCAAATCTGGTCGTAGGCGTCTACACCCACGCCTCTGAGGCGCATTCACCCTCGCAAGCAATCCGCTGACATTTTGCGTGCGCCATAAATGGTGCCGAAGCTCGAGGCTACCAGAGCTTTCCTTAGGAGGTCCGACGGAACATGGACTGTCTACTCCCACTTAAAATAAATACGGAAATTCTAAGAAATAACTTAAAATAATAACTGTATTTCATACATTTTGTGCTTATTATAAATTTACACACATAAGGTAAAAGAAATATATTGTTTATTATTATTTTTATTAAAAATAAACAAAGCCACGGAGTAAGGCTAATTTTAAATATCGCAGCGCAGTTACCATCTAATCTGATTTGGGCAATTTATATAGACGAAGCGAGAGAGGTATGCTAGGATAGCGCCAAATGGAAATCCATGATCTCTGCCTATCCCTCTGGGTTACGGGCGTGAATGTCTTGAAACCTTCTTGAATACTTTTGCAAACACATGTTTGTACAATTTAATGGCATTAATTTTACAAACACGTGTTTGCAAAACATTTTCCACGTTAAAGCAATACAATTTTCAAAATTAAGGGTCTATATGAGAATGTGTGTTTTATCATTAAATTATAGTTTCCTGTAGAAATATATTTTACTTGAGCGCTTGGCGAGAGGCGCGAGCCAGACTCGCGAGCAAGTAGTGATGAGTCGAGTGGCCGACATGGTTTATTTACACTAACTCTTATACTGTTTGTGAGTAATATTAGTTCACAAAATTCAGAATACGAGATTCTCATAGAAGAATCGAAGACGAGGCTTTAGGATTTTAATATAAGGCAGATGAAATTGTATAAAACACTAGTGACCCGCCCCGGCTTCGCCCGGATACCACTAATTATGTTGATCCGATCGCTACTAAACAAAGGAACACCCGCTGTGGATAATCCCTGTAAATTTCATCGAAATCGGTCCAGCCGTTTCGTAGTCTAGAGGGAACATACTTCGCTTTTTATATATATATATTTTTTCATAAAAAGTATCCTATGTTACTTCTAATACCTCCAAGAATATGTGTACAAAGTTACATGATGATCGGTTGAGTGGTTTTCGCGTGAAAGCGTAAGAAACAAACTTACATTCACATTTATAATATTAGTAGGGATGAATTAAAGTAAAAAAAGAATTTCATTTGCCTCATCACAAACAAATGAAAGAAACAAAAGTGTAATTTTAAAATGTTCCTGGGCGGCGGTAATAAAATATAAGAGCGATCCTTTGCCCCAGCCCCACAAACTAGAAAATAGTAAGCAATTTAAATATTACATTCCTTAAGAGTGTAAAATCTAAAATTAGGAAGTTAATAAGAAAATATGTTGATAGAATTCAGACGATTTTAAAAAAGATGTGAGAATTTGATACGCAATTAACGTTAATGCTCATCACAAAATATTGAAAGGATCAGTACGGATTTTCAGCTAAGTCTGTTCAATATCGGCATTGTAGCAAGCCAACGTTTATCAAGCGTTATAAAATTGATTGAAACACAATTTAAACGAGACATGTTTACGGCTGTAAAGTGGACCGAGGCGCCGTATGTCATTTCGCCAATTTATACACAGTTTGCAATGATTTGCGTTTACTTACAAACTATGCCAGCGTTTACCAAACTTTTATTGCTCTGGCCTGGATTTTTTATGCCCTATAAGCAGCGTCGTGATTCGTTGATTTCGGTTGGTTTTATTACTTTGTTTATAACGTCACGATACCAAAGTGGTTAGACAGAGTCCACAAGTTTTGCACAAACAGAGAAGTACCAGGATCTCACAAAAATACAACAGTGAAGTGGAGGTTCACTTGAGGGAGCCCCATCCCTTCGATTCCTATCTCCAACTTCACCTCTCCTTTTTCTTATGATAAATAGTCAGACGACGCTTATCAAACACATATTATTAGAATTAGCGATTATATCCCAGTACATTAGAGTCAATAAAACATCAAACAAAACTGAACAGCTCTATACAAAGGGAGGCACGCTGACTTTTATGACAACATTAAACGACGCGGGTGGGCGAAACGTGGGCACAACAATAGCGGCATCGATAGTCGCTTGTAAATGTACCAAATAGTTCATGATTTAGGACAGAAAAAGTAAACGAGAGAAAAAGACGGAGGCGTTTGTATTGACTCAGCAAAGCCAGTGTTAACGTCATAGGCAAATTAAATCCATTCAATGTAACGTCAGATTAAAAAAAGGAGTACTCGCAATGAAAATAAGATTGTAGCAAATTGAGCAATAAACTGTC
This sequence comes from Papilio elwesi, assembly GCA_029849275.1. Lineage (NCBI taxonomy): Eukaryota > Metazoa > Arthropoda > Insecta > Lepidoptera > Papilionidae > Papilio > Papilio elwesi. The sequence goes on along the minus strand of CM056707.1, from coordinate 2,005,710 downwards.
TGTCAGTAAAGTAGTTAACGTTAATCGGACACTAGATTATCATCAACTTTTATAAGATTACAGCAAGATGTTGCTGTAATCTTACTACTAGGCAGTAGACGAAGAATTCTTACTTTGTCTTTGACAACGCTGAGGCACCTACCGAAAGACTAATCAACTATCAAAAGGTAAAATATAAAATTTCATTGGTCTTATAAGCAAAACATATCTACAATCGTATAAGTTTAGTTTGTAATACACGCAAATAATATTATAACAAAATAGTAGCTACTTAACGTACAAATATTCTGGTCGAGCAACCGACTAATGTAAACTTGTTGCCGCTGTATAAATAACTCAATAGCCCCAACTATACAATTTACAATCGGCTTCTTAATAGCTAACTACGCGGCGTGAGTTCATTCACCGACCGCCAGCCGATACTATTTGTTAACCATAAAAACAGCGGTGGGCTTTGTCGCGCTAACGCCATCGTAACGCGATAACATCGCTCGAAATCATTGCGCCTCAACTAGTTTTACCACGCCTTTACTGATAACCCGTTTTAATAAATCGATCGCAATTTTTTGTTTACCAATGCCACTTAAAGTCGATTGAAAACAGTGCTCGAGAGCACTAACTTAGTACTTACCAATACCTTAGTATACAATTTGCAGACGGAATAGTTCAAAGTGAACCGTACCGTGAGATGCAGATTCCGTAGCGATAGTAATTTGAAATTGCCAGCAAACATAGCATGCCCAATATTTTCCCTAAACGCAATTGTCATCTCAACGCATACTTGTAATCAAATTTAATTTTAGGCCTTATTTTGTGCAAGAGATTGGATCGACTGGTTTTACTTACATCACTAAAACTGCTAGAACCATTTATAAACCAAAACATCGCAGCCCATATCGTGCACACAAGCTCATGTACTCCTAATACCGTGATAAAAACTTACGTAGTGTAAAAAAATCTTTAACTTAAAATAAGATCCTATCAGCTGGGCTCAGTTGCGTTTGATTGATCAATAATTATATATTACATACCTTAGGTAATGGAACAATGTGCATTTATAAGCGCCCATTTTTATACCTGCCCGTATACAATATAAGTAGAGATATAGCGGTAGGTTTTAAGTGGTACTGAAGGTAGTCTAGTTTTGGCAGGGCTGGGAGCGCCAAGTGCACTAAAGCTTGAACCTGTTTAAGAATAAGCTAAGGACTAGCATAAGGACTCCCGCGGAAAAGTTCTCGTTCGGTTCGCTACATTAATTAGTTTGTAGTATTACATAAAAATCCGCATTGTGAAAAAAGTACGACATAAATTTTAGTAAAGTGCATGATTTCCTACGTGCCTTATGATGTCTCGAACCTTGTAAATTTATATTACCATAATAAAATAGTGTTCAAATTAGAAACAACAAACAAACATCAGAACGAACTAATATGAACTTGAACGTGGTGCCAGAGATACATCTATAGTACCAGGAATACATGAGCGAGCCGATAAATTCTAGGAACACTTGGATCATTCACGAATGATTTATCAGATGAATGAGTGGGGGTTTGACAAAGGCAGTTGCGATGATGCATCACGTCGACGAAACGTCCATTGTTGTAAGTTAGGTCGTTCACATGACACGCCCTCTTGCTAATGCATGTTCGCCTGCGATTTGATACATAAAATATATTTACGAGAAAAATTATTTATTTTAACTAAGTTGCATTAGCGCACCCTTTAAAGTTACGCCTAAACTTATATCTTTTAGCACAGGACGCCTATAAATACATAAACTTCTTTTAAGCTAATCGTTTAATTAATTAAGTTACTTATTCATTAATATTTAATTTTTCCCTTTTTATCCGAGAGTAATATTTTTATTGTTGGCGCAGATACTCTTATTACCTGGTTCGACTCTTGGCGATAAAAAAAACAGTTTTCTGTATGACAAAAAAACAGATTTTGATTGAAATACTGCGGTAGATACGCCTACTTAACTATTGTTTTTCGCTAATATAAATTTATATCAAAATGTATGGGAATTTTACAGGTTAAATAATGCGATGAGAAGTTTTCAAACAATCCGTCAATATTTAAATAAAAAACAATAAAAAAGTAGTAACTGATTTGAATAAACTTTACATTTTTTAATTTAGTAATCATTACCGTATTGTCATTTTCAAAAACGTTTCAACTTGTGCGAACGATAAATAAAATTAAAGGATATATTCTGTACAAAACGATTGCAGTTAAGGCGTAACGTTACGATGTAAAACATAATAAATTTTGAGTTAAGGGACTTTTTCTTATACAAACTTAAACCTGACAGTTAAAATAAATATCAAAAAGTCGTTGTAACGACAATAACAGCTTCCGGTGCAGATGTACCGCGCGTTCGTTTCGTGCACCGGATGAGTAGCGGCACAACATGCGCAGACGTCTCGGGGCCGGTCGCTCCCCACAGACTTGTTACGATAACAAGAAGATAACATCACGCGATACGTCGCCTCATCTTTATAAAGCTTTTATATTTCTATCAGTACACACGCATACACGAACCCATACAAAACACACACGCACACAGAAAACACATACCCACATATTTTCGCACAAAACACACATACAAACGAGTGCACCGCATATAATTATTATTCTTAAGTTAAGTTTATAACTAGTGTATAGCGATCCCCGATTGTTTATTCTCCCTCTTACACCTCGGGAAGGGGGGTGGCTGAAAAGCACGACACCGAATTTCGATCGGTGTTGCCAAGCTGAACCACCTCCTTTTGCCATCACTGTTACAAAATATATAGTTGTATAATTCTGTACTTTTTGATGGCAATAAAAAGGTTATTTTTTTACAAACACAGTCCAGAGGAACTCAATACATCTACATCGTAAATATACATTGGATCAGTCTACTTCGGCTATCTCGGAAACAACGGCTTTAACGACTTCGAATTTTTTTTTGTTTAGATACGGTTTTACCTTTAAAATTATCAATATAGGTCTTACCAAGTGAAGGAAAAAAAGAAATTTTTAGCGCCATCCCTTGTGGCATGTTGTGATATCTGCATTGTTATCAATGGATGATTACTTCTTTAAATTTATAAATGATGTCGCTGTATGGCATTATTCAATTACCACACCATTTTCCAAAAAAATACAATAGTGCGTTCACAGAGATGACAACGCAGAGCGAGGCTCGGGCAACAGCTAGTGTTTGGATAACATTAAAGAAGAAACTGACATATGAAGGCACAGCCCAAACTACTCGGCCTAGTACTAAGTCTCTAGATTTGAAATTTCGTACAAAGTTATTCATCATAACTTTTTTTTTATATTACAAAGTGGCAAACGAGCAAGCGGCCCCTGGAAATAAGTACCGCTACCCATAGGCATCCGCAACAAGCTAATGAGTTGCAGATGCGTTGCCTACCTTCATGGACGAAGGAGGGGACAAACAGAAAAAAAGATAATTCCATTGACTCTCCATCCCCTCCTCATCCGTCAAATCCTCTTCCTCTTCCCATCCTTTCCTTATTAGAATGGGTAGGAGGGGGAAGAAGACTACAATTAGGCCTCCGGCACGTCACTCATCAGACGAAACGCAGAATACTTCTACTTCACCCCTGTCTTCTGTGACGTCGTGGTATTTCACCGGTCGAGCCGGCCCATTCGTGCAAAAGATGTTGTTATTGCGGGCTCTACCACTGTTAAAATATATGATCAATCATATTAAATAGTGTTCCGCTTAGGCTGGACAACGTCGGTTAAATTAAATTTATTTATATTGTTACTATAAAAAAAACGATTGCACGGCGGTTTGAGCAAAAACCGCGGGGCTCTTGTGTTTGGATAAAATAACATCTAATAAAACTAAAAAGTTTGTACTGAGAGGTTTTTATAGTTATGCACGAATGAAAAATAAAAATAATTATTTATAAATCGTTCACTTTTATACAGGTATTCAATCAAATTGAAATAACATTTATCTTATCTGAAACGTTTTGTTTACGTTAACTTACAATTATGACGAGCTGTCCTATTATCTTTTATAAGGTTTTATTCACATCCATACCATCGAATGTTTTATTAGAGATAGAATTAAAAAAACAACGTAAAAAAACTTTAACTCTGTGTCTTCAGTTTACCAGACGTAATAGTATAATGTGTTTAACTGTATTTCCGTCAAAGCACGCACGTCATGTAAAATCAAAAATTGTATATATAACAGAATGTTCTTTTTATTTCTTGTCATAACAGAAAATGAACAACATATCTGTTTCAATAACAATACATGTAAATAATAAAAATATTTATATTTGACGCAATAAGAAGCTTTTGATCGTTAAAGTCGACTCTAGAATTTGATGTAAAACAGATTATTGAGGCATAAAAAACATGGTCCACGTTTGACCTTGTTCCAACTATGTAAAGACAATTGCAATAGTTTTTACTTTATTGATTGCACAATCATTGGTTCGTGAGAATTTTAATACAGTGTAACATTATACATTCCGTAAAATGTTATTTTGAAAAACATGTTGTTATCTCTCTTTCTCTTTGAAAAAACAATGTGAACAACTCACTGAGGTATTTTTTGCATTTGATTTAATTGACGATTCGTATAAGAAGCAATAATTAAATTTATTCACAGCCCTTTTAACCTAAGTAAAAATTAATTATTTTAAAATTACTGCATTTTCGATCAAAATCGTTTAAACACAGTGCGGTGCGTAAACAGTAAACATTTTTTAAATTGCAACTATGTGGGTACTGCGAACATATCAGCTTTAGTTAGCCGAGGTATACGTGTTTGTGTACATGTTACATGATTCAATCAATCATAAATTTCCCTATAGTCGATTGACCTTAACAGAAGAATCATTGCAAAAGCATTTAGTTTTTGTAGTTATCGGCGTTTCGTTTTAACGCAACTTACTATTGTATCTACAGACGGGAGGTGGAACGGCCTTTGAGTTGAGTTTCGTAAGCGCAAGGACGCGCTGATCGCGTACTGGCGGTGTTAGTCAATGGCGGAAACTCGGTAGAGGTATTGCATAAGGCATCATCTGCCGCGCTGTTACCTGTATCGAGGTCGACTAGTTGTCAGCTCTGATATCCGTGTATATTGAAGATTATCTTGGTTTGCGTGTGGCGATAACAGCACCTCATTTAAATTAAACGCAGTTATTTATCAGTAATTTCTATTTGCTTTTAATTTTTTTCCATATAATATTCAACAATTTTGGATAGTAGAAGTAATGGTCACTTTAAATGTTTATTAATATATATATATATATATATATATATCATATATCAATATATCTCTGGTAATAAAAGATACCATAGACTTGTCTATTATATTGAGACAGTTGCAAAGAGCTGCAATAACGGCACAAAAACATGGTTACGTGGATAGCAGTTATCAGTTGAAAGATGCACCGCACCGGTGAGTTTGAAGAGTCATTCGCCATTCAGCCACAAGCTACGAACTTCAGTTTTTATTTTCTTATATCGGACGAACTAAAGATTATTGCAAAAACTGTTGCAAATACATAAAACTTTGTATTTTATCGCTCGTAAGTCCTGGAGTGACTAATGTATGTTTCAAATCAGTGTAAATATAAATAAAAAAATCACATACCAACACATATATTGAGAGGCCGTAGCGCCATGGCCGGCGCGCCTCGCCGCTGAGTCATGGGAAGCCGCGCGTCAGACATTGTGTACGGCAATTACCACTGACGCCTCCCCTACCATATATCAATTTATATGTCATTACTTGATAACTCGATTAATGTACCGCGTGAGACATCTCGCTTAACCGTTGGACCGATCTGTCGCTCTTTGTTTTGTGATTTGTCGTTCTACAGTATGTATGTCTGTACCAAACATTTAATTAACCAACCTAAGGTACAATTAATGTATAGTTAATTAACTTACAAATCACATTAATTCATGTATGTATTGAGGGACCTTTGAACTATTGGACGATAAATACAATAGGTAGTTAGTATGTAAAGAATAGTAACAATTTCATTTTAATAATGGAAATAATATCAAGATTACAGGACAGGAATATCGATAGAAAAAAAAGAGTACAATGCATGAAAAGATTAAAATAATATATTATTGTAGTAAAATTAAAGAATTAAAATGTATTTTATTTAATGGAATGAAAATATACAATAAAATATTGTTTCTTAATCATTCCCCTTTATCCATCAGACATTAGGACACTAAAATTTCGGACAGGTTTGTTAAAATGTTTGGTCCGCCAGATTGTGTCAAGAGTCTAACACAACCCTCTTCCTGCTTCATTACAAATCTATACTAACAAATTCACAACCGGTACGTATTTACTTCCACCATCATTAACAAAATCAAGTATCAAATCGACAAAAATCTGGTTAAACTTTTAAAAACAACATCCGTAATAAAACCGGAGCTGTTAATTGACAAAAACAACATAATCAGAACCGAGTTACAATCGAGAACAATTGATAAGGTACGCCATGGTATCGGTGTGAATGGTCGCAGAAGGGCGAAGTCGGTATGCACGTATGTATACCTACGTTCACAAGGCTGAGGCCTTACGAGGCATTCACACATGTGGTGTTTCCAAAGAATGAATGGTGCATCGACTATGAATTATTTGGTTACATCGGTGGTTAAATTGAACGTATAACGCTGTTGTTGTATCGTTACTCTTGTATTATGGACAGTGCGTTTTGTATACAAGGAATAATACAAATAATACAGTAATCTAACTCGAGGTTCGCTACGTGGCAATCCTAAGATGTAAAAAAAATAGTCGCTCCCTTTCGTTAAGCACATAAATACTAGAAATACTCGAATTATTTAGACTTTGAACATCCAACAAAATATTATTTGCGCGTATTGATAGTATATATATATATATATATTTATATATAGTTTATACTTCCCAAGTGGAAAAAACAAACAACGAATATGCAAGCGGGTGACCACTGGTATCCATCAAAATCTAACATCTACAAGAATTACAGGCGCGTTACTAGTAGGAGCTTAATAGTAAGAAAGTGGGGACTGTGGATAAGTAAAAGAACAAGTATTTACTAAGTGTCTTTCAATATCCATACAGTTGAAATATAAAAATTAACCATCGATATTACATTACAGTAGACCTACAATAAAAAAATGAGTAGCTTAATCCGTTCGTTACTTAGACACCAATTACCTGTTTGTAGTCGGGGGATGGGGGACGCGGTGAGTACTTGGAGGCCATGCGGGCCCCCGCGCCGCACCCCTGCGTCGCCGGCTCATCCTCAGGGTAGTAAAGATGCACGAAATCCTCCGTGTCAAGGAATGTATTGATCAGCATACTCCGCAACGTACACACAGACTCACTAACGTTTAGATTCAAACGCGCTCACAAAGCACTAAAAAGGACTAAACGAAACACTTTAATGGATCACTGCAGTCGGAAGCACACGGTCTGTACAACTTACTTTTGTAACGTTCCATCTTGGATCGAGTAAATAATTATATAAATTAATATATGTATATAATTTTTTTCAATAAATAAATTATCCACTACACTTGTATAAAAATCACATTTGCACCAGAATTCGATCGCACAGTTACCTGCTAGAAAACATAGTAGTTTGAAGTGATTCGTGAGGCGTAAACATTACATTAATTATGTCTATAGTACTTCTATTTCGGGCAACTTTATAAAATCTAGAGAGTTTAGACTTAACAATAAGGTAACGAGGTAGATCAGTTTAATATTCTTGTAATCGAATCTCATACTGAGGGAGATTACATTTATTTATATATACAGAGGCCATAATAATATGGTGCCAACGCGTCATCGACTGTGCGAGCAACATAAGCGAGAGTGACCATCGTTAACGGACCTATTGTATTCCTTCATAAGGTCGTCAGTGCAAATCATTTGCACGTAACACCAACCGCCTAATATCTAATGTTATCTAAAAACTTGGCCTAGAAACATTTTCTTTTTAAGTTCGCCGCTGTAATGATAACTGCAAAGAATTGCTGAGAAAACTCCTAACCAATTGTTATTCTACAATATAACTTATGACCCTATGAGCGCATTATATTTATACGCTGCACAAACTAATAAAAACATTATAAAGATCGTTGTCTATTATAAAAATATGTAAACAGTGATTATTGAAATGGAATTAAAGCTTGACTATCCATTATTTGTGTTGTGTGGAGTGAATTAACAATGTATTTAATTAACACAGCGATGGAATTCAACCTTTAATTGTATGCGTAGGCGTACGGTCATAATTATCAAATAAGATGGCCATGCACTGCAGGCCAAAGTCTTCCAGACTCCGCGGTTCAACGAACTATGCTCGATTCTCGAAAGTTCGATGTTCTGAAGCATCAACTTCAAGGCAAATAGACTTCGATAAATCAATCGAATGGAAAATATCACTCAATCGACAATAAAAAATTAAAAACTGTTAAAGTCCAATGTACAGTTTAAGCATTTTTGGTATAGATAATGTTGTTTTGGTTGGTTTGCAATTACACAACGTTAGGAGGTAAGTTGGTCAATAAACAAACAAATAGGTATTTTTTACATGCCAAAGCTAGACGACACCAGGGTGACATAAATCACTACCGTTATTCTAGGATCATTTATCATTGTTATTTATTAGACGCCATTACATAGCATTATTTGAACTCTTAATATATGACGTGACGTTATTATGTCAATGTAACGTACACTGTATTACGCGTATCATACATACCTTCAGAGATATTTACATATATGGTGTATATAAAACAAAAAAATCTTAGGTATTATTAGTATACGTTTTATTCATGGCTGTATTTGTTTGCAAGCTTGACATGAAAGCCAAAGGTTGTAAGACAAATTTTATTTTTAGGTAATGCTTATCGTAAAAAGGCTACTTAGGTAACTAGTTGACCGAAAATCGTTACGCTTTACGAAGACGAATGATTTGTTTTTATTTCTTTCTTATAACGCAGTAGTGAACGGCAAATCTAATGTAATTAACAAAGTGAATTATAGATTATTTTAGCCTAGACACACTAATTAGGTCGGGCGGCGCGTCTAGCGGCGGACTTACTCGTATCCAATATCAGCCGTATTAAATGGCGCTCCGGATTTTCATTGGTTTCTGTTGAACTATTCAATTACAACCAATACCCGACACGACAGGCGAGAAATGAGCGCTATAGAGTAGGTTCAGACATCCACGATTGACCTATAAACAGCCTATTATTTCTCTCATACATACTTTATACGTTATTGTCTCGCTAGCAATGATAATTTTCTCCGGGCCGGCTCCGCTGGGAGAATACAAGATTTAATAATACAGCGTGCCGTAGAAGTATTATATATGATAAGATAACCGGTGACCCGATTCCTTTTTCCTTCTTCCTCGTCTACCGAACGTAAATGCTCGCAAAACATCTGCAACTTATCTGGTTGTCGCGGGTGCCTATTAGCAGCGATGTTCACTTAATCAACGGATTGCGTGTTTGCTTATTAAATGTTCCATTGATATGTATTTATAAAAGACAAAACTGACTGATCATGCTTTCAAAGCACATCCCAAACTATTGGGCCTAGAGACTAAAGTTTTGCACAGAGATTTCTGTAATTATATGTTGATTTTTCTAAAGTTCTAAAGTAGGGGATGAAATGGAATAACTACCCGTCCTAAACTGGGGCACGTCGCTCGTGTTCCATATTTAAAAAGACCACCAATATTATATAAAAGTCAGTTATTTATGTATCTCATTTAGTTATTCACTGAATTGTATTCAATATTACTTCTTATTATCTGTCAATTAAATAATATTTGCGAGGGTGGCAGTGAACGCGCACAACAGATGTAGTGTAGTGTAGACACCGGGCAGCGGATGCCCGCTCCACTTTCGGTACGATATCAGCGCAAAGAATGCGGCCAGCGGCTTCTATGCGCTCATGCTGTCCTAGTACTTGCTTCATAAAGGAATGTTACAACTTTCGAACAAAAATTACACAAACTGCCCAAAAAGCACCCAAAAAATAACTCTGTTAAAATATAATAATAGCACTTAATTCTTGTCAGCATTAAAAAGCATATTCTCTTATTCGTTTAATATATCCACCTAAACACGAGAAATCATAACGAAAATGACATTTAAAAAAAAACAATGTATACGTTACATTGATAGGATATATTCTCATTCAAAACAAGTAAATGTTGTTGAGCAAACCGGTTGTAATGCAAAAGGTGTATTTTGTAAACAATTGCATTGACTCCGTAGTCAAAGTTGTAGTATTGTTGAGAAGCTATTATCGTACAAGTTAAAATTTATAAATGAAATAGCACCTTCAATAGAAAGACAGGCACGGTACATATTAAATTACAAGCCGCTTGCCGCCCGTTCACTAACATTCTCACCTTACCTATGGCCGACAACTTTTTACATGTTTCCTAATACCTATTCGCGGGATTATGACTCTTATACCGGCAGGGATAAGAAATAATTTTATATGAGTGAGGTTTGTCGTTAGTTTGTATATTTTGCCAGGGATTCGCATTACGTCCGCGTGTAAGTCGACACTTGTATGTGGAAACGGTTGCTTCGCAGCGCGCGCACTCGTACTCGGAAAAGTTATACGAGTGTTAAATTGAAGAAGTCATGATATGATCTGAAGGAATTATTAAATAACCTTCAATATCTGTATTATAGTCGTTAAATTAGATTGTCGGGTACTAGAATACATAGCATCCGGGTTTATTTCATTGTCACTCAATATGGCAGACAAACTAATTGAGCTAGTATATCGCTACAATTTAATCCAAGGCACTACCGCTAGACGATAGAAAAAGTATCACAATAGTGTTTAATACGTCAACCTTTCCGTAAAGACGGTGTCGTTTCAATAGTCGCCTGCACACATAATTTAGAAAAAAATTAAACTGTCAAATATCTGTTATATAAAACCTATTCATAGAAAAATAGATATACAACTTTTAATCTCGAACTATCGAATAAATACTTGACTTGAATACTTTAGGACAAAGTTTATTCAGTTTTATTGAATTTTGAACAACAGAAACAAACCTTATATATATAAGCGTCTAATAATTATGATATAACACATGGCCAACTGGGCTATAGCCATTGAATGTCAATGCACTTCACGTCGTGTTCTTCGATACGAACGTTAGGTGATATCATCGAAATTGAACCTTGGCCCGGTTGTACACGAGCCGTTAAGACTCCACGTCGCTAAACAAATTGTTAACAGATGACAAAAACAAGCGAAATCCTAGCTCGAATGTCAGCCGCATTATAAATGATTTTTTAAATTCTAAACTTTGCTTGATGATCTAAACAAAAAACTCCGTGCTAAAGAAATAAGGACACAATTTTTTGGATGTAATGAAAATTTGGATGCAATTTAACTTGCACTAACTTAAAAACCTGAACCTGAAGTGCCATTAGCCTAATGGTTAAGGGTGCAAACTGCAAAACATTTACAACATGGTCGTGGGGTTCGAATCCGCCATTCGACTTTTGTCATGAACCATTTCCAATCAAGTTTAAGCTTGATTTTGGGAATGGTTAAATATATAAATACATCCATTTGATAATCTACTAATATTTCATATACATGCCCGAGAGAGTTGGTATCAGTCAGGCGGCCGGCCGTAAAAAAAACTATAGACAGAACTGTGCTATGCCGACCCCGCGTAGTAAAGGGCAGGGAGAAGAAGACTGACATAAAAATGTAGTAAACTTGTGGATGTGAGGCAGTAAAAAAGACTGTTTAATACTCTTATAGCATGTAAGCTTGGCATAACATGAACACTGCCGTAAGACATAGAATTAACAACAATCTGTTTAGTGAAATATCATCTGAAGCTAAGTATTTCTATTTCCATGTCATGCAAATTATCATCTTTATGCGGCCTTCGTGATTATCATAAATCATTACGTCAATTCCAATGAGTTCTTTGCATTGAATAGTGCACAGAGTAATGACATACCACGATATTTACATTAATTGAATCAGTTATTATTTTATTATCATCTTAAAGTAGTATTTTATTACTCTGTGGCATTATTCTCATAACTTAGTATTAGTTACATGATTGTATGTTACGTATTAATATTTTAATTAGCTTATAAACAATTACAGAAGCCGGTTCATAGCATTTATTAACGTTCATTGGCACCATTAAAATGAAGATGACAACAAATTGTTATACATAAACATTTGTTGTACATAACAAAGTAGTGAGTTGTGAACGACGACGAATCTCTTGCCATCAACAATTTTCCAATGTATTAATTTACGTTCACAATAATTTACAGCCAGAATACAAAACAAAAACTTTACAAACAATAAGGTTTGAAATTTTTTGGACAAGAAGGAGGCAGACTAAGTCAATGAACTTGTTCGATTGACTCACAAAGATATATTAAATTGCAGTACAAGGTAGGTCGTCATACAGCTAAATTTAGTGAATCTTAAATGTTCAATTAAAAGTTAGGACCGGCCCAGTGGAGGCTGCCGACTAAGTCATCTCAAGAATCCCTTTGTCCACAATGAAGATTGCGTTCTTCGACAATAAGCAACGAAGCTCTTTAAAGGCAATGACATGATTTATAACAATTTGCGTGACCATAAAAGACCCATTGAACGTAATTATCTTCAATTTATGATAATGCGCCTTTTATTAAAGATGAATCTTTGGAATTGGGACGACGCGAGACCGCTCGTAAACATTAACTGTCTTACCACAAACACGTAACTGTACACTTGGTGGTTGATGGAAACTGCAAGCTGTGAGCAAGACTTGTAAAAATGTTGCGATAGCTTTAGCTAAGAAAGTTCATATGTTTATAAATATGCCATCAACGGCTGATGAGGAGTTAGAATCAATTTAATTCAATCCCTCACGCTTTCGATAACCGAAATCAAACTTTATTTGGTAACAAAAATATTTTTATTATAAACTTACCAACGCCTGTACCACTAATTAAATAGAAAAGTGTAGTTTTAATTTTAAACACCTTTATTGTGTATTAACTAAATTAAGTAACTTTCTTGTAAGGCAGATTTATAACATCTGCTTTGAAAGAAACGAGTTACCAAGATAAAATTAGATAAGTCAACTTAGGCAGTGTTTGAAAATTGAAACACGCATTTCAGCAGCGTTTATGTCTCAGACAGCGTGACAGTCTAAACACACAAACAGTCCTTTATCTATAGATGTAGATAATATAACAAAGAATCATTAAACTTATGCCATAACAGCCAGTTGCAACGTTCTGAGATTTAAAACCATTGAACCACTCCTTATTTATTACAAAAAGCCTGATTACGAATTTTGATAAGTGTAATTTAAGAGAATTCATGGATTCCCCGTACAAATTTTTGTTCTATTTTGCAATTCATACCATTTTAACTTACCCTAATTTACTTATACAGTAAAACCACCAAACAGAGAGACTTTCGCATTTATAAGTTGTAGATTAATACGACCGTAAGTAAATTTAGAATATTAAAACACAAGATAAAGTGAGTGGACAGTGTTAGTGGAGCAAGGTCACATAAGTGCCAAACGAGTCAATGTGATCGGCCTTAATTCACATTCACACAGAAAGTACTCATGACGCGAAATGTAACAGTAACAAGGTATAACATGTTACAACAGAACAAATACGATGTAACAGATAACGAGCAGAGTTGAATAAGCGCGGAGAGTTGCAGTCGATATGCAGCTAGTGCGAGCATAGTAGTAATGTTTGTGTTGCGGCGTGGCGGCGTGGCGGCGCGTCGTCGTGAAAGCCGACCAATGGCGCGGCACCACATCGCCATAGCGGCCGCAGTCATGTGAGCGACGCCGGGCGCCATGCGACGACCATGACCTTCACATGCATATACATTCCTGGTACACTCGATGCAATAATGTACTAAAAGCGGAACTATATCGAAATAAAGCCACGTTCGGAGCTACACGTACTGTAACGATTACTGCTATTATAGCGACTAACGTTGCTCACCTTTTCGAATAATTTTAATTGTTGACTAAATATATAAACGGTTGGATTTTGTATTTACAAAAACTAAAAAAAATTATCAAACGGTAACCAAGCTAATTCGAATACTTGGTTTTAAGTTAAAACCGAAATATTGAATGAGCTTAGGGAAAAACAGCAGATGTTTTGTTATAAAAACTTTAATATGATGATATGATTTAAAATGATAAAAAAGAGGAAGATGAAAAACTTAAGACATAAGTATAAACTTATGCACAAGATAAACTGCAAAGTTTTAACGACTAGAATTTATGTAAAAAAAACTAATGAAGTAAACAAAACACTAGCCAGACTTCCGCTAAGGTGCTTCGACATTTCCGTGTTATAAATACTAAGAAAACACAATGCACACACTATCGTACTGTGAAATTTTATAAAATGTATTTTTGCAATGCTACTATCGGTTTCGGTTCGAATCCCAGCCAAAAAACATCGTGTTATTTATCTTTTACTGGGATACTTTTTTTATAAACACAAGAATAATTTCTATGCTTTCTTTAGAAGTATAAGAATGTAAATGACAGATTGGATTTAGATATCATTTTATATAGAAAACGTAAAAACTGTAAAAGAGGAAGCTGGGCCAAAAAATGAGGATGGCATGATTTTAACATTTCGGGCATGTTGAAAGCGTGAATGTAGAGATATTAACAAGACAGGCAGAGTTGGTTGAGGACATCAAAAAGCCATTAGACACTAGGAAATTGAAGTAACATTTCTAATTACAAGGTCGTAACTGGTAACAACCGAGCGAGCTCACATCTGAGAAACCGCACAACTATTGCAATTATTTTTATTATTACGCAAAAACTTTTTTTGCAATCGAGTGCGCAAACATCTCAATACAATATTAATATTTCAATTAAAAGAATCACTACAACTGGTACAATTAAATTACAAAAGTATTATTTTAGTGTCATTACTTTGGCATTGGTTTCCTATAAAATAGATTAAAATATGCGACACAAATAATCGTCAGAAGTTGAGATATCCAATGGTAGTGAAAGTAGACTTGGCAAGGATTCGGAAGAACAAATTCCGCCATGTGAACCGGTACTAGAAAATATCACGTGAAAGGTGCACCGGACACTATTGGCAAGGTAATTGCTATGTTAATTTATCGTTAAATAACTTGGCAAATTAAAATACAATAAGTGATAATAATAAACGAAGAGGCCATGATACGTTACGGAATCGATTATGTATACCCTCTATTTGTTTCGGGTATTTATAAACGTAAGGAAAATTCATAATATACACGGGCGTCTGTTTTGATTTATTAATCAATGCTTAAGCTTTTATACCAAGATCAACTCAACTTTGGCTGTAGAAGGGATTTTATAATATGTGTTAGCTATAATATCTATTTTATAAATATATTATATTTTTTAGATTTTATTTATGATATATTTTTAGATTCAGGCAATTTTCTTATTTATTAACTTTTAAGTACATAGCTCTCGCGATTGTTTTAGTTGGAGGAACGTCAAAGTAACTTTGTAACTCAAATTTTATTTGGAGAATTAAATAATAATAATTTCTAGAAAGTGATGCTATCACGGTCGGCAAAGTGTAAGCACACAAGATAACAGGATAAGCGCGTAACTTCAAATTGAACAACCAAATAAACGTGTACAAAAAGTTGTTTTCTGCGCATGAAATATTCCAAAACAATTGATTTTTTTTTGTAAATTGACTTGATAATCTTTAAATTGCCAATAAATATGTATCTGAAATAAAATTAAACAATATGAAATTTGTCAGACGTAGCACGTGGAGAAATCGTAGGTGGTGTGGTACAAGTAACGATTTTCTTATTCTCAGCTGTGACTGCGTAGACCTGCGCATTGGCCCCCGCCGCCACGTGGCCCGCAATGCCGCACCTAACAACTCTCTAACCTTAAAGCATGAAACGAATGGCGATACCAAATTTATAACCGAAAATTAACAATTTTGAATAGGTACAAAACATAAAATAATGCAAGACAGAAAAACCATCCAGGGTCAAGAGATGAGATATTCACGGAAAACTCATAAATAATTTGAAATGTCTTTTAACGTAAACAAATCTGAGATACTAGTCGCTGTACAGTAAGTAAGTTGGCGTCATTTGCGTACTTTCTTATAGAAATTTGTCTGTAGTAAATCCATGCAGCAAGTATTCCCGCAGCCATGCGCAAAATACAGTATTGTGCCACGTGGCGATCTCCCGTTGCATAACTTTAGCTAAATGCGACACCGCCAGAGTCCTGGGAACGTTAAATCGCAAATTCTATTCACTCCTTCAACCAACTTCGGTATCGGTCAAAATGTTATTATTTTTAATTGAAACAAAATTATCGCGAAAAGTTAAAACTTCGTATTACAACAACTACATAACATTCTTATGTGAGAAGAAACGAACAAAGTTTAAAGTAATTGGATTAGATTATTTAGATTCTATGCACCGTTTGGAATTTCTATGTTATCTTAATCTAAACATTTTGGCATACGTCTATTTTGAAATAATCGACAAAAATCAAAACTATTGTAACGAAGAAAGTAATGAACATGACTGGTTACTAGGATACAGCAGGAGGACCGGACCATATAGGTGACAAGGGCAGGGAAATAAATGTAAATAAAAAAAAATATTATTGCGTTGTTTTTTGGAAATATCTCGTATTGATTTATGATAAGTTAAACTAAAGAGAAAGTGGCCTAAAGATTATTTAATAAAGTGTAACAAAAACTCAATTTGTTTAGGTTAACAAGTTAACGTTTTTAATTTATAAATTTAACAAATTGGATTGCCCACATCGAATCATCCAAACACATTAAACAAATACATTACATAAATTACATTAAACAAACACACATTATGTATTAAAAAGGTTATCAGTAAAACCTGTTATATGCGACAACTTTCTGACAAGTACCAGGAAGCCAGCAACGAGAATGTATGTAATGCAAACACGCCTGCGGAGCCCTTCGTGCCAAAGTGAATGTAGGGTTTCTCTAGCCTCTATCTTGCATACGCGAACACATTTTGTGTACACTAAACTATTCATTGCTCTCCAATTGAGGTGAGGTATCTTAAAAATTAAGAGGTTCTTTTATTAGTGGTAAAGATTTTACGTAGCACGAATTCTTATTGGAATCTATAAAAAATATTCATTGAACATGTCCGAGCGATTAGCTAATGTTTTGTTAAGAAGGCAGCGAGCGACCTCGAATGAAATCGTACTTTGAACAAAGCGTATACGTATTGATTAATTAATATAATTATTTAAAACGATGTGTGATCCTCCAATTATATCATTAAATTGATGTTAAAATATTCCAGAAAACTAAACGAGTGACGCCGACGTCATCATAGACATATTGGTAAACATATTGTAACAGTTAAAGGGCAATGTGTATTGTAATTGAGCGATGCGTCGACCGGCGACTCAACGGAAAAGCCCGCCATAACGTAACGTGGATGCCACGAGTACGCCATGCCGCGACACAAGTGCCTGGCCTCGTAAAATGAAGTCGTAGTAAACTTAAAATTTTCTTTTTTATATAATTTATTGCACTCTCCCTTTACTCATAGCACAGTTGGATGTTCTGCGACGGAATATCCGATAGCACCATATTATTAGTGCCATGTGCCGAACACGTCGGCGCGCCGCCGTTAGCCATACTAGAAATTCCAACGCGGACCTTAAAAATGTTATCGCCTCCCGAATCACTTTACAATATAATCCATTTATACTTGTCGAAGACTTCGCAAAACCACAAATATGTAAACTGAACGATGACGAGGGCGCGGATGTGATGTATATCCATATTATGTTAGAGAAGCGGCTGTGTCGCATTGAAAATGCGACGGACACGCGCGGCAGCTGCGAGGCAACTGGAGGCGGCGGCGGCGCGCGGAGAGCGGCGATGGGGCGGGCAGGGGGGCGCCGGCGGCGTCTGAACCGCGCGTCTCTACTAGCAGCGGCCCGACGTGAATTGTGCAACGTCAGCGGGCGCGTGCGTACTCGCGCCGCCTCATGCGCCCGACGCGCCACAAAAAATTCTCAAGCGATTCACCCGCGCGTTCTCTTACGCCAAAAAGTTCCTCGACCATAACTCGTTCTACGCCGCGCCAATGTTTTGTTCGATTGCAATTATCTGTAGGACGGCCGGCGCACGGGACGATTCGCCGAGGTTAGGTAATTTCGGCTTATTTTTCTGCCGCGAAGGCTATTCATGTTTTTATCGCGGCTACGATTGGCTTCGCATTCTCTTGTGCAGTTGAATGATTAGCAAAAACAGTGGCGCGCACCGATGTGTTCCATTGTTCGGTCTGGTTTTTCGTAATATGTAATAAGAGACGTCTGGGGATTTTATATCGAAGCTGGTTTATTAATTTAGGAATTATTGGCCGCAATCTTTTAATGAAACGAATACAAATATCTTTTTTATTACAAAAGAAAAAAAAGAAAAATGATTGTTTCGGATTAACTAAAAAAACACAACCAATTTAAATAAATATTTTACCAATAGATAGCTCTATATCAACGAGTGAATCTGGAGCGGTTTGCTAGTAGTTTATAACTTAAAGCTATTCCTCGAAAGCTAATTATACGAAAACACAAGAGATAGTAAGACTAGGACATTATATATATGTGACGCTTCATTTAAAAAGGTCACATGATACAAGCGACGGCAAAAATAAACAAACACAACAGCAGTAGAGACACATACTTGATTAAGTGCAATTTTAATGAACGTTTTATAGATTTTAGTCCTCGAAATTAGAATGAGATAACAACGGCTTTGGATTTACTTTACTGTACCATAAAAAATTAAACGCACACTTTTGTAACAAGCAATTGAACATTATATATTATAAAAAAACAGTGCATATCGGCACACAAGTGAAACTTCTTTGGTAATAAGTCTATAGTAAAGCGTTAGTTTAAATTAATCTTGTATAGACCTAAGTAACACACTTAATTGTATCATATCATCAAAGGCTTGTAACTAAAATAATAAATATAAGTTTTGCACTCAATATAAAAACCTTGTAAAAACTTCCAACTTTTCACAACCAACACCCACTTCCCGACGCACCGACTTACCCACTCACCCACTCTCCCACTTACTCAATCCTTTCACCTAATCATTCTAAAAATAAGCCCTTGTTGCCCTTAACAATAACATTCAAAATTGAATACAAGAACTTGTGTAGCGCGTAACGTAAGGTGAAAAAATTAAAATTGAAAAGAGTGATACTAAAATATATATAAGATAGTAATGCTATGCTAATATACATAGCAGAAGGTGGCCCAACGAGCTATAGAGGTCAGCCGATATTCTGCCAAATCTCATCAATTTGTCAACGAGAAAGTAGTAAAAATTAAACTAAAAAAATGAAAGAAGATAAAGTAAATAAATTGTAATTCAGTATTATTAAAACAATTAGAAATGTAAATGAGTCTAGTCTAAATACCCGTAACCGACGAGCTTGTATGTGTAGATGTATGGATGTGGAAGAAGCGAGTGAGCCTCTGCCTACCCCTCTGGGCTAGTGGATATTTATTTATATATTTTATCTAACAAAAGAACTTTATCTAAACTTAACCGCGATAAAATATGGTTTTCTGATAGAACTGTGGTGGCGAATTGACCTTTACAAATTGACATCAATAACATTGGTAGAAAACGGTAAGAAATATATAAACAGAGTTGTGGTTTGCATAACTCCCAATTGTAAAATGTTATCAGTAAGGGTGAAGGTTTGTCACGACGTAAATAAATCACGTGACGTTAGCACTCCGGTCGCTATGGTGACGATTAGTGAATCAATTGCATTCATTGATAACAATTTTATGACAGTAAAATATGGGTTTTTTGCATTTGTTGTTGCTAGCATTTCGTAATAATAAAAAGGTTTCATACTTAAATATTCAAATAAAAATTTAATAACATTTTTATAGCTATACTATTAATTCTATCTTCGAATTTTTGGAAAGAATAAGTGAAGGAAAATGGACATTGGCTCGTGTTGTTGGATTTTGAACCAGATTTGTGATATACTAAGAATATAAAGAATATATATATATATATATATATATATATATATATATATATATAAAGAAAGCCTGTTGTAACCGACGTGGAAGAAGCATGAGACGAATGCCAGGTTAAAGCCAAAAATAAATCCTTTCTGGTCATTACACATGTTTTAAGTATGCCTCAGTAAAACTTTGTTAGTTTAATTTAATTGTATTCACATAAATTAAAGTTTATCGGGTTCATTTATCTAGACAATACCTATTTATAAAAGCTTTTCATTTCGATTACATCGCAAGAATGATGGTACAGCTGTGAAAGTAATTGCACACAGAAAGTAAGCCCCTTCGTTGCTAACGCTAAGTAGGTTTGCACATCTGTAGGAACAGACAAATCAAGCCGTTATACTGACAGAAAGCTTTGAAGAGCCGTTTCTCCTTGAACATTGCATACATTTTCATACTAAAGAAATCATACTTGTAATATATTATTTAACGTGTGTTCAATGATAGAGGCAGTTACATCGACATACAAAGAAATCGAGTTAAACATCTTCGAGAAACGATCTTTAGATTTCGCATCTTAGTAGACTTTTAGTAACCAACTCATAATTTTGAAAGAAAACTTTGGAGTCCTGGTCATGGTAGTCGATGGCACAAATATATGTATATAACTTCGGGTGGTGAGCTTGAACAATGCACCGACTTAAGTCGAGTAAAAAATGTATCGCCAGGTGATGAAGCAAAATAAATAGACGCCCTTATATCGATTGTTACAGCAAAGATAACCATTATAGAGTAGGGAATCTGTGAGAAAATGAGAAATTATTATAGAGTACGGAATCTGTGAGAAAATGAGAAGTTATTATAGAGTAGGGAATCTGTGAGAAAATGAGAAGTTATTATAGAGTAGGGAATCTGTGAGAAAATGAGAAGTTATTATAGAGTAGGGAATCTGTGAGAAAATGAGAAGTTATTATTGAATAGGGAATCTGTGAGAAAAACCTTCTAACGCTTAAGCCTGAGGTACTATGTGGCGCGGTGAGTGAGAAGTTATTATACCGTCAATAACGTCATTAGACCACACAGTCGCAACGCATTCCAGAGCAACGTTATCTGAGAAGATAATCACTTTTGTATTTAATATCGCAAGAAATATAGAAAATTGATACACAAATGAGTTTATTCTGCTCATCCAACCGATAGGTATAAGAAAGATTTCCATTAAAACGTTGACTAATCAACTTCAGATGAAAACTTTGAAGTTACGACCAAACTTTCCACTTTTTAAAAATATACGGGTTTTGGAATGTATTTAAATCATTCTACTTTTGAAAAATTGCCGCATTACAACTAGCCGATTGGTTTATAAGACAGTTTAATGTTAAATCAGCGCCGGTGTTTAAAAAATGTTACGAATACATATTTAAATCAATATTTTTTTATTAAAGAAGGTGGCAAACGAGCAAGGGGATCGCCTGATCTTAAGTGAGCGCTACCCATAGACATCCGCAACAAGCAAATGTGTTGCAGATGCGTTGCCTACCTTTAATCGACAAAGGAGGGCATAGACAGGAAAAGGGATATTTTCTTTCCCCGCCAACCCCCTCCCAGTCCAATCCTCATCCCATTCCTATCCCATCGGTATGAGGAAAGGGTGGGAAGGGAAACAGGACTCAAATTTCACCAGTCGAGCCAGTCCATTCGTGCAACAGATGTTGTTGCGGGCTCTACCACTGTTGCAATCATTTACACAAGTATAAAATGTCTTTATAAAGAGCATACAAGGTTTGCTATGTTATTGCAGAATAGTAATTTCAGCGTTTATAATTTTGTATATTTGCAAAAGTTGCAAGTTCATCAGACCTTGTATGTATTTTTAGACGCTTAAATAAACGTTTATATCTCAAAGAGCATTGAGCAGCGGGCATAAATAGCTTGAAGCCGTAACGCATGTGATATGTGCAACATTCTGTACAAAGGATAAATGACTATAGAAAAACAATCGCCAAAGGGGACATATTCATAGGCATACGGCGCTCTTCAAAACGAATCGTAGTATTGTTGACACATCTAATCTATTAATATTATAAATGCAAATGTGAGTTTGTTTGTGTGTTACGCTATACTATTCCACCGATCACCGTTAAATTTTGCGCACAAATTGTCAGGGATGCAGAAACTATAAAGACATCTCGGCACTAACAAGCGACCGCCCCGCAAGGCTGTTAGCTGTCACAATTTTTAAACAATTAGCACAAAAAAAAACAAAAACTTCAAGGCAATATAGAAAATATAATATTAATTATTGTAATAAAAAAATATAATTTAAAGACTGATCATTTTCATCTGCCAGCATTCCCTGGGAGAAACGTACATTGTGGGGAAACGAGTGCTTCAAAAGCGAACGGGGCCACGTTAAAAATAAATTGAACAGATGGGGAAGTAGCTTATTTCGCATGACTAACACGTGTTGGAGGCTAATTGGAGGTCGCGAATGCATTCGGCGGATCCTTCCAACTTCCGTAAACAACCTGCAATACAATGTTTGATAAAAGAATTTCGTATGCAAAGTATGACCCAACAACACTCATGACTACTCAGTGTGTTGAACAAGATTCTGTTTGTTAATTCCTTTTTTGAGCAATTTTTTTTCTTCTTTTCCTGCCGCAAGACATCTGTGATATAAAATTCGATAGAAGTAGTATTTTTTCTATTACTATTTATAATACAAATACTATAAACACGAATATTTTGAGGACTTGTCACGTTTCGTTACATGAGAGAGAGAAAAGATTTAACGTACACAGAAGAAAGAGAGCTAAACATATCTTGAAAAACTATTTATTTAATTACTTAATACGCGTGTGCAAATACCAAATAGCATAAATAATTATTAGCCATATTTATTATTAATCCATATTTGAGTTAATGACTCTATCGCATTGAATGTTTGAAATTTTCTCTTGATTAATCACCCAGTAGAGTCCATTCACTTTCCGAGTTTCCCACACACAACGCCGTCGTCGGTTGCCTAGTTATTTCTAAGCAATTCACCAATTTAACTTTACAGCTAAGAAAACGGAAAGTGAATAAATTTAACAGCTGTGACTACGACGCAATATGCGCTCGAAGTTCTCCGGACCGTACAGCTTTTGGTGTTTTCTTGTTCCCAGTCACACGAAAGTTTTGCATAAAGCCATTGTCTGAGCAATGTATTTATATCAGACGAGTCGAAAATGATTCTTTACACCTCTTTTAAAATTGTGTTCGGGTTTATTAACTTACGGCGTTCGTGCGACTTCATAATGGTCAAAAACTTGTTTGTTAAACCGTAAAAGGATTTTGTATAATCACAGGTCAATACCATGGTCCCCGAACCGGACGATAATTACGAAATAACGAACACTGCAACGTTTTTTGATTGTATAAGTTTATTACAATTTTTAATTAAATATTTATAAAGAGATATTGCTTTCTTTATGGAAGAAGATGGCAAACGAGCGAGCGGATAACCTGACATCAAGTGACCACTACCCATAGACATCCTCAACAAGCAAACGTGTTGCAGATGCATTGCCTACCTTTAATGGACGGAAGAGGGATAGAATGGAAAGAGGATATTTCCTTCTCCCCCCCCTCCCCGTCCAATCCTTTTCCCCTTTCACGTCCTTCCTTTGCAAGAAAGGATGAAAGGAAGAGGACTGAAATCGGGCCCGGCACCTTGCTCACGGGGTGAAACGCGGAAATATAACTTCTACTTCACGCCTGTCTTCTGAGAGGTCGTGGTATTTCACCGGTCGAGCCGGCCCATTCGTGCATCAGTTGTTGTTGTTTCGGGCTCTACCACAGTTTACTGTAAAAACCGTATCCATAACGTAAAAATAATTACAGCCGTGTGTCACTCTGAATTCAAATACTTAAAGACATTATACGAACAATATGATATTTTATTTTCATATAGTAAAAATAGAAAACAAGACCACTGAAAACAAACAGTTATAAGACATAACACTAGAGAAGAAATGTTCAGTTTAACTACGCGCATCGTGTCACGTAGGCGAAGTTATTTTTCTAGTACAAGGGCGCGAGCGATCAGGCCACGTAGATGTTTCGGCGGTGACGAGATGGCGTCAACACCCATCTGCTCAGTTACTGAACAACAGGAAACAATTACAACAGTTACGCAAATTATTCGGGTTTTGTAGTCAGCAAAGACAATCTTATACTTGTCACTCAGTTTTAAATTTAAGGCATATGGACTCTATTTTGAATAAATACATTGTCATTCTTAAAATACTGACCATTTGATGTTTATAAATAAGTGAAGGGGTTATGAAAAATCTTAATTGAGATACATCGTTAAATATGTCAAAGAGACCATCAATGTATACGCAAATGTTATCATTATGTAGTTGAATCTTTTCATTCATTGGCTCATTTA
The DNA here is from genome assembly GCA_029849275.1 of Papilio elwesi. Taxonomy (NCBI): domain Eukaryota; kingdom Metazoa; phylum Arthropoda; class Insecta; order Lepidoptera; family Papilionidae; genus Papilio; species Papilio elwesi. The sequence goes on along the minus strand of CM056707.1, from coordinate 1,981,149 downwards.
TCTAAACGCTGGCATTCATACATCCCTCCCCACGATAATAATTATCCTTGGAAATTCCTTCGGAAATTAAAAGTTCAAAACATAAAGGGCACACTGAGCTTTACTAGATCATTGTACAAATTAAAGTTCAGACGCGTCAATCTGGAATATGGTACAAATTTTGAACCATTAAAAGTATATTGACCTATCACGTTAAACCAAATCTCGTAAAACAAAAGCCATTATAAGGTTCTGGTAAATTCTTTTATTATTATCCTGAGACGTCACCTGCCAACACTGCCACTCACTTTTGCGACATCTATATTACATCTTTATTTATTATCCCTACTAATATTATAAATGTGAATGTAAGAGTTTTTGTTACACCTCACGCAAAAACTACTAACCTAACTAACCAATCATCATGAAACTTTGTACACTTATTCTTGGAGGTACTAGAAATAACATAGGATACTTTAACGGCTGGATCGATTTCGATGAAATTTACAGAGATTGTCCAGATTGCCATATTCCTGTGTTTGGTAGCGATCGGATCAACATAATTAGTGGTACCCGGACGAAGCCGGGACGGGTCACTGGTATTATATAAAAATTAATTCCTATTTCCTGCGTGAAAGGCTGGACCCATTTCGCTAATACTTTTTTTGTGTTTGTTATTGTCTGGAGAAGGTTCTTGTGAAAAAAAAATTAGAAAGTTGCGCGGACAATTAGAAAATGTAAGAAAACTTAACGACCATATTAACTTTTCTAATGTAGGTAGCCTAGGCGATTTTGGCATAACGGTCAATGTCACGTTTGACAATTGGCGCGATTAACTTAATTAAGGGGATGAACGTTTGTATGGAGAAACTACCCGTGAGGAGCCGGGGTGGGTCGCTAGTAAATTAATAACATTGATACAACCTCGAAGAGACTATGTCTAGCCACTCTGACAAGCAGGATATCAATGTAGGTAAGTGGTAGCTATGGTAGGTACTTCAATGTAAATGATACAAGTGTACGGATGCTCGCCATTATAGTACAATGCTTCTCAATATTTAGTAATATAAAATGCTACAGCAAACTACGCTCACACTTGGCACTCCCAGATTTTTATATTCCGAGTACTTCCTAAATTTACTGCTAGAAAGTTAGTAGTCGTTGTAGAACGTAAATATAGGAAACACTGACCGCTGGCAACATCTACCAATCCCTTAAATAATTTCAATTAGCAAGGAAGTAAGGGAAATAGGTAAGAATGAAAGACTAATATTTTTATAATTAAATTGTTGATTTCCAAGCAAGGAAACGCGGTCGACCTTAAAACGGCAAGAGTAGGTAGATATTATTTGCGGAAATTGTTTTTGTACTTGTTTCGTGTTATCACTCTGTAATTAGCACTCAGGTAAGGACGCATGTTATCAAAACTACGCCAATAGCAATAAAGAAATACACCTTAAAGATCAAGTGATTTAGAAATCTTTCACACACTCATTATAATTTACATGATTATCTTAGGAGTTATTGCACAATAAAAACTAATGCGCGCAAAAATAAAATCGAGCGTGTGCCTCAGACCGATGTCGGGACTATCTGCTTGATGCGACCAACCCCCGCGCCCCTTGCTGTCGCCTACTGCTCAATATGCATTAACCGTAAGATAACACAACATAAATTATATCCAAGGCGGACCTTTGCCTGGTCAGGTAGTTTTTATAATAAATTTGAGATTGACTCTTTTTGCAGATTTTTAAAATACACTCTTTTTTATAAGATAAGGGAATAATTGAGCAGCGTGTCGTCTTAAGGAATCACCACAGTTAATGGACGTCCACAACAACTTTAGATTTAGTTCAGTAATTGTCATTTTAGTTACTGTCATGAAACATTTCGTACATCAGATGACGACGCATCTATGAGTAGTATGAAGGTACGTCTGCACATGGTATTGTGCCGGACAAAATGGCGGCGTGACCTTGAACGTGGGGGATGCCGCGACTCGTCTGGCTCTGAGACTACAATTTATCGATTACTATACGCTATGTTAACTGTAGAGTAAACATTTACCGATGTGTATTTAACTACAAAATGTTGATATAACTAACATAAATACATTGCACGTAAATATAATAAACTTATCCTATATTATCCGGTATCTGGCGGCTGAATTTCAATATGGCACGTTAAAAATCTATATTAATATTATAAAGAGAAAAGATGTGATGATTTGTTTGTTCGGGTTAAACTCAAGAACTACTGAACCAATTTTAAAAATTATTTCACTAATAGAAAGCTCTTCTATAAGTGAGTAACCTAACCCAAGTTTTATTTGTGTATCGGTCTACCCGAGCGCAGCTGGGGCGGGTTGTTATTAAAGTATATAGCCTATGTCTCTTTTGGATAATACTGTAATGCCCGAAATGTTCTCGCTTTTTACTAAGTTTTATAAGCAAATGGGGAACAACTATAATATTATTCTATCATGATTGTTAAAATATTGCTCTCATCGTAAATTTATCTTTACTTCATGCCTCTTACATGAATTGCACTTCCACTCCCACAATTCTTTATTTTTAGTTATCCGAGTTCCATTGGGTAATCACATTACATTACTAAAACGTTTTTCATCATTTAAAATAAAAACTATTTATTTTATTTGTTTTATCAATCGCACACTTACCGGGATCAGGAAATAATTATGTATGCACCTGAAATAAAAATTAAGATTTTTCCACCATAAATTTTAGTTTACTTTTTTTATCTTATTAATATAGTGTTAATAAGAACCGATTAAATTAATTTTAATTATACTTGTTGAAAAGTATAGTAGTAGAAGTATAGAATTATTATTATTTATTTATTTACTGACTCGTCAACGATTGTACATTAACTTGGAGCAAAAACACAATAACATAGGATACATGGTTGACAATACACAATTACTTATAGACGAACAGAACATGCCTTGAACATAGTACAATTTAGTAATTAATTTAGTAAACATAGTCTATATGCACCTACTTCTAGAAACTATTATTATTATATTATTAAAAGACATTGTTGCTAAGGACAAATAAATAGGTAAGGTGCGGTTAAACGCAAACGTTGAAACCATTGCATCGGTGAGCGAATACATTGCGCGCTGTTTTGAAACCTAGCGCACTATCAAACGTAGGTACCAAAACTAAATTATAATTTGAAGAAACCGGTTTAAAGCAGAAAAAAGGATTTTAAACTGTTATTCTCATCGCTAACACGAACAAATATCGTGAGATAATATAAAAAGGAGATTTTCTGCTAATACATGCAAAAAACAATAAGATTGACATAATTAATACATTTAAACAATATCTCATGATAATTGACATATCTTATTTGGAGATCTTAGGTGAGAGCTACGTTTAGCTGAGGACTAAAGTGTAGATTATCGGATATCCGAGTTGGTGATTAGTCCGCCTCCTAAACAGGACGCATACAATCAAGGGTACATATAGCACCTGTTCACTGTCACCAGGTGCTGTGCTTTCGGGGTAACTGCTGGCCGGTGGTATTAAAGCGGCGATAACAGTGCGCGTTTCGCGAGCGTTTGTTTATAAATAATGTGCATTGGACACGTTGGTAGGCATGACCTAGGATAGTGATTACAGTACGACTGCGGTCGCCGGATAATTACTTGAAGCACACTATAACAGATTTGCAATGCAATTTAGTCATTTTAAATCATTTCTCGCCATCATAATCATGCTTAATAACCGACTCAAAGATCTGTCTGGAGGTCTGTCGATGCGGTACATTAATTGTAGTATAAATCAATGTATGTATCTCAATGTCAAAATCTGTAATCAATGTAATTAACAGGAGAATTGTTAATAATGTTTTAATTAAAATAATATAAATGAAAAACAATCGTGTTGGAGTCAACGAACTTTGCGCGCGATAAGCGTCTACAGCCACACTCAAGGTCAAACTGATTAACTGAAAATGTGGAAAATACCTTAAAGCAAACGACATTTAAATATTTCAATATAACATGTCAAAATTTCTTTATTTGCTTAACTATTAAGACACTGTTTTATAAAATGATAGGGGTTAACAAGCTAGCTGCCCATATTTTAAATGAATCACCCTGTATAGCATTAATATCCGCAATACTCACTAGGGTAATGGATGGCTTTCCAGCCTTTTCTATAAAAAATGGGGAGTGTAGAAGTACGCCTGTATCTCACGCTTATATTTTGTCAAGATATGACATCTCTTGGCTCGAGTCGTAAATTAATGTTAAACGCTGTTCTGACTAAACTATAGGAATTAAGAGTTCCAAGCCCTTTAGGTACTCTAGTAAATTTATATTTAAGTTTTTTTTTCTATTAAAAAATAACCAATATAAACTGAAATAAAGTTTAATATCAAAAAGCGTGCTGTACAACACCACCATCAAAAAATATGTAAACATATTTAATTACAATTTTTTAATAAAATTGACTGTTATGTGCGTTAATTATTGAAATAAATATAATGAACGTGACGTCAGAATGCAAATAATACATGACATAAATAAGTACAAGTACATGAGTATGAAGATACCACGCGACACACAATCGAAGGTCGTCAATGTTTACATATGTCGAGGAGCGCATGAAAATCATACCGATAGCGGTTAACGTTATCTTCGTATTTGTTAAGATAATTACATTGTTTGTATGTTTTCTACCTCGGTCGGTGTATGTGTGATATATAATTAGACACAGAGTCTTACACAATCAATACAAGGCCGCAAGGACCTGAAGTAAAGTGAGCGCTCCCCATAGACATCCGCAACAAGCAATGTGTTGCAGATGCGTTGCCTATCTTTAATGGAGAGAGGAGGGCAATATAAACAGGAAAAAGGATAAAATATTAGGAGCAAATTTTAGAACATTGTCCAACAATTTCATCACCGACATCTAAGTCTCCCATAATTTATTTGTAAACGATTTTGCATTCATGTGTACCTATTGATTTGCTTTATAAATTTTAACTTATATTTTTGTAGTTTCGAGTAAGGCATAACTATATTTTTGGTACAGCTATCCAATCCATTAGTCAAGATGGCGTGGATGGCATTCTAAGTTCTTTCGTGATTTATGTAGATGTAAATGTTAATTAAATAATAATATAAAAAAATAAAAGAAAACACGTTAATTACAACACTGATCTGAATCCAATTTAGTTTTTGTTTGTGTTTGAATTTCTTTATCACGATGTCCTTGCGCCCGAATTTTGTGGGACCAGTTTAATAAAGACTTACTTAATTTTGTTTATAAATTAAATGATTAAAAAACGGTAAAGTCACGGCATCAGGCACCACATACTTAAGAAATTCCCAACGCAATCATGTGTGATGTGACATGACAATAACAACTTCTTGACATTATATTATTGGCGTGTGTTACATCACAACGGATATTAATGATATTTACCTCTAATACCAAGTTATTACATATACGGTAAATCAAGTTACAAAAATTTCCGATGAGGAAAATAAGAAACAAATGCGTGCGAAACTGCTGGCAACAGCTAGTAAAGAAATAAAGTTTATATTAGTAGTCTACTGACTACAATTATTATGTAATGGCTGCGGCCGAGTTACCAGGCGCACATAATATATTGTAGTGTTTGCATGTTGCATAGAGAGACGTGCGCGTCGGTTGCTATACCATCAGAACGTCGATGGTGTGGTCAACCATACACCACCACTAAGTTAGCTTCGCTTAACTTACCCGCGTATAAAATACTTCGAATAAACTTCGAAGTAACATGATTGTGTAAAAAAGTTTTTATTGTTAACACATGAAACATTACTATACATGATAACCGATATTGTAAATTAAGATTTTATGTACTCCGGGTAACACTTCCACCCATCCGTACGGAATTATTATTATGTAATAAAAACAAAAATATCATCAAAATATAGCAATAACTAGATTGTGTACGTAAGTTATAACATTCCTACCAGTTTTGTTTTAATGGCCCAAGATTTTGAAACAGCACACTGAAACGTACAAATGACTCGAATTGAAATATTTGTGTATGATGGTTTTCTTAAGGAAAGAATCGTCACAGATTCGTTTAAAATGCAAGTTTATAATCTGTGCCCACCCGTAAGCGATACGTGAGAGTGTTTATATAAACATAACGTTTGTTATTGTAATAAAAGTTCGAAAACGATTATCAGAGGTCGTATGAAGGAGGCAACCGAGGCACATATCGTGACACGATCAATAACAAACAATGTGGTCTCTCACTCGGTACGCATAATGTAACGTGCTTGTATAAATAAACAGGCATACAGACAGATAGACTGGCACACGCACACGCAAACACATGCAGCCGCAAGTTCGTGTGCATCACAACATGACTGCGGCCACGGGACCGTATAAAAATAGACCGACTCGCGTACGATACGGCGTTTTGATACGGCGGCGCTTCGACTAATCAGTGTGGTACAAGTCATAAGAGAATTCTTATATTTTTACTGCTGTTCTTGCCCGCGACGCCAAGAATGAATTTCAATTAATTTAAATATTGCACGTTAACAATGAAAACTTTCCCGCGAAAGCCACTCAACCGATCATCATGAAACTTTGTACACATATTCTTGGAGGTACTAGAAGTAACATAGGATACTTTTTATGAAATTTTTTACAACCCTGGGTACTGTAATTACTCTGTATTATCGGCGGTCACGTCAATATCCAATCCAATTGACTATAGTTTCAGCTGTTTTTCTATATTTATTTATTATATATGCAGTCTAAAACTATTTGAATTTTTGAGGTTAGATGTCATAATATATAAAAGCCGATGTATGTATGTTCCCTATAGAACTGTAACTATAGTCCAGATTAGTACAGCGGGTGTTCCTGTGTTTGATAGTGATCGGGTCAACATAATTAGTGGTACCCGGGCGAAGCCGGGGCGGCTTTAAGCACAAGCATGTTATGTTTTATGACTAGCAATAAGTCATCGATTATGAACGTTGCACTGTTTTCAGTTCACATTACTCATGTTTAATAAGTACACCACAAACTAGAGTGGGAAAAAGTATCAGTCATTGATTGTTTTAGGTGTACAAAAAAAATACGAATTTTGCTATAGTATGTAATAACATATGTACGTAATATCTTTTAGGGGTCGTAGGAAGTTTAGAACATTTATCTTGTATCTTACAACACCTATACTAATTAATGTAAAACTATAAAGGCAAAGGATTTGATTGGTTTATATATATATATATATATATATATATAGAGAGAGAGAGAGAGAGATCTTAAAGAAAAAACTGACTTGCATACTGATATATCAACCTTCAACCCCAATAGGAAGGGAAAGATGATTGTACGGGGAGTGGGTTAAGGGGAAAAGAAAATATTCTTTTTCCTGTCTATCTATCTATCTAGGAGGGCCCTTTGTCCAATAAAGGTACGCAACGCATCTGCAACACATTTGCTTGTAGCGGACGTCTATGGGTAGCGTTCACTTGACATCAGGATCCGCTTGCTCGTTTGCCTCCTTATTCCAGAAAAAATATATTTCTAGCCGACGAGTTGGTAGTATATAATAAGCACGCATGTCCGCGCATGACTTGCGGCGCACGTATGCGCCTAAGGGTGAAGTCAAGGACAGCGACCGGTGCATCTGCGGCTGTAGAGCGAGGCCGGTCCATTGCATCAGTAAAAATATCATTTCACTCGCGGAGGTCGTCGTATCAGTTAATTATATCCACTTCACAAGGCAGAACACTCTCTTTACATTGAATTGATCAGAATAATATTATTACATATCTGCAATATAGGAAATATATTTTTTCTGTTCATCCCCATACTTTGTCAATTAAAGATAGGCAACGAATAAAATCACTGTTCAATCCAAATTCAACTTAAGTTGACCACAGATCAGCTCTTTTAGTTTTATCATAGGCTTTTTCTAAATCAACGAAGGCGCAGAAATTTTTTTGGTTTACAGCCAGAAACATTTCTGTGATCGTATGTAAAGAAAACAAATTACTAATAATATCTAAAGGCATGCATGTAATATTTTCGTAAAGTAATGCTGGTGGTAAATATAATACGTATATTTTTTAAAGATAAAGGTGGCCTTACACTAGACGCCTAGATACGCTCGTATCTGTCAAATTAATCCCACAGTATCAATAAACTTGCAATTTTAATAACACTTTTGACAACACATGCAAATAAAGATAATCGGAATCAAATAGATAACGTGTAATAAGAAATCACTACGCTGTTTTCAGACACATATTTAATGAGGTGACATCACGCATGAATGTCAATTAACGGGTAGACAAAGGATAGACTTCTATTACTAACGTGACACGCCGCTTTTTTATAGTAGGTCACAAACGAACTCTTGTTGACTTAATAATAAGGGTGAATCCGATACCGATACATCGGCGGTACTTCGGGTTTTCCGATACATCGGCATCGGCGATATTTATGTTTATTGCTGATACAACTATACTTTTTAATTTTCGGGCTTTAATAAGAAATTTAAAAGTGCGTTTTTCTTATATTTCATTGCAAATGAAGCGCGAACTGTGCTCAGGGAAACCCCATTACGGCTGTTGTCCCGCCTACTTTGGCCTCGTGTGTACCCATTTCGTTCGTGTCTAATTTATTTTACCTTCATTTAAAATTCATTAAGGGTATCGGTAAAGCCGATACGATATAATATACAAGTATCAGTATGGTATAGTATCGGCAAAAAGGCGTATCAATGCATGCCTACTTAATAATGAATTAGAAGCGTTTTTTGATTCCGAAAATGTTAGTTACACCCACCGTAACCCATAGTATCAGTAGTATAAACTCGTATTATCTAGTACACATGATGGTACATCAGACTGACTCAACGCATGGTGATTTTCAACAGTTGAAAGTATCCGCAGCTGTCGAGGTTACGGGATTCGTCCTCGGTTCTACGATTTTATTTGATCTACATCTCCGTAGAAGGCGTATTTGTGGGAACAAGCCGACCTCAGAATACGTAATGTCTTACCACACACACTGCTCACACCAGTGCGCCACGCAACTGTATTACGATACGAGTACCAGTTGTGACTAACTCGTTAACTCACAAAGGGAAGAATGAGTAAAGCATTCGGAGATTTATAAAAACTGTATTTTTACGGGCCCATTCTGAGTCCCCTTTGTGTGGGTGTCGTCAACATCTTAAACAGTCCAACTCTTATCACCCACCATCGAAGTTATACGTCCAAGGAAGCTTATTTCTTTGTCTGTTGTTTGTTCTTTTTTAAATATATCACTGGCGTTACTTATGAAAATATAAAATATTGTTCTTGACGAAATTATACCTACCAGATTAGTGACATGGTGACATACTACAGAAAGACCGTATTAAGAGTAACCCATAATCACGAGTAGGTGTGAGTGGATGTATGAATTTAAGAAAAGTCTGCCAGGACCATACCAAATGAAAATTCGTAATCTCTGATCACTAGGCTTGACAAGTAAACCGTTGAGTAAGGTTTTCGGACACACAATTCCTTTCAAACTTCAAACCCACTGCATTCCGACGAGCAATTCACAGCAAAAATCCTATGTAGCGAATGTTTACAGGTACTGGCTACTGATGGGTATCGTTTGAACGTTTGTTTAAGCGCCAGCCACCCTTTCATCCCAAATCCAATAACGCCGCTGCGAATCGATTGTGTGTCAAGCATGAAGAAAACAATCGCGAATTTATCATTCAAGTAGTATCGTTTTGCTTGGATAAAATACCAGTGACTAACACCTGAATCAAGTGCACGTTATTTAAAATTGCTATAAGTAGCATGTTTATATTTCAACCCCATTCATTTTGCCAGGAAGTGCGCAATTTCGTAATGGCGGTGGGGCAGCTGCTGTTATTATTTTTTGTTAATAATCCGACGCAAAAAAAATTAATCAGTTTTGATTTTTAATATCAACGATAGTGGATTTTGTACCGTATAATGAAATGCTAGTTGACAAAGTAATAGCAATCTGTATATTAATGCACAGCATTTTTTTAATTATAAGACACTTACAAGACTTTCTAATTCGGACCGGAGTAAACGCCTGGCTGCGGGGTTTTACGAAGTCTCCAATTGGCGGCTGAAGTGGCTTCACTTTAGACACGCCGGTTTCACTTTTAGGTATGTAACATCTTTGTTGTTGCATTAAAATATCCCATTCTATTTTTTCTGTATAGGTTACGACATGGATATGTTTATGCACCTGGTCAGAGCGGCGCACTGCGACAGTTTAATATGCACAAAGGGATTTATGTAGCACTCGGGCTTGGTGTATGCGTAACCATTGAGCCACTACTCGCTATTCCATACAACTATCAAATATCAAACAAGTTAAATACAGACCATAAATTATTGCAGAGAAGACATTTTGTTTACAGAAATATTGATATTCTCACCTCAAAGAAAATAGACGTGAAGAAAAAGCTGAGAGAGGTGCCGGTGGCCCAGTTTTCATCCTTTACCGCTCTTCTCAGTAACTCATTGTAGTCATTTAACATGCGACCCGCTTGCTCTTTACCACCTTCTCAAATAAAAATGATATTGTAATTAGTATAATTAGCCAATTATAGTAACAGTATCCAAATCGATCGAAGAACCGATGATCGTCGGGGAAGAAGTTTTTCAATGGAGGCGACCCCTTGAAATATTAGGTCGAGGGTGAATTTGATAAAAATAGAACGGCGAAACAAACACTCAAGCCAGATCGTATACTTAACAATGAGTTAGGGATCTATTCGTCGCCATTATGTTCTCATAAATGTTTGTTTTGTTTTATTTACTTCGTGTGCGTCTTAACATTTATATAAAGTATAATAAAATGTAGAGGCAAGAATAAAGTATTTTCTTTCTTTCTTATAATAGACTAGTGACCCACCCCGGCTACGCCCGGGTACCACTAATTATGTTGATCCGATTGCTACCAAACACAGGAACACCCGCTGTGCCAATCTGGATAATCCCTGTAAATTTCATTGAAATCGGAATCGGAAGCCGTTTCGGTGTCTATAGGTCTATATACATACTTCGCTTTTCATTTACTATTTTTTTTCACATAAAGTATCCTATGTTACTTCTAGTACCTCCGAGAATATGTGTACAAAGTTTCATGATGATCGGTTGAGTAGTTTTCGGGTGAAAGCGTAACAAACAGACTTACATTCACATTTATAATATTAGTAGGGATATCAAAGATCTACCGACACCCAGCTATAGATTATCTATATAGACCTTATATGTGTGTCACGAAAAATGTTTACATATATGTACGTACATAACTCAACGATCGTAACCACCCACTGAGTTGAAATTGAGTACGTGCATCGCTTGGAATGTTACCAAAGCGATCCGCGACGTTTTTAAATTTACCAAACTTTCACTGCAACACGAATTCCACGCCAACGACCCAATTACTAAATTAAAATAATATGTTCACACAATTGGCAATAAAATTTTAGTATATTTTAGGCTTCATAAATTTTAATAATAGTCGCAAGCAAAGAGAGCCCTTAGACTCTATTGGGCTACAAATAACAAATATTGGAAATGGTAGCCATTCAAAAGTGCTATATACTAGCTAATGTAAGGTTGAATCAATCTGTTATTATGTAATTTGTTTAGACACGGCTTACAACGAAAAAGTCTCGTCCCGAGTACGTTGTTGCTGAAGTATCAATAAAGCGTACTCACGTCTAGACTATGGTACTATTTTGCACTAGCTGCACACTGGCTCGTAAAATGTGGGAGCGATACAGAGAGTATTTCTCTCTCTCTCTCAAATTAATGGCTTTTATAGGCAACCGCAATATTGTTATTGTGCTGCGCATTATTGCAATTAATAATGTATAATTTGGTTCTTATTATTTTTGAAAATATGAATAAAAGTATATAATACTAGGGACCCGCCCCGGCTTCGCCCGGTTAGCCGTTTCGGAATGTACAAGTAACATCGCCTTTTATACACGTGAAATAATGAAATGCATTGAATAAATACATACAAAATCAAGGAAATAAATGCATACACAAAAGTTCATTCAAGTCGATTCAGCAGTTTACTTGCAGTATAGATTGCAGCGCCATCTGCTGGGTTTATTTGTGAATCTAAACCATCCTCGAATCCACTTCAACACATACACAAAAATTCATTCAAATCGGTTCAGCCGTTTAGGAGGAGTTCACTGTCAACACACGTACAGAAGAATTATATATTATGTATGAAGATGGTAATTGCGCTATAAGGCCGGACGGGAATTGCCAGCAGTTTATATACATTATCATTGAAGGGTAGTATAGAATATGTCCATAACCCTTGACAGCACAAGGTTCCTTTCAACTTGTGTTATTTTCAATGCACAGCGCATCGCGCCAGTTGCTTGGGGATTAAAATAAACAATATATTTGCTTTCTCACAATACGACTGGCGACCGAGGAATGTCAATGTGATTGTATTATTTGTTGCATATTTAGACGTTATTGTGTTAGCAGAGTACAGCGTGTGCATATCACATGAGAGTGTCTCCGATGGCAGGGCGACACCGGTAGCGTTGAATACTCCCGGGAGAATTAGTCGTATCATGATTATAATAATACAAATATTCTTAGAATCACGATCATAGTGCTTCATTTCTCGGGTACGTAACTAAACCACCCAATTCAAAACGCGAAAAGGTGGTATCGATAACTGTTTAAAATAGCGCAATCTGTTGTCGCCAACATGAATTTAATTAAATTAATATTTCCTACCAAATAGAAAAATTATTGTAATATCATGGGCTACAAAAATATGAGAGGATAATTGATAATTAGTTTACTGATACAAAAGGCTGGCAAAAAAAAATGAATAAAATCTATTGAAGCCCTAAAGTTTTTGGAAAAAAAAACATTGACAGTCAGTGAGGAGTGAAGTTAAAAGTGAAAACACCAACGACGACGACAACAACTGGTGAGGAATCTGTGGTACTCCGTTATAACCGTAATTCTCGGACACCCGGACAGTAGTAGGACTGTGATATGTTCTGTTGTGTAAGACGAAACCTGGCGCCTGTTACCTTAACCCAATAAGCCTGAATCTTATCTCTGCCTTATCTTATGCGTAAAACCAGCGAGTTTACGTTTAACCAATTTGTTTACTAATATACTACGCTCATACTGTAAACGTAGGCACATTTAGGATTTTATTTTTAGTCCAAATGTCAAGTTAAAAAAATAACCCCAGTATTATTAGATACCGAATTTCGTGTAACAGCTAGTCCCAACTAATGTTATAAATGCGAATATGAGTTTGTTTGTTTCAAAAAAGTACAGTGTGGACAACGAGTGCGTGCGAAGCCGCAGCTACTACAGCTGGTATTTACACATATAAGATGCACGTAATGGAAATGACTGTCCCAAGAAGACATAAAACACCTACGCCTGGCGTACCTACTTCCGGCGTCCGTACGAAAGTCGTAAAACACACTCGTGACCGGTAACCTGATACGAAGCCACGTCACGCTACATCACTAAGACAAACTGCTTAGTTGGCATTATTAAACTTACTTGCATACATGGCGATTTATTAGGAACATAGACGAAAGGATGGCAAAAATAATCAATACATTTTTTTTAACACTAAGTAAGTTTTCACGCATAAGACTTAGTAAAAAAGGGCGATATACGAAGCACCCATAACCGACGAGCATGCAAGCGTAGATGTATGAATGTGGAAGAAGCGAGGGAGGTGTGCCAGGATCGCGCCAAATGGAAATCCATGATTTCTGCCTAACCCTATGGGTTACGGGCGTGAGCGCATATTTATTTATTTAATACTTATCTCTTTGGTACATCGCAACCGTCTGTATGAAATTATATTTGTTATGATTATTGTAAATACAATACCGTGTTTTGTATTTTATACTGTTTTGAGTAGAAACTAAATCAAGTAGTAAAGCTCAGACGCCTACGGCTGAACCAAAAATGTCCGTTTCATATTTATAGACATTGGTCTAAAGTCACGTCTCATCGAATACAACGTAAAATCCGTCTAGACGAATCCGATGATTAGCAAAAAGTTGTATTGAAGCGTGAAATAGAAGAAGCCGACAGAGATTAGACGATAGCAATCATGTAACGCGACCGTCCGTGCCGACCTTCCTGTCTTTGTTCCACGGTAGAAAAAAGAATCCATAAATAATTCCGAATGGGATTTAACTAACGCGTTTTTAATCGCATTAGCTTCACAAGGTCATAACGTAATATTGTCGAATCTCTACAGCTACCAAAAAACAAACAAAGAATTCAAGTCCGGTTTCGTTCAGGTTAATTTTTATTATTCTTGGCGACACAGGAATCTGTGTAATATTTCGCGGTGCTATTCTATACGGTTGTATTCATTTACAGCAAAAACTATTAGCGCTATTCCAAGCAGGTAACTTACACGAAACAACGGCCCGAGACAAGGTTCCCGAGAGAGTTGTGGTACTTAATTAATTGGAGACGTTTAGGCTACCCCACCTTAATCCCTGTTTAATGATTCCTGACATAAATATGTATCATAGAACACCCTTGTTATGTTTTAACTGTCACATAGATTAACTTTTAACTCCTAGCATTATAAGGGTTTAATTATAGTATATGTAGTATAATAAAGTACTAGTACTAATAGTAGTAATTTTGCGACAAAAGAATTGCAGTGAATACAGGCAAACCTCCGGCAGCCCACTTATCACACGAAACGCAGAATACTTTTACTTCACGCCTGTCTTCTGTGAGGTCGTGGTATTACACCAGTCAAGCCATTTTTTTTGAATATATTGGGACATTATTCACACACGGCCATCTCATCCCAAACTAAGCAGAGCTTGTGCTATGGAAGCCAGATAACTGATATATTACTTTTTCTTTCGTAAATACATACTTTAATAGATAATTGCACCCAGACTCAGTACAAACAGACATGTTTATGCACATGTCTGTCCTGGATGGGAATCGAACCCAGGACCTGCAGCGTGAAAAGCAAGTATCTTCATAACCCGCCAACATTGTTTATTTGAAATAAGTGAGTGGCTATTAAGCTACATAATTTTGTCGTAGACGACTCTCCGGCAATCTTGTAATTACAGCATTATATACTTTATTAACATCTTATATATATGCTACACATCGTTTTTATCTTACAAAACTATTAATTAACAGTGTTCCTGCAGTAGTTGTGGTCGACGAATGCATATTAAAATAGCGAGACGTATGAAATGGTAACGTAGTCAATTTGTGCGCAAGAAACACGTTCGCGAAGTTAGAAATAGAACGGGAAGGTCAACGACCTTAGATACGGGAAACTGTTTTCATTGCCCTCGGTGACACGGCAAGGGCTAAGCCGGCACTTGTTTTTGATTTATTTACAATAACTAAAACCTATAAATGTCTAAACACTGTAATCTAAATTAACTAACTGCATAACATCTTTATCACTGTTTTCCTAGTTAAAGTAAATACTATTTAACAACAAAGTTGTTGCATGATTTCATACTGTTTTAGTACTTACTATTGATTAATTGTTTTAACCCGCAACAAATCAGGACATGGAATAGGATCTACGAGGGCCCAATTCTAAAAGTTATATAAAATGTTTTTGTTACTGTCCCATATATTCTTTAAAACAAAATATTATTCGAGAAAAAAAATCAGGCCACGCCCAATGGCTTACTTTAATACGCTGGAAAACCATTTCCCATGTTAATGAATCAGTTAATTATTATTTTTAACAGTAACTAAATATTTCAACAAACTATTCACATTGCCATAAATTAACGTTTTCTGCCATATTTTACGACAAAATCCAAGAGAAGAAAACTATAAGATATATATATATATATATATAATATATATATATATATATATATATATATATATAAGAACTTAATATACATAATGTCAATATCATTCAGCAATAAAACTAAAAAAACTTAAGGCCAGGCATTATATTCAACGGCGTCTTTTTACACAGACCTAATTTATAGGGGCTTATACACTGACCTGACTCGAAGGAATCTGCTTAAATTGATCGCGACGTAGTTGGATAACTCTTACCTGAAAATAAGATTAATTTTTATTTTTTAATAAATTAAATTTAAAAATTAAACGAGAAAAATTTTATTTTAATGGAATGAGGTTCTTTCTATCGAATCTTTCTATAATGTCAAATGCGCTTGATTTATCCAAGTGCTGCACTCTGCACTCTATTCTGTTTCTCTGACAATGTTTTTATTACGATTGTGCTACACATATATTACTTTGTATTAGATTACATTACTACGTTCGATTATAAACAAAACTTGAGTTTTAAGATTAGTAAGTTTAAGAACTAACTAACTAAAATCCATGCCAAATGGGTTAAAACACATAACAACCACTATTTCTTTCCAGTATACTTTTTAGATTGTTTCAAATGTGACAGGTTTAATTGCTATGCTTCATTAGCCAATCATTTGCCAGTTGCACAATTTTTTTCCTCAGATTTCAAAGCACTATCACATTTAACGCCACTTCCTGGGCGAATATCACAAGTATCATCACTCTGCTAGTTATGGAATCCCACGCTTAGAGCACGGTGTATGAGAACCAGAAGTCGCTTGGACAATGCGTCATTACATCCTTTGTAGGCATTAACTGGATAATGGTTCCTTGCAGTCGTGTGACTACGGAATGCTCCGTGCATGTATCTGACGTGAGGACACAAGGTCAACTAGATAATTACATTAACAATGATGGCTTAGTACATCCATAATCATATGCACACGGCTCACAGACAGATTAGTGGGTAAGTAGAGATAAAACAGGCAATTTGAAGCATTCCCATGCTATTTGTCATTTTAAACTTTCAACACAATTATTTCTATTCTCAGCATCGTATCGAACCTTGCATTTTTTTAAATCATCCAATAACCTAGCGATTACATTCTAAACTATTACCGTGTAGGTCATATGTCCAACCGAAGAAAAGGTTGAGCGTAAGGTTTGCAATAATTAATCAGAATAAATAAATAAATATGCGCTCACGCCCGTAACCCAGAGGGATAGACAGAGATCATTGATTTCCATTCGGCGCGATCCTGGCACACCTCTTTCGCTTTTCCACATTCATACATCTACGCATGCATGCTCGTCGGTTATGGGTGCTCCGCATATCGCCCGTTTTGAGAAAGTCATTAATCTGATCGATATAAGTTTTCCTAGGGAGCCCCCTACCAACACTATCACTCACTTTTGCAACATAAATTTGTTTTGTAACTAATCAGGTTTCCTCATATTATATATACGACCTTATATTGAAACCCTGTAAAGGAAATCGAACTTAGTGTGTACTGTGCGTTTCAAATAAGAATGTGTGTGGCAATGACCTCGGCCTTTCAAATATCATTACAAAAGTAATGCTATCAACAAAAATATGTGCGTAAATATTTATGAATAAAAAAATAAGTACGTACTTATGAGTATATTATTATGCGTTGTTTAATGAACAATTAACATGTACATCATTTTCTGGAACATTAGTTCTGTCGGATTGAGATCACTCACGTCAGGGGTTTCGACAATTAATACCGGTAACGAGATTATTAGAAGACGGTGATGTTTAGTTCCCTTATAAACAAAGGTAATACAATAAATCTCAGTTTAATATTTTAATGACACAGATATATTTTATACGAGAAAGTGGCACTGAGGCTGAAGACGGCTGCGAAGATGGTGACCCAACCAGTGGATGTGGTGTGGATGGACGAAGTCGGCAAACTCTTAGATTCAGAATCAAAATAAATATTATTAATTATCAATTTTACTGATTATTTTCTTCGATTTGACGGTTCTGACTTCGCAATATGGCGCAGGTCCATGAACATTCTTATTTGAAACGCATTATACATAGCAATAGCCATGTAAATAGAACTAAGCTATGTTGAGGTTTGTTTTAATTATAGTTCAAGTTTATTAACTCAAAGAATAAATTTAAAATAAAACTCAGCAATTTTACAACAAACCAAGTGATGCTAATTAATAACAGCAGGCGTTCTGTACTTTTAACGTTTTCAAAATTACATTTCAACGAAATTAATTCCTTCTTGAAGCGTTGTCAATAACTGCAACTTTAAACAAACACTGAGGCCGAGGTGAATAGACGTTACGCCATGGCTAAACCAAGGCAAGTGCTAAGCGACGGTCTAAGCATGACATTCACATTATGTGCTTAGATTAGAACATAGCATGGCCATGGATGGTAAATGACATATGTGTGTTCAAAAATTCCATCTAGCTGACGCTATCTAGTTGACTGGTTACGAATATAAAGTCCGACCTTTATGGGGCTCACTAACAACTCACATTAAATTGTCTGAGCAGTAGTTGGGCCATTATTTACACAGTTGTTTATTAGTAGGTATAATAACAACACTCAAAACAAAACTTTGGCTATTCGTATGTGTTTTACCCCAAACCTCCTTAGGGTAAATAGGTAAAGAGAGTCCTTCACAAGCATATTGTGTATTGTTATTTAAAAGTAAAATACAAAACATGAAGAATAATCTAAAGCAGTGGTTGACTGAGCTCCGACACACCAAACAGAATTTCCAATCTTGGGACCGAGGTCTTCGGTGTCTTAGAAAAACAGCTACTTAAGGCTTCATTTTACAGGCTAGGATGGCCTAACAACACTGCCGTCCGCCCATTGGCTCAGTTGGTTGAGTCCTACATTTTAGGGCCCCACAATATTCGCTCTAGTGGGTCGCGACCCATAGTTTGGGAATCTTTGATCTTGATCGTGAATTTGTCTCTCAGAAAGCATTTTTGGGATGTCATTTAAATGAGCGCGAAGCTAAAAGTTATTGATATTTAGAATGGCGTAGATTACTACAAAATTTGCCGAATCGAATATTGTTTCTCTCTTTCTATCGAATTCATACTTCAAATGATTCTTTCTCTATCTGTATCTGTATTCAAACTTATCAAATACCTGCCAAAACAATACGTACATTTTTTATCTAATTTTATCAGAGGTGAATAGTTTTTATTAATGCAATTATTTTATATTGAATCGTTAATAAATCGCATAATGTATTTAAATAGATTAGTGTTGTAATGTATTTTAAGAAATGTTGTATATAATTAATAAAGCAACTATAGAATTGTTATTTCGCTCACAAAGCGTCGCCTAGCCTAATAACAAGAATTGTCCTGTACTGTCGTGACCTTTATGCGTCCTTGCGCTTTGACCTTTACGCAGGGTTGCCAGTCTTCGGTCCTACCTTTCATACGGGTAATAATTTTTAATTTACAAGCTAAGAGGTTACAGGACTTTAAAAAGATATAAACCAAACTGGTTATAAAAAGGCGAAGACACAAATTTAACTTAATTTTTAAGCCTATTAAACTTTTTTCTATTTTAAACTCCAGATATGCAAGCGACATCTATGGAAAAAATTGTAACCTATAAAATTTTGTTTATATTTGCATATTACAACGATCAATCCAGGCATTGCTTACATAATTATTTAAAATTTACTTCATCTTCAGTTTCATAATCATAGGTCAGAGAATTCGTTAAGCTAAGAGATGTTTTAAATTACAGTAAACGTAATTTGTCTTATTTGTTATTTGATTGTAATATAATTTATCCAATATATTTTATTTTACCGTCTTAATTTATTATTTTTTTTATTGTTTTTCTTAATTTCGTTTATTTCATTGTTACATGAATATAAGAATGGGTATCATCATCGCTGCGAAGCCCCGCCACAGTTGTGGACGCAGTATATGTATAGAAATGCTCAAGGTGTGAAATAACACTATTGATATTTCTTGATATAATTGCCATTGTTATGTACTCATACAAAATAATATTACGTATCTTATTCTTTCTCGGACAGTATACGATAATTATATAATCAATGTAATGTTATCAAGAAGTTCATTATTTATTCGTCACATGGTTTGAGCTTTAATTGGTTATAATTATCACGAATGTTTATAATTTTTAAAATAAAAAAACGTACAGATCTCGGATTTCCATTAATATTCTGGCATACCTTTCTCTGTTCTTCCACTTCCACATCCACACATTTATGCATACAATCAGTTCATCTCAGACATACTGTCATGTTGTAGAAAAAATATTTGTTAGTTTAATATGGCCTAACTTTATATTATTCGAAAACTAAATGGTTTGCTTCAAAGAAAATCACTTACCAACAGCTTATGTTATTAATTGTGCACGATTTAAACTCTTTTCAATAACGATCACGCACTGTTGTTATGTATTGAGTACTGTTGTTATTTTTATAGCACGCTATTACTTTCACCTTTATTTTCCTGACGTGTAGACCAAATAGTGTCGGCCGAGGTCACGGGTAAACTGAGATGGAAATTCTAATATACGCTATACGAAAATGAAAGTAAGTAGACTCAATGGATCGATAATTGGCACGATCTTTGACTACCATTTTGATACTATTGCAGAATTTTGGCACTTTTCTAAATAATCTCGTTTAGTCAAATAATGCCATAAACATTTTTTATGTCTGGAAGATTTACGACATAAACAGTTTGACTAATATATTTCGGATTTTCCGATTTTTACATAAAGAATACACTCGTTAAAATTTGTGTCTGGGTTGTGGTGACTCAATGCAACACACATTTGAGTAGTCTAATAAGAACAAAACTTATTGTGAAGTGTCTAACTTGTTACAGGATTAAAAGCTTGAACTTGAAAATGAAGTAATTTCTTAATATCTGAATAAATTTTATGTTTTTTGTGTTGTATCTTATGATCTAAAACCTAGGCAATAGTTAAAATTAAAACCAACCCACATTGACTACTAGGGTTTCAGTTACTGTAATGATAACTGTGTGTGTTGCCAGTATCTAATTACACTAGAACAAACACTTATAGACATGGAAGATAAAATATGCAAGGAAGATATCATTTATATGCAGTAAAAAATATTTTTTTAAGACTTTGGAAGTTTCTTATAAAGTTAAATTGAATCACATAACTGATAAACATTTAAGGTAATAATTTGGGGTAATGTAGGTAACATTCTAGTTCCAGCGAGGACAATAATGAAAACCTTAAGCACTGCATAATTAGGATCCAATGCCCATCTATATCATCAACGGGTTTGTAGTTAATCTATAGCATAATCTATGATGCTTACTTTGGCACAAAGGTAGTCAAAGGATATTGATGTATAACTGAACAAAACATTAACACTAGCAATATAAGCAGCTCAATGAGTATTGTAGTAAATATATTAAAAGAAACATTACCATACAACAGTATTGCTTTTATAGGAATACGACTGAACCTGCATTTTCGTTTTCAGACAGATAATATTAACGATAAATCAATCATGGCATTTCTCCAAAAATATATGATAAAAAGACACTACCAATGCACATAGACAGTAAATATGAATCTTCAAAGAGCAAGTTAATTGTAATATGGAAATTGTTAATTCCATTTACAGAAATTATTTATGTATAGTATTGGCATCCTCTACAGTATTATTCATCTCTGTAGATGTTTAATAATAAAGTATTGACAGAATAAGATAAGGACAATGATGTTGCTTCATCATTGATTGATGATGATTGATGACAGTATCATTGTATGACCATTTTTTAAGAAAAACCATATATTATATTTTTAGTTATGCAATTAGACAGATTTTGCCATGGTTGTATTTATGAAAATTGTACATGATAATTTTCAATTACAATAAGTTGCTGATTGCTTTAAAGATGTAAACGAAAAACTTCTTAAAATTTAAGCCTGTTAGGTAGTCTTATAAACCACAAAAGAGGTGCAACAGTGGAAAGAAAATTGAAGGGCTATGCTGAATTTATATAACAAGTGAACTATATTTTATCGATGTCATTTATCACACTGCATTGTGTTAAACATGTCTTAACTCTTAACATTTATTCTCTTATCAATATACAAATAACATGTATTTTTAATTTCTTTACAGAGTAATGATTCATTATGTATACTTTTTTTTAAATACAACATTAACATGAACCTCTTTCTAAATTCTACACTTGTATGTTTTTATTTCGATTATATTATAGATATTATAAATTACAGTAAAAGTAATTTTATAAGGCAAAACGATTTAAGGATCCATACATGGTTAGTAGATTAAAAAGAATTTTAAAAAAAGATATATATGAAACACAATAAATTACAGTATTTTGATATAAAAAAAATTGTTTCCTATAAATTCAAGGTGATAAGAATAAGATGTACCCACTAAAACTGTCACTTTATGAGATCTAATTTCAATGCGTAATTTATTCTTACCTGTTTATAGAAGCTCCAAATTTTTCTTAGACGCTGTAATCCAATAATATGTAACAGAAACAACGATAACTAATCACGGATAAAGCTTGGACATAATTTTCTTATCGTAATAAAACTCAACACAATCTGAGGGAACAACAAGAGAAAACATACCACATAACAACATAAATGAAACAGAAGATACAATACAAACGTAAAGAAACGAGAGAGAAATTACTTGTAATGCTATGGTGCTATGTAATATAACCATAGACAAAAACAGCTGTTGACATATGGAGACAATCACTCACAATTTGTGATCATTTAAACATTTATTAAACAGTGTTACATAAAACGTAAATAAAAAAATTAATATAATAAAAATAAAATATTAACTCCCGATTGCTTGTTAAATTACATATTATTTTTATGTGTATATGATGATTTCGCTGATTTCACTGGGTTTTTAACCGACTTTTGACTGAAACTATTTTTTTTACGTCTGGTCTAATTTACATGTGAACATAAGTTAACCTTATCAAATATAACTATGATTTTATAGAATTTAAGGTTTTTTAAACGTTTAAAAAAATTAGTAATGAAACTCTATAAAAATTGGTGGTGTATGCCCAGAAAAGGAAAACTCTAATGAATTGGAATGCAATGGATACTTATTTTTTCTACAAAATTGGTTCAAAACAATACAGAATTGTTATGGACGATAATTTGTTTAAGTTATGCTGCTATAAAAAGATAACATTTCCCTTTTCCTTAATCCCAAAGACCTTATATAATTCTATTGCTATGAAAACATTTTTAAAACCATCACGAACAATAATAACTGTTTAGCTTGTAGACAAAAAAACATTTTCTTCCGTTGTATTTTTTTCACAAAAGATGGCAACTAAAACTCTAGGAGTCAGTTAGTCTAGTTGACAATGACATTAATTTTAGTGACTTGACTTGGATTTAGGCATGGGTCGTATCGCTTTTTCTGGATACCGTATCTGAATCAGATTTCCATATTCAATATCAGATTTCGAAACTATGTATTTTAATATCTTATGAAAGTAAGCTTTATTATATTAAAATTACTTATTCATAACAGTGATACGAAATCGCTTCAAAAATCTGATATTTTGCATTGCTGACTGCTCTAACTAGTAATATATGTATCTCACTTGCTCTGTCGCTCGCATATGGAAGACGCGTATTGTATTGTGTGGTGGTAGAAGCGAGTGAGCGGGTATTCGCAAATATCAGATTTTGTAATACATAGATTTCGAAGGAGCTAGTAAGAAGTTTGAAGATATTGTACCAATATATAGTTTTCGTATCTATATACGATTTATATCGCCCACTCCTACTTGGACTTGATTGACTGACTTCCCCGGAACCCCCACCTCGAAGTCGAACGTAGTAACTCACTCAATTAAAATTCTAGACCTCGTATCCAGTATCTGCTATCTTATTAAATCTATAGTCTACACATTTTCTTTTCATGTAAAAAATTGGATTAAATCCAAGAGACGCGTTAAAACAGAGGTTAACGAAACCATTGTTTTACTAAATGTAATTATTGACTTGACGGCTGTAATATTTTAAAACGAAATGTTCTTTTAGTATGACTTCTGTCATCTATGAAGTCTCACTCTAAATAACCTTTCGTCATTGTGAATTGATTTGGCTAATTGCTAGTGGTTAGTTATCCGAAAATATAACCGCGGATATTATTAATATGGCGAAAGAGGAGGACGACGACAATTTGCCAGATAAAGATGCAGCGAAAGAATTTTATGCGAAGTATGAACCAAAAGAAATTATAGGAAGGTACGTTAAATTACATCAACATAATGATAATGAAATAAAATGTTACATATTTAATCCATTGGTTTGAATTTCACTCTCAATTTGTGAACAGATTTCCTTTACCTCTCTAAGTCTCAAAATGAATGTTAAGGATTAGAGCCAATGTTGATATGTTTCTATTTTTGCCAGAGGTATCAGTTCAACAGTAAGAAGGTGTATAGAAAAGGAAACTGGCCATGAGTTTGCTGCTAAGATAATAGATCTCAGTCAAGAGTCCCAAGATGGTGTGGACACACATACAATGCGAGATGCTACCCGTCAAGAAATTCACATCCTCAGAATGGTTGCCGGACATCCTTACATTAGTGAGTGAGTTGTTTATTGCTTTTAGGAACACTGTAAAAATTTACAAAATTTATTCTGGTGTATGTATGTAGTTTAATGATTGACGGTCTTTATCAGAAGCTGTTGAGATACTGCTGAATAAAATATTTGGGGTCTGCTTTAGAATAAGTTGGTAGAAACATGATGTTGAGATTTTTCTGTTTTGACCTAACTTGCTATGATTGGGTTAGGAAGCTTGCATGTTAGGCAGACATGGACCACATGCCGATCGCCACATGGACAGGCCAAAAGCAACTAAGATATTTGACATAAAGGTGTTATGGTTATGAAATACTTCCTTTTTATTTTCATCAGGAATAATGCATTACTTTTTTAGTGTTTGGTAAAAATATGGTATAAATGGATGGTGACGATAAACAGTAAAAGGTAGAGATTGATTGACAATTTTTTTATTTACTGAAAAAGAACATGAAATGAACAATAATATTAGTAGTACTAGGGGGCTACTTTACCGCAACTCCATGACTAGCGCGTATTTTGTTAACGGACAATAATAAATTGAACCATTTAAAGCAACATTTTATTAAATATAGAGATTGTTTGATTGAGTTAGTGTAATGAATTGAAGAAGATATATATATATACTACTTTTTTCCTGATGTTTCATGTACATTACAGCACAGCCGCCTTACAATGACAAGATAATTTTGATATATTTTGTGTGGTGCTATAAACAGTAGATGCTCATTAGAATATGATCTAAATAATATTGTATTTTGAACATTTTGTAATCAGCATTCTACAAGAATCACCCTATAGATTGGTTCCTTGTCATGGAGTCCCGCGACTGTAACCAGATTGCTGGTCCATTTTGTCGGAGCTCTACACATTCTATGCCACATTGTCCAATTCAAAGTTGCAAAGTTGCAAATTCCTAGTTATATATTTTTTTAGTTCAAATTATCTAAAGGCAATGTGTTGTGTTAACCTTGGTCTATATCTGTTTTAATGAGTTGAGAATAGAGAATGGTAGATTCACTTGACAATCTAATCCTTTATTATTTTTAACTTATATTTTCTATGGCCAACTATGCTACATCATACAAACTACTGATAAAAGAGAACAATAATTTTCTATACTTGGAATTTGTGACTTATATGACCCTGGATGATGACATGGTTTATTTGATAATGCTTATTAAGTTATATTTTATTATCTTTTCCAGGGGTCCTCAGTCTTTTGCCACTGCAAAAAAAATATTTTTCTAAACTTGTTTTATTATATAGCCCGGCAGGTTTGCGGCCCACACTTAGGGAACCCTGATTTATTCAATTTCTTATTTAATGTTGTTATTCTTTAAAAATGGACATCCATCTCCCGTATTTATTATCTCTTGTTTGGTATACTGACCATGTTAAATTATAGTTATAAATAGACTCGCTGTGCCTCATAGTTTCATTCGTCTCGCTGTTTAATTTTAAAGAAATCATATATCCTTCTGTCTCAGCATATTTTTCCTTTTTGTTTAGAGCATTGGAGTCATAAAGCGATATAAAATAGCCTATAATTTACCTTATTAATGGGGCTGACAAATGTAAAAATATTTTTATGTTTACGGTTTACCATCATAACTACATTTGTAGTTATCGGGTTAAATAAATTATCCTTAACACTAATACCAGGGTTAGGATCTATTCACTACTGACACCTATTTTGTTATGTATGTGGAAAACGCTGTCAAATTATATTGCAGGGTTAGGCAAGTAATTTTAATTGAGGATACAATTAAAATTTTTGATGTTGCAAAAACAAAGGGTTTTCAAACGTTAGGAAATAAGGGTCTATTTATCAATATTAGGCAGTCTGAGTTTCGACATTCCGCGTTCCAGGTATTGCCGAAACTGGCTCTATTGTATTTGTCCATATCTAGCATTATATACGTATACGTAATATAATCGTGGTTTCGATTCCCTGACGAAGAAAGTATATTTACTTTTTGGGACTAGTTGGTAATGAATGAATGAATAAATGCATTCTACCTCACTATAAAAGTTTTTTTATTATTGTTTACAGTTGAATTGCAAGACGTGTTTGAGTCGGAGACATTCATCTTCCTTGTCTTCGAGCTGTGCAAGAACGGGGAGCTGTTCGACTACCTCACGTCGGTGGTGACCCTATCCGAGAAGAAGACGAGATATATCATGAGGTGAGTACGATCAGCACACAGTTATTAAACTTATAGCAGACTAACTGGCCCGGCAAACTTCGTTCCGCCCTATAAGTAATAAATGGTTCACTACTTTGGCGATAATGGCTTACACATAAAAAAATGCTTTTTTGTTGGAGTTATATACTTGTAACTCTAACGACTTTTGCAGCGCAAACAAGAATAGCTCGCATATGGCGGATTTTTTTCTCCTTGCTTGACACTTACCGTTATATTTTCGACAGTTCACACAATATCTTTATAAATTATAGCCTATATGTTATTCTGATGTATACGCTGTATAATTGTGAAGTTTCATTAAAATCTACTCAGTAGTTTTTGCGTGAAAGACTAACAAACATTCATACCTCCTCACTTACAAACTTTCGCATTTATAATATTAGTAGGGTAGTAGGATAATAAGGGAAATTGCAGGTTTTTTAATGCGCCGACGACGCACGTTTTTGATGACCTGTGTGTTGTTTCAACTTTCTCTTACGCTATTTTGTTTACTAAAATGCACGGAATGTTGCACGCGAACCCACCTGTGATGAGTCAGCGTGTGCTAATGTTATGTTCGCCATTGTATGGGTGTGTTAAAGTTATCTGAAGTCAACAGCACCACAGTATAATTCTACCGTAGTTTTATTCTTGGACATTTTATTTTAACTTAATTACACAAACTTCAGTTTTTATGTCCTTAGTAGCCGTTATTATATTGCATTAAATGTCATAGCAGAAAATTCTTATGCTTTTGCGTCGTAGAATGATAATTTTATATCAATTACAGTAAATTACAAAATTATTTGAATATTTATGAATTTATATAACTACCTTCATAATAATAATGTTACGATGATTAAATAAATCTGTAATAAGACCGCAGCGGTCTCATCCGTTCTTATAAATTATTACGTAATATGATATTGTTTTTTTTTACCATTAAAAATAAATTTGGCGCTCTGATTAGAAACCATAGAAGCCTTAAAATATGACTTGCAAATTCCTATGCATATCTCTTGGATAAGTAAGAGCGTACTCCTTCCTTCAAGCCGCCTGTGCCATTGCAGTTCATCTGGTGTTGCGGATGTTCATCGGCATCGATGAACAATTACCCTTAGGCGACCCTTTGCTCGTTTCCCCCTCGCAGGATAAACCTGCGACCCGACCGACCAACGGCGCAGTCTTCTTATTCGTTACGTTAATTATCAACATCTGATCTAATGATATCGGTGTTCAAGGCGTTTGCTCAACATAATAACAAATGTTAATAATATTTGATATATTATTTTAGTAACCCACTTCATTTGCAAGAAAACTAATCGCTTGCTGAATGCGTTTTTATCTATCTTTTCTTAGGCCCACCCCCACTGAAATACCCCTCCGTATTCATATAGATAAAAGTGTAGTAAAAGAAACTGCCCGATGAAAGAAGTCAATTGATGAATCTCTGTTAGATTACATTGTTATGCCTAAACGATATGTGTTGAGTCATGATTGAAGCGGTATCTAATATTTCCTCGTCCACTGTGAATGATAAGCGAAGTGATAATGTCAATGACGTCAACAAAGCGGGCGGTCTGGAATCAGCTCGTGCTAGGGGGAAGGTCAACTTTGTGACGTTATTCATGACCCGTGCTACTTGTAATATTAGCTTAAAATACTAAACGTCAATTCGCTGTATGCAAACGTTTATCCTGATTTATTTACAAAATGGATGTTGTAATTAGATTTGAGAAAGGTATGCTTCGGTGGTTCGGTATGGTAAATGACCTTTGGTTGCTTACAAAAATTCTATCTTGCTATGAAATAAGGTATATAAAAGATGACGTTTACCAGGATCGCGCCAAATTTAAATCTTTGCCTACCTCTCTAGGTTACGGGTGTGAGCGCATATGTAATACATAAGGTTGAATAATATGATTTATGACAATGCGAAACATAAAACGTGGTCTCTATTAGATTCATTCAATTTCTTTTGTAATCTCTGATCTCGTTGTAATTCACTGTTAACATATATACCGACTTGACTCGGCTACACACGATATCACATAATAAAGTCGGGA
Source organism: Papilio elwesi (assembly GCA_029849275.1). Classification (NCBI taxonomy): domain Eukaryota; kingdom Metazoa; phylum Arthropoda; class Insecta; order Lepidoptera; family Papilionidae; genus Papilio; species Papilio elwesi. The sequence continues at coordinate 1,952,358 of CM056707.1, read as the reverse complement.
TGTATACTACTCAGCTGCAAATAAAATAAAATAAATAAACAAGTAAATGCTGCACATACGAATACAGCGCTTATAAAAAATTGCTATATATGTAATATTTCTTTTAAAAACCCTAATAGATAAATCACTATTAGTGTTTATTGCGACAGAGATCTGCGTAACAATTTAGCTGGAGGTTGGCAGTTGACTTCGTAAATGTATTTCTCTCGTATTTCGTGCGAGGAGAAACAATTCTTCAGCTGACTTTAGCCCCGTCCCTGTATCGTAACCACTATTTTTTCCTGCGTCCAGCTTGTCTCTTTTCTTCAATTTTTCCCATCATTATACGCTGCATCCGAGGCACGCGGCCGAAGTATTCCATTTTGAGCTTCTTGACGGTGTGCGTGAATTTCCAGTCTTCTACCTTGAGAAAAATGTTGCCTAATCTACGGCGGGATTTTCGAACGTGTTAATATCAGTTCTATGCAATGATAGAGTCCTATCGTCTTCTGTTATTGAGGATCGTAGTGTTGTTCTAATTTCATTGATATGATAATACTGATTGCTTATCGCGAATCATGCATGCATACGTGATCTTACACCAACGACTTTAGATTAGTCTAATATATTTATCTAGTCCTCCAATATCCGCTACGATATGAAAAGTTACGTAGTTTCCAGTGATTTTGTCGGGGTTGGTTACCCCCTTAAAATAAGGAAAAAGGGACAAGGAATGAAGGAAGATCTTCGCATATCAGACATACTTGACGCCGCCTCCACTCCGACTCGACTGACACTTAAAGAATAGATTTGTGGACTCTAAACCGTGTTTCTTACAGCGGGATTTGTATATTAGACTTTATAATTGGGGGATATGAAAAGGTTCATCACGTTAAAGTCGACAGTTGCTTGCACCAGGACACTGACACGTAAATAGAATATAATATTTAATTTGTAATGACGAGGCTAATAAGGGTTTTTACTGTTTGGATCCTTGTATTTATATAAAGTAAGTATTATTTATATTCAGTTGCCTGCTTCGTGCGTCAGTGTCAAAAGCTAGTGAGTAACTTGATAAAGGAATGTATTTAAAAAAAATGACGAAGGTACAAGGGGTAGCTTCGTCAACTTAACTCGACTGTACGTATAATTTTACTACCACTTATTTTCCACCTTAAGGCCGACATGACAGAGATCTCATTTGATTCACTGTAAGTCGAGTCGGAGCAGAGTCGGCAAGTTTATCAAATGTGTCTCTTCAGACCTTGGTTTCGGGACCTTCGCTTCGACCTGGCCCATTACTGCAACTGCTGTGCTGGCGCTGCCAATGTAAAATATGTTAATAAACGCATTTAAAATAAATAGCCTATGTTGCTTCTAGATGAGGTAGTTTTTAATGAATAAATTCGGTTCTTACTAGTTTTTCACCGACTTCAAAAAGTAGGAGGATATATAATTCACCCATGATACATAAATATTTATTTTTCATGGGCGTCATTTACAAATTTTTCTTAATTAAGTTGTGATTCACTTTCATGTGTAGAATAGTTTCAATGTTGCCAAGTAGATGACGACGTCGACCTTCATTTCCTATTATGTTTATTTTTTAATCATAGAGACATTTCTGAAGATACTGTGCAGTTGTGTCAAATATATTTTTATTAGTATTAGCTGCATATACTTGTATGCAATTCAACTGCGATAATAACTTTTGTCTTCTCATTTTCGCAACATTTTTGTAAATAATAAAGTGAACACTTGTGTTGATGAGTGTACCCGACATACTTGTTCCGATTCATCCACGTGCTTACAAGTTCTTTAGTTACGATCTTAGGGAACCCATAGTTACATTATTAATGGCCAAATAATTTAAAAAACATCCCCTTGTATATAAAAGTTATTAAAGCAACTTAAAATACTTAGTTTACCGAACGCATACGGCGTTTATTGCTTACGGACAATCGTCTAATATAAATCGCAAAAGCTAAAGTAAAGTTACAGTTAGTTAAATCTCTTGAAAATTCCGCATTTGAACAGGTCATATGTTTAGAGATTCCTATTTCCTAACACCTAACGAACGGTTGGGTCTATGCGCCTATGGTGAATTTCAATTCATATTTTAATAACAAAAATATGGCCTATGTTATATATCTCTTGGCAAAGTACCTTTCTTTTAATAAAAGATTCAATCGTTATACAGTGTTCATTACGAACTAGGATTGTTTTTCTTCTTTAAAAGATTGATTAAAGATTTCCATTTGAAATCTATGTGATGACAAAACTATGCCAAATTCACTTTTGTAGAATGGATACACTTTTCTCGCGGCATATAATATAAAAATATTGGTAAAAAAATTATATTTGAAACATCTGCTTGATAGACTTTGTACCATTTAAAGCGTAGTAGACCATCCTAGGGTATTCGTTGACCCTCCAATCGGGACAGTGCCGAGTAATATGAAGATAACTTTGTTTAAGTTTAGTGCTTACTTACGTCAGCGCTTGTTGGTGTGTGTGTACGTGAGACGCGGTTCTGTATTGTTTCTTCAGTCTTATTTCAACTTCTGCTCTGTTATGAGCGCTTGGTAGTTGAATTGTACGGAATTAAAAAATAAAATAATGGCAATGAGTGTCTGTGAAAAGGATGTCAGGGCTATTGTGAACAAATTTGGGTAACTATTTTCAAATAATTTACATTAATTTAGTTAATGAATTGCAACAATGTCGCATTTTTATTTGCGAGAGATATTTTCAGAATGATAAATAGCTTTAATTTAAACATTGTTTTGATACAGTTTACATATCGATTTGGGGTTTGGTTACAAAAATATTACCACATCGTGTTGAAACCGGCATGTGCTTAGAACCACCAAATTCGACGACATGTGACATCCACCAACCCGCACTGAGCCAGCCAGGTGGATTACGGCTCATTCCCTCTCTCGGAGAGGAGGCCTGTGTCCCTGCATTGGGCAACATTCTGGAAAAGGCTTTTTATTATTATTATAGGTGGGGTAGACACACATGTATAAAATATTGCTTTGGTTAGTGTCAATGACGAAGTTTGGATTCATTTTATTTTTAATTGACAGGCAGGTGCTCGAAGGCGTCCGCTACGTGCACAGCAAGAACATAGTGCATCGCGACCTCAAGCCGGAGAACATTCTGTTGGACGACCAGCTCAATGTCAAGATCACCGACTTTGGTTTCGCTAAGGTGCTCAATGACGGGGAAAAATTATTCGGTGAGATATTATTACAAATGTACTACCAGACAGACCACCGTGTGATACCTAGTGTCTACAAATTAAGACCCTCTCAATATTCACTCACCAGTGTGTGGCGACCCATAGTTTGGGAATCTCTGGTCTTCTTGCAGAATAATTATAGGTTCGATTAGGTTATAAGATGACAGCTGTTATAAATATGACTGACTATCATGCAAGACTAATCATAACTTAAGAATTTATGACGTTTGAAATTGAAAATAACCCTAAATTCTTCTTCTAAATTCTAAAAATTAACAATCATAAAATGATTACGTAATGGAGTATAAAATCCGCAGGTCTGAACACGCTATATTTATTTAATTGCAACAACGAAGGACACGTTTAATTGCAAGGAAGCACGGTCCGTTGCGTCCAGGTCGCACGTAACCGCTCGTCTTACTTCCAGTTTCCAGACAATACCCGACATCTTGTGCTGTGACTTTTATTACTGAAATACAATAGTGTATGCCAAAAAAGTAAAGTAAAAGTGCGCAAATACGTTTGCAGACATGCGTCTTGTCTCATTAGATATGTACAGATGTAATAGTTATTTTCCTGTTCCGTTTTTTTCGTTTAATATTTTTTAGGAAACGTATGGGTCGGCTCGACTAGTGAAATAACTCGACCTCACAGAAGATAGGCGTGCGTAGAAGTATTCTGCGTCTTGTTAAGTGAGATGCCGGAAGAATAATTCTGCTTCTCACTTTTCCTTCCTTTTATATTAAGGACGGGAAAACTAAATAGTATTATGTCTTCATATTCCCACTTCTCTGTTCAGTTGCCTATGAGAATAGCTCACTTTGTGACTCACGTGAACTGTTTGCTTGTTAGCCACCTTCTTCCGTAAAAAAAATGTAGACTGAAGGTTTTTTGTACTTAATTCAGAACTGTGCGGTACCCCTGGCTACCTCGCCCCGGAAACCTTGAAGGCTAATATGTTCGAGGACGCTCCCGGCTACGGAAAGGAAGTCGATATGTAAGTTGTCTTCGCTAGCAGCTGTGTTGACTTACAATTGTAACAGGTAAAATTTAATTAAAAATACTGCGACACAACGATACCGTCTACTTTTTAAAACACCAAGAACTGATAACGCCTGAATTTTACAAATTACAACTTATCTCGATTAGTCAGCTTTCAAATAAAAAAAACCGAATGAAAATTGGCCTATCCGTTAGGTAACTACGTCGCCACCAACACACACACGTTAAACTTATGTTTTCCTGGGATTAGAAAATAATTGACACTGCCAGATAGTAAGTGAAATAACCTACAGCGAGTCTACAACACAAATTAAATTTACTAATCCTTTAACGCGACAATAACATGAGACTCGCGCAGATTATGATGCCCTAGTCCACGCACCGCTCTCACGCTCGTATCTTGGTCACATCTTGCCCCGTGAAAACCCACACGTAAAAATAATTTGCTGATTTCTTTGTGTAAATTTTACATGCAAGTCTGATGCTATTGTTTTTATTACAGCTGGGCTTGTGGAGTCATCATGTTTACTTTGTAAGTTTGACATTTATTATATTTGTTTTTTTATTATACGTTGAGGGGTAATACGTAGCATGTATAGAGTAGATGGCCCTTCAAATGATTCACTGATTTGGTCTTCCGATGAGTATGAAATTGTTTGATACTGACCCGTTTGCATGTAATAATTTATTTTAAAAGATATAATTTGTCTTTTCCAGGTTGGTGGGCTGTCCACCATTCTGGCATAGGAAGCAAATGGTTATGTTAAGGAACATCATGGAGGGAAGATACTCCTTTACCAGCCCCGAATGGGCGGATATATCAGGTGGGTATTTAAAGTTATATATTAAAAACTAAAATATGTCTAATCTTCTATCATTTACGTTCAATCCTTTCTTTTTTTACATTACATAAAATTGACATTTATTTAACTTACAACTCGCATAAGTATTTTGTTATATTTCATTATGTACATACATTTCTTTAGCAGCGATTAGACTACACAATAATTAAGGCCCTAAAAATTGACTTCCTAGAAATTTGAGTAGGGGGATTAACACTGGCCTTTGGCTGCCAGTTTCAGTCAGCAGTTGCCGTCCGGAACGATCGGTCTATTGCGTGTATGAATGTATCATGGCACCATGGTTATGAAAATATCATAAACTTGGCGTTGCTCTTGTTGCCGCAGCAGAGGTTAATAATGGGAACAGAAGCCAAGTACTAGATAAAAACATATTTTCTACTAAGAAATAAATGTCACACAGACTTCGACGGTTTCAATGGATATGACGCAGTTTGATTATTTACTAAATAATATTACACTTGTCCTAATAAGGACCCTAATTATAGTGCAGTCTAATCGCCACTTTTGACTTATTTTGAGTCACTACATATGCCTGCTGGATTACTTAACACTTACAAGCTATATGATTTCGGTATCGATTTTACAGAGGACCCAAAAGACCTCATTAGAAGGCTTCTGGTTGTGGATCCGAACGAGCGTATTGACGTCCATGAATCTTTAATGCATCCGTTCTTCAATACAGTGGTGAGTGCTCTTAGGATTCATGTCCCCCTAGTAACAAAATTTCAGAATTTAAAAATATATGTTGTATAAACTAAGTTGTGAATAATAATAACCTATCTTGACTTTATATGTTGAAATGTTATAAATTATAATAGCAAGTAATAGTAACATTTTAGTATATTAATTAGGTGCATATAGATATAGAGGCTGAACGGTCCAAAAAAGTTTCAGTTACATAAAAAATTGAAGTCAAGAAAAATTTATATTTTTCATAAAAAATATATAAATTGTATGTTAATAACTATAAAATTATAATTGAAGAAAAGTATAACTGGAAGTAATTGCATTTAATAATAAACACAGTAGTAACAGATAATGTATTCTTTGCATGCGTTTCCATTTTATATTCTACTCATAACAACACCCAATTTCTTTATTCTTTTATGTAGTTCGACGACGCTTTGCTTAAAAACTATTTAGACTTTTTACTGCTTTTCTTTCAAGTTGAAACATACACTAATTACAGTGTATGAAGCACAGCAAGGCTTATTGTGACTTATATTTGTAATTTAGTTTATGTTATCCCAGTTACTATAAGTATTTTTAAACCAATTTAGTTAATTTAATTTAATAATAATGTGATTAATATCAAATCACAAAATTAAGGACATAAAAATAATAAATAAAATGACCGACAAAATAAAAAAAACCTTGACTGGGCTAACAAAAACATTTTCATGCAACACAAATGAACCAATGGAATGATTTATTTTTTATAAAGTGTAACAATTTTTTTATTTCTTTGATAAAGGCATGTGTACTACTTCCGTCGGTTCCTTTAATTTTCTTTTGCTGGAATGTTATTATAAAACTCCTACAATGTGCTTCGCTCCTGGTAGTTGTGGGACCAGGACATGACGCCGCTCAAGAAATCGCTGTCCGGAACCAGCCGAAGGATGTCCAGGATTGACCAATTGACTATGGTAATGCCTATAGGCATCAAATACCCATTTTACATGCTTACCATGTTTACAAGTAAATCACCTACCCTTAACACTAGCACACAAAACATATGGGGTTAACATACAGTATTCAATGATTAACACAATACAGTTATGAATTTTATGTATTGCCAGGTATTTTGAACGGCATTTACATTTTTTTATTCCTATTTTAAGCTTTCCTTTGTAAAATAAATAGTTATACAATAGAATTCATACTAATTTTATATAAATTGGGTAAATTTTGCTTCCTTTGTCAATCTAACATGAACAAAAACAAAACTCACACCTTTCTTCTACCTTTTAGTAAACGGAGATAACAGACTTATATTTTGCACGATTGCCACAATAGATACCTTCGATTCAGCAACATAATTCCCTTTTCTAAATACCTTCCACAACGCCATGCCCTCTTAGTACCTCGTGCGTGCATGATGCATGATGACGCACCCTTTGCATCAAAACTTTAAGTTGCTTATATTTTTTGAATGCGTTTAGGCTATAAAGTCGGGAGGATTCAATGCGCGCGCGAAGATCCGGCTCGCGTTCGTTGTGGTGCGCGCCGCCGTACGCCTGCGCCGTCTGCCGCACACGGCCGCGCGCGCTGTGCCACTCGTCGATGCGCTCCGCGACCCATACACTATGCGAGCGCTGAGAAAGGTAAAAAAATAACTCTCTACAAGGTCTTTGTTCCTAGTACATACTAGTTGAGGAAAAAGAAACGCTCGCTTGAGAAATTAAAGGAGAAACGTAGTTCTTTATTTCAAACTCGAAAAAAGCGTATACGTAAAAGTTGATCTTTTACGTATACGTGTTTTTATTGCCTAATTTAGTAACGATGTCCTTCTTATCCGATCACACTACATGCGCGGTATCTCTTATTCACTCAAATTCCTCTTTTCTAACGGATATTTCATTCCTCGTTCAATTTCGTAATACCGCCAATTATTGTGATTCAATATTATAAATGCGAAAGTTTGTAAGTATGGATGTTTGTTATCCTTTCACGCAAACACTACTGAATGGATTTTATTGAAACATTAGAATATTATTACAGCTCATACATCGGAATAACAAGAGTGAATTGTACTAAATGTAATGTGTCAAGTAAGGAGGAAAAAATCCGCCATATGAGAGATATCCTGGCGTGCGCTGCAAACCGAGAGTTACACGTATATAATGTGTAATGGAAATTTTTGCCTTAAATAATCCTATAAAAAGCCAGTGACAACATATATCTATCTTTTATGTGTAAGCCATTATCGCCAAAATAGTGAACCATCAATTCATTATAGGGCGGAGCGGAGAAGAAGCCGGGCCAGCCAGTATCATACCTACCTCTCGTGGTTTCACTATTTTCTGTTATAATAGACTATTCTCGTGAACTGTCCAGCGCAAAGAATTAAAAGTTTTTTACAAAATTCCTAGTGTTTTTATATAAAAAATATTCTTTAGGTTATCGACGGTTGCGCATTTAGAGTATACGGTCACTGGGTCAAGAAAGGCGAGGGCCAGAACCGAGCCGCGCTGTTCGAAAACATGCCGAAGACCGAGCTGAAGAGCCTGTACGTGAGCAACCTAAGCCGATAGCCGTCGCGCTGCTGCTTCTGGATGCACTTCCTTTATACTCTGCTCTCCTGGTCCTTTGGTAAGCAACATCTTTTACTAAATTTAGGAATCAAAAGAGGCCGCAAATTCATCAATCATTGTTTAAATTCCAGATGTATGTATCAAATATGACCGTCCATGAAATCTGAGAAGCTAATATTTCTCTTATGCAAATAAAGGTAAAACTCTTATGTCAACAGGCACCGTTGTCAGCGGACAAAGCGTTACGTTAAATTTTGTGTATGCATTATAAATATTTGAACACCACCGTATTCTAACAAATGCTACGACTTTTGTAGTATAGTGTATAGATAGACTCACGCATTTATTTTTTGTATCGGCTCTTATTCATCTGGCTTATAGAGGTACGCACTGATTTAGCTACTAATGATGTATGTATAAAAACAACATTTAATATCTTGTTTGTGTCAATGAATTTTTCTTAATGTCTTACTTCTCGTGCGCAATTAAATAAAATCTGGCTAAGATGCTGTCAACGGAAACAGTTTATCGAGAAATTATTTAACGAAAGTAACTAGCTGTTTACGTGAACGGCCTCTTGTCGGACTAAGAGATCTCTTTGTATTCAACGCTGCGCGTGATTGCTGCTGTCAACTGGTTTTCAAACTCTTGCTCATCTCCTGCAGGTTGATCAATGAAAAGGTATAGGTACTACATATCGCTTAGCGTATTAAAACCGTAAAAAATAGATTTTTCATAAATAGCGGCCACGTAAAACGAGCGTTAGCCGACGTTGACAAGATGGACCGATAATCTGGATTACGGGAGTTTTTTTTACGAGATTACGGGCGTTTTTTTTACGGGATTACGGGAGTGGCAGCAAGCAAGGTTGATCTGCACTTATGATTATAAACTTTTTCTATTGTAGGAGTGAACGTGTACCAGGGTAGCATCGCCACTGAAGAAGTCGAGCTGCGTCCCGCCGACTGCTTCGACAAAGCCCACGTCCTTGAAGTGTGATGTAGGTTAGTCATAGCGAAACAAGTCGAGACCTCTAGTAGTACCCTAGTTATTTAATTACCATTAACTTGTAGAATTTGTACGAATCTAGATCAATTTGTAACCGCAACGTACTCGAACGCGTTTACGTTGCCACCGCCATACTAGCAAGGTTGTTACGGTGTTCAAAACGTAAACTAGTTTCGTTTATGTAGTTTAGATTTGTTGATGTCCGTACAAATCTGATGGCAATAAGACGTAACGTAAACTATAAAGTTAAATTGTATTTGTGTGATCAAAGAAACATTAATTATAGTTTAGTTAAGTTGTTATTTGTTTTCTCAATATTTTAAGGTACACTTTAGTGGGTAGGTCGTGTTGTATTACGGGCGGTTTCGTTTACTCCAGTAATTGAACGAGGTAATTTTTGTATTTTGTACTTTGATCTGAGCAACATAGAGATTATTTTTGCATGCAAAAGTTATTGCGGAGATTCGAAATCGCCTTTATAGCTAATATTAATACATAACCCTTAATAGTTTCAATTGGAAATAGTTTTGTACTCGATACATTAGAAATACATTTATGTATCAGTTAAAATCCAGTTGTAATAAACAATTTCATAGCCAGGGCTTGCAGAAGTAAACTAAATGATTTATTTTTATTTATCTACCACTATATTTATAATGACGTACATGCCCGAGATATTACAACATACCTTTGGATTGAGCTAAATATGTATGGGTGCAAGATATATATAAATATATAAACATAGATAACGAATACATATACGTTAAGTAATTGACCCTCGTTAGTTTTTTTTACTATGACAGCTGTTTGATCGTTCATAGGTTTTTTATATTTCTTCCATTATGGCGTTTAATTTAGTGACATTTGCATGGTATATTGATTGTCCATAGGATTTTTTTTTAATTTTTTTTTCGAGTAAAGGCAAATCGGTTGTGAATATTTCGTGCACGTTGCACTATAATGAATTTTATACTTACAAGTGTATTATATATTCTTATTAATGTCGCCATGTTGATAGTTTATGTCAGTATATATTAAAAACTTAATATGATAATTATTGTCAATCATTAACGTATTATTTTAATTTAAACTGAATCTAACGATTATTCTCCAATTTGTTTTGTGTATGGCATCGATAGATATTTTGTTAATTGAATTATAATAAATACGTCACTATTACGTCAGCCGAAATAAGAAGTACATATATTTGTAGACACTTTACTATGTGAAATATAGAAGATGGCGTGCAAATGTCAAATAGAGAATACCAAGATGGAAGTATAAGATATACGCGAACATAGTAGGTACCTTTTGTGGTATTTGAGGGATAAAGATGTTTAATACTATTACAACTTACGAGAAAGGTAGGTAACTACATAATTAATTAAATTAAACGGCTCAACTCACATTCGCGTACTGCGGTTAAGGTACTGACAAGTTTCCTTCGAGGTGAGATACCGACCTGTCGGAGTTCCTTCTTAAGGGTGAGTGGGTTTAGTTGACGGTCGCGCCCCACTCCCACTTTTGCTTTGTGTACGAGGATGTGAGGAAAGCCGTTTAATTTAATTAAATTAGTAGTAAAATATTCTTAGAAGATATTTAATACGTGATATGTACTATTTTTTGTGTAGTATATTAAATTATTTAGGTCCAGTATTAAAACGCAGATTGTACTGATCCACTGTAATAAAATCAACTTAAAGTCATATTAAATATAGCTTAATATCTTATTTAAGATATAATTGTATGTTGCCCAACTTGAAGGTGCATTTTACAACGATAAATAAACAAAATACATTCACTGTAATTAAAGTCCCCCCTAAATTCGAATTAACAGGTGTGTTACAAAGATTTCTCTCCTTGGTATGTTTTGTTTTTTTGTAGTGAAATTCCCCTCTAAGTATCCAACACTTTTGTCGTTTCATCATTGCCTTAACTTTCGGTGCGAATTGTTTTACCATGGAAATATATTCTCTAACTCCCCATATGTTGTTTATTTATTTATTTTCTAACACTGGCATAGATTTTTTCATAACAAAAGGGCAGGGGGCATGAGCTGCGGGTCGCTAATACTAAGTGATCACCGACGCTATCATGAACATGTGCCACACCAGAAGAACCGCAAGTGCCGCGCCGGCTTTTAAGGAAGGAGTACGCTCTCGAACTTTGGTAAGAGCCTGCTGCTGCTCGCAATAACGAATGCTGAACCCTTAGTACCTTAGAGGTAAAAAAATATATTTATCTCACAATCCACAAAAAACGCTGTATGGAACAGAAAAAACGTATACAGATAGAATGATTTAATTTAAAAAATATATAAGACACACTGGGTTTTGAAATCTAAACAGGCTGTTGTCATACAAAATAACAAATATGGATGTTGAGCAAGTTGTACTGGAACGTTCATTATTTCTTATATCTTTTATCTTATTATCTTTTTTGATTTGGGGGTCTTCAAAAGATACCCTGTTAATAGGAAGGACAGACTATGTGATTGTACTCAATGAATCCCCTTCGGTAGTTATCTTCGACCACGCCATTCTGCCGTCTCCCCGAAATTGGTGGCTGGTCTGAAGAAGCAGTTCCATAAACAATAGGAAGAGGGGTTTTTAAAGGAAAGGTTATTGGGCATTTGTGACACCAAAATCCACGAAAGTTTAAACTTTAAAATAAAATTCAACTTCACTACTGTATGACGATATGGTACGTCCATTGCTAATTCTAGTATAATTAAATTAAAGATCTTTTATTTTGATATGATTATGGGAGATGATGGTCAAATAATGACAATGACCACCAAGTAGATATATTTGTATACTTTTATTTACGAATAATTTATTAAGTCGAAGAGGCATACTTTTTCACCCTTTCGCCTGATCTTAAGTGACTATTCAACATACCGGTCATAGAATCGCTCATATATGAGCAAGGTAAAAAATATTTTCGTAAAAAAACTTTTATATGTCCTTGGTAGGTATTAAAAACCTTAAATCTATAGCCGTAGTGGTTTATAAAGTCAAGATAATTATCCAAAACAAAAAAGCTTACAATTCTCGTTTACGATTCAAATATATCTAGACAAAGAACGATTGTAAACTTTAAGGTGAAATTAAGAAAAATCAACTTCTTATTCCGCGCGCAAAGCAACCGGTGAAGTGAAGTGAAAGTCGGCTGAAGCGTCGCACGTGCTCGAGCCGGCACTTCACAAAAGTAGGCGAACGAACAACGTCGTCGGGCGCCGAGAGAGAGAGAGCGACGAACGACGCCGGTGGATAAACAACACGAAGAGCTAGCGCTCGTCGCGTAAGCGCGCGCCGGCGCGGTAGGGATGTCCGCGCAATGAACGACTCACAACCAACAACACATTCTCACTCATAAAGATTGCGTATAGAATTTTTCAATTTGAATATTATTACACAACGTTAGTGAAATTAGATTTTACAATTTGAAATCAAGTTCTGAGTTTTCTAAATAATTATCAATAGAACTGAATTTTATAAGATTAGTAAAGTAAAATATGCACTAACCATGTTAATACATTTATAAGCTATGAACATAATATAAATATTTTTAAAAGTATATAACATTGTGGTAGTAAGAACAACATTGTCATAATTTGTGGACTATGTGGGAATGTGAACAGTGAGCTAATCAGCTGTGTGGAATACACAAAAAAGGGCCATGCCTAGCGGCGTGCATACGATCGCTGCAGCGGCATCGATCGCGCTTAGGAGTCGCGCGGGTGGCGCGCGGCGGCGGTCACGTGACGCGCGCGCTTTACCGCCATTGGGCGAGCTGGCCGGCGGCCACGTGAGCGGCGCGCGGCGCGCGTGGCCAGTCGCGGCGTGACAGCGGGCGCGCTCGTACCGCGCGGCCGTGCCGTATAGACATGAGCCGCCTCGACACGCTGCTCGAGGCGGCGCGCTTCATCGAGCTGCAGGAGCGCCGTCTCCAGGCCGGTAAGTCCCACGCCGCCCGACCGAGGCTCGCTCTCGCTCATCGCCGACACCGCGAAACTTGTCTCACGCTTGCTGCTCTTGACCTTGAACGCCACGCACCCGAGGACCGCCCCGCCCCACGTAAACAAAGGAAGCCAGATATTTGCTGATCGCTGCAAGTAAGCGCCCGCCTGCACCTCTTAGCTGATATACCGGAATTACTTATTTCTATAAGTCAATCGTCTGCCGTCTCACAATCTGTGTGCTACTTCCTTCGGTCCGCGACATAAACCTCGCGCGAACGCCGTTCGAATTCACCGGTAAAAGTATGTATACGGTTCAAAACTTTTCGTAACTTGTTCTATCAGTTCTATCCATAGTTCCTAAAGTAGCAACCGATCGGTTCACCGTGTAGTTTGTCATATTTGGTGGACAATATACTGGTGTGTTGAATTTACGTTGTTGGACTCGGTTGCACGGCACGCACACACGCGCGGTAGCGTGTAAGTGGGCGATGCCGCTCGTTTACTTCAACTAGCCTGCGTGTTTTCCTACATCGACTACGATGATTAGTGTTGCGTACAATGTGAAGTGGCTCGAGCTAAAATTCAATTTCGCGGTTTGTGTGACGCATTGGTGGTTTGCGGAGCACGGCGGCGAGTCCGGTCAGCTGATCGACGCGTGTGTCGCGAACGGTGAGAAGGGGTGGGGGAGAGCGTGGCTGGCGGGGGCGGGGCAGACGTGATGTGCACACGCATCGCATGCGCCGTTCGGTGCATTCGTAAACACATCAAGTACCGAACATAGATTTGAAAAAAATTAACTTAAATCTGGCACAAGGCGCAGTTGCGTAATGTGCGATAGCTCGGCGGTGGAGCGTCGGTCCTTAGCCCATGTTCTCATCGTGCGCACTATCAAAGCAGATAGGCTCGCTAAATGGTGGTCACGTATCTTGCCGTCATATTATACCTACATAAACAACGAACGTAAGACGAACTCAATAACAGGATAAGAGTTTCGAGAAAATACTTCACTACAATGCCTGGCCTTTGTTTACTTGTACAATATCTGTAACAAATATATTTTTGTCTTACATTTTACATTTTTGTATATGTGTGTGAGTTTGTATGAATATTACATATCTATGGTGTAAAATATCATTAGGCCCTTGTGTAAAAGATGTGTCTAAACAATACATGCACACTTTTACCGCTTGAAACATAGATTAAGCGGTATACTGGTTGTTATTAAAATGTAAAAGTAAATTCATAATTTTTATTTTGTATGGTTTGGTTTTACTATGTGTTATTTATTGGCAATATCAGCTCAACCGATATACTAAATTATTATGTTAAACAAGTTTAGATTTCAACTTTTGATAACTTGATATATGAGTTGAATAATGAAAAAAAAAACATTTATGTTTGTGGGCGACGCAGAATCGAGATATAATTTTGTGCAGTCAAATCAGTGACGACTTGTTTGGACACATTTGAGAAAAAAAACTAAACGATAAAACAGGCTCGCATTCGCAGCCAACAAAAGGCGAAAAAAAAAAGTAAAGAGAGCAGACAGGAGACGTTTATGCTGAGTGCTAGACTTCCATTTAGGCTTTTATGGTGCAAAAATACCGCTACGACAATATTCAAGTCAATTAATATTAAACAGGTGAATGACATTTATGTTTTCATTTTATTTACTTACTTAAAAATGAAAAAAAAATATTTTACCAGGGATACAGAAACATAAAAACTTATTTTTTTATACGATAAATAAATACGTCAGAATTTCCTTGGTGTGAAACGTTCCTAGGCAATGGTGATCGTTTGCGTGCCAAGCGTGACTTCTTAGACCTTTCACAATTGAATATGAAATCTTCGTTGCCTACGATCATTCTTCGTCTACACTGTTGGTAATGAATCTCTGTAATAAGTAAACACTAATACAACCGTACCCTCTTGATCTCTTTTAATAATTCAGACTTTTTGAATTAAACAAAAGTAACATAGGGGTGGATTTTTGTAATTATGTAATCAACATTTGACATGCATTGTAAATATTGACATTTGACACGCGTCTGGGCTTGCACCGCTGGTGTTATGTGACAAATACTTATTCCACGAGTTATATAGTTAATTTTTGTAGCGAAACGGTTGAAATCCATTTTTATTTCGAGTTTTGACTCCGAATCCAAGTCGAAACAAAAAAAACATTTGTATGACGCTCTGCGAAAATTTCAAATGACAAATGTTTTCGATTATCGTATGTGTACCTTAAGTATAACGATAAGCTAATCCCACATTAAAACCCTAAGAGACTTGATGAATTATTGGATTTAAAAGATATGTGTTATTTTATATATCTAGGGTTCGCCCCGTGTTCGAAATAAAACTGTTATCCTACTATAATATTATAAATACGAAAGTTTGTATGTATGGATGTGTAGATGTTTGTTAGTCTTTCACGCAAAAACTACTGAATGGATTTTAATGAAACTTCATCAATAATATAGCTTATATGTCAAAATAACACATAGGCTATAATTTATAAAGGTATTGTCTGTCTGATATGTCAAAAATATAACGATAAGTGTAAATTTAATTCCGCCATATGCGAGCTATTCTTATGTACGCTGCAAAAACTGTTAGAGTTACGTGTATGCATATATATTTTATGTGTATGCCATTATCACCAAAATAGTGTACCATCTATTAATTATAGGGCGGAATAAAGTTTTCCGGGCAGGCTAGTTAACAATAACTTTGTTCTGTAACTGTAAGAGTCATTATAATTATTAGAGTAACGATAATATAATTTTGTAAATTTAAGCTTTCTCCGCGGAAAATGTAAATATGTCAAATCTTACATCCGTGCCCGCAATATTGTCAATATTCCCGAAGTTTTCGCTTCACTCACAATTATGCAGACTTCGACCGCGTTTAGAGGTCACACGTAATATTTTTTTTGTATATAATTAAGTGTCTCTCGTGCCACGGTACCCACATACGTAGGAAGTAGCGTTTACAAAATAAGCGAGCGTATTGAACTTTGTCAAAATTCAAATGCGATCAAAGACGTCGGTGTCACCCTAGCTCGAATTTAAACGCGTAACGGTACAAGACGCCGAACTAATGCATAGGCAAAATGTTTTGAAAATATATGTATATATATAGAATATACATGTTGAGCATTACAAATCGCTTCCTCTTAGATGTGCATTTGCAAGTCAAGTTTTCGATGTGTTGTGAACAGGATCTATAAAAAAACGTGTTGAATATTTCAACCTGAATACAAACTTTATAGCGGTCATTGTACATGCTAATTTTATTTGTACTGCCTACCTAGTCCTACACTACTGAGGTAAAAGATATACGAAGAGAAATAGCAATCTTGTAACACCAGGCCATAAAATAAAACAAATAACATAGTCAATTAGAGATAAAGATGAAAAAAAAAACGATAATAACAAGTTGAAGAGGCATCGTGTATGTTGTGTGCGTGTGCGTGTGTGCGCGTGCGCGTGTTTTCTGTGTGCAACAATTACATAAAACTTATTATACATTGTGATTTTACGACCATGAGATCATCTCTATTCAACCCAAAGATAAGCAAGCAACTGTTAGCCGTATTTTGGCAGCAAGTCTACACACAAAAATTGAATAAAATTGCTCACCAACTACGTTGCTTGAAATAAATTAAGGTTAAAAATGGATTCAAGTGACCATTTGTTTATCTCTGACCGCCTCTAAAAAGTAAAATGGTGGTAAAAGTTTTTTTTAAGTACAATATTTGCCGGTTTTAGATCGTAAAGAACAATACTGTAATATAAAAAATGTATACGACTGAGGCCGTCCCGTTCATACGCGTCCTCCAGCACGGTGCGATCGCAGGTGGCGGTCGTACGATCCCTTTCACCGTTCTGCTAGCCTAGTACTCGCGCGGCCTTACGCGGGCCTTGATTGTTTCATTGTTACGTTGGAGCGGCGATGCGTTTTTTTGCTGCGTTATTAAAAAAATTCTTACCACACTACTGGGGTAGACATTGCGATAATTCTATTTTTTCACCCGAACTAATATAATTTAAAAGGGATCATCTGACGTATTAAATGTGTCATATGGCCACCTAAAAATAAATGCTTGTGTATTTACTAAAAAAACTGATTGTTCTTAGATCGATTTGGAAGGTTCAACTAAATAGTTCAAGATGGCGGGTTATATTTTCAAATTCTGTCAACAAAAAATAAAATACGCATGTCGCCGTGACGGTTCAAAGTGATAGAAAATCAGATCAAGCGACTGAAAACTACTCCCATTCGTCGATAAAAATTTCACTTTAAAAAACAAGCTTTTCGCCTGTAATTTAGAGATGTGGCAGACCGGCAACCTTTTCCTTCTAGACGCCCGTATTAGTTCTAGAAAAGCGTATATTGAACAAAACTCGACATAACACATAATTTTTTTAATATGCCGATCCAATCTAGGTCTGAACAATTTGATTCAGTCTAAAACAAAATAAAATATAACGCCCTTAACCCAGAGGGGTAGGCATACATTATGGATATCCATTTGATGCGATCTTTGCACACCTCTCTCGCTTCTTCCACATTCGTATGAATAGATATATATCTACGCATGCATGCTCGTCGGTTACGGGTGCTTCGCCCTTTTTTTGTAAGTCGTTAATCTACTCGATATAAGTTTTCCTAGGGCGTCACCTACCAGTACATTGCCAGTCACTCAAAACAAAGCAAAACTATAATATCAGCCAAAACGGGACAATCGCTTTTTATTATTACAATGGTCTTCATAATATACAATTAATAAATAGTAGTTCTGTTTCTTATAAGAATCCGACGGTTCTAGTACATGCCAGTTTATGAAGATGGGTACTGGTCCTATGTTTTATATAATTTTGTGAAATAAATCATACTGTTAACAGCTACTTCGCTAGGAATTGGTCGAGGCCCGGACAAAGCCGGTTAGCTAGTCATACACCAGTACGGTACGGCGGCTGATAAGTGTCGTGTAAACACGATAACACCGCCTCGTGGAGTCGGTGGCAGTGCCATAGGCACTGCTTTTTACACACGAAACTGTACCTATACGCCGTTATAACTAAAACTTAACATAAACTAAAATAATATTTACTGCATCACTTCTTGTTAAGAATTGTGAGTAACTTTAAAAATATAGTTATGAGCTCCTGGTACTTTTTGGAAGCGCATTCGTTTCTCTGTGGTCAAAATTCGTGACATTGAAGTCAGCGGCGGTTGACTAAATATGTAGAATAGAATATACTCACTCGTACACGTATACTCTAGACTGTGATGCATAGCCAGTTTCAGGAATACAAACTTATAAAGTTAAAACATATGTGTTATGTACTATGATGTTACGTAATGATTTCAACTATAATAAAGAGATCTCAAGGAAATGTATGACGTGAAAATGACGACGGAAACGTTAAGGATGTCCAGAACCGACTTTATTGGCCATAATACATTTAACAAATTCTAAAATTACATTACCCTTAACAGACATAATGCAGTCTATGCATGAATGTATGAACGTAAAGCCATGAGTATGTGGAATAATTCGTTATCTCTGCATAACTTATCGATCACGGTCGTGAAGTTGTAATCCTCTATTTAATATATATTTGTAAGAAACAATGCATTAGTAACAGGAGTCAGGAATCGAACGACACACGAGATTTTTAAGCCGTATGGACAGAGTAAGAAAACGTCAACCATTTACGCCGTAGCATCATAACTGAACCCGATGTTATTATCTACTGCTTTTGTAATCTGTCTATAAATAGTCCGTTCTTGTTAATAATAGACTGACAATTGACCTGCGTTTTAAGCACAGTGTGTCGCGACTCTAATACTCGTACTAGCAAAATTGTCAATTGCTAAATTCTAGATGGCAGCTAAATTTCAGTTTATTTATAGAAATTATAATAAATCTCATGATAGACCCTATTGCTTTGAACCACGTGTTCCTTCTTTCGTATCCAAACCCATGTTTACACGATATTTGTGGAATTAAGTTATTCGCCCATTGATATAACAACAAATCAAGTTTTCTTGTCTCACAAACAACTCAAAATTTTCAAGTACAATAATTTTTTATCATTTCACTCGCATTTGTAGCATGCTAGCTGTGACGTCACTACACGTGGAGCGATTCTCCACATGTAATTAGACACATTGGCAAACTTTGTAGTTATCTCTGCCCGAAGTTTAACAGTGAGTTTTTTGTTACATGATTATTTATTTATGTGTTATTTAAAGACTTTAAAATAACTCGTAAAGTGTGTAAGTATGAAATTTTATGTTCAGATCCAACTTCCCACTCTTCAGTTTCTTCAAAACTTAATTATAGTATCACCGTTCTTATATCTTATATCGATATACATATGTAGGTCCGCCTTGAACTAACTTATTCACCTGGCTTTTTATCGAGCGTACTCTAATTACACAGGGGAGTCAGCCCAAGAAAACTTTTGTGAACAGTTCTTTACACATGCTTGTACACAATTTTTTTTTTCGGAAAAAAATACTTCTGATACACACTGAGGACGTTAACAATATTTACATTTACGAAAAAGTTATGTTATTATTTTATAAAATGAATTCTTAATAGTTTTAAAAATCGATGACGCCATTGTGAATTAATTATTCTGGTAGATTTTCTATACATAGATAGATTTGAAATGCCAATAAGATGGAGTGAGACAGATATAATTTTGAAAGTCGTGTTTGAAATAATTGATAAGATAATTTCAATACCATGTAACACATAGTGATGTATTTAAATTATTGCATATTATATATACACAGACACACAAGACATGTTGTTGATCTTTGCCACTTTTACATTTTTAGAATCAATTCAATTCTTCCAAAACCACAGACGACTAAAACTGTTAAAATATTAATTGAATTCAATACCAGTTACCAGGTAGTACTTGGTATTATTATTACCATTAATACAGAGGTGACTTGAAGAGAGAAGAAAAGGTAACCGTTACTTTTGATTACGATTTTTCGTTTGCTGTTTTCTATAAGAAAGAAAAATATTCTTATATCACCGAACGATTTATCAGTGGTAGAGCCCCCGACAATATATCTGTTGCACGAACGGGCCGGCTTGACCGGAGAAATACCACGACCTCATAGAAAACAGGCGTGAAGTAGAGTAGCGTTTCGTCAGACGAATGAGGTGCCGGAGGCCTAACTTAAGTCCTGTGCCCCAACCCACCCTTTCCTCATACGGATATAATCGGACTAGGGATATGTGAACTCAACGAATTCACATATCCCTAATTTGGCTTGTCATTTCTGCTGTTGACAGTCAACCTTTGTTCTAAATCGAGATGGAAATTTCTTAACAAACAAACGACACTTGCCATACAGTGAAGGGGGGGGGGGGCATCACAATTTTTATACTTCCGACGATGGTTGTTGTAATTTTGTGGAAATCGTGAGATAAAGTGAAGTGAAATTATAAATAATTTAGATAGTTAACGTTATAAGATAAAATGATATGAGAAATAGTTGTTTTTCGAAGATATTTTGAAATTTTAGCGTAAAAAGAAAGGTTTAGGTAACTGTGGATTACAAACTGACAACTTCACAAACAGCAGGTGACATTTCAGACAAGTCTAGTCGTGACAGTCCCAAGCACAACTTTTAAAACCTGCTATAATATGACATTGAAATCTTCATATTGCACAAGTGAGCTCAGCACTTCGATATGTGTATGTTAAGTAATAAATATATTATTTTCGTCGGTATCGCTGAGTGAGGGAGCTATCTCGACGTCCGGTGGGTGGCACCCCCCTGTTGCCGCTTCGACTCCCGTGACGCTTTGTGTTTCATATTGATTGTTCGAATCGGTTATAATCACTGTTTCTAACACTGTGTTGTTTGCATTGATTTAAACTCAAGTCGCAGTTTGTCTTTATAGATAGATGCTTTTGGCTTTTGTATTTTTGCAACATTGCTCGGGAGATAGTATTATTTTTAATGAAAATATTTTATAAAACATTTGTTACAAGAACAGGGATAACTGATTTTATTTGCTTGGCCGGATCAGAAATAGAATCTAGGCATAAAAGCTAGGTGGGCACTCGCATCGCAACCTGCTAAACCGGCAGGTGTGGTTACCCGGGGCGCATGAGGCGGGGGAGGCGGCCGGCGGCCGGGTTGCACGCTGCACCGCGTCAAGGTCAGCCGACGCACGCATGCGTCGCCCCTCCCCTACTCTTCCCCGACGCCCTCTAACCCGCCACCCTCCTTCGTGGCCGACGGCAGCGGCACCCATAATACTCATGTGTGCCTGTTAGCTGCTCACCGAATAGTTCCCCCCCACTCCCATTTTGTGCCGACAAGGCATAGACAGAAGTAGAAATTGTCTCAGTAAGTACAAATGTGAACTATATTTAATGGGCACGCTTTCGTATACATTTTTGAGTTAATATAAACAGAGAGCCGCAGAGAGAGCAGACAGTTTATAAGAGATTATAAAGGAAAGTGATGGATGATGCCAGCCGGACGCGGTGGTGGAGGGATGGGGATGGCACTGTTGATTAATTCACCTGATCTCCTATGCGAATACAATATTCTTGGTTTGAGCGTTAAGACTGCTCAGCTCAGCTCCTGTGCTCCAAATATGAATATTGTAAATTGAAGAAACTCAAAAACAAAAACATGTAATAGATTTAAACTCTGCTTTGCTTATTATATTACTTTCTTGTTTTTTTGTCGTATCGTGCATAGTCTGTCGCAAACATATGATTTGTACGTACGAAGATAACACGTGCCCGGCCGAGCTCTCGGGCTGCGTGGGCGCGCACTCTATCACTCACACACACGCAAAAGAGAAATCCAACTATTAACTATTAGTTCGTAATGTGTTGGGATTCAATTTCACTTCAGCCGCTGAATGATTTGCTATAAGCCAACCGCTATGCATTCGTTTTATCAAGATTTTTTCAAAATGCAGTTGTTGCAATGACTTAAAGTTTTTATCTCACGAAGGAATACATAGGGTGAGCTGTGGAACAGGTCTTTTTACAATGACAAACAATTGCGCGTTGAAAACGTAGCGGAGGTCACCCCTACACTATATTAGAAAGCTAAACGGCGTCGCGAATAACATAAGGAGCGGTGCGTCGCGGTCGCCTCCTACGTCCGCACCGTTCGATTCGGTTGCAATGTTCCATTCACCTTATTCGCCGGCGTAGAGGTTCAGTGACTCCGTCAGCCGACCGACTAACTCCTCGGACACGTCACCAGTGTGCTCGTGCCGCTGTTTCATCAGCCGCCGTCGCTGTTAGCATTCTACAGGCGTGCGGGTGTATAGTGGCGCGCCGCTGCGACCTCGTTTCGCGAGCGGCCACTTCGTGCAGCGTTATGTAAAGCGCTGAGACGCACGGAGAGCACGGTGCAGCGGCGTTGCGCTCGGCCGCGTGTGCGCGACACCCCGCTGCCCCCGCACCGCACTCCGTCGACACCTCTTCGACCGCCACCCCGCCACCCGTGGGCTTCGCCATGCGATTTCGTCCGCCGGTTACACTGGCGCGGGCCGCGACGAAGAGGGGTTCCGGAGGTCGCGCGCCTCCCGCTTCCTCCGCCCTCCGAGACGGAGAGCGGAACGCAGAGCGCTCAGTCGTCGAGCGAACTGCGTCGGCGCCGGTTGGTTCCAGTCGCTTCGGTCGCATCGCTCGGTACGTGAGACGTGCGGCGCGCTCGGCCGTGCGCGCCCGCTCGGGAGTCGGTTTGTGTGCCGCATTTGTCGGGTGCGTTTACGACGGCAGTGTAGTGTCGGTGCCGAGTGCGGTCCGAAATAGCGTGCGTTATCATCGCGACCTCGGGCGGCGAGACGAGATACCGCGAGGTCGGCGGCACCTGCGCCGCGCCCCACGTGCGCGTCGCGCTGCAGCCGACAATTAGCGACTGTCTGCGGCCCTCCCCCGCATGCCCCCGCCCCGGCGACATCACGCTCTGCCCCCGTCTGGACTTTTGCACCTTCGGACGCGAATCGAACTTTTACGTATTCCAGCGATGCACATTTCCCAGTCCTAACATAACTGCGCTAAAAAATAAATTAGCCTTTACTTCGAACCGCTACTATATTAGAACGGAGTAGATAGTCTCATCTTGAATGGCACTATTAAGATATGTTAATTGTTAGTAAAGAAAAGTCATAACGATCGTCGACACATTGCAAATAAAACGATTTGACAATTAGCAAACCGCCTCATTACTGCGGGTTGCGTAATTCCTTTAACAAAGATCGTCACTTTTGTTTATTATTATTTTTTCAGAAATGTTCTTAAAGCTTTTCTTTGTTAATGTTTCTTGTTTTAATCTTACAAGAGTGGGAATTATCGAAAGATTTTGATAACAATTGCCAGCCAATACATCGCTATAGGATAATTTCATTTATAGAGTATGTAGTACAACTTTAAATAATGATTACATACATTAATATTAATTTAATATTGTAATGTGTATGTACTTGTCTATCTAAAACTTGAATAAATCCTCTTTTTTATTTTCATTCGCTTGTCAACATTGCTCAATGTCCTTATTGTTTTATCATAATTTTTTTCTTTGTCTAGCGAGACCAGTTTAGACCAGTTCATTCTTCTTGTTTCATTTCTCAATTTTACTTGATTTATTTTATCAACTTCTTTCAACGTATAATTATATCGATTTATATAATATAAAAATAAATAAGTCTGCGCTCATCACGCCCGTAACCCAGACGGGTGGGCAGATTTCTTGATTATGAATTTCTATTTGGCGCGATCCTGCCACATCTCTCTCGCTTCTTGTACATCTACATACTACTACCAGTACATTATATCCAAATGTTTTATGTTTGTAGAAATACGATTTATTATTGAATTTTGCCTAGTTTACAGTTACATATTCACTTTTGAATTCCTTATTAGAAGGTTTTAAATGTTCTTATATCGTTCAGTGTTAGCACAATATTGTGCCATACCATAATATTATGTTTTTTACGTAAAACGAGTTTGCTAGAACCCTAAGTCTGTCCCGTCAGATCGGACCCAGTTTTTTCCTTATCTCTTCTACACAAAAAGATACGTGTTGTAAATATTATTTTTTGCAAACTCCTTGACTCAGAATTGAGGAACAAGAGGAGCGTGGTATGGGACTGTTTTGCAAAGGGATGAACTACGGAAAATGAAAGAAATGAGAATGAACGTGAATGGTTACAAGGGTAGAGGAAAACCAAAGGAAGTGAGGATGGGCTGAGTGAAGATGACATGTGTAACTGTGGACTGCCAAAAACATGTTCAGTTCAACTCAGTTTGTTTTGAGAGAAAGATTCTATCGCGATACGATTTTACGCCAGTACCACGCACGCCAATACCCAGGGTAAGAAGGGCGTGATTCAGATGGGACGACTGATAGAGGGTACATACTGTTTCAACCCTACACAGGTGGGGAGGGCAGGCAGGTGAATGAGTTCTTTGAGACGTCATTTTCATAATTTTCTAAGAAAAAAAAATCCCAAACAAAATGCTATTACAAATCGCATCTATTTCAAAATCGTACCTCAACTATAACACTATTGTACTACAATATTTTGGCCTTGAAATCCCATCTTTTTCATTGTCCCTCCCTTGTGTCCGTAATTTATCTGGCCACTGTAGACGATGACGATGCCATAATATCAAGTGAACTGCTTGTTCTCTTGAACGCTTCTAAATAAATAAAATCTAATATCACTGTTAACAATTTAAATAAATCTAATATTTATCTCGTTTTTACCACACTTCTGTTGGAGTGTGGTGGTTCGTTGTTTCCGTCTGTGCCCACCTCTTTTTTGCCAAACGGACTCGTACTTTAATTTGTTACATCGTAGCGACATGTACGTTATTGTGCAACCTTGTGGATCGCCTTAGCGTTGTGCAATGCATTGTTAGGTGGCAACGTATGACGCCCCACTTACTCACACCTATAATGCAGAAACAAAGTTGTCCGACTTAGGATTGCTGCGTCTGCAAAACATTTACTGACATCGCACTCCATTTACCAAGTACAGTCGATAGCCAATGAACATTATATTTTATTTATTTAAAAACTAGCCCCCATTCCGGCTCCGCACTGTTACTATATTGTGGTAGTCGGTAGGGGTTTTTACCACATTTTATTAAAAGGACATGATTTAACATTGCAACATGCAACAAGCAATGAATATTTTAAGATGAATTAACACAGTAAAGAAATAAATATATTGTCATAATCTCCTAGTTAAATAACACACTTATTGCCGATGACGAGCAGGTGGAAGTGGATTATTTAAACAGTGGTGAATCTTTATAATTTCAAAATACATGTACGTCTATATAGCTTAAAACTAATTTTTTATCTGATATTTTATTCTGACGATGTTAATAAACCTATCGCGAGTGATATTTCATTTCCAATATTGATGCCTGAAACTAACTATGACGGGCTGGTTGGCGTGGTTTGTAAGATACTTGCTTTTCACGCCGCAGGTCGTGGGTTCGATTCCCACCCAGGACAAACATTTGTGTGCATGAACATGTCTGTTTGTCCTGAGTCTGGGTGTAATTATCTATTTAAGTATGTATTTACAAAAGAATGTAGTATATGTAGTATATCAGTTACCTGGTTGCCATAGCACAAGCTTTGCTTAGCTTGGGACCATGTGTGAGAATATGTCCTAGGATATTATTATAATTATTAATTTGTGCCATAATTTGAAGTGATTTTACATTGAATCGAATTATAAAAATTTCCAGCGAGGCCGTTGGAAACGACTAGCTAGTAAAATGTTAATAGTAAATTAAAATAAAACTCGAAGGCGTATCCCGCCGCCATTTCAATAAAGCATAATTCTGCCCTGACAACAATACCTTTTTAGAACAAGCTGATTTGTAATGGTTCTGACCAGTCACTAATTAAATGAAGTAACCTCGTAACTGCCGCGTAACTTTTTTGTCACTGACTTATCTCTCTGCCTGGTGGGGACATACTACATTGAGATTGCTCTTGCTAGATTGCTATGCTTGATCGCGGACTCGATTCTCAATTTGAGATAATTGCAATATTCTATCAATTAATCATCAATAAATAATTACCCATCAAGTGAACTATTTTAGTTAAATAAAGAATGTTGCGCTTTTAAACGATAAATAAATCGTTTGAATTTTGTTTGCATTGAAAAAAATGTCGAGACAGCAATGCAATCGATTATAATATATATCTTGGGTTACGAAGGCTACATACATACTTAATGGTCACGGTATCTATTACGTGGAATTACATAATACGAGAAATAAAAATATAGCGAGCGCCGTACACGTGCGTCCCCCTCCCAGCTGCCATCCCTCGCCCACTCCGCGCCGTGGCTTTTACGTAACTCTTACGTTCCACTGAACGCGCCTTCGTGTCTCCGTCCGTATCATTGATACACAGTACACCCTTTCTCATGTTTTCCTGGTAGTCTTTGAAATTTTTCCTTTTGGAGAGGAGGGGGTTGAGAAGTTTTTTTTAACTTATATACTTTAACTATCCTTGTGACAAATAATTAAAAAACAAGTTATATTAGCTTTTCAACTAACCGGGGTCATCTATCGAGTCCTAGAAGTATCCTAGTATCTCTACTTTTTACAGATTGTATTCGTTTCTAATAATAATTTCTTTAGGGGTCCGCGAGTTAGCAGACCGATTGAACTATTGAATATTCTCTTTAAATATAATATATATATATATATATATATATATAATATATATAATAAGATAAGATAGCTTTGCCAAAAGACAGCAGGATTTGGTGGCAGCCGTTACTTTTACCCTAACGAACTTTGAAGAATTAAAGTAAGTGGCTAGCCATGCCTAGGCCGTGGCTAGAAGGCCAGCTTATAGCGAGTAATAGTGACAATGCTGATATGATTTATAAAAGGGAAATCTTGCCTATTTCAATTTATCTAGAAAATGGCGTGCGTTACCCTGGAAAAGCTGTTTCATTTTTTGTTTAACTATTTTTTTATACCTTGACGTGCGTAATACATAACTATTACTTGTGATCACACCAATGTGTTCGTAGGGTCAAAGACGTTAGGTTAACGTTGTAAATATATCTTTCGATTATTTTTTTTATTTTAAAAGCATACTCATGGCAATAGTTAACTGCAGTGGATGTTGCCTTTCGCGCTTATTTGCTTTCTAGAATGTTCGCTGGCAGTGTTATTTCATATTGTACGATGTACTGGTGCGCCATTGTTTGGTGCTCGCCCCAACACGTGTACAATCTAATATTGAAACAAGTTAGCCCGATAACGTTCTATACGAACTCGCCGACCTACACCTGTTTAGTATTCGTTTTTTTTTCTCGTATTTTAAACGCCTCTATGAAGTTGATCTTGGCTCTCATTCAGCCCTGGTGCGTCACAATGACGGCGAAAGTTAGTCACCGATGTACGCTATAAAAACTCGTGTTTAAAATATTTAATCATCGAAGATTCCCAAATAAAAATATAAATTAATTGATCGGATAATTCCGATTGTTCCGAGGCTCTAGTCAGTCAATTCGATCGTAACTTTAACTAAGGCATCACGATGCTTTAAGATGTAAAGTCGCATGGGAGGGGTTGTGGGGGATGCACGTGTCCGTTCTGTGTGTGTGGGTGTCCTCCGCTCCCCCCGCACTTGTTGATCGCGCCGCACTGAAGCGCCACAGCCGGTGTCGCCGGCCTTCGCACCAGCACTTCATCAAACTTCTGTCCCCCTCGCACCACACTCTCGGTGCAAATCCTTTGGCCCATTTTAACTGCGTAAACGGATTCATTGATTGATGTTAATTAGTTTTATCATGCACACAAATTAAATAAATAAACAAGTTTGACACAAAATGCTATCTCCTCAACCTTGTCCGATTTATTCATGAAAGTAAATAAATAATTGTTTTCGCGTAAACGAAGTAAATACTCAAATTAACTAGTACAAACCAAACCACGAAGATTGTACAATAAAAAAAAATGTTGTTTTTAAGTCACGGCAAACATATTTATATCCTTATTGAAATAGGTACTTAAATATGAGTGGGGTGTACAAATAATACCACTAGGAATAGAATCCTAACGCAATACGCCCGTTTCGTCGCCTGATTTCATTTCACATTTCTTTTGATTTTTCAACAAAGGTTACGTCGCAAACGCACCCGCTTATTGTGTAAATTAACTTCAGGTACAAAATGAGTGATTAGTGAATAAGAAATAAAAGGAAAAAGTTTAGTGAATCGTTTTAAGAATTATCAAATAAAAATGACTAGGACGTATGAGTGCAACATGCAACCGCAATGAGGAGTTGTCAGTGAAGTTGTCGTCTCACCATAGAATGGGTACACTCATGGAAACCACCAAAGTGAATTTGGTCACTGCCAAATATCGAGGAAGCGGTGCAGAGTCAGAATATTTCACGATGGGAACCCCACGGAAGGCTTTCTACGCGGACACGCTACACACGATCGCCATAAACACCAGGGAAACAGAATTCGGAAGTATTGTCGAGCCGATACCTATAACGCTCAAAACTTATAAGCCGTACCAATCCCAAGGTTATGGATACCCGCATCAGGTTTCAACGCCCGCGGCTCCTGCCGCTCGGGTACCTGGGAGCGATAAGCCCACCCCGGCGAAAAGCTATCCAAGTCCTGTCAAGGAAGCTAAAGATGATATAATAGCTAGACCTCCTCCTAAAAAGAAATGGATCAAAGAGTACCTAGGTGAGTTCTAGTGCTTAAGTATGTTAACTGTTATGTCTCACAACAAAACCATGTAATTTTTTATATTGCCATATTATGTTTAAATTACCTGAAATATATTAATAATACGTACTTCGAAATATTATGTTTGGTATTTTTTAATATATTTATAACGGCCTCGGCCTGAGGGATGAGGTAATATCATGAGTTCCTCCTACCTAGTTCCACTCTTGCATTCGACGGTACAGGTAGTCTTGATCCATGAAATATTTAATCAACATTTCGACTTGATAAAAGCATTGTAAAAGCTTTTTTGATGTGTTTAGAATTTCCAAAAATTCTTAACTCTGCTTTTTTTGAGTGAGAAGGTGGCAAACGAACAAGCGGATCACCTGCTGTCAAGTGAGCGCTACCCATAGACATCCGCAACAGGCAAATGCGATGCGTTGATGATGCGTTGCCTACCTTTAAAGGACAAAGGAGGGCATAGACAGGAAAAAGGATATGTCCTTTTCCCCGTTAACCCCCTCCCTGTCCTATCCTCTTCCTCTTCCCGTCCTATTCTTATGATTAAAGGGTGGGAAGGGGAAGAGGACTAAAATTAGGCCTCCGGCACCTCACTCGTCGGACGAAACGCATAGTACTTCTACTTCACGCCTGTTTTCTGCTTACGATTTGGCATTTATAATTTAGTTGTTTTTTAAGTTATAGCTTTCTTTTTACTGTTTATCGATACTCCTGCCTTGTTACTAAGCCAAAACAGACAGACTTCGATTGTACGCACACGCAAGTTGCCGTGGCAACCACAAAAAATATTGACCCTTACAATTATTATATAATATTTTTATTGCGGATCCCAAGTATTTTGCTTGAGACTTAGGCTGAGATAAATACACGGAGAAAATTGGTTCAGTAGTTTTCGAGTTTATCCGAAACAAACAATCATTTTTTCTCTTTATACAATTCTGCTGTCGTGTTCTCACTACGTATGTGTACTCGTATGTTAACACCAAAAGTATAGTGCACCTTCTGTTCCGTCTTTATCGTTACCGACCACGCTAGTGCGTCAAGGTGTTCCTCTCACGAAGGTCGATGTCTGCACGCCTTGTGACCAGCCGAGCCACGCCCAGTTCGATCACAACACGATCGAATAAAAAACAATTATCAAGAAGGCAACAATCGAATATATTACCATCGAGTAAAAAGTAACATCCTGTATCATACGTAGACAACCCTGACCTGAGGTAATGCATATGTAGTGAAATATGAGGAAGGTTTGGTTGCAATATTAATAAGAGAACTTATTGCCTGTTGTATTGGGGCCGGATAGGGTCGGGGAAAATTTATCTCTCTGTATCCCGATTACGTTAAGAAGACTTTATATTAAAAATAGGCACTCATGTCCGTAACCTAGAAAGGTAGGTAAAGGTAGTAAGGACTATGAATTTAAATACATATACGTGAATAAAAACAACGAGGCCACGTTACTCCTGAATACTGTGTACTTTTATAATGATGAAATTAAGTTTAATTAATTACACACAAATCCTATTTCCTGTATAATACATATTAATCGCTACAGACGTAAATGACGTGTACTGCTGCGGTGGTCAATCGATTTTACGTTTGCAATTCGAGCATCTCTCACCTTGACCTGTATTCGGTACAAATGACAAAATGGAGGGGCGGCAATATTATAAAACTATACGCAACTTACTACAAATAGTAGAAGTGGGTGATGACTTTACAGTGACGCGTTACGTAACGCATGGCAACAGAGCCGGCCGTCTTTATTGGATTATAAGACATTTACAATCACTACGCTGCAGCGTTGTTGATTTGATTACATAGATAGATTGATATAATACCAGCAAAAACAATTGGTAATATTCTTACTTCCTGTATTATTTTTTAATATTATTATTTATCAACGCAAAGCATAGTAAGCCGCAAATTAGTGCAACTAGGAACGTAAAATATGTCACCGATCGATTGTGAAATTTGTCAATTTATAGTCGGAGAAGTCATATAAACTGTCCGCAAATACCGAACTGACCCAATCAATGACGTATCATTTCAAACACCACAAACCTGTCCCGAAAATCAATGTCAAGCCGAAAATGGGTAGCCAAGGACCCGCGCAGTTATGAATGGAAATCCGGGCTACCGAAGAACTTGAATGGCGAAATCTATTTAGATTTTTCGCAAAACAATTTATGAGGATTATTGGAAGACGTGCCACTTAGAATTTAAGGCGTTATATGGTTTCAACAAGACGTCTGCCCGGAGTGTTATGCTCGCCCGGTAAGAGAATTCCTTGACCAAGAATACCCGGACAGGTGATAAGGGCACTGGTACAATTTCATAGCCAGCCGCCAACCAGCTTTCTTTAAAGCGGTAAAAAAAAGTGTACTCTAAACCTATCCAAAACTTAGGCGAGCTGCGCCAAAGGATTGTGGAAGCCGCTCAAGACAACAACACTGGAAGATACAATCTTCTGATAAACCGTTCTTTTTTTAAGAAGATGTAAGTCTTGTATTGTGGCTGAAGGCAGACAATTTAATCATATGGTTTTAAATATGTTTTTGATTTCATTGATTGATTTGCATTTAACACCTATAAGAATGCACTCACTATTTAATGACCCGTGGTACTGATGGACTCTCACGCAAACTTGTGCCTTTAAATTGTAGACTTGATTGATGACGCTTTTTGTTCACGCAAACCCATATAAGACCAAATATATTTATTTCGCCGCGTTACTATGATATTTATTCAAGAATTAAAAAATATTAATATTATAAATGCGCTTGTAAGTATGAATGTTTGTTATTGTTTCTCGCAAAAACGACCGAATGGATTATAATGAAACTACCATATTATAGCTATCATCAGAATAACACATAGGCTATAATTTATAAAGGTATTGTGTAAATTGACCAAAATGTAACGATAAGTGTCAAATAAGGAGGAAAAAATTACGCCATATGCGAACTATTCTGGTGAGCGGTACAAAAACCGTTAGAGTTACACGTAAATAATGTATAATGGAAATGTTTACCGTAAATAGACCTCCAAAAAAGCCCGTGGCAGCATATCTATCTTTTATGTGTTAGCCATTATCGCCGAAATAGTGAACCATCCATACCATATTAATTAAAGGGCGGACCGAAGTTTGCCGGGCCAGCTAGTGTCAGAAATAATCGAGCATACAGCATACCATTTTGGAATTCGGACTAATGCGCCGTCTTTTGTTCTTTACTTTCCATAATAGCGTAGTATGTTTTTTACAGTACAGTCAGTTGAATTTGGGCATTGCAATATTTTTTCGGTCGAGAAAAAAATTGCGATGTTATCTTTAAAACTGTGGCAGTTTTGTTTTAATATACTGTACTTTTATCATTCAGAGTTCCATCATACAAAAAAAAGAAAACTATAGACTTGTAGTGATCAGATGATGTCAATCTTATTGATTTTTTTAATAAAAAAATTATGGAATAATCCATTCATTACTGTAAAAAGTACATAACAAAGTTTTATTTTTACTGTTACCACCTGAACTATCACCCGTTTTCAGCAAGTCGTTGATTTTGTTAGAGAAATGACAAGTCAAACTGTAAATGAGTCATTCAGTTCACAATTCGCTGACGGATTATATCCAGTACGATTATTAACTGGGTAAGTTGACAATCGGTCAACTATTTTTACATAGTAACGCTTGTCTCTGATACGTTACAGTGTAAACACACCCTTAGATTGTAATACACAACGGAAGTGTAAACGTGACCTCGACAAATGCAGTTGGTTATGAAATATCTTGTCGGAAGGATAGAAACATTTTCCGTGAATAACATTTATAATAGATCTCGAAGGATTTAGGGAGTTGACCCTCGTGTGAAAGAAGGTAAAAGGAATAAGTGGTATGGTAATTTGATTAAAATGCACACATATATATATATATATATATATATATATATATATATATATTGATAATGATGATAAAAGCAACAAAATAGTTGCAGTGCGTTATGAAAAACATGACATGGAAAGAAAAGAGACGGGAATAAGAAAGCGATTGTGCCTTCATTGGTACGACTAAACGCATCTATAAACTTTGCTTTTCGGTATTCCACCAGGTCCAGGTCTCGCGGTCTAGTCTAGACATAGATCACCTTAAACACTGACCAATATTATTTACTCTCGATTGGCTACAGACTGGGTCGAAATGAGACGATTTATTTCCGCCATTTTGACGCTGATGGTAATATCCAGCGAGCGAGGAACTAATATCTAAAGATGGACTATATAACAAAACATATCCTTTAGACATTAGCGATAAGTTATCCGTTATGCCCATCCTATTAATTTTTATATAATGGTATTCAATTAGACAGTACATCTATACAAAAAAATGTAACCGTTGTTGCTGTCTGTACATAAAACAAGTTTTAGATATATGTTTTTTCGTAAATAAAAATTATTTTTATATGACACAATACACTGTACACACTATATACGACTACTTATAACAATCAGTCAAGGCTCGGGCCTCAAGAGATGTCACGACCGTTGACAGGAGTACAAACTGAGTCTCCTTCCTTTGACAAGTGCTTATAAAGACTCTTGCTGTTGAAAGTCAGCTACGCAACTTTACGTTTCAGTACCGTACTCATACATTTCTGGAAAACCGGAAATGTGGGCGACAACAAGTTTATTTGTGGTTTAGTTTTTTCTTCGGATTTTTTGTTGCGTGACTTAAAAACTTGTATCGTAACCTATAAAATCAATTAAATATGCGGTGGATAAGGAATATCGACAACCCTATTGCATTCTGGGCAAAACGACGGCCTTTTGCTTATTATGCCAAAATTAGTTTTCGACAACATAGAAAATATTTTTCAATTTCCAGGATACTGCCAGTCAAGATTATTTGTATTGCGGAGGCTTATCTTCTATCTTTAGCACATAGTATGTTTTTAAGAAGTGTTCCTTCAAGGTCTTTATTGTTAGGTACTTGCACAAGTTTCGTGACAAGGCACGGCACGTCACAGCCAGGCGTCGCCAGACCGCGGCCTGCGTGTCAAAAGTTAGCTTTGATGGTTTTTTAATGCGGACCGTAATTTAGTAATACCACTTGTAGTCCTTTCAAAAATATATTAAACGTGTATGCATGAATGTTTGGATGTAAATATTCGTCACGGTGATTAAATATATTTTCCGTCCTGTATCCTTTTTGATGCAGTATTTGTCGTAAAGAAATTTGTGACAGATTTTTCTTTCTCGTATTGAAGCATATAAGCCCAAATGTAATGCATTGAATAGCTAGCTACGCTTTTTTATTTCCAATACAGAAATTGTTTAGTTACAATTAAATTTGTTTAATAAAAATTACATGAGATACAGTACTGAATAAATTTATATTAATCAAAAAATAAATAAATATTAAAATGTCAAAGTTCAATAAATACTCGTATGTTCGCCGTTCTCTACGTCATTCACACACACATCTCAACATAGCAACATGCAAAAAAATAGCATTAACAGAGTTTGCCCGTAAATTTATCTAAACGCTCTGTCCCAAACTTAGTTTCTGAACGGTATTCATTTTATCTTTCTTACCTTGACGCTTATTTTGACCTCCAAACAACTTATGCTACTCTAGTACTGCTTCGCATAATTTGTATTGCAAAATCTTAGGAGCAGGACCTATGTTTTAACCGCCTTCAAAAAGGAGGCGGTTCTCAATTCGTCTGTATGTTTCTATCTCTGTTTCTCTCTCACTCTCTTATGTTTGTTATCTCAGAACTTCGCTCCTGACGAACCGATTTCGATGGTGAGTCGTGTGGTTCCGTTTTTTTAATCTGGCTGACCGAATTTTGCGAACCGCGAACTTCAAAGTTCAAACCGTAAATCACACTCCAAGAATGAACTTCAATAAATATAGCTAATCTTCTATGCCCTTCTATTTTAGAAACTACTACCTAACTACTATGCTTTTAGCGGTCGAGTCCCACTTTTCTATATGTTCGTCATGTGTTTACATTTAAGCTTAAGTAACAAACACTAGCTGTACTCTTTTTTCTTATTATTTTAATTACGCTATCCTTTTTACACCATTTGACATATGTGAATGTTGGTATTACAACTATCTTTGGCACATTTTTACACGTATATCTATAGTATGAAATACCTTTGGATTCAATTAATTAAAAAAAAACTATTGGATTAAAAGTGAACAAATATAAATTATTTTTATCATGACGCTGTTTTTGTTATTGATATGGATGTTAGGGACAGAGCGAGATAAACATATCAAAACTTGCGCACGCACACACAAAATATATTTTTATAAAGATGATTGTATAACAGGTCATTACCAGGAACGCAGATGTCGTATCAACACGTTCTGGCGGTGGTCTTACACGTGGTCGAGTCCGTTTATTATCTGTTGAGATAAAATAGTATCGTAATAAAGATTGGCGTGTCTGTGTGTGCTATAGTCGCCGGTGGCCGGTCGCCTATTCCGCAAG
Source organism: Papilio elwesi (assembly GCA_029849275.1). NCBI lineage: Eukaryota > Metazoa > Arthropoda > Insecta > Lepidoptera > Papilionidae > Papilio > Papilio elwesi. The sequence continues at coordinate 1,916,760 of CM056707.1, read as the reverse complement.
GTTGTTGGCGTGGCGCAGACATATCGGCCTGGTGCTGACACTTTTGACACCGACAATAACAAAAAATATCGCTTGGCTACTCTATCATAAGAACGTAAACAACAAATCGGATTATATTTTTTATGTTTTGTGGGCATGGTATGTTGGCAGTCTCAAAAGAAATTCGATTCTCAGCCACAGATAATTTTCATTAAACGCCATCTATTGGCGTAAATTTTTTAAATAAAGGATTAAGGGAGATAACTTGTTCGCATAAATGTTTTTTTTTTATGATTTTGAGAAATGTGAAATAACGATATTTCTTTTAGGTCTAGTACCAACAGTTGACCCGTTGATACATTTAGGTCTTTATAATTATATACTCGTAGGATAAATATAACCTTGATTTATAATATCGGTTGGTAATAGGCGTTAGGTATATACGTGTTAAGGTTGACCATAACAACTTTTTAAACATTATCCCTGCGCTGGATATTTATAAAAATATTTCCAAAGTTTTCGCTGTACGTATTATGAGCACAGAAATGGAAGTCTATAATGTTGAATTTTTTTTTAACATCACGAAATAAATTTAATTTTAAACTACATTTATTCTTAGAATACTATAATCATTGTAATATTCTTACAGTTTTATAAATGCAGTACACGCGGTTACTAGATGTTTCCTTCAGTTCCAGACTGATTTGATCATTTTATGTAACTTAGGTTATTTGCTATGCCACGCCTTTGGTAAAGAAATTGCTTTACTAATCCATCGAATCTAATAAAATTTTTTTTTTTCTAATATCTGTTATGGTGTCGTGTCATATCAAAATAGCGTGCACTATTTGAGAGACTGCGTTGGTATTGTGGTCACGTTAGTCGACTCGTGAACTTGTCTGAGCATGCGTGAATAACCTCCCCCCCCCTCCGTTCCCTATTAACGTGGCTGTTCAGGGGGTGGGATGGGAGTTGATTGTGATATCTACTACAAGATACAGTGAATACGACAATTTCGACAGGGCGGGGTCAGTTGACCGGGAATTAACTGTTAAGTTCGCACGTGGTAGAGGTTATGCAGAGACAGAAATTGCATACTTTCAATTGCGGTTTAGATGCATTTCGTTCGATTTTTTCACCTAAATAAAATATTACATGAAAAAAATCGAAAATCATTAAAACAATCAAAGCGGAACCAGCTGCCCTTATTCATTCATTAGTTTAGTGCCAGTGTGTGCATATCGTAGGGAGAAGTTGATAAGGAGGTGATGAGATGGGAAGAGTATGGGATCTGTGACGCCTCTGATATGAAACTCAGAAGTATAAAAAGTTTATGGTACGTAGGTCGTAGGTAAGGTTGTAGTAGGTAACTAGTTGAACTAATAATACACTACGGACAGCTGCAGCCAGGTTTGCAACTGTCCCGTTCGCAGTTTTTACAAAAACATAAGGACTCGCCCTACAAACGCAGTAGTGTAGGTAAACATGTATAGCATGTACATTGCTCTTTTTGAATTTATAAATTTTTTTAATAATTTTAATACGATGCCGTCGCAAACAAACCACCTTTTAACGCGTGCTCAGAGAGCATAAAGTCGAGAGAGGGTCTCGTTTCTTTCATCTCGCTCTTGAGCTTTGTTGCATCGTATCCGATCGGAAGAGTTCGGACCGCGTGACTCGCCCGGCGCGGCCCGGGCACCCCACCACTTTAGCCTCCTCTCACCCCGCCTGCCACTCCCCTATGGTCCCCTCCCACAGCTTATCATCTCCAGGCCCGAGGTGCTCCCCGCTGCTCTCCTGTAACCGCTGGCTTTTACAGGCGTCTATCACAACCATTGCCATCGCACTATCAATTTTATTGCGGACATTTATATAATACACGCAATATTTGTTTGTATCGATAAATATGTTTTTTGCTGATTCTCTTGGCTTCAAATGTCAGGCTTCTGTTTAATCTTCTATCTATCATCCGTGTGAATAATTTTACTGGTAGAACGCTAAAAGTCCTATAACCATGTATAAAAGAGGCCAATCATATTCCTCATAATATTGGCAAGAACGTAAGAAGACTTTGTGTATGTATGCTTACCCTTTTGAGTCACAAGGCTGTATGTATTTTATATTCCGACGTCTCTTCCCGAGAAAAAAATTGGAAACCCATAAAAATTTGGTTAAAAAGTAGCTGCGCGGTATATGGTTCGAATCCGATTCGATTTCATATAGTGGCGAACAACAATCATTTTATATTTCTATCGATGACCTCACACATACCTTTTTTGTTATTGTTACTTTTTTTTATTTCACTTGCAACGCTTGCATACAATGCTAAGCAATTTATTGAGCAAACAATTATTAACTTGGCAAAGTTAATTAATTCTTAAAAAGGTGGTGCTCTAAAAATGAAGACGAGAATGTAGCGGATTCTTAGCAGACGAAATGGCGGAGAGGGAGGGAAGAGAAACCCGTTCGGCGAATGTCCGTCAAAAACGCGCGCCGCCATGCGCAATTCTACTAGGCGCGCATAACCATGCAAGAGCTTTCAACCGTCTCGGGGTCATTTCTAATAGTCACGCGTTCACAAACACTGCGACTATTAAAGCTGTTTTCTAGAATGTCTAAAGTTCCTATTCAAATTAAAGAATAAATAGTTATGCAAGATAAACATTTAAAAAAAATTTTTGTACTTCATAGTATTTTCTCGGCACGATATTCAAAGGATATTTATTTTATACTCAAAAATAGTTATCGAATAAGTTCTGATTACGATATACTTTTTTTTTCTATCATCTACCTCTGCCTGTCCACCTATACCCACACCGTGTGGTGTACATTAGTTATTTTTCATTTTAATTCATCAACGGTTGTTTCAAAATTAAATCAGTAAATACTTTATTAACGCACTAGTGATTCGCCCCGGCTTCGCCCAGATAGCTGTTTTGAAATAAATAGGGAACGTGACACACATCGCCTTTTACATACGTAAATATGCACGTAAAAACAAAAAAATATTTATGCCTATTGCATGGAAGAGTAACAAACATCCTTACATACATTCTTTCGCATTTGTAATATAAGTATAGATTAAATTGTAATTGTTTAAGTTTTATATGGACTCCACTGAGAGTGGAAATTATTAGGACAAAATTAGGGTAGACAAACTTATACAATTCTAATACGGCAATCCATATTTTCTTGAATTCTCATATGTGCGTGGAATTTGCGCAGGTCAGTAGTTTCTAGGCTGTGTAACCCCCGCGACCTCGTGACGCACGCGCCCCACCCTTGTTGCATAACTACCCCGCTGTCTATGTTATCCTGGTAGCGTTTGTGTCAGACAGCTTTTAAGCTTCATTTTTTTAATCTATTTTCTTATATTAAAAAAATATTTTTAGTAGTACTGTAGTAGTACACATAACTCTTAATAAGGAACTTAAACTTTTTATATATGAAAATAAAATTATTGCACACAAAATACCTTTTTTTAACATTAGCATGATACAGTACAACGTACAACCCAACCATAAAACTACGACGAGAGTTGTGTCAGGAGCGTGCAAAATGAAAGTTCGTTCCAAGGTACTCGACATCCGTTCGCGAGATCATAAATCTTAAATATGTAAACTTTTAAATATATGTAAAATCATAAATGTAGTAAAATTAAACACGACCGCATAAAATAAAAAAAATATATTCGTGTAGGCAATACACGAAATTATAGTTTACGTTTCACCCGCCCTGCAATTTTACGTAAACAAAATGATATTATCTACTTTAATACTACCCTAACATAATCATCATCTCCCTGCTATTTTCCCGCATATGTGAGGTCTCTGTTTGGCCGTAGCACAGCTTAACAATGAAATGATTGTTTAAACCGTAGTCCATACTGTATAGCTTCTGGCTATAGTTTTTACGGCCGGTCGCCTGCATAACTGCAACACTCCTCGGGAATAACCTAACCTAACAAAACATAGTACATAAGAATAAATACATAATTTCTTAAATCCTCTATATGTATACGTGTAAAAACTGCGTTGCTAAATATAGCTGTTACCATTACCAAGGAGAGCCGTGCGTCTCCGAGAGACCTGCGCGTGCTATGAATATCTCAATGCACAGTGTGTCTAGCTGAAGCTTGCAAAATGTCCAAGTCTGTCCTGTTTAGAACTTTGTATGAACTTTCAAGCATCATCATTTTAAAGATACAACATGTATAACTAAAATTATAACCTGATCAACTGAACAGTTATTTTATAGTGAAAACCGCACCCAAATCGGTTAAGTCGCTTCTGAGATAAGCGCGCACAAACGCAGACAAACATACAAAAATGCAAATAATCATTGTTTTGGGTTTTATTGCGTTTATGAAGGCACCCAATAATAGTTTTCCTTAAATATCGTCCATGTACAGACAGCGGTCAGTTACATTTTTATTATATATATAGATTTAATTGGAAATCTCATTCGTAGATAACCCATAGCACTAACAAAGCTAATAATATAATCCAATATTGTAGTCTCATCATCTTATCATCGAAAATTGAGTAAATTCTGAAGAAACCCACACGCGGTGAACGCACCTACATATTATGCTCGGTGTACCAAATGTCAAAGACTTGACTTATTGTAAACTAAAATAATATTTTGTCACTAAACAAACAGTTTATTCCCTCGAGTGTGCCGCTGCCACTTCGACACTGATTTCATTTTTTAGTCAACAAATTTGAATTTCATTGCGGACAACTGTTTTATAATAAATGCTTTTTTTCTACGTAAAGTTAGTTTAGGATATCTGTCAATGTCACGGGTTCATCAGCCTAAGACCAAAGCACCTCTAAAACCAACTCATTTTATTCATACAAAACGTTTGAATAATGCGGTCACTACGATCCTATGTTCTCCTATTACTTTTTTTTTTAATTGCGCTTTGTGAATGAATGAATTGATGTGGTTCGGTAGGACCAGGACGAGGGGTCAAGGGCAATATTTTGTTAGGGTCCTTGGGAGAGGACGATGATCTCTCAGTTTACGAGGGTTTGGGAGCCTAGATGATATTCGATTTTTGTTTCGCGTGGTACTGACGTCTGTCTTCAGTCTTCTATAATAAAGCGTAAAAGCTATTTGCTAATATTGGTGGAAGTGATGATGGTGGTAGCGTTGATGGTGATAGTGGTGGTGGTGTTGGTGATGATGTGATGTGATGGTGGTGGTAGTTGTGGGTGGTGTAGGTGACGGTGTCGGTGTCGGTATCTGTTTCGGTGTCGTTTCATTGTTCTTAATTAAAAATGCGTATCCAAAAAATTCAATAACAAAATATAAACAATGTGTAAAATCATCGATTCTGCAAAAAGTTAATATATTTTATTTGGATTGAACGCGGACCAAGTCGCGGGCAACAGCTAGTATGAAATATATTTTAATATCAAATGGCAATATTTCACCCGATCGACGCCGGGTAATTGCTAGTTAGGTTAAATTATCATTCAAAAATTCTCAAATTTAAAGTAGTGCAGATAAAAGAAAACAACAGATCGGTCAACGCTCGCCGGCCAATAATACCTAGGTCGGACTAAGGACGAATAAATGTCTATTGTTGTAATCTAAATATCAGATTACTTTGACCAATACCTTTATATAGCGTAAAGGTATTAACTTGGTTGAAGTATTTTTATATAAAATAACTAGTGACCCGCCCCGGCTTCGCCCGGTTAGCCGTTACTGAATCTAGGTAACATCGCCTTTTATATACGTAGACTCATTAAATGCATTGAATCAATACATACACAAAATGAATGAAATAAATGCATACACAAAAGTTCATTAAGTCAATTCAGCGGTTTACTTGCAGTATAGATTGCAGCGCCATCTGCTGGGTTTGTGAATCTAAACCATCCTCGAATACACTTGAAAAAAATCATTCAAAGCGATTCAGCCGCTTAGGATGAGTTCACTGTCAACACACGTACAGAAGAATTATATATATTTACTCGTTAAGAATCGACTTTCATATGTAAGCCCGGGGCATGAATATATATAAGAAAAACCAAACTAAGCATTACACGAAAAACGTTATGTCCATTTTTTATGTTTGTTCCCTCAGAACTCCGCTCCTGGTGGACCGATTTCGACGATTTATTAGTTTTTTATTCGACAGCTTGTTGCTTGCCGTGTAGTCCCATTTGTTTTTAATCAAGGTCCGACCGATAGTTTTTGAGTTATTTTTAGTAATGCGTAATATGACAAAGTTGAGATTGCCTTTCTTGCCTTACGTAGGCTAATGTACATGAAAATGAAGTATGGAAGAATTATATATCTCAGAAAATGCTAAATAAAAGTCAGCGATGGCATATCTCTATATTCTATTATCTCATAATATCTACACAAATATATTTGTAAGCGAATAATAATAGAGTATTTTCAATTTTATTGTTTAGATATTTTTGAGGTTTTATTTTTGGTCATTATTTATTTATTTTTGAAGTATTGTCGCGCCTGTTTTGAGTTTTTGAGAAACTTCTGTTGGCAGTCCTTATGACTGCATGTATTTTTTAATATAATCATAAGCATAGCCAAAGTCATTTTTACAATGATAGAAAACTACCTAATTTACATCATAATCAATACAAAAATTCTCGCTTCTTATACATTTTTCAGAAAATAAAATTAAGTAAACAATTCCGACATTTACCATTTTATTACTAAACGTCATAAATAATAACGTGCTGATGATGATGATCCTAGTCGTTGTGTTTTAAAAACGAATAATCGATATTGTGAAATTTTATTTTTGTTAAAAGTCAAGATCGATTATATACTTTTTTAATTTTCTCAAGCAGTGTGTTTTACAGAATTTTACCAAATTCACATTTAAAGCCTAAATTGAAACGTATGTATACAAATATTTGATATGGCTTTTTTACCATTCTATTAGATATTATTTTATTTATTTGCTGTTCTGCCAACCAGCTGATTTTCAATGATGTAACTAAGCGTAAAATTGTTAGGCAGACGTGTTCTGACGTCATGTCATCAAGCGACACGCCTCCATTGCCTTCTCTCTCTTGAGGCCGTGTTTATGAATTGTTTCACTCATCGATCCAGCATATCCAATATGTAATAATAGGTTTTATTGCTTAGGCATAAGGCTTACATTACAAACAAACTTATCTGACAACGTGGATTGTGCTTATGTTGCTGTCTCATACTTGTCATATACCCATTTCATTCACAACGTAAAAGCAACTGCCTGCAGTTTATGCTCGCCTGGTACTTTACCGCCAGGGATTGCAGCCGCGGACGAGCATTTGACACGGGTTTGACAAGTGCTGACCGCGCTGAAGTGTGAGAGAGGTCTATTTGCGAATTATTTACATTGAAACGCATATTTGAGCGTCGTTGATCCCAAATGGGAAAGGCCATTCTGACGTGTCGACGTTTGTTTACAGAGGAGGAACCGAAGTCTCCGGTGTCGGTGCGAGTGGTTACCGGTGTAGCAGTGACGGCGCGCAGCAACGGCGTGGTGCGGCCCAAGACGCCGGTGCTCCCCGCCGCGTCCGCCCCAGCGCCTGCCGTCATCGTCTATGACCCGCCGCCCGCGCCCGCTGTGATCCCCCCCTTGCCTGCTGTGATCCCTCCCGCACCGGTTGTGATCCCCCCCGCGCCGGCTGTGATCCCACCCGCGCCGGCTGTGATTCCCCCCGCGCCGGCTGTGATCCCCCCCGCGCCCCTCCTCGATTTCGTACAAGAACATTCCAGGGCGCGCACTTCGAGTAACAGTCATGGGTAAGCTCTATTATCAAGTCATGTTATCCTAGTACTTGCGGCGTTTAAAACAGCTGGGGCATTCGAGCGCCGGACAGAGCGTCGGTTTCTATTTTACGTCAGACGTTTCGCTCGGTGATTATAATAACATACTCCACCCATCGACAGCGTGGGCAGAGATACGATTTTTGATATTTAACAGCTCTTGGAGTGAATAATTAAAACGAAAATAACAATAAAGACAATATGGACCTTTGGTTTTGTTTGATAGAAAAAGAACTTAGATGTAATAAGAGATCATTACTCAAATTGCATAGTAAGGGAAGGGAATGGACTGACAGACAAAAATTAAATCTTATAGAAGTTGAAAAAAACATACTGTGTAGTAGTGGTGGTGGTGGCGATGGTCTTTTTCACTCAATGCAACAAACCCCTCTATAAGGATAAAAAACTCCATCGCTTGAATTAGTTGTTCGGTCGACTCGGAACCTTCGTATGAGTAAAGTTACAAAAATGATTTTTATTGATTCCCACGCGGACGAAGGCTGAATAACTAGATTTTTATAAGTTGATTGATTCATTTTGAGAATTACGCCATCTAGTTGAAAAATAAAACAAAAAATAAAATAAAATCACTTGAGATTTGATCGGTTTTCACACCACTTTAGAATTTATTACATAGATATGGAACGTCGAGGGACTATAAAAATAAATGTAAAAGAAATGGAAAAGGGTCACTATTGTATAATAAATTTATCCTTGCCAGTCGTCCCGGTCGTAGGTATGGCATTTGAGCGCTTTTGATTTATTTATTGACTTCATCGATTGCTGCCAAGGTTTGGATATTAACGAAACCGTATTGAATATTAATACGATCTGTGCCTAGTTCTTATTCATCAGTCGATAGATGGGGCCTTGCTGCATGCATCATTAATGCAATACCTCTATGCGTACGTAAGTTTATGCCTATGTTTGCAATATACCCCGCACTTTCCCTTTTGAACATTAAAAAAAATACAAAAGAAAAATATGTTACGCTATATTCTAATAAGCACTATATACTTGACAGGCTATGATAACCTGGTACTTTACTATACATAACCCTCGCCCCACAACCTAACCTAGTCCTCTTTATAGAATTCCGCAAATCCCATCACCACCCTCGGCCAGCAGCAGTGGCAGTGGCAGCAGCAGCAGCGGATGCGCGCCGCGCGCCGGTACCCGCGAGGTGCACAACAAGCTGGAGAAGAACCGGCGCGCCCATCTCAAGGAGTGCTTCGAGCTGCTCAAGCGACAGCTGCCCGCCACCTCCGATGACAAGAAAACGTCCAACTTGTCCATCTTAGGCTCGGCTATTCGGTACATACAGGTACTTGAAATTCAACTTTATCACATTCATATATAATTTAACTTCACGCCTGTCTTTTGTGAGGTTGTGGTATTTCCCCGGTCGAGCCTCCCCATTCGTGCAACAGATGTTGTTGTTGCGGGCTCTACCAAGCTGATTGTCCATTATGAGAAAATTACAAATCTCAGGATGCTGCAAATTATCGATTTTGACTAATGAAGCCCCAAAAAATAATAAAATACTAGCGTCGGTGCAATAAAAACTAACCACCGACCAATAGACGACTTGATCAATCGGAAACTGTTTTTTAAAGCTAAGGCATCTTTCAATATTTCTTTATCTCCAATTTGTGTCTTTTCTAAGCCCTTAATTTTGAAATGAAATCCATACAATGAATATTATTTGAGGTCCCTAAAAATACATATCGGAACGAACAGATAGGCTGCGTTGAAATTTAACTTTATCTTGAATAGTGTTATGTTTGTATTAAATGAAGCTTATTAAGCTTTAATTTATTAATTACATACACATTTTACAAAGTAATTATCACCACGGTCCTGAGACACACCCTCCTCAATATATTAAGCCACAGATTATAATGAATAGCTCGGGCGTTGGGCGTTAGGGTAAGGAGAATGACACGTAGCGAAATACATTAGGACATTACAAAATATAATCTTGGATCGATAGTACACTCACTCAACAAATATGTAGCGTGTATCCACGGTGCAACCCGATTGCCGTCACTCTTCGTAATATAATGACCACTACAAGGTTCGCCATTACGCTAGAGCTTGGGTTTGTGTCAGAGTGAATGACATTTGTCCCCGAAAAAAAAAATGTCCCCGACATTTTATTGTTTACATTGACGTATTTTTAAAAGATCTTATTAATTGAAGTGAACATTTCTGAAGCCGCGTTAGTAGATATTTAGTAGGGGAAAATCTTAGGGTGCGTCCAGATCTGGCGCATTCGCCCTTATAGATTCGAAATATCGACATGCTCGACGTGCAACATGCTTATTTAAATTGGGAACAGTCTCGACGTTTTTAGACCTATGTTCTTTATTGCACCTTATCATTTGTTGGCAGGCTGAAGACTAGACCGAAAAAAGTATAACAGAGACAGCTAGCTAATTTCTTGCTTTATTAATTATTTTGTGCTTTATTAATTATAACGATGTGTGTACATAAAATAATCTATAATTATTTTATGTACACACATCGTTTGAATAATATTAAAGGATTGCCTACATTAATATTTTCGCGGGAATTGTTCACAGGTACTCCGTCGTAAAGAGCGCGAATGCGAACATGAGATGGAGAGATTAGCTCGCGAAAAGATCGCCGCGCAACAACGGCTCGCGGCTTTGAGGCGGGAAGTCTCCGTCCGAACCAACAGTGCCCGGCCCCGTAATATAGGTTCGTTGACTTTCGCGCGTAACATGCTCTCCTGGTACATTTCAGTCGAAATTATTTTGATTTCAATTGCCACTTTGCTGACGAAGGACAATTAAATATAATTTGATAGGCAGAGAGAGAGACAGAGAGAGAGATAGATACACTCGTGGTTGTTACTCTGTTTTACAAGTATAATAATAAATTAATTAAATAATTTCGTTTGTCATTTTATTAAAAAAAATATGTATGTCGTATGTTATAGTGCCTTGGTATTTTGTATTGAATGATGATTAGCTGAGAGACATTTCTTGTCATCATCAACATTTATTTTGTATATTATTTTTATCATTACATCAGTTATTTTGCAAATACTACGAGGACTGTTTGATAAATGCCCGTTTCTGGAAAAATCTGTTATTTTTATACATTAATTTATTTTTCTATACAGACCTCTTTTTTGTATGGCGGCAATGACTTTGTCATTTGATACAAATCGCCTATCACCGAGCCATTTTATCAGGTGGGAAACAAAAATAAATCGTATGTGGTCAAATCTAGAGAATATGGGAGGCAGCAGTTCGTTGCGTAACTGTGTTGATTAAGCCGCCACATCTCTGGGCGAATGGGCTCGTGCGTTGTCGTGATGACCTTGAACTTTTTTCTTAAAATATATCTAATAATTTGGCATAGTACCGCCCCGTAATCGTTTTCCCTTTATCTAAATAGTCAATACGTTATAAAGCCGCGCGAATCCAAAAAAACGATGGCCATGACCTTTCCGGTCGATGGGAAGGTTTCTGGACGTTCTTTGGAGTAGGTTCGCGCGGTAATATCAAAATCCAGTCCTTTGACTGTTCTTTCATCCTGGGGTGTAGTGGTGCGAAACGACGACGAATTCCTTCAGGTTACTATAAAAACTGGTTCCGGTTTTGTTTCTCCGTGACTGAAGTGCCGCGTGTAGGCACCCATCTTGCCGATACTTTTTTCATACTCAAATTTTCTTTCAGTATCTCTTGTACCAGCTCGATTGAACGTTTACAGAATCAACGATTTCTCGAATTTTAATTCGGCGGTCGGCTAAAACGATATTTTCAATTTTCTTAACCATGTCCAATTGTGTGGCCTAACCAATCCTCATTAAAAGACGGCTGTTCCCCCCAGCTTAAATTTGTTAAAATCTCATGGTTGGCAAGAATCCTGTTTCTGTTTTATTTGTTCCGCATTTAAAAAATGGTCGAAACTATCGTATTTTCCGACCTGTGATATCAATACATTTAGAAAATGGGTACTTATCAAACAGCCCTCATATATCGCTTCCTGCTGAACTTAAATATGTTTAAAGTTGTGTTATTAAATGAAATTATTTAATTTTTAGAATAATTTATGATAAGGAAGTAATTTCCAATTCTAATAGAATATTTTTTTCGTAATTGCAGATGGCGTAGATGATAAGGACGCCATTGTAAATGATCAAGTATTAGGAATACCAATTAGTGTAAGTAATTTATTATTTTTAATTTCACATAATTAATTTAATCGTGCATAGAAGTAGAATCAATTAACAAAGGAAATCTTTATCTAGATAACTTCGTCTCCGCCACGGTGTGCGTCACAAATGGAGTCATCACCCCCCCACACCCTAAACTTAAGTACGAAGTTGCGCACGCTGCCTATACAAATAACGCCAACCACCTCGCAGGTATGTTCGCCTGGTAGCGCGTTAGAAATTAGAGCTGACCTAATCGGGGATTAGGATTTAATTCGCGCAAAATGGCCGCCGCCTGTTAAGCACATTCTTCATGTTGTTTGTTTATAACATTTTTTTTAAATTAATATAATATTATATTTAATTGAATTTCAGGTCGTAAGAACTTCGTATGGTGCGAGACACCATAACACCTTAACATTAACCACGCTTGCGCCAGCAGAATCAAATACGCAGGTAATAAAAAATATTCATCAAAACTATTTATATTTACGCGAATACTAACTACTACACATTGAAATAAAACTACCCCGCTCCCCACAGTTGTGAATAAAATATTAATTAAAACCAGTTATTCCAATTTTCTCATATTAAGCACTCGTATAATATAAATAAAACAAATAAGTTACTAGTAATCCTTTGTCCTACTGCATACGAGTATGAGTACCTTTAGACCGGCCAGTGTTTTTAAACCTTTTTAAGTAAGCCACACCCCATTTAAAATGTGTTTAGATTTTAAGTATAGAAAATCTGTTCAGAGGCTTTTTTAAGTGATTTCTAGCTTTATTCTTAGTTTTGACATGTTTAATTTTTTCGGCAAAAACCTCATAACGCTTATAACGCGCTATACGCTTTTTTAAGAGTATGAGAGATTTTACTTAATATGCAAATTTTAATCGTTCTTATAAAATAGTACTTCCACTATATATGATTAATCAATGAGATGCTAGTTTGTAAGTAAGTATTAATTGAAGCAGCAAAAACTCATATTGTAGAAGCTAAGTGAACAATTTGTCTTTTTCAGAATGGGCACATAATGGAGAATGGCATCACCAATACCCTTAGCACCACCACGTTGGTGCATCCCGCTCAAATACATTTACCTCTTTCGCAGGTATGCAGGTCAACTTATAAAATATATTTTAATTTCAGTTTTGACAAGTTTAAGAGAAAGTCGAGTAAAATGTATTACCATCAATTGTTGTTCCTAGTACTAGTGTCCGTTTAATTTAAAATACGGCTTATAATTATTTTAAACACTGTTTTAGTGTCCATAATCTCTTATTAGCGAAATTGGGCGTAATGCAATCAATATATTAAAATGTCCTTTATAAAACGAAATGAAAACGTAAATCGCAAATAACTCAAAATATGCTTATCAAAGGAAAAAATATATTTGTCACGTATGAGTAAATTGTAAATAGTTTCAATTCACAATTTGCAGTCCGTTTATAAAATAGCTTGTGAGATTATAAACTGACAATGTTTAAAATATGACTGTACCATACGTTATTAGGTCATTAATCGAAACAAAAATGTTGCATTTTTTCATTACTTAAATTTCAACATTAAGAAAGTATTTCAATAAATATAACAATGTTATTATTTAGTTATTATAAAATTAGAATAAATACTAAAAAAGGGAAATAGAAGGACTACCCGTAACCGACGACCTTGTTTGCGTAGATGTATGGATGTAGAAGCGAGAGAGGTGTGCCAGGATCGCTCCAAACGGAAATCCATGATCTCTGCCTACCCCTCTGGGCTACATGCGTTAGCGTGTATTTATTTTATAAAATTAACACGGAAATAGAAATTTAAACTGTTTCAATTCCTCAATTAATAAATGTTGTATTTCATTCCAGATGGTCGGCAGCGGCGGACTGGTGGTCGGCCCAGCGGCGCTACAGCTGCTGTCTGCTGGAGGCGGCCTGAGAGTTTTACAAGCACCAGCAATGCATACCAACGGTAAATTTATGTTACCTCTTAGTATAACATCACAAAAACTACTAACTCCCCCCTCGATTAGTAGCCTAGTTTTTTCTAGTAATTCATAAATATTGCTTTAAAAAATATCTATTAATAAGTTGGCTCATATTTGTCTTTTTTCATATCTGAATAAAGATTGAAAAAGCGAAAAATTTCCCTAGAGGTCGACTACGCCACGAAAATCTAAACCTCCTACCCCCACTGTGGCTAAGCGTGGTATTTTGAAAATCTCCCTTCGCCCACCGGAAGGGTTATAGCATGAGTGCGTTCTCTTATTCTCTTTACCTGGCATTTTTGTTGTTCAGTTTTAAAATTAGTATACTACTGGAGTAATGCACGTAACACCAAAATACGGCTGTTTACGGCCTCAGAAACTTTGGTACTTAAATAGATCAATTACACCCGGACTCAGGACAAACAGACATGTTCATGCACACAAATGTTTGTCCTGGGTGGGAATCGACGACCTGCGGCGTGAAAAGCAAGTATTTTACAAACCATGCCAACCGGCCCGTTCTTCTTTGCAGTCTGTTTAAGTTAGTCAATTATTTGACTAATAAAGGCAGCTCTTGTCGATACGATACTGCAGAAACGATGACGCATGATTTTTTCCAACACAACAACCACGAGACGGTTTAACTTTTTGAGCCGAATCTTGATTTATTTTACATAAATTAAATTCGCCTATGTTAGTCCTTACAACATTACCTATCTGCCGATCAAATAAATGATGCAGGTGTAAACTTCTGATCCCGTATCTTATACAATCTTTCGCAGGTGTCGTGAGTACTGAAAACAGCAGGTTAACAAAAGAAAATGGATTAGTGTCCACAGCACCGGTTTCAACAGGTTATTATCATTTATATTACACAAGCTAACTAAATTAAATGAATACTAGCTGGCCCGGCAAACTGCGTTCCGTCCTATAATTAATAGATGGTTAATTATTTTGGCAGTAATGGGTTACAAATAAAAAATAGGTATATTCCGTAGTTGGAAAATTCATATAATATCTTTATAAATTATAATTAGCCTATATATTATTCTGACGTATAAGCTATATTATTGTAAGGTTTCATTAAAATCTATTCAGTAGTTTTTGCGTGAAAGAGTAATTATAATATCAGGATTACATAAGAAGTCATTTCAAATGACTGAAGGTAATAAGATAAATTATCATTTCTTTAAAAATGTCCTAATAAATAAAGGTATAGTTTTTGGGGGTCGGTCGAAAATGTTATTTATATATGAATTTGCGATTTTTACTGTAACATTAATGTTGTTTTAATATTTTCAGAAGGCGGCAGCGTGGTGGTGGGCGGCCTGACGCCGCTGGTGATGTCTCAGCCCGCCACGCACCTCCTGCAGACACATACGCTCACACACAAGGTTATTATGATTGAAAACACAAAACCGACTTCAAATTACAGTAAGCGCGTAAGATGTCAATGTGCCAATTTTACGTCTAAGCCAATTAGGTTGAGCCCTTGTGACCAAAAAGTACAAGTGAGTTGAGAATCTCCTGAATTGAGGGTTAATAATGTGAAATTGGTTTATATAAATTGTAACTAAGCCTTGTCGAATTAGCACAATCTATGGCATGGTGGTTTTGGAACATTATTTTGACATTGTTTTTTCAGATGGTTGAAACTCAAGTAGTTAAAGGCGGGGGCAATGTGGCGCCTCTAACAGTCAGCACGCAATACCTGAGTTCGACTACGATCGTGAAGCCGGTGGTCATGGTGTCGAGCGCGCAATCGCCGCCCGCGCCTTCTACGTGAAGTGCCCTATACGAAACCGTCCTGCGCCTTATTATCGCCTGGTACTTTAACATTTATGTTGTACATTTTTGAAGGAGAAAAAAGTCTTTTTGCCTTCTTCTAGAAGAAAAATCTTTTTTAATTTATATTTTAAACAGAAGATAGTAGAAGCAAATTATTTAAAACCTACCAATGTTTGCTTAACAAAGCTGGGAGAAGCATTTCGTCCGTGGCGGGAAGAAAGTACGAGTAGAACGCATACAATGTAATATAATGTCCTGTTGTCATGTTTAATAGAATAAACTTGTTTACTGCCAATTTGAGCAATAATATGATTACGCGGCTGACGTGTTAGAGTCGAGAAGCTCGGGAGCTCGAGAAGTCACCTACTCTACCTCAGATGAATGCGATGCGATATCATAACCATTCCTCTCGGATCACACGCCAGAATGACTGAAGAGTGACAGGATCTTGACTGATTCGCGTCTTATGTTAACCGTGTTCTGATGCTAATGTGAAAATGGTTTATGCATCTGCGTTTCGTACTGTTTCATTTGTATCGGACGGTGATGACGGTGCAAAGTGACAGATTGTGTGATGGACACATTATGTGCCGAACGACTTAAGGAACAGTTTTAACTTACAAGTGTACACTTCACTTTATATTTTTCTACTGATAATAAATTCCACAATGTGATTGTATACAATAATGTAGGAACGGGATGAATGTAAAATATTATTTAATATTTATTTATTAATATTGATAAATATAGGGATCAAAATTATATATATACGAAAATGAAGGAAGAATTTGGAATTCTTTAGTAGAAAAATTTCGTTCAACAGATTAATCAAATCCGTAACAAAAATCATCAGAATGAAGCACTCCACTTTTGTATTCATTATTTATAATGATATCAACGCATAGATAGGCCATTACAAATGTTATTTGTGTTTGTGTTATTTTCTTACAATATTTAATGCTTATATATATACAGGTGTCTCAAGGCAATGCCGAACGAAGTATCTTAAACATTGTGAGTAGGAAGTTTTACTTAAAGGAGAATTCATTTTAATTTTAAAAAGAATTGCATTTAAGGACTTGAGCAATTTCTTGTTTGATCGGGAAAGCGAAATGCGAAAATAAAAAATTCATGTACTTTACAATAAGGGCTTAAAGGTTTCATATAGAGTATTGTTTTTTTCCGCATAACAAGCTTTTGTCCGGTAAAATGCATGCTCTGAAATTTGAAATTTTATCTTTAAAAATTATTTTTAATATTTATTTATTAATTTATCGATAAACAACAACTCTTATTATAATTAGATGGTCATTCATTTAACTAGCTATGTTATTTAGACTTTTTAAAATTTTTGCTGGTTTGATTCTCCGGTCAGGCAGGTTTTTGTTTTTAATCTTCGTGTACATTTCAAATTCTTTTTAAAATTTAAATGAAGTCTACTTTAAGTAACTTTTGGGGCACCTGTCTAACTTTGAAATTACGAAAAAGTCAGTACAGTCATAAGGACTGCTGAAGTGGAAACTTAAAACAGGTGGAAGTAAACCCTTCAATTCAAAATTGAATACAAGGAAAGTAAATAAAAAAAGACGCTTGTTGCGCATGTTGTTCACGGGAACCTAAATATATTCCCCTACCAAATAGCTGCTAAAGAAGTTCTCACTTCAAAATATTTTTTTATTGTGTGTTTATTTTTTATTTATTTTGTAAATATCTCCAAACAGACAATTTTCCTTAGACTTGTCTCTTTAATTGCAATTCCACTTAATTGAAATGATTTATTAATTAATGCAGGCTAAACAATACAAAACCATAGATTAAAAATGTTTTGTTAGTCATTGAATCGTGAAATGGGCTTATCTATGTATTTTTATTGTTTAATTATATGCCGTTATGTAAACTGGATTTGAATTAAATAATAAATTCCAGACAGGGATAATCCTAATTCTAAAATTAGTGGGATGTTATTGCGCCTACAAGACTATCCACTATCTGGAAACTTAGAATTAGACGAAAATGTACTTGTTGTATCGACTAACAAGAAAAACAAGTTTATTTTTTCTATTTATATCTGTGATGTGTGCTGTTAGCTAGTACTGGAAACTCTGTACAAAGACGTCTTTAGGTGTTGTCAATTTCTAATAATCGTGTGTTGAAATTAAAAGTCAATCAATTAATTGTAATAATTATTGATTAGTTAAAAAAGTATGTGGCTTATCGTGTCGCGGAAGCGGGAATAATTGAAAAAAAAGTTTGAGCATGTGATATGAGCTGGTGACGAGTACCAGGAGATCAGAGTATCTTGCATCATTTATACTCTCGTCTATTCTTATTTGGGAGGTTTTATTAGAAGCGATGGTATATGGCCAGGTGCTTTTTCTGTTCTCCGGGTCTAGTGTGGGCCAAGCGGCCGTCCTCACAGTGTGCCTACCTGATTTTTAAATAAATTATTGTAAATTCAGTCAAGCTACTATATCTTTTCTCTCTCTATCTCAGAATTTCTACTCAAGGTATATTTTACTGCACTATCTGAATAGAATTTATACATCTTTTTGATAAAACAAAACCTATGTGACATTTAGATAATGAAAAAAAAAGACAATTATTATTAGCTTGGCTGAATGAAAGTAATATGTAAAAATTAAGATCTTGTATACATTAAGGGTTATAAAATTTACTGTAGCTCCGTTTGTTTCAGCGATTGTTAAGTTTTGCAGTCTTGCGCGTTATCTTGTTAACTGAACCAAGTTAGTCGGCGATGTACATTTAAGTGTTTCTATAAAGCAATATGTGCCAATATAGTTGGTTAAAGGTTTCCAAAAAAATGAGTTGTGCGTAGTTTTTAATCGATCAATGAGAATGTCGTTTCGGTTTGTTCGCATTTATCTAATACAAGTACGAGCTTTAACTCCCGTTTTTTGGTACATTAACGTTGATACAGTTCCCCAAATTGTTGTGCAATAAGAAATTTGGACTCCAAAGTGATTGAATATTAAATGTTCCTGATGTCCGTTATAAGAAGACATTGCAAATTATTTATTTTTATTTATTTCATTATTAATTTCACATTTGACATTGAGGATGTTATTGGCGGAATCGTTTCTAAAGTTTTATGCGATTGTTCTAGGAGACTGCAAATAGCCTTTTAGTTTTTAATGTACTAACTAGGAAATTATTAAAATTATATATTCAACTTTCCGTAGGTAAAGGTACTTAAAACCTCGGACTAATTAATGTGTGGAGTAATTCTATTTATTATTTTTATACCAAAAATTGACCAATACCTTTCGAATTTCAAGTGTGGAAAGTCAATCATGCCATCATGAATACCAATCACATCACCTTTATGTACAAAATATTAGTCGAGTGTACAATGGAGATAACAAGCAATTCTGTTTTTGTTTATGGTACATATTTTATACAAAACAAAAATGTAGTAAATACGACATTAGCGGTCGAGAAGTGAAGACTCGTCATGTGTTTACAATTACGCTTAAAGTGTCAAACACTAACCGGACTCTTTTTTATTATATTATTTACCTTATCTATTTTAAACCACTTGAAATGTGTGAAAGTTGCTGTCGCTGTCGCAATGCTTTTGGTGGTTTTGTGTGCGTTATAAATATTTACAGTATATAATATGATTGGCATTTTATCTACATATTAATTGGTCTGAGATTAAAATGATCTACAAAACTACTTTTTGTAAATTATATTTTTGTACTGTAACGCACAATATATCATTTATTTTATAATATTTGAAGGACTATCTGTTTGATGTAGGTAGCGTGCGTGTACACTGCTCCTTTTGTTTGAACGGCTCTATATCAGCTACCTCATTAGACAGTCAATGGCTTTTTCGCTAAGCGATAGGATCGACCTTATTTTGCAATAGGAACTCTTCGTATTTATTATCTCCTAGTAACAATATCTACTATGTCTTGCACAGTTTGCAATCAATCTTTCTAGGCTGTGGTAAGCTCTCACTGCTTTAACAAAGGTATCTTATATTTTTTACAGCTTATGAATGTTTTTATTGCAAAAGTCATCTTCGTTTTTCTTTTATCATAGAAAGAATAAAAAACAGTATTTTTTTTATCCTTTGAAGTGTGAATATTTTGTCACTTTGCCTATATATAATAATTATTATAGTACGAATAAAAAAAGTGTAAAATAATATAATAAAGAGAGAAAAATTATTTTAATTGTAATATTATTGCGAAGCGAAAATGCTCATGTAAATAAACGACGTAGTGTATAAAGTTCTAATATGTTAGAAATACAGGAAATTGCATATTTAAAATATCCCAGTTTTATTTTAGCCTTTTAGTTAATAATTACAACAAATATTTAGCTGATCTTGTAATGAGACAAGGTATACATAGTTCGCTGCGAATGAAAAGAAGCATTATGGTATTATACAAACTTGACTTTAACACGTACAATAAAATTAACTAGATTTGTCGTTAATGAAGCAAGTGATACGGGTCCGCCATTTCCTTAGTTTATCTTTACAATTTAACGAGCCGTCTTAAGTTTATGCCTATAACTTGAGGAGGTAGTAATTAAGAGTTGCTTGAACCGCCTCTATGTTAAGTTAATTACTAGATAACTTTCCCGACGCAATATTTTTTTACTTTTTACTATTATCTACCAAACCCTTTTTTATACCAGAAGGTGGCAAACGAGCAATCGGTTCACCTGAATAAAGTGACCGTTACACCTTTAACGAGTTAATGAGTTGGCGATGCGTTGCCTACCTTCAATGGTCTGTTCAAAGGAAAAACAGGAAATTGAATATCTCCTTTACCTATCCACCTATCCTTTTCCCCACCCATCCTTTCCTTATTTAAACGTCACTCATCAGACGAAACGTAGAATACTTCTAATTCACATCTGCCTTCTGCGAGGTCGTGGTATTTCACCGAATGAACAACGATGTTACTGGTGGTTCTTTAAGAAAGACGAATGTAAATGAAATTATTCGGTGTATTTCATCTTTTGACGATGTAAAAACTTGTCTATTCGCGTTGTTAGTCGGCAATGGTAAATAAAACTTATGGGTTCTCGTCAACGAGTGTATAATGTGGACAAAAGATGGCACTCAATTTAATTTTAATTCGAATAAAACTTGAGTCGCTGTATAAATTGTTATCTACGAGCTTCCTTCAGAAAATAGAACATCATTGGGTAAATTAAAAACTCTTGTACAAATTCTTCAAAGGCTTTATAGCCTAAGCGATTTATATTAAAAATAAATTAAACAAAAGAAAGAATTGTTGTTTTGTTTTTTTTGAAGTTTGTCTTACTAACGTCAGTCATTGAGTATGACAAAATTAGTGCATTATTGAATGTAGGCCACATTTTCACGTTCGACTGGTTCGTCTGTCGGTTGTATTCCTTGTTTAATGTTTCGACCACACGCTGGATATTAGTCAGAACATCGCTTGCACATCGCACCTTAACGTTTCGTTTACTGATAACGTTTTCATTCACAAGCGGAAATGCGTCATTACTTCACGCCATACCCCTTTAAGGTATCTCTGACAATGCACTTTTTAAAGTGTTTCCTGTAATTTGTTAAGATTTGCATTTCGCAGGTGTTTTGCGAAATTCCACTACAAACTTTAACTTTATTTTTTGGTGGTACTTCCCGTTTTACACATCGCCTTTTATGTATATATATACATAAAAGGCGATGTGTGAATTTAAGTATGTATATTCCCTTAAGACCCTGTAACTACTGGACTGCTTTCGATGATTTTTTAGGACATTTTGCGGAGCATAAAATTGAATCAATATCAGATATTTTATAGGCTAATTTTGCGTGTCACTCAAACTTGAGGTTTGCACGCGTGATGCAAACGGCCTCTTCCGGCAAGCGGCGGAACCTTGCACACGCCAACGTCCGGTAATTAGATAAGATTGTTATCACCAAAATAACGTAATAGTCTTTACAATTTCCTTATTTATTAAGCATTAAATCTAGCTTTATTGCGATAACACAGGAAATGTTACATTCTAATGTGTTACAATTCAGTTACATCATTAAATGTAATGTTAAGTGAATGATTATTCTTGAATTTGAAAGGAAAAAATAAATTGTAAATGACCTAGAGCAGTAGTTCCCACAGCTGACTGAGCTCCGACCCGTCTAACAAATATTTACAATCTTGGGACCCACCTCCTAGAAAACGCTGTCTTATAAAAACGGCAACATGTAACCACAAACTTTAATGGCCTACTGGCAACACTGATGTCTGACTACTGACTCAGTCAGTTGAGTCCTATACTTTATGGACCACTCAATATTCGCTAGTGACGTCTTGGTGGGGCCAAAACTTTCGGACGTCAGAAATTTCGTATTTCGACGTATAGATATTGCAAATAAATAACGGAATATTTAAGACACTGGACACATTCCCCTCCAACCTCGTATATATGACAGTGGTCTACCTCTGTTGCACTACAGGGTCGGCTCGACCGGTGAAATACCACAGCCTCACAGAAAACAGGCGTGAAGTAGAAGTAGAAGCGTTTCGTCTGAAGAGCGAAATGCCGGAGGCCTAATTTCAGTCCTCTTCCCCATCCCAACTTTTTCTCATACGGATAGGATGGGACCGGAAGAGGATTGGATGGGGAGGGGGTTTGCGGGGAAAAGGAAATATCCTTCTTGCGGTCTAGCCTCCCTTCTATGTCCATTAAAGGTAGGCAACGCACCTGCAACACATTTGCTTGTTGCGGATGTCTATGGGCAGCGGTCACTTAAATCAGGTAATCCGCTTGCTTGATTGCCTCCTCTCAGTGTCTCATGTTGGAGCAATGGTATATATCCAGTGCTAAAAGGAGACATCTTTACATTCCAACGCTCAGAATGTACCCGTGGAATTTGTCGTCAGTCTGCAGTTACTGGGAGACCAAATCTCTTCGGACAGTCGGCATAGGTGACCGTTACAAAGCTAAGGAAAATGCGATTTTTATCAAGCACTACTTTATTTTGTATGAAAAAAATATAACAGACGTATACTAGACTACTCTCTAGTATACAAAATTGTTGAAACGTAAAACTTCAAGGTTTGCGTTATCGATTCGTCAACGTTTCAGTTTGCACATCCTTTATCAGGAAGTAGGAGTAATGAACCTTGTCGCCAATAAACTGTCTTATATATGTGTGTGTGTTTACCCTATGACAGGTCCTCGTGTCCTCTATATAAAACAAGAGCGTCGTTTCCTCGCGGCAGACATTCAAGTGCTTTTTGATTGCCTAGTACTTTTTACCTGGAATTTTTTTTTATTTAATATGTGGGTTTTAGCTCTCTTGCTTCTTTCAATATCTGGTCTAGATTTAGTGCCGTTAAACGATAAAGACATAGATATTTCTATACCAGATGATTTAGATCACAACAGCCTAGACGAGGGCGGTGAGGAAATAGATTTATCTAGCCTAGGTTCAGACGCTTACGGTACTCCGAACAATGACAGTGGTAAATATAACTTATCTATACATAATAAAGAAGTTTGTATGGCATGGAATGAATTCGGAATCGACTGAAAAGATTTCTTTCTCTTCTCCTATTAAAAACGTTGTGCTCTGCAGCAGTGATTTCCAAAATTGGTACCGTGATATCTCATCCTTGGAGAAATCATCAATACTCCAGGACATTATATTTCTCTGTCTTCGATTATTTTTGATTGAATGATAGTCCCACCTATCACCTCGCTCCTCTTTTCCCACTTGTGTGGGGTCTGCACAGTTCGTATTTCTCTTCCATACTCCTCTATCAGCCGTCATATCTGATTTCACGCCAAATTTATCACAGTCACTTTCTACACTTTCTTCGGTTTTCCTCTACCCTTTTTACCCTCCCTTAGTTCATTCTCATAACTTTCTTTGTTATATACACCCCTCCGCATAACCTCTTGCTGCTCAATTTCTCTGTCACTAGCGCAACTTTCAGACTTCCTCTAATATACTCATTCATAATGTTCATGATGCCATTGTGCAAATATTTCTGTTGTAATTAATTTTAATTTAAATTACATTGTATTTAATTTAAAATCGTTATAAAACACATTCTTGTATAGATATATTAATATTTTAAGGCGATGCCCTATCAACTTGGTCGGAGTCATCGCTAATGAACCCCGAAGAGATGGGCACCTACGGCCAGGGTGATATCCTGATGCCGCCGCACCACGCCAGGAACGGGATGAAGGACAAGACGTCGCGGTGGCCCAATGGCATCATACCTTACTCCATAGACGGACATTTCAGTAAGACGAAAATGTTTGTTTTTATCCTTATATTTACGCTTTAACTCATTGACGACTCAAGAGATCATGAAATTTTGCACCCACATTGTCAGGGGTTAAGAAAATAATAAACGGTATTTACCTTTTATCTCAAAGATGTTTCCGAGGTACATAAAACTTTCATTACCAATATCGGTTGCCATGGTAATTTTTCATGTTTTAAGAGTAACAATTTTTTGGCACATGCTGCCGCGTTACCATTTTGAAAGTTTAGGGTTAACATGTTCACTTTAATCTTAAAAATGCTTTATAAACATACTAATATCATAGTTCCGTATACATAAAAACATATACTAGATCTTGCCCACGGCTTGGGATGAGTATTATTGTGTTTTTTGTATCTTAATTCCGCGTAGAACTATACATAGATTAGTTACTTTAATTAAATTTAAACGTATAAACTACTTTCCAGACATCACGGCGCCCACATCTTGAAAGTGCTTCGGTGGTTTGGAATCCTACACTCTCTTCAACTATTATACAATACAGAAATAAACATTAAAATTATCTAATTATGTAATAAAACCAATTGCAACTGTAATGACGCGGACGGTTATGAAATTGCTCCATAAAAACTTAAGCTGCATGTCATGCCCTCCTTCTTAACACTCTAGAATCTTCCAGAAATTTGTTTTAAAGCTGGTTTTAGAACGCCGGAACTTTGCTCTTGGCCTAGTCAAAATATTTGATCATTAACACCGAGCGATTCACATGTCAAATTATAAATCTGCTAACAAAAAAAAAACAAAACGATTGTACTTAAGTCACAATATCTTTATAAATTCTACTTATACTTTTTTAAATTGGATTTTTCTTCATCTTGGTCACCTTAAATTGTTATTCTTCTCACGTTTCAATGGCAAACATTTAAAGTGGTAAACTGCATGCAATATGTATATACAAATACTAAATAAAAATTGTTTTAAAGTCACAAGGTCCGATACTATCCAATAAATAATTAATAAACAAATAGCGCTTTCATATGATTTTTATTTTTTCTATTTTGGTATTAAATGTTTTTTTAATATCTCATTATTCTTCTGTCACGTAACGAAATATACATAAACGTGACTAAGAAGTTTTCACTTTACAAGATGACGTACGTGGTTTTATTAGGTCTATCTAGAATTGCAGAGAAATTGCATTTTATTTTGATATTAGAATAATTCATGAAATGATATGATATCTAAAAAAGTAGGCTTCTTGGAGTAATATTCTACGTAATTATAAAGTAAAAAATAAAATTAAAGTAAATTCCAAATCTTGGTCACCGAATTTATTCCTCTACCACCATTCTTATAAATTATTTTATTTATAGCTTTGATAAAGTAATTTTTGAGAAATAGTCAAAGTACTAAGGTATCATAAGTGATGGTGGATATTTATTTAATTTCCAGACCAGGAGCAGAGGGATACGATCATGAGAGCGATCGCCGACTACCATCGCTTGACGTGTTTGAGATTCGTGCCGTACAATGGTCAGTCGGACTACATCTCCATAACGAGCGCCAACACCGGGTGTTGGTCGAGCGTGGGTCGTATAGGTAAGTCTTTAGTTGTACTTGTAGCTTGTAGTTAATTTTGTTACCGACATACCACTACTTGTTTTAATTTAGAAAGCTGTAGTCACACCGGGATTGAGAAGCAGAGCCCAGAGGGCCCTTAACGTAAACGTCCTTAAGAGTTACTATTTTCGAGGTCTTGGTGACTCTCCCAGTAAACTCGGTTCGAGCAGTTATCGAGCGCTGGAATGAAATGCACTTTTTAGTATGTATGTAAATATGTACAGTTGTCGGATTATTCAAAAATGTGGGAAAATATTTTATAAAATACATGTTAGCGATTCTTCCAACTAGATCGTTCAGAGATGCGCCAGATCCAACTAGGCGTAGACCTGGCGATAAGACTTGGCACTAAGAAATATCACAATATGTCGAAAATTTGTTTTTGACCGCTCTGGATAGAAAGATTTAGTCCCTGTTTACCCTCTATATAGGGAAAAGACATCAGAGACTTTTTTTATAAAGGAAGTTGCGGCTTACCTATTATTAAGTGACCACTACCTATAGGCATCAGAAATCACCTAATGAGTTGCAGACTTGTTGCGCACCTTTAATGGAAAGAGGGAAAAACCAGAAAAACAAATTACTTCCTATCCATCATTTTCTCCGTTTAATCCCGCCCCCCCCCCTTCGAATCCACCTCTTATTAGACAAGGGTAGAAGTAGAAGCGGGGCATGAGAAGAGGAAGCGGATCAGAAATCCGGCACCACAGCGCAGAAATACTTCTATTTCACGCCTGTCTTCTACGTAAGGATGTGGTATTTCAGCGGTCGAGCCGATCCATTCGTGATTCAAATGTTGTTTGTAGGTTCTACTGCAGTTAAAATTATTATTTATGTATTTTGGTAATGTATGTATGTATTCAGGCAGTCGTCAGGAGGTGAACCTACAGATTCCAGGATGCTTGTCTAAGAAGGGCACGGTGCTGCACGAAATCCTGCACGCGGTTGGCTTCACGCACGAGCAAAGCCGCCCCGAGCGAGACGATTACGTCACAATCAACTACAATAATGTTAAATCAGGTAAGGTTTTGTTATAGTAGCTAACGTGCAAGCGGTTCACGTGCTGTTGAGTGACAGCCGCTACCCATAGATATCCGCAATAACATTAGCTGCATCTTCGTTGCCAACTTTTGTACAGCAGAAGAGAATTAAGAGCAGAGAGAGGATGTAGATAAAGGAATGGAAATAGGAAGGGACGAAAAGGAGAAGGTTATTAGGCCCACGGGATCTCACTAGTCGGACAAAATGACGAGGTGTATGCTTCACCCCTGTTTTCTGTAAGCCTGGTGCACCGGTTCATTCATGCAACGGCTCTCGGCTCCACCACTTTACACTTGATCTCAAGTAAAGTTCGCTTCACACACTCGGCTCGCTCGTTATACTGAGTGTGGTTCAGATTCAGACGACTTAATTACCTCTTGCCACAATACGGAGGTCATGCGGTTCTTAGGATTTTATTTAGTTGTATGGAAAACACATTAGCTTTGACCAAACGGCAGCTGACAATATTCACTAGAGCCTTTAATACGGGTGCTTTAAACAAATAATGGGTGTTTTCACTGAAGCACTGGCGCATATTATAAGCAAAGATATTCTTCGACTTACGGGGCCTCAGTATTTTTCTCTCTACTTTTTCGAAGTGTCTTTATTCCTGCAATCTTGTATGTCAGTTGATATTTACCTACATATGTAAACCTCAGGATTTTGTGGTCAAAAAATACAACTTATGCTTTCGCAGGTTCCGAGAACAACTTCAAGAAGTCCGACAGTTCGTACACCAGCGGCTACGGCGTCTCCTACGACTATAACAGCGTCATGCACTATTCAGAATATGCGTTTTCCAAAAATTCAAAGAAAACTATCGAGCCTAAGGTATTGTATATCTTAAATAGGAAATAGGAATTTATTTTGAATTTGAAATTGATATTACCGCTCCTTTCTATATTA
This sequence comes from Papilio elwesi, assembly GCA_029849275.1. Classification (NCBI taxonomy): domain Eukaryota; kingdom Metazoa; phylum Arthropoda; class Insecta; order Lepidoptera; family Papilionidae; genus Papilio; species Papilio elwesi. Next base: position 1,889,192 of record CM056707.1, on the reverse strand, counting down.
CTGTCAAGAGTTAGTTCCTACTACGCCCCAAAAGGCTCTTTTACCACTCAATGTGTACATATACTAATTATGTTTTTTTGTTCTCACACGGCCATCTGATCCTAAACTAAGTAGAGCTTGTACTATGAAAACCAGATAACTGGTATACTACATATACTACTTTTCTTTTGTAAATACATACTTAAATAGATAATCACACTCAGACTCAGGACAAACAGACATGTTCATGCACACAAATGTTTGTCCTGGGTGGGAATCGAACCCACGACCTGCGGCGTGAAAAGCAAGTATCTTACAAACCACGCCAACCGGCCCGTCTATTTAATGCAATTTTATACGTACTAGTAATTCTTTAAATTTGATTTAATTTAGTTATTATAGATAAGTTGTATAAAAATTCTCTACTTCACCTCATCAATGACGTTCTTTTTCTGCGTCGTTTTCTTATCCTCGGGCTATGATTTCTTTACATGTCCAGGGGCGGACCATGAGTTTGTAGGGTTCTGGCCTATAGAACTTGAGTGTCTAAAAATACCTTAAATTTTACCGTTAGAAGATAAATGGACATCGAAAAACAAAACGGATGCAAATCATCATATCCACTTTAACATCCTATTTTTTATTGTCGATTAACTTATGGGTCCTTTACATTGATGGCGCTCAGCCGATGCGGCCCGAGAAGCTAAATGGTGGATCCACCCCTGTTCATGTTCATTCTGTGCGATCGGCGACGTGGATTCCATTAATGCGATATTAAAGCTACAAACAAATAAATATGTATTTTTTAATCCATTACATATGTTCGGCGCAGGTCGGTGGGGTAAAACTAGGGCAGAGGGACGGCCTAAGCCGAGGCGACGTGAGGAAAGTCAACGCTATGTACAACTGCAAGAAACAGTAAGTCGTACTATAGTATTAAACTTGTTAGTACCACCTTACCAGTAATAATACACGGACAGTTAGTGCGTACAATGTTTGCTATCGAAATTAATTGAACACAGTGTTAGCAAAGTATCGAGAATATTTTTGGCTCACACGAAAGATACAAAGAATATAATAGTAATTTTAGACATGTCAATTTATTGTTTTTTTTATGTAAGAAGGTTGCAAACGAGCAAGCGGGACACCTGATCTTAAGTAAGCCCTACCTGAAAATGTATTATCTGTTCAATTTAATTGTAATTGATGTGTAATAAGGTCATTACTGTATTGGCCAATAATCAATTACGTGACAGCCGATTTCTGAGCGTAGTAAATATTTGCTGTTGAATTAACAATATGTTCATTTCTTAAGGGAGCCGCAAACTGGTTGGCTGTCAGAAATATGGCAAAACATTTTCGGCGGTAATGACAGAAGGCTTGAGTAAAAGATATTCAAAACACGTTGAACTAAATCATCAAGTGCTTCTAAAGATCTGCGATTTAGATTGTAATCTAGTCTTATATGTGTATTTAATTTTTGGTATGTGAAATAATTTAATAAATCTAAATTCTGCCAAATTCTATATTATTTTTTGGTTTTACTGATTATTTTTTTATACTAGAATGTGCCAAACTAGCAAGCGGTTCACCAGATATTAAGTGGCCGCTAACCATAGACATCCGTAATAAGTTAATGAGGCGCAGATGTGTTGCCTACCTTTAATAGACAATATAAACAGAAAATGTATATTTCGTTCTCTATCCCCCTTCTCCGCCAAATCCTCTTCCCTTTCCAGTCCTTTCTTTATTAGAGAATCAAAGAAAGAGGAACTGGAAGGAGAAGAGAACTATGATTAGCCCTCCTGCATCTCACTCATCGGACGAAACTCCGAATACTTCTACTTGACGCCTGTCTTCTATGTGGTCGTGGTATTTCACCGGTCGGACCGGACGATTCGTGCAATATATGCTGTTGTTGCGGGTTGCTGCTCTTTCAAAATCTTATTTTAGCTGGTATTGTTAAGTTGCGATACTTTTTAACGTTATTTATCTGATAGGAAATGAAAAAAAGAAAACACATACAAATACTTTACGATGCTATCTATTTTGACTAATTTTCACTTTAGTTTCGGACCCTCGTTGGCGCTAGTGTCGTCATTTTTTGTTATTATCTATTTTCAATTCTCCATCTTGTTTATTTCCTTCTCCATTACACACTTGATGAATTGGTAAGACCTTTCGCATTTACATGTCTCACCTGGAACAGTTTTTTTATTAAACGAGTATAGTATTTGTTTTGTATACATAGACATGTTTTTAACTACTTTCATTTTCCTATTTATTCAATTCTTATCATCTGTTTTTTTTTTAATTTAAGTTTAGTTAAGTTATTGCAATAAACACATATAAAAACAATACTAACGTCTATCCGTACAGTCAGTAGCCATGTCCACCAGGTCGTCAGTGTCAAAACCGTCTCTAACTTGCATCAGCACAAAGGCCGCTACTGCGGGGTCGAATTGTCCCTCTTCAGAAGCCACGCCGCTGGATTCCAACACGCAGCGGATGTAACACTGTATAATTAAATATACATTTAATTATATAAGTCACCGTCACATTGTAAGGATCAGTTTATAATATCACTACCTATGTTATAAACTTTGGCAAAATTATTGGCAATTTGACGTTTAACGAAACAATGCTATATTATTGATAATCATTTTTTAATATACTATCTTGTAATCAACTTCGTACTAACCAAACGAGCCTATGTCTTCCATTCTTACTTTAACGTAATAATTTGACTCCGACAGTTTATAAATGAATTGATAATGATTCATTCAGTTCTCGAGTTCCAGGCCGCTTAAAATATACCCAATCCGATTTTAAACTGACCAAGTTCACAATTTATCGGCGACATATGCACACACAAGATGCGGACCAATCTTTACGGCAATTCATGGGGAAGTTTTGTGATTGTAAAATAAATATATCAATTGTGTTGTTTTTTTCAAGTTACTTACCTTGGGAGTTCTGTCAGTTTCGTCTGGAAAACTGCCACTGTTATTAAGCTGTTCTAAATACGCTGAAAGTAAAATAAATAATAAATAACTTCATAAAAATATGCATTTTCTTGATGAAAAATGAGGGTTTTTTTAATTATCGTTTTTGTTCCGGTAACAGGCATATATTGGTACACAAGGATGCCATAATTTTAGGAGTACTATTGTATCAATACTTACACATCTGTATTCTGAAGGATTCATTGCATTCCTTCATTATGTCCATCAAATCAATTTCACTTCTGATATCCTGGTCCTTGTTAGTCGCTGGCGTCGTGGTGCTAGTAGAAGATGTGATTTTCCTTTGAATATCATCGTCTTTCTTTTTACATTTTGTTGGGGAGAAAATCAATAAAACTAGAGCGCAAATAAACACCGCACGATGCATCTATGGCGTCCAGGTGAATAATTTACTCTTTAGACATTTTACCAGATTATATGTAGGATTTTAGATTGACAGGCAGAGGTATGGAACATTTTGAATTAAGTAACGACTTAGGATTGGTATATTCAATTCAATTTTATTTATTGTTGCCGATATTATGGTATTAAACTTATTTTTGGTGTTTGTTTCTGATAGATGTTTTCAAAAGGTATGAGAATTATCTCATTAAGCCTTTAAAGTAAAAATAAACCTGTATATTAGTACCTATCTACAAAATCCTTAGAATTAAAGCAAGCGACTTAAATAACCAAATATGACATCGTTGCTGATTTGCCTACTTCTACATACGTTTTTTGCAAATGGAATGAAATAATATTTATTTAGTTATTAATTAAGATAAAGAAAAAAATGTTTGTAATATATGCATAAACACAGTTTTAATGGGGATTTATTTCACAAATGAATTGCGATCGGTTTATATGCATTACGATTGTGGTCTGTTGAAAGGGGGTATCGTTAGAGGATTCATTACGCTCGTCATTAAATGTTCGGCATTAAGCCGCTAATGCTATTCCAATTGGACTCGTTACAGTACTTTCCTGAATATCCATTTTGTTAAGTACTTTAACGAGCTAAATGGACGAAATTAAAAGTAAGCTACTTTGCCCCATTTATTTATTTTTGCGAACAAACAAACATTTAAATTCTATATATGGCAACTTTTGTGATATACATTTTTTGTTTTCCTTTGCAGTCAAATAGATCATAGGTACTAGGATATCATAACTTAAAATAGTCACGTAGCTTCGTGCTCGTGCATTATTCATTATTCATGTGTGCATGTTGCACTCGCTATACGGCAATGGAAATGTATAGCGTGAATTCAACGTGTTCCTCGTTTTACTAGTCTAATAGCATTTTTATTTGCATTTACTAAATAATAAATAACGCATTCGTCATAGTCTTCGTCGTTTCAGTCGATATTCGTCCACTGTTGGACGTAGGGCCCCATTGATTACCACAAATCGGTCACCTACCGCCGTCATCCAGTGGGCTCCAAATCTTGACCATAGTGAAAAAGTAGAAACAATATATCCATATAAATATTTATTAAAAAAAAGCCAAAAAAAATTTTTCTTAACCCATTGGTTTGAAGAAAAAGGTGATGAGAACATTGGAGATCATCGTTTCTTTTCCGTCACCGACGCTATTGTCAACTCTTCTATCTGCAAGGAAATGTTATTTTTATAATATAAAGTATTTAAAAAACGTGAAAAATAACTAAGCTAATATAAGTATGTAGTGTTTTATCAACTACTCCACACCAAGCAACCCTCTTTTATTATTATATTATAATAATTATTTAAACCTAATCGAACGGAAAAAAAAATTAGCTCTGGCGCCCGCAACCCACAAAGGTAGGCAGAGATTACGGAATTCTATTTAGCATAGTTCTGGGCCACTACTCTCGTTTCTTGCACAATGCACCATTGCACATATATTCTACCATTTTTTTTGTCCGTCTGTGCGTCTTCCTGTATTCTAAATCAAAGTTGTCAACGCATCTACAACTCGGTTGTTGTTGCAACAACAACTATTGTTGCAAATGTCCATGGGTAGTGGTGTTCACCACCACCTACCTCTAAACCGCTTTTTTATTTGCCTCCAGCTTTATTAAAAAATAGATAAGAGGACCTGAACCTGAACTCATGGCATTGCAATGGAATCCTTAAAATCGTATGAAGGGGGATATAAAGATAATGGAGGATAATAAAAAAATGATTGGATTGCTTACATTGACATGTGGTGGCGTGGAGAGCACATAAACTACAGCATCGGCCACGTCAGCCGGCTGCAGCATCGGTACTTCTTTACTATGTTGCCCCGCCATGTCTGTTGCCACAAGACCGGGAGACAGACTCTGGAATTGTTTCATTAAGAAATATCATAAATTATTTTTCCTGACCACCCCATATTTGAAAAATGAACTGAAATAAATTACTATTTTTACGAATAGTTTAAGGTTAATTCTTTAATTGAACAAATTAATTAGGAAAATATTTTTGATGTAATGCGTATTAAGACCAACAGATGTCATTCTTATAAAAAACAACAACATGGGGGCGCCATAATCGAACTTCATTGTTCAAATATGACATAATGAGGCGCGTATTTATATACCAGTTTTGGATAACAATAAGTGTCATATAATAAAAGAATAAAAATACTTTATTGTTACCGTGACTTTGATCTTGTTTTTGAAATGGGCAATTTCTCCGAGCAGAGTGGAAGTGAATGCGGTGACGGCGTGCTTGGTGCTCGGGTATACATTGAAGCCGGACACGGTGGGTATGTAGTGGCCGGCGACGCTGAAGCAATTGTCGACAGAAGCGATTATTGATTATAAGCTTCCTTACTGCGAGTATCGGTTGATATGACAGAAGAGATGTATTACGGCGGGCGTAACGAGTACGGATGAACTAGAAAGACCCTTGGCAACAGTATTTCGGTCTTTGACCACATTGGTAAAATAAAACTCAAGTACAACCGATATTATACAACATTCCACATTACTTAACATCAGGTGAACTCTTGCTCGTTTACTACCTCAGTCCATAAAAACTTACCTGTTTATATTTATAACATGGCCATCAAAGTTACGTTTCTTCATTGAAGCGATTGCGTACTTAGAAGTTATTACCAGTCCTTTGAAATTGATGTCTATCGTGGCTGATATTTCCTCGTCGGTTATTTTTTTGTCACCCGAATCTGTAATTTTTAATTGATAATTCAATGATATTATATTTAAGAAAGTAATAATATTAAATACATCCGACTCGAAGGACAATAATGGATATTGTGGGTAGAAGGTGGAAAGATGTTTTATAATTTGAAATGAATGGGACGGAATGAAGTATTTTTATATCTTATGAATATATCTTATATATATATATATATATATATATATATATATATATATATATATATATATATATATATATATATTCATAAGATAAAAACATATACTTGTGACACTCATCGTCGAGTGTATACATTAACAGATTCAAAAAGGAAAGCAAGGCATTATATATATGTAATACAATTGTTAATAGTTCCATTAAGTCACTTACCGCTTATGAGTCCAGGGAAATATAAAACTCCAGCATTATTGACTAGTACATCTGTCCCCCCTAGGTGTTCGTCCACCCACTTGAATGCTGCCTTGATATCGCTTATGTCACTAACGTCACATTTCCTAGAATATATGGCCCCTCCTCCAGTTATATTTGATTTCAATTTCTGTAATCAAAGAAATACGCGAACGGCCTCAACATTTCATCATTTCCTTGCCCTTTTCCCACTCATGTGGGGTCGCCACAGTATGATTGTACTCCATACTGTATAAGTTTTGGCTACAGTTTTTACAGGAAAATAAGGAATATAATAAAGAAATACACGTTCGCCATTTTTTAAATGTTTGATTCCTATTCTTGCCTACATTCGGGTTGAATGAATAGACGCGTTGAAGTCTCTTTGTAAAGATTCTATTGTTTGTGTTACGATTAACGGGATCTACTCAGACTGGTTTAGCATCAATAAAGGTGTAACAAAGGGCTGTGAACCATCATTAGCGGAGTACTTACAAGTAATGGTAAATTTAATGAATTAATCGTTGGAAGCTAGAGATGATAAATGTAGTCTAGATGAAAGTCATGGCGTTTTAAGAGAAAACAATAAAACAGTGATTGAAATAGGCATAGATGATATAAAAGTGGACTGTCCCACTTTCATAGGGTTTTTATACTATATGAGGCAGAGACGGTTATGTCAAAGGATTATATTTCTTTCTTCAGTTTAAAATCATATTGTTATTTCAAATAAAAATAAAGGAATAAGTTTAAATTAAACTTCTGAGGTACATTGTTTCTGTTGATTGCTGTATCCGGAAGCTGATCGCGTTACGAGGTTAAAACTAAACTGGTTAAAACCAATTCGTGAGTTGCACGGGAACCTAGATAACATATCATTTTCTTTAAGAATTCAATTCCAAAAATACACGAATACAAAAGCGACATCTACCGTTGTTATTGCACAAAACGCTCTGAGAGTGATTCAGTATATCTGAAGGAGTGTATTCCTGACTTCCTTGTCTTCATTATTCAACAGGCGTCCAGTCCTGAATGTAGGCTGCTCCTATTAAACTTCATAAATATATCCCTTGGCACTCTCATCCATGGATTCCCATAATCTAGACCAGATCATAGGTGGAAGGTCTGCGTACGTTGCGTCATTCTGTATGAGGCCGCTTTACTAAAATATATTTATGTTTTCGTCCCAATCATTCTATGTGACCTTATTTTATGATTATCGCCATTATATTCAATTTCTTCTGATTCGCTTTTTATCGTCGTGTATTTTTGTCAATATTTCGATTAGATAAATATAAAAAAAACGAATTAAATCTTGCTTATAGTTACTAACCACGTATTTATTATATAAAACCACGTGTCAAGTTCATGTTGTACCGTCTTTGTTTACCTTAGCACATGCATCTTAAAGCGTCATGGGAAATAATTTGTATTATTATAGCAGCATATAGCTTAGTAATGTAATCAATCCACAATTAAGATCCTTCAAGGACTCCTTTCAGTACTATATATAGTTACAGCGGACATGTTTTAAGATGTCCGTGTTGCCTAGTGTGCGGAGATAGGTGGAGTTTTGAAGACTCGCTAAGTCCAGCCAATGATTTCAATACAAAACCAGGTACCTGTACCGCTCCCATTAATTACATTAAACCTCACTTGCCACCCTCATCCAGTGGACTCTCGAAACTTGACGGTCCATCTTAAGGAAGAAGAACTGAACTTCTTCTTCTGTAACTTACCTCTATGAGTTCAGGTCGCCTAGCCAGGCCCACCACGCGCAGTCCAGCGTTGGCCAAGCTGACGCACACGGCAGCCCCAATACCAGCACTGGCGCCTGTCACCACCGCCGTCTTGTTCGACCAGCGCTCCATCTGGGAATGCAACAAAAATCAAATTCTCAAAAAAAATCGCGTATATCGGTATTGGCACCGATTAGTTTCGGTTGTTCTCGGTGCGAGGTGGGGCGCGATCGCGAACTAATCCCACGCACCCTGAAGAAGGATCTTCGACAGGTACGAATCTTGAAAACCCGGCGGATTTAGAAACATCCTTTTAGTGCTCACCTACAAGAACAGAAATCTCTGAGCAAAGCTTGAAGTCCCTGCCCAGTAGTTTGTGCTGTGCGTATATTTATAAGTGAGTCAGTCTCTTCTTTTATATATGTACTAATGACCCGGCCCGGCTTCGCACCACTAATTATGTTGATCCGATCGCTACCAAACACAGGAATGTGCCAATCTGGACAATCCCTGTAAATTTCATCGAAATAGGTCCAGCCGTTTCAGAGTCTATAGGTCTAAAGGGAACATACATACTTCGCTTTTTGTATACTTTTTTTTCATAAAAAAATCCTATGTTACTTCTAGCACCTCCACGAATATGTGTACAAAGTTTCATGATGATCGGTTGACTAGTTTTTGCGTGAAAGCGTAACAAACAAACTTACATTCACATTTATAATAGTAGTAAGGATATTAAGATTGCAAATTGGGTGCACGGAGGTATGTGATATTTAGTAATTTAAAGTTTCTATTAATAAAAACTTATCAACTAGAAGCGGACAAACTGCATCTTATACATATGGTGGATCCTTATTTTTCTTAAGGATCCCAAAAAACCGAAAGATAATTGTTGATGTCACAAGAAAGTTTCTAGAAGGTACATAGCAATGTATACTAAATAGCAATAAAGCATGCCGTTATTTTAGGATAGTACAGATAGCTATTTAGATAGTGTGAACAGATTTCACACTTCTGTAGCGATAATACCGTTTATTTATCAGTGTTAACAATTAGATTTGATCGATACGTAATTTCGAAATTAAATTGTTTTTCCTTTGATTCAGGATACAGTTAAAATTAGTATACAATGTTGATCAAATGTAAAGGTACAATAAATATAGTACGCATAGTTGAGGATTGATTTATGCAATCCACAAATATTTTGCAGCAGTATGAAGCAGATTTAACCAGTTTTATGTAATCGCTGTATCGGACATCATTGCCAGGACACTTGGCTTTTTCAGTTCAAGAACCGTTACTACCTGCCTAAATCTTTACCTAGCGCGTTGTGATTTTGACCTGTTACCTAAAATTAAAAGGAAAACGATTTGGGAACAAATAAATGAGATTTCTGAGGTTTATTAGTGTTCATTAGTATGTTCCAAGTGGTTAAGACGGATGGAAAGTGTGTACGTGTTCGCGGTGAATACTTCGAAAAAAAAAATTGACAAAAGTTGTAAGGAACTTTTACGTATCTAATTTCTTTTGGCATGGCCCTAGTTAATTACGAAATTTTACTAGTAACATTACAATAAAAAATGTTTTTTCTATTTGATGAATGTACAGTAATATTGAATTTTTATTGTAATAACACGTAAGCTGGAACTAAAACTGTATTAAAATGATCAATATAGTAATAAACACTTACTTTAGAATATGCTTGTTGAAACACCGCAATAATTAATTCTAAATATGGACAATTTAATTTGAGTTATATAAATATTATCAGAGTGTGACACTCGCGTCTGTTTTCGACTTGATAAGTAACGCAAGTGACGCGACATTCCAATAAGTTTACTTTCAAATGGAGGTTGCATACAACGCAACACAACCCGTTATCCACTAGTTGTCCGCTGTCTTTATCATTTTTGTGCAATCAATTCATTTACGCCCAAGGAAGGTAACGGAAATCTACGTCCATCAATAAACGAATAATAGTTTAGTAACTTTAATAGTAAGTTATGACATGTGTGTGTCTGCACAATGTTTTGTTCAATTAAATAAAATGTGAAATAAATATATTTACGCTTGCATTTTTATTAAACAGTTCCTGATAAACAGCTAAGCATATTTTCCTTCCAATTTAATTTAACAACGCCAGCTTTAGCTATTTAATATGACTGGTTATAGATCTGAGGTCAACTTATATTGGAGAATATGTATCCATACAAATTTCTTATATATCTCTCTCTGTGTCTTTTCCTAATCCCTTATTATACTCTATATCCTTTTTTAATGTTACCTTTTAGAATTTTTCTGCATTGAAAGCGATAGTGACTTTGCTGTTAATATTTTCGCAGGCGTAGGTGTCCTCGTATATTTTAATAAGGATGCAGCCAAGGTCTGAATTAAAAATAAGTAAATAATAATAATACACACACGTTACCCAAAGGTGTAGGCTGAGGAATAGAGGAATAAAATACACTATAATTCAAATATCTATTTAATGACTGTATAAAATCTAGCCCCTTTTTTGTAGTTGCAAAAGTATTATTCATGTCTCTCTACCGAACATTGTTGTTTCCAGGTACACCGTCGTAGAATAACACTAATCTCTTCACAGAAGACAGGCGTGAAGTAGAAGTATGTGTCTCATGCCTCTATGTTTCGTCAGACGAGTGAGGCGCCGGAGGGTTAATGTCAGTCCCCTTCATCTACCCATAATTTTCTAATAAGGAAAGGGGAAGAAAATTGGATGGGGGAGTCTGTCTTAAATAAGAGTTGGCAACGCATCTTCAACTTGTATCTTTAATTCCTAAGTTAAACCTCTAATATGACTGGACTAATGCACCAATAATAGTGACATCTGCTATTCATCGTTAGCATAAATGAATTGAATGTTATTGTTACCCCTGATATAACAATTCGTGAATAAATTCTATTACTACTGAAGCCTGTTATTACAATATGTGTCACAAACTTTAGTAGACATTTAATAACTGACTGAAAGTTATGTTAGATAAAAGATGTTAGAAGTTTTCTAACAATTTAGAACACTGGCTCCTTTTACAAATTGTATTCAAGCAGAAAGTGGAAACAACGATCATGTAAAAATGAATCTACGTTTCTGTTAATGCATATTATTGAGTTCCGTCTTGTACTGATGATACATCTATTACAGACTAGAATTTATGAAAAACTAGTGACGCGTAGTCGCCCGGGTACGACTTATTATGTCGATCCGATCCCTACCAAACACAGGAAACATCCGCTGTGCCAATCTGGACAATCCCTGTAAATTTCATCGAAATAGGTCCAGCCGTTTCGGAGTCTAAAGGTCTATAGGGAACATACATACTTCGCTTTCTATATACTATTTTTTTCATTAAAATTATGCAATGCTTCTTCTCATACCTCCAAGAATATGTGTACAAAGTTTCATGATGATCGGTTGAGTAGTTTTTGCGTTAAAGCGTAACAAACAAACTTACATTCACATTTATAATATTAGTAAGGATACACACTTAACTTCCTATGTCTATCACCTCATCTATCCATTAAGGGCAATGTGCGACTCTTTGCTTGGTGCAGATGCTTATGTGTAGCGGTCATTTATTACCACAGTTGAACCTCCTTCGTTTGCCGTCTTTTATCATTTAAGTTGTTGATTGTATTCCAGATATGATCTGAAAGACGCAGGTTTGATCTCACTAGCACAAGTTGGCGTTTCCTTAAATTTGTTAAAAGCTAGTTAGTACTTGCAGTAGGTGTGCGATCAATTAAGTATTATTTGGTTAAGATGTAAGTGGCGTCGCGGGGCGCAGAGCGGAATGAAGAGCCAAATAAATTAGCGAAGGTCTCGGTAAACTGTCACTACATCGCTGCGCCGCCCTTCCCGCTCTCCCTGCCCTCCCCGCGCCAGTCGACTGATGCAAGTTTAATTCCTACCACGCACGGATCTAAAGAATGTCGACAAATATCTAACATACATATATAAAGAAAGTCGTCGGGATGTAAATAGTGTTGATAACATTACCCCGACTTATACGACACAACGAAATATCTCGCATATCTCAAAGTTTTAACAGTGGTAGAGTCCACAACAACATCTGTTGCACGAATTGGCCGTCTCGACCGGTGAAATACCACGATCTCACAGAAAACAGGCGTGAAGTAGAAGTACTCTGTGTTTCGTCTGATGAGTGAGGTGCCGGAGGCCTAATTTGAGTCCTCTTCCCCTTCCCTCCCTTTCTATATAAGGATAGGATGGGAATGGGAGGAGGATTGGACGGGGAGGGGTTTGACGGGGAAAAGGGAATATCTTTTTTCCTGTTTATGCCCTCTTCTGTCCATTATAGGCGACGCATCTGCAACTCATTTGCTTGTTGTGGATGTCTATGGGTAGCGTTCGCTTAACATCAGGTGATCCGCTTGCTCGTGTGCCACCTTATGCCATAAAAAAAGGTACTTCAATGAAGAAAATCGTTCCGAGTGTAATTCATCCATCAATAAATACATATACAATAAAATGAGGTTGAACATGAATTCATTCGAAGGCGAAACGTAATTTGTCGGGTCAGTCGCTTAAGTCTGTAACCTAGAGGGAGAGGCCGAGGTTACAGGTTTGTATTTGGGAAGACGGCGATATTAAGAGTACCAGTACCCGTTGAGCATGTACATATGTATGTAGTTATACTTTGTTTCATAGCAAAATATGATTGTTGTAAACAAACGTCACCGTACAATGGCGGTCATTACACTTTTAATACTTTCATCGGAAATGTTGTTGTGAAAATCTTGAATGTTTTTGAAATAATTATTAGTTAGTTCGCCGCCCGCATCGGCTGTGTGTCGCATATTAGAATGCTTTTGCTATTTGCGACAATATTTTACAAAGTAACTTAACGGGAATAGACTAGCGTGGGTAACTTCCAGCTCCTTGAACATTTACACTAACAATAAAAGTATTTGCACGGAGTAATATTTAGGTACTCGAACCGCTGAAATACGAGGTAATAGTCTATATATCTATATATAAAAGAAAAAACTGACTGTCTGAGAATTTTTTAAAGATATTTCTAATATTACGCAGGTGAGCGCTAAGAAAATATTTATCTTAATTCACTCACGTAAGGTTAGTATGGAGAAATAATTTTTATGTCAATCATATTAAATAGGGTTCAACTTAGGGTGTATATGCATTGCAAGGCGGGTGAAACCGAGGAGCTCAGCTTACGTGTTTATAACACGTATTTTTTTTCTATCCAGCATTCGTGTGTGGGCGTTGCGCATTTCACGCGACATTACACGGCGAACATTCATCAAGGTGCGACGCCCTGACGTGTTGACAGCTTTATTTGAATTTCAACATGGATATAAACAAATGTATATCCATAAAAATAAAGGTTTTAAATTTCGGAATTTTACAAATCAATTTCAATCTTTTGCAAACAAAATTAAGCATTTTGCAAATCAAATTGGGACATTGACATATTTATCACAACCACTTGGAAACTTGATTTAGATTAATAGATAGATTTTCAATGATCTGAATTTGATTTATAAAGTCAGAACTTGAACCTATATCAAACCTATGGAAAACTTAACTTAACTATTTGATAATTCGATGAGAATCGAGAGTGAAATTATAAGGAAGCGTATCGTTGACTCATTTCGTTACAACAAGGAGAGTTTTCGTAAAAATCCTTTTGAATTCAACAATACTCAATTTAGTGATAAATTCACCTAACGCTCAGTGATTACCGACGGCCGTGGACATCCACCAGAAATTAATAATAATAATTTAATTGAGAGGCAGTGTAATAATGAAAATTAAAGCTAAGTGAAGCTTTTTTTATAGACGTCAAACAACCAAGAAAGGATCGTAAATTTAAATCAGAAATTTCCGTCCTTTATTTATGAGCACACAAGTCTGACATTTATTAAATATACACATTTATTCAGTCATGTCTAACCTAAGTTTTAGTACTCAAGTGTTACGCATATTACTAGTGAGCACAATGTCCTGTTATACGCGATTATTGTGTTACCAATAAGTCAAACAAATTTACACGGTACGAGTGTTGAATTTAGACGCTTATTTGATTGCAGTGCAGTAGATCTGGAGCAATTGGATCAAATGATACGAATTAAGGTGAAGAAGGTCAATATGTGCAAAGGAAATAAAAGGTACGAATGGGGCGCGCGATTCATGTATAAAGACAGTTCATACAGGCATTGCACCGGGGGTGGTTGCAGGCAACCCTCTGAAATTCAGTCGGAGCGCGGTAGCGGACGGAGATAGACGTGTCGTTCGTTTCGGGAATATCGCAGTGCTCTTTTTTTGTTAATTTAAATCGGGTGTTTCGTGTTTAAAAGCCCTCGTTGCTGATACAAAGAGGTAAGTGTTATAAATTACGATAAAATCATAAATTGTATTACAAATGCGACTTTTGAGTTTTTTCCCGTCATATTTTATTTTACTCCACTGCTTAGTGAATATTGGAAAAGTTTAGATCTGTGTGTGTGGATATTTTAAATCATCGGGGAGTGTTTAAATGTTGCGTAGTCTGGAGCGTTCCCAACTCATCCTCCCCCATCGTTATGCGCTTAACATCGCTTCGGGGAGTTAATCTGACTTTCATTCTGATTTAGAGCTTTTTTTAATGTTAAGAAGGGAGTTTTTTTTATGAAATAACTTGTCCATTTTCGTTTCCATGAAGACGAATTATGTCAACATTATCTTGAAATATTTTTAATTGTTTAAACAATGAACGTAATGTACAAATGATTGTGATAAGAACGTTTTGAACAATGCTTTTCTAACATTGTTAATTCAATGTTACTGAATCAGAGTGCAAAGAAAACAAACTGTTTATTGGTTTTAACATAAATATTATGTAACTATTGATGTCATGTCGTCAAAATCGCCGATAAAGACGATTTAAATAATAATTTTCTTTAGTTTGTTAAGAAAACATCGTTCACTACTAAAAAAATTGCATTTTGATTGGCCGGTTGGCGTGGTTAGTAAGATACTTGCTTTTCAAGCCGCAGGTCGTTGGTTCGATTCCCACCCCGGATAGACATTTATCAGAATACGTACCCTTGTCGTTATGGGTGTCAATATGTATTTATGAATGTATCTACAAAAGAAATTATAATTTAATAGTGTTAGAGCCCGCAGCAACAACATCTGTTGCATGAATGGGCAGGTTGGACCGGGGAAATACCACGACATCACAGAAGACAGGCGTGAAGTAGAGTACTTTGCGTTTCGTCTGATGAGTGAGGTGTCGGAGGCCTAATTCTAGTTCTCTCTCCCTTCCTAGCCTTTTCTTATAAGGAAAGGATGGCAAGGGGAAGAAAACATGACAGTGGACGGGGGGACGGGGATGCATGTTTATTTCCAATTCATGGAAATAAACATTTTCTGTTTGTCCATTAACGGTGGGTAACGCAACTCATTAGTTTGTTGCAGATGTTTATGGGTAGCGATCACTTGACATTGGTGAACCGCTTGCTCGTTTGCCACCTAGTAATTTAAAAAAAAAGAAAAGTAGTATATCAGTTATCTGGTCTAAATAGTACAAGCAAGCAAATTTGGGATCAGATGGTGTGTGAATAATGTCCCAGGATATTATTATTTTAGAATTATGCCATGGGTAAACTAAATTGTGTATTAATCATTCAATCTCTTTTTATTTATTTTTTCTCATTATGTTTTGTCTATATTTTGTCTCTTTTTGTTTAAATAGTCTGGTGGTCAGATTACTTTTTTCAAGCCCTTTTGTCAAGCTTCATGTATTTGATGCTAACCCATAAATTGTGTTTGAGTCTGTTTTGTTCTTAATGGTAACCGGATGTTGATGGTTACAATTAAAAACATTAGTATTTAAATGTATTCTGTAAGAATTAGTAAAAGCTTTATAAAAACAAATTTAAACAAAGCAATATTCATTTGTGCATTGACGAAAACAAGCAAAGCCAGAAAGGATTTTAAAAAATTCAGTTGCTTAAATTTGCCGCTGATTAAAATGCTTTGTGTACAAAATTCTGTAGCATGATAAAAATTCGCCGAAGTATAATTAAACGTTACATACATACTATATACATAAAGAGTTGCAAATCGAAATTAAGTTATTTATGGCATATTTTGAACAAACAAGTGTTGTGGCTCACATTTCCGGCTTGCCAGAAATGTATTAGTACGGTACTGAAACGTACGACTTTTGACAGCAAGAGTCTTTATAAGCGCTTGCCAAAGGAAGGAGACTCAGTTTGTACTCTTGTCAACGGTCGTGACAACGCCTCTTGAGGCCGGAGCCGTGACTGATGGTTATAAGTAGTCGTATATAGTGTGTACAGTATATTGTGTAATGGAAATATTAAGCTACGACCAGTGAGAATTATCACAAGAGGAAAAAGAAAGGTTAGTTGGACAGGTTCGGTTCTTACTTTACTGATCGCTTCTGCAAAAATAACGTGCATGAACCTTTCATTATATACAATGTTGTTATTCTATTTGCCTAAGTTACCGGTCGTTACCAGCACCTAAGGGAAATTACGAACTACGTCAGAAGTGGCGCCGTTGTGTCGCTGTTCTCCCTTAACACCGGAGGTCGTTTTGTAACACACAATGTTACGATTATATTAAAATAAATAAATAAGCAAAACTCATTTATGTTATTTTTAAAACAAAAAATGAATAGATACTAAGCATTAATTGTACATGTAAAGTTAACAGAAGGTAGGCTCAGCATATACCGCATAACATAAGCCATGTGGTGCTGGTTTTCTGCCCAACCCACTGGTAGCCTTTTCGTACGCCTCTTCAGAGGACCATTTTACAAAAATGAATTAAACTAACACTAAAAAGTCATAAATAAATCGCTAATTAAAATATAAAAAAAAAACAAAAGAAAATAAAGAAAACGAAACAAAAATTAGATAGACTTCATTTTAAATACATTCTAAGCGCATATAAATTTTGCTGTTGAACCGATAATTGTATGCGGACGCGAGGTGCGAGTGGCTCACAGGAGCGCTTACTCGCGTCTGCGACGCGGCGATGCGGCGCGCAGGTCCGGTCCTCCCGAGGACGCGGGTGTACTGGTGGAGACCCCATCTGGCCGGGCTTCGTACGGCTTGCCAGTTGGCTCGCCGCAGGTACACCCGCAGCCGCAGAAGAAGTGGAAGGGACCTCGACCATGAGGAGGTGCTGGTCGCCGCGTATCGTGCCGCTCGTGCGGCGCTCACCTCGGCCATAAAGGCCGCCAAGGAGGAGGCGTGGAAGGAGTGGCTCGATAGCCTAAACACGGACCCGTGGGGCCGCCCGTACAAGGCCGTGAGCCAAAAGCTTCGACCATGGGCGCCCCCGCTAACCAGGTCCCTCGAGCCACTCCTTACGGCGCAGGTGGTCGGCTCCCTGTTCCCGGCGATTGAGGAGTGGGTGCCGCCGAAGATGGCAGCACCGGATCCCGAAAGATCGGCCACTGCGGACGAGGAAGTCCCGCCCGTGTCCGACGCCGAACTGGAGGCTGCGGTTCTAAAGCTAAAACTGAAGAACCGCGCCCCGGGCCCGGACGGTGTCCCTGGGCGGGTTCTCGCCCAAGTCGTGCCGATCCTCAAAGAGGAGACGTTGGCCCTGCTGTCGGAGTGTTTGGCGTCCGGGCGGGTCCCGCGGCGGTGGAAGACGGGCAAGCTCGTGCTCCTCAGGAAGCAGGGGCGCCCGGCCGACTCGCCGTCAGCCTACCGTCCCATCGTGTTGCTCGACGAGGCGAGCAAGCTGTTCGAGCGAGTGCTTGCTGTGCGCCTCGTCGCACACTTTGAGGCGGTTGGGCCCGACCTGAGCGGCGGCCAGTTTGGCTTCCGTCGTAGGCGGTCCACCGTTGACGCCATCACCCGACTCAGGAACAGGGTCGAGGAGGTTGTCGGCAAGGGGGGAGTGTTGTTGGCTGTGTCGCTCGACATCGCGAACGCCTTCAACACGATCCCCTGGACGACAATCGCGGAGGCGTTGAGGTACCACCGCGTCCCGTGGTACCTCAGGCGAGTCCTCGCGGACTACTTCGTCGACCGGGCCATCTTTTATCCGGCCCGGGACCGGGTAGTCCACCGGGACATGACGTGTGGTGTTCCACAGGGGTCGGTCCTCGGGCCGCTCCTGTGGAACATCGGATACGATTGGGTCCTACGCGGTGCCAATCTCCGGGGCGTCGGCGTGCTTTGCTATGCCGACGACACCCTAGTCACCGCGTCGGCCCCAACGTTCCGGGACGCGGGCGTGCTTGCAACTGCGGGCACGGCCCACGTGGTGCGCCACATCAGGGCTCTGGGTCTAAGTGTGGCCCTCGAGAAGTCCGAGGCCATGTTCTTCCATGGGCCTCGGACTAAGGTCCCCCGCGGTTATTCCATCGCGGTGAGCGGCACCCCCATTGCTGTCGGCGGAACAATGAGATATCTCGGTCTCGTCCTCGACAGCCGATGGGGGTTCGGTGAGCATTTTCGGATGCTGGCACCAAAGCTGGTGAAATATGCGGGAATGCTCACCAGGCTGCTCCCCAACTGCGGGGGAGCAAGCGGTGCGTGCCGCCGCCTGTACGACGGTGTGGTGCGGCCTAAGGCGCTCTACGGAGCGCCCATATGGGCGACGAGGCCCCTGAGCAGGGAGAACATGGTCCTGCTGCGACGTGCGCAGCGGACCATGGCTCAGAGGGCCTCCAGGGCATACCGCACCGTGTCGTACGAGGCGGCGTGCCTTATCTCCGGAAGCCTCCCCTGGGACCTCGAAGCCGGGGTTCTAGCGGAAGTTTACCGGAGAAGAGCCCTGATGCGGCAGAGAGGCGATGAACCCCTCCCTGAAGAGATCGTACGCTGGAGGAGAGAAGGTCGCGACGATCTCTTCCGGCGATGGGAGGAGAGATTGGCGGACGCCTCGGTAAGCAAACGGCTTGTCGAGGCTGTCCGCCCCGTCCTGCGCCAGTGGGTGGAGGCTAGGCACCGGGAGCCGACTTACTTCCTGACGCAGCTTCTCACAGGGCACGGCTGTTTCGGCCGTTACCTGTGCGTGGTTGTGGGAATTGAGTCGGAACCCGGATGCCACCATTGTGCGACCGGCGACGTGGACACGGCCGAGCACACGCTCGCCGTGTGCACGGGCTGGGACGCCCAACGTGCCACGCTCACTGGCGAGATTGGGCGAGATTTGTCGCTGCCGGCCGTCATACGATCGATGGTCGGCAGCGAACGGAGCTGGGCCGCCGTTGCCTCGTTTGCACACGAGGTGATGGCGGCCAAAAGAGAGGCCCTGCGGGAACGCGAACGCGCAAGCGAAACGTTGCCTCCCCGCAGGGCCCCAACGAGGGGCCGCAGGCGTGCGAGATACGCCGCGGCCCTACAGCCGTAGCGTGACAGGTCGGGTGATCTGTCGCGCTGAACGTGGCGGATGGCCCCCTTCGTGTGTTCCGAGGGGGGCAGCATCATAGGGTGATGGGAGGGGCTTAACATCTGACCCCTCCCTACACGAGTCGAGCCCCTACCAAGGGGCCCCCCCTAGCCGGGTCGTGGATAAACTTACGTAGATGCCACGGCCCGGTCGGGCGAAGGAGAACACCGCGGGGTTTAGTGGGTAGTCCGGCCCAAATTTAAGGCCTGGAGTCCCACACGAAGCCGTCTTTGTTGCCCCCGCAGCACGGACGGCGAAGTGCGTAAATGCATTCCCCGCGTAAACAAAAAAAAAAAAAAAACGATAATTGTATCTTAAATTATTTTTAAAAAACGGACAATATTTACTTGACTTGTTACCAAAAATAATTTAAATTCAGAAGCGTTAATAGTCAATGTGTTTTTATTTCATTGACTTAACGACTTGTTGTAATATAATTAGAGAATTGTTATTAAATTTGAGCTTTTTGTGACATTCATTATTAATTCCAGCTACATATGTTGATACTGAACAATCATTTTCAGATAATAATGTTAATTTATTATTTAGACTCCCAAAACAGAATAATGACAATAATAAAATTATACACACGAATGACCACGTCCTTGATTTGACGTAAACCTCGTTCAGACTCAAATTGCCAAATGAAATTTTTATCTTGGGTGATTTGCGGTGTAAAGAATCAGTTATTGCTTTGAGGTGGTCACTTCACTTTATGTTGACATTCGCAAACGCTAGCTCGGTTGATCGTCGCTGGTTATAGGACAATTCCTTGCTATAAGGCGGGTCGGGATTAGATCGGTGACATAATAATTAAGGCGATATTAAGAGTGCCGGTACATAATAAGTATTAATGCATACAATTGTAATGAAAGGATAATGCTGGACGATATAAGATGGAAATCTGTTATCTCTGTCTACATGTCTTGGTATAGGAAGTGTAGGTGAGTATTTAGTTATTCATTGTTATCTGCTTCGTTTAACAGAATGCCTCGATGAACAAACATATGTATTCAATGCTCGACAGTTGAATGGAACCAGTAGATCTTTTTGTCTCTTTGCAATATGCTATCCTAGTGTATTGCATGTGCACCAGGATAGTATAATTAATAAACCGCGTTGCATCGAATCTGCTCGATCACTCGAAAGCCCATTTTAATTTGCATTTTTTTATGTGAGAAGGTGGCAAACGAGCAAACTGATCACGTGATGTTAAGTGAGCGCTGCCCATAGACACCCGCAGCAGACAAATGTGTTGCAGATGCGTTGCCTACCTTTAATGGACAAAGGAGGGCATAGACACGAGAAAGGATATTTCCCTTTTCCCGCTAACCCCCTCCTCGTCCAATCCTCGTCCCCTTCCCGTCCTATCCTTATGAGGAAAGGGTGGGAAGGGGAAGAGGACTGAAATTAGGCCTCCGGCACCTCACTCATCAGACGGAGTGCAGAGTACTTCTACTTCACGCCTGTTTCGTCGTGGTATATCACCGGTCGAGCCGGCCAATTCGGCAACAGATGTTGTTGTTGCGGGCTCTACCACTATAGACAATTGCATTCGGAATTTACCCAAAATAATCTCACATGGTCGCCAATTTGAGCGAGGAAAAGACAAAACGACAAACTCTCTTACAGAAGAAGCTGTAGTGTTTGTTTTATGTACTAGGGAGTACAATAAGATTTTAAAGTATGAAAGGAATAATTTATTTGCCAATATTTATTAAACTTTACGCAAAATTCTATTGACATGAGCCATGTTTGTTATAGAGTTTGGTTTGGTTAGGTTGAGTTTTACTACCAACGACACAGTTCTTAAACGAAAAGAACATGGCTAGGCAAAAAATATGTATTGCTTCAAAGAAAACTGTTTCATTTAATGCCTTAAGAAGGTTTTTTTTAAAAGAAATGAAAAAAAAAGATCTTTACATATCCACCGTGTGCCAAGAGCAATACCAGGCGAACATAAATTTCAAGCAAGCAATCCGATAATGACGTTCACATTGTCCGCCTCCCTATTGTGCCGCGGGGTATAGTCTCTCAATTATTCTTTATATCTTTTGTTTTCTCTGCGGAGAAAATTCAATCAACGATGAAAGGTGCACTCACATCCACGATCCAGAGAAGTGAAAAGATATTATGGAGATTACTAGTATTTATCCCATTTTGTTTTTTGAATTTTTTAAATATCTTATAAAGTACAATTTCATAATCCACAGGCAAATGAGTGGCAGATCGTAAGATTTTAAAATTGTTCTAGGTTTAAATTTTTATTTTTTTTGCTCTCCGCTCGACGGCGAAAGTTTATCAAACGTATAATTTTGTTACCTTAAAAAGATTATTAAAAAAGTTTTTCATTTCACCGCAGCTGAAAACTCCGTAGATGCGTTCATAAATGAAGCTTGTTTATTTTAATTTACTTCTAGAGATTTTGGCCATGGCCTGTTTATTTAATAACTTTTTGAATAAATTTTGCATACACGTGTTATACATTCTTACACTATAGGAACGCTTTTATTCATAAAATGAAGGATAAAATTCAACACTGTTTTTTATGCAGCAATGATTTAGTAGAAAATTGTCGAAATGAAAACTTCTACAGGCAGAATATTATATACTTTTCGACAGGTAAAAATATATTAAAATAGTTTCACTGATCCGCTGACGTATGCTATACACATTTATGTGTAGTGTGGAGTGTAACTCTTGACCAGAAGTGTAGTGTGTTACACACATTATAGTGTTATAGTATCATGTTATTATAGTATCTACGGACATTCCTTTTTATGCAGGCATTTGTAATATATCAGCCATAAAATTAAAATTAAAATATATAATTAATTTTATTTATTTATTTGTAAATTTGGAAACTCTTTCTATGGAGTGCATTTTTATATGTACTAGGCTAGCAGAAGCAAGGCTATGGTTAAACTAACTTGATTCAAGCCACAATTGATCAATTTATCCATTAGTGTCTGTGCCGGTCGTTTGGCTCCGAGCCAGCTGTCCGACCATTTGGACACCGGCGACGTGACTAAACTGCGACAGTTCAACGACACTAAACATTCTAACATTTGTATTTATATATAGAAATATTGATTATTAATCTGGTTATATCTTAAAGTAAACATATAGCAGACATTAGTATATGTCCAATTTTTTTTTGTTCAATATTGTTAACATTAGCATGTGGATGACGCGAACTCGTGGAACATCCCTGAAACATTGCCAAGATTTTGTATACTAATTAAAAAACTTAGGGTTTTATATTACCAAGAAGCATGGCAAGACTCATCAAGTGGTAATTCATATAAATAACACTTTTGTCTTGTTAATTAACTGAGTCCTTTGAACGGAGCTATATTGTCAAACTGCCTAGATTAAATAACCTATAGAATAACCTTACATGTAAGTACCTAACACTACCCGTGTTAGGTTAGACCGTTCAGTGTCGTATTTCTGTACAAAACTTCCCTTTATTTCTCTCCGTTTGAGTCACTTTATAAAAAGCGATTTATTTTTATTAACGGTAACATTTTTGTAAATGGATTGGATAGTAATAAAAATGAATATACGAGTAATATTTAATTACAGTAATTTCGTAAAACATCATTATTCAATTTTTAAACTAGTAACATCATAATTACAATATGGCAAATAATTCAACGTAAAATTTAGCGCGATACGGTCAACTATTTTAACGGGAACAGAGTGCGCTTTGTTTTTATTGTTTCTTTGTGCTACGTTTAATTATTCCCGTAGAGTGCATCGCTCTGGGAATCACTCCCCGCTGATGGTTTATGTGTGTACAAATAACTACGGTCGTCTTGAACTACGTCGTTCATTTTATAGGAAAACTCTGGGAGAGCGTGTCCTCAAATTGTTCAGTGTTATAAAACTTTTATTTATTTGATCGTAAACTATTGTATTAAGTGTGGTGATAAAAATTAGTTTGTTCGACTCGTTTCTCATTATGATTTTGTGTCTTTCTGTTCGTCCATCTAGTTATTATTTAAATTGGGGATTGTGTATAGGCGGAATGCAATACATTGATTAGCACCATACAATTAAAATGTTGTGCAATGGTGCTAAATGACCAAGTAATTCTTAGTTAAAAAAATACCCGACTGACAGTGTTATTATTGACATTTTAATGATTTTCGTCCACGATATCACATTTCGGGGAATACGAATCGAATACCACCTCATTCTTCAAAATCGTCAAGCAATTCAGGCTACAGGAGGTCACAATAAAATGCCCATACATACCCGCAAAAACATAACCTGTCAGTCGAACAAAAAAAAGATTCAATAAGAAAAGTCGGACATAGATGGCGTGCATACGAAATTGGTTCTTTTCAGCCTCCACTGCTAAGCATAGGCCTCCCCTATTTATCGCCACAAAAATCGGTCCCCTGCCGTCCTCAACCAGTAGACACCCGCGACTTTCACCAAATCGTCGGTCCATCTTGTGGGAGGACTTATCTACGCTGCGTCGACCTGCATATGGCCACCATCCTAGGAACTAACAGCCACATCGGCTATCAATTCTGCGAGCAATGAGTCTGGCCCATTGCCACTTAAGTATATGAAATAAAATGAATACAGAAAAAAATTCGGCAAATAGAGATTAAGATGTCTTCAGAATCTCTGTCTTGAATCTGCTATCGAATATAAATGAACGTTTACATAATTTCGTTGGATATTATTGTGAAGCGAAGTAAAATCGGTAACAGATGTTAATTCCAGACCCTCGTCAGATTCAGTTCTAGATTATTATTATGATATAGAAGTAAGTTTGACTTTAACAGTGTCGTATTTAATTGAAACGAGCGATAGTGTTAGACTACGTTTTATAGGAAATTTTTGCCTTGAAAGAGATGATTTGTTCTGTTAAAGAAGGCTGTGATTAAGCTGTTACTGACTAGTATTTACGATGGTATGTACTATGGTATGTATATTAAAAGGAAACAGTGTTTTTGCTTAGATTGGATTTCGGATCGTCGGTTAGCAGGAGCAAAAAAGAACATTGAAAATACTTCGTCAGTCATTTTGACGGGACATCAGGACGTCAGGCTACTTAGTCTTCCCTGCCCCAGTCCATGAATGCTGTTAGGTTCTCGAAACGTCGGGGACATAAAAGTAGTTTAATTAAGACGTGTAGTGCTCGCGTAAGTATAAGTAATCAATTTTCATTTCCCTTTGATTACATTAGGTCACTCATTCTCTACAGATATGCAACGTGGATCATATGAGATCCACGTAAAAAATATAACTTGCGTTTAGAGGCGTGATGTATTCAGAATTAATCTAATATCTACTTATAAATATTACTATTAATAGGGACATGCGTCAAATATCTTTTACGTTAGATAATCTTATAAATATTATGGTAAAATGAAACCCGTTTTGATCTAAAAATACCCTAAGTATGCAATAATTCATAAGATATATTTTATGAAGCTCCATTCCCAGTGGATTCCGTGGGCCGAGACAATATCCGGCCCGAAGGATATATGGAAAGCGTGTCGGAGCGTGAAATATCTGTTTCCGTTAACATGTGCTTACAATCTGAATATATCTTGTTAAAGTATCTGCATATTCTTTGAAGTAAATGTTAGATATGTAGCAAAGTTTTACGCCCTTGTTATGCGTTGGAATAAATGGAATTCTCGTAATACTACATTTTTATGTTTGGATTGCAAGTCTCTAGATGGCTTTGGGATCGTATTAAATCGCGCTATTGTTGCGCTATAATATATTCGGTACAACCCAAATTTGCGTTATTGCTTTGCACTGCTGTGTTGTAGTTAGAATATCACTTGGGTTCATAATTAAAAATACGCTGAACATCTCTCGAGGATTTTCTATAATTTTCTGCTTCTATATCCATACATCTACACATTCGCGCTCGTAATTCTTCCGACGTAAAATGACGTATTTTATCTCTACATCATTTATATTTTTCAAATCAATTCTTTTACAATTCAAACGACAAGCTGTCGCACGTAACAACCAAGCTTAGATGTTCAACTGAGCGAGCTTTTTAGGTCGCGTAATCAACGCTCGTCAGTGGCACGTTTTACGAAGGCTTTAGAAAGCTCTGAACATTAGATACGCTGTACTGTAGTTAGTTCGCATCATTTATCATAAAGGTTATTGAAATAAAAACTCTTTTAACAAAAATATGAAAACTACGAAAGACAGACAAAAAACTTAATATGTTCGAAAGAAAGAGGAATAACCGAAAATTTACAAAGAAAATCGTTTTGGTCTCACTAAGCTTCTATACAAATGTAACGTAAATAATTTTCAGTGGGCGTCTAACACGATTAAAATAATTATGTCTGACTTCAAAGTTGAGGTGCTATTTGATTTGAGGTTATATGTGTGGCTAAAGGTAGAGTTTCATAATCATTCAGTGACGTGAGTTTGAACTACATATTGTCCTTTAATCGGATCGGCGTGTCGACCGACGGCGCTTGTCTTTGTTAGTTACACTAATTTAATTATTTTACCTGAACTCGCTCTGTATTAAGTTTAACATTTATGTTTTTGTGACAAAGTTTACTTTCTTACCTAATGTTGAGCAATAAAATAAACATAAAGGCTAAAAGTATTATAGAAAACTTTGTTTTACACTATCTAAGTAACTTTATCTTGTTCATATTGTAATTTGTTTAGGATATACAAATGATGTATATTTTTATTGGTTAGTAATGGATTACTTTAAAAAAATCTAATAGTGAAAAATTCTGCGAAAAGGGTAACACTGCAACCGTAATGGTTTAGAATAATTTAAGTTCTTAGGACTTAATCCTAAATGGTCCTTCGAGCCGGATAAGTAACGTAATTCATTGTTTTATTTTGAAATGACTGAAGCACGTAAAACAAAAAGCGTAAATCGTAACGTCATAGAATCCAATCCACTATTCAAGAAGTATTAGATACCTTTTGCTGTACTACCAAGACGTCAAAGAAGTTTTCAAATTTATTGAAATGATTAGGTGGCAAATCTTGTTAAGTTTAACAAATTACCTCAGTATTCAACCTTTTCCTATTTAATTAAAAACATTTTATTAAAAAAAAACATACAGACGAATTGATAACCTCCTCCTTTTTGAAGTCGGTTCATTATATAGACTATGCTGTAAAGACACCGCACCAAATGACGCTGTACAAAGCACTTTGCGCTCTTAATTTTGTATGCTAATAGCTTAAGCGGTTTGTGCAGAATATCCATTTTGTAAGAACTTTAAAGAGACTTTTAGTAAGTTTAACTTTTATGCAAATTTTATTCATGTATAATGTATATCTATACATACCCGGTTGCCTGTTTCGACTAAGTTCACAACTTGAAAGAGTGTGTTTTTTGCCTTCTAATATTAATGGAGCCTGTTACTTGTACTAATTTATTTAATTCGTTCATATATTACAACTCGTAATGGAAAGATTGAGATAGCATTTGTTTCAATCTTTTTAACGAGATTGCTACTTCTAAAATTGTGAAAGGAGTTAAATTTAAGACAGTAAACTAATATTTGGGTAAAATAAGCTAACGAATGTAGGATAGAATGAACTAGATCTCAATAGACTCGTATCTCAATGGTAGAGCCCGCAACAACTGTTGCACGAACAGGCCGGCTCGACCGGCGAAATACCACGACCTCACAGACCACAGACGTGAAGTGGAAGCTGCGCGAAAATAAAAATCCTTTTTCCTGTTTATCCATCTGTGATATATAGAAAGGCTACGCATCTGCATCTCATTAGGCTTTTGCAGGAGCCTGTTAGCGGTCGCTTAATCAGGTGAACCGCTTGCTCGTTGCCACTTTATTCCATAGAAAATAGGTTGTAAGCACGTAACACAAAGTGACTCGCTTGCTCGTTTATCATAAAAATATCCTTCAAAATCGATGCGGTACATTTTTTATTAAATA
The DNA here is from genome assembly GCA_029849275.1 of Papilio elwesi. Lineage (NCBI taxonomy): Eukaryota > Metazoa > Arthropoda > Insecta > Lepidoptera > Papilionidae > Papilio > Papilio elwesi. Next base: position 1,861,573 of record CM056707.1, on the reverse strand, counting down.
AAAATCAGTAGGGGTTTGTCCGAGCGAGGTTCGCTAACTGAATTAGGTTCGTTAGTATACCCGACTCGGCTGACTCGCTCTGCGGTCTGCATCACGCTTTATGATAAAAGAACGATACGACACGACACGACACGACACGATACGTTAATGGTTTTGTCTCTTCAATAAATTACTTTTATGAATAAAATATCACGCAAGCTTTCCGCAATAAGAAGTAAAAAAATATATATGAACAGTGGACAGAATTAACGGAAACTTAAGCTGCTTGTGATAACTTGAATATTTTATTATTGGAACTAAATACTAGAATAATAATTGACTTATATCATCCTAATTCTAACTAATATTATAAATGCAAATGTGTGTATGTTTGTTACGTTTTAACTCCTTAACGGTTAAATTCATCACCGTGAAATTATGCACGCACATTGTCAGCGGTACAGAAAATGATAACTTCATAGACGCTATAGATTGCCATGGTAATGTCCAATGTCACAATAACAACTGTTTTGACACATGTTACTTACAGTTCGAATTTATTAAACGCGGAATCATCTTACAATAATGAGTGCGGAAAATGAGAAACGAATGCGTGCGATGCCGCGAGGGAAAGCTTGTATATAAATAAAGCCGTCAGTCATATTTATTTTACGCTTAAGCGATAAATCCCCACGCAGCCGCGGAGGTTTGCCGGGGTCGTATGAACTTATCTTAAATTTCCCTCGAGGTACCCAAGAGTAATATTTTTCCATAACGTTTGACGCGTCGTGCGTGATTTTTATATAATACAGCTGATTTTGGTATACATTTAGGTATAAGTCGAAAATCAGGACTTACTTTTTATTTATATAAATTTAATTGTCCATAAATACAAAAAAGTGTTGTTCTATTATAACAATTGCAATTTTTTCAATTCAATATAAGCCATTATCCCATCGAACCTCTATCACGATTGGATTTTAAGACATACTTCTGAGCTCCATTCTTTTGTTGCTTATAGCTTTTAACTTACGGTTGAATGAGTCCTCGTTTATTATGGATGCAGGAAATGATCGGAACAAGTATTCGGGGGCATACGTTCAGAAATAGACGACTACTGTCTAATGAACGAGAGACAGAGAGGGATTCATTACAAAAAACATCATTATTCCTGGGATATCCTAGCCTACCAGATGGACCATGCTTAAGTTACACGATGCATGTTAATATACATTACATCGACCGATTTTCGGATTAGATACTTTATAATTGGGCTAGGCAAACTCTAAACGGTCGGTATATTCTCAGTTGGGCGAATGACAATGTGACGTTTCATTTCCAGTCATATTCTAATGGGGCGAAGTCATTACGCAGAGTACGGACCAATCAGCGCTTAAAGTTCATTGTGAAGACAAAGACATTCGCGCCTATTGGATAAATATGCACCTGCCTTATGTCGTGTCTTTGTAAGCTGCGTAGAACAGAACCGGCATATTGTCAATAATTAGTTAAACTGACAATGTGCCGACCGTTTAGAATTTGACTAGATCGATTATAAAGTGCCTGCCTTTACAATCGGTCGGTGACATATACAAGGAATTGTGAACTAAACCCGAACAATTTAAGTAATAAACCAGGGCGCGTGTTGTTGGTTTTAGTTACTCTATAAACGCAAAGTCCTCGGCAGCCTGGCAGCGCGCCGGCCATAGTTAGTGGAACTTAGATGAATATTTAAGTTTATTGCATACTATCTTAGGAACTTTGGCAACGAGGAACTACAATTTATGTATATGTATATACAGAGTTTGTTAATGATAAAATTTGTATGGAGAGACAATTTTAATCCAATGTAAATTGCCCTGAGTTCTATATGATCAAGCATATTACATAGGGTTCATCATAGGTTGGACAATCGTCGGTTAGATTAGGTTGCACGAAGGGTGAAACCGCGGGGCTCAGCTTGTTTTTCATAGAAGAAAGAAGCAAACGAGTATGCAATTCCCATAGACCGATGCCTATAGATAATGGTAGAATCCGCAACAAAATCGGATGAGCCATCGGAAATACCATGACCTCACAGAAGACAATCATGAGTCGGGAGTTTTCTGTGTTTCGTTTTATGAGTGAGGTGCTAGAGGCCTAACTCTAGTCTTTTTATCCCATCTTATCCTTGTTTAAAATAAGTGAAGGGTGGGAATGGGAAGAGGATTTGATGATGAAGGGGAGGATGGGAAATGGATTTATACTTTTTTGTTTTTTCCTCCTCTGTACTTTAAAGGAAGGCATCGCAACTGCAACTCATTAGCTAGTTGCAGATGCCTTTAGGTAGTGGTCATTTAATGTCGGGTAAATCGCTTCATTGCCAACTTCTATATAACAAAATATACGTCCTTTAAATTAAATAATTTGCGGATGTTTTGCTAGTAGGGTAGAGAAGGAATGGAGATAGATAGTTCGATAAACACTTTATTGCTCACATTAAAGCAACTGCAGTAAATTTACTAAAACAAAACTCATAACCTAAAGGCCACCCTTGCCCATATTTAAGAATGTAGGTGCGAGATTAAGATTTTGTCCTGTGCCCGCATTTTTTGAAGATATAGCCAGCGTTCGAACGAAGCGATTTCAATCATAGTTCACCGCAAAAGATTGTAACGAGTTAACAGCTTCATTGTTTCCGCTTTATTATTAAATAAATAGTTGGAGTGGTCACGACCAAAATTTTTATATCACAGCAATACGGTCGAAACCGTACAAAATTACCGTGGTTAGTCTGAACCAAAAAAAAACTAATTTCAGAAATTATTGCGTACCATTTGAATGAATATAACCTATGTATATTGATAATAGTAAATTTATTAGAATAGTAAAGTTAGTTTTGGCATTAATTAAACTAACAAGTAAACTTCTCTTTTAAAAGAACCCGCTTTGTTTAACTTACAACTTCATAGTTTACAGTCCTTAACATTTATTATTCCCTTTCAAAGCGAAAACAGATTTATTTTGAATTGCAAATCCTCCACTTGCGGGCTTCTATTAGAGCTCTACAGAAATCGGCCATTGTTAATTTATTTTTAATTGAATCTGAACTCGGCGCGGGAGTTATTTATTTTGTACTGCTTTTATATAAGGCGTGCGAAGCTAAATTTAGTTTTAATATATTATATAACTATAGCCTCAAGGTTATTTAAATAAATAAAATATTTGTGGTTATTTAGATTACACTATTATTTAAATTTACTCACAACGGTATGATTTTTTCGACGCCGCCTCACTTTCGTGTACATCGGTATTGATTCCAAAAAGTTTCGGACACGTCGATCCCTTTTCAGGGTGAGTATTGTTTTTCACTTAGAATTTGAGGTCATCGGTGTCTCTCCTCTTTATATTTGCATCGAGTTCATTAAAAAGCGAAGAACGTTTGCTATCTTTGTTACAAAGTAAAAAAATTAAGAATTAAAGTAGAAGGTAAAAGTCGTCAAAAGACAGTCAACTTAAAAAACACAATGACCATTAGTTTGTAAGGTCTTTGAAAAATAGCATCAAAGAAGCACCAAGCTTAATCTCAATTGGATTATTATCTTTAAGGCTGTACAATATCTCTGAAGGTTAGTCTTGTAGTACTAATTACATATTTAATTTGTCCTTTTGCCGAAGAAAAGTTAATTAAGGTTTTTATTGAAGCATAAAATACATTACAAGCTACGAAAATTAGCGAACGTGTTGCGTGTATTTCGCTCGTTACATTGGTATTGTTAAATAAATACCTAAGGCATTTATTATTTTTCTTAAAATCAAAATAATAAGATGACGATGAACCACCTATTTAATATATATGCCAAGTGACACATAGATATTTTCAATAAATACAATGAAAATATAAGAAAAGGTAAATATTACGATATAAAGAGGGAAAGTTTGTGAGTTTGACTGTTCAGGGTAATCTCCGGTACTACTGATTCCTTTTTAAAAAATTCTTTCACTCTTAGAAAGGTATGTTATTGAGTAGTGCTTTAGACTATTTTTTATATTTAACATAATAAAAATGGGAAAATACTGATCGGATTCGAAAAATACTTTTTGTGTTGGACAGATCATTAAATAAGTTTTAAGGCGATTTAACATCATGCTATGACCTTTCGCAGACAAGTAGAAAGAAAAATAAGGCTAAGCGTGAAGGAAGCACACACGGGCAAGCAAGCGCCGCGGGCGAGTGCAACCGCAGGGCACAGCTAGTAGTGTTATGTAGTATTATCGTATAGTCTTTGAGGAGGAAGGGGTTGCGGAATTCTCTTGCAAGTTGCTACAAAACGAAAGTTAATAAACTTCAAGAACTTTTCCCCGAGTCAGGCGAATGAAGAACAACGGATCAAGTTGAAGTGACTTGAGCGTTGTTGAGTAACGAACGGAAATTGGACCGAAATACATTTAGATAAGAACATTTGTAAGAACACATTTACTTAAGGACTTTTATAGAACCACCAACAACACCGTAACGGTTGGTATATAGATTAATCTGCGGCAGAACCATTGCAGTCGACATTGCCAGGAGAATAACTAAACTTATGTGGCAATGGGCCAGACGCATTGCTTGAACGGCAGGCGGATAAGGCTCGAGGCAATAGCCTGGTGGTTGGTAGAGTCCACTAGATGAAGGTGACAATATGGCCGGTGTGACCGAAATTTGTGTTCTTATTTACGGAAGTCCTACCTCCAGCATTTTACGTTTTTGACTAATGAATGAATGGTCCGTAATCAGTCAGTCGGCCGGCAGTTAAGCGTTCTGTTGCCCACCTAACTCCGATGACAGAATTTAGCCAATAAGATAGATTGAAATAAGGTAATGAGATTTAATTCAGGTTGGTGTTAGTTTTTTGATCTTTGATTTGTTATCTTCGTAAGATCATGTCTTGTGTCAATAAAGTTTAAATAAATTCTGTGAAATGAAATATTTTTTATTTAATTCCCCGCGGATGAAGTCAAGGGAACAGCTAGTACTTTATAAATATTATATAGCTCATGTAATATCTCCGTCCGTTCACTCACATTCCGTCGAGTCACTTGAAGTCTCTTAGTGAAATGTTGATTGATCAACGAAGGTATGGAGCTAAGATTGATTCGCACCATCGCTCATGTTTAATCAAATTCCGTGTACATTACAGAAGCCTTCAGTATCTTTACGAATACGAACATCGAATGTATTATCTCTATTATCTCGCAACATTAGGCAAATGTTTTAAAGAGGGAATTATTTAATTTACATTCGCTCTCTTAAAACACTTTCGTTTTAAGATTATCTTTAGCTTTAGATCTCATGGTTGTCGATTCGGATCTCAGAGGATTTGAACCATTAAGTCTCCATTTTATTGGAATTTTAAGAGTAATATTTAATCACAAGTATAATATTTAATGTCTTCAGTATTATGCTTCCAGAAATGGAGTCCATCCCAGTCCAGTCCCAGTATTATTTCAAGGTGATATTGTATTAGATTACGTGTTAACCTCCGTTTAACTTCTGTTATGAATTGAATTTGTAACGAGTTACACATTTAAATTTGTACAGGGTGAATTTTAAACTTGGTTACGGAGTTGTATCACTCTGAAACGGAATTTTAAATTCAAAGTGCTGAAACTTTGCAGCCGGCGTAGGTTTCTGAATTATTTGATTTGGCACATGATTTAAAAACATGACATCTCTGGAAACACGCTTCTGTAGGTGTCCATTGTTGCCGCAAATTGCACAATTATTATTTAATTCAATTTATATCTTAATTCCTTTCTTTTTATTTAATGTATTCCTGTGGGATAATGGGATGCGCAGAGACATATCTGCAACATAGTTTAATCGATTTAATTTTCATGTGCATAAAAACATAAAATCACTGTGTTTCAATCATTAAAGTTAAAATAGCACGCATAAATTGCAACTTTATTAACATTTTTATGGAATAAAATAAAATCAAAGTTGAAATGAAAATATAAAGATATATTTAAAAAATACAAATAAATATTTGACTCCTTAGTTTTTCAGCAGCAAGGTTTGTTTGTAAAGATTTGAAAGGAGCACCCCTCGACACATTTGGGGTAGATGAGTGATTTGTTTAAAAACATGTTTTTAATATTATTTTATACTTTTCATTGTACGGTTTTATGTAATGATCAGTACTTTTTCTTATACATAGCACGAAACTAGAGATCGCTGTGCTAAAAATTCGACTATATTTTAAATCAAAATAAATAAATTACCTTCTTTTCAGGATTTCCTAATACTATACATTGGAATAAACTTTATTTTACGGATTTTATTCACCATATTAGAATATATTTTTTTGCAGTTTTGAGTCTTTTTTTAGATTACCACATATTTAGGGTTCGCTAGAGTTTTTTCCATTATTATTTAAGTTATGATACAAAATATCCTAAAGAATTCGGTGGGAAAAGTAATTCACTATGTAATGCCTGATTTACGTTCACATGTGCCTGTTGCACAGTCATTATCAGCGGCGAGTTGGTCAGCTCCTGAATAGAAAATGATGATGAAATGATGCTCACTCAGTCCTTATCCTGGTACGTTAAATATGAATAACGAAGTCAAAGTATTTTAACTATATATAAGTTACGTTTCTTCAATAACATAAATACATCCCATTTTATTTTGTTTGTTATATTTTTGCTTATTTACGAAATATCTTATTAATAACGACAGAAAATGTTGCAAAAGGGAGTGGAAGTGTTGGTAGGGGACATCCTAGGAGAACTTGTATTGGGCAGTGGTTCACTAAAGAAAGGCGATGGTAGATAATGTAGAAGAACCGAGAGAGGGTCGCGCTCTATTGGGCGTCAGCACATATTTATCTTTATGCGTTTTAATGTGCGAGAATAATATACATTTACGTTTATAATAGTAACACAATCATAGTACATTTAACAATTCGGGGGCAGGAATTTAAAATTGAGATTTTTAATTTTATTTTCTAATTCTGCTATGCACTCTCACATTAATTTAGTTAGGATAGAAGGCAAGGGGAAGACTACACGCACGAGCCGCGGCGAATTGGGCGTTTCAACTAAAGACGTATACGAAATTTTTTTATTGCCCCCCAAAATCAAGCTCCCGAGATCTATCGTTTTCTAAAAGTATGCATTTTCAGTTGTGGAATATTTACTTACTCTCTTGAAATTTTTTGAACATGTTCGTAACAGAATTTCCGTTAAACTTTCGGGCTAGTTTTATTTTTTTATCTTTTAAAAGATTATTACAAAAGTTTGTAATTTACCCAAACTCAAAACTCTCGAGACAAGACAAAGTTTAAAGAAAGAAAAGTAGAATATCATTTACATTCATAGATATCTATAAGTTCCTCAACAATTTTATATCTCTTTTTCTTGGAGTTTGTATACGTAAGCCGATGGAAATATCAACTTTAATACAGGTGACGTGTACTTAAGGTTGATTTAAACGTATTTGTTAACCCCAAGATTACAGGAACTAAAAAAAAATACGTTTGAAATGTACTAGGCTAACAGAAAGATGGTGGTAGTTAAGCTAAGTCGTTCGGCGCTACAATAGCTCAATTTATTAATTAGCAAGTACGAGTACAGCGTTTGGCACGCGCAAGCTGTTAGAAAGTTGAAGAAGCGCAGTGCAATGGTAGAGCCTCTACAGCGAAATATATGCTGATTGATATAATTAAAGGCTAATTAGAATAAATACCGCGAAAATGACTGAACCCAAAACGTATAAACGCCATAAATATATCAATATTTTTTCATGCTGCGAAACTTTAACTTAAACGAAATTATATTTATTTGCAATCCCAATATGAACGAATTGATTAATTCGTGAGCGAATGACTGGAGAAATGAATGAACGAATGAAGGAATGATATTAAACAAATATTAATATAATTGGGAATATTAATTTGTTATTTATTATCAGCTCAAGAGAAATTAAAAAGGAAGATTTGAATTAGTAGTACATTCTTATTTACTCGGCTAATAATTTAATGAAGTTGACGCGAGTGAAAATTCATTTCATAAATCCGTTCGTAGCACTACAAAGGAGTGTTGTGTTGAGCGTGCAACGACCGTTGTCGCATCTGCTACCTATTTTAATGAGGCCCAAGTGCGCTTTATTTTCGTTCTCTCTCCGTCTTTGTTCCACTTTAAATTATTCCCGTACACCGGATTATACGGGAAACTGCGTCGTTTTATTGTGACTGACAAACTTACTGCAAAGAGTTCTCGTGCAAAGAGTTACATAGATTATTGTGCGCGATTATTCGAACTTTATACGTATATTTACCGTGGGTTTCGACTGCCGAAAACATTAACATAATTAATTTTAGTATCATATATCAGTTTTTTTCAGCGAGAAAGCTTGTATCGGAACATGTATATACGACAGTGGGAACCCACGGTTAGGAGCGCAGATCTACACAAGTTAGTAAAAACATCTTTGTAACAAACACGCCAAAAGTTTACAATATTAGTGCCAATCTTCACAATTATATAGTAATTTATTATAACTCTTCTCAATTAGTCCTTATAATGTGGTGAATGATAAGATGGCGACGATTTGACTTTCGTCGTTAAATAAAACCTGAATATTTCTCTTTAATTTTACTTAATACTGATAAAAACGATACCCAAGTATAAAGTATGGATCACGGTAGCTTTGAAAGAAATCACGTAGTAAATGTGTATACAATTTCACGTCAACTTCGTTGAAGTACTTATATATACTTAAGTCTTCAGTGTTCCGAAAAGCAACGGCTTGTGTTTCATTATAAAGCCCGCGATCGTTGCTATGATTTGGACGTCATGTACCGAGACTGGTCTGTCCACGCTGAAATTCTTAATACAATCGTTTGACAGTCCACAGTTCTGAGATTGCGGACTATTTTTCTAAAGTAGAAAGGGACAAAGGAACTCACATGAACATCAACAATAATAATTAGCTTCATTTATTTTTCAGTGCACGTGCGCGTATGAGGTCCAAGTTTCCATGATAGAAGTTCCAACTACATTACAGTTTCCACTACGAAATTTGTGTTTTTAATAAAAATTGATGCTAGACACTTGTAAAAATATTTTTCTCGTTCATTTTACGTAATCCATCTCCTCGTATATTTTTAATACAATGTTTTAGCCTGCATTTACAAGAGCGCTCGTCAGCAGACGTCAAAATTAGTGGGGTCGTGACGAATTGGCTCAGTACTCGGTACAGTGAGCTTATTAAAAAATAACTTTCAAGGATTCCACGCAAGCCTAATTAATATTCGAAATTTAAAAACCTTTTTTTTACACAATAACAACGTAAGAGAAATCGGACTTCTTCTGATATTGTTAGAATTTTAATATAATGCAATGTGTCTTCAACAAAGATTGTCTGGCGTGATGTGCTATACCTGAATTTTTTGTACTGAATTTAATTTAATTTGCGACTAAAAGTGTACGTTTCCGAAGAAAGGAACGTAACCCATGAAATCTGATTAATTTAATTCAAAACTATTTAAATATCGCGGCTTTATATACAGTCAAGTGTCGATAAGCGACGAAAATCTTAAAAAAACTCGTTGGAGTGATAACTGATAGCTGTCCACTCTACTTTGTGTAAAATCTTTTTCAAGTATGATGCAGATGAATACATAAGTACTTATGTTAAACAGGAAGTGATAAGCAAACCCATCAATTAATGCGTTGTATAAAACTCTCGACCTAGTTTAGATTTTATACGACGTGTTCTCGCGCACGCGGGTTTCAATGAAGCCTCCAAATGTGACCGCAGATAAGCATTTGTTTTACATTTAACATGGCTCTTGCGTTTGTAAATTTAATTAGATTGTAACATAGGGTAGAATTTTTTATCATAAAATAAATAAATAATTGAATAAATAAATAAATATGCGCGCACGCCGGTAACCCAGAGGGGTAGGCAGAGATAATGGATTTCCATTTGGCGCGATCCTGAAACACCTCGCTCGCTTCTTCCACATTCATACATCTACGCATGCATGCTCGTCGGTTATGGGTGCTCCGCATATCGCCCGTTTTTAGTAAATCATTAATCTGAATGATATAAGATTTCCTAGGGCGTCCCCTACAAACCCTGCCACTCACTTTTGCAACATAAATTTGTTTTGTTATTCTCTCTTCATTCATCCGTTCAACATGCCCGTCCACTTTTAAGCCACACTTTTCCCTTATAACGCTATTTTTAACTCTATCATTCAAAGTCACGCCTAAAATACTTCTTAAGGATCGCATCTCAACGGCATTAACTCTACTAACATGCTTTTACTGCCAATCCCAGCTCTCACTTCCATACATTAAAGTGAGGACTAGTACAGCATTGTGTATTGACAGACGAGCCTTCCTAGACACATTCTAACTCCTCACTACTGTACCTATAGCTCCATTCATTTTATTTCCCGCATTCACTCGACGTTCAAAATCTTTAACATGCCTTTTTATCATATGCGTGGGAATTTCGCTTATCCCTGCTAATACTAATATTATAAATGTGAATGTAAGTTTTTTTGTTACGCTTTCACGCGAAAACTACTCAACCGATCATCATGAAACTTTGTACACATATTCTTGGAGGTACTAGATGTAACATAGGATACTTTTTATGAAAAAATAGTACATGAAAGCGAAGTATGTATGTTCCCTATAGACCTATAATATAGACTCCGAAACGGCTGGACCGATTTCGATGAAATTTACAGGGATTGTCAAGATAGGCACATCCCTTTGCTTGGTAGCAATCGGTTCAACATAATTAGTGGGACCCGGGCGAAGCCGGGGCCCGTCACTAGTACATTATAAATGACTTATAGACTGTCTTTTAGAGCTTTCTCGTCGGACGAAATGTAGGTAAAAATACTACATGCCCCTATTCTGAGAGCTCATACTTTCCTCGTCGAGTCGAAGTTTTTATTTTAAAATCTATCATGTAAATCTTTTTAGATATAATAAATATTCATCGAATTAATGTTTAAAATTAATTTCCGGTAGCGTTGAAAATATGCGAAATACGAGACAAATTACTGGAATATCTTCGTACCTTGGTATGCTCCATCTGCGAGCGCGATTTCAATTTCCTGCAAACTTTATAGTGACAACAATGCTTTGGTAGCGAAATATTTATTATAATGCAAATAAAATAGTTATTACAGAATAATTTTATGAATAAAATACTCCCAGTTCTGGTGAAGATATTTAGTTGAAATTCGTATCTGGTGCCTTTGTACGTCGGACTCGCACCGACTAAAACCTGACAATCCTATCGCGCATATCGGCAGGGCTACGAGAGCGCTCCCGCACACGTCCGCGGCCCCACCTTCGCCAGCCGCCGAGGCAGCTATGTCACTGGGAGGACGAGTCTCCCGAATTCTCCTCCGAATAATATTTGAGCATTACTCACGTACATTTTTATACATACGCTCACTGCGTACATTAACGCATGAACTCTCAATGGCTTCCAACACATTGGCTGGAAGTGATAAGACATTGATTCTCGATTTTTCAGCAAATAATGTATGTTTCGCGTTTAGGAGATATCGTTCCGTTGGAATGGGTCTATTTTATTTATTGGTACACATTTTGAATGTAATGGTTAAATGTTGTGTAGCTTAACTTACCCTAGTGAATTAATTTACGTTTTTTTCCCGTTTTTATCGTATCAATGTCTTACTGAACATATATTAACCAGCATTATGATATTGTTTTGGAAGGTTTACATTTAAGTCTTGTAAAATTTTCGGCAATAAATATCATATTCATGAATGGAGAGTAACGAGTTTGTATGCGTAGATATATGTATGAAGAAGAAGCGAGAGAGGTCTCTTAGGATCGCGCAAAATGGAAATCTATGATCTCTGCCTACCCCGCTAGGTTACGGGTATGAGCGCGTATTATTATTATTCAATATCATCAACCAATGTCGTCCACTGCCGTTTCCCTTACCGTATTATAAAAATATTACTTAAGAATTAATAATGGTGATATTATGAGTCAACCTTTTTGGATTGATAAAAGTCGATACAACAGTAAAAAAAATATTGCTGGCAGGAAAATTTATTCTTTTTATATGTACATTTTTGTTGGCTGTCAACGGGTAGTCAGATGAGAAAGATTTTTAATGTATATGTAATGTACTGTATATGTCTAATAAAATTCTTTCAAGTTAAACAGTTTTTAATTAGAAGAAAAACTTAACAACATTTTAGTATTGTAAAGCGAGGCTTTGTGTGGAGAATATTTTATGAAACCTTTATCGTCGCTTATCATTTTCTTGTGAGAATTAAACTTCTAAAAGCCTTTTGTTTTCAGTATAACGACTACTTAATGTTAAAACGAAATACTAAACGTCTAGAATATCATTGCATCCCTGGGCGTAATAAAAGTTAAATGTCAACAATTAATAAAGATGGTTTCAATAAACAAAATTTATTTATTTATTTAGTTTAAAATTATTTCTAAGCTAAATAGAATATAATACAGTACCGATTTTTTAAAATTTATATCTCGGGAGTTTGAATGTACAAAAGGGAATCCGGCTGACAATATCTCGAGGTAGTTGGGTGTACAATTTAAATGAATTAAAACGTTTATTCGAAATATTTTACGCGTTAATGTTGCTGTAACCGCGTTAATTGTATTTATGCTTACCCACGTTTACTAAGCGTATTCAACAGATATGTAAATTGGTGCATGATTACGCATTTTAAACACGTCTGAGTTTTCACTGGACATATGTGTGCTTATATATATATATATATATATATATATATATATATATATATATATATAGATATAGATATAGATATATAGAGGCGGAGATGAGCGGCTTTACTTTTCACCTGTGGAAATGTAAAAATTTAGCAAGATATTTGCTTATATCCAACTTTATCAAATATTTGTTTGCAGCTTACGATTGAACCAATATATCAATGCTTAATAATTAATTTGGCGACGTTTGCCAATTGCCGTACCCACTATAAACAAGGATTCAAATAATTTAGATAATAAAGATTTATTAACTAATGCCCTTTTTTCTTAGCCCAATGGTTGAGTGTAGGATTGCAATATGAGGTCGTGGGTTCGAATACTCCATTCAACTATTGTCGTGAACTTTGTCCTGGGACAAGCTTAAGTTGAGTTGGAATGGTAATTATTAAAGTCCTCTACTCACCCTCTTTTAACATATTCCACTTCGTGCCAATAACTTCAAACCATACATGATCGTTAATATCGCTCTGATGTTCAACCGGCCGTTATGTTCAAGTCGTTTGATCAACGTTAATCTGCGTAGATGAGGGGTGCTACAAGGATCCCCATATTTATTTATAACGCCAAGGTTTTTAAAACCTACAAACCTTGGATCAAAAATAAATTATACTGCAAAAGAAGCAAGGACTAAGTAGTGTATCGATTAGATTGTATAGTAAAGAAGGGAAATTCTCTTCGTTGTATCGTAGAGCATCTACGGTCATATTGTCTTATCTACATATTTTATACCTGCTGCGTCGACCTGTACGTGACCGCAGCTTTAGGCCCTATTAGTCATCCGTTCTGCGAGCAATGTGTCCAGCCGATTGCCATTTTAGGTTTGCAATTCTTCGGGCAGTCACACAAGACTCTCATCGCCCTCTTCATTGTCTTTAGAGTGACTTTGAGCCATCACCGTACCGTATGTCATCGCTGGCAACACACACTGGCCAAACACTTCCGTCTTAACTGCGTTAAATGTTCGGACGAGAAGATATCCCGAAATTTCAATAACGTAACGTAACAAAGAATTAACGAGTAGACCGCAGTATATAACGGATGCAATAATTATTAAAACGCGACCAATATGTGAATGGCTTCCTATGGGAATTACAGAGAACTTTTAACTCGATTGTATCCTACCTACACGTACGTTAAAATGGGTATAGTAAGCTATACTTTAAAGATAGATATATGATATCCCAGACTTCTTTGTAGATCATTTTAAGGTATACAATTCCGTAGTACATTATTTTAATTTAAATATTTCGGAAAACTTAGCCAGCGTTTGAAATGTAAGCGCACCAAAATGTATTTTTAACGACATCGCATTACAAATCTTTGAAATTATCTTCTTTTGTCTACTATAATATGCATATACATATTAATTCGTTCGCCTTGAATCACTCTGTCTATTGTTTAAGCCGCATTAAAATCCTTTGCTCAGTTTGAAAGATCTTGGCGAACAGACAGCCCAAGCGACTTTGTTATTATACTATGAAAAGATAATACAATACCATGCACAGAGCTGGTGTAAGAAGCCCTTTACTTCAATCAAGTCAATAACTACGGTGTAAGTAAAAGAACCAAAAATGTACTAGGAATACATAACTTTCCCACAGCTAAGCTTTAATATAACGTTTATAAAGTAAATATGAAACATAATTCCAAGGCCTGGCTTTATTTAGTTAAGGCCTTGTGGCGAGAATGCTGCATAAATAACAAATGTGTACGTTCAGCCGTCTCCGTCAAAAGAAACCGCTTTCAGTATAAAGGATAATATATCTGAATAAGAAAGGCTTTTACCTACACGTCTCTTTTGGAGATGAAAGTCTTCTTACAGGCCTCAGAATTAATCACTGAAACAATATCTTTATTCCTCGTACATTAATAGACGTTAGCAACAAAACGCCAATAGTATGATTATTAAGGGTACAGACTGCGAAACATGCACATTGTTGTCAACCATTTTCTAGCATTACTTTAAACTTAGTTGGAGTGGTTAATAAAATACAAGTAGATTATTTTGACAATCTACTGGCGCTTGGCGTCAGGAGTGTGCCGACTTCACATAAGTGGCGGAAGGAATAAGTGTTAACAAATTAGCAATGTCACCACGTACTGTAGCTTTTACGGAGCCTGTGGTATTTAACTCAGACGAAATGTCTACATACCTCAATTTCACGCCTGTACTTTGTCAGTTCGTGCTGATTCTTGGGTGAAGGTGGCCCACATAACGGCCGCTACCTCTGCTCGCTCTTCCATTTAAAAAAACATAATCAATATCTGTATAAATAGTACGTCTATCAATATTACCAAACACTTAAACGGACTAACTATTTTACTATAACTAAGTGGGCTGTGGCCTCCGATAATACGCCGTTTACCCGATCCTGTGCCATCTCTCGCCAGACTTGAAGCTTAGCAAGTCCTTTTCAACCTCATCTTAACAGCGATACCTGGGAGGGCTGACTAGGTGTCGGCCACGCGGCCGTCGCAAATACGTACGCTTCACGTTCCTTTGGTCATCCATTCTTTCTAGGTGACCGGATGGTAGGATTCTGTGGGCTTTTTTCTCTCCAATGATGTTTGGCGAGGCCACGAGTTCCTTAATTTCTACGTTTATCTTAAATGAATTCATTTAATTTTACTTTAATTGTATTAAAATATGCAGAAGAAATACGAAACATAATACTAACTTTGTATTGATTGATTTTAAGTCTATAAAAAGCAGTAGCATCAGCAAATAGTGCTGTAATGAAGACCCAGATCAAATAATCTTGTTAAAAATCAAGAGATATCCTTCCGCAGAGACTGGGTGATGATATTAGCATCGTTAGCATTCCCTCAGCGAGCGCGCTCTGCTGCTCGCGCAGCACTACGTTAGGGCCATAAAATGTAAAAGATTTATTCCAACATTAGAAACCCACGCCAGCTTTTAAGAAAGTAGACATAGTATACGCTTACATTTTTTTCAGTAGTTATGTCGCATACCAGCCTATTGCGTCTTCAAGAATCATTTAAAAATAAACCAATAAGCAATATATTTCCTTATGTTAGTGCAATGTGTACTATTATATTATATATGATGCATATATGACATTGTGCAACACGAAGTTAAAGAAAGAGAACCAAGATCAATATAATAATTTAAATTTTAAAAAATGCCAGTATATCAGTGAAGGAAAGAGTAATTAAAATAACAACATTAAAGAAATTACACATACTATAAGCAGAAATCAGCATACACAGTAATTCTGCGGGTACATCCCGTTTTTAAGGTAATCCCACCAGTTACCGAGGGTCATGAATATTTCCACGGATTCGAATTGAAATTCATCATACGCTAGCAGCTTTCCACCTGCCTCCCTCGCCTTTTTATGAAGTTATGATTAAATAAATTAAGCCGAGCTCCACAGCGATGTCTCTAATGAAAAAATTAAAACGCCCGGAAGGACGGTAACGAGATATTAATTAGGGTAGCTTAAGCCACGGCTGATGAGTGGTTAGGTCATTACGCTGTTAATTTAAAAATATAAAATCCGAGAATTTACGTAGTTAAAATAATTTAATGAGAATTGAGAGGAAAATTTCAAGGACACGTTAGGTTTAGCCACGTTTCGTTACATGAGAGAGATAGAAAAAATAGAACGTTGGTGGAGCAAAAGAGAACGAGAGATTATATTAATATATTGCTGCGTTGTAGATGTAATGAATAATTTTTGGTCAGATTGGCACATTCCTGTGTTTGGTAGCGATCGGATTAACATAAGTAGTAGTACCCGGGCGAAGCCGGGGTGGGTCACTAGTAGTGTAAATAAGTGGCAGAACATTAAGTATTTTAATATTTCCTTCCGTTTCAGCGGCAAAGTGGTTAACTAATATTTTATTTCAAAATACATTTAATATGTAAAGAGCCTTTAAAGGCTCTGTTCTCTAAAATTAATTAAATAACCTAACCATATATTTGACAAAGGCTTTCTCACCTAACAAAGATTCTTTCGCCCGAGTACGGACCGACCGCACCACAGCGGATAGGGAAGTGACGCACAAAATTTATGAGGCGAATATAAGTTGTGTAAGGGTTGAATATTTTTATAAGAATACAAAATTCATGCTGGAAAATTTTACACAGAAAACTTGCACCTTTGAAAATTTTACCAAGTCATGTAAATTCATGGCTGGAAATTTAACAAGAATATTATAGTAACCATATTTAACCAGTAATGAATAGTATATGACAATGAATAAAATATTAAGATCTCGTAAGGAAAATAAGATAGGCAGCGTAACTTTCGCTTCTTTTGAAGCGTTTGGAAAAAATATGACAGTGAATTTTGACGATTCGCTACACGTAAGAGCTACACCAACTTCATGTTGTTACCATGGCAAATAATAGCAACTTTTTGACATTTACCTTTAATTCTTAGTAATATAATTAAACTGTTATTAATTGCACAAAGAACGTGGGATATTTTTTTAAATTAATTTAGTTTTGTCACGTTTAAGAAGCTTCTTTTTAGTACAATTTAGTTGTTTCTCGTTTTAGTCATCATAATGATAATTCACGGCGAAAGTTCAGTTGCATTAGCCTTTATGGCCGTAGGTCAGATTATTCTGGTCAAGATAATAAAAAGATGTCGATTTCAAGCAATTATCTTATCTAATTAGGAGTGAAATAGACAAGTTTCGTGATTAAAGTCAATATAATTTAATTAATAAGTAATATTTACAAAATATAGTTATGTATAAGTTGAAATTAATATGGGCGCAGAAGGGGGTCGGTAGAATGGGCGTCACTGTGTACATGAGACGTTTCATTCATCTTAAATTAAAATATAAACTTGTTAAGTCTCCAGATTGTAATCGTGCCAGTCGACCAATGCCCGTTCCTATCTATAGTGTGGTAGAAAAATTAAATTTTCCAACACGTTACCCACATCAAATTATATGGAAAAAATATTGCCTTCGATAGTCTCCGGGGAAATTTATACTCGATGATAACGCTTGAATATTTATATTATCCAAACGACGATATAGATCGGGGAGACTTTTTGAATTATGTTTTAAAATTGAGGATTATAATCAACTCAAAATTATGATCTTTTTAAAAAAAATCAGAAATGGGATCGTCGTTTAAGTTGTGAGAGTGGATTTTGACGAAGAGTGGGAAAGTAAGGGAAAAACTTATGGTTTTGCGTAACAATTGACCTCGATACCTCGGCTAATAATCAACAAAATTAAACCCTTGTATCTTAACAATAAAATTAAAAATTGAATAATCAAAACTTACTATAAAACATTAAAATTGTTAACTCCATTTTTGAATTACGAATGCCCAAAGAATTCAACACACCATGTCTAATCAAACAATTTATTATGTACTCTACTGTAAAGATATAAAGTTCATCTTAGTTTGATATCAATTTTAAAATAAACAACGGTAACCATTTTTGTGCCATTGCCACGCATTTCCCTGTTTTCGGTTTTCACTCATGCCGATAGTTCTTATGACCGCCTGTTTTTTTTAATAAAAGAAACTTTAAATATGCCCATTGTCAAACTCGCCCGTGCGCCTTATATTCTTAGAAGCGTTCCCGAAGGTTTCGCTTCACGTATAAATTAAGCCTAATCTGTATAGATTCAATGTTAGTGGTTGTATTTTTCACACCTTACATTACTTAAATCATTAAATATGGTTCTCACAACGCTAAGAAATTAACTCCAGTGTAAACTTAAGCAATTAAACTGCAGAGCTGTAGGTGGCAGATAACCGCTGAGGCATTGTCGAGATGGTGACAGCAATTGCAGAAGTACTACCATTGTACTAAACTTAGTAAACTATTCACCGACTTTAGATGGATGGACACACTAATGGATCGAGTTTACGATCAAAAGTTACATTTAACTAGTAAGTAGTTCTTTGTTTATACTACTATTATAACAACAAAAAATAACAGTCTGTTTGAATGTTGGTTACTTGAACGTGATCAATTTAAGCGAAATTATTGAATAGTGTGAACTGATAGGTATAGACTAATCATCAGCGTCAGACTGGCTCGGCTTGATTCGGTTGGCTCGAGCGTAACGGGACACCGATCGTAACGGGACAATGAGTCATATTTTTTTGCGAATGCGTTCCAGCGTTACCGATTTATAAGACGTTGTCACGTCAAAATACTTCGATTGTTATATGCAAGATCATCTGACGACATCCGATGTCAGTTTCTATACTTGTATACGAATTTGTTGCAGCTATGTATACTACAACAATCTGCTCTGTGGTAAACTGCTTGTGTTAAATTGCTTACCCTCGATACAGGTAATACGCTGTAATGAATTTCTAACTAACTTCAGCACAATCTGCTTGACACCGATATAACGATACTGGCTAGGTGTTAGTTTGTCATGTTGTGAAATTATTTTATACTAGCAGACGCCCGCAACCTCGCTATTATTATCATAAATTATTACATTAAATGCACACCCGTAATTCATAGGGTGATGAATAGAGTATTCGCTTGAAATATATTTATGGTTTACTATGTGACTATAACTTTGTAACTTCGCTAGCACTAACGGTTTATACTAAGTATACATTTCACAAAGGATATTTTTAGATCTCTGACATTTACTGCTAATGTCTTTAAGACATTAATAGACTTTCATGACATTTATTTTCAATCAGCTGTTCCCGCGTTTTCGCCCTCAGCGCCACCATCAATATTGTAGGACGAATTTAGAAAACCCTTTTTTTAGTGTTCGACTACATAGTAAAAGAATCTCTCAAGCATTTCAAGTACATATCTAGGCCCAGTAGTTAGGTGTAGGGCTGTGCGTTGTTATATCAGTTGGTTTCGTATTTTACGTTTATGTTTTAAAAGTTTTCGTCTAATTACAAAATTCTCAACGCTATAAAAATCGTTGTGAATGCCATACAACGAATTTTAAAATTTGAAAGGTTGTATGGCTGGTAAGCGGTGTACCGTGGTCGGGCAGTTGGTTGTAGACGGCGGGCCCAATGACGTGCGTAGTCCTCTAGCTTCTCGCCTGCTTCTTTTTTGGGAGGTCGTTGCACTTCCACAGTCGACACGTACGCTGTTGTTGGCTGTACTACAGTTATACACTGAAATACATAAATATTGAGGTCGTATAACGTCCTGATTTTCACGCGGTATTGGTAGAGCTGACTTGACTGAAGAGGCACTTCGCGGCGAGCGATGCTTTCAGGTCGGCGCGCACTGAAATGCGCCACGAGTGTAGTAGTTGGTTTATTTTATTTTCATACGACGCTATTTTGACGCGTTTTCACCTAAAATTTCATATTTGTATATAAATGAAAAAGATGTATATGTCACCGAAAGATTGTCATTTCTTCGGTTTATAATCCGACTAGACTTATTATTAACTGTCGGAAAACTTTGAACGCAACGAAATATTTACAATTTGACGTGGCATTTCACGGCAAAAAGTGTAAAATTCGGAATTGATATTTTGCTTGCGTTAATATGTTAATGTTTTAGTTGGAATGGAAGTTAAATATAGGTCAGGTCAAATAAACATAAATAAAATTTTAAGAGATGTTTATCTAAAAAAAGGTTTATTTTATCTAACAAGCTGGCTTAAATTGTCAATTATACATAATACAATTATAATTAATAAAAATATAATAAAAATTATAATTTAATAAAAATATTTTAATCGGATTTTGAAAGGTCATAAGTTTCTTTAACGTAAAGCAAGCCGTTTACCCGTTAGCAACTCTGTCTTAAAAATGTATTTGTAAACAGAAATTTAGGCATTATGTAAACTTTATAGCATAAATGCTTCATATAAAAAAAGGAAGCAAAACAAAAGGAGCACCCATAAACGACAAGCATGCGTAGATGTATGAATGTGAATAAAGCGAGAGAAGTGTGCCAGGATGACCCCAAATGGAAATCCATGATTTCTGCCTACCCCTCTGGGTTACGGGCGTGAGCGCATATTTATTTATTTATTTATAAAAAAATGAGATTTCTTTAAAAATATGTAAATAAGAAAATAATGTCACCGCTTGATGCTAAGTTTGTCTGTCCGATCGTCTATTGAAATATAAATCGACTCTTAGATTTAAATTGAATTTACGATGAAGACAAATAGATTTATCCAAGAGTTTTCAATTCGTTGTAGAATTGTTTCATTCAGAAACAGAATTCTAAAGTGGGAAGGAAGGGATGAAACTCTTAATTCCAGTAGCTACCGACATATTACATTTCAGAAATTAAGTAATAAATGTTTAAGTTTAGGACATATCAATACAAAGCAAGATTTACATTTAATTATCAGTTGTTAATAGTAGCACTATTCACAGTGGTAGAGTTAACAACACCATCTGTTGAATGAATGGCTGGACCGGTGAAATACCACGACCTCACAGAAGACAGCCGTGAAGTAGTAACGTTCCGTCTGATGTGTGAGGTTCAAGAGGTCCAATTCCAGGATTTGATGGTAAAGGGGAGGGATACGAAAACAAATGTATTCTTTTTTCTGCAACTCATTGGATTGTTGCATATCCCTATGGGTAGCGGGTTATTTAGTATCATGTCAACCAATCGCTCGCTATTTATAGCAGAAGGTACCACCAAAAAAGTAGGAGGCGTGCTTCAGTGTTCCGTCTAATGAGTGAGATGTCGTCGATAAGAAAAGATAAGGTGAAATTGGATAGGTTCTGCGGTAATTTACTCTTTGTCTTTAGCTTGAAATTCACCCCTTAATTGTCACATTCACCTCTTGTATATCCATAGTGTGTACCCATAGTGTGTCCTGTAAACAACTTTGATACGTCTACGATTTTTCAATCTGCAGTCACATTAATCTGCTAACTCGATTGCGAGCAATTTCCCTCGGGAACGTTTATCTGTCTGTCTGGCGCAGATTTCATTTATTAATTATTCATTCTAGCTCAACGTAAGTTCTAGAGAACACACACAAGACCATAAATGTTCGAACTAAGTCGAGAATATTTTCTTTGTCTTATTTATTTAGAGTGAAGCTAACCGTAAACCTCGAATTTTAGTGTTTCATTAAATTAAATATAGCTATCAATTTATTCTTAAATCAGGATTCAATCCAAAAATACCGATAAAGTGATAGAAATTAGATTATTTACCTGTTCTTCTGATGCATAATAATATTTATTAAAACAAGTTTATTGCAAATTTGTTAAACAATAATTAAGGCAAATAAAAGTGAATCAGTTGTTGTTGGTAAGGGATCATGATTTAATATCGCGCACCTTTTTGTTATAAAGAAAACTAGAGCATTATCACAATCGCATTGTCTAGGCTTTAGTTAAACATCAATCGGTTATCTCTAAGCGTCATAATTGGATTCCGGCAGCTTGATCCAACCGTTTGTCGTAAGTTTAATAAACCTAGGTACAAGAAACCAACTCAATATCAATTCCACATCATAGTAGAGTTGATATTAAATATATATCCACTTTTAAAATTCATCAGATTAAAGTGGTATATTCACTATACATGTACATTTGTCCATTGCTAAATGTTATATTTATATATGGTCTGACCCAAATACACATTTGCCTTTAGTTAGTTTGCCTTTCAAGTCAGTACGTCACGATAGTCGAGGATGATTGCAAAAATAAAACAAATCGAATTAAAAATAAATCAACATAGTTACAGCATCTGTGTCGAGTGCTCCTCGAGTATTTTCAGACCGCATCGAGCGATCCTTGTTATTATACAAGCTGAAAGAGAAATATTCATTTAAAATTCAGATTTTATTTTACTGCTGCAGTTTCATTTATCAATATGACGCTGAAGGGGAGAAATGCAAAAAATATGAAATCTAACAACCGCAACCAACAAGTGTAGGCAGAGATTATAGATTTCCATTTGGCCAAGTCCTGTTTCGCTTCTAAAAGGTGCCGAAAAATAATTTCAACTTTTTTAAGTGGCAACTAAATTAATTATTTATATTTACTCTCCTCATATGTTAAAAGTTGCATTCCATTGCTCCCCATTTTAGTATCGTATGGGGATATCACACAACTTTGGTTTTGAACTGACCACCCCATTGAGCTATATACGCTTGAAGACATTGTTATTATTAGTCAAAATACCCTATAACTTCTTTATAAAGAATGAAAATAATTTTAATAACAAGAAAGGAGGGATAAAAAGAAAATATAACTCTCGGTTCTACACCCCCTACCATTAGGAATGCATCGTGCAACGTTCCATGTCTGAAAGCGTAACTCGTAGTCAAGTGCCACTCGACGTAGCAACTGTTCCGGGATCGCTATGACTTGCTACGACACTCTACGAGTATGGCTACGAAAATATCATAACACGCTTGTAGTTGTCTGGAGAATAGTTTTATTTTTGTCTCACTATTTTTGTCATACTTTATCCCCATCTGAACATCTACCAAAATATCGGTCATGTGTTTTATATTTTGAATCATAAAATTGACTGTATTATCAACTTATCAACGATGGGAATAAAAAACTAAAAATAAAAATATATGTATCCTATAAAAAATTCCGTCGCTACTGAAAAACGCAATCCTTTAAGAATTTTCCCATTTTCAATGGAGTTTTCAACAGACACAACGGATTCTTAATAAATGAACAGTCGACCGGGTGCGACAGACAGACAGCCCCGCGGGAAATTGCTAGTCCGTAGTCGAGTCAGCGGCTCGACGAGACTGCAGATTGAAAAATACTTGGCGTCTGAGAATCGATTACGTTGAAGGTAAAACTGGCGCTATCTAAATATTGCTGTAATTGTTTCTTCGTGCGGTGTTACATTTTAGTGTATTGTTAATCAATCTTAGTTGATGGTAGGTAGTAGCCATATTAGAGAAATAAATAAGGGAGGGAGAAAGCCAGAGAAAAATAGAATTGCTTTATCTATCTTTAACGTAAGGAGACAAACTGGTACCCACTCAGCTACTCATATCCACACAAGAGACTTTTACAAGAGTTGTGTTGCTAACTTTTTGTAAGAGAGACAAGTATTGACAAATATGTATATAAGAGAAGCGTTGGAAAGGCGATAGAGAATTCTGTTCACTTCTTATTCCCAAACTATTATTAGTATATTTAAAAAAAACTTGCTGTTGTTACACATGTTATTTGTCGGAACAATATACAAACATACATAGATTTTTTTCTGATACATAGAAAGCTTTCTGTTTTAAGTGGGTAATACTCTAATTGATGAGTAAACACGTACGGACAACGCGTGCGACCGTGCGCGTCTCTTAGTGATTAATCCATTAGACTAATGAACACATTGTATTCGTTTGTCCAATTGCATAATCTAATTCAATTTATCGAACGCAGACGTATGTAAACTTCACTACAGTGATATTTTACTTTCTATTTAATTCTTTAAAAAGCAATTCGTAGTAGCAATTTTACTTTGTCTATAATTGTATTTGCTGTTTGTATAGAAGACTCAATAAGAGAATTGTCGAATGATAAAGTATCAAGAAACTTAGAGCTTTGACTTTTTAAGAGTATTTTAGTACGAGTTCTGGTGTTCGTATTTACAATATCCCTACTAATATTATAAATGTGTAAGTTTGTTTGTTACGCTTTCACGCGAAAACTACTCAACCGATCATCATGAAACTTTGTACACGACCTATAGACTTCGAAACGGCTGGACCGATTACGATGAAAATTCCAGGGATTGTCCAGATTGGCACATTCCTGTGTTTGGTAGCGATCGGATTAACATAATTAATGGTACCCGGGCGAAGCCGGGGCAATCACTAGTACTTTATAAAAATGTACAAAACAACACATATCCTATAATATATTGTATAACAATAGTGTTTCACCGCCTGCTGAGTCCTATGATTCCAGCAACTAGTGGTCAGGGTTACAGGGAGAGGTATTTTCTCACAATTCAATTCGATCGGAATAATTGTAGTCGATTTCATATTCAACATGTCGGTTATAATTTTATGTCACATTATGTTGAGATGCCGAGCTCTCAAGCTCTTAAGTTACTTGATCTGATTTTGTTTAATGTAACCAATCACAAGGGCTAAATAAATCTTTAATCAGTAATCAAGGTTCATTTATCTTTATAAAAGCCATAGTTCGTAGAACTATTCGATTTGTAGATATGTACCTATATACTACGAAAAGTGCTATATCTGATATTTTAGATTATGAGCATTTATACACAGTAAAACGACAAGAAAACGAATTCAATTTACGAAAATTATTGATAGATCTGATACGGATAAAATTGAAGTGAGACCAATCTGGAAACTAAATATTTGGATTAGAATGAAATGAAATCATTTGATAAATGTCAAAGTTATTAGGTTACATACAAGATACAAGCGAATTGAGAAGTTATTTTGAAGTCGTTTAAAAAGAGAATAGAGGGGTGTGATTATGACACACATATTTTGCATATGGTCGTAGGCGTTTTTCATTTATTTTACATTTTCACGAGTTGACTAAAACGTCACGTTCCAAATGGAACAACCAAAATAAAAGGCACATACTTTTAATTTTGAACGTTTCGTTGTGTTTTCGACGTGAAAGGGTGTCGAGTGAGTGTTTAATTATTCCCAAAAATATAAACGAACTGACTGACACGGCTGTGTGCTTTTTAGGATTACTGTCTAACTAACATACGTACAGTATTAACATGGCACTAGGATTGTTGTATGCCATCATTTATATGTACGTAATCTTGTTTGGAAACTAAAACACACAATAGTTTAGGCGATACTAATCGTCGATTTACACTACACATATGACATATTGTAATCTCAGTTTTTTCAGACAGAAAGCTTGTATAGATACACGATTTTACGCCAAGGGAAACTCACGGAAATACTTATTCAACTTAACCACTAAATAAAATTTGTAATCCTACTTAAGAATATTGATTTTTGGTACTTTGTTCTCTTTCACACATTATTACTTTCGTCTTTTCCACATTCATCTTCATACCTTTACCATCTAGTGAATCATTCACTACATTCAGCACAAGTTGTAAGTCCTCCGCTGATGACGCAAACACAACCTGGTCATCAGCGTACAAGAGACATTTTACAACTAACTCACCCATTCCTAATCCAAGTATATCTAATAAATAAAATAACAATAAAAAATTATATTAATAAATCTGCCTTTTCCTGGAATGTTCCCCACTGCAGGGACACAGGCCTCCTCTCCGAGAGAGGGAATGGGCCGTAATCCACATGTCTTCGAATTTAGTGGTTCTGGAACTTGCCGGTTTTCTCACGATGTTTTCCTTCACCGTTAAATATTTATCTATACTGATAAATAAAATTGAAGTATCTGTATGTAATATCAAAATAACATTTCCATACTCAATACACATGATGTACGGTACTTATAACGAAAATACAATTTTTAAAATTTTTGTCTGTCTGTTTATTCCGGGTAATCCTTGAAACGACTGAGCCGATTCGGATGGGACTTTTACTGGGAGATAGCTAATATTGTCGGGATTCAAATAGGCTAATTAAATTTAAGCAAAATATTTGTGGCTCCGCGGAAAAAGTGAAAAACCCTCGAAATTGTGAAAAAACCTACGCGGCGCGGTATCGAAAGCACAGCACGCTACCTGCAATGTCACAAGGGTTGCGTTAAGTAGTAAAATAACATAACCTCTTTGGCCACGTTAAACGATAGTAGGTTCAACATGCTTATTGAACTGCAAGCAACTTTTACTGCGTTAGACGATTTTAGGTAGGGTTGGTGTTAATCTATATATAAAATCAAATTGTTTGTTGTAATGTCAAAATATAATTTTGATACTGATGTTTTACGTTTAATTTGTACGTTAAAAACAATTAATGTAAAATATAGGATTATATACTTTTATCCTGCGCAGTGATTAATATGTTTTAATTTGATTCCACGCGGACGAAGTCGCGGGAAACAGCTAGTTATTAAATAAAGTAACAATACAAATAACTGAATAAAAAATCCAGAGGGGTATGTAGATTAGGATTTTTTTAATTTGGCACGTTTCTATCAATGTAGAAAAACGAGAAAGGTGTGCAGACCTTTCGACCTGAAAATTAAAATTCGTCTTTTGGTCTTTTATTTGGATAATCTCATCTGAGCTGAGAAGTTTTCATTAAAAGGTTACCTCAGGTTAGTTCAGGATAACCAAAAGAGTCAATTAAATTAAATCCATTTGATTTGGACTATATTATAACTTTGGCAACACTAACCTAAAAATACGTTATCGTTCCTTATCTTTAAATGAAAAAAAACGAGAGGAGTGCTTAGTGAAACAAGTAAAGGCTAAATTGCCACGTAAATTGGGTCAGGTCGAGTGGAACAGTACCAGGCTCTCAGAGAATTGTAACGGAAAATATTCTAGCAGAGGTCGGTATTCGATCGAGTCGGCACAGTTTTATACTGCGGTACTTAATTACAGGTGACTCGCATTCGACTTTGTTGGTTTTAAATACAATGTCTTTGTGTGTGTGTGTGTGTCTTTTGCATTTCTATTTGTATTTATTTATTCATTAACAACATAAATTTTATTTGGATAACGATAAAAAACCAGTTTTTTTATCGCTGGCAAGTTGGTACAGAGATAGATTGTCTGTTGATGTCATATTCATTTTTAAATCCATTACTTATACGACTACGTCGATAAAGACAAGTAAGGGTGTAATGTATTCTAATCATCTAAGTTATTTAGGGGTGCAGGGTTGTTCAATCGCTTTGCATAATTGTTTCCGTACTTCGTTGCTATGGCGATGCGAACCCGCAACGTACATATCTCTCCGGAAAGAAGATGAGGGTATTAAGATAAATCGCTCCGCTTACTGAGGATTGGTTCGCATAAAATCCAATTATTGCACAATCGTGATAATAAAGGTGTATGGAACCACGATTTCTACTTCGGTATTTTATTTTAATATAAGAAGGCGGCAAATGAGCAAGCGGTTAGTCCAATGTTAAATAGCTAATGAATTATAAATCGTAGCCCACCTTTGATAGGCAGAGGAAGGGATGAACAGAAAAAAGATATTTCCTATGCATCTCGTTTCTCGTTAAACCTTTCCTTATTAGAAGAAGAATGGAAAGGGTAAAAGGACGAAACGCAGATATACTTCTTGTCACGCCTGTCTTTTGTGAGGTCGTGGTATTTTACTAGTTGAGTCGATACATTCGTGCTACAGATGTTATTGTTGCAGGGTCTACCACTTAAATTTAAGTATTTGAGACACTTGCATTATTTATATAGACGAAAGGTATTCTTAAGTTCAGCTAGCCCAATGTGGTTGGTAATAAATAGAAAAACTAAGAGTCCATATATCAAAGAGTACTGCCGTGAAATAGAAATCAAATTAAGCAAGCAATAAATAATCAGTTTCGAATTGCTGCTTCACATTGAGAAGGATATATTATATTCTTCGAAGTACCATTTTTAGAAATAGATTTTTCTTGATTAAACATTGAAAAGAAATTATTGTTCTAGTATTTATTTTAACGCAATAACGCAAGCAAGCTATGAGTTAAAAAAAAGACGATTTGACTTCGTCAGTTTATAAACTGTCGAGAAATGATTTCTAAAATTATGAATGATTTAACAATATGACGGCAGTTTATAATATGCCCAGTCCGGTTATCAACTATCCAAATTGACTAACGATTGGTGATACAGCTATAGTTATTTGAAGCTCATTGTTCCTTCTTTGTACCAAAGTAATTAAAATTCATGTTCAACAACTGCCCATCAGTTATATACCGCCATTATTAAACGCCGTACGTACGGGCTCTAGTCATTTGCATACTTATAAGGGATCGAAGTATCGTGACCTTTTATTATTGTACGTTTAATTTTAATATACTAAAACCATTTTGATTAAATTGTTTATATATATGACGCACTTACTGTGTATTTTGAGAGTTCTGTTTCCTTTGTAATCGAGGAAAGTTATCTATTCCACTCGTTTGTAAAAAGCGTGCTAAAGACTTTATACTGATTACTCCAAGTAAACTTAGAGTAGTATGGGGAAAACGAGCAAACGTAGCACCAAATTTTATCTCTACCTATCATTAAACTTTCTACACTATAATATTATAACTGAACCATATATATTTTTATTGGGAGAAGGTGGCAAACAAGCCAGGTTGTCACTTAGACCACTAACCCCCCATGGGTTAGTCGCAGTTACGTTGCCTTCAGAAATGGACAGACGGGGTGGCCAACGGACAGGAAAAAGGATGTTTCTTTCTCCTCATCCATCTCCGCCCCTTCAAATCCTCTTCCCCTTCCCATTCTATCCTATTAATAATAGGAAGGAAAGGATGGGAAAGGTAGGACTTATTAGGCCCCCGGTACCTCTGTCATCAGAAGCACATAATATCTAATAAAGACTTGTCAAGAGTATAAATTTATTCACTGCATATGTGCCAAAAATCAGTAAAACGCAAGTGTGTTGTAATCGGTTACCAACGCCATCTAGTTAACTTCAAGAAAACAACAACAATTCCAAAATGTTACAGACACATTGATTTTGACCAATCATTTTATTGTATTATTTGTCATAGTTAAGACCAGTATTGTGTTCTTCCTTACTTATAGACGAGATATGCATGACTGCAGTACCGCAATGAATAAACTAATTTAATTACCGAGACAAAGACGACTAGAGACGGAGTCGGCTTACAGGACCGCAGTTCTGAGCTGTACTCAATTAAGTTAAGAACTGTACCAGTATTTAATCGTATTGTACATGAATTACCAATGGTAATGTCTCACTGACGGATTTCTTAATTGAGCTTACAATAAACTGAAATATCTTAAATTCATTATCATTCTGTCTTCTCTTTGTTTCTTGTTACTGCAACAAAGAAGCAAGCAATGTTTGCAAAGTATTTGTCATCAAGATATTTTCATCCCGTTCCTTTTCCATTTTGGGTCAATATCTGTATTCAGGTGTAATAACACCTGACAAAAAAACGATTTTATTTAGAAACCGTATCCCTGCTGTACGAAAACTTTCGAGACAAGGTCGAATATTAATAGAGGGCAAAATCAAAATTCTCAAGATAACGATGTAATATAAAGTTACGCAGCCTTAATAATTTAGTTTGGGTTTGGTTTATAAATTATTGATAGACCCAACCTTGTACTAATGTTTTTTTTAAATACATTTGTTTCGGGACTTAAGATTTCATTCTCATATTCGATCTCTGAAGTGAAAACTTCTTTACCCGCGTTCGATGATTTTTGATAGGAACAAATGTATGCTTTGCATGAAGACAACCCTCGTTTCTTGCTCCTTTAATTTTGAAAACTTCACTCACATCAGTTATAGGGTAGGTAACGACAGAATTTTTCCATGTTTTTCACCCTTTTTTTTGGGAATTGGATTTCAAAAATTCTTATTTTAAATTACACATAAAATGATGTTGGTAAATTGTACATCATAAAACTAAGCTTCGTACCTAAAGTCCCTCGTTAACGTCTTCGAGATAGGTACGATCTTTAAGTTTTTAAGTAAGTCAGATTTCTGCTCTATCTAAATACTAGATAAAAAGTCACTATAGCAATCGCACGATTTGAAATTGCATTGGAATCCTATAAAAAGGCTCAACTTAGTACATTTAGCAAGACGTTAAAAAACAAAACGTGTAGATATGCCATAACAAATTGTCTGAAACACTTATAAAAATGCAAATTGTCTCCCGCCTCTCAACACTTCAGACTGAGAGCGGAGTAATGCATATTTCGCGTATAACAAAACGTGGCGCTTTTATAAACAAATTTACATGTCCTTAAATATAAACGGGGAAGAAATTGGGAAGAAATTTCTATGCAAATTCCTTTTTCCCTTGCATCACTTTATAGATATATCGATTTATTTATCATTCTCTATGCTTAAATAATAGGGAAACGAGGAAACTCTTGGGGTGTGAAGTATTTATGAGATACTAGTGATTCCGACCCGGCTTCACCCGGTTAGTCATATCGGAATTCTTAGGGAACAAACATATATAACCAAACCGCCTTAACTATACTTAGATATGCACCTGTAAAAAAATGTATCTTACGGCAACCGTTGTCTATGTACTATTCCATAGTATAATCTATCTCAGTGCCAAATTTCATCCAGATCCGTTCAGCTGTTTTGTATGAAAGTCACAAACATCCATACATCCACACATACAAACTTTCGAATTTACAATATTCGTATTTATAATATGAGTATACATTATTACGCATTTGAAAAATGTAACATTTAAATTAATGTAAACAACCTCTGCTTGGAAGCCTATCTTCCATCCCTATTTTTAGGGGTGGAGGGAAGGTAGGTAAGGTTTTATCTATATTACACATGTATGTTATTGAAGTAATAACTTATATAATTTAATTAACTATTTCTCCCCAGGTTGTACTAATGTAAATACGAGACAAAGCTAAACAATGGAATATCGCGTTCAAGAAACGTTCAACCTGTCTTCACAGACTACTAGAGTGATATGTTTATCTTTGTAGGTGTTGCCTAGTGAGTGAGGTAGACATTCGAATCCCCGCCCGTAGAAATTTCTAGACTTAAAGATTTATCAAAATGTCCTTACCTTTTCGCAAGGATAGAGAAATTTCCACAATAGCATAAAATGTTTAAAATAATCATGTCACGTATTTTTATACCACTCTTGAACACTGAATTTCTTTCCAACACAAAGGCAATATCAGAAAGGTAAATGTACAAAAAACCAAATGAAATAACATCGACGCTGAAAATCTTTCCAATTCATTTAAGTTTGAACGTTCGGAATATTTTACAAAAGGAATATATCTCTTATTAAAATTCCGTCCCAGACTCGATGGCCCTTAATCACCGCTTGCCTTTCCCAAAAATAAAAGTACAGTCTTTTTCCGTTCAGTTTTCAATACAATAAAATCTTATTGTTATTTTAAAGACACCATACTCGTTTTAAAGAGCTTATGTTAGATAATATGAGTAAGTTATCGAAATTAATTAATAAATCATAATTTTAATGAATGAATATAAAATAAAGATTCCAAAGTAACCTCTAGATCTGAATTGACCGTTTGTAGGCGTCCGTTTTTTTAACACCGGTCGACGGACCGACGGATGGGTGTCATGTCTTATTCGGAAAATTGACTTCTTTATAAATTTATGTTTTCTGATATTTGACCCGATTTATTTCTATTTTGAAATGCACCTTCCAACTTCTCAGCCATCTTGACTTTAGTATATTAAAATAATAAGCAATTAAAGGCAAGATGTCGATCGGTGTGCATCAAACCAAGCAGGTAATAGGTAACGCGGGGTTTTCACAGGCGAGCGCGCGGATGCCTCTTCAATTAGTGCACCAGACGGAAAATAAGCTTCGACGCTCTAACGCACATACCGCCTCGCTTGGCCCCGCTCGAACCTTTGAAGTATACTCTGGTGTTTAGAGTGGCGTTTACCAGCTTGTTGGTGCAGTTTTTTTGCTGGGGCTACCATATTTAATTTTAATTCTGGGTTAATTAATAAAATATGAAGCGCACTCAACTCATTTGCTCGTTGCGGATGTGTATGGGTACGGGTAAGTACCCATTGCTTGCTCGTTGGCCAGCTTCTTAGTTAAAAAAGCCAAGGCAGTCAAGGCGCGACAATATTTCCAAAATAAATAAATATTCAATAAAAAATGAATCCTTGCATCTTAACAATAAAATTCAAAATTGAATAAAAGAAAAATAAATGAAAAAAGTTAGTCGAAACTGTCGCAAATTCAAAGAGGCATAGTCCACGCGCGTCCACCACACAAACTTATAAAATTTCCACCAACCAAATATCGTCTAACGCGGCTAAAGAAGTTGTCACTTCAAAAATACTACTCCTCTCATTACTACTAACACAATTCAACTGCTATTAAATAAATATATTGGTTATCCTAAGCGTTGTTTTAAATATTTATTTATCACGAATTTTGTGATACGTGAAATCTGTTGGTGTACCAGGGTAACAGAACGTTAGCGAAGCTTAATCCATCAAGCGTCGTATCAAACGGGTATTGTTAAGCGCGCCAGAATAGATTCCCTTTGTAGTTCACTCAGACTTGTCGACATCGAGGCCTTACTAAAAGCGAAATATGTATAGGAGGTACCTTTGACATTTTACAAAGTATACATTTTCCATTTTTTTTTCATTTATTTAGAAAATAATACGCCTATACTTTTCTATGTTCATTGCGTCGGAGGGAATGGCTGAAACACATTTTGTTTTATTTGTAATGTACTTCGTTGTTTAATAGATTCATAACAAAACTAAAAATTCCAATAGCGTGTCGATTTGGCAGAAAACTTTCAAGGCGAAATTGTTATCATTTCGTTGTTATATATTTAGGTTTAACATAAATATTCTTATTGTTACAGATTAAAAATGTACGGGCGCGTCGCGTTATTTCTGATTCAACTCGTGTTGCTGACGCATGCTTACGCTCAGACAGGTGAGTTAACTTTTACAGATAGACCAGGCGAGTCACGTGATATCACGTGATCATCAACATGATCAACAATAAGAAGAATTACGTTTGGTTTAATAGCCTTTTAGTAGGAAATAGGGGGAAAAGTAGGTAAGGAAAAGAACAGGAGAAGCGAGTGAGGGTCGTTGCAACCACGACAGGTGAAACGCAGAAGTATCTACTTCACATCGTTATTCTATGGGGTTGTGGTACTACGCCTATCGAGTTAGTTCATTCGTTCAATCCTCGACGGCTTCGCAAATCAGTAATAATGATAAAGTAACGATTTGAGTCGAAACTCCCGATGGAGTCGTCGAGCTTAGTTACTTTTAGAGAGGCTTAGTCTAAGCGCGTTCTGCGCTCTGCTGCCTCAAGTCCTGTGCAGATGTAGATTCCTTACTCAGGCAAACAGTGACGAGCCGGTGACAAAAAAAAATCGTCCAAGAGCTACTACTACTGCTGATTGTAACAAGGTTGATCTTCTCAGTAATTGGTTATTTTCGTGATTTGTACTTCTTTAGGATGGTGTGTTGGGACAATATAGCGTGTTGTGATATGATAATGAAACTTGAATTATTATAAATTTACAGAAACCGAGCCGCCGACGACTTTGACTACTAAAACTCCAGCGACGACCACCACCACTACCACGCCATCGCCAACAACCGTGGCGTGGGAGACGGCGACCCTGAACGAGGGGCAGGCCATACAGAAAGCACTGGAATACCTCCTACAGCATCGGCAGTCGGACTGGGGATGGGGCAATGATACCCACCACGTGATGCTTACCCTGCAGGTGTCCTATTTGTCTAATCGCTGTGTTATATTATCCTGATTAGAAAGAAAATCTTACATACATTTCTTAACTACATTCAATTGGAATTCAAATTAGATTTATTTGCTACATTTCAACGTAACTAGAAGGCCTATACTAGAAAAAATTCTAGATAAAGGAAACAATTGGTAATGACAACTGGTCCTACTTGAGTCCTTTTCGGTAGACCAACGAAAGCTCGTACTTATACCAAAACGAGTAACAGTATGTACGTATTTATTTAATTCGTAAGATTATTGACATTTTAATGATTTCATTTAACTATATGGGTTTTATGCTGACATTACACAATAAGACACTCCATTCATACGAAGAATGAGTATCTAATGACACCTCGCTCGTCAAAATGGGTCAAGCCGTTTATGTTACAGAAAATTTCAATGGAACGGATATACATATGGACACACACGCCCAAAAAAAACAATGACAGATATTCGTAAACTTATAAATAAAATACAATTTATTGCAGCTGGCCAATAACACGGGCAAGGAAATAGAGCAGCAGGGTTTGGAAATGCAGCTGTCAGCTAAACAGATGGAAATAGAAATACTGTTGATGATGTCTAAGTAAGTACTAAACTATTTCTTATACTAAACTACTTCGTTAAATCTCTTTTAAAATGAGCGTGTAAGTAATCGTTTGGGTTCGGTAATTCGATCATCAGATCCTATGTATCACAATGGAGTGCTTAGA
This sequence comes from Papilio elwesi, assembly GCA_029849275.1. Taxonomy (NCBI): domain Eukaryota; kingdom Metazoa; phylum Arthropoda; class Insecta; order Lepidoptera; family Papilionidae; genus Papilio; species Papilio elwesi. Next base: position 1,826,770 of record CM056707.1, on the reverse strand, counting down.
GGAACGGAATGACTGTAAATATGTGAAAAATGTTATGACGAAATGTCATAGTGTAGTACTCATATACTGCATACGTCCATGCTGTATAGGTTTCGGCAATAGACGCCTGCCAGATGCCAACCCTCCTCGGGAATAATTGCTTGTACTTAAGTCTTGTTTTATCAGTGTGATCAAAAGACAATTTCAGTGCTGAGATTGCAAAATGTCGTGAGGACTATTATTGCAGGGGCGCATTACTTCTCGTTTAATCCTAGCTGATCGGCATTTGTCTCTTCTGTGATAATAATCCCGCGCTTATTTCCGTCCCCGAGGAAGCAGTGAGTTAAGAAATTTTGTATTGAAAGGAGAGGCAATAAGAAATTAGGTGGAAGACGTACGTACCGTATCTACCACGTTTGTCTTGTTGGTTAAACGGTTAAACAGAGATGTAAGAATAAAATCAATAGAGTTCTAAATTGCGCAGATTCTATTCCGAATAACCACTAAAATTGAGCAATAATAATTAATTTAAAATTTCCAACTAATTGGCTGACTTTTTGAAACATTGAAACGATGAAATTCCACTGTTGATTCTATACCTTTTCTCGTATAGTGACTACATAAGTACGTCATTGACCCAATAAATTCGCATCTTCATTTAATGAGTGATGTCTCATTCATCGCTAAGGCGTATTTTTCAATTGTACGGTTATTCCAAGCTTCATATTTTAGTTCATAAAATTAGGTGAGGTTGAGTTGGATATGAACAATGTGCAGCAATGGTGAGCTACGGTCAAGTTGTATTATAAGTTGGATTAAATAATAAACAACTTGAATATATTAAGTTGCAAGCTTGTCTTTGTATGAAGTTATTTATTCATCGTTGTTTCTGGATTTACATTTTATTTCGGAATTCTGCAATAAAACCTTTTCGGAAATTACTTCTAAAGCATCCAGAAAATATTCATTCATCTTGGACTCTTTGGCGGCCCGAAAGCTCTCAAAAAGCTTGATATTTTCCTTTATGCAAAATCTTATTCAAACAACTGGATGGCAGTCTTATTAAACTATGATGGTATTTATTTTCACAGGCATCACGAGTCACCTCCCCCACTCGGCCGCCTTGCTGCCTATACCCTGGCTCTGGGTGCTCTCTGTAAGGATCCGCGCTCGTTCCACGGCCGCGACTTGGTGGCCGCCCTGCTTCACAGGGAACCTCCCCATGACTTGGAGTTCGCTTACGCGACGCTCGCCGCCTGCTCGTCCGCCGCGCATGTCCGCCGACGTCATATCCGACGATTACTGGACATCGCTAATGCTGCTGCGGATCATAGTCTTGGTGAGAATTCATCATTATTATTGTCATCTGCCAATCGCCATCAGTAGTCAAAGGAAGGCGTAAGTCGTTATTATTGTACATTCAAAGAGGTTTTATTTTGACAGCAACAGCTAAATTATTATATTATTTTCCAACAGATACAATATCTATGGTGATTCTGGCTCTGCGCTGTGTTGTGCAAGATCACCGGCATCGCAGCCTCATCCACTTCGTGCGGCGCCCCATGGCCGGCCTGGCGCGCCAGCAGCACCCCGATGGTAGCTTCGGATCCCTCACCACTACAGCCCTCGCCATTCAGGTGAACGCTTGTCAACGAAATAAATACTTTAAAAGTACTATTATAGCTCAATCTATTTTGATTTAAATTAAGCTGTGATGGAGGTGTCTTTAGGACCATCAGTGAAATAAATGATTACAAAGCTATCTTTGAAATGTCAGGCAGCAGACCTTCTTAAGCCACAGCAATTAATTCCTTCAAATAATATCGTTGGTACACTGTATTCATTTGATTTGTGTACTTTATGTTCGCTAATAATATATACAGCTAAAAATCGACTAACACTCGATGTCCACGTTTTTACATAATGACTTTCCATTTTAATTTTTTCTTATACTATAGTACTACTTTGTAACTACTAATATTTAGTAATACTAATTTACTATAATAAACAATGATCTTGATTATGGATGATATAAATATATGATCGTCTTCTAATCAATGAGTTCAAGAACAGTTTTTAAAAAATCAATTACCATGTTCCAGGCACTGGAAGACTCAGACAGTGGTCCCGGCGCGCACCAGCACTGGAGTCTGCCGGCAGCGAGGAAGTGGCTGCTGGAGTGCCAGGAGCCTGATGGAGGATGGGGCGATGTGGCCAAGACTGCAGCCGCGGTTGCCGCGCTTACGCCCGCCTCGTTGGCTGCGGTCCGCCCGCCGCACTGCAGTGACAAACTGCTGGATAGTCGGCATGAACCCTTGGGTAACTTAACTTTCCTTTCATATTAATTCCTCTATACTAACCGCGCTACAAGCGACCGGAGCGGTCAACAGACAACTGCATCGTAATAAATCTGTTTTTCATAAATGTCAACCACGGGACGGTTGACTGTGTTGCGGCTAACCACATAACAGGATGTTGTAGCATATATAGGCTTTTCACAAGATGCACTGACGATCTAGTTAAATTCGCAGGATCCAGGAACGTATTTTGACTAAAGATGAATCATCTTAGATAATTCAAGTGTTACTTTGCCCTTCCTGCTATTATAACCATTTTTTAGAAAAGGAATGAGGACTGAAGTTTGGCCTCTGGAAACGCACTCATAAGATGATACACAGAAGCGTACTTTTACTTGAAGCTTGTCTTCTGTGAGGTCGTGGTATTTCACCAGTCGAGCCATAGATGTTGCTGTTACAGGCTGTTAATTGATGGTGAAGATTGCGACATAATCCATTATTTTGCTGTCACTATTTTGAAAACCCAACTATTGTTCTGGATTTAATGACACGTTACGAATTTGAAGAAACAGCTCGAAGAAGTTACTCATGCGTGTATAAATGGTTTGATTTCGAAAATTACAGACAATAATGGCGGTGATGGCAGCTTGAAACTGGCTTACCAATCTGGTCATAGCCATAACGACTCGGATGCGCGCAATGTTTCCTTCACCTACACGCTGTGGCTTGGCACCAATGTAACTGAGAACTATACCCTCTACATGGTGGCACCAAGGTACAATAACATAACATGACGTCATAGAGTTGAAAAGTTCACATGTTTTCATTTCAATTAAAATAAAATAGTTTATTTGCAAGAATAAAGAACAAATGGTGTTATAATGGGTCAATGTACAAACACATTCTGTGCAGCGTGCAGATATTATGGAACATTTAAATTTACTCAACAATATTCGCAATATTAGTCGTCAGTTGTTTATTTTATTATTTCATTAAGATACTCTAGGTTATCTTCTAGGGAATATCTAAGCAAGCCAAATAATCAATTTTTAACAATGTCAAATGTGATTGAATAAGATTCCAAGGTACATACAATAAATATTTTTCTAAAAGAAAGTTTACTATTATATCCACTGAAATATATAAATATGTGTATATCCACTCAGAACTAAGACTGTAACAGCAAATACTTATGAAATTACTGATATTAGTAATAAGATAATATCTAATCACTTTTTCAGGAATATATCGTTTTACCACGTGATGCAAATGGCAGCCGAACAGGACCCAAAGTTCAAGTTCGAGGCAAGCGAATGGCCCAATGGTCACTACGTCCACACGCTGGCTGGGCACAAGGAAGAGCCAATGGGTTACCACTACTGGCTGCTGTACCGTCTGCCAGAGGTGCCAGACCCTGCTAGTCCCCCTGGCAACCAGCTTGTAGCACCAGTAGGTCAGTATTTGGTACCAAAACAATTTTAACTATAGTACCTTTTTACAGTGGTAGAACCCGCAAAAACCATATCTATCGAACGAATGGGCCGGCTCGACTCGGCTCGGTGAGGCCACGACCTCACAGAAGACAGGAACGCACGTATGTTACAGCGTACGGATGTATAACTCATACACAGAGCTTAGCACGCGCAACCCAATTAAAAAAAAGAAGTGAATAAAACGCGCCGCCGCACCACTTTACGTCCTGCTGATACTTAAAAATGGTGTATTGTGCGACGTCCCAAGCTGCCATTAAATTGGTTTCAGGGAATACCTACCTAATGTTACCACATGACTAGCTTTTTCCGTGGGGAATAAGGAACACCAAACTAACGGCCGCAAGCGCGTCATCTGGCTTGCAAGATTTAGTAAATTAAAAACCATGTTGTATTCAAAGGGTAAAGGAGTTAATAATTAATTAAAATCATAATAAAAATATGTATTTATAGATTGCAGTCTAGTGTCATTCATTATATGTAGCTACGAATAGAAGCTACTATATGTGATATTGTTATCACTGTGATGTAAAAGCTATTGTATTTTTATGTCATATTTCCAGGTGTCGACGACCTTCTCGTGGAAGACGGCGAACATTACCTATTCTGGTACAAGAAACTGTAATTTAAAATGTTACCCAGTAAGCGGTTTTACTTCAAGCTTCTTTTCCACGTATCTCAAGTCAGTTAAAGTGAAATTAGTACATTATTTAAATTTTCATTAGATTTAGTACTATGATAGTTAAGGAATTTATCATAAATATTTTGTAATAATTAGGTTGGTATTTAATAATTTCTTTAATTAACTTGATTTAGAATTCAGACAATCGACTCAAACTTTAATTGCCATGGCGACAGAAACAATGCGTTTCAAATCTTAAGGTCGACGTTAAGCCTAACGGCAGTATTAGACTTTATGGTTAAAATTAACTGTTACTTACTTTGCAATAAGTTGTGCAAGGCATAACAAGAAATAACTTTAACAGTTTGGCGTAATTTTATTGTAATTTTACCTTTTTCTGTTTTAAAAAATTAAATAAATTTAAAAAAAATTAAATAATTATCTCTATGGTGGCGTCAATACCTATATCAAATAGTTAACAAAACTTTCCCTTATCATACTCCTGAAGGATAAAAACGTATCAATCAGAATATTTCTTCTATTTAATTTATGAGACAAACTCACTAAATCAATAAATTATAACTTAACTAGTGACCCGCCCCGGCTTCACTCGGGTACCATTAATTTGTGAATCTAAACCATCCTCGAATCCGCTTGAACACTTAAATTAATTCAAATCGGTTCCGTCGTTTAAGAGGAGTTCACTGTCAACACACGGACAGAAGAATTATATATATAAAGATAAAATTATGTATTTACATTTCATTGTTAACTAGCGATCCGCCCCGGCTTTGCTGCCAAACTTTCACAGGAACATTCGCTGGGACAATCTGTTTCCTGTAAACTTCATCAAAATCGGTAGAGCCGGTTCCAAGTCTATAAGGAACATACATCGCTTTTATAAATATATATATGCATTCTATTTCACACAAACTCATTCTATCTATAATCTAAGGATACCTTTTATTTTGATAATTGTAAATTACTTCTATAGATAACATTTGTGACACATGATTTTCTTTTATGAATAATTATATATATATATATATATTTAAATGTTTGTTACTGTAGATTTTGATTGAAACAATAACAAATATGAAGTTTTATAATAAAGTTTCTGTAGCATATACCTAGTCATAATTATGTATGAATAGAAGAAAATGAATTATTTTATAAGCGCCATTCCATCATTGTAACCTCGACGGAAAAAGTCCACTGCATCAAACGCTCGATCAAACTTTCACAACAATGATATCAAGTATGAAGAATGTCTGTCAGTTTTAAAAAGAGAATATAATAACAGCCTTCTAAGGCATTGTACCTACCAAAAATGGTAATTTTATAACAATTAACCATAAACTTTATTATATTATCACTCCTTCAGGTTGGAAGTTGAGAGGAGTTAAGAAGAAATAGACACGGACTTGTTTATTGGAAATTTAGATACTTCATTAGAAATGTATACCTTCATCTGTTGTTCAAGACCTAGCTTATATGTAAGATCACCTTCTTCCTGCCCTTATCCCATCTGTATGAGTTTGGTAAGTGTGTTCTCCTCTGTCCCTCTATCAGGCGTCATATTCTTCTTACACATATCTTTCACACAATACATCCATACTTTCTTCTGCCTTCCCCTACGATTGTAACCATCCACGTTCATTTACGTTGCGAGAAGTGTGATCGGGCGAGGCGATCGGAAGTTGTTTAAATTTGGAACAGTTTCGATTAACTTTTTTTATTTATTTTTCTTGTATTCAATTTTGAATTTCATTCTTAAGATTCAATGGTTTTTTGTTGATTATTAATTATTAAACTACTGTCGAGTTTTCACTTCTGTCGGCGGTCCTTATGACTGCCTGTGTTTTTATTTATAGCGTATTTAGATCTATGGTACTAGATTTAATTGAAACGTGTTTGAATAGTTACAAAATTCAATTCCTCAAGGTTGACGCAAATATTACTTTCAGATAACTATTCTGCCGATTACTAACTGTTGCAACTGTTGATTCATGAGTAAAATAACTCATAACATACGTTGAAATTAGACTTTATGTCACAGGAACGAGGTAACTCGATGGCCAAAGTACTGGCGAAGTATGTAGTTTTCTATTAACAAGTGAAGAAGTTATCAGACTAGTTCCAATTTGTACTGCATCAACTGAACATAGATATAGTTTAACATTTGTACGAAGCGGATATTTTTCTGATTTTAACAATGTAGATTCTCTGCGAAGATTTCTGTGTCTTGTTGGATTCCTTATGAACGTATTAGTTATTCCTTTTTTGTCAGTTGCTAGTACATAATTTTCATTTTAAATAATTACATCTTCAGTGTTTAAACGTTAGATTATCGTAGTAAATAATGTTAAATAGGTTTTTTCTATCACATTTATTCTTATCTGTAGGTTAGAATTAAATTGATTATATTAGGGTGGTGCATCACCGAGAGCATTTGCCTGCATTGTTACAGTCCAGATTCTATTGTAAGCATTATGTTACAGTACTACGTCATAGGCTGTAATGTAACAATCTAAAATTCGATTTTGACCTTTCGCCTTAGTCGAGTAAGTCGTTTTTTCAATGTAGGACACAGCGGTCATACAAGGTCGCGTACTGTCTTGTTCAGTTCTTCTCTCACTTGTGTGATTCCCTGTTACAATACAGGTAAATGCTACCGATGAGAGACCAGCCTTAGGAGACTGAAGTGACTCAACGTAACAAATAATAGCTCTTTAGTATACGTTTAATGTTAATTGCAACAATTGAATGGGTCTTAAATAAATAAATAAAAATTGGCAACGTTTTTTTATTAATACACAAGAAGAAGCAAAGTTTATTAAAGCAATGCACATTAAATTTAAGGAACACGAAAGTTATTGATCACACAAAATTCAAAAACAAAACAAACATACGTGATATTCAGTAACACAACATTTGACTACACGTATTGCACTGGACCTCATAAGATATTGCTGGTGCAGCGGTGGTATGATGACCATGTTTATTATAATATAGACACAAATCAAATTTAACATCGATTTTAGAACATCGAAGTTAGAACACATGATTGATTGATTAAGATTCTAATAAATGTCATATAAACATGTTTAGTTTATTGTACGATTCCATTAAAACACCGAAAGATACAAGATTATAACAACGACAGACAAAGATAATGTTAAATTATTATCCCACAAGTTCATACGATACTGAATATTATGTAATTACATATCCCCTTACTTTATTTCCGGTCTTTACAAGTTTTTGTCGTGTAAAACGATAAGCATCCAAGACAGGAGTGCTCCCATCAACTATAAAGAAAAATATATTTATTAAGGTGATATAATTACTACACAAACCGAAAGAAGTCTGCGAGGATCGTTAATAATTATGCGTTCACGCCCTTAATCCATTGAGGTAGGCAGATATCACGCATTTTTATTTGGCGCTATTCTGGCACACCACTATCGCTTCTTCTACATCTTTAAATCTACGCATACTTGTCGGTTAAGGGTTCTCCTTGTTAGGGAGCTTAGTGTATTGATCACGCACTGCGAGAATCGTGTCAAATGGAAATCCGTAATTTCAGTCTACTCATAAGGTTGTAAAACTTGAAAATATACCGTTAGTATAAGTGACCGTCTAAGAGTAAACAACTGTAGTGGTGAGTATGACGGAATGTCTGTGAATACGAGTCGATAAAACATCTCGAGTTCGTTTACGAGCGGTCCGCTGACAGTTGGCGCGTAGTGTGTCAGCCTGGTCACAAACAGTCTGGTAACTTCCATCTGTAATTTAAAAAATTGTGACACTAATATTTTTTTATAAAATGTGGCAAAGTTTTTTTCCCCAAAAATTTGGAGCTTCAATAGCTTAATGATTAATTAATATTATCGATAATCTAATTGTTAATTGAATGATCAACGCACAGGCCGGTTTGGGCTAGTAGTCTAGGTCTAGAGACTTGATGTTTTGCAGAGATATCCTTTATTACGTAAGAGATCACAAGCAGGATTTTTCTATATTGTACGGGATGTTAGTATGGAGAAATAAAACTTGACCTCAGATCTATATGATTAGATATCATCAATAGGGTTGAGCTTAGCTTGGTCAATTATCGATTAAAGTTAATTGCACGGCGGGTCAATTTCTTATATATTATTTCAGGAGTCGGTTTGTAAGATTGATTGCGGTGGTCCATCTTGAAAACTTCGAGGTTTCTGTCTGTCTGTACTTAGACAACAGCCGATATGGTTTATTTTGCTGCCGTTTTAACTTTTAAAGTAATTTAATAACCTCATTATATGTCCATTGACAGGGCTCCAGCAAAAACATGATTTTTATTATTGCATGCACACCACGACAGCTTTGTGTTACCCGAATAAAGCTTGTGTTTTCCAAGGTATTACCTGTTAAGACAAATATTTATTTACTTTGTCGATACTAATTACAGAGACTAAATAAAGAACAACACAGAACAATATATATTTCATTTTGCGGTCCCCATTAAACGTCTTTATTGTTTTTTTCATAAATAGTTTTTTTGGTGACCTATTTGTTCTAGAGTTAAGCCGGGCGGGTTGCAAGTATTTTTTTAAAGATAAAAAATTAAGCAGGTAATGGGGAAGAAAGTATATAAGAAAGATGTAAACAACGCGAATAATTCAAATTAACAAAACGAATTAATCTGGTATTGAAAAAATTCAAGAAGCAAAGAACATTGAATCGGAAGCGAAAGATAATTGGATCTATCATAATTATCCATCCGACATATTTTTTATTTTGTATTAAAACTATCCATAGGATAAAACAGATCCATGCCTGTCACCAAACATCGAAGTGACTATAAAATACACAAGAGGACGCTGTTGTGTATAGTCACAGAAAGATTAAAAATAATGCAATGTACAAAATAACCTCAAATAACATGCGGTTCAATTTGTCCTTGGCCACGTTTAAAATAGCCAATATAGACATTATCCACATATGTATATCTCTAAATTAAATACTAAAAAATAATAAATTACTATACAGCTATTCATTTGTCTGGTATGGGCAAGTTTCATAGGATTTTTCAAAATTTAAACAAGTAAGTTAGGTTAGCTGTGTTTCGCCTGATGAGTGAGTCATCTTCTCCTTCCCATTCTTTGCTAATAAGAAAAGGATCCCTCCTTTATCTATTAAAGGTAGGCAACGAATCTGCAACTCATTAGCTTGTTGCTATGTCGTCTACGGGTAGCGATCACTAGATATCGGGAACCACTTGCTCGTTAGCCACCTTCTACAATAAAAAAGGACCAAACACAATATAAAAGCAATATATAATAAGTAAACGTGGCAAACCTGATAATAAATTGTAAGAAGTGTTTTTGATAGCATAGATGACTATATAAAATGAATTTATTAAAGCATATGAGAGAAGTGAGATAGAATTAATGAAAACTGTTGGTCCATTCTCCTCGTCCAGTGTCCTTACAACATCGCACAGAGCGTCGTATGACGTAGCCAACCGTCTGAGAGTCTTATGTGCCGATGGTATTTCATTGCTTCTGGATTTTTCTGAGAAAAATATGACGATAAATATTTTTTAAAATTAATTATAGTAATCAATGGTACACAAATGGTGGACGAGGTTGGGTGCATTTGCTTCGTTGTTCTCGTGTTTTGTTATCTAATAAGCTGGCGGTTGACCACAATCCCACCTGATGTTAAATGGTGTAGTCGAAAGATACTTTAATCTTGAAGGTACCAGTAATAATTGGATGGAAACATTACACTGACGTTGGCAACTAAAACGGCAAAAAAAATACGTTTGTTGTATGGAAGCGCCCCTTAAATATTTGTTTTAATTTAATTTAATTAATTATTTTTAAAGTGAATATTAAACTAATTATTAATTGACTATTTCTAGCGTCTACCTGTTGCCGTTATCTAAAACGAGCACAAAATCACATTTGTTGTATACATTTTTTAATTCTGCTTAGTATTTGTTGTGATAGCGGCAACAGAAATATATCATCTGTGAAAATTTCAACTGCCTGGTGACAGACGGGCAGACAGACGAACGGACAGCGAAGTTTTAGTAATAGGGTTCAAAGTGTAGGGTAACGCCCTTTAGGTACAGAGTCCTAAAAACTTATTACGAATCTGGAACTTTTAACTTTAACAGTTCCTCTGGTGTTGCAGATGTTCACGGGTGGCGGTGATCACTCAAGTTTGGGCTACCTGCAGCTCGTTTGACCTAATGATATATTCATTATTTCTAGGCTATTTCTCTACATAATTTCTTCTATTAAATATTTTAAAGTTAAGAAACCGTTCTTTTTATCCGACTAACAGATGAGGATGATGTTTTTCCGAGCTTAATCACGTATATTTGTACATCCGTTCCATGTTTTCTGCTATAGCCAAAGTGGTTTGACCGATTTTGAAGAGTATGGTATCATTTGATCCGTATTCCTTGAAGAGACTTGAAATTTCGCATAGATATTTCTGGTATTACATAGACGTGCAATAAAAAATCTTACAAATTAACTAATTGTAAAACATTTTACTTTGCTTGAAATCACTCAAAAGCTTCCCTATACGACGATTAAGAGCCTGAAGCGCGGTGTGGACCGTGAGTATTGTGAACACAAACTGCGCCTCCAGCATTAACACCACGAAGAGTCCGAACTGTTGAAACATTTGCCAGATGATGACAAAGCCTGGAACGAAAATTACATATGAAGATTTTACGATAATCCGTAGAATTAAAACCCATTAAAGCGTACTTCAATTAGTATTATTATAGTATATTAATATTAGTATGGATTAGGACCGGAGCTGCCAGTTAATAGAAGAATCTATGATGCTGCACCTTTTATTATGGTCGGGGGAATTATAGCTATCATCCATAAGATCTTCGAAACTCACAGAGCGATTTTCACCCGCACCCGCCGCGGTTGCGGACCGACTCTATTTCTTTGCGATCCGCGACTTTGTTGTTGCAGGAGGCATCGTGATTTTTTTTACGTTTTTTTATATACATATCTAGATTCTAAAGAAGCCGTGGGCCTGCAACCGCGGCGGGCGCGGGTGAAAATTGGTGTGTGAGTTTCGCAGACCTTATGGATAATAGCTATAATTAAAAAGTGCTATGTATGTAGTAACAATACCATTTAATTAAAATTCAAACGCTTATTTTAAAATACTCACTGTAAGAATTTATTCTTGTCAACAGAGTACGGTTCGCTAACATCTGTGTTATATATAAAATTGGTATAATTGCCACGAGACTAATAAATATTTTTATTCTCCTCTTCTCAACATTAACAACTGCGACATCATGGACACCTTCTATATTTAACTGAAAAAATAATGCAAAAAATAAAAAAATATCATTTCTCTTTTAATATGCTCGGCAAAAAGGCCTCAGAAAAATCACAGAAATTTATCTTTCGAATAAGATGAAGATTTTGGGTCTTACGCTAGACTAACACATATAACAGACAAATACAACAAGGCAGTCAACGTCTTCTTATCCGTGTTCAGGGCGGCAGGCGCAAATTGGGGCCTTAATAGTAACGTCCTGCGCTTTCTTTACATAAGAGTGGTTGAGCCTTTGGTTATATATGGCGCCAACATCTGTGCTGAGTCTGCGACAAAAGGCCAAAACCGGAGATTGTTGGACAGCATCACAAGGAGCATTTTCAAATCCCACAGGACAAATCCACTACAGCATCCGCGGCAGCAACAGGCGAAGAGAGATTTAGCATCTATCAAATAAAAAGAGGGAAAGAACTGCCAGAAATACCAAAAAGATAATTGGAACGATTGATCGAACCACATTAACTTCTATACCCAGCTGATCGAAAGCAATTGAACTACCTCGAAGTTAAAACTCAAGAACAGCTCAATAAACCAGACAAGCGACAGCTAATGATCTTCACTGCTGGGAGCAATCTAGAAGGAAAATCCATACAAAGAAAAGACAAATAATTGACATTACTTAGTGTATTAAAGCTTCAGCATCACAAAAGCACACGAGGGATTACCAGGTAATGAATGCGCCGTGCTTACCAAGAAGGCGCACACACTTATAAAAAGTCACAAACTTACAACCGATTCCCAATTTCATATGCAAAGATGTCAATCAGAAAGGACAATCAACGTGTGGCAAAAATTACTTTTTGGAGATCTGACTAGCGTATAGAGCCTGTAAGGATGTGGATCATAATATTAACGGGACGCAATTCTTAACAGGGCATGGTAGAATATAAGCTTACTTGCATCGATTTAAATTAGCGACGACCCATTTTGTGTCTGCGACCATACGAGTGAAAAAATTTTACTAGACACCGTATTGAATGCGGACACATAATGGATTATCCTATCAGCACAACATTCTTGATCCATAATGGTCAGCAATCACCCAAGAAAGAAATTTCTAGTAATAACTATTATAAAAAATATGCACCATACAGTACAGATAAAATATATAGGTTACACTCAGTCACCAAAGTTGCTGCATGACCCATAGCAGCAAGATATACAGGACCCCAGGTAGGGTCGTAATAAAAAAAATTGATTATAATATTTTAGTACGTACCTTTTGAATTTTGTTAAGATTTTTAGATAGTTGTAACGTCCGTTGGTAGCCTTTCATAATTACAACAAATGTGAATGCTGCACGAAGAGTTAAAGAAACAGTTATTGCCACCATTATTAACGTTTTTTGGTCAGTTGTAAAATTATTAATAAAACTTACGATTCCTAATATGACCTCAACAAAGCCTGCAAAATGTTTTAGTATGAGACGTTACAAAATGTGTGTGTGCCATTAAGCGCCATCTATGATTTCTTCTTGAGTTTAGTAAACGCAAGTTCCATCTTAAATAAAATATATCTTTTAAGCATTAATATTAAGATTTATAAGTATGACTATATGTCCATTTTTAATAAATATTACTGATTAATAACTGAATCTTAAAGTACTATCACACTTCAATGTAAATGACGTGTAATGATCATTATAAAAAAATGCGGTACAAATTATGATAACGAAAATTTATTTATGTAGAAATTTATACTTCAGCCGTAATGTTACTACAAGTGCAAGAGTTAGTTACTTAAATAAAAATATACTCACTCAAAAAACCATAAAGCACGCGACTAATGACGTCCCGTACGTACGAGTAACGAACAACGAATGCGCCCGAGACTGGTATAAGTCGCACCGGCATCATCCCCACTACCCGCATTAAACGCAATAACGTCGCCAGAGCGCCGTGCACTATACATTCTTCCATATTGTATTCCCTGCACACTGTATTCAAAACGAAGTGAACACGAAATGTTACTGGTATGATATCAACCCGTCTTTTATATGTTTGATCGTAACAATTCTGTCGTCAATTAAGATCTTTAACAAATGGGTTTTACCGGATTTTTTTTAAAACACAGATATTATTTGTAGGTTAGATAGTCCCCGCGACTCTACGCAAAATATTAACTTCGAGTAAATTATACTTTTAAATTACATTAATACATAATTTTCAATAAAACTTTCTTGAAAATACTCTAAAACTTGAAAATAATTTCAATTGTAGGATTTTGCAAAAAAGATGCGAAAATATTTCTTACGTATATCATAGAATTTTCCTTACTCTAAAATTACACGGCTTGTATTCCCTTGTTTTACCTTATTTTTGTTAACCTCTTTCTCCATCTATCTCTTCAACGTGAACGACAGAAATATCTATCATTTTATTTATATAGACACATAATACGTGTATGCAGAAATGATAGTTGATAAGCATCGATAGTGCATTAAGATTTTAATGGACATGTATTTTTATTGTTATTCAATCTTTCGTAATTACGACGACCACTATATGCATCTATATAATTTTCTTTGATTGTAATCAAAGAGCGGTTCAATGAAATATGTGACGAATAGAAGCCCAAGGTTCCAAATATATGTATCTATGTGTCAATAACATTTTTTTCCTCAAAACAATTTCAATCCTCCTCCTCTCAGGTGGGCAACGCATCTGCAACACATTTGTGTGTTGTGGATGTCTATGGGTAGCGTTCACTTGACATCAGGTGAACCGGCAGCAACGTGATGTTAAATAGCCTTAGCATCTTTAATAACCGTGATGTGAAATAATTAATTAGTCTGTCAAATGCAATTTTTATAATGTCGATTGGAATTTTCTAAGAATTAAGGATTTGAACAAACAAACACTTCAGCTTTATTATATTAATATACATAAATACAACACAATTCTTAATATTAAAACTACGTTTAGAAGGAAGAATATTTTCTAACTACAAAACTTGATTCAGTGCGAGAGTAGCTGTACGTGTAATGTCGCCATGTCGAGTGGCTGCGACCCACTCCGGCTGTTCAGTTATTCATAGCGCGCTTTTCACAAGCGTTCCACTGACGTACAGATTTAGGGCTGTAGGTTATGGAATTGTATGACATGATAAACAAAGTAATTCATAAAAGGATACAAAAGAAATACATCACATGCATGTAGTAAATTTATGATTAGACTAAGCTACAAAAAGTTATATACGAATAAAAACAACTCAGGACAGTATATTTCATACCGATACTCTATGTTACATACATATGTAATACAAAAAAAATAATTCATCCATCATACTACAAGTCCATTGTCAATCTATTTAGTAATAATAATAAATCAGCCTTTTTTAGAACGTTTCCCACTGCAGGGACACAGCCTTCATCAAGAGAGGGAATGGACCGTAATCAACCACGCCGGCCAAGTGCGGGTTGGTGGATGTCACATGTCTTCGAATTTAGTGGTTCTAAGACATGCCGGTTTCCTCAGAATGTTTTCGTTCACAGTTTTTGGAGCAGTGGTGATGAAATAAATTACATAAAGTAAAGCGCCTGCCTGGGTTCGAACCCGCAACCTACAGTACGTAAGTCGTAAGATGCATTGCATCGGGCATGCTTACAGAGGCTTGTACCGACGGTTTCTATGTGCGTCCTTACTCTGCAGGGTAGGGGCTAGCTCCAATAGCATCCTGGTCATGATAGCTACGAGATTTGATGGACCTTTTGTCAATCACTGTAGGGAGGTCTACAAAATGTAATTAATTGTCTGTAAGAACAACAACTTTTGTTTTCTTTTGTTACTGTCCTTTACTAACATACTTTTAAGAAATCACTGTTATTAACATTAATGGACGAAACTGAAATGAATTGAATAATAATTACATATGAAATATGTCGAAAGAGGAAAATCTTAGACAAAAACATGCATGCGAGTTGAATACTACGTGTTCTTACGTTGAAATTAACGAAAGAGATCTCCAGACAAAAACACTACCAAGCCTGTACAGCGGGTAACGTCAAGCCGAAACACTAATTACAGTAAACAGGGCGCTGCCTGGCGGGCGTAAGGGGAAAGTTCCTTTCATATGATGCTTTTTGTCATTACTCCGAGCTCTTTATGTGTAGACATAAAAATAAACGAAGTGAACACATAAAAATAATTATTTTATAATACAATACTTTTAAAACTTTAATTACTGATTATAACCACCAGATATAAGTTTAAAAGAAACATATTTTTAAGGCGTACTCTTCTTTCGCCGTATTAGACGATATTTGGTAGGGGAAATCTTATAGGTACCCGTGAATAATATGCAACACGCGTTAGCAACATGCTTAGTTGAATATGGAGCAGCTTCGACATTTTTTCATTTATTTTTCTTGTATTCAATTTTCAAATTTTATCGTTAAGGCAACAAAGGCTTATTTTTGTTGGTCGTTTATTCATTTTTGAATTGTTTTCGTGCCTGTTTTGAGTCTTCACTTCTGTCGGCAATCCCTTAGTTAATGCCTGTGCTTTTTACGATAGTTACACTTTTTATCTTGGTCACGTGTGATACACTTACAAATGGACCCGTCCAGTTCGAGGTCCAGAGTCCAGGTTCGGTTTAGCAACTTCTCTACATTTACATATGTGTATATTTTGCGGACTCAGGCATACAGCATTCAGTTATCATTTCAAGGTATCTACGTCATAATGGGATAGAAAAATCGATTCTGATAACTTGTTCCGACCTACTGATGCCTGTACGTTCAATAAACGAGGAAAAATATTCCGTTTTTTTTCTCTTATATTACCCAAATAAAAAGTTAATTAATATAAGACAAGGTTTTCAGAAAACTTTTACAATTTAATA
Organism: Papilio elwesi; assembly: GCA_029849275.1. Taxonomy (NCBI): domain Eukaryota; kingdom Metazoa; phylum Arthropoda; class Insecta; order Lepidoptera; family Papilionidae; genus Papilio; species Papilio elwesi. The sequence continues at coordinate 1,810,169 of CM056707.1, read as the reverse complement.
AATAATTTATAACGCTACCGAGTACCATGTCAGTGTGGTATCCATCTTAAAGCATTTTGTTACCCTCATAAAAGCGCACTTTACAAAATCCACTCAAATAAACTTTTGACAAATGGTTGCAATAACATTTTGCTCGCTACTAAAGTTCCGGGGCATAGATAATAATAGATTATTATTGATCTGGCGCCCTCTGGCGATGCGGTGTACCTCATTCAACGGTTGTATTACACTATGTGGGCTACTTACATAACATTTTAGTCTCTGTAAAGCGTTTATACAACTACAATGAGCGTAATAAACTAATCAATCAACTGTAATTCAAATATTGAACGAGGATAAGCTTGTTGCATCTAATACAAGTTGTATTATTCTTTCCTAATAAGGATAGGATGGGGAAGGTGACGACGATTAGACGAGGAGGGGATGAAAGGGAAAAGGATATATCCTTATATCAGTCTCCTCTGTCTATTAAAGGTAGGCAACGCATCTGCAACTCATTTTAAGGAGGCTTAGGCTAGGCGCCCTCTGGGCCCTGCCGCCTCGAACCCGGTGTAGCTGTAAATGCTAGCTAGGCAAACGGTGACTTTTCAACTGCATTTCATTTGCTTGTTGCGGGGATACCTATGGGTGGCGAACTCTTACGAGAAGACTCGCTTGCTCTATACCCAACAGCAACTCCTTTTGTTGCAGTACGTTGGTCGGTACTGGCGGCTATTTAACGTAATGGTAATTCGTTTGCTCGTTTGTTTTTTTATCCTGATTACAAAACAGCACGATGTTGTAAAAATCAATTATTCGGCTCCGAGCATGTAAGTGCATCGAATCGTTGAATAAGTTAATTAGTTTTGTTCGTAACAAAGTTGGCCAGGGATAACTTAGAATCACAAGCTGCTTCGCGTTACCGGTTGTCGATATTCTATTGAATAAAATTTATGAGGCTTAATTTAGTAATAGTGAAATTGTATTAATACTATTATGTTAAGGAATATGGTACTGCAAAAATATGGAACGGCAAATGTAATCTCATAAGAGGATCTCATGGCCTCACACTCCATAAAAAGTTTTATGCGACGTGGAACAAAAGTCGTAGTAAGTTAGTTCATATTATTATTTGGACCACCTCTTTTGAATGACGAGACCATTATCATGCCCTATTTCCTTTTTTATATGGGGTCGGCAGAGTATGATTGTAGACCATACTGGTTTTGGCTACAGTTACGGCCAGCCGCCTGCCTGACGCCAACCATCCTCGGGAATAATTAGCTGTTCTCTTGTTTTATCAGTGCGAACATCAAAGGCTATTCTGTTGCCGAGATTATCCGATGTCGCGAAGACTGTTATTGGCCAAGCATATCTCTTGTCATCAGGTTTGTCTTCTGTGAACTGTGGAACAGATGTTGTTGTTGCGGGCCCTACCACTGTTAAAATGATATTTGCGTTTAATCATAAGCATACCTTTTCAAACGAACATGTGTATATTGAAGCTAGGTGCAGTACATGAAAGGCTACCAAAGAAATCAGTAAGCCGTATGTTAGCTAAACGCTTGTAGTCGGGTGGAATACTCAAGGGTGTGGAGTAAGGGTGGGGGAGGAGAGCAATTGGCTTCCGGTTTCGAAACAAGCAGCTGCAAGTGTCTTTGTACGCTTTATCACGTTCAAACGGAGTTGTGGGTACGTGCGAACACCAGGTTGATATAATCTATCTTCGATATTTGTGTAAGTGCCAAATAGAATCCCACTTCCTTTATTCGAGTTAATATTTTAGTAGAAAACTGTTGAAAGAATATTACGTTGTCAGCATCAATATAATGCTGATAATGAGATTAAGACTTACCGTCTAATTAACAGTGGTAGAGTCCGCAACAACATCTGTTGCATGAATGGGCCGGCTCGACCGGTGAAATACCACAACCTCACAGAAGACAGGCGTGAAGTAGAGTATTCTGCGTTTCGTCCGATGAGTTAGTTGCCGAAGCCCTAATTCTAGTTCTCTCCCCCTTCCCACCCTTTTCTTATTAAGAAAGGATGGGAAAGGGAAAAGAGCATGACGGTGGAGGGGATGTACAGGAATTGGAAATAACCTTTATCTGTTTGTCCCCTCCTCTGTCCATCAAAGATGGGCAAGGCAGATGCAGATGCAACTCATTCGTAAGTTGCAGATGTCTATGGGTAGCGATCACTTCGGGTTCATTGTTGGTCACGTCGCGTTCGACATCGGGTGAACCGCTTGCTCGTTTGCCACCTAGTACTATAATAAAAATTATTTACGGCTTCAAAGATTTATGGATCATTTGTTAAGTACTCCACCAGCACTTTTCTAAAACATGTTTTTAGAGTCTACAAATTTTGTATCCCTTAAAGAACTTGCCAAACAAAAAAAACACACTGGCAATCATTACGACTGTCGACAGAAACGAACTTAACATAGGTGGGAAAACGGCAATAGTTCAAAAAGAAATAAATAAATAATCAACAAAAATAAACCCTTACATCTTAACAATAAAATTCAAAATTGAACACAAGAAAAATAAATGAAAATATCATCTAACGCAATTAAACAAGTCTTCACTTCATTGCTGTGACAAAAAAATGTAGTCTGAAACCCCTGTAAAAATGCCACCATAGAGTTTTCATTGTTGCACGTTCGTTCATTGAAGTGAGATGCTTACCAAGCTACCAATTTTCAATCTTATCATGCGGGATAGAGCGTGTCTTAAATAATTTAACGAGATCCTATGAGATCAGTGTATACAATGTGTCCATCAAAATCTTATAAAGATACTAAATTTGAGCGAATCGTGCCCGTCATAAACTGGCCCCAGCGTTGTATATCGTTAAATGTTACGAGCTTGGGCAATATCTATAAACTAAAGGTGTTATTTTTTGCAACGTGTCGCTTTATTTATGACTGTTTCATTTGATTGTATGGCCCTCATGGCTTATTCATTCGATCTCTGCCATTCACTCATATTCAGTGTATTTTATTTTAGATTCCTGTATACCGGAGGTATACTATCCAAAGTCTTATAATTAAAATATTATATTTTTATTAATTTCTAAGTAAAAAAACCTAAGCAACAAATATAATTTTACTTACAATTTCATTTTATAAGATACAGTTGAGAAGGGCCTCCTTCAACTTCAAATTCGAAACTAGCGAGAGAAGGTGCGGCATCGGGGAAAGTGGACGCGTATCGTCGGAGGCCAAGATCTAGTTCAGGTCACCACTCTAGTTAGTTAGTATTTCACACGATTTTATACGTGAATAATGTTTCAATTGACTTACAGTGTATAGATTTTTCGGGTATGTATGTGTGTTCGTTCAGTTGTGACTTTTCAGCCCCATCGACCATCCCCTCTGCGAGCAATATCAAATAATGAACTAACTATTAATTGCGCTACATATACCTTTTAAGGTTAAGGGTTGCTGGACACGCACATTAGCGGCGTCACCGACACAACAATGTTAGTGATATGACGTGTTTATACGGAACCTGAGGTCACATAATGCGTGAAGAACACTAATCATTAACGAGTACTTTAATGATCGTAGATACAACGCTAGTATTTTCTAAAAACAGACATATTTTTGCATTTTCAAAAGCCCAGCTATTATTAACGACAACATTTTTTTTCATCAGTATTCGATCCTTAGTTAAAATTATTTGAAGACCCCCTGGGTTATAGCGTTCATTCAATTTGATATTTCTCGTGGAGTACAATCAATTGATTCAACTCACATTCATTCTGTTAAATCTTTAATTCTTATAATATTGTATTCGCTAATACACCATCCATTTTATTCGAAATCACAAGGAAATTAAAGTTTGCGGCTTGCGCAATTAATACGTACGCTCATTAAATTTAATAACAGGAATTGCGTGCCACAAATTAGTATGCTCGAACATCGCTCACTGTACCCGCTCCAGTAAATACAGGACTGGTTGTGTGTAAACACTTTTAGTTTCAGTCAATGATTTTATAAAACAAAACTGTAGCAGATATGCCATTAGCCGATGTTGAAAACTGAAGACTCGAAAATGTCATAATTGGGACGTTAGTATAGTCGTCTTGCTTAAGTAACAAGATATACGTGTCGACTTTTTTAAAAACCGACTCCGATTTTTTTGTTTATTAAATTGTATTAATTATTTATTGAAATATAGATTGCTGTGGAGGGCTGCAAGTAGTGAACAACTGATAAGGCATATTCACAAATACGAGAGATAACATATTTAAAAATAAATTGTATAGGTTTTTCAAATATATTCATTCTCAAATGTAGTACGCATACGATGCGATCTGAGGGCAATTAGAGGACATCAATGACCGTCTGCCCGACATGTGTAATGACAGTCGCTAAAAGCTTCCGTAAGCAGCGTGGACAAAGTAAGTCAATTACACCAGCAGAGGGGACGTCATACTATGAACATGTCACCGTAAAATTGTAAATATTGTTAGTACGTAATCGCACTAGCTAATTTCACGTTTTCCTCGAAATTGTAAACCTTGGGTTACTTTAGCACAGTGGAGATGCGTGTGTGTGTATTATATAGTGGAGATTTTTATGTTTGCAATGAATAAAAAAATATCTTAAAAATATATTTGTTAATTTTTATTTGAAACAAAAGTAATATTTATTTATAAAAAAGAAACTAAAGTATTATTACGCATTTTCAGAACAAGTCCAAGATTTTAGGAAATTAAACAAGGTTGGTTACGTTTCACATCAAATTGTATATGGTTAGTTCATTACAATTTTCCGTCAGTTTATAGTGCTAGTGAGATTATAAACTAGCGATGTTGTAGGTTTTACGGTGACATGTAGACGTAATGCGTTCCTTCCTCATTACTCACTCTGGATAAATACGCGGTCAGTGATATGAAATTTCTTCTTCTAACAATAAAACGTTGATGCAGCGAAAGTGATTGCTATTTGCGTAAACTTACGTATCGAAATTAACGAAAGAGAAATTGTAGTCACATTGTTATGAATGATGGACGAGTACAACACAAAATCGACTAAAAATGTTATCGCGTGTAAAAGGCATTCAATGCAACTGATAAACTGTTTAATTCAATAACTTCGAATTATAGAAAATGTCAAAAACTTGTTATTGGTTGCCATAGTAATACAACAAAATTGGTCGCATTGGTTGGTTGGTAGTAGTTGGCCGAAAGAAGACTTCGAAAATGTGAGGAATTAGTAGGGGATAGGCCCGGGTCGGTCTGGTATTCGAAATAAATGGTTTTCGTCAGCTTCTACCAGACTCTAGCGTTATCATGTCGTGTCCAAAAAAACTGGTATTGTGATCATAATAAATCAAGGCAGTAGCTTACGTCCGAAGGTCCTTTAATTCGTATATAACATGTATCCAAAAAATCCTGTCCCGAAAAATATGAAATAAATCTGTCGGACCTATAAAAATGAGTGACGACGAGAATGGGATTCGAACCCACGCGTGCAGAGCACATTGGATTAGCAGTCCAACGCCTTAAACTCTCGGCCACCTCGTCGTATATCGAAGTTTGTTAAATTTCACACGTGACATGTATGGTTTTAAAAGTTAAGATTACATTATATTGTACACTAGGTATTGCACGCGACTTCGTTCGCATATACAGCTTTATAATGTCAAGTCAGTGAGGTTAATATGCCTGGGATGCTAGGAAACAAATATTTTACTTATAATTAAACCTTAGTGGGCAATAGGTCACAACATTGCTAGCAGAACGTATTGCTGATGGGGTCGAAATCAATGGAGCGAGCCTACGTTCAGCTGTGAAGGAATATCGCCTGAAAAGACGACAACGCCTAACATGGCGACTTATCACATTACAATATTATCTATATTCTTGAAGAAACTCAAAGGAAAGACGAAAAATGTAATCGCCTCGAGCAGCCGTAGTGGAATCTATCTATATCTATAAATATACAGTTGACCGACACGACTACTCGGATTTAAAATATATTTTTGATGCAAATTGTTCTTTCAAATGTTGTCTTTGTACGACTGCTGGCCCTGTTCCTTCAAATGTCTTTATACAGTTTTTGTCAGTTGTTCAATAATTCTTTGTGATGAACAAAATGAAATTAATAAGTAATTTATACTTTACCAGCAACGTCAGGTTTGCACGGGAAGTACTAATTATCTAAATAAATAAAATAAATAATGCTCACGCCCCTAACCCAAAGGCGTAGACAGAGATCAGGGTTTTCAATTTAACGCGATCCTACTCTCACTTTAACATCCATACTTCCACGCATACATACATAATCATACGGAAAACTCGTGTGACCACAGCCTAGTTGAAAAAATATGTGGAAGTGTTCCGTTAATACACTTATATACACCGCCATCTGTTAGAAACTTGGGAAAGAAACGTACATAATTGTACCATTTCAATTGAGGTTTTTTTTATCAATATAAAACCTAAGCTGTCTCTCAAGTTGAACTTAATTGCACAAAGTATAAAATATTTCATTAAGATAGATTGGTAGTTTTGCAATTTGTCTACACGGTAATCTTATATACGGTGTCCTAGCCGCATCGAAAGCGGATGAAAAAAAATGTTTTGTGTCTTCCCAATACAGTAATTTTTTTATGATTCATTATTCAATATAAATTCAAGTCCAATCCATCCAATGCTCGGATTCAGCACATATCGGTTTTAACGAGGTTTTTTTCATGTGTAAGGTGAATCGAACAATTTCGATATGAATGAAATCTGATGATACGCGTGTCGTATGTCTGAAAAGGCCGAGTCGAAAGGTTTTATTACGATTTTTTTTTCAAATTTACCTCACAATTTTCTCAGCTTACTATCCAATATTATGTTTTGTGTAATATTGTTTAATGTTTAGTTAGTTTATTTCATTAACTAAACATTCATCGAGGATTAAGCTGTATATATAGCTTAGCATAGGATAGCTTTCCTATAGAACAATCCACGAACTAATTCAATTGGTACTCGTCATAGAAGTGAAAGTATTATGGTACGTTTTTTTATGGTAATAGTTGTTAAACGAGCAAGCGGTTCACCCGATGTCAAGTGATCGCTACCCATAGACATCTGCAACCAACTAATGAGTTACAGATGCGTTGCCCACCTTTAATGGACAGAGGAGGGGACAAACAGAAATTGGTTATTTCCAATTCCTATACCCATTAGAATATGCAAACCAGAGGGGGTTTTCATGTAGCAATTCTTAAATAGAATTAAAAATCATTTTTTGCTAACAGAAAGTTAAAAAAAATCATATTATGTACCTTTATAAATACGACTTGAGTTTAAAAAGCAAGATTTCCCTAGACGATATTGACTTGATGACGGAAACCTAGAAAACAATTTATCCCCACATTGACCAAGACCTGAACTGGTTCCATGGAATAAGGGGCCAAATATGTAAAAGCATCAATTATTTGGCTCCTTATTCTAAAACAATATAAAATATAGAACCTCTTAACAACTCGTATTTCGCTTAATGTTCTGAATGACGAGATCTATATAAAACGAAACGCCCCATTTTCGTGTTTTTGTTCGTTTGTTTACGATTACGTTTTGTTCGTAGGCACGATTTACTTTCCGGCTACAATTACAAAGCAACTATACGACCCTACTATAAAACAAATAAAAGACATTTTCCACTGTTCCACTGTAACGAAATGGACAAAAGTTCAAACAAGTAAATCTCACGTCACGCACTCGTTTCACAATTCACCCGTAAAAAGAGTTGGTTAATTAACGGATTGCGGTCTCTTTTTTAATGAAATATGAAACATGCGAATCTAGAGTACTTAAATGTGCTGATAACTTAATAATTAGTACAATGCAATCGAGGATATTGACTTCATTTCTTGTCCGTGTAGTTGTATGTAGCAAACGATTTCTTTAAATTCTAAAATGGCGATATTTCAGAAGTAGTTTATTTCGCATTAACAATTTTTGTATATCCTTAAATTTTACGGCTCATTCCTTCTCTCGGAGAGGAGGCCTGTGTCACTGCAGTGGGCAACATTCTAGAAAAGGCTAGTTTTCGTAAACTTGTATTCGAATTTGGTGGTTCTAAGACATGCCGGTTTCCTCACGATGTTTTCGTTCACCATTTTTGGAGCAGTGTAATACAAAGTAAGGCGCCTGCCTGGGTTCGAACCTAAAGTCGGGACCTAAACCACTGAGCCACCACTGCTCCTGTTGAAATTAATTTTCACATTGAAATTAATATGTGAACGTAATTCTTTCATGTACGTGATTTAATGAAATGTCTACTATCATCGTGAACCATTTCTAACAAAGCCCAAGCAGGAATGGTTAAAATAAATATTGTAACACACTTTGGTTTTAACACCATCTATTGAAGAGCTTTGTAATTTCACTTCCAGTAGTATACGGTGGCGGTCACTTAAGCCGTTTGCCCGTTTGCCATCTTCTTCTATTAAAGAAAAAACTAATAGTTAACATATACTGTATGGTAACTTCTATATTTAAACAGTTCTAAAAATATCAGAACTGCCGGTTAAAAACATTAACCAGAGCTTTTGAATAATATTTTTTACGCAATCTAATAACGTCCTGCTGTACGTAGCTAAAGCCTAAGTAAGCTTCTTACGGCACTGCCTGGGACTCGATAAATCCTTCGGGAGCTTGGGAGGTTTATCGATATCCTTGCGACAATATTGACTTCTTTAGCTATTGCATCCCAAGTTGTTTCGTGTGATCGAGAATTCAGAGAAAGTCTTTATATCTTGAGTTTGTCTTCATTTAAAGTTTTATTTTAAAAACACGTAGTAAATAACACAGGCAGTCATAAGGACTGTCGCCAGAAGCGAAAACTCAAAACAGATGGCACGCGAAAATTGTTAAAAAAATAAATAAATAATAAACAAAAATAAACCTTTTTATCTTAACAGTGATATAAAAAATAAACTAATGAACGAAAGATGCTGACGCGTGATCAGCATGTTCAAACGAACCTATAAGAGATTTCACTTTAAAAAAAAACAAGAACTGTTTTTAAAATTCACTAGTATTCTTTTACATATAATGCAATACATGCGTAACAACCGTTAGAGATTTCTTTATCAGTCGTTTTCGGATAAAGAAGGACGGCCGAAATAGGGGGATGGGAAGAGGGTTACGTATGAAATGTGCTACGAATGTGTGAGCAGTACGGAGGGGGTTGTGTTTGACTTGACATTGAGCGCTGCCAATACGTCATCTGTCAATAGCACGCGCCGCGTTCTGAAACTATGAACGATTTGACTTTTAGATTGATTTCACTAAATAAGAAAAATATGCTTATAATATACAAGTAGTCCGCCCCAGCTTTGCCCGAGCTACTTGCTTATAGAATAACTGTCTGTTGGATATATATTTTTAAAATAATTTCAGTACTTTTTGAATTTTATCCGAAAAAACCGTATAATCGAAATCTCTTCAGCTCTTAATTGAGAAAGGTATGCTTCGGTGGTTCGGGCATGTCGAAAGGATGAATGAAGAGAGAACGAAACAAATTTATGTAGCAAAAGTGAGTTGCAGGGTTGGTAGGGGACGCCCTAGGAAAACTTATGTCGATCAGATTAGTGGTTTACTAAAAAAGGGCGATATAAGGAGCACCCATAACCGACGAGCATGTACGTGTACGAATGTAGAAGAAGCGAGAGAGATGTGCCAGGATCGTGCCAAATGGAAATCCATGATCTCTGCCTACCCCTCTGGGTTACTGGCGTGAGCGCATATTTATTTATTTTATTTATGCTTCAGTTAATAACTTAAGTGTAGTTTATTATTAAAAAAAATTGTATTGACTTGACTAATTTACCAAGAACAGAATTGACCGGCATCACCGGTGAAATACCACGACCTCACAGAAGCAACTCTTCTGTTGTCTTCTTGTCTTGTTGTGTGTTAGCATGGATATTGATGGATAGAGGTGGTAACATGACATTAGATTATTTAATACGTAGTACGTAATAAAACAAAATTATTCTAGTATACTCGTACATTCATGTTCACATTATTAGTCACAAGCATTGCTCGTTTCATTCCAGCTTAGTGACGATTGTCGAAATTACCATATTGTCTCTTGTTCCGCGAATTAAATTACGCAAACGTTTTGTGAACTCGTTATTGACAACACGTTTGTAATGTTAAACGTTTCTTTACATTATTTGTATTTATTAATTTTTTTATATATATTAATACACATACATTTGTTTAAATATTAAATAACAAATTAACAAACGGTTATTTATAAAGTTTTATAAAGTTTTTATTAACTTAAGAGTTAAAATGATGTAAAAATCTTGTAGTTCGTTGTGCACAGCTACTGTGCAATGCAGTGCAAGGATGTCAGATTTTTGTTGGGATATTGTTTTGATAGGCATAGTCCATCCTCAGTCAGTCCTAATGTATACAATAAACATACGCAACTACTATTATAATACTATAAATATATAATAATATTTTAACAATGAGGTCATTTCGTATTCTAAATTCAAAATGTAACATTACAACTTCCCTCAGAAGTTATACAACTTAAGAAGCATATTACTAACTACTTCTGCTTTGGTTCCGCTTTCTGGATTGGTGTTCCCCACGATGTTCCTTTTGTAATTGTATTTTCGTATATCGTCATGTAATCTTTTGATGTATTTATAAATTTAATTAAAAATCATCAATAGGCTCAACGCAGCGTAGCGACTGCAATACGAATACTTAAAAAAGAGATATTTAAAAAAAAATATACAAAAGTAGATGTAGGTGGATAAGTATTAGTCTTATTTGGTTTTATATGAGTGCGCTACATAACCATTATTCTAAACACTACCACATACTACAACCGTTTTTCACTTCACTTCAGTCACACCGTTTCCTCCGAAATTCCTTGGCGCAGTATCACATTATCTTTAGGCTTAACTAAGCTAGGCATAGGCTAGGCATAACAGTAAATTAGTAAATAAAAGAAATCTCCAGAGATCCTTCCAGTAGCAGGTAAAAGACGTAGACTTCATATATATCTCCAATGATCAGTCCTTTAGCTTTCCCATCCAGTACATACCCAACGGTCGTCGGTTCATCATAAATATAGTAATAACTTTACACTAGGAAAGCTGTGATTAAATGAAGTTAAACTTTTGCGGTCGTTGGAGACGAAGTATGAAATGAGTTTGCAAGTGAACGTATCTCGCTTTGGTCGAGTCAAAAGACCACGTAATTACTTCAGCGACTTCAGTTCGTCTCCGTTAGTTCACCTCGAGGGCGGCGTGCGGTGAACCGTGGACAATTTGAAACTCGTGACGTGCATTCAATATATACTTTACATATAGAACCTTTTTTGTATTTGGAGGAAATCTTCAAAAGATATCCTAGCTTCTAGGAAAAGGTTATGTGTGAAAGGATTTTAGACATTAAAACCCATTTGGTTGCCTTGAGTGTGACTTGTGAGGCTCTCCTAAGCAACACACAGGAATTAACTTTTAATAACTTGGGAAACTTGCATAGGATACCCGCTATCTAAAACAGTAGAGAAAAATAAGTCAGTCATGAAATACAAAAAAAAAATAAAGTTATGCAAAAGGTGGGATTACATAAACATTGTATAAAGGCTGTTTCTAAACTAGTGTGTACCATCTTTAGACCCACTACTTAACATTAGGTGGGATTGTTGTCAATCGCTAGTTTATACGTTATTAAAAAAAAAGTTGGGGTTTTTTCTTTATGGGAGAAGGTGGTAAACGAGCAAGCTGTTCACCTGATGTTAAGTTATTACTACCAATAAACGCAACAAGGAAATGAGTAGCAGATGTGCAGTATTAAATAAACCTAAAATATTAGTTATTCATAGAAGCCGAGAAAGGAAACTAAAAGTTGGCGGATATTGTTTCCTGGTGTATTTTGTAGTGTATTTCATAATTTGATCCCACAGAGACTTCAAAACATCTTGAAACATTTTCATGGTCTTTTTTCATCTTATATTCACGTTTGTAACCTTTTCTGTCGTATCGTTAATAAATTAAAATAATAATTGGTTCAACTAGCTCTCGCCTGTGGCTTCGCTCGCATTCGTTTCTCATTTTCCACGCTGAATTTTTTTGTAAGAAGTTTCCGAGTACCTTATCATCATCATCTCTTTGCCCTTTTCCCACTCATGTGGGGTCGGCATAGCATGATTGTACTCCATACTGTATAAGTTTTGGCTACAGTTTTACGGCCGGCCGCCTGCCTGACGCTAACCCTCCGTGGGAATATTGGCATCCGAGTACCTAATAACTTCGAATATTATTTTAAATTGAATACAAGTAAAAATAAATGAAAAAAGTTTGTCGAAACTGTTCTAAATTCAAATAAGCATGTTACTGACGCATGTTGCGCATCTTGTTCGCGCGACCTGTAAGATACCGTCTAACGTGGCACAAGAAGTTTTTACTTCAAAAAAATGGGGACAGATAAACATGTGTTTTATGTTTATACCAGTTAAATCAGTTTAACAAACATCCTACTAAGGCTTCCTTACTGCCGTACATTGTCGCTTGTGTAAAATCTTAGAGCATTTGTCTGTGTCAACTTGGCTTATATTGAATTTTATGACAAATCTCTGACTGTGACAAATGATGCTAATTTATTGTATTAAGACAGGAAAACATATATATGACATATGAAGATAAAGTTTCAAAAGCAAGCGGTTCACCTGATGCCCAGTAAGCGCTTCTAGCCATACACAGAACCATCTAAGGGAGTATTTGCTCATGTAATTCATCTTCTGGTGACACGCGGCGCGAACAAGCTGGCTCTGGCGCACGTCATGGGGCCCGCCGTCTACAACCGCCTGCCGGACATGTCACAGCGGCTACCAGCCTTACGTCCTTTAAAACTAGATTAAAGTCTGGGTTATTCAGAAGGCTTTTTATAGCGTAGAGGATGTTTTTTTTTTTAGCTATTTGAGGTCTTATTTATTGTTTGTAGCTTAGATTTTGTTAACCTAACCTAACTTTTTAAATTTATAATACCTTTGTAACCATGACGTGTATATTAATTACTAATAAATCTGTATTTCTGTGTTTCTGTTTTTATAAATGGAGATTATTTCAATCATAATCGTGTTCAAAGATCTACCTGACGGGGCGGCACCCCTACCTCCATCCCACATATCGGGAATATAAATGAAATAAATTCTAAATTCCGAATTCAAAATTGCTCCTACGTTATTACATCTCTGAGCGGCTTTTCATTTTCCTTGCTCTCTTTCACACGCGAATCGTTTGGAATTTTTCAATTGTGAGTTTATTAATTTCCCAACATTACATTCTCCTGATACCTTTTGTGTTCAAGTTCTTAATTTTTAATCCGTCTAAGAAAAACAAAGGCACCTTCGTTCAAATTCAATATAATTTATGGCACTAATAAAGTCAGAGTTAACCTCGTATTATTAACAATAAATAATATGACATATATACATATATTTAAAAATACAAACCGTACGTAAACACATTCATCAAAATCGTTTACGCCTTTCTGAGAAAGCCGCGATTTACAAGAATTGATGGCTAGTGATCCGGCTTCGCCCGGATAGCCGTTTCGGAATCTATACGGAACATCGTCTTTATATATGTAGATATGCACCCGTAAAAAACAAAACGTTTCCCAAAAAATGGCGTTGAAGTAGCTAGATTTTTCGATTTTTTGACAAACAATTTTTTTATTTTTCGTAATTTTTTTTTATAATATTACTAGTGAACCGCTTCGGCTTCGCCCGGGTACCACTAATTATGTTCGATCGCTATCAAACTCAGGAATGTGCCAATCTCGACAATCCCTGTAAATTTCATCGAAATTGGTCCAGCCGTTTCGGAGTCTATACGGAACATATATACTTCACTTTTTATATTACCACCTTTTCTAATACCACCAAGAATATGTGTACAAAGTTTCATGATGATCGGTTGAGGAGTTTTCGCGTGAAAGCGTAACAAACAAACTTACATTCACATTTATAATATTAGTAGTGATTATAGGGATTATAAGTTAACATCTAAAATAAATCGATATGCCGAGACCTTATTTTATTTGGTAGCTCGCTAAAAAATGTCGCCTTTCACGCGGTTAGAACAATAAAATTAATGGTGGAACATACAGTTCATACTTGCGTTTTATTTTCCGAGAGCACTCGGTATACTTGTTATGTTTTACAGCTATTGTGTCGCCTCTGTTCCATCTACATTCATCACTGTTACAAAGAAAATAAAAGTAAAACTATCGCAAGTAGTTGTGGCGTTATGATGGGTGGTGGGGGGGGGGGGGGAGGGGAGCATTATCCTTACTACGCTGTGTTCAACGTTGTAAATTGAATTTCTTTATTGAAGTAATAATTATTAAAGTAAAACCCGAGATTATAGTATTTAAAGACAATATGATACTTAAATTGTAAAGCCTTAAAAGCTTTGAAATGTTCGTTCAAAGTTGAAACTTTATGCTTCGTGATATTTTTAATGAACTTTCTTAGAGTTTATTCTTTCAAAAGCTTTAAATTGTACTTTCAAGTGTCTCCGCAAGGCTTTTTTTGTTATCATGATCTTAACAACAGTAGCATTGCAACAGTTGCATAAATGATAGTATTAGTTTACGATAGCGCCTACGATATTCCTTATATGGTGAAAAGGATTTATATAAGGTGCTTGAAATATTTACGTATTTACGTTGATAAGGCTTTTCAAATATCAATGTTGACTTAACCACGTTTTTAGAAGTAAGAATCGGTATATAATGATTTCTTATATTTATGCAAATACAACATATTGGAACTAAACTAATTTTACGGATTTTATCGCGTTTATACGACGTTTTTTAATTCCTAACGCTTCGAGTACTTTACAGCACTCATAGTTACGGGGGGACTGAGGTTTCTGACGTCCCAATATCAATAGTTGCTAGCGAAGTACCCCATTATTTTGAATTAATTACTTCTGCTATTAATTTGCTCCAAACGTTGGGAATTCAAAAACGTAAAATAAACGCGATAAAATCCGTAAAGTTAGTTTTATTCCAGTAGAATGGGTATCCTTAAAAATAGATACATGCCATCACGGACTTTCTTGTAGATCACTTAAAGATAGATTTAGCCAGCGTTTGTAATGTAAGCGCATAAAAATATGTTTTTTACGATAAATCTTTGAAACGCTCTGCTTATCTCTATTAAAATATGTATGCGTCATACATATTAACCTTCCTCTTCTTTTTTGTCTCGACTTTATGGACAGCTACTAATATTATATTTTTGTTTTTATATGATTATTTCGTGTTAATGTTTAGTAGTAGGTTGGTTTATTACTGGCCACACTGTTTCACGTCAAATATCAGTAACACAACCATTAAAAAAGTTTTTACATTACCCTACTATTATATATTTTTTTATATTTATCCTTCGCCATTACATTCCTATTCTGGGAATGTACAAGGGATAATCATGTGGATTCTTTGTGCGATGTGCGCGCGCGCGGTCTCCGGACAAGTTAGTTATTACGGTATATACGGTTATTATGGTATAGGGCTGAAGCATCCGCTGGTGTTTAGTATTGTTTAATTTGTTTTATATAATTATATAAACCGCGTGAAAGACGCCGGATGAACGGCAATCTCCTAGTTTGTTTCACCGCCAGCTCCCAACCAGCGGCCTCGATATAAATCCACTAACAGAAAAATTGCCTTGTTTCTTGCTACGAGACAAACTCCACCTATTCTTACATATAAGCAAATAGGTAGCAGTGAAATGTGTAAACGACGGGATTGTGTAAAAAGCAATTCACGACTGCGTGAATGCCCTGCATCCCTCTTAACTCTTATGACCTCTGACTATTCAGATGAAATCATTATTGTGAAATACTCTATTATTACAAATTTTCAACCAATTTTTCATTCAAACATATTTAAAAGCTCCTTCCTATTGGTTCATGTTTTCGCATCGTCGACTTCAGGAGTACGAAACGTTCAAACGGTTGTCATTTGAAGATGGGATACCGCCACCGGGCCCGATAGTACATACATGATTGTGGACAATGAGTATTTGAAATGTTTATTTCAATCTAGTCTTTCCTTTCTTATTCCAGAATAATGAAGGTACTTAAAAGATTTCTCGATAATAAATTTTCTGAGCAAGGAAATTTTTTTATCGAAGTATCAACTCGCAAACCACCATATCCAATCTTACGATGGCGTTGCGAAGTAATATTAACTTTAACGTAATATTAACTTTTAAAGTAATATTATCTTAGAAGAATATTAACTTAGATAACTTAAGATTAGTACTCAAAGTAGATCCAAGTGTAAAAATGAGAATAATAATTGAATTCTTTGTGAATTTACATTAATGTCTTATTGGAATAGTTTGCTTAGTTTAATGGCTATCTGCTAAAGCCGAACAAAGGTGTTGTTTTTGTATAAAATTCAATATGCAAGTGTATCTTAGTCAAGTCCTCCTAAAACCGCTGGAGATTTTTAGATTAACTATTGAAGCCGGTAGATGGCGGCCTCCAGTTCCCAGGTTATTTCTTAATAACGAAAAAAAACGTTAGTTTGATAGTGGATGCTTGTTCTGAACTAAACAAAACTTTACTGATTTTTATTTTTTGGTATCTCTTTGAATAGTGTCTTGAAGTGTTCTTTTGGGAATGTACGATTTTTAAGAACGTTGTAATAAGAAATATATGAATGTGTACCTACCTTTATACTTAGCGTAACAACCTGACGGAAGCTGTTAGTTTGAGTTGAAATGACACTTCTTCTTGTTAGTCCTATAAACTCCTATTTCTTTTTCTAACTGACTGAATAGGTGATTTGTAATCCGATAATAGCCACCGATCTAGCCGAGGCTCGGCCCTCTCGGGCACCCTCGTATCGCAATGCTAAACGCGTAATGAGTGACAGCCCAAGCCGAGGTCCCCACTCGGGGGCCCGTGAGGCGAGTCACTCCATGGAGCATCCATCGAATCCACCTAAGAGCTCGGCGGCCTCCCAATACGGTAATAATATAAAAGTAACGGCCCGAGGCGAAGCTCCCTCTACGGAGGGAGCCCTGCAGCTGAGTCACTCTTAAAGAGGCTTAGGCTAGGCGCCTTGTGCACCCCCCCTTCCCCCCGACCGGGTTCCCGCTTTGTCGTGGCGGTGGGTATCAGTTCAGTAACCGTCTCTTAGGAGCACCCCAGACCGACTTTGGGCGGGGGGTAAGGTCGCATTTTCCACACTGCAAAAAAGGCGCCCCCTGCGCCCTGCCTCCTCCAGCCCGGTGTAGCTCCTCAAAGCAAACGTGAAAAAGTGACCTTTCAGTCACAAAAAAAATAGGTGATATTAAAACATACAATCGAATGCTTTATTCATGGTCTGTGGATCTGGTTTAAGTGTCTTGACGTATAGTTACGTGGATCTTAAATAAAAAGAGCAAAATGCAGGCGAGAAAATGCATAAAATTGAAGTACTCTTAGACGCCTTTTGAAAATTAGAAACAAAAGTCTTTAGTCCTAATTCGCTGCCGCTGACTTGAAAAAGAGAAAAGCACTCAACTAGCTGCCTGCCTTATCGCTTCTCTTGAATTGTTCCTTGTGGGGTTTCGTCTTTGAAAAACGTCGTTGCTGATTCAAGAGTTGTTTCTATGCGCACTCTAAGTCTTTTATTTCATTTACATTCGTAGGCACGCTGAGGTCGGTTGTCGATGGCAGTCGGCTAAAAATATTTGGATTAATCTAATTCTCATTTTGTCTTTGTTAATTCTTTAGTCTATGGGTAATATTTTTTATTTTTAATCAACGTGCAATGTGCACTTCTTAAACAATTTTTTTGTATAATGAATAATTTTAGCTGCTATTCCTTTAAATGCTTTCACCAACTAAAACATTTTAGTATCAACAACGGTAAGTTACGCAAGGGTTCAACCTTATTTGTTTTCTACGATCTAACAGTGTTAGTTACAGATTTAGCTCGGCGATCCAATTGTAATTTATAAATGCGTATATATTCTAATATAATTATAATCTAGGTCCTGATCAAATAGCAGATGAGGGTATAAAATGTCTTATGCCTGATTAGGAAAAATAGTGGAAGTAGTCTCTAAAAGCAAATAGTATTTCCCGCATCTTAGTCTAAATACTAAGGGTGAGTTTCGACTAACTTTAAAAGCATATTTTCACAAGCTTTTGAAGTTTTGTGGAAGCTTAAAATTTCGTCAGTTTTCATGATATTTCAAGACTGTTCTGATATAAAGAACTTGTTCACGGAGATTAAAAACTCTTGCTTTGCTTAGCAAAAAGTGCAGTGATGTGACAAAACAGAGGCATCAGCGTACTTTGTCGGCACAGAGTATTGCGGTTAGCACCCGTAGTAATTATTTCTATGGAACGTTATGTAGCAAGACGTCTCTGTGTTTACGCTTTGGTTTGTTTTGACATTCAAAGACTTTATATTCATCATTGTAAAGAAATCTATCCGTTCTATTGTTATTGTCCATGATAAAATATTTAAAAGCGGGCTCACATTTGGCAGGCATGCTAAAATAACATTAAATTTCTTTATTTCTAATTGTATTTCAATTAATAGAGAATTTATGTATTTTATTTTCAGTTTTTACTTCTGTCAGTAGTCCTTATGACGGCCTGGTTTTTTTATAGAAGTTGGCAACCCAGCAAGTGTATCATCTGCCGCCTCTCAAGGGCCAACTCCCCATAGGCATCTGTAATAAGCTAAGGAGTCACTGATAACTTGTCTATCTTAAATAGATAAACAGAAAAATAGCGTTAACTTTAACTGGAGATATAAGGAGTACCCGTAACCGACGAGCTGTATGCGTAGATGTATGGATGTAGAAGCAGCGAAGGAGGTGTGCCAGGATCGCGCCAAATGGAAATTTATTATCTCTGCCTACCCCTATGGGCAACGGGCCTGAGGGCATATTTATTTATTTATAAAATTAACTTTCACTCTCCATCCTTTCCTATCAAGCCCTCTTTTCCTTCCAATCCTTTCTTTATAAGAAAAGGGTAGGATCTTTCTCTGGTAGCTAAGAGTAACTCATCAGATGAAATGCAGGATATGGCGGTTTTTATTTTACATGAACTATCACGTGTAGTTATTACAACGTGAATTGGATTAGTTCGTTTCGTTAACTCTGGTTTCAAAGCTCTAAATGTTTCTGTGCGAGCGCTTTCACAACTCGAATGTGGTGGCAGTATATTGAAACACTCCATTTCTATAGTAAACAATTTAAAGTCAAATCCAAAAAAGATCTGGATTACAAGTTATATATTGACATTTAATATTCTAAGAATGTCTTTATCATGTCAGTATTTTCCTAACCGCATCTTACCTTTTCATACGAGTATTTTCAAATGTATATAAACGTTAAATGATGTTTCCTTTGTTTCCCTAGGTTTTGATAAATCTAAAACAAAGTACAATGTCAAACAAATATGTCTGCCAGACGTATTCAGCCGTAGATGTATGTACTAGACTTTTGTTGTCGCCTGTACAATAGTTGTCGCTCCGTGTAACTCTCAGATTTCATACACTTTTCTAGTCGTTCTGCATAAACTCTATGTATCTTATGAATTGTATGAAATACTTAATAATGAATAACGTTAACCACGAAAGTGTAAAAGTAACCAATGAATACATTTGGTACTAAAAACTTTTTTTGTGTGTAACTCAAATCCTCCAAAACCTGTGGGCTGATTTTGATAAATATTTTTTGTCTTAAGTTACTTTATTGCAAACTTTGGTATTACCTTTGTCAGTTTTGGCATTGCTCGACATTTGATTTTAAAAATGTAATAATGGGTTGCATCATAGTTGTCTGTGGAAGCACTTTGATCACATTCGTGCAAAGTGATATGGCATGCTGCATTGTGTAGGGGCTACTCGTGACGAACAGAATTTTTATCGAGCGTGGTTCATTTGTTTTCATTTTTAATTATTCATAGTTCCATTGAGAAGAAAATATGACATACTGATGTCTTTTTATATCGAATCACTTAAATGAGAACTTATTCTAATGTTTTTATTATGTTATATCGTGTATCGCGGTGTGCTGAGAAAAAAAACACGTTTCTATCTGCCCATGGAAAAGGATATTTTTTTTGTCCATCTGTTCGATTAGAAATCGTTCATGCTGACTAGGGCTACGTATGAGTTAAAATCTAAGTTCTATTCCGTTGTCGTCACTTGATAAAAGTACTTGTAAATATTATAAGTCACGTATTTCTACAAGATATTCGTGAAATATTTTACGACTCGCGTCATAAATAACGAAAAGCGTCAAACTTTATGTTCCGACAGTTCATTTGCGACATAAAATATAAGAATAACAATTTTATGGTGTAAGCGTTTTATGTGTTATTATTACAAATGCAAAAGACTAAACATTAATGCGTAAGGTCCAAGTTAACATTAAATTTAATGTTTTCACCTTCACCATGAATATAAAATTCGCGATCTTGTGAAGATTTAAATTTTTTAGACTCCAACTCGATTACCGGATGTCTCACTTAATGATTTCTTTAAAAAGTTAAACAAACGAACACTTACTGTACACCCTCACTAAGTTAAGGGCGCGAGAGCCTATTTATTTTTATGCACGCATACATCTAAGTAAGAATGAAGAAAGAATGAGAGAGGTGTGCCAGGACAACCCGAATTGCTAAATTCGCAATCGGAAATATCAAAATCGAAGTGTAATCTTAACTTAAGGGCGTAAATGTTTTAATTGTAGGATAAATAAAAAGAGCTAGCAAGGCTTGCGATACCTCACTCGTCAACGAAACTCAGAACTATAAAAACTCCTGTAACCTGTGAGGAGCGGCTGGTGTTGGCTCTATCACTCTATTCCTCTATGTTCTCTTATGCTTGTTAACTGATTAGTCTTTACCAGATATGTGGGAGCTGTACCTCTTAGGTTGTAGTCTTCCTTTCATATATGCTGTAGTTACCCAGTATATTCTTAGTAACGGATTAATGTATGTCGTAACCTTTTTTTGTCTATGGTACGGAACTGGTGGTAACCAGTTCTTCTAAGCAGAAGCGTACGATCTGAATTGAACTGTAGTTGCATAGACTGCACGTATCAATAGCACTGTTATAAAGTCCAATTGAAATATGTAAATTTCACTCAGCGTGCTATTGAGGTCTCGCTCGGTGAGTCGAATCCAGTTCGCGACACACTCGCTCTGCTTAGTTATTCATAGCGCTTTTCAAATCAACCTGCGACCGACATTCTGAGAGATTTAGGGCTGGGGTTACTAGTACACAGTTTGTGTCAAAGTTTAGAGTATTTGGACTCATTTACTACTTCGTGAAATTGTGGCTATCCACGTATAGATTGTCGAAATAATTTTTATATGAAGGAAGGAAGCTTTTTTTAATTTTTTGTGTTGTGTTACTTCTAATACTAGTCGTAAACAGCAGGATAAGCAAAGCTGTGGTCACTTAATCTGATATAAACCATTTGCAAGTTGGTTATCGTTTTTCATATCAAACAATATATTTGGAAGTTTCAAACGTTTTGATCACAAGGAAGTGTATTCAAACACTACTATTGCATTTAATTTATATCCATGCCATAGTTAACTGCCTTTTTATTTTATTTTATTTTAGAGGATTTGGAGTACCAACAGCTTTACATTTAAATCAAACAAAATCTTAAAGTAAAGTAACAACGATTCAGCCATATAAAGGTTTTCGCCAATAAAAAACAGATTAATTAATGTCATAAAAGGGAAAAAATACACACAGTATACAAAAACCAATAAAAGAAATAGTAAACCAAGAGAGAATAAAAAAAAACAACAATGTTATGCCATGTAAGCTTCAATTAATCTAATTATTATCATGATAAGAATGCTGATAGCAGAATTCTTAGATGTGAGATCTCATATTGAAAGTGAATGCTGGAAACCATAGTATTGAATATACATAATTTTGAGTAGTATCCTAACGCTATCTTCTTTTTTAATTCTCACAAGTAGGAAAAAAACATTCTAGAAATGAAAAAATAAATGCATAGAGGCCTTAAGACTCACGTGGGAACTCTTAAATACTTTAATTGGTATTGCATTTAAATTAAATATTGTATAGTATGAATAATAAAATAAAGTTATTATAAATAAATAACTAAATATGTGCTCAAGCCAAAAACGCGCGCAAACAATCGCTTACACTCATGTCTACGCAGACTATCGTAGAACGTGCGCCGCGTGTAGCACTGGTAGCAAGTAGCGCTACGACGTAGCACGTAGCACGTAGCGGTATCAATGCTGTGATTTCATTAGGTGCTCTCTTGTGCCAATGCCACATAAAACAAATTATTATTTTTATCGTATCGTATTATTATTATCGTAAGCAGTCATCAACTATTGGACATATAGTTTTGTATGTCTTGGCGCACACTTGACAAACTCAGTGTTCAATTTATTTTGTGTACTGACGAGATTTCCTCCTTAACCAGTCTTCAACAGTATTCATTTTAAATATAAACAAATTACTCAAATGGGGCGCATAGAACAAAGGCGCATATTTTTCTGTAGCTTGTAATAAAATGAACGAACTAGACGGTCAAAGGATTTCAAAAATTTAATAAGCCGCCATTGGATACGACGTTCGATGTACAGAAATGCTTTATTGCACTTTGTTCTGTTTAATTTCGAATGTAAGAAATTCTTGGAATACCACGACGTCACAGAAGACAGGCGTGAAGTAGAAGTATTCTGCGTTTCGTCTGATGAGTGACGTGCCGGACGCCTAATTGTAGTCCTCTTCCCCCTCCTACCGTTTTCTAATAAGGAAAGGATGGGAAGAGGAAGAGGATTTGACGGATGAGGAGGGGACTGACAGGGAATGGAATTATCCTTTTTTCTGTTTGTCCTCTCCTTCGTCCATGAAGGTAGGCAACGCATCTGCAACTCATTAGCTTGTTGCGGATGCCTATGGGTAGCGGTACTTATTTCCAGGGGCCGCTTGCTCGTTTGCCACTTTGTAATATAAAAAAAAAATTAAGCGTAATTAAGTCTCAAAATCATTTTACTTTTTTAATTTCTTGAATGTCCTTCACGCCTTGTGTGATTTGTGCGCGTGCATATAAAGTCTTATTTATTTCAAAGCTAACATATCGTAAGCTCTGCGTGTCGTGAACGGACACTATGTAAATCAAATGGGTCCATTTTACTGAATTAAATGTGTTATGGATATCCGAATCCCGGTCCCTTATTTAAATCAATGAAAGTCCCTTTTTCTCATATTTTATAGGAAGGATGCATAATGTATTTTATCATTTTTCATGTCGTTTCACATTTAAATATTTAAGACGTATGTTATTATTGAATGTTTATTTTAGTTATATCCTATTATTAATAATGTGGATTCAAATGTCAAGTACATTACTACGCTTTCAAGGCTTTATTTGATCTTAATAAAATTTGTGAATACACGTTGTAAGAGATACCGAAAAGTGAAGAAAATACCCCGTACTCTTTTCGGGTTCCATCTTTTCCAAAAAAAACACAGGAAATGAAAAGTCAAAACAAAATTTACTGAAATCCAAGAAAAATAAATGAGAAGAGTTCGTCGAAACAGTTCCAAGTTCAGATATGAATATTGCTTATGCGTGTTGCTGACGCATGATGTTCACACGAACCTGCAAGACTTTACCAGATATCGTATATATATACATTGTTCAACAATGTATACATTGTTTCATCACTATCTCCGGCTTTCTTAAGTACCTCGCTCGCCTGCTTCTATCCCATTTTTCTCGATACTGCACTACAGTCTTTAATGGTTTTACAACACGCGAGCTTAGAGATATATAGACTTGTTTTAAATTCAGTATTGATTCTTTTTTTAAAGAATAAATTACAGCATTAGTGTACCAACGATCAAGCCTGGCGTCAGGTAGTGAATTGAATTGACTATATGCATTAGTTTGGTATAATGATATTCACTCGAACACACACACACGTTGGAAAAACTGATCTTGTCCATAATAAGGTCGAAGGGATATTGATATTTAAGATAATAATGTCGAAGGGATATTGATATTTAAGATAATAAGTAACTTTCGTGCTTTGTGATTTGTTGTGTAATGCATTTGTTCATACAGTATACGATATTCTCGTCTCAAAACAACCTATCGTCTTTTCAAATTTTGAATGACTATTGAAAGTAATTAACAACTGAAATACTATGAATTTAATAAAAATAATAAATGATTTATTTTACATAAAATTACAAAAGTAAATACAATTTAATTATAATAAAATCCATATGCAATTTTGTTATTGCTAAATTAGATTAAAATTTCAAATAAATATATAAAAACGTAATATAATAATGCCCACATATTTGAATTAAATTAAATATGCATTAAATTGATGAGAAATATAAATTAAAAAGGTATATTAGTTAGTACGTCATCAATAAATTACATTACATGAAATAGTAATAAGAACCTTTAAAATTATATACATTGAAATAAATATTTAATTTAATTTATTCCAAGTAAATTAATCAAAACTTCATACTTAATTAATTTTATATATTATCAAATAGAAAAATAAAATCAAGTT
The DNA here is from genome assembly GCA_029849275.1 of Papilio elwesi. Lineage (NCBI taxonomy): Eukaryota > Metazoa > Arthropoda > Insecta > Lepidoptera > Papilionidae > Papilio > Papilio elwesi. The sequence goes on along the minus strand of CM056707.1, from coordinate 1,785,573 downwards.
ATTTTATTTTTCTTATCTAAGTTGTAACACAATTAAATGATTAATTAATAACTTCAAACATGGCCGGTAAGATAATATCTTTGTTCTGGCAGCGAGCCTACTAAACTAGTTTTCAAAGCGGATGTGAAAATTGTAACTGAACTCAAAGAGTTTAAGTAAATAATTATAGTAGTAGTAGTGTCTGTAACACAACCCTTCTGTTGATTTTGGATTCAATGAAGATATGTATATCAAGAAAGAATTTTTGATTTTCTAATGTTTAGTACACAAACAGTAAATGACATGTAATCAAAACACGAAATTATCGAATAACTAATAATTTTAAGTACCCAAAATAAAGTCAGTCAATTTTTTAGCTTATACCCTAATCTCTCTACAGGTAGGCAACGCATCTGCGACTCAGCTTGTTGTAGATGCCAATGGGTAACGATTACTTAATATCGGGTGAATTGCTTGTTCATTTGCCACTTTCTACTATTAAAAAGGGGTCCGGTTAGCCTAATGAAAGTGTAACGTAATTGATACACGTTACAAATGAGAATCGCGAATTGCATTAGACGATCTCGGACATTTGAACAATAATGTATGCACAATAAGATTTTTTTATAAACCAAACACGTTGTAACATACCAGAAAAAAAAACAATAGCCAGTATTAAGAATACCGTTTCAATTAATACTGCATAACAATGTTTGCGATTCAATTCACTTCAGCGGACCAACGTTGATATTTGCTCACAACCGCGCTCTGTTGAACTTTGTGTGAACGCAGCAGCGTCTGCACTGCTGCAGCGCTGTAAACGTGAAACTGAAGCGCTAATATCAATTGTTTTATCAATTAGTTTAAGAATTAATTTATCAAGCTTACATCGCTTTATAGCGCAGATTGTGCTGTAAGCGCTTTTACATTTTATGTTATTTTATAAGCTCGTATTTGATCGTACCTAGCGATCTCTTTCGTGGTATCAGGGTTAACTTTAATGTTCACTTTGTTATCATTTCATTTGAAGACATCGTGAGGAAACCGGCATGTCTTAAAACCATAAAATTCTGAATCATGTGACATCCACCAACCTTCACCAGGCCAGCGTGGTAGATTACGACTCCTTCCCTCTCTCGAAGAGGAGGCCTGTGTCACTGTAGTGGGGAAACATAATTATAAAACGCTATTTTTTATAAATATTATCACACTTTATTAAAAATTAAAATTTGTTTAATGAATAAAAAAATATTAATAGTTAAACAAACAAAATTCTGAATTCAATTTCATTAAATAAATTAAATTTAAATACTGCAGTGTATGAATTCATGATAATAAAATAAACCAAATTAAACTAGTAGTTATACCTGAAGTAGATAACATACATTGAACTAAATACCATTAATTATGTCATATCAACATAAATTATATTAATTGATATGTACAAAGCTTTACCCAAATACCGTGTGACAATATTGTTAATTTGGCGATCTAAGATATCATAGGGCTTGATATATTCAAATCAAATTAATCATTGTTGATCTTACACGTACATCATTTGTTTACGATAACATGAGCCCAATGTCTGATGACGTCAGCAGCGTTCTCGTACAGTGTACAAAAAAGTTTGCAACGTTAAATTATAATTTAATAAGACTTACGAAAACAGATTTGTGTATTGACGTAATATATAAAGGTATGTAAATCCATACGTAACATGAAGCATGAGATCAGAAGTAGGTGTCAGATCATTGTAAAAATTAAAAATAGAAATAGTCTTACCGGTGTTACACTTGCAATAACTTTGCGCAATATTTTTTATAGCACAATATGATTGAATTGAAATTGTTGACGCAATAATATTGACTTGATTGATTCATAAGCGTCAATCTTTTCGCGTATATTTATTATATAAATTCGCGTAATAAATTATTTTACAAGCATTTTTATATAATTCAAATATTTTAAGGAGGCAGTTCAAACTAAGTTTTCCTGTGCAAGTTTTAGTGGGTGCCAGTTGTGTACCTACTATATGTACTGTATGTACATTCAAGTTTTTTAATTGCCTTATATTTTTAGATTTTAGCATATTCTTTGTAACTGTCTGTATGTTTCAGTAGAGTGTACAGCTTTCTTGTTCGCCTCCCTTATTCTGTCTTACAAATAAATCTAAATGATAAGAATTTCAATGTGTTATTAGGTTAAGGGCCAAACAATATATAACTTCCGTATTGAATCATAAAAGACGTTTGAATGAATGCCTTAATAAAAGTCATAACAGGATTCATACGAAAAAATGTTCAATAAAAAGCTTTAGGATCAGCCTATTCAGAGACATAAGGCGTTCGGGTCAGAGAGGAAAGTTTATTCGTATAAAAATTGATAAATTCGTCTTTCGGATGAAAAGAATCTCTAATCCATAAGTACGACCACTTAAGTGGAAAATCAAATTATTTCTGACATCGGTTTCCTTCATATCCTAACTAATGTTATATTATAAATGCGCATGTGAGTTTGCTTGTAACGCATTAACTCCTTAACGTCTCAATGGATCATCATGAAAATTTGCATACAAATAGTCAAGGGTACAGGAAATAACATAGGGTACCTCGTGTCTCGGCTTGTCTGTATGTTTTTTTTTTTTTTATATTACAAAGTGGCAAACGAGCAAGCGGCCCCTGGAAATAAGTACCGCTACCCATAGGCATCCGCAACAAGCTAATGAGTTCCAGATGCGTTGCCTACCTTCATGGACGAAGGAGGGGACAAATAGAAAAAAGGATAATTCCATCCCCTATCCATCCCCTCCTCATTCGTCAAATCCTCTTCTTCTTCCCATCCTTTCCTTATTAGAAAAGGGTAGGAGGGAGAAGAGGACTACAATTAGGCCTCCGGCACGTCACTCATCAGAAGAAACGCAGAATACTTCTACTACACGCCTGTTTTCTGTGACGTCGTGGTATTTCACCGGTCGAGCCGGCCCATTCGTGCAAAATATGTTGTTATTGCGGGCTCTACCACTGTTATATGTCTGTTTTTCTTTTTATCTGTGCGTTTGTTACTGCTGATCTCAGAAATAGCATATCTAATTTGGGCGTGGTTTTCACTAATGTATTGCGGTAAGCTTCACTTAACATTTAGTGTATGGTTTACAAAAAAAGGTAATATCACTTTAAAGAACCATGTCAAACATTTGTTCGATTAAAATTCTATAAAATGACATTTCAGTTGAGTAGGTAGAACTTTTAGTTATACGAGAACATTGTTATATTACGATCCTTAAAATGGTGATGCTTGAATGCTTATCACGGGGTCCCACCCCATAGTAAAGAAAATTAGTTTATTCTTTAGATGGCGTGGCGTAGCTATACAATTAGAAAACCAAAAGATAATAAAAGTAACTAAATTTAGTATTAATTTAAATATCAAATAACACAAAATAACATATTCAAATTAAATATTATAGATATTTTTCATTAATACGATTCCATCTCCGATCAAATAGTTAACGAACAAAATAGTAGACCAACCTGTCGACCAACTAGTCGACCAACCTGTCGACCAACCTGTCGACCAACCTATCGACCAACCTATCGACCAACCAAAGAGCTCAGCGACCTCCCAATCCGGTAATAATAATAAAGTAACGCACTGCCGCCCCGAGCCCGGTGTAGCTGCAAAAAAGCTCTAGGCAAATAGTGACCATTGTCACTAAAAAAACACTAAAGAAACATGTACGATTCCCGTTGAATACATATTTTTGGTTTTCTACAGGTGCATAACGTATGTAAAAGGCGATGTGTATATTTGTTCCCTACAGATTCCGAAACGGCTACCCGGGCGCAGCCGGGGTGGATAACTAGTAAGACTAATAGAGTAACTTTCTTGCAATTCTGTGAAAGGATTGGACACTGCATTTGTCTGCAAAGCGAAGTAGAACTTGGACATACAAAATGCATATTCTGCGGCGATACGTGCCTTAGAAAACTTAATGGAAACTACTGAAGTTACTCATACAAATAGTCCGACTAACTCCATGTAGAACCATATATATATATATATATATATACAGCTACATTTGTTTTTGATATATCAAAAATAGGCATTATTTTTATGTCCTAGCATGAGTTTAAGCTTATTTGGAATCGTTAAAAGAAATTTTAGTAAATTGTCCCATTATGTCAAAAAATTTAGAAAGTTGTGTTATTAATTGTAAAGAAACGGGGATTAAATAAAAAAAAATATAGCTATATAGCTTCAGTTTTCTAGGTGATAGGGAGTTGTCTGATATATCACTGCAAAGAGATAAATTTTATTCGATGTAGCCCATCAGCCCCCAAAGAAACAAATAACGAGGGATAAAGAACTCTGTACTAACAAAGACCAAACGGGTTTCACGTTTCGTTGTAAAGTTATGAGGCGTACAAAGAAGCCGGTAACAGCTTGTTATTAACCCTAAGCCAATTCAATACCCCGACCCCTTTCCTTTTACCACCCCACTTCTATACCAGCTAAATCAACATTGTATCAAGTAAACTAATTCAGTGAAACTTTTGTAAAACTAGGAAATTGCTTTTTTATTTTACGACTAGTTGGTCCTATACGTGCTTTATATACTTTAATTTAATGCAATGTTCGCAGATTTATTGAAATCTTAAAATATGTGGTTCATCTGTACCGCGTTTAAACACTTGCATCAGATTTTTTGAAATCGACGAAAGCCTAATTAATATTTAAGTGTTCTTGTAGACAGGGCAACACGTGGCTTGGAATCCGCTTTTCGACTTTTACAACCATCTCTTAGGCGAATCTTAAGTTTAGTTGGAGTAGTTTATATTAGTATAATTTTATTCAGCATTTTGTTGTGAAACTCATTCTAATTTTAACTATTTATGAAGTTATTTTTTAGTATTCAGCATTACTCCCTATCTAAATAAATATATTTGTAAACCAGAGTATTATAATTGTTTTTTACACTATAATATTCTGACATATAGTTCAGAAGATATTAAAATATTAAAAACGAAGCGTAAAATTCAATAGACATCGCGCAGTAGCGGGCCGCTTGCTATCGCCCGCTGTGCTCAATGTACTTTCAATAAAGGGATCGACCCGGGTGTAATCCATCTACCAATTAATACAGCTAATAAGGTTTGCCGGGCCAGCTAGTTGTTAATAAAACACTGAAAATTTGGTGGGTTGCAAAGAGGTAAAAAAAAAGATTCATGGCCGCTACCACTGCCTAGAACAATACGTTTTTTATCTGTCGAAATTTGGCTGAGATCGCTAACGCTTATGACTTGAACTTGGCAGCTCATAAACTCCGGGACAACATAACCGGCTCTAGAGACCGCACTTTTGTCCGTATAATCGCTCCAGCTTACGATCGCCCCACAGACTTTGATTAAATCTAAGATCTCTTAACGGATTTACAGACGTTTTACGACTCATTATGTGTTTATTCTGTTTACGAATTTTATTTATAAAATGTCTTTTTTTTTGTTTGTCTTCATCTAGCATACACAAGACAAGGGAAGGGATAAAGATTTACAGGTTTCAATTGAGATTTAGTATATGAGGTGGAAACTTCTTTAGTGTAAGATATTTTCGGGAGTAAAACTTTTCCGACACCGAATGTATGATGTTGACGACAGATGGCGCTAGAAGTATTCTACTGCAACTGTTTTAATTTGCACTTTTTCAATCAATTTTGTAGAGTTTTCAAACAAGTTATCCAATAGCGTATAAGTATATATACGTAAATTTGTTATGACTTGAAAACACTGCGGCCGAATACAAAAGCGAGGGATATTTCGGCATCCGGGATATAGTTTTATATATAGTTATATATGTTCAGTATAGACCCTGTAGGGCACAGCTATATTAGGAGAGAAGAAGGCAGCTAATTAGAAGTTATAACTTAGTTTCAACTTAAGATAAGCGCATACAGTTATTTAAGATTTAAACTAACAATATAAAATTAATAATATATAAAACACTAATAAAATACATATCTAAAATTAAAATTAAAGTTTAAACTTAAAATTACTCTTAGTGTATTAAGTAAGTTGTAAGTGCTTAAGAAGTTTTTAATTATTTTATTTTATCTCCAAGGCATTCTTTACATGTATAGTAGCATTTACTGACGAGGTACTGCTTCAACAGGCTAATAAATGTATTTGTATTTCCCCCCTTTAATTTCTCTTGTAGCTTGTAGCTTGTTGTAGATTCTTATGGACATAACTAATGGGCTATTTAAATGTATGTTTAACTTTGATGGTGGCGGATTTAATCTGTCTTTATGTCTTAGGGTATATTTGGTTTGCTTTTCCTCACGGGTGCTATATTATATTTACAAAGTCTTTCCTACAATCTACTTAAAAAGAAAGCCCCAAAGTAAAAGATACATAAATTATTTTTAATATCTAAAGGAAGGGAATAAAATAAATCGGCCTTTTTTAGAATGATTCCCACTGCAGGGACACAGGCCTCCTCTCCGAGAGAGGGAATGACCACGCTGGCCCGGTGCGAGTTGGTGGATATCACATGTCTTCGAATCTGGTGCTTCTAGGACATACCGGTTTCCTCGCGATGTTTTCCTTCACCGTTCTAAAGGATAACAATAATAAAAATTACATCGTATTTATAAGTTTTTTATTTGTGACGTCACTCTCAGTGATCGCTTGTATACTAAAAATATAACAATCGAAAAAGCATTGGTAAATAAATCATACATCACAATATCTTTTAGTGACAGCTGCACAAATCTATCGATCAACCTACTTGTTAGTAGCCTACGAGGTTGTACTTGACATTGCGTGTTTCAGGGATCGTTTACGTCATTTATAATGCATTACGCTTGAATTACACTACACGTTACTACAGTTAGAAAAAAAAACTTGAATAAAACATTAGTAAGCGATCAAAACTTGTTTTGCAGTCTGTAGCTTAAACATTTAGAATATTTGGAGTTTTTAATAGGCAAGTTACATAGATGTAGTGAAGTGATCCCTACTAATATTATAAATGTGAATGTAAGTTTGTTTGTTACGCTTTCAAGCGAAAACTACTCAACCGATCATAATGAAACTTTGCACAAATATTCTTGAAAGTATTAGAAATAACAAACATTTTACAACATTAATTTTTATTCCTGATAAATGTACGGTTCCCGTGGGATACGTTTTGTTTTTTTCGGGTGCATATCTAAATATATAAAAGATGATGGTCCGTATAGATTCCGAAACGGCTAACCGGGCGATGCTGGGGCGGGTCACAAGTATCTTATAAGTGTTGTTAACTATATTATAATATTAAATTAACCCTAAACATACAATTTAAATATAGAAGACTACAATTTAAAAGTGTTGTTATATGTTTGTAATGTAAGTTTTGTAATTGATTTTAATTTTGATTAGCAGTTGTACATGCATGGTACATGGTAAACGTTCGCGGTAATATCGAGCTTCACTTTTGGACAAAAATGTATGGAAAGCGGTATTTGGAGGTATAAAAATGTATGTGTTACATATCGAACATTATATTTCCTACGGATAATACAGCCTATAATTATTTGGAATACAAACTTCAACAGTAACTTACGACTTCCTAATTAGTTATTTGTTTTGCTGAACACGCTGACAATTAACATTTCGCTGTGTTAATGATTAACATTGAGGCAGAGTTTATATAAATGTTTATTTACATTAATTTGAAGTGAGGTCCGCGTTTTGTTAATTAAGATCGGCAAAAGGACAAAATATTCATGAATATTGTTTTAATTCGACACTTCAATGCCCATGTTTTCCCGGCTTTTTTACAATTAACATATTTTTAGTTTTTTATACTAGCTTGAGTTTGGTCTCGTCGTCGCATGGATGAGTCTTCAAATCTCCATAAAATCTTAAATAATACGAATATAGGCTCCCTGTTTTTGACATTTTGAAGAATTATTTAAATCAATTTCGTAGTTTCAGAAATATAGTCGAAAATTATTGAGATTCAGTTACTGTTGAAAATGTTTTATCGAGGTCCGGAAAAAAACACTGGCCTTCAAACGTATGAAAATAGGTCTAGTTATGCAAAAATGTTGATTAATTAATTTAATTCAAATAAATGAAAAAATATGCCCTCACGCCCGTAGCCCAGAGGGGTAGGCAGAGATAATGGATTTCCATTTGGCACGATCCTGGCACACCTCTCTCGCTTGTTCTACATTCATCTACGCATACTCGTCGGTTATGGGTGCTCCTTATATCGCCCTTTTTTAGTAAGCCACTAATCTGATCGATATAAGTTCTCCTAGGGCGTCCTCTACCAACACTGTCTCACTCACTTTCGCTAAGCAAATTTGTTTAATTCAATGAGTATATATTAGGGTATATTTATTAATATTTGGTATACGATATTCGATATTCCACGGTCCGCGTCTGGACCGCATGCTGCTCATCCCTCATCTACACCATTAAATCTTTATAATATTGGTATGGATAAGATAAATGAAATAGATATATAGCGTATAATATAGACTGATATAATATTTCTGTTAGTGTACAGACGAGGTGGCCGAGTGGTTAAGGCGTTGGACTGCTAATCCAATGTGCTCTGCACGCGTGGGTTCGAATCCCATCTTCGTCGGTATTTTTGTTTCATCTTACAATAAACAATAACTACAACTTTTAACATCTCCGCTGCAAGTTATTCAGGTTTCTTCATGAGTGGTAAATTGTAACACGATATGCATAACGTTTAAAACTCGTTTGTACCCTTGTTTACAATTTTTTTTTAAATAGGTATTTGGATATGTTAATATTTTGTCCCAACATTGAAAAAAATATATAAATAAAAACATATATCAAATAATAACGAAGGTTGCTATAGTTTCTGTATCAGCAAGATTTAATGTGTATCACTTGAGAATAAATATAGCACTTGTTTCAAATCACAAATGGATTGGCGGTCGTAGGGCAACATGAAAAGCGGCCCATGAATGTATAAGCAAGTCGAATGTGTCGCAAACCGTATTCTACGCGTTTGCACAAACGGTGTCAATTGCAGGAAATGTTTCATAGCTTGAAGTCCATGTAAATTTCAAATGAATGTTCTCATTTCCCTCATACCTCTTCTGAACTTCGTCACATTTAACTTCGAACTATTCAATTTACAACTTCGTTCTGAACAAAAGCGAGCTTTACAAGAGATAATGTGACGAACAGACGGACTGAACTTGTATCATGGAATAATTGAAACTTACGTTTTTGGATACGGTACGGATTTTAATAGAAATGGAGTAGTTAAGAAAGGAGAAGTAAACAGGCAGTAGACATTTAAGGTAGGTAGGTAACGCATCTGCAACTCTTTTGCTTGATGCAGGTCCCTATGGGCAGCGGTCACTTAATATCAGATGAACCGCTTGCTCTTTTGCCAACTTCTTCTATAAAAAAACTCTACTTCCTGTCTCTTTTGCTTTGTTGTCCATCAAATTCCGGAACTGACCCCCCCCCCCCGCCCCATTGTTAGACCCAGCAATTGTCTAGATGCTGGGTCTAGCAGTGTTACTTCCTAAGGTACTTTTTCGTGTTAATATTTTTCCTTCCACACACAACAAAAGAGATATGTGACTAGAGAAGTAGAAGAATGGAAATGATAACTGTTTGAGCGCAATGTCAAAACAAATGTGTTACACAATGTTCGTGTTGTGCATCTGAGTTGCTCAACTTGTTGGACGTTGGACATAAAGGAACAAATGCGTGTATTGTGACCGACTTCCGATTAACTTATGAATGCAGCCCCCGATAAGTTCGGAGACTACGAACAAGGTAACACACACAAACACATGCACATTCAAAAACGTATGTTTAGTGTAACTGAATAGACGACCTTCCTATAAAATAAATATGAAAAATTATGGTTGAAAGATTATACCTATAATCGATTAAAATGCGTTTAAAAAACACGCAAAGTTGCCGTTAAGTAAATCGCCTACTGTTATTTCATTTCCTACTACTAGGTGGCGTTATTCTCAACCTTAAAATGAAATTGGTTTCCTTGTCCACATAAGAACTAAATAAAATAATGTATTGTCATCGGCCGTTTACAAGTGTAAATTACATCGTGAGATTCTGTTAAAGGATAGTGCTATTAACTATCATATATATATATATAAAAATAAAAAAAATGAGGACACCAATGCTCGATAAGTTTTTAAACGTAAACTAAATCTATAAGCGACGCTTCCAATTTCTATTCACGTTGGTACCACGTAGTGCGGACTTTGTATCATTATTCAAATATATTTGTACGACTTAGCAGTCGGGACAACGGGTCATTGAATATTCAATAGGTTGCGGGATCGGCGTGTTCCGGCTTCAATCCGAAACTTGGATAAATTGTAAGATCGGAAATCTAATTATTTCTCGAGGTCATTTATATCTTTGAGTAGTCCGCGTAGGCCACCACTATTGCATTTATTTCTCTCCATTCACATTACATCTCCCTTTCATCTCCATACTCTCCATTTTGCCTACTGTAACGCGTCCGTAACTTTTCTGGTTGTTGCGAGTATTGCTTGTGAGAATAAGAGATATCGTGTCTGGGAGGATGGGACCAGCTATGTTCCGTTGTGTACAGTCGTATTTAAATTTCTTCAATGTATCCAATGGCTGCACAGACAGATAATAGACTTCTTGACCAGATTGATTGAGATTCCTCTCTTAACTAAGATTTGGTATAATTAATAAAAATATTTTACAAACGTAGTGTTTATTATTCTAATGCTTCATGATACACAATATTCTTAGTTTTTTAAACACGTATATGAATAGATTCGTTTGCATTCTGTTGATCGCGTCAATTGTCAAAGGAACAAACAGTTATTTGAAGAACCTACTCATTACAATACTAAACATATAAAGAAAGAACTAGCGCAATCGGTCCAACGGATTACGAGTTATGCCGTGACCAAAGGAAGTAAAGATTTATTTTTATATATACATAGATAGCTAGATAACTTATATTCAACTTATTACAGGATTACAAGCAATCGGATAAAAGAGTATAAACGAATAGAGGTGACGAACATTCCAAGCACGAGTTTTCAATGACAATTTATTCGTGAACGAAACGTCGTACACAGAATAAATTTGTTCTGTACGCCAACAGGAAAACAAAGGCGGTGCGGTACATTCAAGAATAACCAATGCTTTAAGCTGTATAAAATATTGTCTTGCTCACAATATTGCATACAAAATATTGTAATTTAAACTCAAAACTATATTGTTCAATACAGCAAACAGTCGTCTCAAACAATAACCTTCGAAACGCCATGAAATAAAATTTTATGTTTGAATTCCATTTCTGTCTATTGGTAACACTGTATAATTTATTAATAAGTGAAAAAGTCTTATTGTTTCATACAGAATTGTCCTAATTGTTGACAAAGGAAGATCCATTTTCCTATTGTCTTAACCCGACTCGTGTACTCCTAGGCAATCCGTTTTCCAAGACGTATGTTCTTTGAATGGTGTTCAACTACTTCGTTCTTTATACGAGAACGTGGCTAAGGGGCAGTTCCCTTGATAATGAGTCCCTGGTACCCGTAAGCGTCCGAACAAGCTAAAACATTTGCAAAATGAATGTAACGACGCAAACTACGTAGCTAGGCTTGAAATCAGTAGATAATATAGTGGTATTGGAATATTGAATCAGGCTTTACAATCAATTGTAACGATTCAGAATATGAGAATACTCGTGGATGTATCTAATACCAAAATAGTACATTGTGAGAATGTATATTTTCAGTTTTATAAAAAATACTCTCAGGTTTAGCCATTCCAACTACTCTTAAGCTAAGATATGGTTTACGACAGTACACGAAAATCGGAATCGAACCCAACAATCTCCGGACCATTCTATTGACGCTTTAACCAACCACCAAACCACCACCCAAGTACATATCAATTAACTTGGGCAATTTATGAAAAAAGGGCGATTACGGGTACTCCTTATGAGTACCCATAAACGACGAGCTTGTATGTGTAGATGTATGGATGTAGAAGCGAGAGAGGTGTTCCAGGATCGCGGCAAATGGAAATCCATAATCTCTGCCTACCCCTCTGGGTTACTGGCGTGAGCGTATATTTATTAATTTATTTAACTATGAAAATATTTTGATGATAATATGTCTATACATTCGCCATACGAGTCCGAATCGTTTAAAACATTAACAGTGGAAGCAAAATACCTTAGCGATTTAATATTTTTTTATAAAGGTGAATACATATACGTATTGCGCACGACTAAATCAAATACATTTAAGGTTACGGTACAAATATATTAAAAGGCGTTAGTCAATATACAAAGTGTACGTGTTACATGACAGCGGTCGAAATATAATACGCTGTATATGAAAGTGTATTTAAGGAGTTCTCCACTACACAGGGATAAGAGTGGAGTAAAAGGGGGAGCGAAGAAAGCTAGGTGGGTCTGTGTGTTATCAAATTTTCAAGGGGTGCGAATCGCTCGCACCTCTTCGCTTTGTAGTCGGCGATTACACGCCTGAATTTTTTATTGACTCTGAGTAAAACACGATGGAGCGTTAGCTGCGTGTTACGAATGAATTTTGACAGCCCTTATTTTGTTCAGCGAAGTATATTTTACACGAACTTAATACATTAAGTATTCTTAAAGGCAAACTTTTAATACCACTAAGTTTGCCTTTGTAGGGCCATTATTCCTTGGATATACTGAAAGCAAAACTTGTAGAAGACACTGCAATCCGTCCAATAGCCAATAAAGTATATACGACCGGTCTTCGAGGCTGGCGGATGGATGAAGAAGATAATTCAGAAGATTACGTTTGAGTGTGCTTGCTCTATTTAATTGAACTAATAAAGGATAAGCATTGAAGCTTGCTGGTTAGGTAAAAGTCAACCTAATTCAGTATCAGAATTGTTAGCGCACGACAAATTTGATTGAGTGGCGCGCGAAGGGGTCGTTTAAAGGGAGCGGCAGAGGGAGAGGTTAGGGGAGGGGATAAAGCGGTGCTCAGCTTACAACGCTTTCAGTGTTAGCGCGCCCGCCGACCGCGGTGCACGTATAATGTGATCGCTTAAAGTGAAACACGCGACACGAAGTCAGTTATAATAAACTTTTTCGTGGCTAACATAATTGTGAAGTGCAGACAATAAATAATACATTTGTAAATCACAAGTTTTTTAAACGTTCACTTATCTGAATAGATGTAACTTTGGACGTATCAAAATAAGTTATGACTTAATGTGCTTATGGATTATTAAAGTAACATTGTGAATGGTTTTTAGTGGTAACTGTGGAGGGGCGGAGGCTGGCTCGCAGCCAACAAACACACTGTATTAACCTTTATGTAAGTGGCAGACACTGCGTTTCCTATTCATAAAACATTAATGCCAGTCATCAATTCACACTGCCTTTGCCAAGTTTGCGTTCAGAATGACGAAGCTTGATATATGTAGGAAGTTAAGGAACATTTTAATAATTACAAGCGGTATTTGATACTTTATAAATAAGTTAATATTAGTAAAAAAAACAATTACACCCGTATCACAGGGGGTAGGCAGAGACTATGGATTTCCATTGTTCGCGATCTTGGCACATCTCTCTCGCTTATAATATAACATATTTGTTATGAAAATAGTTATGGATAAACTTTGTTATTAAATTAACATCGCACCTTCCAAACTATCATAATCTTGTGAAATCTAAACTTGGATGGGTAATATCTGATTATTAGAAGGACAGGCAAAGGCTCCAATGGCGATAGTTTGTTAAAGGCTGTGAGTCACAACGTTACTAGTAGTAATGCAAATGTCGATTCAAATGCGTTTGTCTGATAGATTTATAACTTATTAATAACTATCAGATCAGTGACATAATAAAAAATGGAGATATAAGGAGTATCCGCAACCGACGAGCATGTATGCGTAGCATAGATGTAGTTGAATCAAGAGAGGTGTGCCAAGATCTCGCCAAATGGAAATACGTGATCTCTGCCTGCCCCTCTGGGTTATTGACCTGAGCGCATAGTTAATTATAAAAAACTCTGATCAGTAATTATAATAAGTGGTAACGTATAAGTAAATTTAATATGGTACATAAGCAGTAAATATGTGATTTAAAAACATATCTAACTGAAACAAAGGGACATTTTAATCCTCTCAAAAAGGACGTGATATTCTTTTCCGACTCATGTGGGGTCGGGACAGTATGATTGTTATCCGCACTGTTCAGGTTTAGGCGGGAAAATCATAAAAGTGAAGCTGATGGGAACCTAAACTTTTGAGCTGTTACCATTTGAAGAATTGAGTAGCTTTTGTTAAAGCTAGATTCTAGATTTTACGATTTCTGTAATAAGAATACTTCTTCCAGAAAAGTTGTATTTTCGCTTTGCTTTTAAAATGTCACCTAGACGGGCTCGTGGTCGCGGTTCTCTTTCACTTATTAAGAACTGAGAATAGCTTTTAAATATTCGAAAGAGAGCTATATTGCTTTAAAAATTAATCAAATTTAGATTCAAATATTAAAATATTTATTTACTAAGCTTAGAAAATTAATGGTAGCTTTTATTCTGGTGCCTCACTGACACCATTAATTCAAGTCTATAGATAGTTTCTGCAGGGTTTTTGGTATCAGCGACTATTGCACCAATAACAACCTTAAAATACTTACTTAATTACTACTTACTCTATAATATTGTAGATAGACTTAATTCGTAAATAAAATTTGTACATTTTCATTGTGTTGTTGTACGTTTTTTCAATGTTCATAGAGAGATAGAAAGAGATTGACATTTACCCCAAATGTCACAAAAAATTGGGAATGTGTCGCAATGTCAGAGGATGAAAATTAGATTCCAAGATTTTTTTGGATGGATAGTCCAGAAGTGTGGGGTGTCCTTCCAGACGGAACAATAACGTCGTGAGGACACAAAGAGCTGCGGTCAGCGGTGGACTGCATGCTGTGAAAGGCACCAGGGAAGGCCTGTGTCCAGCGGTAGACTGATTATGGTTATAACAAACAATGCGTTACATTTGTAATACTTAAGCCAATATTTTCTAAACGAAATGTAAATCCCCGTCGGCGAGTTTTACATTCTCGAATGAATTGTCGATTCGTTTCGCCGACCACAAGTTTACGACTTGTGTAATGATGTAAGAGTTACGATTGTAAAGGGACCAGCTTTTGAACAAAACGATTTCGTTTTACGACTGCAGGGCCCGGCCGTCGGCACTATTGTCCCTAACAGAGGTAACATTTGAATAGCCGTGTTTCTTTTGGATAGCGAACATTGGTTAATGTGATAAATGGTATGAAATTTTATAAAATAATTTTTGATAATGCAAGAATCGTTGTTGAAACATATGGTGTTTCAAAGGTAATATTTGTAAGTGATATATATATATTACTTAACGCATAACAGTACAGTAAAGCACTTAGGTACACACATAGTTGATTTCAATTTGAACACGATTTGACCACTATTTATCAATTGCTTTTTAATGCCTAGCGTGTCCTAAAGCTTCGTCTCCTTAGGTCTCTGTCATTTTAAACAGATTGAATGCTGACCTTTAGACAAAATGTACATTATTGATAAACCAAACGATATATATTAGATTGGATTTAGGTTTGCTTACGATATGCTGGCAATTCTATAGTGATCCATTCAATATAACGTCAATGCGACATTCGACCTCGTTGTAAACGCAAAACCTCATTACATTATTGCTTTTCAATATTTAACATTGAGCAATAGATTTCGCAAAAATAAAAAAAGCATGGAATTACGGCAACATAGCGTAGTCCTATAGTTGCCGTAGAAAAGCTCTTAGAAAAACTGTTTTCCCAGGTTTGGAGCAGACGGGCTGCGGAGCGTTCCATTAGATCTAGTCCTAGGACCCGGAGGTGGTCACCGAAGGGGTTCTAGCGGGCAAAAGGTTTCACTTAATTCTGTCTTTCCCCCACAGGCAGGATGTCTTTAAAACTTCGTCTCCCCACCAATACCAAAAAAATGCTTTGTGCATTGACTTAGTTATATTATTGTATGTTCATTTTAGATACATACACTTACGTTCTTCCTCGACAGAGAGAACAGAACAGAAAAGAGGACATATCCTTTTCCTATCCATCCCCTCCCTCGTCACGAACCCTTCCCATCCTCTCCTGGTCGTGGTATTTCACCGGTCGGGCCGGCCATTCGTGCATCAGATGTTGTTGTTGGCAGCTCTACCACTGTTATACATACTATGGTTTTGTGTTTGTTATCCAAACATTTTAATTTTCTGCCCAAATATGAAGTATTCCAATAATCTTATGCATAATTTTGTAACTACCAGAAAATCCGATTGTCATTACTTTTGGATCATACTGTATCCCAACGTAATCACGTACGTGTAATCGAGTTTGTAGCATATTTGAGCGGTCGTACAAACACAAAGCTCTACTTTGTACGGAGCCAGGGTCTGCAAACAATGTCGCCTAACAAACACCGAGGTGTTCCCGCAACTTTGGGAATGGACGAAATTCGTATTCACTTGAAATGTACTTTTTCCTTCCGTATCGTGGGAGAACAAGTTTTCATGAAACGGACAGAATCAAGGAATTTTTAGATTGGTATAATTTACCTGTTTTATTAAATTTTTTATCCTTTTGGATTAATTTTATTGATTAATAAATCTTGTTTTCTACGTCAATCAAACAAACATTCAGCTTTATTTACGTCATTTCGAGTTCTTATGTAATTATTATGTAAAAATTTAAGGGTTTCATAGAAAATAGAAGCACATTAAAGAAAACATGTTAGGACCCTGAACACCCGGTGGTGAGCCCACCACAGGTTCAGAGAAGAATTTCTTTAGAAAAGAATAGAAAAATGAAGCCAGTACCATGTTTACAGCCATTCTAGTAGTACCAATTTTCATTAAAAGTAAAAATTAATTGAGAAAGTACGCGTTAACCACGCGTACTAAATAAAAGTGCCGAGTTTGATTTTAAAAAGTTAGAATTTGCAATCAATATCCTATATAAAGATTGGCCACACGATATCTCGAAGGTAAGAACAAACAACAAATAAAAAATAAGGTTTTACGCCTTTAACTCTATTAAAATATTTTTTATTATAGAATATGGTGGAAAACGAGCAAGCAGTCCACCCTATACCAAGTGACCGCTACCCACAGGCATTTGAATTATGCTAAAAGGTTGCATTTGCACTACAGATCAGGCGAAGCAGGTATGAAATAAGTCAGAAGTGGGATCTCTACATACAAAGATTAGTTTAAAGATGATTTAAAGTATATATACAAAAATCTTTATCTAGAAAATTAGAATTTATTAATAGCTTTTGACTTTTGCTTTGATCTCGGATAGTACGTATCAGAAATGTGATACGTATTCTATTATGGATTAAATGAAATCGTCGACCACAATAATCTGAAAATTGTAATTTCAATACAAAGAGCAAATTTCCATTGTGTTCTTTTCATTATACTAATGCTTTTATAAAAAAAAATGTTTTGACTTCAATTCATTGTTAGAGAAATTTGTATTACTTATTTCTTAAGATTTAACGAATATGTTTTTACTGGCTTAACATTAAATAAAATATATATTGATATCAAGTGAGTCATGCCGTTTTCTTTGCGTTCTGCAGTCAAACAATATCAAAACTAATTGCTATTAAAAAACTATGTAACAATGTAGAATATTAATTAATTTTCGAATACAACCTGAGCGTTATTACCTGTATCACGCAAGACAGAGCCTTCCCATCTCTTCACGTCGTGTGCTATTTTTGAGAATTACATTACGTGACTCCATTAGCACATCGAAATAAGATATTTTTGTTACATTCAAAAAAATATGTGTTAAGCAAACGGTATTGCATTAATTCTTTTGAACTTAACTTCGTATATACATTCTCACACCATTGTACTATTTATAATATAATAAATAAATCAACTCTTACGCCCATAACCCAAAACGGTGGTACACCTCTCTGACCTATTCTACATTCATGAAATTAATAATGTCACCAATCTGGTAAAAATTTCATTGTTCCACACCGTGGTATAATGGTCGAATGAACCACTGGTTCTCTACCAGTAATAGAGCCATTTAATTGAAGAATCACTATAAATTTTTGGTAATCGAATTTTCTTTATGTTGCTGTCTGTTCGTAACGTAACCTAGTTGAATTATTTTGTTGCTAGATGGCGTTGTCGCTTGAAAGAACAAATATATTGTTTTATTTCAATTTCAATCAATATATGTATACACACTATCTACTTCCGCGGCTTCTCCATGAGAACCTTTGAATATTTCAAATAGCACTCATCTGTGCTACTATAACTCATAAAAACGTGCCTTAAGGTTTCATTTTTCGTATAATAATATTAATATAAAACTTGTTGGTAAATTTTCATCAACACAGGCCTTATTTTAAGCACTGAAGTGACACGCTTAGGGCGTGTCTGCGGGTTTCATTACCGTCGCCAGTCATTAGCCGACAGTCCGTAGACTAATGACTCTATAATTAAATTATTCTCCCGTAACACGAATTTTCGTCAATGAAATTGTCTTAGTGCTTTGCGATGTGTATTTTATAGATAGATATAGCTTGAAAGAATTTTATATAGAGCCCTAATTTGAAGTTTATTATAGAAAAAATAGAATTCATTATATCATACTTTTTTTAAAAAATATACGAACCGTCAAGGAGTTCCATGATTTATTTCCACTGATATAATACTGATATTTTGATCAGATTTTGTATAAGAATTTCGTAGTTTATGTAACTAAGTAAACGGTCTGGATATTTAAAGATATATGTACATACATTGCTGTTAGTTGGGAATTTAAACTTGCTTATTTAATCCTAATAGACTTATTAATCTCTAGATAATATATTTGAGAGATTACTACATAAAATTACGAGACAAAACGTAGAGATTTCTTGTTGACTGGCGTAGGCGGGGTACTAAATGTATTTCGGTAATTCTAATTATATATGTTGAAGGTGATTTTCGTTGTTCGAAATCTGCTTCTTGCTTCCTGTTAGGACGTCAACATATCACCGACCGATCCGCAATATAAGTTCCTGGTGACGTAACCGCACGTTTCGGTCCGCAACATATAACAATGGTAGAGCCCGCAATAACAACATCTTTTGCACGAATGGGCCGGCTCGACCGGTGAAATACCACGACGTCACAGAAGACAGGCGTGAAGTAGAAGTATTCTGCGTTTCGTCTGATGAGTGACGTGCCGGAGGCCTAATTGTAGTCCTCTTCCCCCTCCTACCCTTTTCTAATAAGGAAAGGATGGGAAGAGGAAGAGGATTTGACGGATGAGGAGGGGATGGACAGGAAATGGAATTATCCTTTTTTCTGTTTGTCTCCTCCTTCGTCCATGAAGGTAGGCAACGCATCTGTAACTCATTTTCTTGTTGCGGATGCCTATGGGTAGCGGTACTTATTTCCAGGGGCCGCTTGCTCGTTTGCCACTTGGTAATATACAAAAAAAGGGAGTGCCCACATAAGCCGACTTCGGTCACTGATTTACTCGCGATTCTCATTCGACCGTGCAATTTACTTAAGATCTGCCTAAACAGTTTGGAACATATTCGTCAACGGTTTTTTCCGTGATAAGGAGTGGGATTTTAACATTATAAATTGACCTCTGACGGCTACTTTAAGTAATGTAAAAGCGATACCTTATCCACTTTGAAATGGACTAACACCAATTTAATAAATAATTACTTTGAAATTGATTTTAACGTACGAGTTAATTTAGACACTAAAATATTCCAGGTAAATAGCAGAATCGTTAAAGAGAGATTGTCAAAGAGAGCTCGAATTTCAAAGAACCACTATTCAGATAAATTATATGCATATATCCCTACTAATATAACTAATGTGAATGTAAGTTTCTTTGTTACGCTTTCACGCGAAAACTACTCAACCGATCATCATGAAACGTTGTACACATATTCTTGGAGGTGTTAGAAGTAACATAGGATACTTTTTATGAAAAAAAACTAGTATATAATAAGCGAAGTATGTATGTTCCCTATAGATCTAAAGACTGCAAAACTGCTGGACCAATTAAATTTACAGGGATTGTCCAGATTGGCACATTCCTGTGTTTGGTAGCGATCGGATCAACATAATTAGTGGTATCCAGGCAAAGCTGGGGCGGGTCACTAGTAATATATAAATATACACATATATGTATGTAAGTATATTCAAAATTAATATTTTACTCGAACCGGACGCTTTTTAGGAAAATGCTCCTTATGACATCTTTAAGAAATTTGTTACTATTAATATATTCTTATGTATGGGCATTCTGGACTATTCTGGTGACATGATCGTATATCTTTCAATGTCTGAATCTGTATAACTTCTAAGTACATTCTGTACAACTAGTCCTGAAACGGCGTGGAATAACCTAAAAGCATATGTAACCTGCTTAAAATGTCTATGAGGGGAAGAATTATAAAAATCTACGGTTTTCCATTAACCTATCTTCGTAATAATAGTTAATTATCTCAGGATTGAACAAAACTTCTCCAAATCTTCACCCCAGCATCCCAGAGGAACACCGAATAGCCTAGGTTAGTAACTAACAAAAGATCTTTAATTGTTGAAATAATTACTGAATTTGGTTTAGTACTTTATTCGCAATAAGCAAGAAATAAAATCTTTAATTTTTTAATATTAGTATAGAGGGGGGAAAATGATTGTGCCAGGATCAAGTTTTTAAATGTAATCTATTACGTAGAATGTACAAGGAGTCTCTTATTTTGTTTATTTTTTAATTCTTCATTGAAATCGTTTGAAAGTCAATTGTTAATATGGTACATTTCCGAACGTACGAATAGGTTTTTATTTTTTTACATTTTCTTTCGTACATTTATAATGATAAGTTTTTATGAAACGTCAATATAAAGCGTGTACATATTTTCGAATCATATCTTTTTTTAAGTAAACAAAAACCGGGTTTTCGTCTTTATCATGAACGTCGGGATTGTTATATTCCACAACAAGTTGGTGAGCTTTTGTGAAACTCTGTTCAACTTTGTCTATTATGCGGTGCGGCTGTCTGTTTTCCTCGCGATAACATTGAGCGAATAAAATTCAACGGCACGGCACGGCAAAAACTCCAGCGTTCTAACAAACACACCGAGTGGACGTCGTTTTAAAAGTGTTATAATTTTTATACACAATTATATACGCAGCGTTAACTGACAAGATTCAAAAGATATTTTATCTCATTAATATAACACACAGTAAATTTATCTATACAGCTGGCTTTCACTTGAAGGCGCGAATTATCACAAGGAAATATTTTAAATATTTATATAGCGCCATCTTTTTATAGGTATTTGCATTATTTGAGTTGTCATGGATAACTTATTTATACCTTAACTTTTTGTTAGATGGCGCTAATTATGACGTTATCCGAGTAATAAATATTTATGATGTTGGTTTCACATCTATTTTAACCATTCATAACCTAGAATTTCAATTTTGATACCAATCTTTTAAACCGAATGTTCACATTACTATTAGTTTTTTTTATAGGTGGGCTGTACGTATTTTACTGTAGTATAATATTCTTTCCAGCTCTCATACTTGTTTTATTTTATCTATGACATATTACTTGCGCGGCAAAGTGAACAAGTAAACACATTTTACTGAATGTTTTGTTGAATACAATACAATACAATACAATTTGATATATTTTCTCTTTCTGAAGACTATAAATATACCTGGTTTTTTTCTAAATATGTATGTAAAATAAATATTGTGTTTTTTTTACCTATTTTTTCCTTCATCTAGATCCTCAAGCAAACATAGTAATATTAAAAAAAAACACTGTCGTAAATCAGGCTACTAAGGGTTAATGGAGCTAGCAGAATTGTACTGCATGACGTTGCAAATAATCCCCAAACATCCGACGGCAACACCACCTACCGGTTTCAATAAATAATTATATATTTTGTATAGCAGTACCATGCAGCACTTTACGGACGTAGCTTAAACCTTAATTAATATATTTTTCAGTTAACTTAAACTGTATTGTTAAACAATATTCTATATCTGTCACTAATATTTGTTTGGTAGGAGCAGTGATGGCCCAGTGGTATAGGCCCCGACTTACGCACTATAGGTTTGAACCCAGGCGCCTTTACTTTGTGTAGATTATTTCATCACCACTGGACCAAAAACGGTGAAGGAAAACATTCATCAAATTCGAAGTCATGTGACATCCACCAACCCGCATTGGGCCAGTTTGGTGCAGGTCCCTCTCTCGGAGAGGTGGCCTGTGTCCCTGCAGTGGGGAAACGTACTAAAAAGGCTTTTTTTTGCTAGCACATCGGATGAGAATGTTCATAAACCATGACTGGCTGAACGAAGGGCAAAGTTAATCAAGGCTGATTTCGGGCCCGTTCGGAATTACACGCATCCGTGTTTGGTCGAATAATTAGGACGGTAACAAACACACAATGTTACAGTAATGATGTCACCCAAATATTCTTTTGATTTGCACATTCGGATTATTTTCATTTTGTTTTTGTGTTCTAGAATTTTTAAAAATTAATATGTGTAACTAATTAACTAGTGCTTAACCATATCCCACGTGATATGTCATAGCAATGTAATGGAAAACTGGTACAAACCAGTTTAGCATTAGCGTAAAGCATAGAGTATCTCTTAACAAATGAAAAAACTGACGTAGACAACGACGTAATAAACAAACGGATACAAGAAATAATTAACACAAAACAAGCCTACTGACTGTAACACTCCGGGGAAGAATACAAAGCGAATGACACCAAACTAACTCACTCTACAAAATCAGTCAAGCCGCTTATGCTACTGGAGTTGACACTGGAACATAGAAACATTCATACATATACTCAATTCTCCTATATCTACGCAACATGAGGTATAACAAGAGTAGAAACCGTAGTGCGGAACATGCTCAAAACCTAAGAAACAATGAATAAAGTACGCCGCCATAGTACTGATAAAATTACGGCTTGCAGATACAAAAATTATATATGTAAATAAAAGCAAAAACTTCTGAGATCACCCATAAAGTAGATAATATCGACGGTTTCCTGGGGTCTTAAGAAAGACCATTGAGAGAGATTTCTTAGACTGTATGGGCCCCATGTTGGGATAGGTGAACCAATGAGGAGGAGTCCGACACACCAGGCGTGAGGCTCCAATGTGCATTTTTCCTTGTGTACAAAAAACACACACATACATACGAACCCGTGAAAAATATTACCTTTCTCTTAATCGGACAATAAACTGTTAGTTTGTATAACATTCCGATGGTAGGATAAATATGGGGGAATTAAATTATCTAATTCGATGTTTACGATGTTGCGAATCAATTCATTTTTAAATTAAACGAATTGCGTTTGCAACGAAATAGTTTGCACTACAGCTATTATAGCTCACATACATTTTAATCTATTTCCAGCTTTCCATGTTTATTTTTATCTGTTAAATACAGCCTCGTGATAGATATCAGCTGGAATAGTCATGTCTGACTTTTCTATACGCCAATACTGATAAAACAAATATATACGGTCTCACGCCCGCAAATCAGAGGGAGAGACAGTGGGATTTCATTTTGCGTGATCCTTGCACACCTTACCCATCGGTTACAGATACTCAGTATATCGTCTTTCTTTAGTATGTCACTAATATGATCATTACAAATTCTCCTGGGACGTCCCCTGCCAACATTCCCACTCATTTTTGCAAGTTTTTTTTTGTGTGAGAAGGTGGCAAACGAGCAACCGGATCACCTGATGTTAAGTGAGCGACACCCGCAGCAGACAAATGTGTTGCAAATGCGTTGCCTACCTTTAATGGACAAAGGAGGGCATAGACAGGAAAAAGTATATTTCTTTTCCCCTTTAACTCCCTCAGGGGAGGGAAGGGTCCAATCCTCTTCCTTTTGCCATCCTATCCTTATGAGTAAAGGGTGGGAAGGGGAAGAGGACTGAAATTAGGCGTCCAGCACCTCACTCATCAGACGAAGCGCAGAGTACTTCCACTAAAAAACATAAAGTCTTATTACTTTTTATTCATCTTTTCAACATGGTGACGTACTAATTTACAATATACTTATATAATACATTACATTACACAATACTTATTATTATATAATACAATACAATTTATAGTATGTATGCTATATTGTTATGGTTTTCGTGGTAAAATGAATTTTGAGGTAGTGTAACTAGAAACAATGCCCATAGACATAGTTTGAAATGGTTAACGTTGTCGTGTCCTTCGTCCAACTAATTAGGGTAATAGTTGGACGTTGGAAATCCGGGGACTAGCAACGTTAAGTATTATTTTACATCTATATGCGTGTGTTTAACATTAGGAACTCCAATTATATATAAGTGCCTGACTACTCGTAAACCGCATACGTTTATCTCGCCTACACTTTGTCGGAGTAATGTCAACTTTTCGACATCATAAGTTTGATGGTATTGTTGAACTATGGTAGTACAATTTTTTCAGCCACAGTGGAGTTTAGAAGTTTGCCCATTATATTAATGGCTAGGTGACTTCCGTTATCTTATTATTTAACGCAAGCAATTCTTGCAGATATATAAATTGTCTCGGAAATATTTACAACGATTCCAATGAAAGTTTGTGTTGAGATACAATTTGTTTTAAATTTATCTAAATCGATGTCCTTCCCTCTAAAAAACACAACAAATATTTAGAGTGATTTCTTGAGCCATGGTCTATGAATCCTTTGACAACGATGAAAAATCTAACTGGAAAGATGATTCGATAGCAGATAACAACGCTGTGTAAGACGCGGTCCACTAGTTCTAAGTAAATCTAAATAAAATAAATATGTGTTTACGTACGTGACACAGAGGGCAGAGAACCTGGCACACCTCTCTCGCTTCTTCTACATTCATACATCTACGCATACATGCTCGTCGGTTATGGGTGCTCCTTATATCGGCCTTTTTTAATGAGCTACTAATCTGATCGATTTAAGTACTCCTACGGCGTCCCCTACCAACACCGCCACTCACTTTTGCAACATAACTTTTTTTTCGTTATTCTCTCTTCATTCAACAGGACCGAAATAATAAATATTGCTTATTTTCCTACATTCCATGAAACGAACAAATCAGATATTTCTTTCTAATGGATTTACGTATAGATTTCCAAAAAAAAATTGACGATGGGTATGGTGTAAGCAAATCGAACCTGCGGTTGATTGATAGTTCGTTCACTTATATAAGCGGAAGGATTGGAAATAATGCATGACCTGGATAGAGAAAGTTGTTGGAAGTCATGAATGTAGAAATAACTAAGGTACGATTAGCAGACAGAGAACAGAAAAAGCTTACCAAATACGTTTTAGAAGTCATAAAAAACTTAAATGGAAATGTTCGCGTCATGCACAAATCAGGGGCAAGGAAAAGGGTAAGAAACATTTACATATGTCGGTACTGGTTCACACACAAGAAATGAAAACCATCCACCAGATGGATCAAAAACAAGAACGGCTAGTGACAGAGAAATGTGGTCCCAGTTGATGGAGGCCTTGATCAGAAGAGTCACTAAGACAGGGCTATAGGGGAAAAAAGATTATGTTGAAATTCTTTGCATATCTAAATAAAGGCTAAATAAAGGGAATTTATTTATTATTATACAAAAGAAATATTTATTATTAGAACAGAATTCAAGATTTAAAATTTGATACCCATTACTTAACAAGTCAATACGACAAAGGCTTTTCCGACGGTATGACAAGAGGAATTACTTGAAAAACAGAATATAAATTCAATCTGTTTCGTCGAGATAATGGAAACGAGATTGCGAACTGAGAGTCTTGCCGCCTTATCGGATCACGAAATAAGCAATAATGCGGGGCACGTTGGAGGTCAAATATAATGTCAACGGGACTTTTTATGTTCTTAAAAAAAACAATTTATAACCTTCTACCGAAATTTACTTTAGACATTTTTAATAAATTCACCTATTTATTAAGTATCCAAGCTGAGGCAGTTTCAGCCATGCTTAGTTTTAATTAAAATTAGTCGCTATGGTCCTTACTACTCACTAATGTTAGAAAAAATATTCGTGTATTTGTTACGGATGTAATCCGAAACTAACAAATCAATTTTATTAACTCTCCTGTTATTAGAAAGTTACATTATATCGAAGAAAAAAAAGGCAATATAATAAATACTAACGAGTAGTTTTAAAAATTAACAAAGTGACAACGTGCATATGTTCGGCTAGTGTAAAATGTGCATATGTACATACTTATTTATGTGTGCTTTTGTTTACAGTATATGTTAGTCTTGTCTTGTCAGTAAATTATTTGTAAATAATTAAACTTTAATAAAACGGTCTGAATTTCAACCGACGCGGTCACGTTTTGAAGTAATTCCAAAATAGTTCCGAACATTAGTCCAGTTGGCGGCCGACCAATTTGTCCACAAAATATTTAGGGCGTATAAATTCTAGAGTGAATGTGTCGACCCTTATTTAGGGGTGAATTTCCCAAATGGTTCACAAGCAATCATGTAATTGGACAATAGAATAAAACATACAAAATATGTTCATATAATTATAAAATAAATATTTTCCGCTTGACCTACTATTTGGAAAATTATCTCCGTCAATTTTACCATAAAAACTTTTACTGAGTATAGACAAATTATCTGTGAATAGAACCTTTTTAATAGTATTATGTTAAGTCTGTCATAACTGTAATTGTTAATATCACAACAGTAACCAAAAAGAACTATAGGTATTGGTGTGCGAGGACCGTGACAAGGTTAGGTCCATTTTCGTTCGATTACGTGGGTAAGCGTTTTACTAGGAGAGCTGATTGTGCTAAACTTGTACATACACGAGCCTAACGGGAATCTATTGGATTTTGAATTAGATCGTCTTTTTACCAAGTAATCTTTAAAATCCAGATTTTATAAAAAAAAGTTAAGACGTTTTACTTTTAACTGTTGAGAAAGCGTCTAAATAAAGACTATTTACGATTTCTGTTACTTCGGCTTTTTGAAATCGCGAGATTATCTTATCACATTGTCTTTGAACCATTTCCTGGGAAATTAAAATAAAAAATGATCGCGCTCGAGTGTTCAAATGAATTTTTGGTTCAATAAGCTTGTGATCCTTCACTCGTTTGCATCGCACTTAAATGGTCAGACTTTTTTTTTATTTAAAAAGCAAACGAGCAAGGAGATCACCTGATGTTAAGTGAGCGCTGCCCATACACATCCGCAACAAGCGAATGTGTTGACGATGTGTTGCCAACTTCAATGGACAAAGCAGGGCATAGACAGGAAAAAGGATATTTCCCTTTCACCGTTAACCCCCTCCCCGTTCAATCTTCCTTTTCCCGTCCTACCCTTATGAGGTAAGGGTGGGAAGGGGAAGAGTACTGAAGTTATGCGTCCGGCCCCTTACTCATCATATGAAACGCAGAGTACTTCTACTTCACGCTTGTTTTCTGTGAGATCGTGGTATTTCACCGGTCGAGCCGGCCAATTCGTGCAACAGATGTTGTTTTTGCGGGCTCAACCACTGTTTATTTATTTCATTAGACTATTGAAATGTAGACTTATGACGAGCTCGAGATTGTCCGAGGTTCGATTTTTTTGACTATAATTTTAATGAACGACCACGGCTTTACTTACATGATTAATTTGTCGTAAGGGTACTTAACAAGCGCCGAGATAATATGTAAATCTGTCACACTCGAGCTGATTCATAAATAACCATATTTGGTATTCATTTATTTAATATCAGTCACATTGAATTACCTAAATATCTTGACGCTTTAATGTGCT
Source organism: Papilio elwesi (assembly GCA_029849275.1). Classification (NCBI taxonomy): domain Eukaryota; kingdom Metazoa; phylum Arthropoda; class Insecta; order Lepidoptera; family Papilionidae; genus Papilio; species Papilio elwesi. The sequence goes on along the minus strand of CM056707.1, from coordinate 1,757,681 downwards.
TAAAATCAGATTCACTAAAATCCATTAGGTCCAGCAAAGTCATTAGGCTGTCCAACATAATGTACTCCCTTTAATCTCCGAGGGGATCGGGGTCATTTTTATATACGAGAAGTCTGGCGCGGGACTCCGCTCGGAGTTTCATTAGAGAAATGTCATTAGACCACCGTCTTTAACACGTCAACACGGAATATTCAATAAAATTTAAACTCATTGAATTAATATAATTATGTTAAATTAATATCACCTTCTACTCGTCAAATTGTGAATTGACTATGCTGCATAATTTATTCATAACGCTTAAGTTTAGAATGCAAGATAAGTCGCATAGGTTAGATTACTTTTTTTGCAATAGAATGGCGCGTGATAAATCGTTTGTTGCGAGTTGTTTTTACTTTACAATACTACTCTTTCAAAATTCATAGAAGTCTTGTAATCTCGTTCTTTTTTATTAATATAGATTTATAATTCCCAGATCTTCAATCTTAATGTTGTCAAGTTAATAATACAATGCTAAAAATTAATCAAATGAAAGTAAGAAGTAGAGTCATTGTTTAATTGCGCACTCAATTTCCGTTCCGCGTACAGTGCTCCACACATCGTCAACACAATCACGTACTTGTCACAACCTAACCGTACTGTTTATATTGTGGCTCATTGTAAATACACGGCACCCTTCATTCAAATGACACAAGGGTAACCAACGTTGATTAGTAAATGAGGTCTTTCATGGTTTCGAAATGTAGGTTAAATTTCCTTTGCTACTTTTTCTGCTGTCCTCTCGAGAACATCGTTAACTGTTGATGATGATCTCTTTGAATTTATCATTATAGCTCTTAATTAAACAGTCTTAATGACAACCCTTGTACCTTAACAATACAATTCAAAATTGAATACAAGAAGAATAAATGAAAAAAATGTTTGTCGAAACTGTTCCACATTCATACAATTTCCGATCGCCCGGCCGATCACACTTATCGTACCGCTCTCATCGCGCCTTCCCTAGCTTACACCCCAAATAAATTGTGCCTAAAGAAGATTTAAGTTCAAAAACGATCCCAGCTGTCTCCATACAGTAACCTTTTTTTTGGGTGTCACCGTGGGTGGCTCGTACCCACACTTACTGAGCCCCACCGCCACGACAAGGCGGGAATCCGGTCAGGGGTCCATAACATAACCTCCCGTAACCTTGACCAGATCTCGTACTACAATAATAAATCATATGGAGTCTTCGCTACTAAGTGCAGAAATCGTGAAGTAGTTAGTGTACGGTCACTTGTGATATTTACGTCTAATCTTACCAGTATTCTGAGATTGAGTTACTTACTAGAAATAAATCGATTACTTTTCAATTCTATCCAGAATATTTTTCTACATAGATTTTGAAGAGCGAGGTCTCCTTGGTATCCTCCCCCCCCCCGGAGTGTCATAGATAATATGATGATCTAGTGTATGTTGATAATCATACAGTCAGTTTATTTTTTTTATTCAACTGTCATTTGTCAATTGCATTAAAAATAAAAAAGCAAATTATTCTCTAGATTAAATTGATCACCAGAAGAGTTACACATGGGTTCCTAGTAATTGTATCCGTAGGAGGAGACAAAGAAAACGGAGAAAAGCACCAGAAGAGAGGGGATCAGTAGCAATATTTTCTTATTCTGTTACCATTCAAGGACTTTATGGTAACAGAATGCAATTCTAGATCGGGTCTTCAGAGCTACATTCATGAATTTTCTTATTTGATTAGCGATTTGGATAAACATTTGATGGTGTGAATTTTTACAACAAAAATAAATCAATTTTTAGAGCGCCATCTATTGCTCATTTTTGTCAATTTTAATAAATATTTTTTTTCCTAAAAACACGATTTCCAAAAGTCGCAGTTGAAGCTCGGATAAAATAGATATCGAAGGCATAGATAAAAGGAGAAAGAGAAATGACGCAAATAAATATCAGAATATTTTTTTTATACACAATAAATTTACGTGATAGGCGAAATTGGAATTAAAATTTCTTCTATGTTGCGTAATATTAAAAATGATAAGGCAGTAATAGTTCGCAATTAATTAAATCATATTTCAAAGCGCATTTTTTTTATTCTTTGATCGACACAGCAATGCATTTCTCGATTACATTTGTTTTTACTGCAAAGAGTTATTATTTGAATGGAGTTAGTATATTACCTACATGTTGCTGAAGTTTATTTAGAAGGCGAGTGCAGCAGTTTCAGTTGAAATTCTGTTAACAGAATTTTTTTTTCCTTTAAGTTATTAAATTTAATTCTAACAGTTTATCTTTCCGCCTTAATCAAGTCATAAGCTTTTTCTATTAATCCTTTTAAATACAAAATATATTTTTATAATATCTCGGGACGTTATTCAGGCCATCTGATCCCAAACTAAGCAGAGCTTGTGCTATGGAAACCAGATAACTGATATACTGCATATACTTTTCTTTTGTATGTACATACTTAAATAGATATTAATTAATAGACCCAGAGTCAGGACACAGTACACAGATGTCTGTCCCGGCTGCGAATCGAACCCACGACCTGCGGTGTGAAAAGCAAGTATCATACTCACAACGACTTCTATCAAAGAGGACTATGCTTCGATGGTTCAGGAATAATGATTTTTTTTCTTTGATCCTACCATAGGCGATCTAGCCAAATGACAATCCTAGATCCGCCACTGAAGAGTGTGCCAGGACTGTGACAGTTAAATATCTCTAATCTCGACCTACCCCTCTGGGTTACGTTGGTACTTAATTATTCTATTAATTGTATATATTTACATAAATTTTTATAGCACTAAATTTATGATAGGATATACAAAGAAACAAACTGTGAATTTGATTTCGTTTCATTCCTCACTTGATCCGTCCACTTCATTTCCCGCAGTACCTTCGGAATTACCCGCCGGCTACAAGCAATTCCTGTGCGTCGTTTTTGCTCCACTTCATTCCCCGTCGCTTTCTTTATTCGCCTTGCTTGATTGAAGTACCTTCACACTTTTGATACAGATGCCATTGGCCTTTTCGTAGTTTCGAGCTCCAATACACGACAGAGATGTTTTGTTTATAGTACCGGCCTTACTGCACCTGAAAATGTTTCCACTTTGTTTCTATTCAAAATAGGCTGGAACTGGCTCTGCCGTAAACGATTTTAGGTTCAGTGCTTTTTATTGCTGTTGAATTTAACATACTAAAAGTTTTCTCTCCTGTAGTGTAATGCTTCACATGCGACAATATAAGCCGGTGTTAAGTACGGTACTTTAAATTGTGACCTAAGGTGCGTATTAAAACTACGAACAAAACTTTACAGCCAGTAATAACGGCAGTTATTGCTCGAATGGACCGGCTCGAAAGGGGAAGTAATACCGACGTCAAGCAGAAGTATTTTATTCTTATTCTTCTTTCGGTGCCTCTCCACTACTGGAGAATGGCCGTTGGATCAGCAAACTTATTTCTGTCTCGTGCCAAGCGAAAAAGTTTTTCCACGCTGGCAGTATCAGTCCACTCCCTGATGTTTTTTTCTACAACGGCTTAAAGGTTTGAAAGAGATGAATCATACACGTTAAAACACGCAATACTCAAACGCAAATGGATAGGCAGATATTACAGATAAGAAATTACTATTTTATGTATGCGTAAAAATATAAAACACAATGGCCGCATAAAAAGTAAATGAATGTTACCAACGAAGTCCTTACAGCTAAAATATAGATAAAAGATTTTTATTATTTTATTTAGGTTAACGATGATGCGTCTTAAAGTACTTGTGACAGTTTACACTGCCGTTTTAACAATTAACAAAGCCAATGAAAAATGTTAGCCGATTTTTTAATGTATCATGCTAAAGACACGTGCATAGTGTACCAATAACCAAAATAAACCTAAACATTACCGGTACAGAATTTATCGTTGTGAATATTTACGTATACACTAGCTGTTACCTGCGGTTTCGCTCGAATTAGCTTATCATCCTTAATGGATTTTTTTGTAAATTGGTTTTGCATATTGGAATTACATTTAAATGTCAATTCTTGGTTGCATCATGGCAACCTTATACAATATTAGGTTTTATTTTAGTGATAAAACTTACCCTTCGTTATTTTCTGTACCCGTGACAATTTGTGTGCAAAATTTCAGTCTTTCACGGGTTAAAACGTGACAGACAAACAAACTCACATTTATATTAATAATTTTAATTAGGATATTGAACAAAATCCATATAAACACAATTCCTAGTCTTTGTAAGGTGACATATTGACGTGTTTATGCCTTACTACAACTAGATAGTATGACGTCGTTGCAGAGCTAAATCTAAATTAAATTTTGCTTAATGTTGCTAATAATGTTATAACGTTGACTGTTTGACTTTCATTTCCCACCTTTCCTAACAAGGGTAAGATGTAATGGAATGAGGGTTGCACGGGGGAGTAGATGAATAGGTAAAGGAAATATACATTTCCCTACCTACCCCCTCACCGGTCCAAACAGGCAATCATCTGAAACTCATTCGTCACCTGTCAGCTAAAACGGTGCTCGTTTCTCCCCTTCTCCAATCAAAAATTGTCTAATTTGTACATTATAAATACAAAAATGCTTATTCGGTTCGGCATTACCACTATTTCTTATTGTGACTTTAAAGCTTTATAAAATTATTGCTTTCAGTAGGTATTGTGTGAAACAGTAACATACATCCATCAAATATTATAAATGTTTGTTTTTTTTCTCTTCCATTCGTTTGTTATGCAAACGCTTAAAGTTTCAATTGAGCATTCAATGTATTTATAAGCCGACATATGAGTTTGTACAGCAAATATAAACAACAGTACGAATGTTTCATGCATAAATTAAATTGTTTATTATTATTATAATTAATTCCACAGCTCACGTATTGGTTAAGGAACCTAGCTTTAGTTTTTGAATTTGAAACTAAATCGAGGTAGCATACTTAGAGACAAGCGAGCAAGCGATCCACCCGTATTAACTAACAACATGCTTAATGGATATTATTAAAATCGCAGATGTTAATGGGTAGCATTAACTTCAGCAACAATTAGAATAAATGCACATATATTTTGCCTTTATATTGCAAAGAGGAAGAAGGTATAAAGAAAAGGGGAGTAAGGCTTGAGAAGAGAAATTTACATCTACAAGATGAAACGCAATCATACTTCTTGCCTTACGCCAATGTTATATGAGGACCTGGTACTTCTACGGTCCTGCTTACTGCAACATGCTGTTTTTTCTGGCCTTAGCCCTGTATTTTCATACTGATTAGTGTCCAACTCAGACTTACTCTATTATAAACTGCCCTTAACCAGGCTCATGCCCTACAATTCATTTGACAATCTAAAAAAACATCTATTTGTAAATATCCGTAACTGATCCGTAACGTAATGATGTATCCAAACCTTTGAGGATTCCAAGCCCTTACTCCTATCTATACTATGAGGAGCCGAGGAGATCGGGTCGACTTGAGAGGTACGAGAGTGCAAGAAAGACAAATAATGGGTCACGTAGAACGATTCCAGGAACGTGACTAATTATCCTTTTTGTGTGATCGAGGACGACAGAAAACTTGTTCACTAGTTTGCTGAACTCTCACTCGAACGTACTCGGAAATAGTGTCGTTGATAATTCAATTGCAGAAACTTCTGCAGCGTTGTTGTTTAATGGCTGTCTCTTGCTATATCTTAAGAAAATTGACATTGTCATGGACACGAATGCAGAATTAACCCTTAAGTGTTTTAACGTTTGTTCCAGATCAAGATAGAATTTTTGTAAGAAACAAATACATAGCGGCCATACATTTTATACTTTCATCGGACATGTTGTAATTACGATTTGTAATTAAAAGATAATTGTTGTAAACAGGAAATGTTCATTTGGTATAGCTTTGTTGATTATTGTCTTGGATTTATGTGAAGTAAAGGCGAAAGTAAATAGGGAAGGAGAGGGAAAAGGGATAGTAAGCGGTAGTCGAGGAATTATTTATGCATTACCTGGAATTGATAAAATATTACTAAATTAAAGCATTTTACTAAACTGCATAAGGACAAAGGAATTCACTAGTTAAAGCTTTCTTTGTTTTCATTCTTATGTGAGCGACTCTATTACTGAAGCCTACGTAATCAAAAACTTTTTAGCTCCAGATTTTTTTGTTAGTTGTACAAAAAATATGAACGATCTTAATTTTTATTCCCTTTGTCATGATATAATAATGACAAAGGGAATGAAATGATAATGGCTGGATTGAAAGCTGATAACAAACATTTAACTGAATCCTAATTGAAATGAAAGTATACATGCAATTTATCCATAAAACTGACTTTTACAGCCTACTCCTAGACCCGTCTATTGTGTTTATTGCCATGAATCTGGCTTGACTTGAATTGGATTATTTATCATCTGGTCATTATTTAATAAAACTTCCATCGATCTGATCTGTTCATCATCGACGGTTATCAATTCTTCAAGAAAAATGAATGCTATTGCCATTTCATGATGATGCCATTTCTGATTTTTTATAGCTTTATGTAGTATTTGTCCGCCTAAAGACAAAACAAATACATTATAAAAAAATGTACTCGTGTCTGTTCCAGAGACATCAAAAACTTTCATCGACTCTAAAACTATCGCTTTTAAACCATCATTGTATGTTCGTCAAAATGAATTATGTAAAAAACATGAAAAATAGGGTCGATAGAAGAAAATAAATTACATTCAAATGTAACAGCCTACTATTAACTACTGTTTTATAAACGTGGATATAAATTCCATCGCAAACTTTACTGCTTCTAAGTGTAACATTTTCATTGCGATAGAGTTCTATTAGGTTCAATTTATCGAGTACAAAAGCAATTTACAAAGTTTATCTAACATGTGTCGGATCTGTGTGATAGTCTGAACTTTCGCGCCCCGAGGGATGCAACGTTTTCTTTTAACATGTAAAACATATTTATTACTGTTTGCTACCTACCGTACATTCTTAAAATTTGAATTCTAGTCTATTTTATACCAAATTTAAAATTGTGGTGAGGATCATAGTTTTACTATGGGATCAAACTAGATTTTTGAAAATAACTTGTGCTATACTTCACTAGAAATGTAATATGAGACAAAACCCATAAGAACAAGAGAGATCTAGTGCGTGTGTCTTTGAGAGTATTTGAGAGAGAGAGAAGATGTGTCAAAAGTCATCCTACTTCAGACGCTTAGGGAATAATTTTCTTAAAATCCTTTCTTAGTGCTCGTCTACATAATATTAGAAAACTGTTGAAGTCTCTTGGCCTCTTAGTATGTGCTGTGGGTATTATTCAGTTATCATTCAGATTCATCTTTTACATAAATTATATATATCTACAACTGTGATATACCGTACTATCTTATTCTATGGCTTTGTGTTAGCTGATTTAATATCTAGTCTTACATATTGAACAACGGTATAATTGTTCAAATTAGACTTTTAAAATATTTCTCTCCGTTGTTTCAGGTTATAAGACATTTGATTCCTCAAGGACTGACGTCATAGGGCACAAACTAGAATGTTTAAAATAAAGAAGATAAGACATCATAAGAAGTACAAAGTACGATGAAACACGTGACTCTAACATCACAATGATAGAAGAAGGAGGCCGAGATTCTTCTAAGCGAGCGTTTTGCCACCAGACAGGTTTTGTTGATGAGCCCAATTGTTGTTTTACAAAGAAAGAAGATTCTAGATTGTTCTGTTGTCGGTGTGCGCACAAGAGACGAGCATCGCCACTCACGTGTTTAGCGATATGCTTTCTCGTGCTAACGTATAACCTTCTTGGTGGTTTCTTGTTTCTTGCGATCGAAGGCGGGGTCAGTACTGAAGAAACTTCTGTTGCTGCATCCAAACCGAATCCAACCCAGCAAAGCGGTGCGGAACTTCGGTCCAAAACAGTCGAGCGTCTGTGGTCTATTACCGAGGACTTAAACATTTTGTACAAAGAAAATTGGACGAAACTCGCTGCTAAAGAGTTAATGGATTTCCAGAAAGTTCTTCTGCGATCAATGCAAGGTTCGGAAGGATCTATTTACGAGCACGGTGCAGATTACCGATGGACGTTCTCCAGCAGTTTTCTTTATGCCCTTACACTTATTACTACCATAGGTAAGATTATTTTAATAATTTACTATATTCTTTTATTGTAGAGCAAAAATATTTAACTGTAAGCCAGAATTATGGTACAGACAATCTTTAATTGCGCTGTTAAGCAGATCCTACAAGGAAAAGGATAAAAATTGAGACGTTGAAAAGTGCGTTCCAAATGTATGAGTGATATAAACGTTTTAAATGCCAGTCTGTCTGTATCTTATATGAAAAACGCGAGGGCTTTTAATGTTTTTGTTTGATTATATTTTGTTTCTTTCACAGGTCATGGAAATGTCACGCCGAAGTCGACAGTTGGAAAAATAGTTGCCGTAGCATATGCGTGCGTCGGAATCCCAATTATAATGCTGTATCTATCCACGATCGGCGAGGCTCTAGCTAGGAACTTTCGTATTCTCTATTCTAAGATTTGCCCGACGAGATTCAAAAATGGAAACTTTCACACCAAGGCCGAATGTCTGGGCCGATACTCGCTGCCGGCATTAGAGTGCAGGCAGTACGTGGACTGTGATAAAAAGGGAAAACTTGGTGATAAACAGAAGACAACACCGTTCCAAGCGGCGCTCAATTTGAACAGCTTTAGTCGAGGTTATCACTGGACTTGCCGCGATCATACGCGAGTGCCAATAATTTTAAGTCTTTTCGTAATAGCCTTGTATATACTTCTCGGGACGTTCGTGTTTCATACTACGGAGAAATGGAATTTAATTGATGGATGCTATTTCTCTTTTTCTAGTCTAGCAACGATCGGCTTTGGGAATCTTAGGCCGGGACTGTATGCCGCGACGGTATCAGCTAAAGCCGAAGACGTCGCTGTTGGTGTGTGTTGTGTGTACATTTTAGTCGGTATCGTTGTAGTGGCCATGTGCTTTAATCTAATACAGGAGGACACTAGCGCCGCCCTACGGAGCGTGGCCACACTGTGCGCGGGTGGTGGGAAATCGCGTGCGGTTCACAGCATCGAATGTGGCGATGAGAAGCTGTCTACCACGGTGGCGGTATCCTGACGTTCGGCCGCGGCCGAGTGCGGGCCGTCTGTATCGGGAGCGACGCGGTCTGATAGACGGCCGCAAGTTTCTTTTCGGATAGACGGCTCGAACCCGACCAAGTTCAGTAGTCTGCCGCGCAGGAAGACCGCCGCGCTGGGTGAGGAAAGTTTCGTGCGGGGAGTCCCCGCGCGGCGCTCCGCCGGTCCCGCACCCCGCAGTCTCAGCGAGCTCAACCTGAGCGGCTCTCGTCGCGATCGCACCGTCACTTTTGAAGACGACCGTGCGCTCGCCGATGACGTATTCATGTGACGTTGCTATGTAATACCTATAAGGACACGATTTGTTACTTAATAAATGAAAGTTTTACATTAGTTATTTTATTTGTGGATACCTTATTTTAAGTAAGAAAGTCACATGGAATACAATAAAGAATAGACTTTTTTGACGTTTTATCTAATTTACTTTACTTTTAAATTGTCATACGTTGCGAGCTTATGGAGATAATCATGAACTCAAGTCTCTCTCATTAACATGATAAAATTACGTAAGAGCACATAATTGGAAAATCTTAATTAATTAAAATAAGCCTTTACTCGTTTTAAAAAAGTTAACTATACAGTACTGAATGTTATTGATTCAAGATAACCACGGCATGAATGATGCAATTTTTTTAAAACTAGTATTTTTCTTTTCTAAGGGATATTGCACACATGTTTCTGTGCGTCACGATGGCACTTGAAACACAATTAAGACGCCTTTCGAACGCAAGACGACCAATCGCTCCTCGCGCTTGTATCCCTAAAAACGAGCTGTTCCCGCGCTCCGAACGCGCCGCCACCTCTAGCGTATCCCTCTACACCTTTCTCTGTTTGAAGCGCGTTCCAAGTGCGTTTATACGAATTCAAATGAAAGTTTGTAACGCATAATATTAGTGTTTGTTTTGATACATACGCATACAATCTACTACTATGAGCTGGTAGCGCGCTGAACAAATTCTCATCAAAAACGCAATTTCGTCAGAGCATTAAAAATACGTAGTGTGCAATGTCCCTTATAACATAAAAATAAAAAATATAATATTATATAAAAAAATATATAAATATAGAATTAGAACAGCTAAGAGGTGCTTTGGTAGCCCTTGGCAGCCCTTGTGAATAGAAATAAATAAACATAGGAACAGAAAGAACAGATGCACAGATCAACTTATTTAAAAACAAGTTTAAGAAAATATTGATTACAATAATAGTAATCAAAAAACTTGAAGCAGTCAATTTTATATAAGAAGATGGCAAACAAGCAAGAAAAAAAGGTTCATCTGGTATTAGGTTAGGTTATACCTTACCCATTGGTACCTGCAACAAGCTAATAAGTAGCATATGCGTTGCCTACCTATGGACAGAAGAAGGGACAAACTGGAAATGTATATTTCATCTTCCTATCAAACCCCTCCCAAGTCAAATTATCTTCCCCTTCCCATCCTTAGCAGAGAGATGAAAAGAAAAAGAAGACTAGAACCAGACCTTCACTCCGTCAGTTGGTATAGGACTGCTTAGTTCGCGCCTGTCTTCTGTGAGGACATGTCATTTCACTGGTTCAGCCGACTCATTCTATTCCTTCTGCAGTAACTTTCTAAACATGTCAAATTTAATAAATTACATTCATTCAACGTACACACATATACGTAATAGTTTTACTTCGTATAGTGATCTAAATCTGAAACAATTTCTCTTAGAAGGTGACGCCATATTTGACGCGTCGAGTCAAGGTGAATGTTGTTCGGTCTAAGAGTGATATATTAACTTGTCACGAAGTCGTCATCAATATCAATTTACGTCTGATCAACGTTACAGAGTGAAAATGTAGTTAAGTGAAATATTACAACACAACTCTATTGTATATCACGTTTCATGTTATTTTTTAGATTCATTACAGATTGCAATTTGAAAATACCATACTCACATCTCGATCGAGCCTTGTGTAGCACAAAATCGAGTATCGCATCTGCTGTTCCCCTGGTGTTGCTAGTGTTCAGGGGCGGCGGTGATCACTTAGTTTTAGGCGACCCGTTGCTCGTTTGCCCCTTTTATCCTATATAAAAAATCTCAAACTCGTCAAGAATTTCAAAGGTAGAAAGATTTACTAGTGTAGGAAACAAGATTCAGGTGTTAGTATCATTATAGATAAAAATAATTTAGGTAATAGCCATTCTTCGTGACTTTTTTGGTCTAGTCACTCAATTATGTCACGTGTCTAATGTAAAAAAACTAACTTAAGTCACCTTAAAATGTTGAAGATCGCTAGGATATTTTCTTTTCATTTTTTTCTAAAATAAATCTAGTCTTCTGAATTATAAATCTTAGTCTGAAAAAAAAGTTCAGAAAATGTCCTTGTCGTAGATACTGGTGGATAAGTCTCACTTAGTGTGGGCGTTAGCGCGATGGAATTTATTTTCCTAAAGTGCGGTGAAACGAAAAAAATCTAAGTTACAAGCATGACAAGATCAGTTCATTGTATCCGTTCATTCGCAAGGAAAATCTGGGCGGACGCGCAAATTGCGAATTACAGGCCTAAATTACAAAGTAAGATTAATGATTAGTTGTCGGTGGAAGGACAAAAGAAGCGGCAAATATAAGCGAAAATATTATTCCGTCAATGATGTGGAAGAAGACGTCTTAGTCTTAACTCGAGCCAGTTACGGCACAAAAGCGTAGCTAGCAGATTTGCGATTACATGATCGCTTAATCGAATCACATCAAATGGAGAATTAGTTATATTGACAGAAGCAAAGTAGTTTATTAATTCCATTATGCTTAAATAATTTTGCTTCAACTTTTAATGCGCTTTAAATATTGTAAGTGCCTCAGAGGTCTGAGCCTCGGTTCCATAGATTGCTATAATCATTCCGATATCTCAAGAGTTTCTGAAGCTAACATTACTACCACTTCTTGGTTAGCTGGAAGAAGTGGCGGAAGAAAATCCAGCGAAGCTTCTATTATCAATAGAGATAGATAGAGAGATATTAGAAAACCCTGCCAGGTATGCCGTATCTCGAATACGATGGCGGTCCTTGCCGACGAGAACGGTATCTGATCCGTCTGCTATACTTTTTTATAACCTGTGCGATATTTTCATTGCATTTTCGTGAACGTGTCTTAGATGATCGTGGTGGAATTTCCCGAATGCGATTGGCTTTTAAGTGGCTGCACCTACAGCTAACTGGGGTGACTGGCGGCAGAGTCAAAATAGCGTGGGCGATTATGGGGGCAAAGTTACCCACAACTATGGACAACGACTGCTGTTGGTAGCGCGGCTTCTATTGATACAAACAACAAACGTATGACGTCTAAAGAATGCGTTAAAATGCTAGTTGTAAAGAACACTATTACCCAAAATTTATCTTGTAGTACTTTATCATTCGCTCCATGTCGCTTGGTGTTCGCTAAGTGTCAAAATGTTTATACAATGTTTAACATTTTAGTAGAAAATTGAAAGAATCAGGTTTTAAACAGACTTTACGCTTTCCATTTCCATGAATTATGCATCGCGTGCTCCATTCAAATAAAGTCTTTGTCGTGTTCTTAGCGCAATTCTCATAAGAAATTCAGCCGTATCTGCTTCTTATGTAAATGATACTGTGCCGGCTCGGCGACGCAGCAGTTTGTCGACGAAGTTCCATTGCGATTTCGAATTCTCCCTCCCTGATTCGCTTAAAACAATTATAGTAAACGAGAAAATCACTAAGACTACATCGCGGTAGGGAGAGATATCCTTTAAAGGATTTTGGTCGAATTTGTTCATATATAATTAACATCAGCTCATAATGCGTATGCTTTAATTGGTATGCTTTAGTAAAATACATATTCATGTAGAGATTTTTTATGAAAGAAGGTGACAAGAAGGCTCTTTACTGGTCTGCTGAGTCCCAGTCTTATATCCTTTAGTATATTTGATGTAGCTACCCTCTTCGCACAACCGTGTTGTGGAATCATCTGGCTGTCTGAGTGGTATAAAAATCTTTTTTATTTTATTTGAGAATGTGGCAAACGAGCAAGCGGATCACCTGATGTTAAGTGAGCGCTGCCCATACAAGTCGGCAACAAGCAAATGTGTTGGATATGTGTTGCCTGCCTTCAATGGACGAAGGACAATAGACAGGAAAAAGGATATTTCCCTTTCACCGTTAACCCCCTCCCCGTTCAATCCTCTTCCCTCTCCCGTCCTATCCTTATGAGGAAAGGGTTGGGAAGGGGAAGGGGACTGAATTTGGGCTTCCGGCACCTCACTCATTAGACGAAACGTAGTTTATTTCTACTTCACGCCTCTTTTCTATGAGGTCGTGGTATTTCACCGATCGAGCCAGCCAATTCGGCAACAGATATTGTTGTTGCGGGCTCTACCACTGTTAAAACGGAAATAAAACGTCATATTGTCAATGATTCGTTCAACTGAGATTGTGTCGACCCTTTAGAATTTGCCTAGCCCAATTATAAAGTGTCAGCTCTGACAATCGGTTAAAAAAACGACGTATACAAACTTAGGACTTAGGATCCTTCAAGATTAGAGCATATTAAGTAAAGGCCGCAACGCAAGTACAGTTTCTCTGGTCCTGCAGATGTGCACTTAATACTAGGCTACAAGTTGCTCGTTTATCCTAAAATAAAATCCCCTTCGATGTTCAGAAGTCCTATAACTTATAATGGTGGAATTGCGATTGTATTCGTATTAAGTTTTTAGCAGCATAGCGTTGAGCTGAATTAAGCATACTGTATATTCTGAGCATAACCACTTTTTCTTCTTCTAATGGTACCAATACAAATTAGGTCTAGGGGAGTGACTAAGATCAGCTTAGTCGAATTCAATTAAGTAATTCTAATACATTGCAGATGCTTGTGCTTACCTATTCATAGCCATAATAATATCTCAAAGAATAACAATCTATATCCCAATCAATTCATTTCATAATCTTGAATTACTCTACGCGTTAGAAGCGTTGAATCTTACTTCGTATCTAAACGTCCTGTAATGTCTTCAAAAATGACATTGAAGTTACAAAGTCCATAACATTTTACAAGCACACATTTCGAAATGGCGTCAGTAAATATTTATTATTTAAATTTAACACAATTCCGCTAAATTAAGCATTTGCGACCGACTACGAACTAAACTTAAAGTTCGCTAACAAAGTCAACAGCTTTACGTGCTTAGCAAGTAAAGGCTCCTTTTAAAAGCACGTTAAGTAAATTGACGTAACAGAATTATAACGTTAAGTCAGGGATTTTCAATTAAACATCTGAAACTTACGTACAAGCCATAATTTTATGAAGATTATCTACACGATAAAGTGATTATTTTGGACGTTCTTGAAAGAATTTTTTTTGAAATCTTGCATCTATTATGTAATGTTATATTTACACGAATACTAATGTATAGGAAAAAAACTTGACCACGTCTGCTGTAAAGCACGCGAAACGTCGGAACCATAACATAAAGGATAAATCCATATAATTAGTTTTATTACAATCAAGTGAATAATTTCCGAAACATTAAAAATAAATTGTTTTTAAAATTTTATCTTCACTAAATGGGCTATCAAAGAAAGTAACTCTATATAAATATAAAATTCTCCTATCACAGTGTTAGTTGACATACTCCTCCGAAACGGCTTAACCGATTTCAATGAAATTTTGCATATACATTCGGTAGGTCTGAGAATAGCTTTTTATCTATCTATCTTTAATATTATAAATGTGAATGTAAGTTTGTTTGTTATGCTTTCACACGAAAACTACTCAACCGATCATCATGAAACTTTATACACATAATCTTGGAGGTATTAGAAGTAACATAGGATACTTTTTATGAAAAAAAATATATAAAAAGCGAAGTATGTGTATTCCCTATAGACTCTGAAAAGGCTGGACCGATTTCGATGAAATTTGCAAGGATTGTCCAGATTGGCACAGCGGGTGTTCCTGTGTTTGGTATCGATCGGATCAACATAATTAGTGGTACCCGGGCGAAGCCGGGACGGGTCACTAGTTTATTCCATAAAAACTAAATCCCAGCGGAATCCAGTTCAAAAATTAACAAACTACACGGTTCAACAGTAAAACCTTAGAAATCGATAGTCAATGTTTCTCTGTGATGTTGAATGCGACCTCAATTGCTATTCATACGCTGGCTCAGCGTGTTGTAATCGTAGTACAGTCACGTCCACCGTAGCAATTCTATCAACAAGGTGCGCGTGATGTTTCCACAAACGGATTACCTTACATTCTGGATTGATGATGAGGTAAATTGTTCGATGGTATTTCTGTAGCTATATATTTATTATATCCGATAATAGATGTCGCTGAGTCGAAAAACCTACACGCTAACAAAATTCTTGTGATAAAAGTTCTCGTATAGTATATTTTTATGGAATATTAAATATTAGAAGCTAAATAGAATGATTTGGACATTCATTTTTTTTTAAATTGTCACTCATCAGACGAAACGCAAAATACTTCTACTTCACGCCAGTCTTGTGTGACGTCGTGGTATTTCACCGGCCGAGCCGGCCCATTCGTGCAAAAGATGTTGTTATTGCGGGCTCTACCACTGTAAATTTAATTTTTGATTAATTGAAAAAAGCGTTTATTAAGAAGACAAACAATTCTTCTGCGGTATATCATAAAATTCTTGATTGTGTCAGTCAAGATATCTCGGTACATTATTCACTTCAGCACCTTCTTAAGGATGTTCGAAGTGTAGACATAAAACTTTATTGACCCTTACTAGAACAAAGGTCCGAGGATTTATTTTACCTCAAATGGACAAATTTATTGGAGCCAAATATTTGTGTGAGATTTTATTTTAGTATTCTATAATACTTCGGCAGTCAGCATAAGAAAATATTTAGATATCCAATTTTAATGCCTAAATTACGTGTAAAGAAATACATTGGTTTTACTAAAACATAGAGCATCCATTATTTAAATTTTACACCTAGATGGCTTATTCTCAAAGTTAAAATATTTAAAATGTAAATCATAAAAATTCTGGTAAAGATGGGGAAGTTTTAATTATTACATTATTATCTTTCCTTGATAAGTGTAGAACGTTTAAAATTAATCCTATGTTTTAAAGTGATTGAAAATCACGTTCAAAGATTCCGATTCATACAAACAAACGGCGGTAGAGCCAGCAATAACAACATCTATTGCAAGAATGGGCCGACTCGACCTGTGATATACTACGACCTCACAGAAAACAGGCATTAAGTAGAAGTATTTAATGGGTTTCATCTGATGAATGTGGTGTCGAAGGCCCGATGTTGGTCCTCTTCCCCATCCCATCCTTCCCACAAAGGATAGAATTTGAAAGGGAAGAGGATTGGATCCTTTTTTCTGTCATCCCCTTCTCTGTTAATTAAAGGTCTTGTATCGTAACATCAGATGAACCGGTTGGCCGTTTGCCTTCTTATTCCATAAAAAAGACATACATATGTACATACCAAGCTAGTAAAATCGTATTATCGCCTACTAATAAAAACTTCAATTATACAGGAAACATTAAATTACTTCACTTCATGATGATTATATAATTGTAGTCATACCTATCAATAGTGTTATTTAAATTATAAAATACAAATCTGAGCGTCAAATGGTGCTAGTACTATTCACCGTAATATTTAAAGTTGTAGGAAGGCCGGTAACTGAAACAACGCTAAGCTTAACATAAATATTGGTAGTAAAATTTACTTCTTTACATTTCCAAAGATTATTCTATGAATCCTAAAGGAAATGAAACCGACGATAAAAAATAAAGGCACCGTTTATTCTTGAAGTTGGTATGAATTATTCATTTAGTTGCCTCAAA
The DNA here is from genome assembly GCA_029849275.1 of Papilio elwesi. Classification (NCBI taxonomy): domain Eukaryota; kingdom Metazoa; phylum Arthropoda; class Insecta; order Lepidoptera; family Papilionidae; genus Papilio; species Papilio elwesi. The sequence goes on along the minus strand of CM056707.1, from coordinate 1,740,686 downwards.
TGATGTCTAGTTCCACGCTTAGCTTGGCTAGAACAATTGTCATAGAAATTATTCCTAGACATGTAGTTATGTAAATGTTTGTTAGTGGTATGATTTTATATTCCTTATTACTATTTACTATAGCTGGACCCCCTCTCTCGGAGAGGGGGACTGTGACTGTGATACAGTGGGGAACATTCTAAAAAAGGCCGATATATTATTTTTATTTATAGCTGGACTGTTTGTCAACAGTTCAACAGGCTTGTTGCATGTAATACGTCTATCAAACGCATAATTATCTTCCATTTATTCATTAGTTAATATAATAACGCTAAGAAAATTCAATTTAAAATCCCACACAAATTCCACGTCAAATTGTCGTCGATACGTTTAATAAACTGACGTAGAATACAATCTGACTGTAAGATTTATTCACAAAAATTATATTTTTTGATTTTTTCAAAAGGTGGACAATGAACTTCTTTTGCCTTGAACACTAACCAAGTAAGTTTTAAAGATTATGTCTGGTAATATCAGGCTTGTAAATATCTCATCTGTTACGGGATTCAAAAGTGTTGGTAATAATATCAGTTTATGTAATATACGATAGAGAGTTCATTAATGAGTTTTTTAACAGGTTTTTATATGATTTATTGTACGTTTTGGATGTCACGTTGTACCCGTTCATACAAAGTCCACAAAAGTGACATTTTTCATTTACTCCGCATTGGATTTTCGAATTTAAATTCAATTAATATTCATAACGTACTTTATGCATCATTCGCTTCATTTTGAAGAGCTTAAGGTATTTATTTAACGTTCGTTATCAATTGATTCGCTATGAAAAATATAAATAAAGAAATGTATAAATAAGACATGCCTGTAACCCAGCGGGGTAGGCAGAGATCACGAATTTCCATTTTGTGCGATCCTGGCACACCTCTCTCGTTTCTTCTAAATTCATACATCTACGAACACGTATCGGTTATGGGTGGCCATTAGAACATAACGTTACATAATAAAAATTTTATATTCAGTGTAATATTTTTATATTTTTTAATAAATTTTATAAGCTAACACAAACATCATATATACTCCACAGTTTTATTATTTTTATTTTAATTTTCCTTATCTTGCATCTGCAATATGGTTTCCAAGTCCACAAACCTCGCCGCGCTAGGGCAAGCATCTGCGATGACAGCCGCCGGTTACTGCGTCAGCGGTGCAGTGGATATTTCCCAGAGGTACCGAGCTAAGAATAACAAGCGGCTGTCTCTGACAGAGATATCGAATTAAATACGACTGAAGTTATCTCTCAACTGTCGGTATTGTGATTTAGATTTTTTTATTAATTAATTAAAATTTCTCAGCACAAATTGATTGTTATTGTCTAGTTACGTCGAGTTTTTGTCCGTGTTTACACGTGATACATTGACAATCATATTTTATAAACATATGTATATATTTCTTTACTTTGCTGTTAGAATAACTGAGATATCACACGGGCTTTACGTTTGATTCGCAAAACAAAATATTTACAATGCAAATATTTATTGTGGTTAACATATTTTTTCGAAAATCTCTATTTTTCGACGTATTTGGTTTGGGGTCTGTTTTCGATACCAGCTAATTAAATTAAAATGCCTAATTATCTTCATAAATACGTACTGAATTTTGTATTATTAAATTAAAAATGAAACAGAAAAAATGTAAGGAAATGTTTTGTAGAAACATTTTTCAACAGACAACGTTCCTTGACTTAACAACAGAAGGAACATTTCATACAACACGATAAAGCCCCTCTGCTTAGATTCATTTTCCTTAATCAACTGTGTATGCTGTATACATAATTTGACAAGATTTCTGGAGTATTACCTCATAATATGCCTGAAATTTTATGACAAATTAATCACAACTGGATACATTCTAATAACCGGTATATTTCAGTTCATTTAAATTTTATATATTTTAGACTGACTGACGTTCAGAGTCCGCAAGTAGTTTTAAAGTCTAATTACAGTTGAATTATTTTTATCGATGTCGAAAAAAGGAGATACAAGGGGCTTTAAATAGTATGACGTAAGATGACAGTATCAGATATGTCCACCAGCACCAGCAGGTTTTACCAGCAATACTATTTAATTTCACTAAAAAGTGTCCAGCTTCACCTTAACCCTATTTAATATCATGGATTATATAGATCTGAGGTCAACTTACATTAATTAATTGGATATAAATATTTTTAAATACAAACTTTCATCCCATACTTTAGACTTTTAGGGGATGAATTTAGAAGAATCCTTTGTTAGTGCTCGCCTACGTAGTAACAGAAATCTCTGTACAAAATTTCAACCGATACTGCCACACTATAATGCAACATAATTTTGTTTCGTTATTCTCTCTTCATTCATCCTTTCAACATGCCCGAACCACCGAAGCATACCTTTCTCAATTCTAGTCAGAACATCCACTTTTAAGCGACATCCCTAAGTGTGGATATATATATATATATATATATATATATATATATATATATATATATACTATACCCTATAGAATAGATTATTTCTTAAATTAAATTGTACGTACATATATTTTACAATATATGGCAGTCCAACCTTGGACCTACCTAGGTCCAAACTGTGACCATGGTTTATTTATGTATACGAATAATGATGTTATTAAAAGGTCAGATTGCTGCTGGAAATTGGGTGATAAAATTGTAAAAAACGTATAAAGCGGTAAAGCTGAATATCATTAAGGAAACTAAATTTACATAAAACAAGAGAAAGGCCGCAATATATAAGATTGAATTAACCACCGGCTTTAAGCAACGCCGTATTTTTATATGGAAATCGTTTCTGTTTAACAGCATTAAGCTTTAAAGTGCTTTATTGCTATATTAATTTAAATAGTTTATTCTAAAATACAAGAACTACTGTGTATGGTAGAAAAACAATCTATACCAGTACCCAATAGCCCGATGGTTCAGGATTTGGACTTAAAAACATAAGGTGGTGGATTCAAATCCACCATTCGACTATCGTCATGAACCAAGCAGAAGCATCATCCTTATAGAATACCTTAATTGGAAGGACTTTTCTTATGAAATAGAATAATTAAGAGAACAGAGTACCTTTCGTCGGATATCAAATACAAAAATATATTTATACTAGTGACCCGCGCCGCCTTCGCCCGGGTACCACTAATTATGTTGATCCGATCGCTACCAAACACAGGAATGTGCCAATCTGGATAATCCCTGTAAATTTCATCGAAATCGGTCCAGCCGTTTCGGAGTCTATAAGTCTATAGGGAACATACACACTTCGCTTTTTATATACAATTTTTTTTCATAAAAAATATAACCTATGTTACTTCTAATACCTCCAAGAATATGTGTACAAAGTTTCATGATAATCAGTTGAGTAGTTTTTGCGTGAAAGCGTAACAAGCAAACTTAAATAAATAAATAAATTTACACTCACGCCCGTAACCCAGAGGGGTAGGCGTAGATTTCCATTTGGCACGATCCTGGCACACCTGTCTTGCTTCTTCTACATTCATACATCTACGCATACATGCTCATAGGTTTTGGATGCTCCTTATATCGCCCTTTTTTAGTAAACCACTAATCTGATCGATATAAATTCTCCTAAGGCGTCCCCTACCAACACTGCCACTCACTTTCGCTACACAGACATACATTCACATTTATAATATTAGTAGAGATAATTAAACATATTGTCTTTGACTTTGTGCTCTGGTTAGTTAGAATTTACATTCTACTGATCACGCAAATTATGAAATACAAGTTCCAGCGGCATCTTCTCTGCGTTTACTTACTCTCAGTTTATGTGTATAAAATATTTTAGACCTTAATAAAAACGTCTAAATTACCGACCATAGCATTTTTATTGCAGTCGGAACGTTTTATGATTATGTTGGAATTTAATTATATTTTGCTTCACAATCAATTGCAGTGTTAGATTTATCGCAGTTTAAAAATATTCGGGAAAAATAGACTTTATGCTTAAACTTTCTGTATCCGTACACGTTACCAAACATTAATTATTTAAAATGAAGTCTGCGAAATAGCATCTAATTTGATTTAAAAATGAGGAAGAAGTCCAATTCTTATCGATTCCAACAGTTCTTTTACCAACGTCTATGACAGGCATGTCTTAGCCGTTTTCTATGAGTCTGCTATTACGGGATGTCAATATAAATCTGTTCTCTTTATTATTTTGGCAGTACGTGGCAAGATTTTTTTTATGTTATAAGGTGGGAAACAGCAAGCCGATTCCCTGTTGTTAAGTGAACGCTACCCGTAGACATTCGCAACAAGCAAATGTGCTAGCAGCCCTTAATGGACTGAGGAGCGCATAGACAGGAAAGAGGATATTTCCTTTCCCCCGTTAACCCCCTCCCTGTCCAATCCTCTTGCCTTTCCCATCCTATCCTTATAAGGAACTAGTAGAAAGGGGAAGAGGACTCAAATCAGGCCTCCGGCACCACCTCATTAGACGAAACGCAGAGTACTTCTACTTCACGCCTGTTTTCTGTTAGGTCGTGGTATTTCATTGGTCGAGCCGGCCCTATCGTGCAAACAAATGTTGTTGCGGACTCTACCACTGTTAAGAGGATTACGTGTTGTTTAAATTCAGAGATTATCGCGACAAGCCTTGAAGCAAAATCAAAGAAGACAAATCTTCTAATGAACTAAACTAGGATTTTTTTCTGCCTATATTTGGCCAGAATTTTCACACGGTAAGACGATGTTTACAATATGCTTAATAGTAAATGAATTCTGAAGGACTTGTTTTGTTAGCTGTACTCGTATTCGTGTGGTGATATCAGACTATAAAATGTTTCCCTATTTACATTGACGTATTTTAAGACAAATTTTACGTATATGTATGAAGCAGGCGTGTAACGAAAGCGCTTGTTAAATTTTTCCAACCTGTTGAGTTAATGGCGGATTCGTTTCTCAGTTTCTTTTCAAAATCGTTGAAATTGTCAAAATGTATCATAACTGACAAACGAGCGGTTAAATTACCTAATGAATAATGTTGTATGAACATTTTATCGCTTTTCAGTATGTTGAAGTATTGTTTATTGTCTGCTTTTTCCCTACTTATGTGGTATGACCGTAGTTCATACTGTATAGGTTTTGGCTACAGTTCGTTACAGCTATTTACCTGATGTCAACCCTCCTCGGGAGGTATCGGATTATGGTAGATGGCCATTTAAATTCAGATTTTTCCTTACCAGGATATTCGTGTATTTCTCCATCCCTTGCTAATAAATCGAACGTAGGAGAAAAAGTTTTAAGAAGTTTATATTAGCTTGTAGGTTTGTATGTATGAAACGGAATCCTTCGTTCATCATTTTCATTCACTTGTATGCCTCCGATTTACTTGACAATTTACAGTCGTATCAAGAACCGAACTCCACTTGCACTTAGCAGTGCTACGGCAACACAGGGCCACGCCGTGTTGCCGTCTTCCCGGGATCGCCTTGCAGGATGATCAGTGCCCCCACCCTTACCACCCACGACCCCGAGGACCAACATATACACTTAATATTATGTGTAGTTATAGACATCTGACGTAAGCCATAACCGATGTTTTTGTAAGATACAAGAAATATACGGCGATAGGCTCTGAGCTTTGACCTGAATATAGAACCACAGCAAAGTCTATTAATATGGGTCGGTTAGCGGGCAAACGAAATGAGATCCATGCTCCAACAGACATATACTTTCACAATTATATTAGTTAATAACATGACAAATTAAGAATTAATGAACCCACCAAAACTTTAAGTCATTACCGAAAGTCTTAACTTGTACTTATGTCAGGTTATTCGTTTGTGAACATATTTGGCCGCGGACTTCCAGTAGACGTATTCACTATCTTTACGTGTTTATTAGAGGTGTAGCTTGCCGTGATTGTCGTTGCATGAAAAGATAACGGAACCAAAGCTCAAGTTACGTGTTTTATACGACAGTTTTATAGATACTACGTCTTCTATTGGATTTCTGTTTTTTATTTTTCATTAATATCTATATCTTTTTGGTTTACCAAACGTAAAGTATATTTTTTACCGTCGAAATGTGTATGTATAAAAAAGAAACTGACTGACTAATTGATATAACAACGCACAGCCCAAACCTTAATTGAAATTTAGCGCTGACATTTTTATTACATAGGTGAACACTAAAAAGGTTTTTTCTAAATACATCGTCTAAGTGTCGTATAGACGATGAAAGTTGCATACCGCTCGTTTGGCGTCCGGCGAGTTTGCATGCAAGGTTCTCGGTTTATTGTAATCTGTTGGCGTAAATCTTGATTCATGTAGATAATTTACGTGAGAGAACTACTTTCTATCTTCTTTCGAATGAACGAATGAATTAATTAATGTAAGAATGAAAGAATGTCCTGCACACATCGTCACGTGACTCCATCCTCATACCTGAGAGTTTATGGCAAAACTGTGCATGTGGACTCGTTATATGAAACTCGGTTATGCATGACAATTTATATATACAATATACAATGGTTCTCACTATAATATATAGTCCGTAAGGTTTACTTATATGTATGTACATTCTTATTAAAGTTTCGTGTATCTGAATAAAAACAATATTTCAGAGCCACGTCGCAAAAAATTCTTTTGCCGCGGCTGTTTGAACCAGATAAACTATTGAACGGCATTCTCTTACGGATTTTACTAATACAAAGAGGATTTAGCGTATTAAATATGACGACAATAGTTGGAGAAAACGATATGATATAAAAAAATAATAAATGGGCTTTTTTAGAATGTTCCCCACTGCAGGGACAGAGGCCTCCTCTCCGAGAGAGGGAATGGGCCGCAATCCAATAAGCTGGCCCAGTGCGGTTTGGTGGATGTCACATGTCTTCGAATTTAGCGGTTCTAAGACATGCCGTTTTCCTCACGATGTTTTCTTCCCCCGTTTTCGGAGTAGTGGTGATGAAATATATTACACAAAGTAAAGCGCCTGCTTGGATTCGAAGCCGCGAACTAAAGTACGTAAGTCGGGGCCTAAACCGCTGAGCCACCACTGCTCAAAAAATTAATGTTCACGTATAAATGTTACAAAACTATAACAATAATATACTGAAAGCTAACTGTCAAAGAAATTACACCTACTATACATGAAGTGAAATGAAAATAACAGCAGATTCTTTGTCTAAGTAATCAGCACGATTTTTTATTGAAAAAAACATTCATTACGCCAAGTGTAGTGTTTTAATTTAAAAGTTTAAGGTTACGCTAGAAAGTTGGTGGACTGTTAACTGGAGTAAGGTTTTGTAGCGCATTTTTAATGCATTGCAGTAGTTTTGTGTTTTCAGGGAAAAAAACTCCACATGTTGGCTTTTCTTTGCAGTTTACATTGCCTGTGTTATCTCGCTCAGAGAACAAAACGCTTGAATCAGGGATGTGTTCAAAATACGCATGTACATTCGCGTACAAAGCAAATGTTAAAATTTTCAAATTTATTCTTAGTTTTATGTATCTATATAGCCACAGTAGTAGTGAGTCAACAACTTTGAACTTTGAGACCCTATATCAAAACCTTGCAGATAAATTACTGTTGCAGAAAAGTACCTTGCAGATGAATTATTCTTGGTATAAATGTCTCATTGGATCGGATGTTTATTTACATTGTTAAAAGGTGACTAAAGGTAAAAGCCAAATAGAAGATAGCGAAGTAAACCCCAAAAGAAAATTAATAAAAAGTAAACCCTAACGAATACAAACACTCCCGACAAGTTGCGCTGCGCACTTTCGACTTCTAACTATCGTCGAGATACGAGATACCTTTGTCGAAAGTTGTACATACAATGAACAACCTCGAGTGCAGTTTCGTTCATTAGGAATTAGCCAGCACACAGAAACAAGCGATGTTGCAAGAGGTACTGGCTGCATAATAAATTTAAGGTATCCCTTACCTTAATTCTTAGGACAAATTTTAGTTTTAAGGTATATCTAATTTAGATTGGTATACTCATATTTTGTGGTAAGGGGCCATTCATTAATTAGGTACTCCCCTAAGGGGAGGGGACGTAAGAAAATCTAGAGAAGCCCTTGAATGGGAGCGTCGAAATTTCATATTAAAAATCTAGTTCTTTTTCAGATGATGGATGGTTTTCTCACTGTATAACGTGTACTTCGATTTACAATCTTATTGTACAAATTTTTAAGGCTTATTGTAATTTTAAATTCTTAAATGTGTTAATTCTCATCCATTTTAAATGTTACAAATAATAACTATCACCGAAGTGCTATGGTAACCGAATCAAGTGCAAGTCTTGTCTTCCTGAATATGTACTAACATCAATTGATGGTCAGTCCACAACAATTCTATTAGACCTATTTATTCTTTCTAAATTCATGTCGTGGTCTGAGATTTTCAAAAACATTTCAAGGTCTACTGATTAAGGCGAAGAAAAAAGCGTCTTAATTTAAGTGATTAGCAAGAAAAAAAACGGCCCCAGCAAAAATGAGCAGACAAATTCAATTTGTCGCCGGCCGCTAAGATTACGCCTCAAACGATCGAACCTTTTGAAACGAATTTCCATGAAAATCTCGTCGTTCCAGTGACGAGTCCATTAGATTCCAATTTAGCTTGAATGATTTATGTAGTGGATGGAAAATGCCGGCCGATAGCGGTGTTAAACATTTATTAAGTTCGTTTTTCTCTTAGTTTCTTATCACTGGTTACACCCAACACTATACGTTGCGAAGAAGAGATAAAAGGAGAAATAAATCGTAGGTCAGTATAACTACTATTACAAAGGCCTAATTACACTTTAAAGTTACAAATATGGCGGTATATCAGGTTTTAAATTTCAAAATTATTAACGTGGGGCGAGTTTCAATCACACATAAAAAGAGCGACATAGGCGCGGATCGCCAACTACTTCCCCTCGCGCACCTTATTCCTCGACGTCACAATTCCCTAAACGCGTGGTAAACCGTTTGCGGCAGCGCTAAAGCGCTATTTGCATCAAAATTAACTATTTTATGTCTGTATATACTGTCTTATATTATAATATTAAACGGACAATTCGAGATGGCGCTATACAATATTTGAATAATAAACATATTTTTGGAAAAAACACAATCTCATAAATAATAGAGTTTTAGGCCACATTTCCCTCCGTTCCCTCTCAAGACTGCCAGCCCCCACCAGTGCCTCGCTCGATCGCCCCCCCCCCACCATCGAATGGTGAAACCATCGACAACGGAATCAACACAACTTATTATTCTTACATTATTATAATTAGAATTTAAAAGTTTAAACGTTACCGGATTTTTATTCAACACAACAATAATTATTACAATAAAGTTATCAACATGATTCATATGCGTGCATATTAAGAAAACCTTACAAAAAGGAAAATATAAGGACAGTTAAACGTATATTTCGAAAAGGGATTTTTTATATTTAATTAAGACGTTTCTTATGCACTGTATATAGTTGTACAAAATGTTACGCTAGTGTTGTTAATTTTTACACAGAGCAGTATTCTTAATTTGAACTTGTGGGGAAGGCTTTTAAATGAAACAAACAGCCACTAACGTCAATCAGAGGCAGCCCTTGCGAAGCGACCAATTGACCTTGTCTTTTCACACGTCAACATGCAGGCTTTAATGCACTCGTTTGTTAATATAAATAACTTTTAGGTTATGAAACACATCTAATTGTTGACTTTCTTCTTAAAATTGAAAAGTATATTTTGTACAGAGGTACATATATGGCTTATTATTAATATATAATATTTATTTTTAATTAATACTTTAACTTTGTTACCTGTACATTTTAGTTACTGCTGACGTCACTACACTGACAGGGGTTCCAATAGTCAAAAGTTCAAAAACTAAAACCATGCAAAGCTCTCATTAGTTATTGTTTTTGTAACTAGGTGGCGTTGTCCTCAATCTTGAAATAAATGATGATGATTGCCAGAACTAAATTATGAAAAACGCAAGGATTCAATGCAATCTGACGTGAGGTGATGTGATATGAGAAAAACAAGCTTAATAAAGTACACATAAATAAATACCAGTGAGGCTAACATAAACAAGTAAAAATGCTTAGCTTTACATTTATAGCAGCAAGTGGTCCTTCAAGATGAGTGGGATTAATTCGCGCCCCGCCTCGCACTCGGTCACCCGGACCTCCGACAGGTCCGAAACTTGTCGGTACAAAATACCGAGAAAAAACGCGAACGTGAGTAAATCCGTTTTTATAAAAAGTTAATTAATAATATCTCATGATAGCTTTAATAATTCTATACATTATTTTCCCCTTCCGCTTAATATTTCGTATAAAGATAAAAATACAAAAATGTCGGTCGGTTTTGTTCGACATCAAAGTGTAATGTGATACGTACACAATGGCATCACCGTCCGATGTGGTGTAAATTTTATTTTATAACGCAGTAGCATCTCTGACAAACAGCCCTCAGGCAGCCCGGGGTCACAACTAATATTTGCACCCGCTCGTAGCCAGAGCCGGGATCACGCGACTAAGTAAATAAAAGTTTTGTCGGCTTTAAAATTTTGTCTTTTTATTCAGACTCTCTCCACTATAACATCATTTTTTAAATTATGAACTGATCTTTCTGCTGGACCAGAATAAGAAAGGAAGACCAGGATAATCTAGACTAAGCTTGTAGATATAGCAAACATCATGCTGAATATAAATCCATCAACAATGCCTACTTCTCTTAATAACAGGCGTCAGGCTTGCTTCAATTTAATTATACGAATTAATTATTACATACTGATTGCAAGCCTATTCAATATCTGACACCATAAAGCTGGCGGTTCAATCACGAGACACGCCAAGAAGACTTGCAATAACATCCCATCATTTATACATTCAGAAATCCGTATTTTATTTAAAAAAAAAGAAATAAATCCTGAAAAAGATTGATAATGGGATCAGCATCAGGAGACAGAAATTTAGGTAGTTATTGCGAGGGATGCTTGCTACAGTCATAAACCAGAGACAAATGGGCAATTTGAGTTCTTGATACGAATTTAATGTGCAATTACATTCGAAGGAAGGAAAGTTTCGAAGACAAATGAAGACGCTGTTCAAATTGGCTATAATTCTGGCAACCGCTACTGTATTACCAAATCTGATTTGCAGATTGAATGCGGGAGCTTTATCTTGTTATTTACGATTTTAATCCAGAAACAAAAACCATTCAATTGTATGTTTTGGAACATCTATTTTCCAATGTAATTATGATTCTTGAAAAGGAGAATATAGATTATTGCTTCATAGTGAAATAATTGTTGTAAATAACTTAAGATTTGTGACTAGCATTAGAAGTACATTTATATAGTCTTATTCAAATCATACGCCACATTTTCCATGATTAATATTAATCTATGGTGCTAAGAAATCTCTTACGTATAACATTTAAGTAACAAAAAAAATGCTACATCAGTGACTTCTGTCTAAAAGCACTTACATGATTTTGCACTTACGTGGCACAAATATGAAAGGTATTTAATATAAACTCCTTCCTTGAAATATTGCTAGGCCCAGTCCCCATATTATTCTTGTTGCCTCCCGCAGTGGTCTTAAACCGCCTTGGAGATGCAAGGGGCCGGCGAAATCAGCTGTTGCTAATTCCCCCCAAACCGGTCGTATTTACAGTTACAGTTTCGACGTCGAAGCGATAATGCTTTTTGCCTTTGATATTAACCTTTTTTTTACAAATATAGCCATCTATATAAAACAACTTTGATTACTTCAAATACTTAATTAAAATTTTGGTCCTTCAAGCCGGATATGAACGAGCGACCACCTCCCTAATTATTCTTTAAGATAATTATTCTTTCAAAATATATACATATGTTGCAAGTAATTGAGTATGCATCGATCTTGTACATGTATACATATATGTATGTCACCAATCAAATGTGAACTTCAACTTATTTCTTTAATTATTTAGAAGTTTTGACAGTTTCTATACGGCATATTATAAACTGTCAGTTGTTCGAATCATTGATAATTTAATGTGTCTTTTCTCGGACTGTCGAAGTGAAATCTTGAACTGATATTTTGCTTGCATTATTACATTAAAGTTTAAATTAAAATGGACGATAACTTTCAGGTTAGGGTCGTTGGGTGATAGACATGAAAGGCATGTATAAAAATAATATTTTGAAAACATATTTATCAATTAAAAAAATCGTATTAGAAAAAACTTTGTTGCGTTTGACATGTTAGTATTTTCTGATAGTTTAAATAAGTCTATGATAAACTGGTGGCTAAACTGGTGGCATTTACAATCTGTGACATATACAAGAAAAACGATAAGTAGAGTCGCATGACGCATAATGTTATGTTAGTATTGGAACAACCGATGAACTCGTTACAGGAAAAGATAACGATACGACCGTGGCGCAAGTTGCTCTATGTGTGTTTTATACTCCAGTATCATAAGCTCTGCCTTGTGTATTAACTAAGACCATCCTTTTTTATTTCAGAAGGAGTTATTTTATTAAATTTCCCGGAAGTCCAGTGATATCGAGATTAAAATTATTGGTTAATAGTTTTGCTTTTTCTTGAAAGTATAATCTCCTTAGATTATGTCTCCAACTATTCGAGGTTCAATTGAAAATGATATAATTAAAAAAAGAGAGAGTGAGTTCACACGAGATAGAAGTGAAACTTTGTGCTTGTTGATTTTTAAGAGAATAAGATGTACACTCTAAAGAACACAACATGGAAATTGTCAATCGCCAAATTGATTAATTCATTTAAGTACGAGGAAAAGAAAGAGTGAAGGAAGGAGAGATTAATCCAAATTGTATGGTTCGATACATCAATAATACTTACATTTTAACGTTGCATTAAAACCTTAAACTTTTTCTAATAGCCTAATTCCTAAGATTACAAACTCAAGGTCTAAGGTCGCCAACGTACAACAGAATGTAAGACTCCAGTTTGATTTGATGGCCACATAAACTTGGCCCCTAGAAACGCCAACGGCAAGTTACGAAATGATTAAACTTATTTTGATTTTTAGCTTGGCGATACACCTGTTATTTATCAATGTACGTATTATGTAACATATAACCTAAGTCCTGATTTAATATTAGATTAGGGTATACATTTCTCATAGCGCTTCTTATACTACAAGTGAAGGTATGTATGTAGAATGTAAACAATGTTTTCATTAAGTTACAAGGTTAAGTGTCAAGCTTGTTCTGCATCTCTGATGGACGTAAGAGGGCAAGAAGTTTGTTTGTTTCAACTCGAATACGCCTCATGGAGTTTTAAAATAAGAAAATTTACAGTTCTTGCAGTTTTTCAAAACAAACGAGAATCTCTTAAGAAATACGATGTCACAATAGTGGAAAGTGGCACGCGACCATTTCAAGAGGAATTACAAATAAGCAACCTAGCGATAGGATATCTAAATAGGATGAAATAAAGATTTACTAATTACTTTTGAATCATTTTCTTTGTTATCTATTCTTCTTCTCAACCAGTATTTCAAAGTTCATCCACATGTTACAGGCTAGGATTACTCAGCGGATTATTCATCATGCAACTTCATATTCCTCATAATTGTACATCAAATGCAATAACATTTCCTGACTATTATGACGTGATTCCGTTTTATAAAAGAACATGCTTCGGATAACGGTGTTATAAATATTCATGTGCCGTGGCCAATTATTATCGTATATGAAATATATTCAGATGACTCTAAATTCATAATATCGTATATATCCATTGAATTCGATAGTAAAATGGACAATTCAGTATGATTTTGATGGATGGGTAGACGCAGTAGCGGGTTAAGAGCTAAATTTGATGAGGGCGAGCTCTCTCCGTAAAAGATGACAAATTTTATGGAATAAAACATTTTGACACCGTTTAATTGTTATTAGATGGATATATAATGATGTTATACCGTGCTACTGCGCATACGCAATCAGAATATTGTATTTAAAATTAATAAACAAAAGAGACAAGCACAAAACAATTTGAAACAGAAAAAATAGTTTGTTGGTTTGACATTGTACACTGGTCATCAAAAAAATATCCACTCGCTGCTTACGTTCGATTGGTTCAACCAATCTACGGTTTATTTGAAATTAGATTGCCGTATAACATAAATAGTAATAATAATAAAAATAATAGTAAATTATCTACATAAAAAGTGGGAAAAGCAGGGAGACAATGATAAGCCTACATTATCTTACAAATACAGCGTGTCTATAATTTTATTATCATCGTGAAATTTTGAAATTCAACTGAAAGAAACCTGGACGCAAACAGCTTGTAAATCATAAATCATTTCACCTAAATTAAAATCCAATGGAGTCGTTACAGTTAGGATGAAATTTTCATGGAAATAAGTTTCAAAGGCTTCGATTATTTGAGGCGTAATCTTAGTGTCCGACGGTGAATTGAATTTGTTCGCCCAATTTCAGAGTTCGCTTTCAAGAGTTTTATAAATCATTTTCCCTGAAATGAGTTGTCTATTTCATTGTAAATATTGAATATTTTGTTAGGTTAATTTTGCAAGGTGTTTTAATCTTTGTTGGCAGCCGTACTGGGAAGACTGACGGGGAAAATGCCTTTCAAACGTTAGCTGTAACCATTTTTGTGAGTACAGAAGCGCTTGCTTGCTTTGTTGGATGCTAAACTGAAATCTCAGCTGAAATATCTGCAGCAGTATTTCCAAGCTAATACGACTTCGGGTCCTTCAAGAAAAACGTAACGAGTACGTTATTTCTGAAGGACCCTAACTTAAAGGCATCTATAGTTTACCTTAATATGGTTTGCCCCATTCCATACTATTTTGTTTTGTTAAAAATATAAATAAATAAATAATATGCATTCAAGACCGTAACCCAGGAATTCATATCTACGCATACATGCTCGTCGGTTATGGGTGCTCCCTTTTTAGTAAACCACTAAACTAATCTATATAAGTTCTCGTAGGGCGTCCCCTACCAATACTACCACTCACTTTAAAAAATAGATTAAAATAAAAATAGAATATTTTTTTTATTTTAGTAGGCAGTTTCTGTACGAAGCGAAAGTGGATGCAATTAATAACGTTCTGAGGCGCCTCGAGGGGTTGTTCATTAATTACCCCGACGAGCGTTCGCAGAGGTTCCGATAAAAGCCGATCACCGCTGAAGTGTCAATACGTTCACTTGTCCCTTTACTTATGTATAAATTGTGTTTTTTTTTAAGTCTATCTCAGACATTCCCAAACTAGAGGTTTTATCACGGATTAACGTATTATATTCTCTACGGGCTGGACGATCTGACGGCAAGACGGCAGTGTTGCCGTTAGAATAGTCAATCAGTCAAAACAAATCAAAGAACAGTCAATAAGACAGTCATAAGGTGGGTCCCACGATTGGTAATTCTTGTTAGAAGAGTCGAAGTACAGCCAGTTTCTGGAACAAGTCTAGGATATGGTAAAGGTCATTGAACTATTGTAGATTCTTGATAGTCAGTAGAAACTAACTTCCTTAGATATAATCGCCGTATATAGATACAGAAAGTGTTTACAATTTTTACATTACTACTACATATTTTAAAATATTAAGTAAGTAAGTAAGTAGGAATTAAAATTAAAGATTGCCATTCAAATTTGTAACAATGTATTTAGTCAATCAATCAATTTATCATTCAATATTTATAAAGGTGCAGATACATAGATGCTTATATGATTGGATATTAAAGATTCAAAATAATAGTCTTTTTTGTCCAGTTTTAACGATTTAAAAATATTTCATAACTCAGAACTAATGAATCGATTTTATAAATTCTTCCTGCAATTGATAGTTTTTGTTTACTAATTGGTTCCATTAAATTTTTTATCCCGATCCGAAAAGTGTTTCTAGATTTATTCAGAACTAGCTGTTTCCTGCGACTTCGTCAGCGTGGAAATAAATTTGAGAAAATAATTACAAGGGTTTTTCACTTTTTGCGCGGAACCCCAAATATTTTGCTTAAATAAAATTAGCCTATTTGAATCCCGACAATATTAGCTATCTTCCAGTAAAAGTCCCATCCGAATCGGTTTAGTCGTTTCGGAGATTACCCGGAATCTACAGACAGACAGAAGACAGACAAAAATTTTAAAAATTGTATATTCGTTATAAGTACCGTACATACATCGTGTGTATTGAGTATGGAAATGTTATTTTGATATTACATACAGACACTTCAATTTTATTTATCAGTATAGATAAAGATGTTCGTGAATTGAAGTTGATTTTTGTTTAAAATTTAAAACAAACTCTCAAGTGGTCTCTTAAAATAACTAAGCTAGGCATTTATGTAACAGCATAGATAGCATTAATAAAGAAATATTTGAAGTTACATTTAATTTAGCATGGCCTAATGCAATTAACGCTGCCTCTTTTAAAATCAGTTCAACGAATATAAAACCGACCAGCGTTCCTCGTATTAATTAAAATTATAATGAGACAAACGCGTCAGGTTCCATTCGAGTTCTTAAATAGTTAAATAGAACAGATTCAATTCATGAATACGATGCGAACGATGAGGCGAGGCGTCATTATGATGTAATGAAGGCAAAATTACTAGAGCTATTGTAAGGCTAAAAAATTTCACTGCTAATAGGGCATTTTGATTGATTCATGATTCTCCGATGTAATTCCCTACACCAAAGATGCTTACGCAATAGTCACTTACGTAGTAAGTACTAAGCATAAGGCACTGTAAGCGGCTTTTGTCAGACACCAAAACTTTTCGTCAAACGATTAACGACGCAAAGCTCTCTCAGACGCAGAAAAAGGACCAAGAAAAACTAAGACTAACTCACTCAAACTCGCAGTTTACTTTTTTGTCGTTATGGAGTTTTGTGTTGCAAGTCTGATGTTTTTGAAGAAATTCTATTTAAGTTTGATAATTCGAAAACTTAATAATTATTTCCAATTGCCAAGTATTCGGAAACGAATATATTATGTGCAACTTAGACAATACGGGATTATTGCGACGGGAGAGGGATGAATTTGTATCCATGCAAAATATCAATATTGGATAGTTTATATTATGCCTTGTTGCGATTGTGTGAAGCTAACTAAAGTAAGCTAATTGAGAGTAACGAAACAAATTTATGTTGCCACTGAAAGGCAGCGTTGGCAGGGGACGCCCAAGGAGAACTTATATCGATCAGATTAGTGACAAATCAAAGAAGGGCGATATTAGGAGTACTCGTAATCGACGAGCATGAATGCGTAGATGTATGGATGTAGAAGAAGCGAGAGAGGTGTGCCAGGATCGCCATAATCGGCAAGGATAATCCAATGTTAGATCTAAAAAGTCTAGTCCTAATGATATTAGGAAATATCATTAGTCTCGTTTTCATCACACCAATACGTTGTGCCTAGTTATCCAGGGCCTACGCCGACGAGCAAACCTAAAAAAACTCAGGCAGTCATAAGGACTGCCAACAGAAGTGAAAGCCTTGACAATAATTTAATAATAAATAATCAACAAAAAAAAACATTCAAGTCAAGCGTGCCTAAAGAAGTTTTCGCTTTAAAAATCGAAATTCACAAGAATTTATATTAAAGTTTCAAGACCGCGTCACGTTTAAGCATATTTCGTTACATCAGAGAAGAAAGATATAACGTAAAAACAAAAGGGAAAAAGTCATGTGTACATTGTTAATATTGAATAATACGACGGTGACGACGGACGGACGGACGATATATACGTACAACAGTGGTGCTATTTTATATTGTTTATATATAAGTCTAAGTTTTTGTCGTAGCCGCTGTATTAAAGTGGCTAATTAATCATTATCTGTGGCACAAGGTGCGAGGGTCGTTCATTAATTCTGTCGTGGCTCGGTCGCTGGGGTGCGAACAAAAGACGATCGTCTGCTGACGTGACAATGCGGAATGTGCGATATTACTCTTTAAAAAATGGTCTCATTCAAAGATTTTATCACTTTAAAACATATACTACATTTTTGTTAGGCACTGAAGGCATATTCACATTGATAATTTAAAGCATTTTATATGCGTATGTATGGATGTAGATGAAGCGAGCGACGTGTGCCAGGATCGCAGCAAATGGAAATCTGTGATCACTGCTTACCTCTTTGGGTTATATAGAATATATTTATTCATAAAAACACTTTAAAGCATTTTTTAATGCAATGGACTGACTGAGCCGATGTTATTTTTCATTATTAGTCAATTGCAATTTATATTTATTTATGCGTAAAATAAAATCTCGCATTGTGTCAAAACAAGTGACAAAAGATGTTGAGACAGGATTCTCTAAAAATCCTTTGTTATAACACTCTTCAAAAGTTGCCTATTGTTCCACACGCTAAGGACAGGGAGTCACGTTCGCATTAAGTGTCTTAATCCAAGTCAAGTCTCTCCAGTACTGAACGGTGGATTTTTTTTTAGTTGAAGAGACAAGCTGACGAGCTCCATATGAGGATTTTTTTATGGAAGAAGTTGGCAAACGAGCAAGCGCTTCACCTAATGTTAAGTGATCCACAACAAGGAAATGAGTTGCAGATGTGTTGCGAACGTAGATCAATACGGCTACCTAAAACATTTTTTCGGACTACCGCATAACTCCAGTCAGCCCGTAATCATGGCGCATGCAACTGTGCCGAAATATCGGGAGCTCGAAAAGTCTAATCGTGGTAAGATTCCCGTCTCTTACAAACCTTATACCAATATAAAATTACAATCTAATTTGACTTGCAATCAAATATTTTAATGTAAAGTGACCATTAAGTTTAAAGTTACACATGCCCTCAGGTATCTTAGGTTAAAGACATTGAGATATTGTGTGGGATGATGCCGAACCAAGACAAATGAAACTAAACCCGTACCACCCACGTACTGTATACATGAAACTTGAGTCCGATGACGTCACATGCTTGTACACTCATCAAAAAAGTTTATATCGTGAAAAAATCTAACAAGAGTAATAACCTTTGATGCTTGCTGTACAAACGGGTACGCGGGTTCTGAGACGTGAGTGGGCGGGTGCTTTACATTGTACATATAGAACAGTTAATTTCAATTAGAGAAATTTGCTACGATCGTGTGACGTCACAACTCGATTAAATTGATGACGTTGTAGATTGATCTATATACAATACATGTGCTATTTGTGAACTTAGACTTTAGAGCTTTATATAATTGGTCGGGAATTTTATATAATCAGACAGTTAAAAATTGAACAACCTCACGTACAATTCAAAACACCAGATTGCTCAATTTCGGGCTAATCGATTCTGTGCGCCATATAATTATAAACCTTATTTTCGCCTAACACTTTGATCAATTTAAACTCGAAAACCTTTCTGTATTTAAGTTTTGCATTATCAAAGTTAAAGTTGAGTCCGTAAAGTTTGAATTTCGAGCTTTAAGCCACTAATCAGCAGTAAGAAGATTTTACTTCAAATTAAGTTTTCTTAACATTTCTTGGATTCATTTATAAACTGTAGTACTTGGAAATTTGCTTTAAAATTTTATTACTTAATAGTTTTAAAAGTCAAAAGTAATAATCATACTTTAACAATCTTACAGAGCCAGCGACAACAATATCTGTTGCAAGAATGGGCCGGCTAGACCGGTGCAATACCACGATCCCACAGAAAACTGGACTCATAATAGCTACTGATCGAGCCAAGACCCGGCCCTCTCGGATACCCTAGAATCGAAACGCTAACGCGTAATGAGTGACAGCCCAAGCCAGGTCCCCCTTCCGGGTGTCCTTGAGCCAAGTCACTCCATGGAGCGTCCGCCAAAGCGACCTAAGAGCCCAAGGCCTCTCAAAGTGGTTATAATAATAAAGTAACGGCGCCAGCCGAAGCCCAAGGGAAGCCGCAGGGAGCCCTCGAGCTAAGTTACTCTTAAAAATGCTTAGCTAGGCGCCAACTGCGCCCTGCCGCCTCGAGCCTGGTGTAGCTGTAAATTTGCTTCTGGGAAAACAGTAGTCATAAAAAAACTGGCGTGAAGTATAAGCTTTATGCATTTCATCCGATGAGTGAGGTGCTGCAGGACCAAATCTAGTCCTCTACTTTTTCCTATCCCTTTTTAGCGGGTACGTAAAAATATCATTTTTCCTATATTCTGCCTCATCTATCTAATTAAATGTAGGCAACGCATTTGCAACTCATTAGCTAGTTGCAGATGCCTATGGGCAGTCGTTTGCCACCTTCCGGCATATAAAAATATATCGTTAGAGTTCATATACAATTCTGTTTATAATGCCCCACAGTCGATTCATTGACTTTGAAGCTTGCGTATCTAAAAGGTGCTCCTTAAATATTGATCTTGCACAAGAAAACTTTGGGTGTAACTTAACGAAACGTTTGTTTAGGACAACCTTCATCAAGTGATGTGCGGGTAACAAGCAGAAACTTTACTTGGGATTTAAGTCATCATAAGTCAGATAGTGGAAGTTTATATATTATAATAACTATGGGATTCCAACTAACAATTTCTTAGATAGTTTTATATTTACGAAGTGGATTCGAACGAATGAAAAAATGTAATTATTCGGTGGTTTCTACGAGTTAAATTATAATTGAAAAAATTGTGTATAAATAGAATAATATTGGGAAAATTAATTTAATAGAGGGGGTTTTGGTTAGATTCCTGACACAAGAAATTGCGATGTAAGGGTACTCCGTAACCGATGAGTGTGTAAGCACAGATGTATGGATGTAGAAGAAGGTAGATTGGTGTGCCAGGATCGTATGGACCAATGGAAATCCATGATCTCTGCCTTCCCCTCTTGGTCACGGGTGTGAGGGATCATATATATTTATTCTGTAATAGCTTGAATATAGAAAAGTATGGAGTGATGTGCCAAACGTATGCGAAATGGAAAGATATAATCTCTTGCCACTCTCTGAATCACAGGTCCGAATGCTTTTCTATTTTTTTAAAGTATCAAAACATTTGCCATTCGACTTCCCACAAAAAATTCGTCATCTATTCAACTTAACGTCTTTAGTAATAAACCATATCAACGGTGAAAAATTCGGTGAACTGTGAAATACATTAGCAACGCGACACCATTACTTTGTTATATCCATTCGAATGGAAAAAATGTGTACGGGGACGTTGAATTGCAAATGAGACAACGAAAAAAACGTTACACTACAAAAGAAAAAATCATTCCATTAACGATCGTTTTTAAATTAAACTTGCGGTCATTAAATAAGTAGTCGAGAATGTAGCTTTTAGTACATTTCGTTACATGAGTGAGAAGAAAGATATATTATAATGTAGAGAGAAAGAAAGAGGGCTATATACATTGTAAATGTTGCAAATATTTTATTTCTTCTTAGATTTTTAATATCAAAAAAAGAAACTGGTCGTCATGGGACCGGCAGATGTGAAACATTACAGTGAATATGCGAATTTTTAGTATAAAATATAGATTAAAAACAAAATAAAACGGAATACAGTTTATTAATTAAAATCAATAAATTTTACTTCTTATTTGAATTATAATAGGTACTAATTACAGGATACTTATTTATAAATATAAATTTGTATGGATTCGTACACAAGGGAGTCGGAGAAGTTAAAAGGGCGTAACGCCATTAGAGCGTCACGCCGTTTGCTGTCGCGGCATACTGGTCGATTTGCACTAAACTCTACGTAGCGCTTACTTCTCTCTCCGTTGTTGCTTGCAATCGTTATAGCTTTTGTTGTTAGAGTGAGAACGTGGTACTGGATAATATTACTTCCCTTCAGATATCATCTAGAAGTATCATCGTATTTTTAAAACGTAGTGTTACTATCAGATGAAATTTATTTGTATTTCTTTTTATTTTTTAAATCAAAATTCACAAAGCAAAGAAAATGTATTCACTTATGACACTGTGAAACGATCGAGTCAGTCAAACAGAAATGAATCGAAATCGGAAAAGACCTTCGGTGTAGTCTATGGCTGAATATTTCAAATTCGTTTCAAAGACGTTCGTTTTGTAACAAATTCTTCGGGATATGAACTGAATTGTAGCGACACAAGTCAAATATGTCAATAGTTCATGCATACGACTCCTTTCAAACAAGTTTTAGCTGTGTAAATACACACATTTTTTTCATAAATTACATTTGTAACATTATTATTTTATCTTTATTTTACCAGACGAATAAGACAATGGAAAAAATGATTCGAATCATGATTAGTTTTGCATGTTCATAAATCCTAGTAATATCAAAATCTAAATAAAAATAAAGATCAAAATAAATGCTATCTTGATTAAATTAAAATTTGAATTATAGAAAGATTTCATCCTAGATAAACAAGTTTCCGTAGTGTAGCGGTTATCACGTGTGCTTCACACGCACAAGGTCCCCGGTTCGATCCCGGGCGGAAACAGTGTTCGTTTTGTTTTACAATTTTTTATTTTTTTTGTTGCTTTTCTTCCTATATATATATATTTAGTACTAACTCTGCCCCGCAGTTTCACTCACCTCCCTGCCCTTTTCCCGCTTATGTGGGGACATCTACACGACCGTAGCAAAGCTTAAAAATTACATATGATTGTTTAAACTGTGACCATAGTCCATATTTTATAGGTACTGGCTACATATTTTACGACCGGCCGCCTGCCTAACGCCAACCTTCCTCGGGAATAATAAGCTACTTACCTAACCTAACAATTAATACAATACATAATTTATAAAATCATCTACATACGTGTTAATACTGCGTTACCAAATATAGTCGTTACCATTAACAGAAAGAGCCGTGTTTCTCCGAAATACGTGAGTATGCTATGAATATCTCAATGCACTAATGCACTCCGCGACTAACTTGCTACCGCGGAGTCGCCTTGTGACGGCGGTAGGGCTGCGACAGGGAAGGGGAGCTCATTCCCTCGTAACTCTACCCCTTTACATCCGATTGAGGTTGGCGGCAAGACCTAAGACCAGATCCACCTATAGGGGCCCTGAGGTGACTGATTATGGGGAATCCTTAACCAATGAGTAAGGGCAAGCAATAGCCACCACCTTTTTGGAGGAGCAGTGGATGGGTGCGTCGCGATGAGTGACGGATAGGCGTAGACGTTTATTCGCATTACAAAAAAAAAAAACAAAACGCTGCAGATGATGGGTGAAGAGTATTATATGTTGTCTGACATAAAACAGTTGTAATACATACGTATAATAAAAAAATATGATTTACAACATAAATGTATCTTCCCCTTAAATGTGCGAAATATAGAGCTAATCGTAATCCAGAAACTTAAGACATATCGTATGATAACCAGACACGAAACATGAAGTAACTAAGAAAAACATATCTCAGTAAAAGTTTGTTATTTTGGTACCAACATAATCACAGTCTAAACTGTTGTTACTTGTTCAAACAGCCAACATAAATGAACACAAATGGTCAACAACTTCAGCGAAAGGTTAATTAATAGGTAATAAAGGTAAATTGGGAAAGTTTCTATCTATATTCACCTAATGTTTATTCCAGCATACCCGTGTCGTCACAACTTTGTTATTAATTAGGCGTCGTTTATACGGCATCGGTAAATTTGAACATGATATTTCACACTGGTTGTAGATTAATATTTCCATTACACAATATACTGTACACACTATATACTACTTATAACAATCGGTCAAGGCTTGGGCCTCAAGAGGTGCTGTCACGACCGTTGACAGAAGTACAAACTGAGTCTCCTTCCTTTGACAAGTGCTTATAAAGACTCTTGCTGTCTAAAGTCAGGTACGCAACTTTGCGTTTCACTACCGTACTCATACATTTCTTGCAAACCGGAAATGTGGGCGACAATAAACATTTGTCAAAACGGAATTTTAATAACAGTTTTTGATTTTCATCACGTCATTTGGTATCCTGTTTATTGTTATGTATGAGGGTACATCAAAATGTATGGACATAACGTAGGTTTGTGACGGTTAAATAATCAGTCCGGAATGAACTGAGCTACAAATATGTTGTGTTATTTCTCGCCTCCTCAATACATTGGCGACGAGGACATTAAAAATTATGATTCGCTTGTTCAAAGAAGTATATAGACAATTTCGATCGGAAAAATAAACGAGTGGGGGGTTCGTAAATCAGATTTAAATTTGCATTCTTTGATAACTATAATTGGTAATGAGGCGTGAGCTATTTGGAAATCTGGCCAGTCCCAACAAACCAGCAGATTTAACGTATAAACAAGTGTAAGACATTATGCGTCAGCGTTTACAGCCTACGCCCTCTTAAACACACTACTAATAGAGTTATAGGCCAGGGGACTTACACACAGAGTCACTTCACAGTATTTCACTTTATTGTACTTAAATTATTTCTACTTCATTTGTTGTTTCCCTTCGTTCCCTCTCAAGACAGCCAGCCGCCACTAGTGCCCTCGATTGCCAATTAATTAAACAATTGATTATTAAACACATACTGAGTACACTGACATACTAAAGGTAGGATATATTAAGAGTACTCTTTTTTTTAAGTAGTTTATTTACAAAATGTCGTTAAGCCGTTCAAGATTGAAAAACAAGCTTGTGCTAGGATATAAGTTGAACGGCAGATTCGAACCCAAGTCCTTATGATTGGCAGTCAACACCCTTAACCATTAGGCTATTGGCGCTTCTTAGGTTTAGATGAATGGACGTAGAAGTAGCCACAGAGGTGTGTTAGAAGAGTGCCAAGGAATCCATAACTTCCGCCTTCCCTTTTGGGTTAGGGGCTCTGTGGGTATCAGCTATTAGCGTATCGTGCTTCTCTAAAAGAGAATATGTTTTCAGTGAACATAATACGATCCGATGGAACTCAACTAGGATCAGCACACGAGGTCGCGCGCTCGACTCGCTGTCGGACTTACTCGACTTCGAAATCATAGAGCCTACTCATTACCCTCACACAGTGGAACACACACCGGATGTGCTTGACATTGCAATTATCAAAAATATTAATCTCAACCTACGCGAAATAAAAGTGATTCACGAGCTTCACTCGGATCATCGACCAGTAATACTACGGCTAGGGCCTTCTGCGCCAGCCTCGCCCCAAACCAAGACCGTAGTGGACTGGCACAAGCTCAGCGCCAAGCTACAGAACATTGACTTGCCGCGACTTGATTCCATCCCCGACCAAATAATTAATGAACAAGACATGGGCGTCGCAATCGGATCTCTCACAAGTCATGTCCAAGATACCATCGAGGACTGCTGGACGAAAAGAAAGCCGAATGTCTAGCTGACCGCCTCGAAGCCCAGTGCTCTCCCAGTAGCCTACCGGTCGACCCTGCCCACCTCCGAATGGTGGACAGCGAGGTCGATCGAAGGAAACACGAACCGCTACGCGACTCTGTTCCTCCGGTAACATTCGACGAAGTTAAAGAATTAATTAAAAACTTGCGTCCACGCAAATCTCCCGGCTCAGACGGTATCACCAATAGGGTGACCAAACTCTTTCCTGCTGCTATTATACAGCTACTAGTTCTTATTTATAACGCGGCAATGACCAAAGGTGTCTTTCCCAGCGAGTGGAAGGATGCTGAGGTCAAAGGGTTCCTCAAACCCTCAAAGCCGGCCACGAACCCCACGTCATATAGACCCATAAGTCTTCTCAAAACGTTTGGGAAGATCTATGAACGCCTAATATTAGCCCGCCTACGTACCTTTATGAATACCAAAGGACTACCAATCCCCGAACAGTTCGGCTTTCGTGCCAAACATTCATGTACCAATCAAGTGCATCGCATCACGGAGCACATCCTTACAAAACGCCAACGCGGCTCTAGCACCGGAGCACTATTCCTCGACGTGGCGAAGGCGTTCGATAAAGTCTGGCACAACGGGCTCATATACAAGCTATTTGAGTACGGAGTGCCCGATCGTCTCGTATGCATAATACGAGACTTCCTCAGTAATCGAACGTTCCGCTACCGCGTCGAGGGAGTGTGCTCTCAAGCACACCCCGTTCGAGCCGGGGTGCCTCAAGGGTCGGTGTTAGGCCCAGTCCTCTTTAGCCTCTACACCAATGATATACCGCGCGTACGCGGTGTAGAGCTTGCCCTATTTGCCGATGACACCTGCATTTTCACGTCGGGCCTTCAGCCTGACGCTATATGTCGACGCTTCCAGACCGCAGCCACCACTCTCGGTGCATGGTTCCGGAAATGGAGGATCGAAATAAATCCAGCAAAGAGCGCCGCCCTATTCTTTTCGCGACATAAGGAAGCTCACCTTCCGCGTCTCCCATCCATTAAACTCATGGACAGCCCAATTCCTTGGGAAGATAAGGTAAAATACCTAGGTGTCATCCTTGACTGTAAACTTAACTTCGCCGCTCACGTTATCCGGGTCAGGAAACGGGCGGCTTTCGTACTAGGCAGCCTATTCCCACTAATCAACAAAAAGAGCAAAATGTCCCTCCGGAACAAGGTGACACTCTATAAAGCTGTAGTACGTCCCGTTATGACGTATGCTAGTCCGGTCTTCGCGCACATATCCCCTAAACTTATTCACCGACTTCAGCTGATCCAAAACAGATTCTTGCGCAGGGCCACTGGCTCGCCGTGGTTCATGCGCAACATCGATTTACACGTGGATTTAGAGCTGCCCACCATAGCTCAACACCTGAAGTTGGCGTCGCGCCGCGATTTCGACTCCACCGCCGGTCACCCCAATTCTTTAGTTGTAGGTGCCGCCACCTACAAACCCATCGTGCTCGGTACGTTCCGCCACGACTATAGACGTCCTAGGCACGTCCTCGACTATCGAGACGATTCAATAACCATCGCTCAGGCTAGGATGAAACAACATCGCAAACAAATCACACACCGTCTTCGCCGGCGAGGACGGCTATTACCTTCCCGATACGGCCACATAGCCGGCAGAGTTTTTTCCCCTATTCATGATAGAAGCGTTGCTGGAGTTTCTTCCGCCACTTCTTCTCCCAGCGCTAACGCTTTCCGAAGTGGTAATAATGTTAGTTGTAATAATACTTGTAATCAGATAATGGCTACCGATCGAGCCGAGGCTCGGCCCTCTCGGGCACCCTCGAATTGGAATGCTAAACGCGTAATGAGTGACAGCCCAAGCCGAGGTCCCCTCTCTGGGGCCCTTGAGCCGAGTCACTCCATGGAGCGTCCACCGAAGCGACCTAAGAGCTCGGTGGCCTCCCAATCCGGTAATAATATTAAAGTAACGGCCCGAGCCGAGGTTCCCTCTACGGAGGGAGCCCTCGAGCTTAGTTAATCTTAAAGAGACTTAGGCTAGGCGCCCTCTGCGCCCTGCCGCTTCGTGCCCGGTGTAGCTGTAAATGCCTCCTCAAGGCAAACAGTGACCTTTCAGTCACAAAAAAAAGAACATTATAGTAACTGCAAATGTAAATTGTAGTTTAGTTACCAAAGAATGTTTATAAACTTAATGTTTAAAAAGACTACAATAAAGTGCAAGTGTTGTGACACAAAAGACATATATTGCCAATAAATTGTCGCAAGCAAATCATGACCAAGTGGGATGGGAACGTACAGAGACGTTATTGCATTGCGCGTTGACGGGGTATATTTCAAAGGAATACAACGAAGAATGACACCTATTATCACGAATTGAAACGCCGAGATAAAAGTGTACGATATATTTAATTAAAATAAACTGAAACAGACAAGAGTTAAATATATGTGTGTAACACATACCTTTTCATATACGAGATCGATCGTAAAACAAAATCAATCTGATATTACTTAAAAAAGCCTTTATAAGAAATGCAATCATTGCTACCTTGCCTTTTTTAAGGTATAAGGTAGAAAACGAGCAAGCGGATAACTTGATTTTAAGTGAGCGCTA
This sequence comes from Papilio elwesi, assembly GCA_029849275.1. Classification (NCBI taxonomy): domain Eukaryota; kingdom Metazoa; phylum Arthropoda; class Insecta; order Lepidoptera; family Papilionidae; genus Papilio; species Papilio elwesi. The sequence continues at coordinate 1,712,816 of CM056707.1, read as the reverse complement.
TCCATAGACACTGCAATAAGCAAATGTGTTGCAGATGCGTTGCCTACCTTTAATGGACAGAGGGGGAACATAGACAGGGAAAAGGAAATTTCCTTTTCCCCATTACTCCGTCCTATCCACTGCCCGTTTCCATCCTATCCTTAAAAGGAAAGGGTGGGAAGGGGGAGAGGACTGAAATTTGGCCTCCGGCACCTTACTCGTCATACGAAACGCCAGTTTTCTGTGAGGTCGTGGGGTATTTCACCGGTCAAGCCGGCCCATTCGTGCAACAGATGTTGTTATTTCGGGTACTGCAAAGCCTAATCCAGTAAGTCCCTAATTCAAACAATAGATGCTTTCTAATTATGTCCAAGTTATACAGAAAACTAACCTTTGATATAAACTCAAATGTTTTCTGTACAAGTTATTTTTTGGTCATATGTCCCCTTCATTAGAAAAAAAAGAAAGTTTCAAGTGTATAGGTTGGAATTTATAGGTCTTACAACATATTTATAATGACAAAACATAATAGTCTGTGTATGACCAGAAAGCAACTATGAGGTGCAGTTTCTGACTAATTAAAGTTCTAAGTCAGGGCATTTCACGTGTAAAGGAGCTCATCTTCATTACTATTATGATTGCGAAACAACTCAACCGATAATCATAAAATTTTGCACACATATGTCTTGGGGTCCCGAAAATGAAACTATTCCCGAATTAAATAAAATCTCTATTAACAATACAGTTTGTTAGGGTAATGTGTCATGTATACTAAAAATAATTTTTGACCTACATATAATACCTACATATAATTCAAAGTATTATACGCAGTCATCTCACCTCTTCGAGTTGTCCTTAGTTACAGCTTTAATAAACGAAATAAATATTAATTTTCAGTTAGAAACATAAATCCGCTTACGTATCCTGTTTTTCAGAACCTTAATTAACACTGCAATCTTATCTTTTGTTTGCCGCGCCTTCAGAAATTAAACAGAATACGCTATAGAAAAACAAGAATTGGAGACTTTAAAATTATTAACTTAATAATAGAATAAAGTATAACAATTTTCACATCTAGTACAAGTGATCCGCCTCCCATGAGCATTAAAATACCAGAGAAGCTACAGTTATGCTGCCGACTACAACTTCTGCTGGTATCCGGCTCGAAGGACCAAATAAACGGTGTGTTATTTCGTCCATTTATGTCAAAGGTAATCGTATCGCTTTGGAAATACTAAAGGAGAGTATAGTTGTAATAGTGCTGTACACAAGGCGGTTGTACGAGGCAGGAAGCTGTGTGATTAACGTTGGTATTGAATGTCAAACGCCAATATGGTGTGAATGGAATATGGAGCTCTGGCGAGTTCAGCTAGTTTTCTTCATGTTTGTTCAGTTTCAGTTCGTGTTTTTTTGGCACATGGCCGTTGCCCGCGGATGTTGCCCAGATGTCTTTCGGAATAATTCACAATCTTAATAAGATTCGCAGATATAGCATGGTATGAAACTGTCATAAATTTAAACTTTAATAATTTTATTGTCATAAATTTAGTCATAGTCAAAATATTAAATCTTTTATACCACCAAGATAAACATTTTTTCCATATTCTTAACTCAACAAACGTTCCCCGAGGGACATTCAAAATCTTTTCCCAGATTTGTCTTCCTTAAGCTTATTTCGACAAAGGTTCTTATACTTCAACGTAAGTACAGATGTGTTTTGTTAAATGTTGGTTTTACCGTGGGTTTACACTGCTGAAAACATACTGTCATTTCAGTTTTTTAAAAGAGAAAAATACGCCAGAGGAAACCTACAGTTATTCTTATATGTCGGTGCTTATATTTAACACGTATAAACATAAAACGCTTACGAGAGAAAGTCTGCTAGGATCGCGCTAAATGAAAATCCGTAATCTCTGACTACACCTCTGTGCTAGGGCGTAAGTTTTTTTTTTGTTGTCATAAAATTTGTCTAACGTAATACGTACGAAAATGTTTTTCTAAGTATATGCTTAAGTTCTATGTTACAAGCAAAGTATTCAAGAATCTGTAGCCTAATCTAACTTAAGCTACTTGAACATAAACTTTAACACGTCAATTTGTAACAATCGTATGACCGGTTCCGTCTAGAAAATTTGCTCTTAAGAAGGTATCAAATTAGTTATTTCTATTACTTAAACTGTATTATTATTTTTTCTCCCTGCCCTTTCTCATCTATGTGTAGTACAGTACAACCGTAGGCCATACTGTCTTCTACATACATAGGACAGTACTGACTGATATATCGATGCAGTCACCAAACTACTGCGCCTAGAGACTGCGCGTAGGCGAGCGACAAGTTAGGGTTTTTCTAAATACATCCTGTAAAGGTATTTTATCCCGTGAAAGTGTTTATGGAGTAAATAGCGCAGCGAGTCGAATCGTGGCTGTAAGCTAGTACTATTCATATAGGGTTTTAGCTTCAGTTCTGCCTACCCTATGCTTTACGCTAACCGTCCTCGGGCATACACTTATATGACATATTATCGAACTAGTTTAATAATATATCTTATTTTTTAACAGTGGTAGAGTCAGACACAACAACAACTGATGCACGAATGGGCCGGCTCGACCGGTGAAATACCACGACCTCACAGAAGACAATCGTGAAGTAGAAGTACTCTGCGTTTCGTCTGATGAGTGAAATGCTGGAGGCCTAATTACAGTCCTCTTTCCTTCCCACCCTTTCCTCACATGGATAGGATAGGAACGGGAAGAGGATTGGACGGGGAAAAGGAAAAGGAAATATAAGAGGAGGGCATAGACAGGAGTCTATGCCCTCCTCTGTCCAATGAAGGTAGTAACGCATCTGCAATACATTTGATTGTTGCGGATGTCTATGGGTAGCGCTCACTTAACATCAGGTGATTCGCTTGCTCGCTTGCCATCTTACTCCATAAAAAAATCTCTTAACCATTCCAACTAAACTTAAACTTGTGCCGGTACATTCACAACTATAGTCGAAAGGCGGATTGGAACTCATGACCATGTTGTGCAGTCCGCACTCTTAACCATAAGACTATTGGCTACATGATGTAAACATGATTTTACCATGATTAATTCTAAAATAGATCAATGACATAAATAATATACAATGAAACGATGTTATATATCACATTACTACGTACGTGTGTGGCACAGAACATCTTGTAAAATCCATATAAAAGCCGCTATCTAAAAGCACTTACAACTCATGTTTTACCTGTTATATTTTGATACTCAAAGAAAAGCTTAGTCGAATAATAAATTTGTGAAAGAAATACATGAACAATACAAAAACCGTGAGTATTAAGATGTGGGTTTTGGCCGAACAGTACTGAGGTTAAAAATCACTCGATAATACACACGTAGGCTTCATCCAGTCTGTTGCTTAATGTTAGGCTTAAAAGTGTAGTGATTAGGAAAAGTTATCAAGCATTCTTTTGTTCAAAAACTACTGAAATGTAGGTGTAAGTGTCTTAATGTTGACTTGTGCTAGGAGTTGGTTCACGATGATACGAACCTAGGATCTTTTTTTTTTATGAAACAAGTTGACAAACGAGCAAGCGGGTCCTCAGATAGTCCCAAATGTGTTGTCTACCTTCATTAGACAGAGCAAGGCACAGATAGGAAAAGGGATTTTTCCTTTTCCCCGTTCACACCTCCCCGTCCAATCCTCTTCCAGTTTCCATCCTATCCCTGTGAGTAAAGGGTGGGAAGAGAAAGAGGACTGTAATTAGGCCTCCGGCATTTCACTAATCAGACGAAACCCAGAGTACTTCTACTTCACGCCTGTCTTGGTATTTCATCGGTCGAGCGAATATATTAGTATTTTAACAGTATATGCCAAATAATTTATTTTAACATTTATGTTAAAAATAATATAATTTATGTACTTCAATAACTCTTAATGGTAATTTTGTCATAAAATTACTTTTTAAATACATAATGTTGTTAAAATGTTCTCTCCGTTGAAACAAAACACGCGCGTCGGCTCAAATGTAAATATTCAACGCGCTCGAGTGAATACATTTTGTGTAATAAATTTCTTTACATTTTGCAACCTGTGAAATTACTTTCTTTTGATACATCGCAGTAGCCTATTTATACAAATAAGTGTAATTGTTTAAGAATAATAAAGCATCCAATGCAAATTTTAGATAACACCCAAAAGAAGCAATAACGGAAATATTATCTAGTTAGATGTCAAATGTCCGATCAAATGTCATTTGGGCTGCTATAAGTATGGCCATTAACTTATTCTTTAGAGAACGAAATCTATTTTTATTACATTTCACTTGACAGGTTTGTTAATTGAATTAAAATTTGACATGCCTTTCAGAAATCAGCCATAACATTAGTAATGTGATTTTGGATCCCCGTTTGGCATGGTACTATAGAGTATAAACATTTTTTCATAACTTTTGACTTATAATTAATAATTTAAAAAAGGCTTACTAGTGACAACAGAGTGAAGATCTGCAAATCCAAACAATCACTCTTATATCCTACCCTCCCCTCTCCTCGCCTCACTCTCTCTCCACCGCGTCATTCCCTTTTACTTCTGCCCCTCACCAATAATTTCGTTACAATTTGTAATACTTATATTAATTTATTAGGTTCCACACCTTGGATAACTATTTTAAAAGTAATTATGATTTTAAATACACCAAGCTATAGCCAGAACTCCTTAACAGCAAAAAAAGCTAGTTTCTGATCAGATTTTATGTACCTAAAAAAATATAATCCTGTCAGTTGGAATCATCTATCACATCAATAGCTAATGGTTTAGGAAACCGATTGTAAAAAATCAGGGCGTGGATTCCAATCTGACATCGGACTATTGTCGCGACCAGCACAAGCTTAGGTTTTCTTGGAATAAATAAAAAAGTTAATAATATAATAAATAAAGCAGCCCTTTTAAGTATGTTTCTTCCTCCAGGCCTCCTTTCGGAGAGACGGAGAGAAAGAAATGTTGACATTCACTTATATAGAAATAAAATTTTTACCTATAATTTTAAGTCTATCTTAAAAATAAATATAAAAAAGTATTTGATTTTGACATCGTCTGTCTGATTACAGATCTCGTTCAAACTAATCGCAATAACAACTATAATATTACTGTTATTTATTAATTCATGTTAAAAAAAGCGATCCATTTCATACGTCTGACATTCTGACTTTGACGGCAAGCTTGAACTAAGAAATAATAAATTTCTCAGAAATATTAATATTTAAGCGAACACAAAATTTGAATATCTAAGAATTCCTCCGTTTTAGTCGCGATCGTAAAAGCATTGTATAAAAATTGCATTCCCAAGTCCACTGCTCACTTACATTCTTGTTAATTGCAATAAGGTTACTTCCTTTGTAAATGATAAATAAATAAATATGTGCTCACGCACGTAACCCAGACGGGTAGGCAAAGATCATAGATTTCCATTTGGCGCGATCCTGGCACACCTCTCTCGCTTCTTCGACATTCTAGGCATGCATGATCGCCGGTTATGGGTGCTCCTTATATCGCCCTTTTTTTAGTAAGTCATTAATCTGATCGATATAAGTTCTCCTAGGGCGTCCCCTACCAACACTGCCACTCACTTATGCAACATAAATTTGTTTTGTTATTCTCTCTTCATTTATCCTTTCAACGTGCCCGAACCACCGAAGCATACTTTTCTCAATTCTACTTTACTTTTCCTACCTGTCATCATTGGATGTATGGTCATAAAACTCGTTATTGGAGTTTTATTTGCTGACAAAGACAGGTAGGAAAAGTAAAGTAGAATTGAGAAAAGTATGCTTTGGTGGTTCGGGCACGTTGAAAGGATAAATGAAAGGTAGACAACGCATCTGCAACACATTTGCTTGTTGCGGATGGCTTTGGGTAGCGCTCACTTAACATTAGGTGATCTGCTTGCTCGTTTGCCACCTTATCACATAAAAAAAATTAATAAAATTATTAAAACTATCGTGAGACATTATTAATAAACTTCTTATGAAACGGCTTTACTCACGTTCGCGTTTTTCTCGGTGTTTTGTACCGACAAGTTTCGGACCTGTCGGAGGTCCTTTTTCAGGGTGAGCGGTATTAATTCGCGGTCGCGGCCCGCCTCGCACTGCGAGCACAGGCGCACACCGAGAATAACGCGAACGTGAGTAAAGCCGTTTCATAAAAAGTTTATCACCAAAATTGTTCCAAAGACAGAGACAGACACATTCACACTGTATTGTGTAAAAAAAGAGAGCAGCTAGTGTTCGTCACTTAAACCTGAGTAAACACATGATTGTGAACTAAAGAAAATTCGTCCCAATTGGGACATTTTCAAGTCTTCACATTTCGCTTACTAATGGCGTATCTGCTACATTTTTGTATATCATTGCATACTTTTAAAAATGAATAGTTTTCCAATTTATACAGATTACATTTAGAGATTTGTAAGCTAGTTTAGTTACAGTTATAGTTCAGTTAAAAAACCAGCAAGTGGGACCAAAAAGAGCTGTGGTGGCTCAGCGGTTTAGGCCATGACTTACGTAGTGTTGCGGATTCGAACCCAGACAGGCGGTTTACTTTGTGTCATTTATTTAAGGAAACCGGCACGTTCTTAGAACTACCAAATTCGAAGATATGTGACTACCACCAACCCGCTTTGGGCCAGCGTGGTGGATTACGGCTCATTCACTCTCTCCGAGAGGTGGCCTGTGTCCCTGCAGTGGGCAACATTCTTTTTAAAAAAAGACTGATTTATTATTATATTATTATTAAAAATGAACCCTTGTATATTACAATACAATTCAAAATTGAATACAAGAAAAATACACAATTCATCGAAACTGTTCCAAATTTAAATAAGCATGTGACTGACGCAGTTCACTGCTCACGCGCAATTTTGAATCGCGATAAGATTAGGATATTGTAGATTTAGTAGGGGAAAATCCCTATCAAATATCGTCTAACGCGGCTAAAGAAGTTTTCACTTCAATAAAATAAGGCCACGATGTACTCGGATGTGGAATGAGTTACGAACTAGCTCAGTAGTTGGCCGTTTGTTGGGGAGCGGATCGAACGAGGTTTCAAGCTGGAAAAGATTTTTCAAAACTAAACTACCAGTAGAAGTTGAAGTTGGAATTCTGAGTCGTGAGTTGTAGCCGAATTATATCAGTCCGTTCGTTTGTTACCATTGATCGATAGTCTCCAAATTCTATTTCAGAATTAATACGCTACTCAACATTGAATTGCTATCTCTGATGATGTTACTCTTGGCATACATCTTTAGGGGTTATTCTGACCATTATTTAAAGATACACCACCGCAAAGGCTTTCATTAACAAAGTAGTATTCAAATCAGTAAAATTACACTGACAAGTATGCTAGCCACGATAGGTCAAAATAAAACCTTTAGCTACCCTATACTTAAGATAAAAATAAAGCGTGATTATATTCTTATGGATTGGTGATTTTGTACTCACACGTTGTTCGATGCAAATTAGGGTTAGGTTTAACCAGTGAATGTTACATACGTACGGTACCTATAATTTGAACCACTTTAATACTCAGCAACCATAAAATTAAGTGTATTTAATCATGTGAACCGCCGTGAACAGCAATGAATTCAGCTCACATTATACAATGCATGAAATAAATTGCACCGGGAAAGTTCACGAGAGAGCTTTTGAAATGTTAATATTACCCGCGCGGCCGCGGCGCTTCGCTAAGTCGCCACCGACAGACGAATGTTAAATTATAAATGGACTTATTTTATTGTATTACGGTGCATATTGCAAGTTAAATTATATATGTGTTCTTGCAATATTTGTATAAATCTTACTAAGCATCGCAGTGAGATCTTTTAAAAGGTTTTCCAACACAGCAAACTTTTTGTTGTGACCAACACACCGTAATTCAATCGCTTACTTAATGTGGTCTGCTGTTGTATGGACTTCTATGGCCCCATACAAGATTTTAACATCGCGGCTACAAGCTATCTAGTCGAAAATGTCACACCGTTTATGTATCTTTTTTGACTGTATCTAAACTACAGTTCGCTTAACAAATTCTTGCTTCGAGCTTAATATAATGTCGATGCGTCCCGGTTACGTCCTATTACTAGATTAGTTACTTTACTTTGGTGATCAGCAACAGCAGTACTAGGAAGTATCATTACCTCACAGAGTACTGGAGTGAAATATTATGACCTCACAGAGTACTGGCGTGAATTATTACGATCTCACAGAGCACGGCAGTGGAGTATTACGATCTCGCACAGTACTGCCGTGAAGTATTACGATACCACAGACTGTGAGCGTGATGTAAATGTATTTATGCTTCTGCAATTCATCATCATTTATTAATCTTTTGATTAATGCCAATTATCACACTGCTTATTAAAATCTATTGAACCCTTGTCCTTCTTATATAATAAAAAAAAACATACAATACATACCATCTTTCGTATATAAAGTTATAATTCTTTACTTTGTCTGTGATATAAAAATGAAGATCTAATTTAGAAAGCACTCACGCACAATATCTTATTTGTTCCTATTTGTAGTAATGCGACACATTTCAGACGCTGTATAACTGAATTACAAGAAATTGGGACGAAGGAATAGTACGAGGCCCCATTAAAGTGATTATCCTTTTGCTTTTATTGCATTTTTACGGTAAACGTAAGTCCAACATACTTCATTACCTATTCGATACATTTATTAGAATCGCCATGTTCTACAATTACTACTAGCGCCACCTGTTACAAATAATGTACCGTATATTATCATGTTGGTGACGCGAAAGAGAAATAATTTTCTCATCTGAAAATCTCCAAACGTACACATTTCTGTCATTCATACCAGATAAGCATACAAAGCTAATAACGCCATCTATTGCAATAAAATATAACTACAATTATAGGTATAAAATAAATACTACCGTTAATATTGTTGGTAACGTGAACTTGAGAGTTTTTATCCATAAAAAAATAATGACCGAATTATCATGCATATTCTGTGGACAATTATTGTGACATCGCTATTCTTAATGCTGCGATTTGTTGTCTTCATAAATTGTAAATGATTTGCGATAAGTATGTAATTAATTGTCATTATACACATAACCTCAACGTTGAATAATTTGCTACTGATAGGTAGTGTGGTGCAATTTACATAATTTATGTAAGGTAACATCTGCCGGTAATTGTTTGAGAAATATATTTTATAATTATATTGTATATTGAACTAGTGACCCAACCCGGCTTCACCCGGGTACCACTAATTATGTTGATCCGATCGCTACCAAACACAGGAATGTGCCAATCTGGACAATCCCTGTAAATTTCATCGAAATCGGTTCAGCCGTTTTATAGTCTATAGGGAACATACATACTTCGCTTTTTATATACTATTATTTTTTTCTTCATAATAAGTATCCTATGTTACTTCTAGTACCTCCAAGAATATGTGTACAAGGTTTCATGATGATCGGTTGATTAGTTTTCGCGTGAAAGCGTAACAAACAAACTTACATCCACATTTATAATATTAGTTGGGATAATAGTGATTATTTACTAGTTTCTGATTCGTTCTTTTGTATTTATCCAAATACCTATCTGGATGCCAAATTTGAACTTCCTAGGTTATCTGGAACTGGGTTAGAGTTTTGAACTATTTTGATTTGGTCAGTGTTAAAAATGACGATGTTCGGACGTTAATATTAAAATAAATGTTTAAGGTTTGCTTATAAAATTAATTTTGTGAAGACATTTTACAGAAATGTTAATATATGAGCCAAATTTGAAATGTTTATGTGAAATACTTTTTGAGTTATGAGGGGCTCGTGTAATACCGCACGCCATTCTTTTACCTTGAACTAGGATTGACGCACTACCGCGTATCTAGATGCATAAATATACGGCTGAAGAATCGAGAGAGGCATGCTCTGCCTACCTCTCCTGGTCACGAGCGTGATTGCAAATCAGCCTCTATTTACTATATATTATCTAATATACTTATGCTAATGCATGATGTGTAATCACATCTCTGATCCATAAATATGTTAAGTTAATTAATATTACTCAGTGTTCAAAATTAAACTGAACATTACATATTGTTCTTGCTTGTTCAATCGTCTAAAGCAAGATAATAGTAGGAAGCCACAAAATGGTTTGAGCATTGTAAGCAAACAATAGGAATGGCGCTGCTCCGTGCTAACTTAGCGAAATTGTTCAAATCTCGAGTCACTATGTAACCGTCTGTACGTTTATTACTATGGATTCATATGTGTACACTTTAAAGTAGTAAGGTTTAGTAAATGGGTAGGCACACATCACGCTTCGACGTAAAGTAAAAATCCCTTATACGGAGTAACCACCGGAGGGCTGCCGTCAGTATTTCATAAAGCGCTTACATTGCTTCATAAAGAAGTTTAAAGCTCTCAAAAGTAAAATGGCTGACTTCTGAAGAAGTCCTTGAGCGAATATTACATTGCCGGTTGCGACGTAAATTGCATTTCTTTATAAAACCTTTAATAATTTCGTTTATTTCAAAATTTCAAGGTACATTCAATTCAAATAAAGATTGTAAAGCGGTTTAAAATATGAACATTTTTTTTAAAGGGAGCAAACGATCTTGGGTGATCACCGACACCCATCAACATCTGTAACACAAGAGAAACAACATCCGTAGAAGCAGCAGCCTCTTCCATCTTCATGGAATTCCGTCGATGTCTTTTCTGTGTACAGCCGTGCTTACCCTTGTTGATTTCGAAGCAATTGAAAGTTTTGTATTTGTATGAAGAAATAATTTTAATCCAATGTAGTTGACCTCAAATTTATATAATCAATCATATAAAGGCCCGTTAAGGATAGACAATCGTCGGTTAAATTAATTTTTTTTAAGCCGCGAGGCTACGCTTGTTAATAAGTCAAAAATTGAAACATCTTTGTTATATATTTCGTACCAAGTTCTAAAGTTATTTTAAGTAATAGTATTTTTGTATTTCAATTTGATATAACTTCAAATATTCGACACACATTGTTCACATAAACTAAAACATTCGAATAAAATCGAATTAATCTGAACAATTTACGTTTACAAAAAGCTGACTGAACATATCTCTGACGCAGTCAGCTGACACTCATGAGGTGTTCCATTATTTAATTTGTATTAAGTTAATTGACGACTTGCTGAATTTTGCATAAAATTACATGAATATATAATAACTTACAAATATATGAATCAAACAATATTTTTATCTTATATGTTACAAGTTTTTGACGAAATATGGACATAGTTATTTACGTCCATATTTCGTGTGCTTCTAAAGTACTACTACCATAAGTGCTTGTGCACTTATGGTAGTAGTACTTTCTCTCCTGAAATTTCATCAGGCATATCAGATTTAAAAGATTAATTATCTAAAATTATCCATTCCAAGTAAAGAACAATTAACCCCCGAAAATGCAGTGAAGCTAGGAGACAAAATCTTATAAATAACGGACGTACAGATTACGGATATACGGATTTTAATAGCGGCGGAGTCCGCAACTGCAATAATAAGAACAGTTCGACCGGTGAAATACCATGATCTCACAGAAGACACACGTGAAGTGGGAGTATTTTATGCTTCTGCGTTTCGTCTGATGACTGAGGTGCTGGAGACCCCATGATAGTCCTCTTCCCATCCTTTATTGAAAATGATAGAATTGAGCAAGAGAGGTGATGGAATATAAGAAGGAAAAATCTTTAACTAACTAACTCTAACTAACTCCTCCTCTGTCCATTAAAGTAGATAACGCATCTGCAGCTCATTAGTTTGTTGCAGATTTCTATGTCCATAGGCGGTTACTTAATATCAATTCATCCCATCTCTGGCAACCCTATCGGTAATGCAATTACATTTGTTTTACTGTAAGAATGTGGGTAAAGTTTTAATTAAAGTTTAAGACTGTTTGCGACAGGCGGCAAAGAGCTGGTGTTATAATAAGAGTCCTTGCAAATCTAGACCGGAAGTTTAGCAGACATTTTTCTTGCACTTGCAGCTAACAGCTAACGTAACTCACCTTTGTCGATTCTAGAGGTCAACTTTATATGGATATACGACACAATGTTGACTCAGCATTTCGTCTAACGGCCAATAATTCAAAGTAAGAAGAATGCCGAAGCTATGTGTAATTTTCATATTGTATAACAGGCTCGTATAATGTTGAAGGCAATAAATGTCTGGTGCTTGCTAACATACGAAAAGCTGTTTTCATATTAAACCTTTTTCCTCGCCGATATGTTACGAAAAACTCCGAAGCAATATAAAATACACTTCAAACGGTTTAGATGCCGTTGCTTCGTATATACAATATTTTTTGATAATCCCGCATGAGGTAGTAATGGATCCATAAAATTTAATTATCATTTTCCTTTATATTAACATGACAACATTAACATATATTATCTCTTCTTTATTAATTTCAGATGCATTTTCTATTACTTTAATACATTGATGTTAAATCCCTTATACTCCCGCGTTGATTAAATAGCTTCAGTGCTACTCATTTTGTGTTTGGTATAAAATTATAAAGTAAACGTGGCAAATAAAATAAATCTCCGAACGTTAGAACTTTTCAATCTTGCAGCAAAGCGCTCTGAAATATAACATCGTATAAAATGCCAAAAAACTACATCTAGAAACTCTATTTCAACATTTTATAGAAACACTTTTAGACACAAATCGGAATTACTAGTGAATTTCTTAGAAATGATTTTCAACCAAATAAAGGCGATAAGGGACACAGACTCATGACTAAAGTAAAACGTGTGTATTATTGTGTAAACATAGAGTCCATGAAAACAATTTATACTCACAAACCGATAGCCGAAAATATCGGCTAAGTCAACAATTGGTAAATAGCAAATAGTAAATGACCAGAGATTAACGCTTATTAACGTGATATCTCGCACAGCTTGCAGCCTAATATTTCCACTACATAATATACGGTACACACTATATATGACTACTTATAACAATCAGTCAAGGCTCGGGCCTCAAGAGGTGTTGTCACGACCGTTGACAGGAGTACAAAGTGAGTCACCTTCCTTTGACAAGTGCTCAAGACTCTTGCTGTCTAAAGTCAGCTACGCAACTTCACGTTTCAGTACCGTACTCATACATTTTCGGCAAACTTGAAACGTGAGGTACAACAAACGTGATAGTTGGATAAAAAGATTGTTAAAATCGACAGGTATTTGAAATTATTCAGCCAATAAGCATATTCGCTAGCGATTGTAGCTTTACTAACATAATACTTTTTCAATAATAATTATAAATACATTCCTTTCTTTGTTTAATTCGGAGTTTGCTTGTCACATCAATGGTTCTAAAAAAACAGAAATCTGTTCAATGATGTATAACATTTGCTTAGGATTTTACAAGCCGCTTCGAGATTTCGTCCTTTTATCAGAGCAAATTATGAACGAGAATTTAACCTTTAAAAAATTAATCTAAAGAACTCATTCAAGGAATAAATAAATCTTCATACAATTGGAGTGAATTATCAAGTGAAGACGTTTTGGGCGGGAGTGAATAGAACCTAATAGAAATCATCCAGAATTGTAAAGCAAAAATGTTGGGATACCTGATTCTGATACGACGATCGTAGAACCATGTGCCAAGTGAAAGAGGAGATAGACGTCCTATTACCAGATGTTCTTAACCATCTTGTATTGACCAGACGAAATGAAAGAGTATGAATACTTCATGCATTATTTGAGGTTAAACTACTATAATTTAATTTTCTTAAATATCTAACTTATGCGTCCGCTACTGTTAAAAACTAAATTTTAAGCCACTCTTTATGTTACGGTTTTGTTATTATTGTATCTTGTATAATTTTGTATTTATTTTCCTCTGTAATAATTTCTAGTTTTATAGTCTGTGTTATTCCGCAAAGTCAAGGAAGATTTAGACCGTTAATATTAAAAAAAAAACAGGTGTCTGGGCGCAAGGCGCTCGGACGTTAAATTCGTGACAACGTTTCCTAAAACAATGAGCACACTCATTTCTATCTCTCCTTCATGCCACGCTCTCGCTTACACACTATGAACCGTATCGTGCACGATCGGCAACTCTCGGCTTGAGGCGTAACGGGACATTTTGCACGAATGCTACCCAGTGTTTTCAATTTATAAGATGTTGTTACAAAATAATACAGTAATTTGGAGGTGGTTGCGGACACAGTAGCAAGCAGTCGTAGATTGTTACAGTGCGCACGCAATACGTCGAGTTGTTGCTTGATTGAGATCCCGAATACTACCGATTAACAAATCCTCTTGCGATATTGTAAGGTAACGTTTAAGATTGATAGACGAAATGATTTAGCAATGTTTAAATTAAACCCTTAGTATTGTTAAGCCATGATTAAATCATTAAATTTAAGGGCGACCATGTCTTACCTTCATAAAATTTTATAGCAATCCGATGTCGATGTCCGATGTCGACAATGAAATTGTTAATTGGAATTTAAATTGGTTTGATTCGAACATTCCTGATTTTGAGTCATCTAAATTAAACCTAAGACACGTGAAGTCTTTTAAAAGTAATGAAAAATACGAGCACTCACACGACCGACCTAGCGAGGTAGGCAGAGATGACATATTGCTGTCATGATGACGAAACGCAGAATACTTCTACTTCACGACTGTCTCGGGTGTGGTACTCGCGAAATTTCCTGCCACGCACAGCCGCGTTGTGGAACGGTCTGTCCTCGGCGGTTTACAAGACATTACGCACGACTTGGGGTCCTTCAAGAACTATTTTCTCAATGGCCGGCAACGCATTTACAGTTCCTTTAGTGTAGCGGGAGTCCATAGGCATCGTTGATCACCTCGGTGTTCGTGCGTGTCATAGTATGTCACCGGTCGAGTCAGCCTATTCGTACAGGTGTTGTTGAGGGCATTACGACTATTAAAATGTTAGGACAGAACTAACATGATTATTATCAAAATGAATGTATCAAAATGGACAGATGATTGATTGAAAAAAAAGTAGGTTATAGACAAAATCGAGTAACAAAAATCAAGCTATAGATAAAGTACTGATTCAAATGTAGCACGGTTGATATTGAATTAATTAATGTCATGTACAGACATGCGCGCAAGGTGAGAAGGCTCGTTATTTCGTCGTACGCCCGCGTAATCTGTGAAGGGTCTAATGGAATATTAACAAAGGTTGGAGACGCCTTAATTTAAACACTTGATGTTTGCTTAACATCAGCCTAATTTACTTGTGAAATGACAAATATAATGTACAATATCTTCATGAAGACGCTTGAAATATATTGAAGGAAGTACTAATTTACGAAGATGAAAATTTATGAAGGGGAGGAAATTAACGACTATTTATGAACTTTTTCTTGAACGTTTTGTTACATTAATGACATAGACGGCCTTGTGGCAAAAATATATTGTATCGATATGCTACCTTTTCTATAAAAAAATCAGAATAAATGCTATGCTTGTATTAATATTAGGGAATAAAACAAGTTGCTTTTCACGCCGCTGGTCGTGGGTTCGATTCCCACCCAGGACAGACATTTATGTACATGACCATGTCTGTTTGTCTTGAGTCTGGGTGTAATTATATATTTGAGTGTGTTTTCATAAAAGAAAAGTAGTATATGGTAGTTTATCAGTTAGCTGGTTGCCATAGCACACGCTCTGCTTAGTTTGGGATCAGATGACTGTGTGTAAATATGTCCTAGGATATTTGAAATTTATATGTCACGGTTGCTAAGTTTTAGTAATACACTAAAAGGCCAACAAAAGACATTTCACCGGAGTTTTCTCTTAAGATAATCACTTGCGCAGTTCTCGGACGTCATATCACTGCCCCGGCGCGCCCGTGGCAATACGTAATCGGCTTTATGGCGAGTATTGTGTATAATATATATAATATATATATATAAGTATCTTTAACATAAATGAGCTCATGTCTAAATTCCCCAAGTTGTCCCAAAACGTCTTTTAGTGTTTACGATGCCTTTTAGGTAATGATATGTGTACCCTCAAGTGAGGAGTGAATAAGCTAATGGTAGACTAGTGTATATAATCCTTCGGCCGCATCATCTCTCAACATTACCCGGTATTGTGATCAACCAGTAATTTATTTATGATAAAATAGATGAGATGCGATCCTTAAGAAGTATGCAAGACGACACGTTGAATAAGAAGATTAAAAATAGTGTTATAATGTAAAAGTGTGACTTAAATGTGTATGTTGAGATTTCAAAAAGGTATACTTTAGTAGTTCTGGCATGTTGAAAGGAAGAATGAAGAGAGAGTAACGAAACAAATTTACGTTGCAAAAGTTAGTGGCAGGGTTAGTAGGGGATGTTCAAGGAGAACTTATATCGATCAGATTATTAACTAACTAAAGAAGGGCGATATGAGTACCCGTAACCGACGATCATGTATGCGTAGATGTGTGAATGCGGAAGAAGCGAGAGAGGTGTGCCAGGATAGCGCCAAACGGAAATCCATTATCTCTGCCTACTCCACCAGGTAAGAAAGATAGCCTATATCTTTTTAGGGGAATTGGCCCTGTGTACTTAATTGTGCTTTACAGGACGTATTTTCGAAATGAAGACGGAACATCGTTAGTGTTCCATCTTTTCTTTGTGACGTTAATGCATCGGTTAAAGCTCAGATGCAGTTGTCAGACAGACGATTAAGCGATTATATCGAAACTACCCGGTACTTACGCTAAACTTGGATATTACTTAAGTTAAAGCAAAGTTCGTAAACTTTGAACTTCGCACCATCCATTTCCAGTAAGATTAGTGAATATAGCCGAGGAATGTCAACTTCAGCTACGTCGATATCTGTTATGGTGACACTAATAGAATAACAAAGGCTAATTTAAATCTATTATTCCTAAGATAATATTTAACACTAGTGGCCCGACAAACTTCATTCTACCCTAATTAATAGATGGTTCACTATTTTGGCGATAATGTCTTACACATAAAAGGAAATTGGCAGGAAAAGCATGCTAGTAGAATTAATTCCGTTGAGATGCGATCCTTAAGAAGTATGTTAGGCGTGACTTTGAATGATAGGGTTAAAATAGCTTTAGTGGAGAAAAGTTTGGCTTAAAAGTGGATGTTGTGAATAGATTTGAGAAAGGGCTTCGGTGGTTCGGGCATGTTGAAAGGGTGAATGAAGAGAGAATAACGAAACAAATTTACGTATCGAAAGTGAGTGGCAGCGTTGGTAGGAGACGCCCTAGGAGAACTTATATCGATCAGATTAGTGGCTTACTAAGAAAGAGCGATATAAGGATCACCCATAGCCGACAAGCATGTATAAGTAGATGTATGAATGTAGAAGCAAGATAGGTGTGCCAGGATCGTGTCAAATGGAAATCCATGATCTGTACCTACCCCTCTGGCTTACGAGCGTAAGCGTATATTTATTTATTTATCTTACGATAAATATTTGCTATCGTTGGCTATTTTGTAGGACTATTTAAGGTAAATATTTCCATTACACATTATATATGTGAGTGTAACTCTAACGGATTTGGAGCGCACACCAAAATACCTCGTGCATTTTTCCTCTTTACTTAAGACTTATAGTTATATTTTGGACAAGTTACGCATCACCCGTTTATTATATTAGTAGGATTTGACTAACAGTGAAGTCAAATCCTACTAATATATAAATAATTACGGTCCATGGTCCATGTCCTACGATAAGTTTAGGCTTAGATGTAAAGGTGAAATGATATATTAGTCAATTATTTCGATGACTTATTACTTACATTATAAGCCATAGAAGAGTTGGAGTCAGACAGGCAGCCGGTCGTTTAAAAACTGTAACCAAAACCTATACAATATGGGCTAAGGTGTTTCTATACCTTTTGTTTCTTGACATACACTTTAGTCCTACCGTTCTGTTTTAAAGCACATTTTTCAATATAGCAAAGCATATAATAATAAGGTACACATCGCCCCTTCATTCTGGTGTATTTGTAACCTACAAAATATGTTCCGTGATTACTAACAGAAGTTCATCGGCGTCGTAAACTTTTAATGACTTTATTAAACAACGTTTCGCGTGAGAGCTTTCAGTTTGTATGCTTCATTTTCTAAATAATACGTTGCTATAGAAACGAAATTTTGTATGTTCCATGTATAATATAATAATAAATAGTATGATGCTTTTTATAGAGGAACTGGACAAAGGATCTACGGGTCACCTATACTTAAGTGATCTGGCCTTTTGAGGAGAAGGTTCGCTTTCTGCTAAATTATGAAAGCCAAGTATAAACATCAACGAAAAATTGAGAAATTGTAGATTCGCTACAAATAGACGATGGGCTTTGTGTACTGAAAATTAAAGAAGGAAGGGAAAGTATGAAGGCTTCCAGATACTACTCTCACTGATCCAATTGGAGAAATAAACATATACTGTATGCCATTGTTTTGTTAAGTTGTATACTTAAATCATAAGAAAAACACAATTGTGTTGTAATATAGCCGATGCGGTGCACTGCCACGATTAATGTTTGTCATCTAACACCAGAGTGCCTTTCTTCAAAAGCTGGGGAGCCGACGATGGCAAAGGTCATACATATCGTATCTATAAATTATTTCTGAATGGCATTTTAGTGGCAATGCCCCATCTCGACATTTTAAAAGATGCTAAATCTAATGAGAATTTTTTTATCGAATTTATGTCTGATAAATATAATTTAATAAGTTGATTATCGACTAAAACTTCGTATTAAATTTACAACAAATTTAAATGACAGCAAAATGTAATATATAATTTAGAATTGCACGCAGAAGTACGGTACAGTTGATAGAAAGGCGAGAAAAATTCATAATGAACTGACTGTATGTCTGTATTTGTCGGCAAGTAAGCGATAGCGAAGGGGCGTTGCATCAGCGCAACTCTCAGCTGTATGTATTCATCGTCGTTTCTGTACGTTCCCTATTTAATAAAAAAAACATCTGTTATAAAATCTGTTATACCATAAAAAAGTCTATAAAATTTCATTGCATTTTTTTAAATGCACTTTAAAAATAACTACGGTATTTTTTATTGAGCAAATTTGAATTTAAAGTTTTTACAAGTTCTTAAAACGTCCTACCGATAGACCACTTCAAAATCAACGGCAAATTGATTCGCCCAAAATAGCTTATTTCGCTTTTAACATAAACGTACGCTAGTTCCCGATGTGTGGGGCTACAGATGAACCTCGATAAAATACTCTGTCTACCTCGGACAGCCTATTCAGTTTGGCCAGAGCAACAAACAGATCGATAGACGCATTCGACTAGACATTGGAAAATGACTACCTCACCCCGCAAATACCTCAATACATAGTCACCTGTAATAGGTGTGTCTTCCCACAATAACCTACGGCACAGACTTGGACTCTTACGGTAGGTTGGCCCATAGGTTCAAATTGGCACTGACGTCGAAGGAGAAAACTACCCTCGGTGTTTCTCTAAGAGAGAACTAAAGTGGACGACATACTTCTAAGTCCGTAGGCCAAAGTGGAGTTAAGTTAGGGATGGGGGGAGGAAAATCTTGGAAACCACGGATGTGGACCAGTGCACCGTCCTTCCAGATTGACCGATGACCTCAACAGGACGATAGGATGTCGTTGGAAGGAAGGCATACAAACATTATTTTTTATTTATATAGAAGTTAGAGCGGCATACTGTTTCATCCCATAAATTGATATCTATAAATTGGTCATGAAATCTTCGCCTTAATGGAACTAAAGTGAACTTGGTTCAACTTTGATAATGTTCTATTTAGCGATACGAACTTTTACTTTGTAACTCTGCATAGTTAATTCGAGTTGGTAGTAATGTTGTTAAACGTTATATCATGTTTAAAGAGTTTTTAAATATTATTTATTCGGAGTTACTCAACTAAACAGCTCACTATTTCAACTTTATTCACATTTTACAGTTGTGCAATAAGTATGTCTAATTTAAGTCAGTAAAAGGTTCGAATCCGACCAGTAGATCCACACATACACATTAATCTATTTTTACCATTAACCAGAAATAAGTGAGCTTTATAAAAGTTTATACCTTTTTAGTAAAATATTTATTAAAACTATGTTAAGCCATTTTAAAACCATAAATACGATAAGTTCCTGATGGAACCAACATTTTCATGGTCCTTCGAGCCGGATTTCGTAAAAAATAATATTTGTGTTTAATTGTTTTTCTCTGTCAATATAATACGATCGTTTTTATGACGAAGATATAATCAAGTTACACGCTTACTAATTCTGCATCCTGATATAACTTCAAGTGTGGCAGAGCAATGGTTTTAGATAGGTAAATGAAATAAACATTAATCTAACATGCTTTTTGTATTTTCTATACCAATAATTATTATATTGTTCGTATAAATAACATTGTTGTTACCGTATTTTAGGAACATGCTTCAGTTTATTGAGAATACCTTATATTTTCCTTTAATGAGGCTTACCTTTGAAGTGCTTTGTTCGGCTATAGAAAAGCTATTTTTCTAAATACACAGTAATTCAAGCAGGAAAGTGATTTTTCTTTATATACCACCAATTTAATCATAAAGAAGCTGATATGAACGTAGACAATATAACCATTCAAATCAAAATTATTATTAGATACTTTTCTTGCTTTATGATAAAGCTAATATTTTGCCATCCACATATTTTATTAGTTTTCCCAATGAAATCACTAAGGCAATGTGTACTTAACTCACCGTTATCAGGAGCCGATTGTTTGTTTCAATCTCTCAAATAAAAGACTGAACAATCTAATTATTAAGCATTGTAATGTGTCATTGTAAGATTCATTAATATATTAATTGGTACAAATATGAACATCAGTTTCTAACCCTTAAATTGTTAATGATTCGCTTATTAACAAAATTGTCGTCCCGTTATATCTCTTTGCGTATTATCTTTAAATCTCTTACTGATCCTATACATCCGTCGAGTTCAGATAAGTCTATACATTTTCATCGTATTAAAGTTTTGAAAGAGATCTTTATCGAACCAGCTTTAACATTTTATATTTTATATAAAATGTGTCTCAGCTACCTGAACTCAATATTTTTCTATTCGCTTGGTCACCATCTTATGTACTAACAGAAGAGCGCTTGTAAAGTTTCCCACTTAACGTCTGCATCGCAGTATCGGAATTAATTCAGACGAGGTTAAAACTTGTTCGACTTCATTTCTGCGTCTGGTTCTTGTTAAGAAAGTTCAAACATTATTGACGACTGTACCCGAGAGTTAGTCGGCACGAATTAAAAACTCTTAACCTCGTGTTGCTTTGTGGGTTCGTATTACACAGTAGAGACAGATCTGATGAGTGAGGTGGCCTATTTCTACTTCATTTTTACGAAGGAAAGAACATGGGAAGGGGAGAAAGATTTGTCGGGGAAGACATAACACAGGAAAAGGAAATGTAATTTTTCTGTTCGTCCCTCCGGTACGCACCGCATCTGCGGTCACTTCACATCGGTTGAACTGATTGTTCGATTGTCACCTTCTTCTAAAAGAAAATGATATATGACTCTATTTATCAGCCAACGGACTTTCACTACTGACGTAAGCGTCCTATGAAACACCAACTATTAATATCCCACAGACTTGATGCGTCAACTTGTATGTCTGTCTGTACGTGGTCATCATACCAGAAGCTTTTGGAAATTTCAGAAATGTATTTGCCTCTTGAGGAAGACATTTCTTCGCGCAATTGACTTATGTGGCTAAGCGGTGGCTAAGCTAAGCTGCTTAATTCTATTTTCACTTCAATTTTAACATAATAGATTAAAGAGTTTCAACCAATAAGAATTAAAATAGGAACATATCTATACTTACGGACAAAATATTTGATTGTTTGTTTGTTCAGGACAAATTAAAAAACTAGTGCACCGATTGCAAAAAAATATCTTTCACCAATAAAAAGTTCTTCTATCTGCGAGTAGTCTAGACTTAATTTTTTTTTATCTATTCACTCGAGCGAAGCTGGGCCGGGTTGCTAGTTCATTATAAAAACAATATTTCCTTATAATATTTATAGAGCATACTAGTGACCCGCCCCGGCTTCGCCCGGGTACCACTTATTATGTTAATGCGATCGCTTTCAAACACAGGAACACCCGCTGTGACAATCGGGACAATCCCTGTAAATTTCATCGAAATCGGTCCAGCTGTTTCGGAGTCTATGGGTCTAAAGAGAACATAGATACCTCGCTTTTTATATACTATGTTTTTCATAAGAAGTATCCTATGTTACTTCTAGTACCTCTAAGAATATGTGTACAAAGTTTCATGATGATCGGTTGAGTAGTTTTTGCGTGAAAGCGTAACAAACAAACAAACTTACATTCACATTTATAATATTAGTAGGGATAATATGATGTTACAAGAATGATCTCTCGCACGGATTCAACATTTCACTCTTTATTTGATTTAATATTTCCTTGAGACAGTCGCTGTTATTCTTTTCTCAACTCCCGTGAGAAATATCAGGCCCGCGGGTAATGCAATAACATCTTGCTGTCGCCACGATTTGCTTACTACAATTTATAGTGGTAATACAAACTCTACTCGCAATGAACATGTACACGTATATATAACAACCGTATTACTTTGTATGGAAGTCAGTT
This sequence comes from Papilio elwesi, assembly GCA_029849275.1. Taxonomy (NCBI): domain Eukaryota; kingdom Metazoa; phylum Arthropoda; class Insecta; order Lepidoptera; family Papilionidae; genus Papilio; species Papilio elwesi. The sequence goes on along the minus strand of CM056707.1, from coordinate 1,690,145 downwards.
TAAAAGAAACAAATTGTGTTTAAGGTTCAGATGCTTCCTTCCGCACATATACAACTCATTTCGAGCTGAGTTTAAAACTAGTTTCTTTGAGCACACCATTTCGATGGCATTTCATGGCGTGGATGGCGTGGTTTTCGCGTAACTTCCTTCCTCGCACAACCGCATTGTACAACATTTATATGTATGTATTTACAAATCCATACGACTTAGGGTTCTTCAAGAGAGCGTTCGTACGTACATACGTTTGAAGTGGCCGTCAACGCATCTACATTAACTCTGGTGTCGCATAAGTTAACGGGCGTCAGTGATCACTTTGTTATAAGGAAAATATTGTGACGGACAATTATTCTTTCCTAGGCGGCCTCAGCTTACTTAGTGTGGAATCATGTCATATTATTGTGATACTTGAAATGTGTATGATTTATATTTGTATATTTTTTACATCATTCATTTTATCACAACTTATTGTGTACCATTTCAATACCGTATAAAAAAAACAATTCGCTGTAATATCTTGATTAGCCGGCCAAAAAATGTTCCATCAGGACTAAGCGCTTAAAACATTATTCAAGTGTTTTTCATCGTTTCAAACGAATATTGTTTCCATTCTATCTACAGTAATTCTAACCTAAACTAAATCACAAACTGCAAAAGGTAGAGGTAGTCCCTTAAGGTACCGAGTAACAACAACAAAAAGTAATATCATTGGTAAACAGAAAACTAGGTTATCCTCTGCAATCGGGTTAATGGCTCATAAAACTTATTCGTCGATAGACGTGGCCGCTACGCCATGTACTATTAAAGTTTCGTTTAAATATTGTGGGTTGCTTGAGCGTCTTATGCATTTCAATGTGTAATTTCATATACGGCCTTCGTTAAAGAAGTCATACATCATCAACCATGCATAATGTCACTGACCAATTAAACTGTTCCACCACAGCTCATGTGAGACAATATCATCCATACTCCATTGCAACCGACAAGAGTAGAACAGCTATTAAGCTGATGATAATGAGAAGAATGCGAAGAAAAAACAAAATGGCAATATTGTTTGACATATCGAACAATATCCAAAACAAAGATAGCTCGCCAACAAAGCTTCTCAGTCTAATATTTATTAGTAAAATATGATTATAATTGCGGGAAAGAATAACTTTTACGATTTCTCTAATCACAGCGATGTCTACGTATTCGTCGCTTTTGTTGCGTCCCAAAACTTCTGCTCGCTATAAAAATTTCAACACAAAATTGTTCGGTAATATTATAAAATAAATTAATAACAATAAATAATGTGGATTCTGCAATAAAATATTTTGTTAAATTAGACGTATTTATAATTACTCTATTGGGAGCAAGTCTGAATTCATTCAGATACACATACATCCTTGATGTTGAGAAGACGGTAGTAAATTACTATTATTAGTAGGTATCAAGTGCCCAAGGCGGAAGGCATGTGCCCAGACAGTAAATTAATGGGGACCATTAATAATTATGACATTATTATACCAACTTTTTAATAATGTCCTCATCATTGACTGATTGATTCAGAATTACTCTGATTGACTGGTGACATAATTAATTCTTTATAATGTATAATATATCTACCATTTATTCTATTAATGTTTATCATCAAAACATTGCAATGTTTATAAGATTCTTATCACGATTAGCCTTTTTGAGCTCCCGTTACTTCGGAACAGTTGCATGCGCCATGTCAGAGTAACCGCACTCGCACATACTTGACTCAAGCAGTCTCATATCACACAGCCTCTTTCTTAAGCATGGCTTACGTCAGGGAAAAACTAAACCAACTCCCAACCGTTCGTATCACGCGTCCATCTTTTCTGCCAGTGGCCACAACCGACAGCGATATACGGTTTATATAAACGAGCTATATTCTCGGGCCGAGGTTAATACATTTTTTATAACTTTGTCGAGGATCATCATCAAAAAAATGATGCTAAGATTGAAAATAACGCCACCTAGTTGAACAATTAAGAACTTTACTCATTGTATGCGTCTGTATTTTATTAAATCAATATCTATTATGTTGCTTTTAACTGTACATTATCACTGCGTTGGTACGAATTGACTAACTAATGTAGAAAATGTGTATGTAAAAATGTACATACAGATACATTGTATAAAAGGCGATATGTGTTTGTATGTATGTTCCTTATAAACTTTGAAAATGTTCAGATTGGCTAGACTACCCGGGCGAAGCCGGGGCGGGACACTAGTCGTTTTAATAAGACGACACATGTGATGTGTCAAATTGTGGACATGCCGTGAGATCAGACGTCACTTGAGAAGGGATTGATTCTCAGGCCTAATATGTACGAAATAATCATCTGTGGTAAAACCTTCAAAGGTAAAGTTTCTAACACGGCCCCTACAAATGACATCCTAAGCAAACGTTTCAATAGAATACCTCCAAAGTTTTCTCATTTAGTTACAATGTTTAACTAATTAATGTATTTTAGTCTGTTTAGATAAACATTCCCGAAAGTTGGTGTTAGATCGTTGAAAATTAAATTCATTTATACCCACTTTGGTGAAGCAAAACCAACAGACGGAATATAATTTCTGGATTATCGATATCAGATATAAACGTAAAATATTAAATGTAATCATTTATTTTGCTATCGATTTAAAATAAATTATTTAAAACACTAATTGACTCCTGCACCAACCACAATAAAATTGATTACTTCTCATGTATAACAAGCTGATCCCCGTGGTTTCACGTATTTCAACTTGGTTTGTATGTATGTATCTAACGGAATCTAGAACGTGAAATTGAACTCCTCCGCAACTTCGGATTGATTTGAAACCTTGCACATTTAGCAGGGACCGATGACAACGCAATAATTAAAATAGTTTGTGCCATTGCCGGGATCTTAAAGATTTTTTTAAAGGTTAGAAATAGCGCCATCTCCTTCTTAATATTTTAATTACAATGGATTTCTATATTTAATTGAACTTGTGTGTTCTTTTAATGTTCACAACTAATAATTATTAAATTGCCAGTCTAGCGTAATGTACTAGCCAAATGAAAAGCATTTTATGGATTTTATACCAAAAGGATGTCGTTCTAAAACAATTAACTATAGTATAAGTTACGCCATAAGAAATGTATACCCTTATCTGTTATTTGATATATCTAAGACCATTATAAAGGATTGTTGCTGGAGGGTACGAGACGATCCTAAGCAAACATCTTCTGAAATCGACTTTCATTATTCCAATAAAATCTTTTTATTTCAAACAACCGATTTCCCAAATCAAAGTACATTTCTAAAATTGTTATTGTGTGGTTGCTCGGAAATTGTTATTGTGTGGTTGCTCGGAAATTGTTATTGTGTGGTTGCTCGGAAATTGTTATTGTGTGGTTGCTCGGAAATTGAATTTACTTGATACACATTTCTAAGATATGTATGTCGAAAATTTGTGTACAAACTTATTTATTACTCTGTAATTTTATCAAGCTCTGGCTGTTGTCATCTTCCATTTCCCTCTATTAAGCGTCATATCTGTATTCACATCCTGCTTACACATATCATCTTTCACACAATCCATCCATATTTAGTCCTGTCTTCCTCTACAAACCATTCACTTCATTCACTTCATTCATTAATTCTTATGACTTTCTTAGATATAGGTGCATGCCCATACAACCCAACGCTAACCTCTGGCTCCATGATTGATTGGGGGGGGGGGGTTATTCTACTTTCAATCTTTTCTATCGTACTAATTACTTATTTATTATTTTCTTTAGCGATCATATGTCACAGAGCTCTGAAAACTATACCAAATCGCTTGTCATTTATATAATAAATACATCTTCGCCTTATTCATACCTCAAATACATTTCGAACATTAAGTTCGCACCAGAAGCTCGAATCGCTCGTTTGGCTTTATTTTATGACTGTAACGAATGTCCGGCGCAATAACAATTTAAATTTTAATCTAAAAAATTTCATTCACAGCTTTCTACTTGGGATTTTTGTATTAAAAATACATATAACTATAGTCTTTTTAATGAAAGAAGTTAATAGTGGTAGAGCCAGCAACCACAACATTTGTTTCACGCATAGGCCGGGTGAAATACCACGACCTCATAGAAAACAGGCGCGATGTAGAAGTATTCTGCCTTCGGACTGATGAGTGAGATGTCTTCTTCCTGTCCCATCACAAATAAGGTAAGGATGGGAAGAGGAAGAGAATTTGACGAAGAAGAGAGTGGAGAGGAATAGGAAATATGAATTTTCTGTTCATCTAGGCAACGCATCTAAAACTAGTTTCCTTGTTGCAGATGTCTGTGATAAGCGGTCACTTAATATCAGACAAACCGCAGCCTGGCGAAAGGAAGCGGCAGAGTATTTCACAAACTTTGAAGTTATTTTAAGCTCTACCATTGTAAAAACCTAAGTAAGTTCTACTGAACAAAAATAATATAATCACAGTTAAAATGGATCTGGTTTTTCAGTTATATTTTGATATAGCCCTTGTAATGTTGTGTGTAATAAATGACGATACCTTGAGGCAGAAACGACTGATTAATGTTATCACATAAGCGGCGTAACGTACAATATCTCGCAAAGTGATATTGCGCTGGTTATAAACGACTATATGGAGATTGACCGCATTTACATAAATACTGTCAGATATAATGGCACAGAGATGTTATACGAAGCAGGATATATGCTTGATTAACCAGTAGCGCCATCTATGTTTGTGGAACGTCTAAATTTAGATCTATCGAGCGTTCGTGTATTTTGTTTCTTATCTGTGTGCATATATAAAAGGCGATGTGTGTAGTCTTATTCATATCTCTAGTCCGGTTTTCGCGCACATATCCCCTAAACTTATTCACCGACTTCAGCTGATCCAAAACAGATTCTTGCGCAGGGCCACTGGCTCGCCGTGGTTCATGCGCAACATCGATTTACACGTGGATTTAGAGCTGCCCACCATAGCTCAACACCTGAAGTTGGCGTCGCGTCGCTATTTCGACTCCGCCGCCGGTCACCCCAACCCGTTAGTCGTAGGTGCCGCCACCTACAAACCAATCGCGCTCGGTACGTTCCGTCGCGATTATAGACGACCTAGGCACGTCCTCGACTATCGAGACGATGCAATAACCATCGCTCAGGCTAGGATGAAACAACATCGCAAACAAATCACACACCGTCTTCGCCGGCGAGGACGGCTTTTACCTTCTCGATACGGCCACATAGCCGGCAGATTCTTCTCCCCTACTCATGATAGAAGCGTTGCTGGAGTTTCTTCCGCCACTTCTTCTCCCAGCGCTAACGCTTTCCGAAGTGGTAGTAATTTTAGTTGTAATAATACTTGTAATCAGATAATGGCTACCGATCGAGCCGAGGCTCGGCCCTCTCGGGCACCCTCGAATCGGAATGCTAAACGCGTAATGAGTGACAGCCCAAGCCGAGGTCCCCTCTCGGGGGCCCTTGAGCCGAGTCACTCCATGGAGCGTCCACCGAAGCGACCTAAGAGCTCGGTGGCCTCCCAATCCGGTAATAATATTAAAGTAACGGCCCGAGCCGAGGCTCCCTCTACGGAGGGAGCCCTCGAGCTTAGTTACTCTTAAAGAGGCTTAGGCTCGGCGCCCTCTGCGCCCTGCCGCCTCGAGCCCGGTGTAGCTGTAAATGCCTCCTCAAGGCAAACAGTGACCCATCAGTCACAAAAAAAAAAAAAAATCTTATTCATATTCCCTGTGGCCTTCCAAGCTGCTAGACGGATTTCGATGCCTAGCCTAGGTCAGTTCAGTTCAGACTGTGGACCAACATAAGTACTACTAAAGCCGGGCACAAAACTAATGTCGTAGATGTTGCATATTGTTGGCGGTTCATTTTATATGTGCAAATCTTGTTACTCGCTTATCACTGTGCACAGCAATAAAATCAATATTTTATTGCAAGTACAGCTTACAGAAAAAATACCTATATAATATGAGCATTCAACTGACAATCTGTTTAGATAAGTATATGCTTGTTTCCATGCTGTAAACATGTACAGTCTACAAATCAGGACTAAGTCGCTCAAGTATTTGCATATACATTGGTCGCTCCTTAGCGCTTAAGTGAACTTTGATTAATATCAGAAGAATATGTTCATGCCTCAGAGGGATAGGCAAATTACAGATTTCCATTAGGCTCCAGGCAAACTTCTCACTTCTTTTATGTCTATACGTCTACACATACAAGCTCGTCGGTTACGGGTACTCCTTCTATGGCTTTTCTTTAGTATGTCACTGATCTGATCGATATAAGTTTTCCTAGGACAACACTGCCACTCACTTTTGCAACATAATTATCTTGATACTCTATCTAATTCATCCTTTCAACATACAATTCCCTTTAAGCAATATTGTTTTAGGTCAAACTTATTAGATATTTGATATTTCTTCTCTGTAATTGGATAGATAGAATAGAATGAATTGTCTCTTTACTTAATCGATAAATAACAATCTGTTTCGCCCACATTCAATGTCAATATCCATAAATAGGGTTGTGATTTCCGCCTACCCTACTAACAAAAATATTGTCTTAAGAGCTTATTACATCGATCATTCGGAAAATTTAAATGTTATTATACCATTCTTTATATAAAACAATATATTTACTAGACTCGGAATGTCCTAATAGTTCAATAATTAGTATTGACCTAAATATAAATTAAAGTTACATAACTATGTCATCATAATCCTAACTTAAATATTATAAATGGGAATGTGAGTCAGTTGGTTACCCTTTTACTCATCTTATTCTGAAAATAAACTGTTCCCTCGGGAATAGCAAATACATAAAATCATAAAACCATCATTTACATTATGGATTACCACGGAAATGTTTTTTGACAATACATTTTCTTAAAATGTTAGCTATAACTCGTTGCTACACGCGGTATTGAATTTAAGAACATAAATAAATATAAAATAAATATGCGCCCACGCCCGTAACCCAGAGGGGTAGGCAGAGATCATGGATTTCCATTTGGCACGATCCATTAAAAACATGAACGAGGAAAATAAGAAAGTAATTCGTGCAGTATGAATCCGTGAGTAGCTAGTCATACACATTGTGGAATCAATCATTCGCCTACGTAACCTATTACGCCCAAGTGTAAACTTTCATTAACCCAATAATTTTCATTTAAATTATTTTCAAACTCCACTCGGATGATAGTATTCGGGCCTCCTAAATTATCATCTACGAAAAAGGACTACTAATTAAATATGCCTACGTATTAAATTAAACAAGTAAATTACATTTCGCGTGTGCTGAATAGAGTCATGGTAAAAGCGAACAATGTTCATTAAAACGGAGGACTGTGGTCGGAAGTGAGTCGACCGACGCGGTCAGAATTAACTTCAATTGTTTGCGAAAAGATAATTGTATTGTATGAATAAGAGGATTCCGATTTAAATACGTTTTCATTGCTACATTACTTACATTACTTTATAGAACTGTTATAAATGTTCAATCGCTGGTATCGCCATCTACGTTTAAAAATATGATACATATCTCGTTATTACCTATTATCCTATAAGTCAAGCGCCAATAGCCTGATGGTTAAGGGATAGAGAACCAGAGTGTAGTAGTCATGTTGTGAATGATGTTTTTCGTACACGCGTAGTCCGGGCATAAAAAAAATGTGTGCAAAGTCCCTACTAACGTATACACTCCGGAGAAGAGAACAAATTTAATGACACCTCACAGGCTACCGAGGGAGCCCTCGCGCTGATTTACGTTAAGAAGCTTAGGCTAGGCGTTTGCGTCCTGCCGCGTGTAGCTGTATATCCCTCATAGGCAAACAGTGATATTACTGTCACAAAACTGATCAAAAATAGTGTTATAAGGGAAAAGTGTGGCTTAAAAGTGGATGATGTGACTCGAATTGAGAAAGGTATGCTTCAGTGGTTCGGACATGTTGAACGGACGAATGAAGAGAGAATAACAAAACAAATTTATGTTGCAAAAGTGAGTGGCAGTGTTGGTAGGGGACTCCCTAGGAAAATTTATATCGATCAGATTAGTGACTTACTAAAAAACATAACCGACGAGCATGCATGTGTAGATGTATGAATGTTGAAGAAGCGAGAGAGGTGTGCCAGGATCGCGCTAAATGGAAATCCATGATCTCTGCCTACCCCTCTAGGTTACGGGCGTGAGCGCATATATAAAAACTGATCAAAATCGTATCGCGATACCCAAAACAAGAAAAACAAACAAACAAAGAAAAAGAACAATGTATGTGAACTGGGGTACATCCTTAAAGGTTATATTACACAAGGAACGATGTGAATATCACTTGAATTGATAGTATATTCAAGGTTGAGGTTACAACACGAGTTAGTAACAATGCGACCACTAAATTCCAAGATAGTTTGCAACACAAAAGGGTGAAATACATACTTCAAACCATTAAGTTTAAGTTGTATTACATATAGTGGAATAGGTTTTCTTAAACAATTATCTCTTATTTAGGATTAACGCGTCGTCATTTACGGAGTGGAGTGGTATTGAAATATGTAAATCCGAATGATTATTTTAATTTTTTACTATTAATTCATTTTTTAGTAATCTGTATTATATAATTTCGCCTAAAGCCACAATCAATACTGCCGATAACTTTTGCAACTTTAATTTACCTTGTCAATCTTTCTACATTTATCCTATCAGCATCCAAAACCATAGAAGCATACATTACTCAATTTTATTCAGGAAGCCCTCTTTAAGTTATTACAAATCTATATCTAATATTATAAATGTAAATAAGTGTAAGTTTGTTTGTTACGCTTTCGATAACTACTCAACCGATCATAATGAAACTTTGTACACATATTCTTGAAGGTATTAGAAGTAGGATACTTTTTTATGAAAAAAAAATAGTATATAAAAAGCGAGTATGTATGTGTCCCTATAGACTACGAAACGGCTGGACCGATTTCGATGAAATTTACAGGGTTTATCCAGATTGGCACATTCCTGTGTTTGGTAGCAATCGGATCAACATAATTAGTGGTACCCGGGTGAAGCTGACTGACTGACTTAATGATATATCAATACACAGCCCAAACTACTGAACCTAAGAGTGTAAAGGTCATGAAACTTTGCATGGCGAAATATTCATTATCCAATGTAAGTCGACCTTAGATCTATATGTTGTAATATTAAATAGGCTTCAGATTAGACTGGAAATGATCAGTTAAATTAAATTGCGAGGCAGGTGTAACCGCGGAGTATACCTAGTGTGATAATAAAACATAAAGCTTGGAACGATTTTATATGACATGAATGTGCTGTCCATAAGTTAATTAGTCGACGTTGCATGTGCTCGGAAAGTCTTTTCCGAACGGCTATTTGTATCTAATATGTGTAAGCTTTGCGGTGAAATCTCATTAAAGCTAGCTTTGCATCAAAGTATTAAAGAGATTATACTTTGAAATGATTGGGAAGCCTATACTTTAAGTCTAATACCTTCAAACGAACACTTCTTGTATATATATAATCTGAATCTGGGATATGGCTCTAACGATTCCCATGAAATTTTGTATTTAGATTCGGGTTTTATATTTAAATTTATCTATATAGTTCTTTTGTCCATAAAAATGTCAATTTTTTTAAATAATTAATGTGCGCCATCTATTGATAGGTATTTTCATTTATTGTTGGAGTGTTGTCAAGGGCTAACTTACTGATACCTCATATTTTTGTTAGATGGCGCTATATTTAAAAAAACGATCTTACATATAAAAGACAACGCAGAGCGAAGCTCGGTCCATAGCTAGTAAATTATACAATGTAAACAATTAATATTGTGTTGGATATTTAAATTTTAAATATAAGTAGAACTTATAATTCATACGTTTTAGGAAGAAAATATAATTATAAAATAAAAGTCTGCGTCTATCAGAGGATGACCTTGAGGTATGTAACCAATAGTAATCATTAAGAGGCGATTTCACCGTTTGCATTCAAAAACAAGTTTAAAAAAACTAAGTTATACTTAATCGAGTTTATAGTTCGATTCTTATCTTGGTTTTTGATAAACGGATTTCACCAGTTACAGTGCGTTTGCGAAAACAAAGTTTAGTGACGTAAAGCGTTAAACAATCCAAGCGCAGATGTCATGTTATAAAGTTTGTCAACGTCAAAACTGTCTCTTAAGTAGCAGTCAAATAGAAAACGCGTTTACAGAGCCAACGCTAACGTTTAAAGGGCTTAGGTCGAACTAATCGCGTTTATTTTCAACCGTGAAAACTCCCCTAAGCCATAGACTTATATATACCTCCGGATAGCGCGTTACGTACAAATTCTATGCAAAAATTAAGCACGATTCTTGCCGTGAATGCATAGCAATGTATCGACGATCTAGGAAACATGTTACTGAGCTTGATTTTACGAAGTAACTTATTGGCGACTTAAGGTGACTTCTGTTTGGGTCCCGGTTCCATCTGGAGGTATGCAACATCTTAGAGGAGGTATGCACAAAGCAAAAATGTGCTTTTATTGGTAATTATCTTATAAAAGTTAATTTCTTCTGAACTTTCAGTTCAAAATTAAGAATAAACGATCGCGTTAGGTAGAGCCTATACAAATATGTGTATTGTAGCAAAATTGAAAAAAAAAACATACAGGATCTTTGAAGTACGCTGATGAAAATACCAAGAAACATTTTTGCTTGACGAATACGAGTACATGTAACATCAAAATCTTTCATACAAGGCTAAATTTTTCTTTGTAAATATGCTTGGCTGAAAATCCTTTGAACTGTGTTCATATCGCTTCGGACTCTTTCGTCAAATATGAACGGACTTGAAAGGTTTAATATCAAAATTACTTTGTGTATTTCTCGTGTATTATATTTTCAATTTATTGGAATTACATAAGAATGCCAACATGATTATGTTAAATATTGAAGCAACCTTTCATATGAATGAGTTTCCAAGAATGTAAGGATGCTTTTTGTTTTAAACTAAATTTTTTTTTAATGAAAATGAAATAGTTTTTTCGGTATGGTTTAGTTAACAAATTTGATATACCGGTCTTATAGTTTTCGTTAACTGTCCAGTACTATTTTTTCATTAAATTCACTGAATTTAATTAATTAATTTATTGTAATTCGCTTGCACTAGATGTCGCTGTATTTCGTTTGAAACGCACTATAATTATTCTGTCAACGTCCCGAACAATCTAAGCATGTCTTTGTCAATTCATTCTTTAATTCCCAGTCGCAACATCCTTTTTCAAACCACATTTTTCCCACAAATCGCTATTTATAGTCCTCATATTTAGAGTCACATGTCTACTGTTTGTCTTACTTTAATGTTTTATTATTATTTTCATTGATGCAAGTCACCATTTTATATTTAAAAGTTATCTGTAAGCGTGTTGTGAAACATATCCGTTACGGTAAATTGAGGTCGCGCAAAGTTTTTAGTTGCTAATGGGCTTGCTGCAGCTTTATCGGAAAATTGCGTTATTGAATATAGATTTTCATCAAAGTTATTTTGAACGAGATTACTGTCATAGTTGGGTAGCATCGAGCAAAGCGTTGTATAAATTTAAATTAAGTTATTGGCTTTCAACTTCAAATTCGGAATTTTACAAATAACAGTTTTTATATAAGCATCAGAATCTGAATTTTGTGATGTTTTTCTATTTCTCTTCTTCTGTTTCATCTGTCAAACTGACATGGAAGGAATTTAATTCGCAAAAGTTATACAACTTTTTTCAAAGTGTAATACTTATCAATATGTAAGTGTATAATGTATATATGTGTATACATTAGTACGGCCAGGGGTAATTGAAAAATATATCATATTTCTTTCTTATATAGATTTTAACACTAAAATTAAATAGATCTTAGAAGAATTGTTTTCCTTTTCCGGCAAAGTTAATATTATAAAACCAACCGGCAAAACTGTATGTAAAAAGAAAGACAAACGGAGCGCTGCCAATTAAAATGTTAATTTGTTTGCCCCAGGTAAGCTGTGTACTGTAATTAAAAACCTTCTCAGACGAAGCTGAAAACAGCAGAACTGTAAGGAGTTTAACAAGGCCAATTAATTAATTTCGTTGCATATTCACATATCCAGGAATACAAAATAAAATATTGTGATGAATAAAGTTAAATAAAGTCATAATGATAATTTATCAATTACTGTAAGTCTTTGTAATTTGTTGTAGTCTAACGTATGTGTTTGTTAATTTTACTGAGCTGTCCTCGCGATACATGCTGCGCCTAGTGCGAGGTTCCAGAATATTTCTGTTGAAACTGTTGTGTCCATCGACAATGTTTTATAGCGTATTTATAACATAAAGTCTACTGACTGGACTAAAATAAATTATTTTCGCTTTTTTTTACAATAAACATAACACTACCATCATCACCCTGCCCTTTTCCCACGCACGTTATATTGGGTCGGCACAATACGACCTTAATTCATATTTTATAGGTTTTGGCGACAATTTTTGCGGCCGACTGCCTGACGCCACCCCCTTTCGGAAATGTACACAGTACAATACAAATTCTTGATTGCAAAACAAATAACAATTAAGTGAGAATAAACGTAGGTTGCTCCTAAATGCCTCCCACAAGATGGACTGACTCTCTGTCTCTGGATCTGACCAAGGTTGAAGGGGTCCACTGGATGAGGGCGGCAGGGACCTGATCTTTATAGAGTTCAATAGGCAGCGGACAATAATCAGCTGAAAATAAGAACCGTATGACAGTTATAAAGTCCTCTCTAATCTAGTAAAAAACCGATATGAATCACCGAGACTTGACGAACTGATATGTGATTGTGGAACTTCACGAAATACTGGTGGTACTTAAAAATGTTAGTTTACATTACACGTCGGTGACTTAAAAAAGGACGCTGTGAATAAAATTATGAAAGGTATGCTTCAGTTAAGACATGATGAAAAAACATTATTCACTCAAAATTACCTCTCCTTTATAGCCCCACAACATAGTGTCAGAAATAACTCACGATGTACGAATACCCTAAATCGAATTTACATGACAACAAACGAAAAATGTAGACAAGTACTCTGAGTAGCGCTTTTAAGAGCGGCATGATGTTCAGACTACATAAAGCTGATTTATGAAATGTTTTATTCATGACCCTGATTTTCGTCGCGACGGTTGTCAAAATATCGCACTACTGTGGGAGTGCAATGCGAGTAAAATAAAAAGAAATTGTTAGGCATAAATGATAAGCACGTGTACTTCTGATTTTTACCCAACTGACCCAGAAGGATAATGATTTTTGCGAGTATTCATTTAAATGTGTGTGACCTCTTGTAGCCCAAACGGTTCGACCGATTTTGAAGACTGAGGTATCACTATATTCCCCGGAGTTTCATAGGTAATATGATGGTGTGATGACTGATTATAATCATAAAGTTAGTTGGGTTGTATAGTATTTTATTTAACAGAACTTGGTTGCAGTGACCTGATAACTAACTATTAAAAGCGTATTTAAAAAAGTGGCCATCGAGAAGGCCAGCAGGTGTGATATATTACAGCGAATACGAATATAAACATATCCTGTCCAATGTGTGTCCAATTTTGTAACTAAATTCAATATATTCTATTTAATATTTTAATTTTAAAAAATAATAATAACACAATGTACAAATTAGCATGGATGCTCGCACATACACAAGGAAATCGGTGAAGTAACACCACCAGTAAAGCATCACGCCGTTTACCGTCACGGCATACTAGTCGATGTTACTGCTATTTCCCGCTAATAGATGTTTCACATCAAAAATAAGTATCCTTCCACAGTTATGTATGTGTTTTATAAGTAATTGTAATAATATAAACAATACGCTCACCTAACAATTATCCAAGACACATTAACTACTTAGTGTAATTTACTTGAGAATTGCAACAACAATATATTTTAGAGATGCTTGCATTTCACTAATTAATTTAACATCAAGCTAATTATACTCCTGTTATTTAATATCAATTAGTGTTGGAGACATCTGCTACTAGTACTGAGCACTGTAATATGACCTTACTGGCTTGGGGTCGGCAGTCAAAGTGACTTATATATTGGTCATTGACCGAGTCTTCATGAAGGGTATGAACAAAATGTACAACACTTGGTGTGTTAATGAAACTCGTTGGAATTATGTACTAAAGATAGACTTTGAATATTATTTAAAGTCTTATTGAAGTATATAAGAGACGCTTTCTCTCGCCGCATCTGAACGCGATAAACACAAAAACTAGTTATTACTAGTTAGTTAACTAGTAACTAATTTTCATACGATTTTTACCATAAGCAAAGTGATTCCTGAGGTAGGTTTAAGTATATTATTTATTAAGGTTTTGTGTGAATTGGCTAAAATATGTCGATGATTCCGGCGTACCAAGGTAGAAAATTCCAGAAAGGACAGAATATTTTTATTCTGTCCTTTCTGGAATTTTCTACTTTGGCGGTTTTGTTTTGGTTTTTCTTTCTATGTTGGCGTGTTAATCAGTTACCCGTGCGACTCCGGAGAGGTCGCTAATGAAACCATAACTGCATAAATATATATTATATACGACATTACAATATAAGCGGCGATATAAGTAGTACCCGTAACAGAATAATAATAATAATAATAATAATAAATCAGCCATTTCTAGAATGTTTCCCACTGCAGGGACACAGGCCTCCTCTCCGAGAGAGGGAATGAGCCGTAACCCGTAACAGACGACTACCTAATAATCATAGATGCATGGATGTAGAAGTAGCGAGAATGTGCCAGGATGGCGCCAAAAATCTCTACCCAGAGCTGTCTCTGGGTTACAAATATAAGTGCTTCTTTAGTTATCTTGTTTATTCTTCAAAATCTAAGGACAACGTATTAATTAATTTAATAAATTCGTAACGTTTTTAGTTTACGGACAATTTTAGTTAGAAGATGTAGTAATAATGTTTTTCAGTTAATGAACTATCGCCGACCATGAACTTATGCAACTGTGAAAAAGAGTACAGCCACAGTAGTCATCAGAAGCAGGTTATGTACGGCTCGACCTTGGACCGTGACCTCTGGGAACATTGGGTAGAGTTATTTGTATTTCAACGTGTAACTGAACTCATTTGTAATTTCATTTCATTCACAGTACAGAATAATAAATATTACATTATACAATATGCCTTGTATAGGAAAGCACTTCATCGCCTCATGGGAATAAATAACCATGGTACAGTCCATAGAAGCTTAGGAAATGGTAATATCTTCAGCACAAACGCGGCTTCCGGATCTAGAATTGTAATATTTTATTATCGTAGACCACGTATGCGTTTTAGTACTTTTATACTATACAAAAGTACCAAAACGTTCTGTAATATTGTTGAAGTACTCCTTGATTATCGCGCTAGTCGGAGTATTGTTACATATTGAATAGTGCAGCGCTTCTTAACATTTTATGTGAGCCCATGGATCTGCAAAAAGGTCGTATTTTATGGAAGAAGGTGGCAAACGTGCAAGCGGTTCACCTGATGTTAAGTGACCGTTACCCATAGACATCCATAACAAGGAATTGAGTTGCAGATATGTCGCCTACCTAACTGGGGTATAAGAAAGAGGATATTTCCTTCTCCCATTCGTCCCCTACCCTGTCCGTTCTTACCCTTCCCATCCCATCCTATGTAGGAAACGATGGGAAGGGGTAGAAGACCGACACTGGGACCTCCGGCACCACACAGATCGTGGTATTTCACTTGCTTTTGCGGGCTCTTCCACTGTGTAGGTCTCCGCACTCCATTGAAAAATGATTCGATCTTGATATTCATGAACGATGGGGAGTTCAGTATGAGTACAGAGTGCAAAAAAGACAACTGTGGCTTATAATTACGTTGTATAATCGGTAACGTTACGTAACTAGATATGTAGATACGTTATGGATTATATATTAAAGCAAATGATAATTTTGTAAGATTTAGGATACAGTCTAGGATTTAATAGCAAGTCCCAACTCCAAATTACATTAAAGGTTCTTTACATCTATTTAATAATATAATAATAATTATTCGGCCTTTTCTAGAATGTTTCCCACTGCAGGATAGATAGATAGATAAATAGATAGATAGATAGATAGATAGATAGATAGAAAGATAAATAGATAGATAGATGAATCGATAGATAGATAGTTAGATAGATAGATAAATAGAAAGATAGATAGATTGATTGATAGATAGATAGATAGATAGATAGATAGATAGATAGATAGATAGATAGATAGATAGATAGATAGATAGATAGATAGATAGATAGATAGATAGATAGATAGATAGATAGATAGATAGATAGATAGATAGATAGATAGATAGATAGATAGATAGATAGATAGATAGATAGATAGATAGATAGATAGATAGATAGATAGATAGATAGATAGATAGATAGATAGATAGATAGATAGATAGATAGATAGATAGATAGATAGATAGATAGATAGATAGATAGATAGATAGATAGATAGATAGATAGATAGATAGATAGATAGATAGATAGATAGATAGATAGATAGATAGATAGATAGATAGATAGATAGATAGATAGATAGATAGATAGATAGATAGATAGATAGATAGATAGATAGATAGATAGATAGATAGATAGATAGATAGATAGATAGATAGATAGATAGATAGATAGATAGATAGATAGATAGATAGATAGATAGATAGATAGATAGATAGATAGATAGATAGATAGATAGATAGATAGATAGATAGATAGATAGATAGATAGATAGATAGATAGATAGATAGATAGATAGATAGATAGATAGATAGATAGATAGATAGATAGATAGATAGATAGATAGATAGATAGATAGATAGATAGATAGATAGATAGATAGATAGATAGATAGATAGATAGATAGATAGATAGATAGATAGATAGATAGATAGATAGATAGATAGATAGATAGATAGATAGATAGATAGATAGATAGATAGATAGATAGATAGATAGATAGATAGATAGATAGATAGATAGATAGATAGATAGATAGATAGATAGATAGATAGATAGATAGATAGATAGATAGATAGATAGATAGATAGATAGATAGATAGATAGATAGATAGATAGATAGATAGATAGATAGATAGATAGATAGATAGATAGATAGATAGATAGATAGATAGATAGATAGATAGATAGATAGATAGATAGATAGATAGATAGATAGATAGATAGATAGATAGATAGATAGATAGATAGATAGATAGATAGATAGATAGATAGATAGATAGATAGATAGATAGATAGATAGATAGATAGATAGATAGATAGATAGATAGATAGATAGATAGATAGATAGATAGATAGATAGATAGATAGATAGATAGATAGATAGATAGATAGATAGATAGATAGATAGATAGATAGATAGATAGATAGATAGATAGATAGATAGATAGATAGATAGATAGATAGATAGATAGATAGATAGATAGATAGATAGATAGATAGATAGATAGATAGATAGATAGATAGATAGATAGATAGATAGATAGATAGATAGATAGATAGATAGATAGATAGATAGATAGATAGATAGATAGATAGATAGATAGATAGATAGATAGATAGATAGATAGATAGATAGATAGATAGATAGATAGATAGATAGATAGATAGATAGATAGATAGATAGATAGATAGATAGATAGATAGATAGATAGATAGATAGATAGATAGATAGATAGATAGATAGATAGATAGATAGATAGATAGATAGATAGATAGATAGATAGATAGATAGATAGATAGATAGATAGATAGATAGATAGATAGATAGATAGATAGATAGATAGATAGATAGATAGATAGATAGATAGATAGATAGATAGATAGATAGATAGATAGATAGATAGATAGATAGATAGATAGATAGATAGATAGATAGATAGATAGATAGATAGATAGATAGATAGATAGATAGATAGATAGATAGATAGATAGATAGATAGATAGATAGATAGATAGATAGATAGATAGATAGATAGATAGATAGATAGATAGATAGATAGATAGATAGATAGATAGATAGATAGATAGATAGATAGATAGATAGATAGATAGATAGATAGATAGATAGATAGATAGATAGATAGATAGATAGATAGATAGATAGATAGATAGATAGATAGATAGATAGATAGATAGATAGATAGATAGATAGATAGATAGATAGATAGATAGATAGATAGATAGATAGATAGATAGATAGATAGATAGATAGATAGATAGATAGATAGATAGATAGATAGATAGATAGATAGATAGATAGATAGATAGATAGATAGATAGATAGATAGATAGATAGATAGATAGATAGATAGATAGATAGATAGATAGATAGATAGATAGATAGATAGATAGATAGATAGATAGATAGATAGATAGATAGATAGATAGATAGATAGATAGATAGATAGATAGATAGATAGATAGATAGATAGATAGATAGATAGATAGATAGATAGATAGATAGATAGATAGATAGATAGATAGATAGATAGATAGATAGATAGATAGATAGATAGATAGATAGATAGATAGATAGATAGATAGATAGATAGATAGATAGATAGATAGATAGATAGATAGATAGATAGATAGATAGATAGATAGATAGATAGATAGATAGATAGATAGATAGATAGATAGATAGATAGATAGATAGATAGATAGATAGATAGATAGATAGATAGATAGATAGATAGATAGATAGATAGATAGATAGATAGATAGATAGATAGATAGATAGATAGATAGATAGATAGATAGATAGATAGATAGATAGATAGATAGATAGATAGATAGATAGATAGATAGATAGATAGATAGATAGATAGATAGATAGATAGATAGATAGATAGATAGATAGATAGATAGATAGATAGATAGATAGATAGATAGATAGATAGATAGATAGATAGATAGATAGATAGATAGATAGATAGATAGATAGATAGATAGATAGATAGATAGATAGATAGATAGATAGATAGATAGATAGATAGATAGATAGATAGATAGATAGATAGATAGATAGATAGATAGATAGATAGATAGATAGATAGATAGATAGATAGATAGATAGATAGATAGATAGATAGATAGATAGATAGATAGATAGATAGATAGATAGATAGATAGATAGATAGATAGATAGATAGATAGATAGATAGATAGATAGATAGATAGATAGATAGATAGATAGATAGATAGATAGATAGATAGATAGATAGATAGATAGATAGATAGATAGATAGATAGATAGATAGATAGATAGATAGATAGATAGATAGATAGATAGATAGATAGATAGATAGATAGATAGATAGATAGATAGATAGATAGATAGATAGATAGATAGATAGATAGATAGATAGATAGATAGATAGATAGATAGATAGATAGATAGATAGATAGATAGATAGATAGATAGATAGATAGATAGATAGATAGATAGATAGATAGATAGATAGATAGATAGATAGATAGATAGATAGATAGATAGATAGATAGATAGATAGATAGATAGATAGATAGATAGATAGATAGATAGATAGATAGATAGATAGATAGATAGATAGATAGATAGATAGATAGATAGATAGATAGATAGATAGATAGATAGATAGATAGATAGATAGATAGATAGATAGATAGATAGATAGATAGATAGATAGATAGATAGATAGATAGATAGATAGATAGATAGATAGATAGATAGATAGATAGATAGATAGATAGATAGATAGATAGATAGATAGATAGATAGATAGATAGATAGATAGATAGATAGATAGATAGATAGATAGATAGATAGATAGATAGATAGATAGATAGATAGATAGATAGATAGATAGATAGATAGATAGATAGATAGATAGATAGATAGATAGATAGATAGATAGATAGATAGATAGATAGATAGATAGATAGATAGATAGATAGATAGATAGATAGATAGATAGATAGATAGATAGATAGATAGATAGATAGATAGATAGATAGATAGATAGATAGATAGATAGATAGATAGATAGATAGATAGATAGATAGATAGATAGATAGATAGATAGATAGATAGATAGATAGATAGATAGATAGATAGATAGATAGATAGATAGATAGATAGATAGATAGATAGATAGATAGATAGATAGATAGATAGATAGATAGATAGATAGATAGATAGATAGATAGATAGATAGATAGATAGATAGATAGATAGATAGATAGATAGATAGATAGATAGATAGATAGATAGATAGATAGATAGATAGATAGATAGATAGATAGATAGATAGATAGATAGATAGATAGATAGATAGATAGATAGATAGATAGATAGATAGATAGATAGATAGATAGATAGATAGATAGATAGATAGATAGATAGATAGATAGATAGATAGATAGATAGATAGATAGATAGATAGATAGATAGATAGATAGATAGATAGATAGATAGATAGATAGATAGATAGATAGATAGATAGATAGATAGATAGATAGATAGATAGATAGATAGATAGATAGATAGATAGATAGATAGATAGATAGATAGATAGATAGATAGATAGATAGATAGATAGATAGATAGATAGATAGATAGATAGATAGATAGATAGATAGATAGATAGATAGATAGATAGATAGATAGATAGATAGATAGATAGATAGATAGATAGATAGATAGATAGATAGATAGATAGATAGATAGATAGATAGATAGATAGATAGATAGATAGATAGATAGATAGATAGATAGATAGATAGATAGATAGATAGATAGATAGATAGATAGATAGATAGATAGATAGATAGATAGATAGATAGATAGATAGATAGATAGATAGATAGATAGATAGATAGATAGATAGATAGATAGATAGATAGATAGATAGATAGATAGATAGATAGATAGATAGATAGATAGATAGATAGATAGATAGATAGATAGATAGATAGATAGATAGATAGATAGATAGATAGATAGATAGATAGATAGATAGATAGATAGATAGATAGATAGATAGATAGATAGATAGATAGATAGATAGATAGATAGATAGATAGATAGATAGATAGATAGATAGATAGATAGATAGATAGATAGATAGATAGATAGATAGATAGATAGATAGATAGATAGATAGATAGATAGATAGATAGATAGATAGATAGATAGATAGATAGATAGATAGATAGATAGATAGATAGATAGATAGATAGATAGATAGATAGATAGATAGATAGATAGATAGATAGATAGATAGATAGATAGATAGATAGATAGATAGATAGATAGATAGATAGATAGATAGATAGATAGATAGATAGATAGATAGATAGATAGATAGATAGATAGATAGATAGATAGATAGATAGATAGATAGATAGATAGATAGATAGATAGATAGATAGATAGATAGATAGATAGATAGATAGATAGATAGATAGATAGATAGATAGATAGATAGATAGATAGATAGATAGATAGATAGATAGATAGATAGATAGATAGATAGATAGATAGATAGATAGATAGATAGATAGATAGATAGATAGATAGATAGATAGATAGATAGATAGATAGATAGATAGATAGATAGATAGATAGATAGATAGATAGATAGATAGATAGATAGATAGATAGATAGATAGATAGATAGATAGATAGATAGATAGATAGATAGATAGATAGATAGATAGATAGATAGATAGATAGATAGATAGATAGATAGATAGATAGATAGATAGATAGATAGATAGATAGATAGATAGATAGATAGATAGATAGATAGATAGATAGATAGATAGATAGATAGATAGATAGATAGATAGATAGATAGATAGATAGATAGATAGATAGATAGATAGATAGATAGATAGATAGATAGATAGATAGATAGATAGATAGATAGATAGATAGATAGATAGATAGATAGATAGATAGATAGATAGATAGATAGATAGATAGATAGATAGATAGATAGATAGATAGATAGATAGATAGATAGATAGATAGATAGATAGATAGATAGATAGATAGATAGATAGATAGATAGATAGATAGATAGATAGATAGATAGATAGATAGATAGATAGATAGATAGATAGATAGATAGATAGATAGATAGATAGATAGATAGATAGATAGATAGATAGATAGATAGATAGATAGATAGATAGATAGATAGATAGATAGATAGATAGATAGATAGATAGATAGATAGATAGATAGATAGATAGATAGATAGATAGATAGATAGATAGATAGATAGATAGATAGATAGATAGATAGATAGATAGATAGATAGATAGATAGATAGATAGATAGATAGATAGATAGATAGATAGATAGATAGATAGATAGATAGATAGATAGATAGATAGATAGATAGATAGATAGATAGATAGATAGATAGATAGATAGATAGATAGATAGATAGATAGATAGATAGATAGATAGATAGATAGATAGATAGATAGATAGATAGATAGATAGATAGATAGATAGATAGATAGATAGATAGATAGATAGATAGATAGATAGATAGATAGATAGATAGATAGATAGATAGATAGATAGATAGATAGATAGATAGATAGATAGATAGATAGATAGATAGATAGATAGATAGATAGATAGATAGATAGATAGATAGATAGATAGATAGATAGATAGATAGATAGATAGATAGATAGATAGATAGATAGATAGATAGATAGATAGATAGATAGATAGATAGATAGATAGATAGATAGATAGATAGATAGATAGATAGATAGATAGATAGATAGATAGATAGATAGATAGATAGATAGATAGATAGATAGATAGATAGATAGATAGATAGATAGATAGATAGATAGATAGATAGATAGATAGATAGATAGATAGATAGATAGATAGATAGATAGATAGATAGATAGATAGATAGATAGATAGATAGATAGATAGATAGATAGATAGATAGATAGATAGATAGATAGATAGATAGATAGATAGATAGATAGATAGATAGATAGATAGATAGATAGATAGATAGATAGATAGATAGATAGATAGATAGATAGATAGATAGATAGATAGATAGATAGATAGATAGATAGATAGATAGATAGATAGATAGATAGATAGATAGATAGATAGATAGATAGATAGATAGATAGATAGATAGATAGATAGATAGATAGATAGATAGATAGATAGATAGATAGATAGATAGATAGATAGATAGATAGATAGATAGATAGATAGATAGATAGATAGATAGATAGATAGATAGATAGATAGATAGATAGATAGATAGATAGATAGATAGATAGATAGATAGATAGATAGATAGATAGATAGATAGATAGATAGATAGATAGATAGATAGATAGATAGATAGATAGATAGATAGATAGATAGATAGATAGATAGATAGATAGATAGATAGATAGATAGATAGATAGATAGATAGATAGATAGATAGATAGATAGATAGATAGATAGATAGATAGATAGATAGATAGATAGATAGATAGATAGATAGATAGATAGATAGATAGATAGATAGATAGATAGATAGATAGATAGATAGATAGATAGATAGATAGATAGATAGATAGATAGATAGATAGATAGATAGATAGATAGATAGATAGATAGATAGATAGATAGATAGATAGATAGATAGATAGATAGATAGATAGATAGATAGATAGATAGATAGATAGATAGATAGATAGATAGATAGATAGATAGATAGATAGATAGATAGATAGATAGATAGATAGATAGATAGATAGATAGATAGATAGATAGATAGATAGATAGATAGATAGATAGATAGATAGATAGATAGATAGATAGATAGATAGATAGATAGATAGATAGATAGATAGATAGATAGATAGATAGATAGATAGATAGATAGATAGATAGATAGATAGATAGATAGATAGATAGATAGATAGATAGATAGATAGATAGATAGATAGATAGATAGATAGATAGATAGATAGATAGATAGATAGATAGATAGATAGATAGATAGATAGATAGATAGATAGATAGATAGATAGATAGATAGATAGATAGATAGATAGATAGATAGATAGATAGATAGATAGATAGATAGATAGATAGATAGATAGATAGATAGATAGATAGATAGATAGATAGATAGATAGATAGATAGATAGATAGATAGATAGATAGATAGATAGATAGATAGATAGATAGATAGATAGATAGATAGATAGATAGATAGATAGATAGATAGATAGATAGATAGATAGATAGATAGATAGATAGATAGATAGATAGATAGATAGATAGATAGATAGATAGATAGATAGATAGATAGATAGATAGATAGATAGATAGATAGATAGATAGATAGATAGATAGATAGATAGATAGATAGATAGATAGATAGATAGATAGATAGATAGATAGATAGATAGATAGATAGATAGATAGATAGATAGATAGATAGATAGATAGATAGATAGATAGATAGATAGATAGATAGATAGATAGATAGATAGATAGATAGATAGATAGATAGATAGATAGATAGATAGATAGATAGATAGATAGATAGATAGATAGATAGATAGATAGATAGATAGATAGATAGATAGATAGATAGATAGATAGATAGATAGATAGATAGATAGATAGATAGATAGATAGATAGATAGATAGATAGATAGATAGATAGATAGATAGATAGATAGATAGATAGATAGATAGATAGATAGATAGATAGATAGATAGATAGATAGATAGATAGATAGATAGATAGATAGATAGATAGATAGATAGATAGATAGATAGATAGATAGATAGATAGATAGATAGATAGATAGATAGATAGATAGATAGATAGATAGATAGATAGATAGATAGATAGATAGATAGATAGATAGATAGATAGATAGATAGATAGATAGATAGATAGATAGATAGATAGATAGATAGATAGATAGATAGATAGATAGATAGATAGATAGATAGATAGATAGATAGATAGATAGATAGATAGATAGATAGATAGATAGATAGATAGATAGATAGATAGATAGATAGATAGATAGATAGATAGATAGATAGATAGATAGATAGATAGATAGATAGATAGATAGATAGATAGATAGATAGATAGATAGATAGATAGATAGATAGATAGATAGATAGATAGATAGATAGATAGATAGATAGATAGATAGATAGATAGATAGATAGATAGATAGATAGATAGATAGATAGATAGATAGATAGATAGATAGATAGATAGATAGATAGATAGATAGATAGATAGATAGATAGATAGATAGATAGATAGATAGATAGATAGATAGATAGATAGATAGATAGATAGATAGATAGATAGATAGATAGATAGATAGATAGATAGATAGATAGATAGATAGATAGATAGATAGATAGATAGATAGATAGATAGATAGATAGATAGATAGATAGATAGATAGATAGATAGATAGATAGATAGATAGATAGATAGATAGATAGATAGATAGATAGATAGATAGATAGATAGATAGATAGATAGATAGATAGATAGATAGATAGATAGATAGATAGATAGATAGATAGATAGATAGATAGATAGATAGATAGATAGATAGATAGATAGATAGATAGATAGATAGATAGATAGATAGATAGATAGATAGATAGATAGATAGATAGATAGATAGATAGATAGATAGATAGATAGATAGATAGATAGATAGATAGATAGATAGATAGATAGATAGATAGATAGATAGATAGATAGATAGATAGATAGATAGATAGATAGATAGATAGATAGATAGATAGATAGATAGATAGATAGATAGATAGATAGATAGATAGATAGATAGATAGATAGATAGATAGATAGATAGATAGATAGATAGATAGATAGATAGATAGATAGATAGATAGATAGATAGATAGATAGATAGATAGATAGATAGATAGATAGATAGATAGATAGATAGATAGATAGATAGATAGATAGATAGATAGATAGATAGATAGATAGATAGATAGATAGATAGATAGATAGATAGATAGATAGATAGATAGATAGATAGATAGATAGATAGATAGATAGATAGATAGATAGATAGATAGATAGATAGATAGATAGATAGATAGATAGATAGATAGATAGATAGATAGATAGATAGATAGATAGATAGATAGATAGATAGATAGATAGATAGATAGATAGATAGATAGATAGATAGATAGATAGATAGATAGATAGATAGATAGATAGATAGATAGATAGATAGATAGATAGATAGATAGATAGATAGATAGATAGATAGATAGATAGATAGATAGATAGATAGATAGATAGATAGATAGATAGATAGATAGATAGATAGATAGATAGATAGATAGATAGATAGATAGATAGATAGATAGATAGATAGATAGATAGATAGATAGATAGATAGATAGATAGATAGATAGATAGATAGATAGATAGATAGATAGATAGATAGATAGATAGATAGATAGATAGATAGATAGATAGATAGATAGATAGATAGATAGATAGATAGATAGATAGATAGATAGATAGATAGATAGATAGATAGATAGATAGATAGATAGATAGATAGATAGATAGATAGATAGATAGATAGATAGATAGATAGATAGATAGATAGATAGATAGATAGATAGATAGATAGATAGATAGATAGATAGATAGATAGATAGATAGATAGATAGATAGATAGATAGATAGATAGATAGATAGATAGATAGATAGATAGATAGATAGATAGATAGATAGATAGATAGATAGATAGATAGATAGATAGATAGATAGATAGATAGATAGATAGATAGATAGATAGATAGATAGATAGATAGATAGATAGATAGATAGATAGATAGATAGATAGATAGATAGATAGATAGATAGATAGATAGATAGATAGATAGATAGATAGATAGATAGATAGATAGATAGATAGATAGATAGATAGATAGATAGATAGATAGATAGATAGATAGATAGATAGATAGATAGATAGATAGATCTCAAGAAAAGACAAGAACCTAGTCGAGTACTGATTCGTACTCCGCATCATAGTCTATCCATCAGGGTCTACCCCAAGTCGAAAGCAAACTCTAAGTAACCCTCTCTGTCCTGATTATATCATATTTATAACATCATCTCCTTGCCCTTTTCCCACTTATGTGGGGTTTGTACAGTATGATTGTAGTCCATACTGTATAAGTTTTGGCTACAGTTTTTACGACCGGCCGCCTGCCTGACGCCAACCATCCTTGGGAATAATTGGTTGTACTTAAGTTTCTTTTGCCAGTGTGGTTAAAAATAATTCCTTTTGTGCACACATGGTGAAATGCCACGAGCTCACAGAACAGACGTGAAGTAGATGTATGCTTCTGCGATCAACCTGATGAGTGAGTGAACAATCAAAAATTATAGGCACTGGATTATAACCGAAGAGATGAATTCTGGTCAGCATTAGTGTACAGTAACGGCGAACCTGTGGAGAAGGGATGCGCCCGAGTTATAACGGTCGTAGGAATATTTGTCTATCTCTGCAACTGAATTGCCTTTTATCACCGGTAAAATAGGACTACTACTACTAAATAGGACTAGATAACAATGTAAATCTAAGAATATAAACAAACAAATCGTTTGGTTTACACATAAATTCTAACAAAAATATTTATAAAACTTTTTATATGACAATAATATTCATAAGCAACTACGGACAATGAAACTATTTGTGTGTGTATAATCAGGCCCACGTTGTCGGGATACGTTTAATCTTGAACGTGACTAGAAATAATAATACAATCGTTGGTAATTGACAGTAAAGAGACAATGTGATACTGGAAATATAATAATTAAAATTAGCCGCAGCGCGGACTTCAATTAACACTATTTTGGACACTATACTAACTGTAGACCGAGCTTCACTTTGCGTTGTTTGCATTTTTTAAATATAGCGCCATCTAACAAAAATATAATGTAGCGAAATCTTTGGACGTAAATTTAAAGGTCTTCAAGAAGTTTTTTTTTCTTTTCTATTTTTTTTCTACTCTAAAACCACTTAGAATCTTAATAACATTCTCCTTAGATAACCCGTGACATTTTACCCTGCATCTATATAGAAACAATATTATAAGAAAATTGTAACAACATTAAATCAGCTGGATAGCAGTTCTGATCAGTGTAGGTCTTAAGTTGTGAAATTAATTGTATTGTTATTAAAGTAATTTATGTATTGTATACTAGTGAACAGTGAGGAGTTAATACCAATAATAATAATTGGATACAAAGTTAAAGTTACTCGCAAATCTGCTGATCCAATATGTTACCTTGTATCAAAAATTTTAATGTAATTTTTTTTATTTTTTTTTATAAGAGAAGGGGGCAAACGCTCGGCGGGAACACCCAGGTGATCAACGACGCCTATGGACACCCGCAACACCAGAGGAACTGCAGATGCGTTGCGCGCCTTTTAGAAAAGACAATTATTTTACTAGCTACGCTTAACGTTTTTACTTTATTCAAAGTGCATTTTTTTTACTTACACTTTAGTAATAGTAGTAAAAAGTGTCGTGTTGATTTAGAAGCTGTGTCTAACGCCCTTCCAGGTGTAGGTGGAAGACTGCATACTGAGGAAGTTATTGGGAAAGATTTCGCCATTCTACGACTATATAGCCCGACGAGCCAGCCGTTTTGCGAACAATATGTCCTGCCTTTTGTCACTTAATGATTGTAATTCTTCTGACAAAGTCAATTATATTGGTTCTACTGCGGATCTCATCATGTCTGTTGCGATTTCGCAGAGGGATTCCGGGCATTGTCCTCTCCATTACCCGAATCGAATCCGACACGGAGTGTTCGGGAATAAGCGAGATTTCGTCCTGTTCCAATATTTATCACAGTTTCTCAAGAGGAAAGTCTTTGACCTGAGACGTGGTCCCTCACTGCAAGCATCATAAGACACTTCAAGGTCACAGAACTTAAATGTACAAAATAACACATATTATGTGGAACATTATAAATGTTCGAAATAGAGCATAACTGCTATATCAATAGCATCCATATGCGTCACGCAACACGTCTCTTGTGCAAATTCCTCGCCGAGTCCAATCACGTTCAATGCATTTGCAATCCCCGAAATAATTCATCCAGAACACGTGTCTGACAAAGCAGACGCAAGTACGAGTTTCTAAAGTAAGAAGGCTTTGTATGAATCTAAAACTATTTAATTATTTTAAATAGGTAAAACTATTCGTTTGCATGGTTACACTTATGGTTACCTTGATTGGAAATTATTTATCATTTTTTTATGGAAGATGGTGACAAACGAGCAAGCGGGTCCCCTGATGTTAAGTGAGCGCTACCCATAGACATCCGCAACAAGCAAATATGTTGCAGATGCGCTGCCTATAAAGAACAGCGGAGGACAGACGGGAAAAACGATACTTCCCACCCGTCCAATCCTCTTCCCCTTGCCATCTTATCCTTATAAGAAAAGGGTGGAAAGGGGAAGAGCACTGAAATTAGGCCTCCGGCACCTCACTCGTCAGATGAAACGCAGAGTACTCCTTCTTCACGCCTTTTTTCTGCGGTCGTGGTATTTCACCAGTCAAATGATATTATGTCATACAATGTCTCAGTATTTTTTTTATAATACTAGATGTTGCCTGAGTCTTCTCTCACATTCGGTTCTAAGTTTCTTCGCTGGAACTTTTTGTAAAATGATTCCGCGTATAATAACTTCGAATTATATGTAACAAAAGTTAATATTGTGTAAACATTACCATGGCAACCGATATTTTAATTAAAATATATTTTCCTACTCGTGAACAGTTTATTGTCCGCATAAACCGTGCGCGTTTATACATGCAACGTTGTGTAAACATCGGTAAATATAATGAGGTTTGCGATGTTAAGCAAACCGACAAAATAATGTTATGTATAGACAAAGAGATTGATTCTTAAATTTCGTTAAAATAATAATTATTATATTTATGCTTTGAGTATTGTTATGAGTATGCTTTCGATTTTTTTCGTTCATTGTTTGGTATTTTATTTGACTTTATAAAGCGCTTTACATTCCAACCACAGTGAGTTTCAGCGGTAGTTAAATCTTTCTGATTCGTTAGAGCCACCAGACTGAATCGTTTGTATAAGAAAAATCCACGACCCTTATTACAATTTGCAAAATTGCTTTTTATATAAACGTAGATGAAAGAACACGCACTGAACAAATCTAAAAACCATTACCTCAATCTAATACAATACAATAACGATGGAGCAACCTATGACAGTATATGTAGGCTCACTGATTAGGTAATAATAATACTTGTAAAACTATTAGTACCTACGTATCTATACTATCATTAAATAGCATAATACTCAAGTATCTAGACAAACCTGTATTAGGTCTTAATACTTTCAAATTGTATGCTTTCTGTATCTTAATAAATAAAATAATACCTCAATCTATAAATGATCAATCAAATTAAATACGGTTAAGCTCAGAGTGGACAGTTGTCGGTTAAATTCCACGGCAGGTGAAACTGCATGACTGCTAGTAATTTAGTTCACAGTTATCTTAATGTAATTGATTCCTGTAATAATGTGAACTATACCAATGATGCCAATATGGAGCATGACTTGTGCAAATTCCGTAGAGAGCCTTATCACGTTCAATGCATTTGCAATCTCAGCAGGAATCCTCCCCGAGTGCATTGCTCGTGAGGACAAATTTATGCAAACCTAATTACCGGAGCAAGTAGCCGTTGTAAAGAATTTGTTACTTAATTCATTCCTTCATTAGTAATAACAATTAATCTGTTAAACTTTGTCTTCAAATAATACAAAAGCAACTTATGGTAGTTAAAAAAATGATAAAAAGTTCGTTTAAGTCTAAATTCAAATATTCATTCACGCGAACCTATAAGATTTCTTCCACCAAATGTCGTCTAACGCAGCTACAAAAGTTTTCACTCTTTCGAATCGATTTCAAATCATCTCCCTGCCCTTTTCCCACTCGTGTTGGACGAACACAGTATGATTGCAGGCCAAACTGTAAAGGTTTTGGCTAAAGTTTTAACAAGCCTTCACTAAAATAATTGGTCAGAATTAAGTCTTGTTTTTTCAATGCGATCAAATCCGTTGCTAAGAGACAAATGTCATAGGTCGGACGTCCTAAAACTGTGTCCAAAAATTGATTGTTAGAAGTAGCAGAAGCTATTGCACCATTGCACCGTTTCGTCGGAGGATATGTCATGATTCCACAGAGCAAGGGATATGTCAAGGGACCGATGTTTGCGACAGTTCATGTGGGCCTAGGTTCAGTGAAAGTCTGTTGGCTTATGATGAAGATGATACAGATACCAGAAATAAATTTAAAATTTACTACAGCTGCATTTCTGAGAACAATGCTAATTATAATTGACGTCAAAACCTTTAAACAAATTCTGGAAACGGCCTCTTGGAAGGAAACTTTTCAGTTTATATTTCTCTTCATATTTATTTGACCCGATAACTTAAGAACGTGTTGTCATTTCTAGTCACGTATGCAAACAATCATGACGTGAAGCGATTCGAAAGGCCGAGGAGATAATAATTGAATACTGACACTATCAGAATCTATTGCGTGGGTCGCTAAGAGCTGTCATGATATTTCCTTTATTCCGATAAATTAGTCAATATTCAATTGTTTATTGCATTCATAGTAATACATTGGTAGTATATAGTTATATATGTTCAGTATGGGCCCTGTAGGGCACAGCAATATTAGGAGAGAAGAAAATTAAAAATTAGTAATAAATAAATTAGCACTTACGCCATTAAGCCAAAGTGTAAGAGAAGTATTCCATTTGGCGATATCCAGACAGATCTCTGTTGTTATTTATAAAATTGTATAATTACTCATCCAAGGAAGAAAATTAAAGTTTCTTATTCCTCCTATTGGACTTTCCCATCCCCTTTCCGTGTAAGGCTGGTAATGCATCCAATTGTTGCGGATGTTAGTAAGTAGTGATTGAAGTAAGTTTCACAGAAGAAAGTGCCAAATGAGCGAGCAACTGTACATTTCTGTCCTGATATTAAATTACGGCTACACGTAGTCATTCTCAACTAAGAAATTAGTTGCGGGTCCGTTGCCTACCTTTAATGGATAGAAGAAGGGATAGGCAGGAATAAGAATATCCTTATTGGGAAAGGTTGGGAAGTGGAAAAGAACTGCGATTGGGCCTCAGACACCGCACTTTTTGGAACAAAAGCAGACTTCTACTTCACGCCTGTTCCTTTGAGGTCATGGTATTTCACCAGTCGAGCAGGCCCAGTCGTGCAATAGTTGCTGCTGCTACGGTCTTCTGCCTTAAGTTTGTAATAAATAATCCTATTGTTTTCCATATATTACAAAATTTTTTTCTAACCTCACCAAAGTTTGGCAATTCATTCTAACTTTTGACAATCGCGAATTTTGACGGGTAGCTTATTTTCTTTTACTGTAAAGATGTTTCATATAATTGTTTTTTTTGTTTCTACCCACTCCTCCGAGATATTGGTGTATCTTTATCATTCCTACGGCACATAAAATTATTCATTTGTTTCTGGTCACGTATAAGATTAAGCGTGGGCAGGGGAGGCAATAACAGAAGGGTCGCTTAACACAGACGCCATCAACTTGATTGTTCTTCCGTTCTGTTGATTGAAGAGAATTATACAACCTAAGTCCCTTCTGTTTTATTTTGACATGATATTTATATATGTGTTTTATTATTTATTATATAATTTCTGATTGGTTACATGATTTATTCTAGAAATATTAAAAAAAATTCTTTTGTATTGGTACTCCAGTAAAACCATAAAATATGTGAAGTCGGCACAGTATGACCGTAGTCTTCACTATTTGGCTACAGTTTTTACGCCTGGCCGCCTGCCTGACACCAACCCTCCTTGAGAATAATTGCTAGTACTTTAGTCAAACGTGGCGCGGGCCGTTATTGGAGAGGCGTATCGCTGACCAGCATAACATCTCTTTTGTATTATAATAATTCAGAGGTAATTTTTATTTCCACTCACTGTCCTCTGTAGTCTTCATGGATTTTTTTATGTGAGAAGGTGGCAAACGAGCTAGCAGATCACCTGATGTTAAGCGAGCGCTGCCCATAGACATCCCCACCAGGGGAATGTGTTGCAGATGCGTTGCCTACCTTAAATGGACAAAGAGGGGCATAGACAGGAAAAAGGATATTTTCCTTTCCCCGTTAACCCCCTCCTCGTCTAATCTCCTTCATTTCCCATCCTATCCTTGTGAGGAAAGGATGGGAAGGGGAAGAGGACTGTAATTAAGCGTCTCCCAGTATCTCCCCCGCGTCATAATTAAATAAATAAATAAATAAATATGCGCTCACGCCCGTAACCGTACGTAGATCATGGATTTCCATTTGGCGCGATCCTGGCACACCTCTCTCGCTTCTTCCACATTCATAATAAAATAAAAATAAAATAAAATAATAATCAAATCATAATTAAAATTTTATATTTTTTATCCAATAGATATTGTGTATTCGCTACACATGAACGTTTTATAAACAGTAATTAATCTCCAAAGAAGCTTCTTATTATAATCAAAATAAATTGTTTGATAAATAACTTTTGAGATAATACTAAAGTTCCTTGAACAGAATAAAGAAAACTCGTTAATCTCCGGGCAGCCATTTGCCTGATAGCTCGCAGCTATGCCGTCACGGCAGTCAACCTTCGTCTTGTTCCGCTCCAACGCGTGGCCGGAGAAAGGATTATATAAGTGAACTATTTACAAGTTGTAAGGAGAATGCATCGTTTTGTAATTTAATATGTAACTATTAGTTTTAAATTATTATTAATAATTTATCTTAATTATTGATTCCTTAAAGATACCTCGACTGATAATATCTTTAACAGAATCCAAATCTTCAACAATGATGTTTGTTTTTTCAGATTTAGACTCCAATACGAAATTGATTGATTTAAAAAAAAGTATGCTAACCAATATGTATTGTATCGTTGATGGTTTCCCAGTCCAAGAAGCCATTGGAATTAGAATGCCAGTAATAGATCACTGTTGCTTGATAGAAGACATAGGCACCACATCTTAGCAGACCGGAAAGTCAGGACTATTACAGGTGTAGAAGTACAAGTGACATACAATATGTTTGCTCAACGACCCATATGGTTGAATATTTGTCAAAAGAAATTGTAAAGTCGATCATTGTTGGTCCGCCATCAATCCTTACATTGTTTTGCTTAGCTAAAAAGATGTAGTACATTTATTCACTTTGAAAGCGGCATGGGGTTTTTCCGTATCGCCTTCACGCCAGGTGCCTACAACGCTATGAATTATAGGGTGTTATTCATTGTCTTGGAAGGGTTATAACTCTTAAGACCCATCCAGTCCAAATATCTAAGAATTGGCAATTAATGTCTGGTTAATAATAAAGTTGAATTAAGATTTATGTGATATTGTGTGGGGTTTATGACGATAGACCGGTTAACCTGTTAGAGATTTAATAGACCACTTTTCCTCACATCTCTCGTGTGGATCCAGGTCTTGAGTGCCTGCAAGGATTCATATTCTTAATCCTAGGTTGACACTCCACAACGAAATCAGTGGGTTTCCTTACAACTTTCTTGGAGTGATAGTATCTGTATCAGAGAGAAACCAAGTAGTATTATGTTTCTTCTGTCTATACTAATGTTATTAATAAAAAAGATATGATTATTTGCTTGTTCCGGATAAACTTTAAAACTACTGAACCAATTGAAAAAAAATATTTCACCAATAGAAAGCTATTCTCTCATTAGGTAACATTAGCTATGTTTTTTATTTATCTACCCGAGCGCAGCCCCGGCGAGAAATGAAGAATTTTTCGTTCATAAAAGAAATTGGCAAACGGCATCTGCAACCTGCCTGCATCAGGCATCTACAATGAGCTAATGAGTTGCAGATGCGTCAATATTGGACAGAGAAAGGGATAAACAAAAAAGGGATATTTCTCTTCCCGACCGAGTATTTCACCGGAGCCGACACATTCATGCAACATATGTTGTTATTGCGGACTCTACCACTGTTAAATATATATATTATATTTCATAAAAAATACAAGGCGAGATTTTTATTTTAATTTATAGCTTTCTGAAATAAATTATTCGTACAAAAAATAACGTAATAATGAAATATATTTTGCGATAATACTGCTGAAATATGAGGTAATTTTATATGTTAATGTATTTGCCTTCCGCCGCGCTCTACAATACAAAGCTTGTTATTAAGTTAGTTCTCATATTTACGATTATCTTACAGCTATGTAGAGTGAGTTATGGTATTGGACGTGAGACAATTTGGTGTAAATACATGATTTATAAAAACAAATATTCGTGTTTGTGTTCTAATGCGGTACGCATACCATTTCTGAAACAAATAAATTAAAGCTTTCCCTGTTTTTATGATATTACTGGCAGACGGTTTTTTTATCACTATCAGGCTTTTTTATAGGAGAAGGGGCAAACGGGTCGCCTAAAGTTAAGTCATCATGACCCATGAGCATCTACAATATCAGAATACATTTGCTAGTATAAATTTACTAGCTGAAAACACTCGCTTTGCTTTTTTCTTCTAATTATACGATTATATACATAACATATCCAAAAATCCTTTTTCAACCGCCGTATCTTTTACACCCCTTTTTTGAGGGGGGGGGGGTGTCGAATATGCGACCTTATGCACGCCCCCTGATCGGGGCAACAGGGGAGCCTGTGTGGCTTTCCCACCGAGGAGGCTCTCATTTCGCAAATTAAATAAATAATCAAACACTAATTATTTCATCTGTAAAAATTGTCGTTAACGTTTTAGGAATGTTCAGGCGCGTGTGCGATGAAATAAAATATTCGAGACGATACGCTTTTGTTTTTGGTATAAAAAGTAAGAAATTTATTTGGTACGATTTATGTGAGCGTAGGGGCAATATCAATCGCACGCACAATAAACCTGATAGCGGCCGTATTTGTTCTCGTTACCGGCCCTCGAAAGCCTCAGTCCGGTCACGTCTGAATATTCAATGACCGACAATACTTACAGTACAATATTGTGCGCGTGTCACAGTTGAATACTAAAATGAAACTGCATATATATATCGTTTTCTTTCTTTGAAATGATTGCCTTTTTTATTCAATATAAATATTTTTGCTAGGCCTTCGTTCAAAAGGTTGTCTTGTTTTTAAAACATATATAATGTTCAAGACATATTAGCTATACTTCAGTTAAACAAGACATATATTCGATATGTATAACTTTATTTTACTCTAATGTATAATTAGGATATTAAGTGACTACTCAAAGGTATCTGTAACAAGCTTATGGATGCATTGCTTACCTTTAATGGACAGAAGGACATCTGCCTCTTTTTCTTCTCATTCTTTGATTCTTTCCTGATTAAAAAAAGCATAAGAATCAGGAGTCCCTTTTGTCCCTTTTGTGTGTTTATTCATTTATAGTACAATATACTGTGACACCTTAATTCGATACGTACATTATTGTGTAACTACAGCACAAAAGACAACTCACATTAGAAGATTCAATACGATTGTTTTTCGTTGTTCAAGTCAACCCTATCCATTTGCCGGCCTTCAAGCGAACACAAAAGTGAACGTTCAGTTTCAATTAAAACGTAATTACGAATAATTTTATTACGTGACTTGCTCAGTATCCATTTGTAGTTTGATTGAAACTTTGTAGTGTCGTGTGAGCTCGATATATATTTTAGATAATGTATTTGTTATCATTTGAGAACTTCTCGCCGGTTCGAAGATATTTAATAGGGGAAATCTTATCGGTTCGCGTGAACAACATGCAACATGCGTCAACAAAAATGTTATTTGAATTTAGATCAGATTCAACGAACTCTTTTCATTTATTTTTCTTCGTCATGTTAAGATACAACAAGGGTTTATTTAACTCTTTTGAGGTTATCTGATATCAAGTGATTGCTACCCATAGACATCTGCAATAAGCTAATGAGGTGCGTTTTTTTTTGTGAATGCAAGTTCGCTGTTTGCGTATAGGAGGAATTTACAGCTACACCTGGCTCGAGGCGGCAGCGTGCAGAGGGCGCCTAGCCTAAGCCTCTTTAAAAGTAACTTGGCTCGAGAGCTTCCTCCGTAGATGGAGCCTCGGCTGGGTCCTTTATTTACTTACTTAAGAGTACTGGAATTAGGCCTCACTCGTCAGACGAAACTTTTTCACGCCAGTTTTCTGTGATGTTGTGGTGTTTCACCGGTCGAGCTGACCCATTCGTGCAACAGATGTTGTGGGCTCTACCACCAAACCTCACATCTCGAAGTTGATGTCTCTTCAAGGCACAGTTGAAAGCTGTTTTAAAAAAAATCTCTATCGAAAAGCTTGTACTATCAATGTAATTACTTTCTTTAGGTAGTTATTTTTCAATTTGATACAAATGTGGTGTATGGGGAATATGTATGTAGAATGTATCATGTAGAAGTGATCCAAAAGTAATTTCATTTGTAAAATGTAACATGAAAGTGCGGATGCAAGTTGACAAGACTAAACATTTTGCATTTCTAAATTGAATTCTGCGTTCAAGTCTAGACGCTGACGAGGTAATGCAATTTAATAGGCAAATTGGGTTCAATTTCATTGTAATTTAATAATATTTCCAAGAAATGGCGACTGTAGAATACACTGTATATTTAACTATATTATAACTGGTCGTTAAGAAATAAACATTTTGTATGTATTTTACATCAATGTTTCTTTATCACACTATCAGAAATAGTATTATAAATGCGAATGTGTATTCGTTTGTCACGCTTTAACTCCTTATAGCTAACTTCCAGTTAGCTCGGAAAACTTTGTTCCGCCTTATAATTAATTAACGTTTTTTTTTATATTACAAAGTGGCAAACGAGCAAGCGGCCCCTGGAAAAAGGTACCGCTACCCATAGGCATCCGCAACAAGCTAATGAGTTGCAGATGCGTTGCCTACCTTCATGGACGAAGGAGGGGACAAAAAGAAAAAAGGATAATTCCATTCCCTGTCCATCCCCTCCTCATCCGTCAAATCCTCTTCCTCTTCCCATCCTTTCCTTATTAGAAAAGGGTAGGAGGGAGAAGAGGACTACAATTAGGCCTCCGGCAGGTCACTCATCAGACGAAACGCAGAATACTTCTACTTCACGCCTGTCTTCTGTGACGTCGTGGTATTGCACCGGTCCGACCCATTCGTGCAAAAGATGTTGTTATTGCGGGCTCTACCACTGTGAAGTCCCCGTAACTCCTGTTGTGGAAATTCGTAAAAACCATTCTATGCTGATCGGTACTCGACAAAAAGAATATTCCTTCCAAATTTCAAGATTCTAGGCCATATGGTTCCAGATATATCGTGATGAATCG
Source organism: Papilio elwesi (assembly GCA_029849275.1). Classification (NCBI taxonomy): domain Eukaryota; kingdom Metazoa; phylum Arthropoda; class Insecta; order Lepidoptera; family Papilionidae; genus Papilio; species Papilio elwesi. The sequence goes on along the minus strand of CM056707.1, from coordinate 1,651,587 downwards.
ACCGATACCTGGAAATCTCTTATACACAGATTACTCTACCGATTATTATGACATTAGTCGTGTTATATAAATTATCTACGCGACCTATATTATTCTCCTGTCCCTTGGGAACTTTTTTCAGGATAAAAGATACCCTTCGTCATTTTCTGTACCCCTGACAATGAATGAAAAGTTTCATGATAGTCGGTTGAGTCATTAAGGTGTTACAGCTTATATAATTTTTGACATTTTGACAGAAATAGCTAGACAACAGACTTTTTATTCAGAAGGAATTATAGTTGAAAATACTAATGAACAAAACAACTCAAACTAATTTTGGTGCACGTACAAATTGTGTGTTGTTGTATGATTAAACGGGATTCAACAAAGTTCGCACAAAAACTGGGTTACGGATAGCAGAGGTCGCTTTTTGTTTCATTGTGCGTACGTTGATTGATGACGATCAGTTTGCTTGGGGGCTTGTAAAGTACAAGTAGAAGTTTCTAGCAGTAGGATGCATTCTTGTGTCCTTATATAGAAAGTTGTCATGTGGTAGACAGAGGTCTTTCTAATTGTTGGAGAATCCACCAGGTGGTCAGCAATCTCGGGGTAGACCGAAGTTAGTATGTATGTCGAACGAGACTTTAAAAATATTGGCATCAAGAGTTGGCCACAAGTATAAAATAACAGACAGGCATACATACATAATTAGGTTGATCGAAGCAAGCCGAGACACGTCCTTATTCATCAATTACTCGTAAATAATTCAAGAAGCGTGTATTGTGTAATAATTAATTGAATATTGAGTACTCCCAATCATGACCATTGTATAAATTCTTAAGAGAAGTGACAAATGTATTATACGTGAATCGTTTTACTTCAGAATGTATAAAGGGGCCAAGAGAAATGACAAAGTCGTGGGTACATTATCAAATAAATTGTATATTAAAATCGTAAAGGTGCATCTACACCGCAGTTACTTTTTTGGAGCCACAGAATGCAACTGTGCGACTGATTGTATAACGAATAACTTTTTGTTATCGTAGGTTGCCCACTAACTTGGAAACGTTGCTCCACAAATAGTAACTGCGGTGTGGATGCACCATAAGGCAGAAATTGTTTGATCAGTATCGTGTAACTTGTTCTGAACGTATAAAGATTTGATATTGCAGTATATGTCTTTATTTATACTTGCCTTACATACTTTCGTCTCTTACTCAACGAATCTGTTATTCATCCGTCAGGTTTTAAAATACTGGCGTCTATTAGTGTCTACTCAATCCTTGGCGTTTCATATTAATGACTTACTCCACTGGCGTAGTGATCTAATGGGAGTCTTGGTCTTGACAGGAAATATCGCCAATGCCGTTTGTCTCCTGCTGAAAGTAGAGGGTTTGGTCCTTGGTTTTGGAGCTCACCACCTGCTGAAAGTAGAGGGTTTGGGACTCGCGTAAGTCATTCACTAAGGTGTCCTTTCAGCGATTATTGGGCCGTCAAACAGGTCAGTGGTAAATGGGCTTACGTGGTCGTAAGTGGCCGCTTTCTTGATCGGGTCCCGTCAACAGCAGACGGCTAGTTTCTGGAGTCTGGTTTATTTTGAGTTTCATATAATAAAGGCAAACGAGCAGCGGGTCGCCTATAGTGAAAGTGATCGCCAACGACATGAACATCCGCAACACCAGGAGCTGCATTCTTGAAGAATCCTAAGTATATTATCGTATTGCTTTATTTACAGTACAACAATCATTTATTTAAGTAACTAGTTTACTGAATATGAAATACAGATAGTCGAACATAATGTCCAGAGTGCTTCGCGTTCTTATGCTTGTATCTTCAGGAATTCGAGCTATTCCAACTCAGCTGCTATAAGTGCTCTGAGCGTACTGAGTTGTGAATTCACCTTGCTGAGCTCGCTTAGCACAACATTGCTCCAATTATTAAGATTTTCTAGCGACTACACTAATAAATAAAAATGCTTTGGTAACTTTCGTGAAATGTTTATATGGAGTTATTAATCCATTTTTACATCAGCGTAACTTTACGTTAGTCAAGTTTGTTTAGGATTTCCAGTGGAACGCACCGTGGTCCCCTACACTAAGCATGCGCGCGATCCTGCGGAGCAGGTGCTCATTTTTCAGTGCTATGGCAGCACAGGGCCATGTCATGTTGCCTGCTTCCTGTTATCACCTTGTAGGACGATCAGGACCCGACCCTAATCGGCCACAACCTCGAGGGTCATGCGAGGCCCTTCTGGCCCTATTATTGCAGGCGCTACCAAGCGTATCGGCGGACGCATCCTGCTTACGTACTTTTGCGCCCAGGTATTCGCTTTCTCCTTTGTGGAGACTGGTGTGAGCCCGCTCATCAATCTCTGCTATTGAGGCCTAGGGATGGCAAATAACTACATTTCAGTGACATAAAAAGGCGAAGTTTTAGACTGCACACAAGTCCAAATATTGGGGATTAAATCAGTCAATTGTAAATTAATAATTAAATTCTTACTACTTACTTATCAATAATTAACTAACTTTAAATTGATAAAGCCATTATTGTAGAACTTCTAAAGGGTTGACAATGTCACGAACCCTTTCAATACACATTTATAAAGCTTAGTTTATAATTCGATAGATTATTCTATTAAACCTTTTCAAATATTAATTATTGTTTCGAACAAACAAGACCTTGAACTGAGAAGTTTAACTGTATTGAATAGAGCATTAAAGTTACTCCGTATTTGATGAACCGCGATCAAAGTAACCTTTTGTCTAAATATTTATAACAAGCTTTATTATTAGTTATTTTAATTTAAGCTGTTAATGTAAAAATAACTCATTCTACCAATATGCCTGAATCTTTACCGCATACTTATAAAATATGGTCACACTTTAGGCTACACTTTCCTCTTTCAACACTTTTTCTCATCTTATTGTTCAGAATCACAGTTAGTATACTATTCGAAATGAAAACAATTACACAGCTCTCAGAACACGGTGATATTACCAGTTTTATATTTATGACCTTTCAACATCAGTGACTTGCGAGAATCGGGGTCGAAAACTTGAGCACATGAAATTCCTAACAGGCGTTCGTGAAGTGAAAATATAACTTAACTAAGTATTCGTAGCATGGGTCCTTGGGATGTATTTTAGTACTGTTTGATAATAATAATAAATGTCATTAATTACATTCTGGATGATGTAGTTTTCTAATGATGAAAAATTTGTTAAAATCGGTTGAGTAGTTTCCAAGTTTTTCTTTATTACCTACTAGCAACCCTTCCTAGCTTCGCACAGGTACTTAGGTTGATAATTAAAGAAGAAATAGCCTACCTTAATTACTCGTTGAAAGAAGAGCTTTCTATCGTTGAAACAATTTTCTAAATCGGTTCAGTAGTTTTTGAGTTTATCCCAAACTAACAAACAATCAAATCTTCTCACTTTATAAGTGCTTTGTACAGTACACTTAGAAATAAAACAAAAAGACCAGTTATACAACAAATAGAATAGAAAATAGATGTCATCGAAAACACAAGACATGACACAGACAGACAGACAGGAGAACTAGTGATTGACAAGAACAGTCAAAGCTATCATATACATTACTCCAACATAATGTGTAAAATATAAAATCATTATATTAGGGTTGTGTTAAGAAATTTGTTTTTTACGCAATCTTTTAAATCCTAAGGACAGTAGTAAACTTTTTGCTGAACAAAGAATCCTCTTTATGGCTATCGTAAAAAGAAATGCCTATATTGAATTCGGACGAAAATCAAACCGATCCTATTTATTACGTGCCTAAAAAAACACACATGATGAAGTAGTTTCAACGCCACGTTATAGTAGAATTAGTGAAAGTGCAAAGTTGTTTGTACTTCTGCTAACACCAATTCGTTTACAAGATGTGAGTGCTTATTACAATTTTCTACAAATCTCTACGACGATAGCACATAACATCGTATAGTAACAGTCACTGATTTATCGCTAGAATTTAACTAGATTTGGATTCTTCTGTGAAGCTTCGCTCTGTGTTATCATCGTTCAGAGTAACTGTTGTTTCGACGGGCCTAAATTCGTGTTATCATACAAGGTTTCTGACAACGTATTCGATGGGTGCAGAATTCGACCTGTCCTGTCCATTAAAGACGCATCCACAACTCATAAGCTTGTTCCAGCTTGCTATGGGTGGAGGTCGCTTGAAATCGAACAGACTGCTTGCTTGTCACCTTCTATTATAAAAAAGGTCGTCCTTTCATTTAAGCTCATTTCTAGTTTGTTTAATAATAAATTATGATTGAAAGGTTCGCTTTATTCGTTGATAACTAAAAGCTTTTAGCAAACAATGAAAGGTTGTTTAGGTCTAAGGGTCACTTCCGACCTTAACTTTGATCATATTCGCCTCATGCTTGACTTTAATATTTACATATTTGAAATAATTGTATTTAGTCGATAACCAGAATAAGTAAGTACTTCAAGGAGAATACTGAAAGAGCGGGAGCTTGGAAAAGGGTTCGGGGCGTTAGACGTCTCATTGGGCAGACGAAACCTGAAAAAATTCTTTCTACAAGACCTGAACTGACCTTTTCAAGGATTGTATATACGTATAGTATAATTTTAATTTTAAAATTACTATGTCCCTTAATTACTTTAACAATAAAATCAATAAAAAAACATAAAACTTTCTTCGATCTCATCGTTATTTATCAACAGGTAGGATCGTGGTCAAGCTAGTGTTTATTCAATATAAAAGAAAAACTTGACACTTCTTGTTAACATGGATGTACAACAACAACATGTGCTTTTTTAAATTATAAAACAATATGACAAAGGAGGAAGCCTATTTTTAAGTGACATAGGCATTTGCAACAAGCTAATGAGTTGCAGGTGCCTTTGCCTTTGCTTCCCTTTATGGGACAGAGGAGGAGAGAAACAAAAAAAAGGGATTATTCCTTTTCCTATTCATCCTATCCCGCGTCAAATCCTCCTCTATTTTCACATCCTTGTGGAAAAGGAACGTAAGAGTGAAGGAAGGGAGCAATTGATTGATGAATGAATGAGGAGTAGGAATGAGTGAGACAAACAGAAAGGAAAAAGATGGCGAATCGGCCGGAGAGTATCTAAGAAGTGTTTAAAATAAAAGTGCTTTTTAAATATCCGGAAACTTCTATTATTCGCCTGCGAAATTCACTCCCACATCCTTATTAGAAATGGAAGGGGAAGAGGAGTAGAGTTAAGTCGCTGGCACTTCACTCGTCAGACGAAACGCAGAACTACTTCTGCTTCACGCCAGTCTTCTGTAAGGCAACATAAACTGCAACGCGTGTGTAAAAGTATGTATTTTTCTGTGTTATCGTAGTAATAAAATTGGTCACTCCAAGGACCTCTTTCTTTACTCCCATAAAACGGAGAACACTTACTATGTCGATGTTACAAACATTGAAGTATAGGGAGTATCAAATGATATTAATTAAACGGAAAATAAAGATCCATAAGAACCTCTTTACGGCCTATTTAAGGTTATGGGCAATTAACTAGATATTGACGTAGTAAAACTGTGAGCCTTGTGATCACTTATTATATTTAGGTTAGGTTAGGTTAATAATAGTATGCAATGCGTGTAATAGATAATAGGTTTATATAAAGAGTTAGTATACTTGTTTAATCCGGTTAACAAGGTCTGGAGGTACCTTTAAATGGAAAAATGACTATATCATTTTCATTCTTCTGCCATAGAAAAGTATACCAAGCGTAATCATTTATTTAATTATTTTTGGTCATAAGTGTTCTTATGCTTAGTGATGTTCATGAAGGCTAAGTGTGAATAATTTATATGTTATGTTTTCATACTTTTATAAAGTTGAAAGTTTTGAATTTAAACTAGTCTCAAAGCTTTTTAAATTAAGTCATTACTTACAGTGCATCGTAGTTAGTTGACGAAAATTAAAGTTTAATAAGTATTTACTAGTGTTTTCAATTAAAATACCAATATATGATATAGTTGTAAGACAAATGAAACGTTAAATCTAGCGCACATGGTGATAATGTTTTATAAAAATTGATAATAAATTTTAATTAATAAAAAATATAAATTAAACAAGACATCTGTTTCGGTGTTGAAACCATTTGCTTTTTATTAAATAATAAATTTGTAACCAATCCGTATCACATCGCCAAAGTCGTTAGTTTTCAGTCCAATTTTAGCTTAAAGGAATAATTGCTATACAATGCTTTGAATATTCATGCCGCCGGCTTTTCGTTTGATACAGCGGTGACGTTTGACGCAACCGAGTCCACTTCGTCTGTTGCTGCTTGACAGGAGAGAGAGGGGAATTTCTTGTACAGAGCTGCTCTATATCGGGGATGGCTGGAATAATATACAAGTTTAAGTATATAACTAATTATCTCTACATACATCACTTGAACTAGAATAAGCACCTTAGATAAAAATTGCTTGAAACGCTCTGCTCAACAATCCTATAAAAGTCAGAAGTACTTCAAGAAAATTAAACCGATTTTTACCTTCGTATTAAATATCACCAGCTATTATACACGAATGGGCCAGACCAGCTGGATAGGATAAGCTAACCTAAGAATACTATAGGGAAATATGAAGGTATTTACTGTTGCTGCGTTTCGACTGGTCTTTTAGAAAACTTAATCGTCTTCATTCCATCTATTCCTCTTCTTTTCCTTGTCTATGACCATCTTCTATTGTTTACTGTATAGGATGTTTGTTTACTAATTAAGATCAGAACTTTGAGTTCCTAAATTAGATATTGTCACTTACCTAATACCGTATACAATCGGATTGTAAACAGCATTAGCTTTTGCGAAGAGAGAGCCCCAAATGGTAGCAAGCGGGCTGATCGGCGCGCTCTCGAATATACCCATGAAGTTTATGATCAGATACGGAGTCCACGCCAGGAACCAAAGCGAAATGGTCATGAGAGCAACCTGTAAAACAGTATACAATAAATGTAATAAGCAACGGTCCCTTCTCGCTTCTTGAATGAACGAACATTTATGTAAGTTACTCTTCATTATCACCTTTATTAGTAAGCCACTAAGATCACTAAGACTTTTTACTTGAATTCATATGATCAAAAAAATAGTAATGACCGAAAAACAAAATTACCTTAGCTAATTTACACTCAGCACTCGTGTTTGCGGACTCCGATGATCTTAGGGATGCTACGTTCATTTTCTTGGCTTGTTCCCTCATTGACTTTTCATGTGCCGCTACAGCCTTGAAACGGTATTAAAGATTGATAAATAATGTCTCACGAAACTTTTAATACTTTTATTCCTATGAAAGATTTTTTTTATTTTTTATTTTAGGGACTTTTGTCTTAGAAGACATGTCAGTCCCATCGTTCCCCATACACCACAACTCATGCATTAACATTATACAATTATAAAATTGAAATCAGCCCGAGAACCATACTGCGCACTGCTTCTGATCTTTCAGTCAAAGGCTGAGATAAGATGGATTAGTACTCCCCCACACTGTACCTGGTTATATTGAATTTTTTAAGCAGTGCTTCTCTCGCATCCTTATTTAGGACACACTCCGCAAGCAAGTGTTGCACATCCTGGATAGTGTCGCACGACTCACAATTAGGCGATTGCTTCTTCTTCATCAGGAAGGCAAACCTACCACACGGAATATGTCCGGAACGAAGGCGCAGAGTCAATACAACTGATGACCTGTTTAGTCCACACCTATCAAACCAAGGTACTTGGGGGAGTTGACTCTGTATTGTTTTGTACCTATGAAAGATGATTAAAGAAGAATCGAATTTCGTCTACCGAAAAATACTACAAATTTCTTAATAACAGGCTACTAACAAATCCAATAATTATTTTATAATACACCATATGAACTGATGCAGTACGTCCTTACAAGTCTATATACAGGTTCTTTTTTTAATAAAACTATGCAAAATGATGTGGCAAGTTCACTCGTTACCTAAGCAGAGGCACGGTCAAACTCCTAAGATGCGTTAATGATAACCGAACTTCGTAGGAAGTAGCACATTAAAAAAACTTAAAATATAATAATAAAATATACCTGGACGATAAAATAATATGAGTAGATGATGAGAAACAGCGGTGCAAAGTAAACGAAGAATCCGTACACGAGGATATAGCTGCGACTAAACCAGTCCTTAGTCAGGTAGTCGGTACCGCACGCAGTCATATTTCCCTCAGGAACATATCTAAAAATTCATTTTGACGATATCAAAAAGTTATACAGATCATCCACATAATAATAACTAGGTTCACGTGATGTATCGAAGACAATAAATTATATTTATGATATTACGAAATTCTCTATATTAAGTTTGGAACTACCATCACTTTACTTGGAAATCAAATCATCGCAGCAAAATGATAACATAATTAATCAACATAAGATATTTTTTTAAGCTACTACATACCTATTCCATCCAAACAGAGGTGCTAATGTCCAAGCTAAAGACGCAACCCAAACGAAAAGTATACGCAATAAAGCACCCTTCTTTGTCATAGGCTCAGCGGCTATGCCCTTAACGATGACATTGTAGCGGTCAAATGCGATCATAGTCATGGTCCATATGGAGATGCAGCCAAATAAGGAACCAGCGCAGCCATAGAGTTCACAAGCAAAAGGTCCTGTAATAAAGTAAATAGGAGAATTAGCAATTGTAAAAAAATAGATTACTTGCCACACTTTACTATGTCATCAAATCCTCTCTCTTACACACTCTACAAGAATAGAAGATCAGAATAAGAAGATCTTTCTTCTACTTATCAGAATATCTTAAAAGAAAGAAGCATCAGGAGAAGTGTTACTCATATTTAAAAGACATTAAGGGTCAGCTCAGAAACCTATATATTTCATTGTAATTCACTTACCGAACACCCAGGTCTCGTTGTAACAGTTTACAACCATAGCCGGCGACATCGTGAACATCATAAGAAAGTCAGAAAAAGCTAGATTTACTACGAGTAAATTTGATGGTGTCTTGAGATTCTGCAAAATGTTAAGAAATTAATATGTGTCCTTGCGAGTTCATGTATATATTACTCAAAAAATCTACTGCTTAAAGTCAATTTTTATTACAAAATACTTCTTATTTTAGATTAGCGAGACGCACAGGTGCAACTGTGTAGTAATAATAAATTTCACCTTTGTTGCAGAGAAAATATAGATGACCATGCCATTGCCAACCATGGAAATGAAGCCCAGGACTCCGATCGTGAAACCTAATAGGCCATGCCAAAGCGGATTCATTGGTGGAAATTGAAACCTTAAATAAAATGAACAAGTATTATTATCCGTGCCCAGAAACATTGCCATGTGTACCCATATAGGAGACTATCTGCCATCCGCGACCTGCGATCGCCTACTTGGCACGCGCATCGGTTAAGTTGTTTTTAATGTTTTATTTATTAAAAAAAATAGTGTAGTTTTTTGCATTTTAATTATGTTTAAACTTATACGACATGTTTCACGACAATAGTCGAATAACGGATTCGCAATGTATAGAGAATGACGTTTGTTTATTTACAAAAATTCTATCTTGCTATGAAACATTGTATAGAGTTCGTTATACTAGTAAAACTGCCGTAGAAAGAGCAATTAAATTGTGATGACTCTGGGTTTTAAATTGTCTTATTGCTTTTTAAAATAAAATTAGAGAGATAATATATAAAATCTCACCAGTGTGGGTCGACAAGGTGCAACATTTCTGGCTGCACTTTGTCGACAACCGTCTGGTTGCCCACGCCATACGCCGCCATCTGTCCGGTCCATTCTTGCAACGTCATCATACGGGACTGAAAAATGTTAGAATAATATTAAAAAAACGGTAAGTGCCAAGGATTTGATGAAAAATAAGAGTGTAAATGTTTAACCCCATGCTAAATTGATGTGGATACTGGGACCTGTAGTCAATTATAAATATTACTGTAGAAATAAAATCTATACAGTTATTTAATAAGTAACAAAAACCAATAACTACAAAACAGATTAAAAAAAATCACAGGATTTCTAGAAAAGATCGACGTGAGCGACATGAGCCATTAATTTATTGTGATTAAATATTCGCCCAGTGCGTCGAAAAGTGTTCGATGGATTTAATTCATCTTTTGCGTTTGTTTTTGGCTACGTCCTTAGGCTACTAAGCTACAGTCATTAATATAAAAATAATAAGCTGCTTAGTATTTGGCTACAAAAATTATCTATCTATGTACATATTTTTCTAACAACCTATGTAAGCAGTTTGATTTTCCTATTACTTTTATTTAGAAACCATTTAGTCTATATAAAGATATGATTTGGCAAAGAATATAGCAAAATAAAACTTTTTTTAATTTATTCACCACAGATACACCAAAATAATTTTAAATTAAAACACTTACGAAAATATGTTGACTGGAGTGTAAGGCGGCTTGGAACTAAATCTTGGAGAAAATCACCAATATGAACTACTCCAGACTTTATTGTTCTGCAGCCGACCTCCTATTGGAGTACCGAGTCTCGTTGTGAGACTACTCGCCTTTCGTCAATTCCTCGTTGCTTTTATAATTACGCCCTAAGGATTAAAATTAGGGTAAGTAAAAATCGATATTCATAATAAGATATGTTAATACCCGAGGTGAAGTTTCGTATTCTATAAGTTACTTAACTAACAAGCTTAAGCTTAAGGGATTATAAGTGTAAGGAGTTTTTACATGTCTAAAGAGGTTTGGATCTGGACGCTTTGATTTAAAAAAAATCGTTTTAAGAGTTAATTAATTTTGACGCATTTCGCATAAAATTATTATTAAATTTTTGATGAAACAACATTATACATTTACAATTTTTTGCAATAAATTTATATAGTCAGCAAAATAGAGTTTTATTTTTAAAACCTATGGCTTGAACAAATTGGTCCTCCGAGCCGGATATTTGAGTGTAATAAACAACATAAAATAAGTGAGTTTCATAGATTATTTCTCAATTTTGAATATATTATATTACGTATGAATCTTATACGGCAGAACAGCTTGGCGAACTGTATGGCGAAATTTAACATAATATAATAAAAGCATAGGTTAACTTTAAAAAGTCGCCTCGTGATATAATTGGGATTACCTCTATGGAAGCACGAATACATACATTAGAGACATATCCAAGTGCACAAAAACCTGATAAAGCCATTACGCAAATAGGCCATTATAAAATATATCAGTATTTTAAAAAAGCGGTCTGTTAAACAGTAATTTAAAATTATTGAAGACAACTAGATCTTCGACACATCAGGAAAGCAGTTTAAGAAGCAATTAAGCAATATTGACGTCAAGTTTAGCATTTATATTAAATGGTTATCATTTCACGTTTCATCACGTCAGGAGGAGCAGAAACCTTACTAAAACAAGTGCCAGTAACTGGAGACATCATTTTACAAGAGTTTTTGGTCAACGTGTTAAAATGATTACTTCATTATCGATCGATTAGCAACAGAAGAGTTTCATTCTAAAGAACAAAGCCAAGATAATAGTTTTGTGATACCACATGCCCCAAAGAGCAAACTTTTCTTGGAAAAGGAAAATATTTACTGCTTAATATAAATTTATAACCCATCTCAAGCTTTCTTTAATCTTAAGGCATCAAAGGCGCTTTAAAACGCTTCGTTATTTTCAACAGAAAGGACTATCTCTTTTCTCGCTGCAAAACAACTTCATTACGACGCAGGCAAACCGGCGGCTGCGAAGTCTACAGCAGCCTAATAAAGCATGTAATGCATACCTCAAGCGCGCGTGTCGCTTCTCGGTAGATTGGGGCCACGAAACAAACGGGCATCTAGGCTCATAAAATCGTTCTATAACTGTAAAGGTATAATTGTTAGTATTTTTCGTGGCCTAGCATAATTTAATCGTACCTATGGGCAGCTGCAAGAAGCTATTCGATGAGTTGCAGAAGAACCTTTAATGGACAGAGAACCAGGAGACAAACAGATAAAATAATATTTCGTGTTTATCCCTTCTTCAGTCAAATCTTCCAGTTCCCTTCCTCTCCTTATGAGAAATGGAGGGGGAAAGGCGAAGAGAATTAGAATTATGAGTAGGTCTCCGGCACCGTATTCATCTAACGAAACATCTATCTCTATATCTAAATTCTACTTCCCGCCTGTTATCTCTGAGGTCGTGCTATTTCAACGGTCGAGCTTACCAGTTCGTGCTACAGACGTTGTTGCGGACACTACTTCTATGGGATTATATCTGTGTATATGTTTTTTATCATGTGAAATAATGTTAACGTGACTTTTATTTTATTCTGTCTCATTACTTTAAATTGAAAAAAAAATTGCACACTTATTGAACACCTGTAACAATATTTCATAACGTTGTTCTTATATCATTGTGATCAGAATAATGAGTATATAAAATAAATATTGTTTTACCATTCAAAATACAAACGCTGATATCGTTATTTCCGTGGCCTCTTACAAACGTTCCGCACTAGTTCCTAAGGTATTGTTTTTACTCCCACAATCTGTCAGAAGCACGCTCAACAACGATCGAAATCTGCAAAGGATAGGCGCATACCATCCATTACTTGAATAGCCATTCTCTTCGTCGAAGATTCTGGTGTGTATTGAAAATGCAAATCTATTGTTTCTCTTTGTTTCTAAACTAAATTGTAATCTTTATTATAAAGGAAACAGAAAATTGAGAACAATCAATTCTTAATCAATTTCAGAGGCTTTTAATAAAATCACCATCTTGTATTAAATTTAATAAAAAATCTAGGAAACTATACACGTATTTGATAACGATTCGAATTGCTGATTTATCAATCCTTATTACTATTATTAAAGTTTATCAAAATGTCCTTTGCCACCGTCTTGCGACCATGATTCGTCTCCTCCAAGTAGAGCAAATGCTCGAAGATTTGTTGCGTGATGGTATCAGAAATTATGGTCAATGTAGGGATCATAAACAACAAATATCGGCCTCAGATCTACAATTTTTCGCACCGGGACAGAACTTGACAGTGACCCTGATCAAGGCTAAAAAAATAGAAATGTATAGGCGAACGAGAAAAGAAACAGGTCACTGTATATCCTAATGCCTTATGATTTTAGCGCCTCCAGATACGAGCCTGAAAAATATCAATGTCCAATAATTATTTGACCATAGAGAATTTGACTGTAGTGATTGGAGAGTACTGCCTCTGTACCTCACACAGCTGTATTAATAACGTTTCTGCTAGAGAAGCCAGAGATAATGAAACTAAATGTATTCCTCGGCCTCCTGAGCCACGGCATGCATAAATCAACGTCACAGATCATCTGCATCCGCAGCCGTACGGAGACTCCTATTGCATTGACGTCAGTCCAAAAACCGCGGCGTCCGACGCGTGATTTATCGCGCGGATGATTACATTGCGCCGCTGCATATGTGATTTATGCGACAGCCCCGTCAACGTCAATGTCAACGTTGTATTGTATTTCAATCATTGCAACTACGTCACTCTTTATAGTATGTAGACCATAGTATATAGTAGTTGAATATAAAGAGTATGAAGTGAAGACCTCTCGTGAAGTGAAGAGTGAAGGCGTCTTAGAAGTACATCAACTACTTAACTAAACCTCTCTCTCTCACATAAAGAAATATTGAAGACTGAAGCTTAGTGTACTTCTTATATAACAACGAAAGGACGAATAGGATTCCCGAGAGGGCCGAACACCAGCGTGATTGATATTTAATATAGGATTAAGAAGTTGTAAAATGTTGGTAAACACATCTCAATACTGCGTTTTAAGGGGTAATTGTGGTGCCATCTAGGTCATGTCGTTTGAACTAGTTTTGCTCTATTGCTATAATATGTATAGGTGCATAGCAATCATTTTAGTATTTTTGATTTACTTTTATCACATTTCTAACTATACTACACTAAGGATTGGAGTATAAGAGAAATTCTTGATGTCGTAGATTTTAATTCTTTTAATTATAACCTTTTAATTACAATAAACAATAATACTTTAACATCGTTTATACAACGTATTAATATTTATGAATTATTATTGCCTATTATAAAATTGTATAATAGTATCCATAAATACTCTGAAAATTGAATTTAGTTATTTTGTTCACATCCTAGCATCTTGTTTATAAATCGCCGACAGTCGGCCCGATGCAACTTCCCGCTGTGCGTGCGTGGTAGTGACGTCACGAACGCAATTCCGCCACGGAGTCGTTTGTAATCACTCAAGGTAGCTAGAATAAAAGAGAACAATATTTTACTTGTAAAATATTTTTTTATAGCAGAAGGTGACAAGCGAGCAAGTAGCTCGCCAATGGATATATGACCAACACAAGTTAACATTCGCAACAATCAGAATGGTAACGGATACGTTGCCAACCTTTGCGTATAGAAGAGAAGAGTAGGAGACAGCTAATCATATTACATGTTCCTTTGAAAATTTAATAAACTAGCACTTGGCCACGATCCCATGATGTTATGGTGATGTGATTGAAAGATGGTGCTAGTTTAGTAACAGCCTATTCACTCTTCTCTTGAAGGTACCCACGTCATAGTTTGAAGTGAAACTCTGACGCTGGCATTTTGTTCTTATTCTTTGGACGCACGATGGAGGAAGATTCGAATCAGTTTTTCCGAATGCGCAGTACATCTACTATAATGGATGGAGAGACCTTACGTCTGAACGTCCGATGATAAAATGGAGATGGGGAAATAATTCTTGTGATTCTTACGCAAGTGTACGGGAAATGTCACTAAAATACATTTTGTAAAACATCGAGATGACTACTTTGCGAATCTTGGAATTCTGAATCGAATAGAACTTTGCTATCAAAGGGAAAACCTTTGAAATAATCTTTGTAGAAAGAGAAGACAAATTAGTGGTAAATCCTTGAGTGAGTGTGAGTGGTAAATCGTTGAAAAGTGGGAAAGGTAGGCACCGGTGCCTATACCCACTATAAGCGCAACAGCGTTCTCGTTAGTATCCTCTCTGTACTGAGGTTACATAAGATCATTACATTTCAGTATCGCGAAGTCACTTTGTTAAATGATTACTGATCCTTTAAACGCCAGCGATAGGGAGAGGTGGACAAAATATAAAAATATAATATGACTTAAATACGAATGTAAAATTTAAACGAAGAAATACAGAGAAAGAAACGTTTGTCAATTGTTTCTTTGTAAGTCAATATGTTCGTAAGAAAGGTCAAAGATCAAATAAATCGACAAGAGATATCGTAGATGAAATAAGAAGGCGATTATGTCAACTTCGAAAACTAATTCATATAGTAGCTGCCGTTAATCGTTACTAATAATTGGTTATTATCAGGTCGACGCAGCGTAGGTAGGCCTCCCACACGATGGACCGATGATCTGGTGAAAGTTGCGGGAGCCCACTGGATGAGGGTGGCAGAGGACCGATCTTTGTGGCGATCAATGGGGGAGGCCTACGTTCAGCAGTGGACAGATATCGGCTGAAACGACGACGACGACGGTTATTATCAGTTCATTCGCTTGCTTGCCCGAATCTGCTTGCTTAACTTGTTTGTTTTATAAAATTTGCAATTACTTTACCAACTTCCGTCTTAGCAAGAACTAATGATAACCCCGAAAAGGCGGAATTATCAAATGGAACCAAAGAGTGTTTGCTGCTTGTCATAAAAGGTGATTCCGTGTTCACAGACCCTTTAGGTGAGAACCATTATTAGCAAGTGATGATTCCAGGACGTAATTACAGTTTCTTACAGGTGACATCACTGACTTGTTTGTTTTTGAACACATAAAACAAAATAATTAGGGTTTTGCTTTAGACGTAGGTGTAATAACATTAGATACTGATGAATTGACTTACCACGGTACAAACAAGGTACAAGTTTAGATTGAATTGTTGGAACAACCAGAGCCAGAAGGTCTTAGTATGCTCGTTTGAAAATAGCTCACCAACAAAATTCACTCATCCCAGTCACAGTTGGTAGGTCAAAATTAAAAAGCTGAAGATAATTGTAAGACTTACAGTTAACTATAACATTGATATCATTATGTGATATTCGGTAATTCGTTTGTCTCACGACGCCTGCCGCGGGCCCCCTGCCTGTCTCAACGACTACGCATTCTTTGACACCTGGCACACTGCCTATGACAGCTTCCAATTCTTCCGGAGATATCTGTCCAATATAAAGAAAGGCACAATATTTTAACACACTATTATTATCTTGTATCTATGTAACAAAATCTGTACAAAAAACAAAACTAAACAGAAAAACGTAAAGTCATTATGCGTGCATACTATATTTCTGGAAAAGGTAGAATATTTCATACACTTTTTGCAAAGTTGGAAGTAGTGGGCGACCGCTCTGTCTCACGCCGGACCGGTATCCGGTGCATGTTACCTATGCACATTTATTACAAATTATACACTAATGCATATCCGCAAAAAACACGGTCTGTCGTCCGGCGAAAAAAAAACGGACGTCAACAAGTGCTCTAAGAATTAATAGTCATTGTTTAACAGTTGTAATCAATATAAAAATATTTAAATGTTATCTTACATGGTGATTCAAGTATTTAAACCAAAACTTTAGTCTTTCAACGAAAAACATAAAGCCGTCGTTGTCTTGGTAGAATATGTCGCCCGTCTTCCACCATCCGTCGGTTGACAGACATTCCTCGTATGCTTTAATATTTTTGTAATAGCCCTGAAACAATAAATTATTCCCTTAGGAACTTCACATACAAAATCCTAACCTAAGGTTATCCTAATGTAAGTTTGTTTGTTTTATACGCCTACACGTTGTACGATCATCCTCTAATTTTGCACACACATTATCAGGAATACAGAATAGGAAGTATATCTCTTATCCCGAAAAGAAAACTTCCACTTTTTGGCAGTATATGAACTCCTTGGCTACCAAAGAGGTCATAAATTTCAGAAATTAGCATTAGACACCGTCATTTAGAACATCGGTTGCCATGGTAATGTGATACGGTTCCTTTATATATTATATTTATCCCTCTACGTATTATATTTGACGGTAACAACTATGTATTTTACCAATAATTCCGCGCAATCAAGTTACAACACTTTCCAACGAAGAGAATAAGAAAATAATGCGTGCGACCGCGGCCATCAGTAGTAGATTTAAATAAATTTAACTCCTTTACATATTGCGGTTGCCAATGCACATATACATACAGCATGTGTTCCTTCGTGGTCGTGTTTGGTCTAGCTGCAACAGTAGTTATCGCACGCGAGGTATTTGTTTGAATGGCATTTCAGAAGTGGCATCCACGCAATTTTAGTCCATGCGAGTTAAACATAATACGTACATACCCCCTAATATATCTGCTTGTGCCTCGGTCTGGGTTTCAGGTATGTTACGTAAATTATGTGTGTATTTATATTTATATTTCTTATAACAACCTTGGAATATTTAGGGTATGGCTTACGAAAAATAAGATTATAAATTATAATCCGGCTTTAGTTTTTTGTCAATAACTTTTACTAGCTTCAGTTTACTTCAGCGTAATTGGATTGTCTAACGAAAATATTACTGACTAGCTAATGCATACGGCTTCGATCGCATTCGTTTTTTATTTTCCATGCTGTAAATTTGTATAAGATAATTTCACGTATTACAACTATGAAATATATATATATATATATATATATATATATAGGTTACATGGTGTCAAGAAGTTGTCATTGTCGAAACATGAAACATTACCATGGCAACAGATATCGTAAAAAACCATTTTGGCAGTTTTAAGGCTTACGCAGTGAAAGGGTGACAATGTGTTTGCGAAAATTTATGATGATCGGTCGAGTCGACGAGATAAATAAGTATATTAAATAATTTAAAAGCGTATCAAAAACCAACCTGTAGCATACACAAATCACTACCCAAATATAACTGTCCGGGCTCATTTTTTTCCACTTCGTCGCCGGCTTCGTTACACAACTGAAAAAAAAATGTAATGATGAATTTCATAAAAATAATGCAGTGGATATGCTCAAACCTACATACCTGTATGACCCAAACCAAATGAACTTATCCCATAAAAATGTCGGGAAAAAGAAAAAATAATCACTTAGGCCCCGGCGAGATTCGAACTCGCGATCTCCTGTTTACTAGACAGGCGCTTTAACCAACTAAGCCACGGCGCCTTGCGACGATGCATCGAAATTTTCGTCTTTTAAATTGATCAACAGTTTATAAGAAAATATCAACATTGTTTCTTTAAAAAAAGAAAAAGGTTAAATAGATATCAAAGGGAGGTATATGTATTGCATATGCAAAGCAAATAAAAATACATAATATTCCGCCAGTTTCTATACTATCTGCAATCATTGTTTCTGATTCTATAAACATTGCACGTCACCGTAATTATGTAAGGATAGTCTAGTATTACTAAGTACATCTACACAGTGCACTGAAGACTAAAGTATTTAAATGAGTTAAATATAGTAGCGTGGAAATGCTAAGTCATTATAATTATTATAGATTAGCGACTCGCCCCGGCTTCGTTTGTAGCTCTTTCTAGATAGATAAATAGAATTTCGACAGTGGTAGAGACCGCAACAACATCTGTTGCACGAATGGGCCGGCTCGACCGGTGAAATACCACGACCTCACTGAAGACAGGCATGAAGTAGAGTATTCTGCGTTTCGTCTGATGAGTAAGGTGCCGGAGGCCTAATAACATCCCTTCCCATCCTTTGATAATAAGGAAAGGATGGGAAGGGGAAGAGGACTTGACGGTGAAGTGGTTGAATAGCAAAGGGATACAACCATTTTCTGTTTATCCCTTCCTTTGTCCACTAAAGGTCGGCAACGCAACTCTTGTTGCGGATGCTTATGGGTAGCGATCACTTGATATCAGGTGAACCGCGTGCTCGTTTCCCACCTTCTACTATAAAAAAATGGGAAAGGAAAAATAATAAAAATAAAGTCTAAGACATTCACAAATAATGTTGCTTTCTATTGGTGAAATAATTTTCAATTCTCTGTACAATATTGGTATTGATATAAATATTTGTCTAATATTGATGCAGTCACTATAAATGTTGTTAGGTAAATTATTTTATAACAATTAATAACAAATTTGTTGGATAAATGCTTCCATAGACACTAACTGAAATAATTGACTTGTTTTTTTTACAAATGCTATCTCACTAGTTTTTGTTGCGGAATAACTGTGTTGGGAGATTCAGCAATTTTTTACATTTTATATTTTTGAAATAAAATTTATTTTTAATATCTAGGAAATAAAATGTATCAAAATTGTACTATAGTTTTCAGCGCTCAGTTATACAACGTGTTATTAAATACGTCTTCCTCCATTTGTTTTAGATTTAATATTAGGAATACAATAATATAAATGAATAGCACCAAATGAAAACACAGCTGTCATTATAGTTAAGAGCTGGAACGTGCCAATGTCAAATTTAAATTTCTATTTTAAATACAAAAGATGAAATGCTTAAAGGCAGCATAACCTCAATACAATTGTGAAGCCTCTCAACCTAATTTTATTAAAATATATTCCCCATTCACAATATGAAGGGCTTACGCGGAGTTTCTAATTGGAACGCGAACAGAATGACTTTGATCCGGATTTGTTACTTTACGGGGCTATATACTCGCTTAGGGACGCCTTTAATGAAATACGTGTTGCTTTTAGAAAATAGGCGAAACAATCAACTCGGGCCCTCGGATTGTTAAAGTTAATTTTCCGAAAGAGTTACACACTGAATATATTTAGTTTTATCGTTCGTTAATTGAGTATTTGTCGAGTTTAATTTTCTATGTACTTTATGAAGGTGTAAAGAAGACTTTAAGATTTCCAAGCAGGCTTTACATCGGGTGCTTTGTCTCATAGCAAGATCGAATATTTGTAAACAAAGGTTTTTACATTAAAATTCGTAAACTCCATAATATTTCTGTCACATTACCTTATAGCTGTCCATATTGTTACAATTTCACATCAGTTTATCTCAAAATTTTCACAAAATTACAACATTTCCGATGACAGTGTAAAAAGTGACCGCCATGTAAAGGTCTGGACTGGTATAATATGGCAGGGAGATGATGTAAAGAATACTTAAAGCTTATGTTTTACCCACCTGTTTATGTGTATTTTTGCTGACCATTTGCATGAACTGTACACGCATAGTACATTGTTTCCTCTAAAGTGAGAACTTCTAAAATGTTACGTGAATGTAGATGTTTGATAATTGACATAGCGAGGAAAAGTGAAAAAAGTATTTTAAATCACAGTGCCATCTAGCGATTCTGTGTTTGTAAGAATTTGATGAATTACTCTCGAATTGCGACCACTGCACGATCAGTAAAAAGATCTAAATGGGAAGCGATAGGAGTAATAAAAGCAAAAAACGTCACTGAACTTCTAATTCAGTTACTTTATCTGGGACGGAACCCAGGATCGCAAGCAGGATCAAAATGTCTTTGGCTAAAATATCGCTTTAAAACTACTTACTTTATATTTGAAGATATTTAATATTCGTCCATTAGACTCGAAGGGAGTGGCTTTATCTGGTATGGTGATAAATCCATGGGTTTCTGTGGTTCCGTATCCATTGCACAAATTAACATTGTGTGATAATTTTTTCTAAAAATAATCAATAATATTGACAATATAGGCCTAATTACAGTCCTCCTCTTCCCATCCGTTCCTACTAATGGTAGGATGGGAAGAAGAGGATTGGACGGGGACGTGATGTATGGGTAAAAGGAATATCCTTTTTCCCGCCTATCACCTCCTCTGTCCATAAAGGTAGGCAACTGCGACTCATTTGCTTGTTGCGGATGCTGTATCTTAATAACAGTAGACCCGCTTCCTCGGTTGCCACTTCGTTCTATAAAAAAAAACTCAACAAAAAGTTTGAACAAGTCAAATTTTGTTAACTAAAATCTGGTATACAATTAATTTAATAGTTATTATATTTTTTACATAAAAATTAGAATTACTATGTTAGACCATACATAGTGGTACTTCTGCCTCGTCACAACCGTTACACAGCGCAGGCGCAACGCCTTTGTGATATATCTCTTATACTATCTATTTTGCCATACTTATATTTACGAGTGAGTGCGGGAAATAAAATGAATGGGGCTATAGGTACAGTAGTGAGGAGTCAGAATGTGTCTATGAAGGCTCGTCTGGCAATACACAATGCTGTACTAGTCCCCACTTTAATGTATGGAAGTGAGAGCTGGGTTTGGCAGGAAAAGCATGCTAGTAGAGTTAATGTCGTTGAGATACGATCCTTAAGAAGTATGTTAGGCGTGACTTTGAATGATAGGGTTAAAAATAGCGTTATAAGGGAAAAGTGTGGCTTAAAAGTAGATGTTGTAACTAGAATTGAGAAAGGTATGCTTCGGTGGTTCGGGCATGTTGAAAGGATGAATGAAGAGAGAATAACAAAACAAATTCATGTTGCAAAAGTGAGTGGCAGTGTTGGTACGGGAGGCCCTAGGAGAACTTATATCGATCAGATTAATGACTTACTAAAAAGGGCGATATAAGGAGCACCCATAACCGACGAGCATGCATGCGTAGATGTATGAATGTGGAAGAAGCGAGAGAAGTGTGCCAGGATCGCGCCAAATGGAAATCCATGATCTCTGCCTACCCCTCTGGGTCACGGGCGTGAGCGGATATTTTATTTTATTTTATTATATTTATAGCCCTTTTTATATTGCCCAGTTGCATTAAAGGGCAAAAGAATATGTGTGCTAACTCCCAACCTTCGATAGTCTAACCACCTTCAGAAGATACTTGTGTTGATAAAATAACAGAATAAAACCAAATTAATACCTTCAAAGATTTCATTATGTCCGGACCGGGCTTAGCGCCGGTTGTTAATACTGTTTGAAATGAATCTAAATCGTCTACAGAAGCTGCAGTAGCTAAAGCATTTGCAAATGCAGGCCCCAGAAGTGTCCATGTCGGCTGTAAGGACGTTGAAGAATTAGTTGAACAAACACATTTATGGTCAGACTGAAAACAGCAACAATAGTCACAATTCTTAAAAATTTTGCGAGACTAAATAATTAAAACAGCAAAACTCACGTTTTTTACCATATTTTTTTTATGTTATAAGGTGGCAAACGAGCAAGCGGCTCACCCGTTGTTAACTGAACGCTACCCATAGACATCCGCAAGAAGCATATGCGTAGCCTACCTTCAATGGACAGAGGCTAGCATAGACAGGAAAGAGGATATTTCCTTTTCCCTGCCCCGTTCCCATTCCCGTTCCCATCCTAGCCAGCTTCATCCAGATTGCTCGTTTACCACCTTCTTCCATAAAACAAACACATAATTCAAAAATAATAATGTGATGAAATATACCTTAATTAAGTAAACGTTTAAAATGTCCGATTAAGGGTTTCCTCTCTTCCTTTTAAATATGGACATAGATTAGTAATCGATGTGCTAACAAAGCGAGATCTTGTAGTATGCGGAAAAAGGTATATCTATTAATCACGAGAGCGTTGCGTGCAATAATCATCTAGATAAGGGTTTGGAACAATAGTAGAGATTCGGATAAGATACACATTACCTTATGTCGTCGAATCATGCTTAGAAGACAATCAATGGTAGGCGTAGGTGTCATCAATAATGTTATCTGGTACACGGGACATGTCGTCATCAAGATAGTGTGCGTCATCCATTGCGCGGTTGACACCAGCATAGCTATGTTTGTCGGTCTAGGAAACTGAGTATGATGTGACCTGAATAATCGTTATTACATTTTAGTGCATCTGGTTTTGGTTTAGAGTTTTAATAGAAAAGTATTTATGTGATGAGGGGCCTAATAAATTAATAACCTTCATTAAAAGTACATTAATTTGGTGTTATATCAACAAGAACATTTGCTTGTTGATAAGGCGTCAAACTTATCTCACATATGTCGGATGGAAAATTTTGTTATCAGAAGCTAATTAAGCAACGATCCTACACTCTGAATAACCCTTACTATAGATCATGTAGTATGTGACATCATAATGACAACATTTTGTTATCTTCATGCCATTTTTGACGTTTTCTTGTGATACCAAGTTACTATGCACAAAATTAAGAAACAGATGCGAGCCAAGCCATTTGCCAGTAAGTTGTTTAATTGACCTATAAATAAAAACAAAATAATTACCACAAAGTCGACAACTGCGCTACCAATCCACCGTGCGATAACATCGCAGCTTTGGGCAATCCGGTAGAACCACTTGTCGGTAACATTAATACCGGTTGCTCGAGGTTTGTATAACTAATTCTGTAACACCATTTATCGAGATATATATATAAATAGATTCGCACATTTAGCTATTACATTGTAGGTTATACTTAGGAACCAAATCCAAGCTCAGGTAGAATATCTGCAAGACTTGGCACAAATGTTTCGGTTCGCGCCTTGTAAAATTTCCATTCTGTTTACTCCGACTGTAATTGGACTAGACGATTGCTATATCTGTCTAGTTATGGAGATGAGAGATTATTTTTAAGTTATTTTTTTATGGAAGAAGGTGGCAAACGAGTAAGAGGTTCATCTGATGTTAAGTGTCCGCTACCCACAGGCATCAGCAACAAGGAAATGAGTAGCAGATATGTTGCCTACCTTTAATGGACCAAGAATGGACAGGAAAAAGGATATTTTCTTTTCCTGTTCATCCCAGTCCAATTTTCCTATCCTATCGTTTGCAGGATACGATGGAAAGGGGAGGAGGACTGACACCGGGCCTCCGATACCGCACTCATCAGACGAAACGTAGAACTATAAAATACTTCACGTCTGTTTTCTGTGAGGTCGTGGTATTTCACGAATCGAACCAGCCCATTCGTGCAACAGATGTTGTTGTTGTGGATTCTACTGCTGTTAAATTATTTTTGAAATTTCGAGTAACCTTTACATTACGAGTAAATTATTATAATTAGCATAATATGCTAATTATAATTCTTGGGTCGAACAAACAAATATGAAATATTTAATTGTTATATAATTTAATTATTATTATTATTATTTATTAACTGATACTTTGCTTGGGAACCATTCGTTATTCTAAAATATTACATGAATATTAAACTCACGTGAAGTCATCTATATTGCAACTTACTCCTTCAGCAAGCTTGTATATATGGGCATCACTGTCCGCAACAACAATTTCAGGCCTGGCAGCAGTACCTTTATGGACTGTCTCAGTAATATCATCTATTCTTCGCTGTTCACAGAAGATAATGCTTGGATCAATCAGGGAGTTGAAGTGAATTAGTTCATCTGCGTTAGTGAAACAAAACAAAACATTTTACTACTAAACATTTCATTTACGACAGTATCCTAAAGCACACACTATAACCGTTAATTCTTAAAGATAGTTAAACTTAAGTGACATTGTGCGACATTACTATACAACGGATGTATGATAGAATAAATACGTTTCAGAATAGTAGTTGTTCATAGCTGTACATACACGGCCCAGTATGAGTAGACCCCACACATGTGCCGATGAGTGGCTGCGAGGTCCCATTGCTATAACTCATTGAGATCCACTAACAACTGAAGACATCAGTCGGCTGGCGATGACGATAAAATGTACCTATATTTATATATATAAGCCTGAAGAGTTTGTTTGCTTGAACGTGCTAATTTCAGGCGACTTTTTCCAAATCGGATTTTAAAACATATTTTCGCAATTGACAGCCCTATTATTAAATAAGGGCATAAGCTATTTAACAATGGAAGCATGGAAAAATCAAGTTATGTTATTAGAACACTATAGTTGTCGACCTATTGTATTGTAGCAAAAAATCCCCTTTCATTATAGATTGTTACTTACACTTGGTGCAATTCGGGTCAATCAATATGGGAACCGCTCCCGAAAAGATAATACCATAGTACACCGCAGCCATGTACTGATCATTGCCTAATATCATCATCACGTGTTTTCCAGATAATCCTTTGGCGATCAAAGCCCTGGCCAGTGGAATTGCCATTTGGAGTAGTTTTTCATTAGTAATGTATTCATTTGTCGTACCATTTATCTGTAAATGAAATACTTTTACGGATATGATTCCGACCACAATGACGTGAAGACACCAAGAGTGAATAGGCTGTTACTAAACTATTGCGAACCATGTATCGACCCGACCACATCGCCACTTAACGTCAGGTGATTTGTGTTCAAAGTCCAATAGATTAATTATAAAAAAGTTAGTATGATAATATAATTTAAACGCTGTAAAGCTAAAACCGACTTCGATATCTGAAAGCCGCCGGGATAAAATCTGAAAACAAAGTGATATCGATTGCATTAAACAAATGAAATCGGTTTATAAATGCCGAAGGTCTCAGATAGCAAACATATAAACATGGATACAAGCGAATTGTCAACCTCCTCCTCTTTTGAGGTCGGTTGTAATTATTTATAATTATTGACACACAGTCTTTCAACGATTGAGTTATGAAAGACGCTGCATTTAAGCTAAGATTAACCCTTAGGTCTCACAGAACGACAGTAACACTCCAAAAGACGCCTTCTTTTCTCCATATTGGTTTCGTCAAAAATGAATTCCTTTAATTTCCATGATCCCAGTACTCATACATTAATAGTCTTTTAATAGTTAAATTCTTGATGATTTGAAAGATCCAACTAAACTTATTATTATTTAATAATTTACGTATAATAAATCAGCCTTTGTTAGAATGTTCCCCACTGCAGGGACAAGCCTCCTCTCCGATAGGAGGAATGAGCCGTAATCCACCACGCTGGCCCGGTGCGGGTTGGTGGATGTCATATGTCTTCGAATTTGATGGTTCTTAGGCATGCCGGCTTCCACTCGATGTTTTCCTTCACCGTTTTTGAAGCAGTGTTGATGAATTAAATTACACAAAGTAAAGCGCCTGTCTGAGTTGGAACCCCCAACCTTTTTTTTTTTTTTTTTTTTTTTTTTTTTTTTTTTTTTTTTTTTTTTTTTTTTTTGGGCGGCTCTATGCCGCCCTCTCGTTCCCCTAACATGGTGGTCAGGGACCTTGTCGACGGGGTAAATAATTTTTTCATGATTTCTTTATTTTCAGGGTACATACATTTTAAAATTTCGATTTTACTAATAGTTACAATTTAAATACAATTTAAAATACAATAAAATAATATTACAATTTAAAAAGAATCTAATTAAAATACAGTTATTTAAAACTTAAAAGACTACGATAAGAAACTACAATTAAATTCAAATAAAATACAATAAAAAATTTAAAAAGCTTAAAATACAAATAAATATCCTAATTAAATACCCTAAAACTAATATCACATTCTTTTATATCTTATTTCTATTGATTACTTTTTGGGCTAAGGATGTTGCAAACTTAACAAATTCGTTTCTGTTTTCCTTAGTTCCTAGTAGTGTATATAAATTTTCTTTTTTAACTTCAATTTTTAATTTTGCTTCTACTTCTGTCCTTTCAGCCTCATGTACAGGACACTCAGTCAGGATGTGCAACACACTCTCGTCCCGTGCTGGGTCACAGATGCACGAGGGGCTCTCCTTGCACTTGAACCTGTGCAGGTACTGTGAGAACCCCCCGTGCCCCGTCAAAATTTGAACCAGCACGGGACTAAGATCCAGCTTTCGAAGTGTGGAGGGGGCGCTCGTCACGTCAGGGAAAAAGAGCTTAGTTGTCGAGGCCGTGTCTCCTTCCAAGTACCTCCGATTCCATTTGTCAAGCGTATCCAGACGAATCTGTCGCTTGACAAATGAAATCGGTGCCCTTTCATAGTTTGCCTTGGTCTTCATTCCGACTGCGGCCAACTTGGCCAGTTGATCCGCTCTTTCATTTCCCTCCAGACCCGCGTGTGCTTTCACCCAAAATACTCTTACTTCCTTCCCTTGCTCTCTTGCTTCTTTCATACCCTTCCTTATATTCTCCGCGAGCGGATGGAGGGACATGCCACTTTTTGTGGTCTCTAGAGCGGATCTAGAGTCGGAATAAATCCCAAAGCTCCTTGCATTCGTCTTCACAACATGCTTCACGGCCTCATGCAGGGCCAACAGTTCCGCCTGATATACGGTGCAAAAGTTGCCCAACTTTAATTTCCGGCAGGAGGTCTCCGCAGCGCCATCCCAAATGGATAACGCTGCGCCGACCCTGCCGTCAATTTTGCTACCGTCGGTGTAGATATTTACATCGACGGCAGCTCGTTGGGCAGCTTCGTCACCGTCCGTCAGGCAGTCGAACTGCAGCCCCTCCCGGTGAGCGGGGTGCGCAGAGTCCTCAAATTTTACCTGTCCCTCTAGCTCCCGGTCACCCAGCACTTGCTGGGTATGACCCTTTTTTACACAGTAAAGAAGGGCCGCTTCTTGGACCCGAAGGTCCAGAGGAAGCAACCCAGCAAGCACTAGGGCCGAGTGCAGAGAGACAGTTCGATAGCTTTTTACTATCTTCTGCGCAAACCCACGCTGCACTTGGTTTAGCAACTTTTGGGTGCCCTTCCTCCCTGCCGCCGGCACCCACACACTGGCCGCATACAAAATGATGGGCTCCGCTACCGAGACGTATATGGTCCTGACGACCTCCGGATTCAGGCCCCACGTGACCTTCGCTGCGGTTGAAAGCTGACGATAAAGGCTTTGTGCTTTCTTGCATACTGCTGCTATGTGCGCCTTGAAGCTGAGCCTATCGTCAACTATCAACCCCAGGATCTTCATTTGCTTAGCCAACGCTATTGGTCTCCCGCCCATGTTCAGGCGTGGGGAGTCGTACTTTAATTTCCTTGTTATCACCATTGCAGATGTTTTTTGCGGTGCGAAATTAAGTTTATTTCGGACTCCCCACCTCTGAACATGTTCGAGGGCCGCGTTGGCGTCGCTCTGAATGTCCGCGGTGCTGTCTCCGGAGAACATCAGGACCACATCGTCAGCAAATGCCTGGCAGCGGACGCCCATCCCTTCTAACTCCTCCAGGAGAGGATTCAGCAGCAGGTTCCAGAGCGTCGGTCCCCCAATGGATCCCTGCACGCACCCTTTGGTTTGTCGGCGGGTCACCTCGGCTTCCGCATACCTGACGCGCACTGTTCTTTCACTAAGGTAGTGATCGAACAGGCGCCTCAGGTTTACGGGGCACCGAGTTTCGGCTAACCTACACCTCACAGCCGGCCACCAAGCGTTATCGAAGGCTCCCTCTATGTCTAATGATATCAGCACAACGAGCCGCTTCCTCCCTACTTCGGCTCGAATGTGCTGAATCATATCATAGAGGGAGTCTTCGGTACTACGCTGCGGCATAAAGCCGTATTGGCGCCGGCTGATCATTGGTGCAGTATGCCATTGGACCCGCCTCACCAGCATTTTCTCCACGATCTTGCCCATAAGGGGCAAGAGTCCTATCGGACGGAATGCTTTGGGGTGCGTGTAGTTCTCCTTATTGGGTTTCCTCAGCACTGCAACCGCCGCCTCCTTCCATCTCCTGGGAAAACACGAGAGGGCCAGGCAGCGGTTTGATATGGCCAGGAACATCGCAGGATCCAGGGTGATTGTCGCCAGGCAGATGTCCGCGGTAAGGCCGTCGAGGCCGGGTGCTTTTTTCGGGTTGAAGCTAGACGCGGACCACATGAGCTCGTGCAATGTGAAATCAGGGTCGCATGACTCATCATGCGACCCTGCATTTACTTCTTCCGCAATTTTTCTCATAATTGTGTGGTCCGCGTTGTCGTCTTCAACCCGATCTTCAGGGTAAAACGCCTCCGCCAGCGCCCCGGCCGATTCCCCCTCGCTCAGGACTTTACCGTCCCGAGCGAGCGGGATGTCCTCCGATCTGGCCGTAGTGCGTCCAATCACCCTGTATATGCTATCCCACATGGTTTCTCGGTCTTGACGGGAGCAGAATTCCTTCCAACTCTGGGTCTGAGCCTTCCTTGCCTCAGACTGGTACTCCGCCTTCGCGCTGACATACTGCTGCACCACCCAATCCCGCCGAACCGGCGCCGCGCACGCCACCCGTCTCTTCAGTCTCAAGGCTTGAGCCTTGAGACGAGAGAGCTTTTCGGACCACCAGGGCAATCCTGTCCTACCCCTCGTTGGTACCCCAGGCATGGTCTCGTTACAGGCTTCCACCACGGTTTCCATATAGCGATCCACCTCTCTTTCCAACTCTATCGGCTCGGTAATACCCTCTATTCCTCTGGTAGTAATCTTCTCTTCTTTCCACTTTGAGGCGAGTTTCTTTCGAAACTCGCCCCAATTTGCCTTCTTACTATTGTACTTCCGGGTGGAGCGACAAACGTCCATGCCTGTGGACCTCCGGAGGTTTACGTCGAACAGAATTGCCCTGTGGTCCGAACTGGATAGGTCGTCCGCTAGGCGCCAGTTCACCACCTTCCCCAGCATTGCGGTGGTGCAGACAGTTATGTCTACGCAGCTGGAGTACCGCCTGCCACCTCTCAGGGTGTCGAAGGTAGGCTCAGACCCAGTGTTGAGGATGTGCAGCCCTAATTCGTCCAATTTTGCCGCCATTTCCAATCCCCGCTTGTCCGTGGTGCGGCTTCCCCACCATGTAGACCACGCGTTTACGTCACCGCCAAGTATCACGCTGGCAGTTCCTACTCTCTCCACAGCGCAACCAATCAAGTCCAGGTAAGGTTCGATGGGCTTATCTGGCTCCAGGTAGACGGACACCAAGCCTATCCTCCACGCCGCGGACCTCACTATTGCAACAGCAATGTTGCAGGTCGTGAGGTCCGGGCAATGGGTGACATTCAAGGCGCCGTCGAATAGTACAATGGCTGACTTAACCGGCGATTCGCGGCTCCCAGCACATTGTACTACTCTTGTACCTGGATGCTGCCTCATCTCCCCAGTCCTGCCAGTATACGGCTCCTGGACCAAGGCGAAGGAGAGTTTCCTCTCCCTCGCCTCTGTGATTAGCTCCGCCGTGGAGAGCTCGGACCGTTGTAAGTTGGCCTGCACAGCGTGATGACAGCGTATCCCGGCTTGAAGAGCGCGGGAGGAGCCCGGGGCGCCCTTAGCAATAAGCTACGGACGCTCGCGCGAGTGCCTCCCACCTTCTTCTCACCGGGCAGTCGTCACTGAATGCGTTATGGTCCTTCCTGTCGGATTTTGCCTTGAGGCAGTTCCGGCAGGAAGGTGGTTCGCCAGCCTGCCACATAGTGCACTCGGACCTGAGATGCGAGCCCCCGCAGTGGCTGCACACGTCGCTGGATTCTGTGCACAGCCTTTTCGGGTGTCCGTATCCCAGGCACCTCGAGCACTGGACAAGCGGTGACTGGTCGGCGACCTGGACCCGTTGCAGGTCGACGTGGGCTGCTCCTGCTTCCGTCATCCTCCTCCAAATCGAGGGTGATACCCTCAAAACCACGTGGGACGTGTGCGGATTCCTGGCCTTTTTACGGTAGATTACCTCCATCCTCAATTCCTCCTTCCTTAGGTTATTATAGAGGTCTTTATTCTGCGTTTTAAGAGCCTTTGGTATTTCCTCATCGGTCACAATATTTAAGACATTTTTCATAATTATTAGAGGATCTTTGCTCTTTATCTTCTCTACCGTCAACCCGCTGCCCACACTTGTCAGCCTTTTCCTAACTTGTTCCAACTCTTTTTCCGTGCTACATCCCAATACTATTTTCCTATCTTTAACTTTCCTTATGTTATCAATCCTTAATCCTTCATCCTTAGCCCTAATAACCCGTCTTATTCTATGTATGACTTCTTCCCCCGTTTCTTTCTCGTCATGTGAGGTGACCGCCACGGAATGTGTGGCCGCTCCACTCGGCGGTGGTCTCCTAACTTCTCCTGCCGCCACGCTTGCGTAAGTGCCCATATTCACTTTTTCTTTGAGGACCTTCTTTAGGCTCTCTATCTCCTTAGTGTTTTCTCTCAGTAGTGTTGCATGTTCTTCTAGCTTGTTAAGTAGCTCTTGCTGATTTTGGCCGGTGGTGTCGGGAGTAGTGGTAGGGGTGGACTGTGGTAGGTTTGGGGTTTGAGTTCCCTTTTCCTCTGTTCCATCTCCCTTCCCTTCTCCTTCTTCTTTTTTCCCCTTCTTTTCCTTTGTTTTATTTTTCAGGTCAGCTTCTGCCTCCCTGGTCAACTGATACAGCCGTTCCACAGTGGCTATAACCCCCGTCCTGATCTCTGTCTTGAGATTCCTAGCACTGTTTATTAATTCGAGGCCTGCGGTCATGCATTGTTTTGCTTCCCGCAGGCGATCTCGAGTGCTTTCTCTTGACGGGGATTTTGCAGCCTCTATGGTGATGGTCTTATTGGCCAGAGCCTTTTCTTTTTCCGGTTTTTCCTTTTTCTTCTCCTGGGTGGGCACTAACCGCTTACGGGCAGCCGGGACTACTTTTTTAGGGGAGGTGCTTCGTATGGGTTCCGCTCCGGATTCCCACTCCCCTATACTTTTTCTTACGGTCTGAATTTGTGAATGTTTGTCGACCTTTGGCGATGGTCCTTCGTTTGTTTTATCCATCTCCTGTGTTTCGTCCTGATGTCCTTTCTTAACGGGGGTTCTTAAGCCTAGCATGTTGGGGAAGTCGTCCGTTCAATAAAATACTAAAATTACAAATAAATAAATTGGCCAATAAAGCCAAAATTGTCAAATTTATAAAACTTATAACTATCCTTAAAACTTATATGCTAGGGTTTAAAACTTATATCTATATATACTGGGTCAAAAAACTCAGTATATGTCAATGTATACAATTTTTAAAATTTTAAAAGAGCACAATAAAATAAAATAAAATCTAGGGGTCAATAGACCCTGTCAATAATAGCAATAAAATTCAGTCTAAAACTTATTACTAATTTTTACAACTTATCCTATATATATCAGTCAATAGACTTGATATATGTCACAAGTACATATATATAATTTAAACGAGGTCAATAGTTTTGGTCAATGTACTTATTCTAATTTGTCTTTATTTCACCAATTTTACAGCACTTTGTTAACTTTTAAAAGTTTGTTAAATTGTTTATTTGTATTAAATTTATGATAAATTTCTGTTAACTTTTATTATAATCTTTATATTTTGTCGAAAAATTTTCTTAAAAATCCAATTTTTCACTGATAGTTACCTCGTTATATTGTTCACGTTTTGCACTATTTAATTGTCTTACTACCAATTTAATGTCCTTAATTAGTCCTTGTTTTTCTAAAAAATTTTGAAATTTTCACTCCCTAAAATGTATCATTGGCTGTAACTTGGCTAATTTAAGTCAGAAAAATCTGGGGGGGGGTATCACTTTGCTCCCCTTTTAATGCCGAATCAGGTAATATTTTAAAAAATATACGTCACCGATCTACCCTCTTGTCTATGATTTTTTGAATTTTACACAAAATTTTTCAGTTTTTATGATTCCTTTATTTCGGTCCCCAGATAACCGATTTAGATCATCTAAACTGCATCTGATTTGGCTTTTTCTCCTCTTTCTGGTGAGGTATGTTGCGTCGCTCCAGGTGGCCTGGATCCAAGTCCTCGTGGCCACGTGGTACTTGTTTTTCTGGATTTTTCGAAGTTTTCCCTTGTCCAGAAAATTTTTAAAACCACACGAGGACTTAGATCTCGTCAAAAGCTTTCGTTTAATATGTTAAAACATATTACCCCCAACCTTACAGTACGTAAGTCGGTGCCTAAACCGCTGAGCAACCACAGCTCCGATGATTTATAAGCTATGTATTTATTTTTATGTAGGTAAAAGTAAATATCATAGATTTATTATTCACACGTCACAAATTTTCTACAAATTATAATTATTTAAATGTGTGAAAACATGTAAATTTAACAATACCTTGTGAATTTAAATATCAAATAATATCTTACCATGAATATCCCTGAGCGATGTGAACGCATACAATGCAAGAGCACTTCAGATAAACTGATATCATTTATATCTTTTTCGCCTTTGGACTTCAACACTGCATTCAGAATACCGTCAAGATATAACTGCGCGTAAGTAGCTTTACCTCTGAGCACTGCGTGAGACATTGTTCAACACCTTTTAATTGTGTACAAAATGTACACATAAATTATTTATAAGTTGTTCTTCACTGACATCGATTCCTCAGGATTGCTTCAAGGGTTGATCTCTTACCACCTTTTACTTGTATCTGTAAAACAGGTCTGATTAAATTTAAATTAAACTTAATATAAATACAAAAATGTAATATTCGTTTGATCGCAAATATCCTAAAGTTCGTACCCATTTAGACATACACGCGTATGTTTTATGCGTAAAATAAATTCCCAAGTGATAGGATAAAACTTGAAAGCTTCATTTCCATTGGATATTGGAAATGAAGCTATCATGTATTTCCATGGTAATTAATAAATAATAATATTAATTTACCCTTAGTAGCATGATTTACGACAGTGTTTTTTTTTAATATTACTGTGTTTGCTTGAGGATCTAGATGAAGGGAAAAATAGCTAAAAAAATATTTATTTTACATACTTATTTAGAAAAAAAAAACAGGTATATTTATAGTCTTCAGAAAAAGAAAATATATCAAATTTGTATTCAACAAAACTCAGTAAAATGTGTTTACTTGTTCACTTTGCCGCGCAAGTAATATGTCATAGATACAATAAAACAAGTATGAGAGCTGGAAAGAATATTATACTACAGTAAAATACGTCCAGTCAACCTATAAAAAAACTAATAGTAATGTGAACATTCGGTTTAAAAGATTAGTATCAAAATAGAAACTCTAGGTTATTAAGGGTTAATATCCTGGGATATTATGAAAAAATTAAGCAGAGCTTGTACTATGGAAACCTAACTGATATACTACAAATAATACTTGCTTTTGTAAATACATAATTACAACCAAACTCAGGACAAACAGACATGTTCATACACACAAATGGGAATAGAACGGATGACCCGTGGCGTGAAAAGAAAGTATTTTACTAACCGTACCAACCGGCCCACGTAACAATAAGTAACGTAATGCTGCAATAAGTTACAATGTTTTCTTATATTTACGCGAATACAACACATTGGAATGAATACTTAGTATAGTAATGGTACTTTACTGCGATAAAATCCGTAAAATTAGTTTTATTCCAATCTGCTTCTAAGAAATCAATAGTAAAGTAACTTAGATAATCTCAACCTTACAAATATCAAGAGAAACGGGTCAACTGCATTGGAGCACGACCCATTCTCAGACAGTAAAAATAAAACACGTTTGACATTGAGCCGATGCATAATTAAGATATGAAACGAATAAGTTTTATGTTCTACTTAAAATGACCGCTTCTATAATTAATACCTCATTGAAAATAAAATATATTTATTCTTTGTTTTTGAATAATTTTGGGGTATAAAATCAATGTAAATAGTGAGGTATAGCCAAGAGTTTCAACAACTTAGGTTAAGTGATCTCCTGATTAAACTTAAGTTAACTCAAGTTGTTTTGCAATCCTAAAGTGCATACGGATTATAACAAATGGAATATGATCTCTGCCTATTCGTGTAGGTCACGGTCGCGAGTGTTTTTATTCATTCTAATCTAAATGGAACAGGAATGTTTACGATGACCGTAATACTGTTTTTTATCTAGCAGGGTAAACGCCCGCCCTTTGATTGGTGTTTATATCGACCGAAACAACAAAACATTTACTTACAAAATTACATACGTCATTAGTCTTGCGATTACAACTTAGAATAATGTAGGTAAAATAATAAAAATACAACGGCCTATAAATATTTCAAGCAATAATGGAGTCAGCGGGTTGGCTTAAGGAAGGAATACGTCCATTTCTTTAACATGTACATTTATATTTGAACTTATTTGAGTCAAAGAATCGAATTGAACGGATGACACTTCCAGTTTGAATATATATTTTTGTGTGTCAACTGAATGTGTTTTGTACAATCCAAGATGGCTAAAAATTGCAACTATAAACTAACATTTTATTACATTAATATAAAGATTAATGAACGATAAATGGATGTTTGATTTCTAGTCGACAAATTCGAATTAATTAATCCTGTAAGATTATTTAATTGATTAATTTGTTTATTTAATTGAATAATATCTGATTAAGAATTGATTATCTTTAAAAATGACTTACTTCAATCGATCAAGTAAATTCCAATCCAATTAAGTTTATCTTTTACGTTAATGTTTGTTTACACGTCTTACTTTACAACATAAAAATCATATGCACGACTGTTCATTAGAACGACCTCAGTGAGAATGAGTAGCTTATGATTGTTGGAGTGGTTGATAAGATGACATTCACAAGTCAGTAGCAAAGATGCGAATCTTTTTTGTGTATCACCGACTTATTACGATTTACGATTGTCACAGAAAAAATATACCGTACAAGGTTTTCAATTTGATAGCAACTATATATATTACATATGTAGTAATTTATGTTCCATAATTATTGTTCCATGTTGGTACCCGACGTTATCTCAATAAATTTTGAGAAGTATGTTAGGCGTGACGTTGAAATTAAAATTATAAATAGCATTTTAATGGAAAATGTTGTTTAGGTGATGTTGTGATTAGAATTGAGAAATGTATGCTTCGATGGTTCTGGCATGATGAAAGGATGAATGAAGTGTAGTAACGAAACAAATTTATGTTGCGCGGTACGCATTTAGAGGAATAAAGTGTTTCGCTGTCCGACTGATATTGGTAATTTTCATGACCGTGACTGATCAAGAGGATTGGCGTTTTTTGTTCGTCGTCCGAAACCAGAACACCGGTGACTTTGTTTTTTTAGTAGTAATAAGGGCGCCACGAACATCGCGTGTTGCTCACTAGCGCCTTGACAGTTAATCCGCTACTTCAAGCAAATATTACATGACATTTTCGGCAAACACTGCACAAATACGTTTGTGGTGTACCGTTATTATATCACTACAATAAAAACAAATTTAAAGAAGCATTGTTGCTATAGTAAATAATGGTCATATCGTCGAAGAAGGCAATGTAGTGTATACGTCCGCTCGCCGCTTCAAATTTATGCTTTCCGTTATTCTCACAGGATGTGGCCATGAAAAAGCGTGCACTGACTGATAAGTGGATAAATTATCGGTTGATCCAATTAATCAACGCTACCAAAGCAACATTGGCCACATTCAAGTGTTTGGCCTTAAAATACGAAAAATGTTACATAGGAAAATAGATACAGTGTAGGACCTATGGTTATATTAATCCTAAAGTGTGAAGTAGAATAATTAAATCCATTAAGGACACATTGATTTCAGCCACGTGACCATGGCATGTGGAAACTGGAAGCAACGAAACAAGTGTCTGAAAAAATATAGACTTTTAAAAATAATTACTTCAGAATTCAAAATTGGCGTCACTGCCGCTTCTTTACAAACCTAAAGGTAAAATGTATAATAATAATAGATAGTACAAGATATTAATTTTACCAGCCGTCATCAAACCCAAATGGGGTTTAGATTTAAGTATAGGTCTGCTTTTACAGCTTACAAAACATACTTTAATATAAATGACAACAAAAAAATGATTTTTTTATACATTTAGCCCATTTGCAGTAAGCGACGAAATACTGCATTTTTGCACACATTTATATTTGGCGTTTATTGGCTTATTTTCCGCTAGCTCTGTGGCTCCAACTAGATACTTTAGAACAGGACAAATCATGATAACTTAACGATGTGAATTTCGATTTCTCGTACAATGGAATCACAAGAGTCTGTAGATAAGAGAGAATGTTGTCCGTTACAACTAATTTACTGCGAAAATATACCCCTCATTTGTTGCGGTCAACAAAGAATAAATCAAAGACAAATTTTTCTTTATCTTTTCGAGACATTGACTACCAATGCGAAAAGTACATTGTCTGGTCTTAAAAAATCGTCACACTTCTTTCGTTTCACGGAAAAATGTAATTCAATGTTTAAATGTTCATAAATTCACTAATTGAAACGTAAAAAATTACATCATCGAAAGTTAACGGCATTGAATTATAAATCAATATACCAAATTCCCTGGAACCAAGAAACTCACTTGAAAAGAGCGAGGTATTTGGATGCATATAGCTTTTTTCAAGAAACAAACAAACTTGAAGTAGTGTTAGTAGTAGAAGTGTTAGGTTTCTCAATGTGCACGCATTGAATCAAGTTGATAACTTGATTTTAATAATTATTGTTGTGTTGAATATAAATTCGTCGTACCAACAATAATAATAATATGAGAATAATAAGTTGTTGGGTTGATTTCGTTTGTCGCGCCTCTATCGACTCGCGCTACGTTGACTATGACTTGACCATTCGCACAGGCACTGGTGTCGGCACTCTTGTGAGGGAACGAAGGGAAACGACAGTAGAGTAGAAATAATTTAAGTACAATAAAGCGAAATACTGTGAAGTGACTCTGTGTCTAAGTACTGTACTAAAAACTCTACTAGAAGTCACAAGGTATCTAAAATCGTTACCGTATACCGGGAAACATAGGACAAGTAAAGTTTATTTGAAGTAGCAAACACAGAGAAATTAGCAATAAGTGGCTCTGGCCAACCCGCTCGAGGGTAGCAATCAGAAAATGTAGCTGACACGTCTTAATAACAGCTTTGATTTAAAAACAGTACTGACCTACGCTGTCACACGTCAAAATGTTGGTAACATACACTACGATGGATAGAGTGTTTTAGAAGGATTACCATCTATTTTTTATTTATCTTCCGCCAGTAGCTTTCTATTCGGATAGTATTTAAGGGTTAACCATGTGGCGGGTCACCCTATTTTCTTCTCTCATTTCGGATAAGTCAACGGTGAAGATTGTGGCTGCACGCGCAGCTACGGTCTAACTAAGGAGGTGTAAGTGTGTAGTTGTGTGGCCTTTTTAACACATTTGGAATACGCTGGATGAAAGAAGCGAGTTTGGATGGTTGCACCATCGATCCTCACCAACGCGGCCTTATTTATTTAAACAAGGATAGATCAAGGAATAAGAGAGACAATGAAGAAAACGAATCAGCTACTCATTTGTACCTTCACATATCAATATATATATATATATATATATATATATATATATATATATATATATATATATATATTAAGCGAATACATTTATGGGTATATTTTGCATATTAACTAATAAAAACACATCAATTATTCAACGAAGTTCGTTTTATTCGAATTTTTATTTGTTGGTTTTACTTTTTTATGTTTGTGAACGGAAATACGACGAAAATAAGTAAAAAGTGCAACGTTCCTTTATATTTTTGCAATGTATTTTCTACTTTACAATTTAAACAACTTCCTTTACGACTTTTCTCTCCCGAGGGGAGATCGGAAATGAATTTCAAGTCTGTTCCTACAAAGTTCCACAGCAGAGGAATATATAGCTTCTTTTAAGTCGAAAGAACTGATTTGGTACATAGATCTTAATCCTTCAAAAGGTTTCGATGTTTGTACAATATATAAGCTACCATTTATTACAAATTTGCACTTAAAAGAAACAATAATACTTACCGAACCAGTACCGATCCTTAAACAGAGAAATCTTGGAGTCATAATTGAATAGCTCATGCCAAAAGCTTCGTTGAATAATAAATCATAATAATTATTTGTGTATGACGATTATGAATGAACGGGTGCGAGTGTTCATTATTTATAAAAAAACGTGCGCTCACGCTCGTAACCCAGAGGGGTAGGCAGAGATTATGGATTTAAATTTAGAGTTTTTTTTATGTGAGAAGGTGGCAAACGAGCAAGCGGATCACCTCATGTAAAGTGAGCGCTACCCATAGACATTCGCGA
This sequence comes from Papilio elwesi, assembly GCA_029849275.1. Taxonomy (NCBI): domain Eukaryota; kingdom Metazoa; phylum Arthropoda; class Insecta; order Lepidoptera; family Papilionidae; genus Papilio; species Papilio elwesi. The sequence goes on along the minus strand of CM056707.1, from coordinate 1,612,812 downwards.
ATAGGAAGAGGACTGAAATTAGGCCTCTGTCACCTCACTCGTCTAACGAAACGCAGAGTTCTACTCCTACCTGTTTTCTGTGAGGTCGTGGTATTTCTCCATTCGAGCCTACCATTTCGTGCAACAGATGTTGTTGCAGACTCTACCACTGTGAAATGATCCTAGCACACCTCATTCGCTACTGCTACACACATATACGCATACACGCTCGTCGGTTACAGGTACTCATATTGCCTTTCCTTAGTATGTCACTAATCAGATCGATATAAGTTCTTCTTGGGAAGGGACGTCCTTACCAACACTGCCACTAACTTCTGCAATATACGTTTGTGTCGTTACTCTCTTCATTCATCCTTTCAACATTTTATTATTTAACCGCCTGAACCAACTTTTTTTATTTATACTTCATGAATAAAGTTAAAATTAAATTATTATTGCGGTTTACGAAAATTTGTTCTCATTTCCGTTAAACAGCCAGCCAGTTGCCTTTTTTATGGGCAACGAATTGCGAACAAGGAAAATCGCAATGACTATGAAGGACTTAAGCCGAAAACAAGTTTTAAAATAAATTATTTTTTTGTAAAATACTTATTTTTCATCGTTGCTTTGCACGCATTCGTTTCTTATTTTATTTATGGATTTTTTACATTCATGTCAAAAGGTTGTTACTGTCGAACATGTAACATTGCTATATTAATTGATGGTTTGACATGTTTATGACCAATCTTGTTATACATTTGACACTAGTGCGCCGAGATTAAATCCTTTCAACAGTATTAAAATGACGAAACGCAGAAAACTTCTACTTGACGCCTGTCTTCTGTGAGGTTGTGGTATTTTACCGGTAGCAGGCTCTCACTGTCAATAGCTAAAAGAGATGAGAGCTGTGCGAAAGTGGTAAGTATTTTAATTGATTTAATATAACGAATTACAATTACTAATGTATCATTTATTAAATAAATGTTGTGGTTTGGTGTCTGTTAAGAATTAACGATAAAAAAAACAATAGCTGACGGGCGGAGAATGTGAAAAAATTAAATAAAATCTCCTTTTTATCTATGCGACCCGGTAGGCGACACGGTGACGCGCCTTCAGTTGCTGTTGCTGATGTGTATGGGAAAGAATAAGCATCTTTATATTTTAGTGTGCTTAAAATTAAGAAATTTATGACTAAAGTACCAAATATTGGTAAACTAGGAGACCTGGAACTAAAGAGTGTTTGCATGGATGTAGGAGAAATGAGAAGAGACAATGTGACAAATTCTAAAATTCAAATTCCGCCCTAACAACTGGAGCAAGGTTGTCATTTCTTTTTTAAAGATTTCTTGACCTTTAATTGCTAAATAGAATATGACAATGTGATCCAAGTTCGATTAAAACTTGACTTAACTTAGTAAAATCACTTATAACTTGACTAAAGACGTAGAAGCCACTTCATCGCTTACGCATATATTGGCTTGTAAAATTAATACCATGGGCGTGATCAAGTTTAAGTTTTGCTTGTTTATAATTAAAAGCTACAACGTGACGTACACTTTGTTCATGTTAGGATCATCTTCAGCTGAAACAGGTCCAGTGGCCACAACGTGCCAACCCCCCACCGACCACCCACCCCACACTCTCCTCTGCCGATAATGCGTGTCAATTTATTGACGTGAATATAACACATGACTATCATGTTTGTCATAATTTATATTCATGGAATTAATTATTTAAATTCATTAAAACATATTGAACAGCATTTATTATTGCAAACATTTTAATTGTGTTATTTATATTAAGCATTACAATAGCAATTATTCCCATTTATTTCTCCTGGACAATGGCGTTTCTAATGTAAACTAAACAGATGCTGGGCTATTGGAATTTTGCAATATCTGATGATAACCAAATTTTTAAACAAAAAAAAGCACCGACTTACAAAAAATATTCAAAACATCTGAACATAAAATAAATTTACGCAATTAAGCATTTTATTCAATTTTGGAGTCTGCGGAAAATAAACGATTTATTAATTCAACATGAACAAACCACAGAAGTTCAGCTTTTCCCAATTTTAGTCACAATATCTTCTTTTGAACGACGCTTCATCCTAAAATTCAACTTCACAAGTCGAGTGGGCCTGACGGTATTCCTCCCATCGTGCTTAGGACATGCGCTCCTGAGTTGGCACCGGTTGTAACGCGCTTGTTCCGGTTCTCTTACTCCTTAGGCATTGTGCCTAAGTCATGGAAGACTGCCACAATCCACCCGATCCCAAAGAAAGGTGATAGCTCGGATCCGTCCAACTACAGGCCGATTGCCATTACCACCTTGTTCTCGAAAGTCATGGAAACGATCATCAATTGCCAGCTCATGAGGTATCTTGAGGAGCACCAGCTGATTAGCGATCGTCAGTACGGCTTTCGTCAGCGTCGCTCAGCTGGTGACCTTCTTGCGAACCTCACGCATCGATGGTCGGTGGCAATCGAGGGCAAGGGGGAGGCCCTGGCGGTTAGTTTGGACGTGGCCAAGGCCTTTGATCGGGTGTGGCACAAAGCACTTCTTTCGAAGTTGCCTTCCTACGGGCTGCCCGAGAAACTATGCGCCTGGATTTCCAGCTTTTTGGAGGGTCGGAGCATCAAGGTCGTTGTCGACGGTGCATGCTCTGACCTGAAACCAATTAATGCTGGTGTCCCACAGGGCTGTGTACTGTCGCCCACCCTGTTTCTTCTGCATATCAATGACATGCTGCAAATTAGCAACATCCATTGTTATGCAGATGATAGCACGTGTGATGCACTGTACACGGCCCGCGCTTATGTTTCTCGGGCTACTGCCGCTGAGAACCGGACCAAACTTGTGTCTGAAATGGAGATCCTATTAGGTGAAGTCTCGGATTGGGGTCGACAAAATCTTGTTGATTTCAATCCCAAGAAGACACAAGTCTGCGCCATTACCGCTAAAAAAGAACCCTTTGTCGCGAATGTATGTTTTGAGGGCACTCCTCTGGTTGCCACAGCCAGCATCGGTATTCTCGGCGTTGACATATCGAGTGACGTTCAGTTTCGTGGTCACTTGGAAGACAAGGCCAAATTGGCCTCTAAAAAGCTGGGTGTACTCAGTAGAGCGAAGCACTATTTCCAGCCGGGCCACCGCCTTCAGCTATACAAGGCGCAAGTTCGGCCCCACATGGAATACTGCTCGCATCTCTGGGCGGGAGCACCCCAATACCAGCTTCTTCCATTTGACCGCATACAACGGAGAGCGACTCGAATCGTCAACGACCGAGCTCTTACCGATCAGCTTGATACTCTGGCCTTGCGGAGGGACGTCTGCTCCCTCTGCATTTTTTACCGTATATACCACGGGGAGTGTTCCGAAGAACTGTTTGGAACGATTCCTGCCGCCGAGTTTCGTCATCGTACGACACGACAGACCGCCAGGTACCATCAACACCATCTGGATGGCTGGCATTCCTCAACAGTGCGGTTCTCTCGACATTTCCTGCCACGCACAGCCGCGTTGTGGAATGGTCTATCCTCGGCGGTATTTCCAAACCAGTACGACTTGGGGTCCTTCAAGAAGCGAGCCTTTCTTTTTCTAAAAGGCCGGCAACGCATCTGCAGTTCCTCTGGTGTTGCGGGTGTCCATGGGCGTCGTTGATCACCTGGGTGTTCCCGCCGCTCGTTTGCCCCCTTCTCTTATAAAAAAAAAAAAAAATACTTCTCGCCATCTCAACTGTATCAACTCTCATTTCATTGCATAATGTATGTATGGATACTACACAGGTGTGCCAGGATCGCGCCAAATGGAAATCTGTAATTTTTTCCTTCCCTTCTGTGTTACTCACCGTAGACGGGCGTGAAGTATAATTTTATGTTTCTCCTTGTGTAATCTTGTATTAGTGAATTGTCATTCTTAGAAGATTACGCGCAAACAAAGTTAAATTTAGAGCCGTGTTAGTGGAGAGTTGAATACCACTCACAGACAGAATTTTTAAGCTTTAGAAAGACTTTAAGTTTAAGCCATGTCGCAGCAAAGGCGAAACTTTAAACTGACCCCTTTTCACTTGACTTTCAAGCTTTATCACAAGAACTTTTGAAAGAAAGCGGAAAGTCTCATTTTACTAGTATTTTTTGTAACCCCGTTACTTGACTGACTTTGATGAAACAATTACTAGTCGATCACAATAACACGATACTTGAATCCAATGACATCGCAGCTTTTACAGTGGATTTCGGTAATAACGACGATAGAGAGACCACACAAAGAGACAGACAGACAGAGTTGATACACACGTGTAGGATGAAGGAAATAAGTAACTGATTCTTATAGTTGTGTTTATTAATGGTACAAGTGTATTATTACAACTGCTGACCGTATATCAAGTAAGGGGATGTGAGGAGGGAAGATGAATTTGGAGGGATATGTAAAACTAAATAAAACTTAGACAACTGGGTGATCACTAGTATTAAATAAACAGTTTACTTTATTAAAACATTCGATTCTAAATCAAATCTGTAACATCGATAAAATTTATATATCATTTATACTACTCATGAGATGATATGAAAAATGGATGATGATTGTTACACATTATATGTATGTTAAATGTAAATCCTTCTTTTTGATGCTTTGCTATATATTATATTTGATACTCTGTGTAGTTCCAGTTCCAAGTTTTGTTCACGCTGTTGTCGCTGCTGTGATTGGTTATTGCTTTCGGCGGTTCCTTAAACAAAATTAGATTGTATGAATACACAAAGTAAACTGATAAGGCAACGCTCACACCAAACTGTAAACCAACTGTAATCCATAATGTGGACATTAAATCAGATTTTTTTATCAGCAACTACGTCTTGTAAAACACTATGTAATCCTCAGTCACAGTCGGTGGTTGACAATATGTTTGGTTTGAACACGGCTAAAATCAATGATTACTGTTCTAGCTGTTATAAAATAAATAAATATGCGCTCACGCCCGCAACCCAGAGGGGTAGGCAGAGATCATGGATTTCTATTTGGCGCGATCCTGGCACACCTCTCTCGCTTCTTCCACATTCATACATCTACGCATGCATGCTCGCCGGTTATATCGCTCCTTATATCGCCCTTTTTTAGTAAGTCATTAATCTGATCGATATAAGTTTTCCTAGGGCGTCCCCTACCAACACTGCCACTCACTTTTGCAACATAAATTTGTTTTGTTATTCTCTCTTCATTCATCCTTTCAACATGCCTGATGCTAGCTTTTAATAGACCCTTTTATTCCCTGCTCTCATGTCCATCACTAACGGTATTAACTTTGCATTAAGTAAACAGCCTGCGGTTTTGTTTCCTTTTCTGCATGTTAAGAATGATAAGTTAAGAATATTTTTAAAGTACCTTAAAGACCTGTCCAATTTCAGCGACCATATCTTGATCGTTAATCTGCGGGCCAAGATTAATTGGCTCATATTCATCAGATACCCCACTATCTGGTGAATCTGGAACCGGTGTAGAATTCATATAGCCTTTTGGTCCTGCGCGGCTCTTGTGGACGCAGTAGTCACCAGTGAAGGGATTCTGATAGGCCACGACAGTTCTGAGGAAAAAGAATAATTTAATAAGACATCATAATACCAACTATGAGCGTCAGGCCGCCTGCCTGACTATAACCAAAACTTATAAGGTACACGGTTATACTGTGCACATCCGACATAAGCAATGCAGCTATATTACCATAAATGCAGATCCGTTGACCACTAATAGCAGGGGAGCCGACAATGCTAAGCTTGTACAAGCTCGAGCGTCAAGCTGTGGACTTATTACATTTTTAAGATTAGATGGTGAAATAAAAAAGGTAACATTTTTAATTTTTGCGGCGGGGAAAGGGTCAGCAGTATTAATTTGAGGTTTTTGTCACCTCGGCTTGTGTAAATCGTCAGATTATCTTATCGCGTTACCCTTGAACTATTTCTTATACTCGAAAATAAAATTTGATCGCGCTCGAGGATGTCCACGTGACGGTTTTGAATAACAACTTTATTATCCCTGCACTCCTTCGCGTTGCGCTCAATTCATCCAATTATTGAAATGCACACTTATTTGCATGTAACACTCCCGCAAGATACCTTCGGTATGTCAATCTGACGCGCTTGACATTGTACAGAAATCCCCGCTACGGCTCCCTTACCATTACGCAAAGGTATAATTAAAACTCAGTGTGATTCACAGGTGACATAAATTATATGAATTAAATAATCGTGATTAGTGTGTCACATAAGTAAAGTCTATATTAATATAACCTATGCAAAGTTAGATTATTTTAGTTTTGGTTAAAAATAATAAACAGGTAAACGCAACAGAATCGTATAACCTTTATCAGGATGAGGGTATAATAATTCCAAAGCATACAAAAAGACTATGTTCGAATCAACAAGATTTGCTCGTGAATTGTGAGTACATGCAAAGTAGACAATGGGTGAATTCTTTATTTCATTTTAATTCCATTCTTCCCATCAGTTGCTTTTTCGGTTTCTTTTCTTGTTTCATGTTCACCTTTGAAGGAAGTCGATGAGACTATTACTAGTTTAAAATGTTCTCTGTAAAAGTTCCTATTGATTATTTCGATGTTTGTCAGTAACTTTGGTCACTTAACATCGAGTGAGTTGATGGCTCGATTACTTATTTCTACTTACTTGTATTACGCGTTACAGCACGTTTTCTAACAGTGGTAGATCCCGTAACAACACCATCTAATGCACGAACGAATCGGCTCGACCGGTGTAATACCACGATCTCACAGATGACAAGCGTGAAGTAGAAGTACTCTGGGTTTTATTTGATGGGTAAGGTTCCGGAGGCCTAATTTCAGTCCTCTTCCTCCTCGGGATGTCCTTAGGACGAGGATTTTTTTCCTGCAACGGGCAAAAGGAAATATCCTTTTTCCTGTCTATGCCCTCCTCTGTCCATTAAAGGTAGACAACGCATCTGCAACACATTTACTTATTGCGGATGTCTATGGGTATCGCTCACATAACATCAAGTGCTCCGATTGCCATCTTATTCCACAAAAAATAAGATGTATAATCATTACTAATAAACAATGTAACAAAACAAACCGTAATTCTTCAGTAGATTCACCTTCTTTCTTGTGAGAAAACAATACTTTTGTCGGCTTCAGTAAAATCGCCACCTAAAGGCATAAATAATGCTAAAATCATACAGCTTTATACTTGAGCAATCAAACCCTTAACACAGAGGTGTAGGCAGATATTACGGATTTCCGTTTGGGACGGCCTCTCTCACCTCCTCTACTCGTCTGTTATGGGGACTCTAAATATTTATTTTCTTTAGTGTATCCCCAATCTGGTCGCTATAAGTTCGCCTAGGATGACCCTGCGTATATATTTAACCTAGTTATGCCCAGCAAATTTACCAGATATAATATTACCAGTTTAAGCGGAACTCTATTTAATTGATTGATAATATTGACCCGAGGTCATTTTGCACTGGATTATTAATATTTATCCCATACTTTAGACCTTAAGGATTAATTTAGAAACATCGTTTTAATGATTGTTTAAGAAGTAACAGAAATAACTCTGGTAATATATCAATAGAAGATCTCTGTAGCAAATTTCAAATCTGTAGGTCCAGATGGGCTTTGATTTCAATGTCACACCTGTCCGCTCTGTTGCAGCCGATGAACTCGATACACGGAGTAGCCACACGTGAACAGGATCAGGACTAACTGCAAGAAATTCGGCACTTAATGTTTTAAAAATAGCCAGCGGCCAACGACGTGAGAAGAACTTTCCCAAAATGTTAATCGTGTTTTGATAACACTAATATAAAATGTTTACGTTTCTATTCAATAACATATTTCATCAATTTACATGTTCAGAGGGACTGCAGATACGCTGCTTGGAAGGAGCTGGCTTTCTTCTTGATGGACCATAAGTTGTATTGATAATGAAAAAGCCGCTGGAGTCGGACACCAGCCTACCTTTTTTAAGATCCATTGTTTATACACGTGTAACGTTCAAACACTAGTTGACTCTTCTTCTCTCTCTCCTTCGTCCATGAAGGTAGGCAACGCATCTGCAACTCATTAGCTTGTTGCGGATGCCTATGGGTAGCGGTACTTATTTCCAGGGGCCGCTTGCTCGTTTGCCACTTTGTAATATAAAAAAAAATCAACTGCTTTTGCATTTTATTTCAGTAACTGTAATTGATTTGCCAAGACTATTAATTAGACGGAATTAGTTTGATAATTTTTTGACAAACCTTTAAAAAACCGTGCGTGAATGTTTGATGGTGACATACAATTTTCCATCTTCACTATTCTAAGCAGATTCTTGTTAGTAAAGTACTGAGATTACAAATTATATAAACTTACCAAAATAACAAGAAGTAATATATCAATGTAAACGATAATCATTATTGCCACAGCTCACTTATCACATCACAAACACTTCTACACCATTGATTTAGCTTAGCTTTAGAACATACCAAACAGAAGCTTGTGTTATGAAACTTTCCCGAGTTATGTATAGCGCTCCTAAACAAAGTCTTTGCTTTGGTTTGTTCATACACACACAAAAGTATTCAATGATTGGTCGCAAATATCTTTCTGTCCTTGCCATTGGCCCATGTATTGTCGCTGGTGGCAACCACCAATGAGAAATCACTGGAGGTTTCAGTTGTGGATCTTGCAGCAGCTATATCATAGATTATGTAAAAGAGACATGAGAAAAGTAACATTAATTTCATTTACTAAAGCACCGGAAAGGACCAAATCGATGTGGTATATAGTCAATTTTGATTGACGTAGAAAACCAAAACGTAACAAAAATTAGTTTAAATAGCAAGAATTCAAAGAATAGATGGAAAAAATGTACAACTTGCATTTGCTACTCTCGATTCTTTCATCCATACCAACACATATATCTTTGTCAGTTGCTGGTACTATTCCTGTTACTCAGTACTGCTCCAGGCGATATAAGTTCTCACAGATGAACTCAGAATGAATGAGGTTTTCACTTAATTCATCCTTTACTGTGCTTTTTAAAGGTATAAAACAATACTTTAATATCTGTTAACTGCTTAATCTTTGACGATGCTTTGGAAGTTGGCGCCAGTGGTGTCGCGACGTCTGTCTCCCCTGGCTCCGCTGTTATCTCGGTCTATATTTCAATCCCTAAATAATATTCTTTGTGGTGAACTTTAAAACAAACTATGCAAGTCAGTTTTTCAGTTTCGAATATATTTGCATATAATTAAGTTTATTCCAATCAAGCAATAATTTGTACTGCGTCATTTTATGCAAAATTTATTGGAAATTCGAACGCGTTAAAAATAATCTACTCACAAAATATGGACTTTTCATAAAGGTTTAAGGCAATTTCAATAATTCTTTGCAAATACAATCTATGGCGCTTCTCTCTTTCTCTGCCGTCATATGTCATTCCGTACGACTCATCAGTCTTACGATGCAAAACAACTTTATGAATTTTAGTTGATACAATACGACAACGACTGAATAAAGAACTTTAACGGAAAAAATAACTTTACGTACAATCCTATTGTATTAAGCACTATAAGAAATTGCAGTACATATTCAACCAAGGTTCAATCAGGACTTCCTTCTATTTCCTCAATAATTAATTATTTAAGCCTGCCACCAAAGCATACCTTTGTTTATTGTTCTACTTCCACACTTTTAATAATCAATGCTACATTTCTACTGTATTTATTATTAACTCTCATGAATACTGTTCTGTACCAAATGATCCGTTTCTTAAGTCTAAGCCAGGCTCAGTTCTTAACTATTTATTCCAAACCAAAAATTGAATGAAGTTCGGCCGCAGAAAGTTTACCAACCTGAGCGAAGGTTCCGCCGTCCAAGTTGTACTGAATGATCGATACTTTAATCTGAGCTTAAAACTTCTCGCTTTATCCCCAATTAGTTGACTACAATAATATTTTAATGAACTACCTTTCTTGTTCGGGCAAAGGTAAAATCTTGTTCCTGCAATTATCGTAGCCCATTTTCGCCGTAGCTTCATAATGAATGTTTAATGACTAATTTAAATTATACGCGCTTCATCATACCATATTGTTTTCATTTCTTATTTGCTCGAGTAAAATGTAATTAATGAATTAATTAACTGTGAAAATTAATTTAAAAAATACGGTAATTTTTGTCTTAAGCAAATTTATGGACACGTTTAGAAAGAATATTTATAGCAGGTACTCGAGTAAATGGTACTTTACCCTTCAATTGGGGTTGTCAGAGTCATCAAATAAAACACGTCTGGCATTTCGAAATACTTCATTGGAATCAAACATTCGTTTTCTATGCTATGGTATGGTAATATTTAAACATTATCGTCATACATTTTCTGAGATACTTACGCCCGGTCTCTGAAATGCTTGTAAAATTTTCGTTCAATAGAGGTGGTTAGCACTCCTCTCAAGTTAACCATTATGTCAAATATATTATATAAAAATGACTAAAACTAGCAACTCGATTGACATTTGACCGGGCGTCTGACGCCTAGTTAGCTAATTTTACCATTGATCAGCCTTTCCGAATCCTTAGGAGAATTTAATTTTAAAAATATATGTCAGATACGAATAAAAGTTAACGACTGCGCATGATCACAGGAGCAATAAGTTCTTTTGTATTAAATTGTTGTGAATAGTTGGCAATGAAATTAAATTTATTGAGAACTGGACTCGAGCGCGAAGTAATTAGGGTTGCCACACTCCACTTTGATTACCACTATGGTTTTATAATAATAATATGTTTTATTTTAATATAGTACAAAAAGATAAAGAGATTATTGGATTATTTGCAACTAAACTTTTATAGAAAGAACAAAAGTGGTCGGCCATTAGTAATTCTAAAGACTTTAATATGCGGAATTTTACTAATGTGTATAAATTTATCTATAGATTTCTCGATTTATTTCAACAACATTATGTTCTGCTGTTATTTTTATTTTTATCGAGAAAGCTCTAGCTTCAGATTTAAATTGTTACTTAACACTCAGACGACTGTCGTGACAGTAAAACTATGTCTAAAATTAATTGACATTAAGCTAATTTGACGGATTATATCCCATTTATGTACGTGTACTTCCAGAAATACCTAGGGCGGCCGACGTTGACCGGTGAAATTGGAGACTGTTATTTTCGGAAGCCAAGCCTCATTTTGGGCTACTGTGCCATTGTAGTTAGTTGAAAATGTATTTGATCAAGATACAACACTGGATAGTGGCAACCCTGAGGTGCAATAAGCTTGATGATGTAATGTTAGTGAACTTTTCAATGACGATAATAAGTTTTAAGGTTTAATTGACTCTTTATTCCACTTATCCTCCAATCTACTTTATCAAATAGGAAATTAAAATTTGCGCTTCGTTACGCAACACGTTAATTCAATAACTTTGTTACTATACTATTTATTATTAATGAAGAGGATGGTTGGATTTATAAAATAAAAATAATACGGCAAAGTTGCTTAAATATGATCTCTCTGCTCTCTCTCACCACTCAATTTCCAGCACCACGTCTCGATTGTTGTGTGTGTGTGTGAGAGAGACTAGTAAAAATGAATTGTTCATTTTAATAAATTATTATTTTTTTTATTACTAGGTGGCAAACGAACCGCTTTCACCCGATGTCAAGTGATCGCTACCCATAGACATCTGCAACTAACTAATGAGTTGCAGATGTTGTGATGCTGCCAACTTTGAAACAGTTGACTAACAGAAAATGGTTAATTCCAATTCCTATGAATCCCCTGCGCCGTCAAGTTTTCTTCCACTTCCCATCCTTTCCTCATAAGAAAAAGGTGGGAAGGGGGAGAGAACTAGAATTAGGCCTCCGGCACCTCACTCATCAGACGAAACGCAGAGTACTTCTACTTCACGCCTGTTGTGAGGTCGTGGTATTTCACCAGTCGAGCCGCCCCATTCGTGCAACAGATGTTGTTGTTGCGGACTCTACCACTGTTAAATAAATTATAAGCGTTCAATAACAATTATACAGAATACAGTCTAAAATTTCTCAATCTTGAATGGATAACAATAAAAAAACCTTTCCCCGACCATTTCATTCTAATTACGACGGCCGAACGACAGAACAATAGCTTTCAAACAATTCAGGTCAATTCTATTGATCATAACGGACGGAAATAAATTTCCAGTTAGATATTAGTTTTATCCTACTGTCTTCTACAGTGACAAGCACGTCGCACAGTAGCCGGATCGCCTGGCTCTGAATCTGTGTGGTATTTTCCAAGTAAAATGGTTAAAGCACGATATATACACGTATTCTTTTATCTTAGGTACAAATATATTTCTTCAACACCACATCACCTGATTTATTATGTTTCTACTGCTACTCATCAGTATCACCAAAAGTACCAAGAGTTACGGCTGCATGGCCATCTAGTCTGTTTTGCCGGGAAGATCATGAAAAACGGGGTAGTGAATAGTTAGAGGAAGTTCGAATAACTCTGCGACTGTTTGCATAGAGGAATCTTCTACAGCTACACCGGACTTCAGGCGGTAGAGTGCAGAATGTGCCTCGAGTGCTTCTTTGGGAATTTTAGCTCGGGTCGTTACTTTATTATTATTACAGGATTGGAAATACAGAAGCGTAAATCCTTCTGGCTTCTTGCCTGCTCGAAGCGGCCCTGACCTGCATCTAATAAGGAAGCAAAATAATGTTCTTCTCCTTTCCATTGTTCTCCCTTTTAACTCACTTTATTTTAGCTTGGTAGGCAACAATGTAATGCAATGTAGTATATACGTAACGGATATATAATGGAGTCTGACGATGCCATTTTCACAAATATGTAAACGTCCGATCGACTTGAAAGTATGACCATTAAGGTAAGAAAAATAATTTAATTCAAAGAAGTAGAATTACCTCACCTTGTAGGGTTTTGTTCAAAGCAGTTTAATCGTTTACTATATGTCTCAATCGGTGAACGAATAAAACATAGAAGAGTAACATCTAACAGAACTCGGCATGCATGGCAACGGCATGAGCCGTTTGTTTTCTTTAAACGGCTAGTGTGTTCCCATAACCATCGCGTAATGATTGGCTCTTTTGTGAACGCACGTCGCTAATTGGTTAAGCAACAATTAGTAATAACGGCATTATTGGTGCGTGTATTGATCACGTGACAATCTGCTGTGCTATCGACCTGGCAACTATCAAATAAATAAAGTAGAGCGTGGTACAGTTTATAAGGCCTGTCCATTATGGTAAAGTTTTCAGTATGGGATTTTGGATCGATGAGAATGCTTCAATGTTTTATTTGCGTCTCAATGAACAAAGCATAAATTCGTCCAATTTGGTTATACCACTTTGTCACTCATTATTTACTTTTATTTGATACAAGTTCTCAAAATAAACTAAGCTTTGAATCAATATGTGACTGTATCGATAATCCAGTTCCTTTATTCCCCACTGCGTCGAATATTGAATTTTCAATGTGCGGCGAATTGGTTTGCTTTTATAGGCGGATGTAATTTGATTCGTTACAGATTATATAAACTTTTACTACTAAATCACAACCTAGAAATGAGAACTGCGAGAACTAATTGATCGGTTTCTGTCTGACGCAAAATAAGTTCGTTTTTGTTTACAATCTCTTGGGCTTCTCCCTTGATCCCATCTTATATCCCTTCCTCATACGGGCTAGCAGAGAAGAAATAATGTCGATCGAATTGTATTTTATTGTATTTTTATTTTATGTATATTTTCTAGCATAAGGGGCAAACTAGCTGCAGGTCGCCTAATAATAGCGATCACCGACGCCCATGAACATCTGCAACGCCAAAAAAAATGTACTTGACGCCGCCGTCGTCATTGTTTGTAAATAACATGTGCAACGGTCGTGGCGTCATCTGCCACCCCACCACTAAACAGTATAAAAGGCAGTACTCGCCAGTAGAAGTTATCCAATGCGGTAATAATAATAAAGTAACGGCCCGAGCCGAGGTTCCCTCGGAGGGAGCCCTCGAGCTTAGTTACTCTTAAAGAGGCTTAGGCTAGGCGCCCTCTGCGCCCTGCTGCCTCGTGCCCGGTGTAGCTGTAAATGCCTCCTCAAGGCAAACAGTGACCTTTCAGTACAAAAAAAATCGAAGGGACATTAGTCAGTCAATCGTCACCCGGTGCACACGTTGTACCAGCCAATGTTTACAATGTCGGCCCACTGATCCATCCTACATATTTATATTTGTATTTTTCGTATGACTTCGCCATCAACACTTGTATTTTATTGGTTCATAAATAAAAAGTGGATAATCAAGTAATGAAATAATTAATCATAATTTATTTATTTTTATAGTAGTAGGTGGCAAACGACCAAGCGGATCCCTTATATGAAGTGAGTATAAATAAATCACACACCTCATCAAAATTTACGATAGCGTTTCCTTTCTGATTTATCTACAACAGTAAGTATATAAATAAAACAAAAACTCAAGGATAAAGAAACACATAATATGATTTCAACTCCTTTTATGTTATTTAACATACATACTTGTTTGGTCAACATTGAAAATGACCTTTCTACTGTGAGAATCAAACTGCAATTTACATTTACAATGGAGGAAAAACGAAATAAATTACAATTGAATTAAATGTAATTATGTCGCCGCGAAAATACATTGAATCACGAAACGCTTTAATATTGGGTTGATAATTACATAATGACCTTATTACTCTTACAACCACAAAGCAAATCGATGACATTTTCTAGTTGTTAGTAGTAGTTGCTATAATAAAGTCATAAACAGTGGTAGAGCCGGCAAGAACAACAACACAACAACAGCACGTGAGACTGGTGAAATACCACAACCTCACAGAAGACAGGTGTGAATCAATATGTCTACGTTTCGTCTCATGAGTGACGTGCTGGAGGCCTAATGCTAGTATTTTCCTCCTTCCTAACATTTTCCAACAAGAAAGCGTTGGGAATGGAAAAACACGGGTCGGCTTGACTGGGGAAATACCACAATCTCACAGAAGACAGGTGTGAATCAATATGTCTACGTTTCGTCTTATGAGTGACGTGCTGGAGGCCTAATGCTAGTATTTTCCTCCTTCCTAACATTTTCCAACAAGAAAGCGTTGGGAATGGGAAAAGTATTTAACGGGGGAGGGGATGGATATGAAAAGGAAATATCCTTTATTCTGTTTATCTCCTCATTTGTCCATTAAAATTCAATTTATTCATTTCAGATGTAACATCCAAAGTTATAATAATAAAAATATTTAAAACTAGGTTAGTAGATTTTCCTATACAATGTGGCGATTAAGTCCTTTACAATTAAAGGTGCGCAACGCATCCGCAACTCATTAGCTTGTTGCGGGTGTCTAGCACTCTCTTAACATTAAGGGAAACGCTTGCCCGTTTGCCTTCTTCCATAAAAAAATGACAATATGTAGTAAAATTCAATTGTGTCATTATTTAGAACAAAAACCTCAGTACAATATAATGTAATTGGATGCTTTTAACATGAAAATGAATTATGCAGTTATAATTAAATATGGCTGCTTGTCAGACGCGGTGCAGTACCTGTTAAATTACACTTTGGTCTGTATATTGTTAGATTTTGTTACGGTTTCTTTCTGAAGCTTATCTTGTATCAAAATGTATTTCATTGCACAACTTGCAATACCGACATTCAAATTAAAAACAAAGAGACCGTAGAATGCTATGTCCTTCCCCGCTCGCGTCACACCGCTCCGCGTCACACCTCCCGCGTCACATCTCTCCGCGTCACATCTCTCCGCGTCACACCTCTCCGCGTTACACTTCTCCGCCTCACACCTATCCGCGTTCTTTATACAGAGTGGCGAAGCGAATAATATATTCTTTAGATTCTTTATTTATATTATTTAACAACGTGAATAATTTTATACACTATACAATCATGTCGTTATGACGTTATCGGACGTAGGTCTCGTGTTATTGTGAATTAGTAGTGGTAGGTTAGTCAGTTAATTACTCAGTGAATAGGGGGTAAAATATGTAAAAATACCATTGAGTTAGTTATGTGAGCTTTCCTATACCATGTGATAAATGTCGGGGTGTAATAGGTAATCAAAAAAGACGGCACGATATATGAAAACCGTACGTGAAAATCATAATTTGATACATGGTATGATAGCTGAATGAGAAAATATAAAACGTGAGGTCGTCTTTTATATCTAGTTCAAGTCAATAATGAAATATCATAAGTGACCGCTCGATCAAATAAGCCCATCGCTCAAGTAATAAATCGAATTGCCGGCGCCGCGGGGCGCGCCCCGATGCCGCATCAAATTGTGGCGGTAACGAACCACTTCGCTAGATGAAAAGAAACTAAAATAGCTGGATCAATCATATCATATAAATGGAATCGTGATGTTAAAGGACCTAAGTTACATTTGAGATAGAATATAGGTCACTTTAATTTTATATAATATGCTGGACGCATACAAAAACATCGATCGAGTGTATTCCAAAGACCGTGACAGCAACATTCACATCAATGGTGTAAAAAGGATAGCGTAGTTAAAATAATAAGAAAAAAGAGGACAGCTAATGTTTCTCACTTAGGTGTACAAAAACGTCACAATTAGGACGTTTTCTAGTTTTCGCTTTTCGACCGCTAATGACATATATGGTATATCTGCTATATTTTTGTGTTATATCATTGATTTTATGAAAAAATATTTAATTACATTTTACAACATTCAGATTCATTCTATCATCATTCAGTTTTACAACCACAGATGGAGCGGAATCAGGAAAGTAAGTCTAGTATTTCACTGGTAAATGTTATCTAAGCTAATATAAAGCTGAAGAGTTTGTTTGTTTGCGTTAATCGTAGAAAATACCAATCGGATTTGAAGAACTATTTTTGCTTTTGACAGGCCAATTATTAAAGAAGGTTAAAGCCATTTGACATCTCGTTTCTATCCTTAGGAGCTGACCAGAAAGAAAAAAACACTGAACGAGAAGGAGAATCAAGAAAATAAGAGAAAGAAGGAGAAATTAGAATACTATGAAATAAATTAGGAATAGCAACAAGTTTCCGGTATGTTATAAATCAAACCTCTCATTCAAAATCACGTCTAACATCTTACAAAGTGAACAGATAAATAACCGTTTTATCTTGTTGCCACTTAATTCACTTTCAACTCGCCCGTCGTTCGCAATTGATCAACAAATGACTACGTTTAAAAGGCGGACACTGACTTAATTACCTAGCTAATTTATCCTATAAAGCTGTCTATTCACGGCCCCTCTTTTACTGCAATCATGTTCCATGTTCATTTGAAAGTTATTATTTGCAATATCATTTTATTTCTTCTTTAACTCTAGAAGTGATTTGAGCAAAAACACTGGTGGAAAGGTCCTTTTGTATAGAAGGTGACAATTAAAGAAGGGATTCACCGTATATCAAGTGTTCGCTACCTAGGCATCTACAACAAGAAAAATGAGTGTTAGATGCGTTACCTACTGGACAGAGGATGGGATAAACAGAAAAAAGGATATTTTCTTTTCCCTCTCCACTCCCATCCCGTCAAATCGTCTTTCCCTTCCTGTCCTTTCTGTATTAGAAAGGAATGGGGAAGGGAAGGGAATACGAGTAGAATCAGGCCCTACTCATCAGACGAAACTAGGAATACTTCTACTTCACGCCTTTGTTTTGTGAGGTTGTGGTATTTCACCGGTCGAGCCGGCCCATTTGTACAACACTACGTCTTACGTATTTGTAACCACCAACTGTTGAGCTTTAAACCAACAACTTTTGAAGATTAATTGACTATCACTTATAATTAGCATCAGTAATTTGAAATATGGTTACAGGTGATAAGTTCATTGCCGCTTTATTTGTGCTATTTTATGCTCATGGTAAAATATGATTTCAAAAATTATATTTTAATAATATTGCATATGCATATTTATAAAATAAACTTATTTTATTTATCTGTGACAGGAAGTTGTAATTTTACCTTTTCATGTTTTTCAAAGACCACGAATGGGAAGATTTATATTAGCTATTTGTGTAACGTAACCGAATTTTGTGGTCGACGCGTTTAAGTACACGGCAATAAATTAAGGAGCCATTTACATTTTCTGCCAAACGAACGCCTCTCTGGGCACCCTCGGAAGTTTGTCGGCAGTCGTTCGGAAACGAGCCAATATTTATACCTATTAAATATTCAGTAGGAAAGTAAAGATTAGACTAGGTTTAGATTTTACGCTATGTAGGGATGTAAGGAAATACTTTTCTTTCCCTTATGACTTACTCTAAGATATTTTATTTTTCTATAAAAGAAATTTTAAAACCAACAAATGTTCAACCTCACTTATTAGATAAACTGTCCATGAACATCTGCAACACCGAAGAACTACAGAGGAGTTGTTGGTACGTTGTAGCGGCAGTTTAAAGCCACACCAAGGTTCAAAACCGATTTTACCAAACTTAAGCACGAATATTGAAAAGATGAATGAAGGACGGGATTGTTGCAAAATTAATAGCTGTGTTGGTAGAAAAACATATAACGATCGGATTACTGAGAAAATAAAGACCATAGAAAGGTGATATAAGTATTACCCAACCGAAACGATGAGTACATATGTATGCGTTGATGTATGGATGTAGAAGTGGTAGAGGTGTGCCGGGATCGCGCTCAATGGAAATCCGTAATCTCTGCCTATGCCTCTAGGTTATGGAAGTGAGTACATATTTATTTTGTTGATTTATATATTCTGTTTCAAATCTTATATGTTTTGAAACATTATATCTCAGGATTGATTGCTGGTAAGAGTAGCAACTGGGAGAATCAATATACGAGCTATAAGAATTGATTTTTTAAGTTTTATGTTAAAATATTCGAGTTGTCGAAATACGGATAGAAGAAAGTCAAGGATCAAAAGGTTGGCATGGTATGGGCTTGTATGAGAAATGAATAATGGCAAGTGACAATGCATGAAAGATGACATGATTAAGAAGGGAGTGACGGCTAAAATGGCGCTTGATAGATAAGAAAATGTTCGTTGTATCACATGTTTTAACAGTGGTCGAGCCCGCAACAACAACATCTGTTGCACGAATGGGCCAGCTAGACAGGTGAAATGCCACGACCTCACAGAAGACAGGCGTGAAGTAGAGTATTCTGCGTTTCGTCCGATGAGTGAGGTGCCGGAGGCCTAATTCTAGTTCTCTCCCCCTTCCCACACTTTTCTTATAAGGAAAGGATGAAAAGGGGGAAGAGAACTTGATGGTGGAGGGGATGTAACCATTTTTTGTTTGTCTCCTCCTGTCTTGAGGTGGGCAACGCATCTGCAACTCATTAGTTAGTTACAGATGTCTATGGGTAGCGATCACTTGACATCGGGTGAACCGCTTGCTCGTTTGCCACCTTGTACTATAAAAAAAATGTTATGCTGACCCTACATACAGTGGGAAAAGGGCAAAAATATGATTTTAATTGTCGAATATTCCCATCGATTGTTCTATTCTTAAATCAAACAATTAATTGAAAAATGTTTTAGAACCCGAGTGCAATAAAAAGTTCCATAAGCAAGGAATAATAAATTTGTTCGGAAACAAGATGGTCGTAAAAAAGGCGGGTCTGTATTTCCTTCTTAAGAAATTCATAACTCGAATGAATTATAAAACAAATACAGAATAAGAGTTAAAGGAATCGTTTTATTGTTTTTGATAATACACTTGAAAATGCTTATATTATGAATGAAGCCTGTTCACCGTTTTAATAATTCAATTATATTTTACTATTCCGTTATGTTACCCAGAGGGGTAGGTAGAGATTATGGATTTCCATTTGGTGCGATCCTGGCACACATCTCGCTTCTACATCCATACATCTACGCATACATGCTCGTCGGTCGGTCTTTAGTATGTTACTAATCTTTTGCAACATTAATTTGTTACGTTACTCTCTCTTCACCCTTTTCAACATGTCGGAACAAAAAAACAAGAGGATATCACTAGAATTTATATTAGTAAGTTATGTAGTTAGGCATAAATATAAATATACAGGATCGCGCCAAATGGAAACCATCACTAGTGATCTCGGCCTAACCCCTGTGGGTTAGGGCAAGAGCACATATTTATCTATTCATTTTTTATTTAAGTTTTCAATAAGTGTTAACAGCTCTATTTGTTTTCATTAACACGAACGTACTGTTTCTGATGTAAAGCACACTCGTAAATAGGGATTTCATTGTATTAATATAACGATTACACGCGATGTGACGCCTGGGGAACTGGTGTATCGAAGTGAGACCAATTTACCCTATTATTTAATTAACAATTGCGAATTGCTTGAATGTGAATTTACACCGTTGTGTGTATTTTTACTGCTGGTAATAATACATTAATGTAAATGTTATTCTTCAAACAAATATATGTCTTATAACAAGTTGGTAAGACGAAAATCTTATTAGTAAATCATCTTACGCAATCGCGATTTGAATTCTTTTGTTGGACGGTCGTTATTTTCAAATGCGGTTCTTTGTTGCGTCTTCTGTAACGTAGACTTTTCAATCTACTATATTAATTCATACTTTATTTCGAGATCACGGATTTTTAAAATTCTATTTGTCAAGCATAAGCTACAATTTTTTAATCGGCAATGCCAAGCCTCTCATTTCCCGCACCCTTGGTGTTCAGAACCATTTTTTACGATGTCATTATATCCCGAAAAATCAATGTTACTTACAAAGTCGCTACAACAATATTAGAGGCATCTTGTATTCTAAACTTGCCAGGCTTATTTCAATTTTCGTCTTGACTCCCGCCAAACCCTTTTGTAATGAGAGTCGTTGAATTTTCTGCAAGCGCCCATTGTCTAACAACTTGTTCAAGTTACAGTCTTGGGGCTATTAAGGCTGAAAACTTAGATCGTTCTTCAAATTACTGCCGGCGCAACTTAAAGTGATCGTTTATGAAATACTTGAGCTTTTAAGTTTTGTTCTTCTCGTGGTTAATCTGCTTTATTTTCATATAATAGTTTTCTACTCATATATATTAACGATACTGGTTGTTCTCCGGGACTTATTATCTCCTGCAACGCGGTAAGAATAGTAAGGGACAAAGGTAAAGAGGAACTAGGTAGCTTGAAGCTACATTTTCTTAAGTGTAATATAAATAAAAAAGTAAATTTTGGGGAAATAAAGAGGTTTAATTCTTGAAAATACATATGCCGATTATGAATGTGGTGAAAAATTATAAAAAACATTTCTTACCATCTTTATTTAAGTGGCGTTGTAAATACAGACAGGCATCCCTACTAATATTATTAATGTAAGTTAGTTTGTTACGCTTTCACGCGAAAACTACTCAACCGATCATCATGAAACTTTGTACACATACTCTTGGAGGCACTAGAAGTAACATAGGATACTTTTTATGAAAAAAATAGCATATGAAAAGCGTAGTATACATGTTTCCTATAGACCTATAGACTCCGAAACGGCTGGACCGATTTCGATGAAATTTACAGGGATTGTCCAGATTGGCACATTTCTGTGTTTGGTAGCAATCGAATCAACATAATTAGTGGTACCCGGGCGAAGTCGGGGCGGGTCACTAATATCAAATATATTTGAACTCTGTAGTAGTCCGTAAAGCAAGTAAAGCCGTTAGTAGAACAGTGTACGAAACAAAATCTAGGATTTTTTCCGGATTAAAAATACAAAATCCCTAACTAAACAAAGTTGGTAACAAGTTGTTCCCGGTATGTAAATCCGGGTTATTCGAGGCAGCTCGACAGCTGTTGCAACAAGAAGCCTCTCCGTGTGTCCGTGAGCTGGTTTCATATTTAAATAATTCATGTGCTGCTTTGCTGCAGCGAATCGGTGAAGTTTTTGAAAAAAAAATCGGATTCATGTAATCTTAGATTAACTTTCATTATTCAAAGCAATGCAGATACAGTTATCAGACATACAAAGAAATTTGCAATAGAATGAAAATTACAGGTCACCATGACGTTACAGCAAGCAAATAGACTAATTAATGTTATCAGAGTGGTTAATTGATTTAGCACTTTTTCACTTCAGATTATTTCTTTCTTCTCGCATACTCTTGTCTCTTTCTTACATTAAGACTCACAACACAGTTTTTAATATTGCAGATGTTCGTCGGTACATTACAACATGTCAATCGCTTGGACGTTTCCACACTACGTCTATAGAATAATAATAATAATAATAAATATAGAATAATTGGTCTAGGACATAGCATAATATATTTATACTCCTATACTACGACCTCATATTAGACAGGCGTGGAGCGTGACATGCTTGAGTGTCGTATGAGTGGGGTGCTGGAGGACCAAATTCAGTCCTTTTCCTATCTACTTCCTCTGTCCATTAAATAGCAAAACATCTGCGACACATTTCCTAGTTGCGGATGCCTATGGGTAGCGGTCACTTAACATCAAGTGAGCCGTTTGCTCCAGTGACCTGTTTTTTGATCAGGACCTCAAACGACGTCTTTTACGACTTCATAGTTTTGACCCTAGATTTAGCTCGGCAACCCACTTGTTTACACACCCAAATTTATCAATATATATTAAAAAATCCCATCCCAACTGTACTGATATTCAACAACAGTGGTTTCTAAATAAAAACCTACATACTGGGTTGCAACAATTTTCAATCGTGTGCACTGCAACTGACTAACAGTGTTCTAACGATCCGCTTTATTGGAAAGTTTTAATAGAAAACGCACGCTGTGCTCGCAGCGACTACAAAAATACAAATTTAGATACGATTGATGCTTTTATTCTTTCTTCTTCTCTCTTCTTCTTTCACTTTACAAAACGTTATAACACACTTATATCTCTTGGGATATTCATTGAAATGATCTTTTGGTGATATTGTTTACAGGCATAAAAGCCTTCAGTAATTTGTTTACAATACTATATGTACGAAAATTAGATTTTAGAGGAGTATAGAATAATACTTATTGCAGTGTTGATATTTTTAAAGGTGTATGGAAGACTTTAAGGTCTCAAGATTCTCATAAACATCCAAGAAAAAGGAAAGCTATTGAGAACCAGTATAATAAAGGACCAGGATCTCATGATGAAAGGTTGGTCACCCTCTACCAACCTCAATTTTCACAGTTTAAGAATATTATATGTTTTATTTTGTTCAGGTGATTCTAATGTCGACTTAATACCAAACCATGCTGATGACACCATTATAATAATTATATTGACGTTATAATGATTGTATAATCTGTGTACGTAACTGGACCGTTACAAACGCGCTTTGTTACATTTACAAATTATATCCTGAATCGGATGAAAATTATCTGGCGTTAATTTGGAAAGTTTCGCTCGTAAATTTTGTTCCTCAGATAACATCTCATGTTTGGACATCAATTAAACCAGATTTAGATTAGTATCTTTGTTTCTAAATTAGGCTATTTCAATATGCTTTTAACAATACCAAAATAACTATAAATAAATACATAGATATGCGATCCGTAAGTCATGGGGGAGGCAGAGATCATGAATTTCCATTTGGCGTGATCTTGGCACATCTCTCTCGATTTTTTCTACATCCATACATCTACGCATACATACTCGTCGGTTACGTGTACTCCTTATATCGCCCTTCTTTAATACATCACTAATCTGATCGATACAGGTTCAGCTGGGACTTCCCCTACTAACAATGCCACTCACTTTTGCAACATAAATTTGTTACTCTCGCATCAATTACAAAATAACATAGAAAGAGAACAACTTTAAGACAGTGCTTAAAAGATTTTTTCTTCCTCTTCACATTTAAAACTTAAAAATCAAGCAAGTCTAAAATCATTATCTTCAATATGTCTCTCTTGTGTCTTACTGCATTGATCCAGTGGACTCCCTTAACCTTGACTAGGTCCATCTGACTTAGGTCCATCTTGCTCGAAATACTCTGCGTCATTCTGTACGTGGCCGCCATTCAAGAATCTTCTAGCCGTATGGTCGTCCCTTCTTAAAGAAATTTGAAATTGGACTGAGAGGTACTGAACAATTTGACTAACGCACATGTCACAAAGCCACGATTATTTTAAACGAAGATTAACTATCATTCTATTAAGAATTACATGCATTTCAAGGGCGCGATACCATCCTTTGAATTTTTAAAAATGTATTTTTTTTATATCACTAGGTGGCAAACGAGCAAGCGGTTCACCCGATGTCAAGTGATCGCCACCCATAGACATCTGCAACTAACTAATGAGTTGCGGATGCATTTAATGGACGGAGGAGGGGATAAACAGAAAATGGTTATTTCCAATTCCTATACATCCCCGTCAAATTATCTTCTCCTTCTATTCCGTTTCTTATAAGAAAAGGGTGGGAAAGGAGAGACAACTAGAATTAGGCCTCTGGCACCTTACTCATCAAACAAAACGCATAATAAAGAGAGAGAGAGAGAGCTGAATAGTATATGTAAAAATGGTACTTTCTTGACGGATAGTAAGTCGTCGTTTGAAAATAATGTGGTATTACATACAGGTAGTAGTCTAACTCCAAATCTTTCAAGGTATTAAAAAGGTAGTCTTTTGTTTTCTTTTCAGTTTCATTCAGTTCCTCTAATTTCTTAAAAGAGCATTATGTAGAAAAAGTTAAACTTCTTCCGTGTCTTGAATCTAAAAGTGTCGCGGGTTCTCACAAAGTTGGGACCGATATGTAAATTTGTCTGAGCCCGATGCACGCGACGTCCACAGTTCCAGTTTGCGAACAGGACGCGAGCATTCTGTTGGAACTATACGTCCGAGAATACATTATTCATGAGCTCGCTATCCTAGCAACACGCAGCTTCTGAATTTTAGAGTTCTGTCGTTCTTTACATGCTAGTGTTCACCATAATATTCTCTCGTCACGGTATATGCATACTCCTAGGAAATGTTTATCCGGTAGTATGCCATCTAGGTCACCGACTTCCATGCATATTATGTGACTTAAAGGAAGCCTAAGCCTGCTATTTTTATGATAGAGCACGCGGTTCACCTAATATCAAGTGATCGCTACCCATGAGCATCCGCAACAAGAGTTGCAGATGCTTTGCTACCTTTAATGGACAGAGGAAGGGATAAGCAGAAAATGGTTATACATCCCTTTCCTATTCCCCCCCTCCACCGTCAAGTCCTCTTCCCCTTCCGTCCTTTTATCCTTATTAGCAAAGGACGGTAAGGGGAAGAGAACCAGAATTAGGCCTCCGGCACCTCACTCGTCAGACGAAACGCAGAATAATCTACTTTACGCTTCGCGTCGCTACGCGTCTTCTATGAGGTCGTGCTATTTCCCCGGTCGAGCCGGCCAATTCGCGGAACAGATGTTATTGTTGCGGACTCTACCACTGTTAAACTACTACTACTAAATTGCCTAATAGTATAGCAAGGTACACGTTTGCAACGAGCGCATCTAGTGCATAACTTTTGCATTATCTGCAATCCTAGGTCATTCTAACTAAACGTTGTGCATATCTTTTTAATTATTTACGTCATTTCTAGGTCTCCAGGCACTGAAGTCCAAGTTTGTTTTAACCAACAGTCATCTACTGCCTCCCTTATTGATCGCAACAAAGATCGGTCTCCTGCCGATTTCATCTAGTGAATCCCCACAACTTTGACAGATTATCAGACCATCTTGTGAAAGGTCTATCAGTGGTAAAGCCACGATGAAATACCACGACCTCACAGAAGAAAGGCGTGAAGTGGAAATCAACTGCGTTTCATCTGACGAGTGACGTGCCGGAGGCCTAATTGTAGTCCTGTTCCCCTTCCCATCCCTTTCTAATAAAGAAAGGATAAGAAGGGGAATAGGATTTGACGGATGAGGAGGGAACAACTCATTTGTCCATAAAAGGTAGGCTCATTTGCTTGTTGCTGATGCCAATGGGTAGCGGTCACTTAACATCGGCTGATCCGTTTGCTCATTTGTCCCGTAAATAAATGAAAATAAAATAAAACTAAAAAAAACAATTGGTAATTGTATTTGAAAATTAAATTAACGTATAAATGCCGCGTATCCGACTAATCCCGGCCGTAATGCAATGAATTAATGTTGCAAAACAATGATATTTTATTGAGCCCGCGGATATTTATGGGCGCTCAGTTACAAATGTTCGAAACACAATTATAATCTAATCCACACATAAATCGACAAAAAAACAGCGTACAGAATGGTTTATCATTTTTTTATTGAATAAGAATTTGTTTTTTTATACAACTAGGTGTTGCCAGTGGTTTAACACGCGTGTTTTGTTGCCTCAGTGCAACTAACTATATATTTGAGCAAAATTTAATGAGGATCGTAATCGACATGATCGTAGCGTCGTAATGAGGCGTAAAAAACTTTCATCCGTCGCTTTGACACCTGATAAGTTTTAAAAATGACAAACGAATAGCGATAATTCACTTAAAAATTACTAATGTCCTATTTCTTGAAGGCTTGTCAAATTTTATAGTAGGGGATGATTGCCTTCAACAGAAGAGCTATTATTCGTTAAGAAGCAGACGGAGTCGCAGGCAGCGGCTAGTGTAACAAGTAATTTTGTTGTAAAACAAATTCCCGTCGCAAAATGAGGTGATTGTCATAAAATGTACGTAGTTCAAACCGTTCATGTCAAACGACAAATGGCTACAATATAAGAGAAAGTCTGTCGCGTAACGTAATGAAAATTTTCGCCGTAACTACATTTTAATTGGAATTGCACGTTCACTGTTGTACCAGAGCTTCATAGTCCGGTAGAGTAGAACAATACGATCGGACTTTAGTTTGATTGGCGGGAGTTAAGTGTACGGATACGTACTAACTTCGTGCGCCGCTTTATGCGAAGCTTCTCCGAGAACAACCATTGTATAGAAAAGTTTCTTGCTAGGATTCAAACACGAGTAGATAAATGAAATTCTATTAGTAATAAATGATCGAACCGTACAGGTTATTACTGTGTTTTAATTATAAAATGGAAAGAAAATAATTAATTTCCTAACCTGACAAAAATGAAGTCAGGGATATACCAGCATTGTAGGGAAAGGACTCGACCGGAGAAGCATCTCAACCACACTGAAGACTTACGTTAGTACTTGGGTATGGTGTTATGATAAGTGAAGTTACGTTGGCGCATTCAGAACTAAAGAAAGAAATAAAATATAATCACGCATGTCCTTAACCTTAATGGTGGTGTGGGCAGTGATTACAGATCTCAATTAGTCACGGTCCTAGAATAACTCTCTCGCATCATTCACACATACGCATACATACATTCAGTTTTGGGTACTCTCGAGCCTTGGTTTAGTTTGCAACCAATCAAGTCAGTATAAGTTCATTACGGACGACCCCTACCGGCACTGTGACTCATTTTCGAAACATAAATTTATCTTGCCAATCTTTCATTCATACTTTTAAGATATCCAAACAACAGAAGTATACCTTTCGCAATTTTAGTCAAAAACTCCTCTTTTAAACCACACTTTTCTATTACCACTCTATTTCTAATCCTGTCATTCAGAGTGATCAAACGTTACGTACTCTTAATGCATTCAGCACAATAAGACTGTAGTTCGTATTGTAGGTTTTGGCAACAGCAACGCCAGCTGCTTGACATCTTGCTCGGGAATCCAATCCTAATGCGTTTGTGCCTAGTTCGTCTACGACCTACACTTCTATCCACTTTAACTGTACACATTTTATTTATAACATATATTCAATTACATAAATGTATACTACCGTACGAGTAGCTTTTGCCTGAAAATAAAACATATAACTCAAGTACAACGGCTGTTAAAGTAAAGTCTAATAAAATTCCTCAGCCTCATACGAACGAGACGATAAATTTGCAAAATACTCCTAATGTATTGCTATTAATATTGTACGTGGGAACCAATATTTTCTTTGGTATATATAATTTTAAGAGCCCATTTGGAATGATATACGATGAATGTGAAAGTGAATATATGAATGACATACATTGCTGTCTAGATAACGAAGGTTAAAAGTAGACCTAGTGAGAGTATGTATAACACATTCATAAAAATGTACATTTATCGAGCAGGTCCATGAAATAACAGCTTGGATAACGAAGGGTACACAAATTCTTGATAATTTTAAAGTGTATTGCTCTGAACTGAGGCCACTTTGTACACAGACAGAGAGAAACATTAGTTGAGAAGGCTTTCTCCTCGTTCCGAACATGAAGCTTGCGGTCAACTACAAAAACAACAACGTACAAAAAGCTCTAAGAACAATATTTTATACTATAGGTTATAACTTTCTTGTAATTTAAATTAAAATCTTTGTAACGAAACTAATCCGCAATATATAACTTTAAGCTTTCGTGATTTTTACTAATATAAGGTTTGTAAGAGATCGGATTCTTACCACAATTAGACTTTTTGAGCTCCCGATATTTCGGCACAATTGCATGCGCCATGTTCACGGGCTGACTGGAATTATGCGGTAGTGTAAAAAAATGTTATAGGTAGCCGTATCGATCTACCTTCCTTCTAATTCTGCTACCACTACTACTGTTGGATTTCTCACTACGTACGTACGTACGTATACGTATAACTGTTACAGTTTCAGCAGCCCACACCAGAATAACTCGCATTAAGAGGATTTTTTCCTACTTGACACTTATTGTTATATTTTGGACAATTCACACAATATCTTTATAAATTATACTCTATGTGTTATTTTTTTGTATAAGCTATATTATTGCAACGTTTTATTTAAATCCATTCAGTAGTTTTTGCATTAAATAGTAACAAACATCCATACAAACTTTTACATTTATTATATTAGTAGGATTTATATTTAAATTCTATCAAGGTATTCATACTAAGGTGAATTAATAAAACATCCCAATATACCTCATTTGGTTTGTGCAGACGAAGAGTGACAGTATGAAAGTTAAATGAATGCTTCCCGATGTCACGTAAATTTAAGAACTAAAATGTGACTTTGTCTCGGCATTCGACCCTTGTAAATGTGACGTCAGCATTCATGAATTATTCACCACCAATTCTTGTTACAGTACAAGATGGTTGTGTACTTATTACGATAGATGTCAGGTCGAATGCTAGACTTCACTCGACCGAATAACGAAAAAGTTTATTCCAGACCTAAGCTTGAGACTTAAAATATTGTTAACAAACTTCTATATCTATACCAATACATATTTTCAGCACTGATATTTTTTGTAATTCACCTCCGCGTTTTATTTAGAATTATAATTAACATATTGTCAAAAAGTTGTGACCTGAAATATGTTTTGACACACATGATATTTTCACGGGTACCAATATTTTACATATTTTCCCTCCCTCGGAAACGATTTATTCTCGGAATAAAAGGTACCCTATGTCATTTTCTGTACCCATGACAATGTGTGTGCAAAATTCCATGATGATCGAGTCGTTAGGGTGTTAAGGCGTAACAAACAAACAAACAATATTGCAATGGCATTTATATTACATAAAACAATGTTTTTACGGGTAAAAAAATCCGGGTGTTAAATTCAATAAGATCGTGAAAGAACTTTAGGAGATACGAAATTTCGAACAAACAAATGGATTTTTTATGTATATATATAAATGAACGCTCGCGCCCGTAACCCAGAGACGTAGTTAGATATTATGGATTTCCATTTGACGCGATCCTGGCACACATCTCTCGCTTCTTCTACATCAATACATCGACGCATACAAGCTTGTCGATTACTCATAAGGCCCTTCTTTAGAATGTTACAAATCTGATCGATATAAGTTCTTCTTGGACGTCCCCTGCCAACGTTACCTCTCACTTTTGCAACATATACTTGTTTCGTTACTGTCCGTTCATTAATCCTTTCCTTTTTTATCTATGTAGGTATTTTTGGATTATGAATAATAAAGATGTGTGTACTTATGACTGCGCCCGATTGAATTTTAAGATAACACCGTAATTATAAAAATAAACATACGAAACAAAAGAAACATAACATGTTACTGCTTTATATGTTTTCTGTAGCTTTCTAATAGTGTAAATAATTGTTTGAAATCGTGTCCAAAGTTTCGTGGCTTGCCTACTGAAAATAAACAATTACTTCCTTTCTTTAATACCGGCACTGTTTCTCTTTTGTCTATTTTATTCGGTTTATAATGTCATTTCAGGGGATATTCTTCCATTGTGGAACATCCATAATTGATCGCCATAAAAATCGGACCCTTGCTCCCCTCATCCTACCGCCATAGGCTCCCAAATGACCAGTGATCACCAATGACCTACGGTACATTCCCCTGTACGTGGCCACGTCTGTTCTTCCGTTCTGCGAGCAACGTGGCTGTTCATTGCCAAAATAATTGCAAATCATTTGTAAGAATTTTAATAATTATTTATATTATTTTTCTAAATTCAGGATTATTAAGCTTAATTTTTAGAAAATTTCATACAAATTACTCGACATTTATTCAATATATTCTATAGCAAGAATATCTTATAAGAAATTTAACATTGGAATATAAATAAGGGAACTGTTATACACTTAATCTGGCAACATTATACGCAAGCTCTTAACACCTTGCTCCGAATAAATAATTCAAAAGCTCTTGACCTCACGCAAAGCTTTGCGCAGCGGCTCGCGTGGTTTTCTTATAAAACAGTTCTTGGAACTGAAAAGTTACTGTTATGTTCTGATTTATACACTAATCTTAGGAATTTCCACTAACAAGAATTTACAATTTAGCAGATGTGTTAATAAAAACCCAATGAAATGTCAACAAAACAAATACTAAGAATAAAATAAAAAAATATATTTTACTTTATGTATAACAACAAAAAAAATGAAACCAAAATAACAAACAACAATTGCAGCCCTGCAATAAATACTTTTTGATCATTTGGAATAACAAATGCACAATTTAATTTAGAAATCCATATAATTTTGTAAGTAATTGATGCTGGCACACGCTTAAGATTTATTACCTTGCAACCATAAATTTATATAAAAGACAAAGGAATTCGAACTCAGGTAAGTGTATGACTAAGTCCACCATAACTCATTCTTATCGGAACCTTTTTGTGAAATTTATATTCATATGGGAATTTACTACTCCAGTGTCCGGTTGGGTATCTTTTAGAAAGAAAAGAACAAGGCCGAATAATTAAAAAGTATATAAAAACTGGACAGTACCTTTATTTGATTCTTTTTCTGGAGGGATTTATTGCAAATCTTCTTCTTGACGCACCTCTCCTACCAGAGGTCAGCAATCAAATGGACTATTTAGTGTAGGACAAGCCTGGGTGCCATACAAACTTTCCTCTCTTATTATTCCTACTATTGTGAGTGTACATGGGCGGTGAATACTTAAATTTAGATGTCGACCCCTTTTTGGAAGGGATAATGTTTTACTTACTAATGTAAATTATATTAAGGCTATCATTTATACAGGTCGCACTAATGACGATATCGTTATGGTTCATGACATGGATGCCGTACCTGATTATCAACTACATGCCACCATCTGGGGCTCCCTGTTCACTAAAGCTAATGCAGTTGCTAGTGCAGATTAATCAATTTAAGGCTAAATGTCACATTACAAGTAACCTATGGCTAAATTTTATTTTATATAATAAACACAATATTAACACAACGTCACGGAACATTTTACAAATTTAAAACTAACATGTGACAATAATTAAATTCTTCCAAGAAAAAGAAGAAGAAATGATATAGATATATATACATATATATATATATATATATATATATATATGTATATATATATATATATATATATATATAAATTATAAAGCAATTGGATCAAACCGTTTCTTCCGTTTCTCTTTTTAATATTTTCAAATTTCACTCTCATCAGTGTATCCTTCTAAAAAGTTCAAAGAGGTTTATTAAAACAAAAGTGAATAACTAATTATTTATTTTAATTATGCAAAAAATATTATCAACTTTCTTCATACAAATAGTAAGGTCAAGAAAACGCACATAGTGACAGAGTTCATTTTGTTGAGGAGACAGGTGTACATGAGCAGAAATGTCTACTCTCCCATCTGGTGCTTCATTAGTTGTCGAAGGTTACGTATTAGTCATTTTATCTTTAGTTGTCTCAAGGATGTGTTTCTTCGAATGCACATACTTAACATCTATATATCTAGTTTTAGTTAGTAACGTTTCTTCTCCCTCTCATCATGGTACATTTATTCAACTAAAATTAACCAAGATAGAAGAATCTAGTAGATTTTTACCGACCCTTTCTATAAGCGCACTAACCTCGAGGATCGTATTTCCGTTTTCGACGAATTCCTGCACACGTGGCAAATGCGTTCAACGTGCTTCTATTTGCTGAAGAATTTGGTGTGATACGTGCGGGAACTACTGGGATTGCCATACACGTTGTAAATAATAGATATAATCGGTGTCATGCTGTCGGTCGTAGGTACACTCATTATAACAAATTAATATGATGCTTAAATTGTGATCGGCGGCAGTCTATCTGACTACATTTTACATATGTTTTTGTAATAAACCGGTGTTCAACTTACTTAACTTTAAATTGGATTAGAAGGAATAAAGCCTAATCAGATTCCAACAAGCCCCAAAGGGCGTGCCTTTAGCCATACCCACTAATTGACTTACCAACTGATCTGATTTGCTAAGATTTAAAAAATATATATTTTGGAACTTCTATCTCTCTCTGTCTCTGTTTCTCTGCAGCTTCTTCTCTCCCATTTATTGCCACATAGATCTTGTCCCCCAGCGCGATCATTTCAAATCCGATTTTATTTTAATTACATGCGTCAACTTTGATTTCGATTTATTAAATGGGCAATCAGATTAATGTAGTTTCTCAGAAAACTTTGTCTAATATTGGTCTTTAGCAAAATAGGTACTTTGAAAATTCTCACTGAAAATGATGATAACTTAAGGTTATTAAGTTTAAATGTGATAGAGCTTGCAACAACATCTGTTGAACGAATGGGCCGACTCAACCAGTGACCATGACCTCACAGAAGACAGGTATGATGCAGAGTATTCTAAGTCTCATCTGACGCTTGAGGTGCTGGAGGCCTAATCCTAGTTCTCTTCCCCTCTTTCTCTTTCCCGTCACTTGATAATAAGTAGAGGATAGCAAGGGGAAGAGGACTTGATGGTAAAGGGGATGAATAGGTAAATGAAACAACAATTTTATGTTAATCCCCTTCTCTGTCCATGGCCACGGTACCTTGCGTGCCCAAAAATAGTGCTGCATACAATTCATATGTTACGTCCTATGTCCTAATGCTATGTCCAATGTAATATTATATTAAATGCAGGGAAGTCAGGCAAACAGTAATTTAACTCTCTGGACGATATCCAAATGTCCCAATTACTAAATGCAATAACCGGGGTCGAGCCAAATCAAGTTTACAGAATTTACCAATAGCTACGGTTGGTACAAACATAATTATACATATGCAAATTTGGTGGAAGCACTCACGCCCGTCATCCAGAGGGATAAGCGGAGATTATTGGTTTTCATTTGACATGGTCCTGGCACACCTCTTTTACTCATATATGTACCTAATTCTACGGACGTATTCTCGTCGGTTATTGTTCCTCTTACTGACGCTTTTTTTCACTTAACTGGTCAATATAAGTTGGTAAGATACCGATTAACTAACGATGTTAGAAATAAATATATTAAAAATCAAAAAACATATAATATTATTTGAAAACAAAGCGTTGAAGGAAACTTAGCTGAAGTTGTTTCTAATGAGGATATATTCAAATTGGAATTAGCCAATAAGCATGAATATCGCCTCAAGGACTTACAAAAGTACTTAGTTACAAAAATATAATGATCTGTTGCACGAATGGGCTGGCTCCACCGGTGAAATGCCATGACCTCACAGAAAGCAGGCGCGGAGGGACCTTTGTAAATATATTGTTTTAAGCAAAGGAATTGTCATGTATTTGTAAAACGATTACGTTTAAACTAAAATGTTACACAGCTAGTTCCGTAATAAAAATAGTTTTGTTTGTAAAAATACTTCCGCGAGAGACGAAATAAGGAATTTCTGTACAAAAATTATTCGACAACTTTAATATGACAGACCGCTCGCCTCGGGGTCAACAAATATTTTCTTTTTCTTTCTTACTTTATTAAGCAATTTAAAGGTTTTCAAAATAACTTCATTTTATCTTTGACTTCATACGAGTACAAGAAAAACATGCGTCAAAAGATTATTCCCTCATCTATTTTTCACAGATAAAAATATAAATTGTATTTTGTATTTTACACGTATTAAAGTTTACTGAATTAGATTTACAATTACAATTCTTCTGGGCGTAGTTGTTTTTCATCTATTATATTGACTGATTAGTTTGCCATCTTCTATCATTAAAAAGAATCAGTGAGAAGACCAGACCCCAAGAGTTGGGAAAAGGGACGGAGAAAGAAAGAAAACCTGTAATGTAAAATACGTTTATTTAAGTATAAAATTTTTAAATTCTCTTTAGGTCCTCGTTAAGGAATTTTCATACAGACCGAGAGGTTTCTTTGTTACATAGGAAAAAGTAATTCATCCGTGCGGATAAGACGCATGAAAGGATTCAAATTCTCCTCATGAAAATTATCTACGGGAATTTTAAAAAGCGATTTACATAACCCTTTTTGATAAAATGATTCGCTAAAGAAAATTGTATGTTGTTTTGAAAAAAAATAGCGATTTATACACTTGCTGTCACATCCCAGGCGTAAGGATCTGACCTTCATTATTTAATACATCCTGAAAGTTTCTAGGTATTTCCCTAATACAGATAATAATCCCGATCGTCGAGTATGAACTTTGGATCAGAAAGCTTTGTACGATATCAGGTAGCAAGGGATTATTATGATAGGAATTGCACCTTACCTTCGTGGATTGCGACTTCAGTGTTTCGAGGAGGAACCTTCTATAAGTCATTATGAAAGTTGGACTATCAAAAGCTTGTTATTAAATTCCCAAGTTAAATGACCAATGACATGTCGTTACCAGCTCCTGCTGTATCACATTTTATAAGACTGATTTGACATTACATATTAGTGACAACATACAAAGCTTTGGTTGGTAATTCATTTTCAATACGATTTTAAGAATTGATCAGCCTAAGCTGATTGTTGGTTTATTTAAATCCCTACTAATATTATAAATGTGAATGTAAGTTTGTTTGTTACGCTTTCACGCGAAAACTACTCAACCGATCATCATGAAACTTTGTAGACATATTCTTGGAGGTATTAGAAGTAACATAGGATACTTTTTATGAAAAAAATTGTATATAAAAAGCGAAGTATGTATGTTCCCTATAGACTTATAGACTCCGAACCGGCTGGACCGTATTCGATGAAATTTACAGGGATTGTCCAGATGGGCACATTCCTGTGTTTAGTAGCGATCGGATCAAATAATTAGTGGTACCCGGGCGAAGCCTACTAGACCCAGTAACATTATAAAAATGACTCATGATTTTTTTTATAAAATTAAAAAAAGTCATTTTATAAACCGCAGACCCTGAAGCGAGCTTTAGTTCCTTCATTTTAAATGTACAATAAAATAAAATTGCAAGAGCGTTTCGGGGTATCTCTTAACGAGACAGACAACGATAAAGCACCTGCCTTTAATTGCTTTGGTGTCAATTTCCTAATTGAACTTGTTTCACTAAAGCGCTTTCAATTTCTCACAAACAATTCGTTGAGATGCTGTCTAATGATTCAGCCGGAAGCAAAGCTGCTTTTTCTTGTACTTATTTACTAAGATTTGTTATGTGTCTGTAAGGTATATTATCTCTTTGGGATAGTCAGCAATTTAAAAAATTAACGAATCTGCTTCAATGAGTTCAAGAATGAACTGTACACTATTCAGTAAGGATATTTACATTTTTATATGAAGTGATTTGTTTCGTAATTATACATTTATGTTTTGAAGTTCATGTTTTATAGTTTCTTTGAATTATGTAAAGTTACATACATAGATGTAAAGACGTACATTTTAAATAATTTAAGCCAAAAATACACATAAAATATTTTGCCTAATTTTCTTTTCGAACCGAAGACTAAATAGCATATAATGGTCAAAGATTTATCTAAGAAATAAATCGACCTTAGTATGTTTCCCCACTGCAGGGACACAGGCCTCCTCTCCAATAGAGGAAGGGGCGAATCCACCACGCTAGCACATTGCGGCTTATCACACTTCGAATTTAGTGGTTCTAAGACATACCGATTTGCACTCGATGTTTTCTTTCAATAAATAAATCCTTCTTCTTTAAATATTCTTCCTTAAATAAATTACACAAAGTAAAGCGCCTGGATTCGAACCCGCTACCTACAGTACGTAATTCGGGGTCTATACCACTGGGCTACCACTGCTCTCTATACAATATAAATGTGGAAATATATCGGTACAATGTAGAAATATATCGATACAATGTAAATGTAGAAATATATCGATATAAATGTAGAAGGCTTCAAGCGATCGTAACAACTTATAGGTCGGGACATTGCAATTGGGGCGATTGGATCACATCCAGTAAATTACATTCCAACACATACAAGACTGTACATAAAATTCAATTACGTACTTAACACTTTTCGGGCTTGGCACAAAACGGATACAATGTTCAGTTTTATTTCTATCCGTTTATCCATTATCCTAACTTATTTATCTAAGGTTAGCTGTGCCCCGCGGTTGCATCAACCGTGCATTATAATTTTAACGAAATCGTTTTACAAATGCATCACAATTAGTTTTTTGTTTGTAAAAAATATGTACAAAGATGCACATGGCAATTTTCTAAAACGAAATTCTGTGTTATTCTTTTTATCTAACTAATATTTTGATATTTATCCAGAAATCGTTAGATATTCTTTAATATTTCAATTTTTCACGCAATCCTGAGAATAACAAACACAAAAATAAAGAATGACGAAATCGGAACCAAATTAAATAGGCATTCATTTTTTATCTACGTAGAAGTACAGTGAGTTAAAGAATATTTATATCTCAATTTCGGTCAAAAATCTTTTGAAGTCAGAATCAAAGTTGTCGAGAAGCTGGTCGTATCACTTACAAGATTCACAAAATGACAAGGATCAAACATCAAGTCGTTGCCCGCGGCTTCACATGCGTTCGTTCATATATCGTCCGTTCCCCTTGGTCCGAACAGGGTGGAAAGGGGGAGAGAACCAGAATTAAGCCTCCGGCACCTCACTCATCACACGAAACGCACTTCTACTTCACCCTGTTGTGAGGTCGTGGTATTTCACCGGTCGAGTCGGCGAATTCGTGCAACAGATGTTGTTGTTGCGGACTCTACCACTGTTAAAAAGCGAAATCTCTTACGTTATTACTAAAATCAAACTAATATAACTGCGTTCCATGCAGGTCTAGCTCCACTTTACATGGTCATAAGATGGCGTTTAAGCACCAGAGGCTTTTTAGGTTTGGAAAGGGGGCGTAAATAACACCCTACTTCTGAAGACAGGGTGATGGGTGGAGAATGAGTAGAGCAACTACTACAAATATTAAAACCTACTCGGTGGCCACCCTCGATTGCGAAGTGAGAGGGTTCTGCGATCTCTTAAGGAACTTGCTGAATTAGGTGCTGGAGGCCTCTACACCCCATCGATTCATCATTTCCCTTATCTATACCCTCCTCTGTCCAACATGAAGCCTGGCAAATATCTGCTACTCAACCTGTTATTGCGGATGTCTCAATGGACATACCAATATTCAATTCCTAATCTCCAACGTCAGCTGAACTGCTTACTCATTTGTCAACTTTTAAAAAAAACATCTACTTTTGAAAGTATTGTTAACATAGAATTTCCGAAAATATTGCATTGCAATGCATCTAAATCCTATTTTTTTCTTTTTTAGAGTTTTGTAAGGTATGACACCTTTAATTTAAAAAAACTCGTACACTCTGTGTTTATGTAATTCCCATAAGCTTACGAGCAATTATGTAACCAGTTAAGGGTCAAACACGAAACAACCCCGGCTTAGCTCCCAACTCTAAAGGAATTAACACGAAATTTTCGTTGTATTATCTTTTAATCTTTTATGATCTAGTTCCAGGAAACATTATTAAAAATAATATTTTCAACGGGTCAACGGTTCTAGAATGGCTTACGTTCGTGGATATGTCGGTAAAGGTAAGCCTAAGAAAATATGGACTGCGTGTAAGGTGACTACTGTAATGACGATCGATCGATTTGGAAGATGTAAACCTGTTGTGCCAGTCCTAAATAAAGTAGGAAGGGGGATAATGATGAGTTCTTTCCGGTATTAATTGTTAGCTATGTAATTAAAGGGAAGGGAGTAGATAAAGAGAAGAATGAAAAGACGATGTGGTCGTAATCTTATAACAGCTACCGATCGAGCCGAGGCTCCTCCCTCTCGGACACCCTCGAATCGGAATGCTAAACGCGTAATGAGTGACAGCCCAAACCGAGGTTCCCTCTCAGGGGCGCTTGAGCCGAGTCACTTCATGGAGAGTCCGAAGAAGCGACCTAAGAGCTCGGCGGCCTCCCAATCGAGTTTTAATAATAAAGTAACGGCCCGAGCCGAGGCTCCCTCTACGGAGCAAGCCTCAAGGAGGCTTAGGCTAGGCGCCCTCTCCGCCTCGAGCCCGGTGTAGCTGTAAACGCCTTTCTAGGCAAACAGTGCCCTTTCAGTCCCAAAAAAAATGAAAACATTATTAATTACACCCAGACTCAGCACTAACAGACGTATTCAGCACACAAATGTCTGTCCAAAGTTGAAATCGACCTGCGACCTGAGGAGCAATTATCTTACTAACTAAACCACCTGCTGGTGCCTAAAGAAAAACTTGTGTTAACGAGTGTATTCTGTAAGGTAGAAACTGTCCCTTCTAAATATACAATAAATATATCATGTCACAGGGAAACTCCAAATCTAAAACCGACATCCACGAGGCAACGAAGCTTCAAGATATTGACATAAGATATCTCGAATCCTTTTATACGTTTTGCGCATGTTTTTGGTATGCTAAAGGATTGCAAACTTCCAATGTTGATTTTGTATAACTTGGGCTCGGAATATTTCTAACTTGTTGTTTTTTTATAGCGTGACAAGTTGACATACGAGTTGCTGGAACCCAACTCAATGTCTGGTTGACGACACATTTATATATATTTATAGCAATTAAGTTTTTACATTGAACATATTTAAAACTAGCATGTGTCTGCGACTTCGCTTGATTTTTATCGAGTAATAATTATTTTCGATTTTACATACAAAAGTATTTCGCCTTTTTTATTTTTTTTCATTTTTAAACATATATCTTTATAGTGGTCTACAATTTAAAAATAATTAATCCGTTTCATAATCTTAACTTATATTATAAATGCGAATGTTTGTTATGCTTCAACTCCTTAACAACTCAACCGATCAATATCAAATTTTGTATGTCAATTTTCAGTTGTCAATGCATGACACGACAATAACGTATTTATGACATTTTGTTATTGTCATGGCATAAATTACCATGGAAACCAGTTATTGGTTGATTAACCTTTTGACATTTACCTATTCCAAACTGGTAACAAAAAACAAAACAGGTAACAAAAATGTCCAGTGGGGAAGTTAATAAGCGAATGCGTCCGATGCCGAGGGTAACTGCTTGTTCGTTTAAAATAAGCTGTCTACCTGTTAAAGGAACAATATTTTTAGTTTATCTAGGTATTGCTTGCACTATATTGTCAGAACAGTACCTAATAAAGTCAATATCGTCGCTAAGTCGCAAGCAGGCTCGCTGAGTCTCACTCAGCGCAAGAAGCTTAGCTATGTATGGATAAATAAAATTTTCTTGTATTATTATTTTTAATGCTGCAAAAAATTAAAAATTCAATTTGTGATAAAGACTTTAAGCAAGAAGCGAAACTCGGTTCTGATGGTATAATGATCTCCATAAGAAATTTATAACCTCATCTGTTATTTGATCCGGACCTAGATTGTAGAAGAAGGTAGCTAATGATGCTTAGCTGATGTTTAGTGACCGCTACCCACAGGCATCCGCAACAAGCGAATGAGTTGCTGATGGGTTGCTTACCTTGAACGGCCAGCGGATAGACAAGGCGAAGTATATTTTCTTCTATTCATCCCCTCCCCCTTCTAATCATTTTCCCTTTCCGATCCTATCCGAAACGATGGGAAGGGGAAGAGGACACCGAGCCTCCGGCACCTTACTCATCAGACTAAACGCAATAGTATAAAATACTTCTACTCCACACCTGTCTTCTGTGAGGTCGTGGTATTTCACTGGTCGAAACGGCAGATTGGTG
Source organism: Papilio elwesi (assembly GCA_029849275.1). Lineage (NCBI taxonomy): Eukaryota > Metazoa > Arthropoda > Insecta > Lepidoptera > Papilionidae > Papilio > Papilio elwesi. The sequence goes on along the minus strand of CM056707.1, from coordinate 1,572,466 downwards.
CAACAGTTGTTGTCGTTGCTGGCTGGCAATAAGGTTATACGGAATTAGGTTGAACACTTTCGCGTTCGCGTTTACGATTCTAGGGGTCAAGTTTATATTGATTTACAACAGGATGTTACAACACAACAGATTTGTCGTCGAATGTACATATTTATAATATATTCTAGGGATGAGTGTTTAAACTTCTTATGCCGTATCTTATACTATGAAGTGATCATATATATCATATATCTTATACTATGAGGTGATACATAAATAAAAAAACTGTCTTTCAAATGTACTAGGCTTACAAATTGTGATAATTTCCAATTTAATTCCTTTTACAGTTTTTTATTTAAGTTTTTGAAGTGAAAACTTCTTTAGGCACGCTTAGCTTGGGGAGTAAGCTGGTGAATGCGTGAAGTAAGCGTTACGAAAAGTGTGATCGGGCGAGGCGATCGGTTGTTGTAAAGTTGTTAGAATTTGGAACAGTTTCCACGAACTTTTTTTTCATTTATTTTTCTTATATTTTCTTGTAAGATATAATGATGTTTTCGTTGAACATTTATTGTTAAACTATTGTCGCGGTTGTTTCGTGTTTTCACTTCTGCCGGCAGTCCTTATGACTGGCTGTGTTTTTTCTTACATTACAGTAATATCAATTAAAGGTTGGATTGGAGGCGCATACATGTGACGTAACAAGGGGGCAAACTTAGTTTCAAAGTTGAATAAGCAAAACGTACAAGTCCCGAGGGGCACGCCCGTTATATTTTACTTGACAGATAAATTTCCCAACAACTTATCGTGTCAACGTATCTGTCAAGATTTGTCTTTGCAACTAAATAACATCTGGGGATTTTGATGTCACGGTAAAATTGTCAACATCGTTGGTTCATAATCTCTCTAGGGATATTATAAACTAACAATTATATGATAATTTAATTGTGACCTGAACATACAATTTCAAACTTAACGTATTTTAATCTCGATAGCTTATAATCTATCGACGTCAAATCGTCAAATTGTAAATTGATATATTGTCTTACCATGGCGCATTAAAGGCAAAGCAATGTATCAGTTTTGTGCAAATAACGAAGACAATAGTTTAGTTAACTATAATATCTAAAAAAAACTAACTTAGGTAGCAACTTACAGCAACATTGAGACGTGACCATGAGGTCAGGGTGACACTGAGGTGGAAGGCGCTGTAAAGGTCTAACAAAAACTTAAAACAAACGCGATGAAATCCGTGAAAGCAGTTTTATTCCAATGTGTAGTATTCGCGTAAACATAAGAAATCGTCCTTGTTAAGTTTCGCCTTTGGGACAGGTGGTTTGGAATAAAACACAGGAATTGACCTATGAGTGCGTTCGCGGCACGTCCGCTTGCGGCGACGTCTGTCAACGTAATGACGGGGGAGGGTGTCGCAGGAGCGCATATTTTATTATAATAATATATCTACAGCACAATCATCTCTAGTGATATTATAAACTAACAATGTTTACAATTTAATGGTGACATATGTTTCAACCACTACTTTTACGATACGTACTGCACAATATACTAAAAAAATACATATGACATCTACATATTAACATGAATGTATGTACATATAAAGCTAAAAACATTGCGCTCGTTACTCCTTAAAGTTAAGAATTTCTGTTATGAATTTCTTTGCAGCAAGATTGACTGATGTGAACGACGAAGCCCATGGACACCCGCAACACCAGAGGAACTGCAGATGCGTTTCCGACCTTTAAAAAAGAGATAGGCTCGCTTCTTGAAGGACCCTAAGTCGCTCTGGTTTTGTAACACGCCGAGGACTTTTATCCCTTCTTCAACTTTGTAACCTCATCGGTTACGAGTACTTTACTCCCTTAAAATGCCATCAATATGATTCATACAAAGCGAAAAGAGACATTTGATCAGACATTTGACAGTTAGCTAGTAATTTTTTCAATTGATCAGCCTTTGAGAAACCGGGCGTATGCCTTAGAGACATTCCTAGTATGTTTTTATAGTCTTATGTTAATAATAAGATTTATTTTTAGTACAACTAACAGAATTTCTAAGTCAAGCTTAACGCGTGAATTCTCTTGTATTTGCCAAGAGCAAAATGAATTAATAAAACAAATTGTAGTGAACGCGTGCCAAGTGGCCCAGATCGGGTAACGTCCGTACTTTAAGGCGATCGTACAAATTGGAACATTATCCATTAAGCTGCTAGATTCAATTAAGGTTTTTAAAGTATTGAAAATATTTTTTTTAAGTAAAAGAAAGACTGAAGTTACAGTAGACCAAGATCGCATAGATAGCATTTAACGATGTTTATTAAAAACATATAAATGATATTACATACATACCTACAAATAACTAATCTGTGTTACGCTTCCCGCGTTACTAGTACAATAGTCTTACTTTTTGAAATATAAAAAGTAGGGTTCGCGCTGTGAAGGTAGCCTCCGGGATCTTCTTTCCTATCAGCTGACAGTTGGCCATTGTTGAACGTCCGCCATTGATCGCAACATAGTTCGGTCCCCTGCCTTCATCCACTGCACTCCCCCTGCTTCGGCCTGATCGCCGTTTCATCTTTTGTGAGTCCTACTAGTAAATAATGAATTGTAGCTTCGCTTTTGAACTATGGAACACGTCTTCTGGACGTACGAAAATCTATGGCTTTACAATGTACTATTTGCACACGTCCCGAAGTCGTAAACTTAAAAGAGAGATAATCTGTCGTCCGACAGAGATTGATGAAGGCAGCTAAATTATCTTTCAAATTCTTAAGCTGTTTCCGATCCTTTAAAAATAACATGAATTAGTTAATTGATATAAATAGTAATTGCCGGCTAGATTGCCATATTAAAAAAATACATAATATAGAATTGTTAAAATTGCTTGCTACTAAGTAGCCTATGTTATAAATGCGGGCATTTTCAACCGGAATCTCTTTACCTGGCCGCTACTCCACTAATGCATTCCAGTAATGATACCGAAAGAAATATACTGCACGTATTTACTCTGAAAACGTGGTCTTTTTAGAGTAAGCATTTTACAAATAAATAAACAACTTCAAGACCAAATAGACTAATGCTTTGGTATCCTGAATTAGGTTAGGGATTTCGAATCACAAAGTTGTTCGAAATACGGTAAAGACGTAAGACGTTTTTTTATCAGTCAGTTTAGATTAAGTATGATGATAAAGTTCACACATATAAAAGTTTTTTAATGTCTAACGATGTGAAAAACTAAAAAAAAAGAATGAAAAAATATCAAACATCAGTTATTGGTTCATCATAAGGAAGGAGGGTCGACCTGCAGACTCCCCTTCCGGGCACCGACCGCTGGTGATGCTGGATGAGGTCGGGAAGCTTCTCGAAAGAGTGCTGGCTTCCCGCCTCACCCAGCACCTGGAGAGGGTAGGGCCGCACCTCTCCGTGAACCAATTCGGGTTTCGGTCGGGGCGATCCACTTTGGACGCCCTGACTACCCTGAAGAAGTTCACGGAGGAAGCGGCCGAGAGGGGGCAGGGGGCTATGGCGGTGTCGCCGAATACGGCGTCCGCACCATATCGAAAGAGAGGAGACGGCGTCGTGCCACGGGTGCGGTGACGCGGAGGACACGGCAGGGCACACCCTAGAGGTGTGCCCTGCGCGGACTGAAGAGCGCCGCACCCTGGTGGAGACAATTGGCGGCGACCTCTCGCTTCCCGGCGTTGTACATGCGATGCTGGGAAGCGAGAGGGCTTGGGAAGCCGTGGCCTTCTTCCGTGGAGGAGAGGGAGCGGGAGCGCGAGGGAGATCCCTCGACGCCCCCGCTCCGGCGCAGGCGACTGGGGAGGAGAAGGCGGCATTGCACTGCCGCCCTCCCTCCCCCGTAGTGGTGCTAGCTGGCGGGGAATGGGGATTCCCTGCCGGCTCTAACAGCCCAAACGCCTAGGGGGGGCCTCAGTGGTTGGTCCCCCCCCTCCTTTGCGCGGAGGCCCCGGCAATCGAAGCCGGGGCCAGCTTGCGGATGTCGCGGTGAAACACTTTAGTGCGCCCGTGGCATCCGCAGCAAAAGCATCTCTGCTTTTGACCACCGACAGGGTATTTAGTGGATATGCCTCCCCCCCTAGGAGGAGGAGAGTCCCACATAACCACTACACAGTCCCCATGGTGCGGTGGTATGCGCAAAGCATTTCTTCATGTCGTAAAAAAAAAAAGGTTGGCCAATGACAACGACCTTTAATTTTAATCAAATACTAGCCGTACGGTGACAGAGCCCGCAACAACAACATCTGTAGCACGAATTGGCCGAATCGCCCGGTGGAATACCACGACCACACAGAAAACAGGCGTGAAGCAGAAGTACTTTGCGTTTCGTCTGACGAGTGAGGTGCCGGAGGCCTAATTTCAGTCCTCTTCCCCTTCCCACCCTTTCCTCATAAGGATGAAATGGAAAGTGGAAGAGGATAGGACAGGGAAGGGATTAACGGGGAAAAGGAAATGTCCTTTTTCCTGTCTATGCCCTCCTCTGTCCATTAAGGCAGGCAACGAATCAGCAATACATTTGCTTGTTGCGGATGTCTATGGGCAGCGTTCACTTAACATCGGGTGATCTGCTAGCTCGTTTGCCAACTTCTCACATGAAAAAAAAAACACTTCCTACTCGACCGATTGTTCAAACGAGTTGACTCACTGCGAATCAAACAACCAAAAGCAATACAAAATATGTCACTACAGAACAGATTCCACTCTGGGATTGAGAGAACAACCAGCGCAGCCCGTGAGCCACTGAATACTCAACACCGCGATGCAATTTTTGCGACGTCTCGCCATAGCGGCGCCTCGTACACTAGCTGTGCCCCGCTGTTTCACTCGAGCGCAGTAAACAACGCTAGGCTCCGTGATTACATCCTTGTCATTTAGCATTTGATTTTAATTTTGCTTTCTATTCGGCTCCTAAATATCGCAGCGTTATGTTAAAAAGATTATAACCTTACTTATTAACTTCGCTGTAAAAATCAATAGGACAAACTCATTAATACAAACAAGCTCTTTAGTTAAATTAGTATATAAGATAGTCGATAAGAAATAAAAACTGTCACAGTCACGGGGTGCGTCAAAAGTACAATGAAACATTTAGCAATGTCCGTGTACCCTCGAGGTCTGTGTAATTGATTTATAAAGTTTCTGCAACGTAAATGGAAGCTTTTAGCGTCTCTGCAAACCTCGGTAAAGGGAGAACTCATTCTATAAGTGCATGCAACAGAGGTATAACCTTAGAAGAATAGTGAATTAATTATGAATTTCAAAATGCATTTATATTAATGTTAAATTTATCGTAATGAGTGAAATAATCTTTCCGACGACAGCGACGGGTATGGATACGGGTATGGGTATGGGTATGGGTACGGGCTTGGGTACGGGGAAAAGGTCATCGGCATCGGCTTAGTTTCTGCGTGGGTTCTAAATGAAATTCTCTTATTCTCTTGCTGAATCTTGGTATTAGGCATACATTACCGTGTTCCAGTTTGCATGTACTGGAAACACTAACGCTTCTTTATTTCCTACATGTCTATGCTCACGGATAAAAACATAGATATAGACAAGAGAGAACAAACAGAAGTAAATATATTTTTATTCAAAAAATCAAAAAAAGAAAAAGTATTTCATAGTATTTTTTGGTAGTTTCTTATCCAAAAGTTCGAATATTGCTTCTGCGCGATATCGTTGCGAGTTTCAGTGATGTGAAGGCATTTATCTAAAATATTTTCGTGAACCCGCTGCATGTTTTCCACAAGCGATGAAGGTTGCGGCGTGCCAATTTATTCAATCGGAGCTTTTGCTAGAGATTCTTGGGCATGCTTTTGCCTGATCGATTCATGCACCACGCTTATCGAGAATTTTAAAACCCTCACGTGCTTAATATAAAACAAAAAATAATAGAACAATATTTTATTTTAATTTCACGGCTTATTTATGTATCTTATATATTATATACAGGCTGTATTTTTGTGTATTATTATTTTTGTATCAAAAGAATAAAATACTATAATATATTGCTATTTTGAGTTACAAATAAATTTCAATTCAAATTCTAAGTTAAGTTAAACAACAATTTTACAATGTCAAAATTGTTTTGTTTTAAAAAGCTGACGAATCCGTAAGATACCGTTACATGGATAAGTAGATACCAAGCTTAAAAAGCGTGTTAAAAAATCTATTTGCTATCCCTACTAATAAAGTGAATGTAAGTTTGTTTGTTACGCTTTCACGCGAAAACTACTCAACCGATCATCATGAAACCTTGTACACATATTCTTGGAGTTACTAGAAGTAACAGGATACTTTCTATGAAAAAAAAAATAGTATATAAAAAGCGAAAAACATTATTAATTACACCCAGACTCAGCACTAACAGACGCATTCAGCACACAAATGTCTGTCCAAAGTTGAAATCGACCTGCGACCTGAAGAGCAATTATCTTACTAACTAAACCACCCGCTGGTGCCTAAAAAACTTGTGTTAACGAGTGTATTCTGTAAGGTAGAAACTGTCCCTTCTAAATATACAATAAAAATATCATGTCACAGGGAAACTCCAAATCTAAAACCGACATCCACGAGGCAACGAAGCTTCAAGATATTGACATAAGATATCTCGAATCCTTTTATACGTTTTGCGCATGTTTTTGGTATGCTAAAGGATTGCAAACTTCCAATGTTGATTTTGTATAACTTGGGCTCGGAATATTTCTAATATGTTGTTTTTTTATAGCGTGACAAGTTGACATACGAGTTGCTGGAACCCATCTCAATGTCTGGTTGACGACACATTTATATATATTTATAGCAATGAAGTTTTTACATTGAACATATTTAAAACTAGCATGTGTCTGCGACTTCGCTTGATTTTTATCGAGTAATAATTATTTTCGATTTTACATACAAAAGTATTTCGCCTTTTTTATTTTTTTTTAATTTAAAAATAATTAATCCGTTTCATAATCTTAACTTATATTATAAATGCGAATGTTTGTTATGCTTCAACTCCTTAACAACTCAACCGATCAATATCAAATTTTGCATGTCAATTTTCAGTTGTCAATGCATGACACGACAATAACGTATTTATGACATTTTGTTATTGTCATGGCATAAATTACCATGGCAACCAGTTATTGGTTGATTAACCTCTTGACATTTACCTATTCCAAACTGAACAGGTAACAAAAATGTCCAGTGGGGAAGTTAATAAGCGAATGCGTCCGATGCCGAGGGTAACTGCTTGTTCGTTTAAAATAAGCTGTCTACCTGTTAAAGGAACAATATTTTTAGTTTATCTAGGTATTGCTTGCACTATATTGTCAGAACAGTACCTAATAAAGTCAATATCGTCGCTAAGTCGCAAGCAGGCTCGCTGAGTCTCACTCAGCGCAAGAAGCTTAGCTATGTATGGATAAATAAAATTTTCTTGTATTATTATTTTTAATGCTGCAAAAAATTAAAAATTCAATTTGTGATAAAGACTTTAAGCAAGAAGCGAAACTCGGTTCTGATGGTATAATGATCTCCATAAGAAATTTATAACCTCATCTGTTATTTGATCCGGACCTAGATTGTAGAAGAAGGTAGCTAATGATGCTTAGCTGATGTTTAGTGACCGCTACCCACAGGCATCCGCAACAAGCGAATGAGTTGCTGATGGGTTGCTTACCTTGAACGGCCAGCGGATAGACAAGGCGAAGTATATTTTCTTCTATTCATCCCCTCCCCTTTCTAATCATTTTCCCTTTCCGATCCTATCCGAAAAGATGGGAAGGGGAAGAGGACACCGAGCCTCCGGCACCTTACTCATCAGACTAAACGCAATAGTATAAAATACTTCTACTTCACACCTGTCTTCTGTGAGGTCGTGGTATTTCACTGGTCGAAACGGCAGATTGGTGCAACAGTTGTTGTCGTTGCTGGCTGGCATTAAGGTTATACGGAATTAGGTTGAACACTTTCGCGTTCGCGTTTACGATTCTAGGGGTCAAGTTTATATTGATTTACAACAGGATGTTACAACACAACAGATTTGTCGTCGAATGTACATATTTATAATATATTCTAGGGATGAGTGTTTAAACTTCTTATGCCGTATCTTATACTATGAAGTGATAATATATATCATATATCTTATACTATGAGGTGATACATAAATAAAAAAACTGTCTTTCAAATGTACTTGGCTTACAAATTGTGATAATTTCCAATTTCATTTCTTTTACAGTTTTTTATTTAAGTTTTTGAAGTGAAAACTTCTTTAGGCACGCTTAGCTTGGGGAGTAAGCTGGTGAATGCGTGAAGTAAGCGTTACGAAAAGTGTGATCGGGCGAGGCGATCGGTTGTTGTAAAGTTGTTAGAATTTGGAACAGTTTCCACGAACTTTTTTTTCATTTATTTTTCTTATATTTTCTTGTAAGATATAATGGTGTTTTCGTTGAATATTTATTGTTAAACTATTGTCGCGGTTGTTTCATGTTTTCACTTCTGCCGGCAGTCCTTATGCCTGTGTTTTTTCTTACATTACAGTAATATCAATTAAAGGTTGGATTGGAGGCGCCACATGTGACGTAACAAGCTTAGTTTCAAAGTTGAATAAGCAAAACGTACAAGTCCCGAGGGGCACGCCCGTTATATTTTACTTGACAGATAAATTTCCCAACAACTTATCGTGTCAACGTATCTGTCAAGATTTGTCTTTGCAACTAAATAACATCTGGGGATTTTGATGTCACGGTAAAATTGTCAACATCGTTGGTTCATAATCTCTCTAGGGATATTATAAACTAACAATTATATGATAATTTAATTGTGACCTGAACATACAATTTCAAACTTAACGTATTTTAATCTCGATAACTTATAATCTATCGACGTCAAATCGTCAAATTGTAAATTGATATATTGTCTTACCATGGCGCATTAAAGGCAAAGCAATGTATCAGTTTTGTGCAAATAACGAAGACAATAGTTTAGTTAACTATAATATCTAAAAAAAAACTAACTTAGGTAGCAACTTACAGCAACATTGAGACGTGACCATGAGGTCAGGGTGACACTGAGGTGGAAGGCGCTGTAAAGGTCTAACAAGAACTTAAAACAAACGCGATGAAATCCGTGAAAGCAGTTTTATTCCAATGTGAAGTATTCGCGTAAACATAAGAAATCGTCATTGTAAAGTCTCGCCTTTGGGACAGGTGGTTTGGAATAAAACACAGGAATTGACCTATGAGTGCGTTCGCGGCACGTCCGCTCGCGGCGACGTCTGTCAACGTAATGACGTGGGAGGGTGTCGCAGGAGCGCATATTTTATTATAATAATATATCTACAGCACAATCATCTCTAGTGATATTATAAACTAACAATGTTTACAATTTAGTGGTGAGATATGTTTCAACCACTACTTTTACGATACGTACTGCACAATATACTAAAAAAAAACATATGACATCTACATATTAACATGAATGTATGTACATATAAAGCTAAAAACATTGCGCTCATTACTCAGGAAGAATTTCTTTGCAGCAAGATTGACTGATGTGAACGACGAAGCCCATGGACACCCGCAACACCAGAGGAACTGCAGATGCGTTTCCGGCCTTTAAGAAAGAGATAGGCTCGCTTCTTGAAGGACCCTAAGTCGCTCTGGTCTTGTAACACGCCGAGGACTTTTATCCCATATTTCTTCAACTTTGTAACCTCATCGGTTACGAGTACTTTACTCCCTTAAAATGCCATCAATATGATTCACACAAAGCGAAAAGAGACATTTGATCAGACATTTGACAGTTAGCTAGTAATTTTTTCAATTGATCAGCCTTTGAGAAACCGGGCGTATGCCTTAGAGACATTCCTAGTATGTTTTTTATAGTCTTATGTAAATAATAAGATTTATTTTTTAGTACAACTAACAGAATTTCTAAGTCAAGCTTAACGCGTGAATTCTCTTGTATTTGCCAAGAGCAAAATGAATTAATAAAACAAATTGTAGTGAACGCGTGCCAAGTGGCCCAGATCGGGTAACGTCCGTACTTTAAGGCGATCGTACAAATTGGAACATTATCCATTAAGCTGCTAGATTCAATTAAGGTTTTTAAAGTATTGAAAATATTTTTTTTGAAGTAAAAGAAAGACTGAAGTTACAGTAGACCAAAATCGCATAGATAGCATTTAACGATGTTTATTAAAAACATATAAATGATATTACATACATACCTACAAATAACTAATCTGTGTTACGCTTCCCGCGTTACTAGTTCAATAGTCTTACTTTTTGAAATATAAAAAGTAGGGTGCGCGCTGTGAAGGTAGCCTCCGGGATCTTCTTTCCTATCAGCTGATAGTTGGCCATTGTTGAATGGCCGCCATTGATCGCAACATAGTTCGGTCCCCTGCCTTCATCCTTCGTCGTCATGCTTCGGCCTGATCGCCGTTTCATCTTTTGTGAGTCCTACTAGTAAATAATGAATTGTAGCTTCGCTTTTGAACTATGGAACACGTCTTCTGGACGTACGAAAATCTATGGCTTTACAATGTACTATTTGCACACGTCCCGAAGTCGTAAACTTAAAACAGAGATAATCTGTCGTCCGACAGAGATTGATGAAGGCAGCTAAATTATCTTTCAAGTTCTTAAGCTGTTTCCGATCCTTTAAAAATAACATGAATTAGTTAATTGATATAAATAGTAATTGCCGGCTAGATTGCCATATTAAAAAAATACATAATATAGAATTGTTAAAATTGCTTGCTACTAAGTAGCCTATGTTATAAATGCGGGCATTTTCAACCGGAATCTCTTTACCTGGCCGCTACTCCACTAATGCATCCCAGTAATGATACCGAAAGAAATATACTGCACGTATTTACTCTGAAAACGTGGTCTTTTTAGAGTAAGCATTTTACAAATAAATAAACAACTTCAAGACCAAATAGACTAATGCTTTGGTATCCTGAATTAGGCTAGGGATTTCGAATCACATAGTTGTTCGAAATACGGTAAAGACGTTTTTTTATCAGTCAGTTAAGCTTAAGTATGATGATAAAGTTCACACATATAAAAGTTTTTTAATGTCTAACGATGTGAAAAACTAAAAAAAAAGAATGAAAAAATATCAAACATCAGTTATTGGTTCATCATAAGGAAGGAGGGTCGACCTGCAGACTCCCTTTCCGGGCACCGACCGCTGGTGATGCTGGATGAGGTCGGGAAGCTTCTCGAAAGAGTGCTGGCTTCCCGCCTCACCCAGCACCTGGAGAGGGTAGGGCCGCACCTCTCCGTGAACCAATTCGGGTTTCGGTCGGGGCGATCCACTTTGGACGCCCTGACTACCCTGAAGAAGTTCACGGAGGAAGCGGCCGAGAGGGGGCAGGGGGCTATGGCGGTGTCGCCGAATACGGCGTCCGCACCATATCGAAAGAGAGGAGACGGCGTCGTGCCACGGGTGCGGTGACGCGGAGGACACGGCAGGGCACACCCTAGAGGTGTGCCCTGCGCGGACTGAAGAGCGCCGCACCCTGGTGGCGACAATTGGCGGCGACCTCTCGCTTCCCGGCGTTGTACATGCGATGCTGGGAAGCGAGAGGGCTTGGGAAGCCGTGGCCTTCTTCCGTGGAGGAGAGGGAGCGGGAGCGCCAGGGAGATCCCTCGACGCCCCCGCTCCGGCGCAGGCGACTGGGGAGGAGAAGGCGGCATTGCACTGCCGCCCTCCCTCCCCCGTAGTGGTGCTAGCTGGCGGGGAATGGGGATTCCCTGCCGGCTCTAACAGCCCAAACGCCTAGGGGGGGCCTCAGTGGTTGGTCCCCCCCTCCTTTGCGCGGAGGCCCCGGCAATCGAAGCCGGGGCCAGCTTGCGGATGTCGCGGTGAAACACTTTAGTGCGCCCGTGGCATCCGCAGCAAAAGCATCTCTGCTTTTGACCACCGACAGGGTATTTAGTGGATATGCCTCCCCCCCTAGGAGGAGGAGAGTCCCACATAACCACTACACAGTCCCCATGGTGCGGTGGTATGCGCAAAGCATTTCTTCATGTCGTAAAAAAAAAGGTTGGCCAATGACAACGACCTTTAATTTTAATCAAATACTAGCCGTACGGTGACAGAGCCCGCAACAACAACATCTGTAGCACGAATTGGCCGAATCGCCCGGTGGAATACCACGACCTCACAGAAAACAGGCGTGAAGCAGAAGTACTTTGCGTTTCGTCTGACGAGTGAGGTGCCGGAGGCCTAATTTCAGTCCTCTTCCCCTTCCCACCCTTTCCTCATAAGGATGAAATGGGAAGTGGAAGAGGATAGGACAGGGAGGGGATTAACGGGGAAAAGGAAATGTCCTTTTTCCTGTCTATGCCCTCCTCTGTCCATTAAGGCAGGCAACGAATCAGCAATACATTTGCTTGTTGCGGATGTCTATGGGCAGCGTTCACTTAACATCGGGTGATCTGCTAGCTCGTTTGCCAACTTCTCACATGAAAAAAAAACACTTCCTACTCGACCGATTGTTCAAACGAGTTGACTCACTGCGAATCAAACAACCAAAAGCAATACAAAACATGTCACTACAGAACAGATTCCACTCTGGGATTGAGAGAACAACCAGCGCAGCCCGTGAGCCACTGAATACTTCTGTACTCAACACCGCGATGCAATTTTTGCGACGTCTCGCCATAGCGGCGCCTCGTACACTAGCTGTGCCCCGCTGTTTCACTCGAGCGCAGTAAACAACGCTAGGCTCCGTGGTTACATCCTTGTCATTTAGCATTTGATTTTAATTTTGCTTTCTATTCGGCTCCTAAATATCGCAGCGTTATGTTAAAAAGATTATAACCTTACTTATTAACTTCGCTGTAAAAATCAATAGGACAAACTCATTAATACAAACAAGCTCTTTAGTTAAATTAGTATATAAGATAGTCGATAAGAAATAAAAACTGTCACAGTCACGGGGTGCGTCAAAAGTACAATGAAACATTTAGCAATGTCCGTGTACCCTCGAGGTCTGTGTAATTGATTTATAAAGTTTCTGCAACGTAAATGGAAGCTTTTAGCGTCTCTGCAAACCTCGGTAAAAGGAGAACTCATTCTATAAGTGCATGCAACAGAGGTATAACCTTAGAAGAATAGTGAATTAATTATGAATTTCAAAATGCATTTATATTAATGTTAAATTTATCGTAATGAGTGAAATAATCTTTCCGACGACAGCGACGGGTATGGATACGGGTATGGGTATGGGTACGGGCTTGGGTACGGGGAAAAGGTCATCGGCATCGGCTTAGTTTCTGCGTGGGTTCTAAATGAAATTCTCTTATTCTCTTGCTGAATCTTGGTATTAGGCATACATTACCGTGTTCCAGTTTGCATGTACTGGAAACACTAACGCTTCTTTATTTCCTACATGTCTATGCTCACGGATAAAAACATAGATATAGACAAGAGAGAACAAACAGAAGTAAATATATTTTTATTCAAAAAATCAAAAAAAGAAAAAGTATTTCATAGTATTTTTTGGTAGTTTCTTATCCAAAAGTTCGAATATTGCTTCTGCGCGATATCGTTGCGAGTTTCAGTGATGTGAAGGCATTTATCTAAAATATTTTCGTGAACCCGCTGCATGTTTTCCACAAGCGATGAAGGTTGCGGCGTGCCAATTTATTCAATCGGAGCTTTTGCTAGAGATTCTTGGGCATGCTTTTGCCTGATCGATTCATGCACCACGCTTATCGAGAATTTCAAAACCCTCACGTGCTTAATATAAAACAAAAAATAATAGAACAATATTTCATTTTAATTTCACGGCTTATTTATGTATCTTATATATTATATACAGGCTGTATTTTTGTGTATTATTATTTTTGTATCAAAAGAATAAAATACTATAATATATTGCTATTTTGAGTTACAAATAAATTTCAATTCAAATCCTAAATTAAGTTAAACAACAATTTTACAATGTCAAAATCGTTTTGTTTTAAAAAGCTGTTGATAAGTAGATACCAAGCTTAAAAAGCGTGTTAAAAAATCTATTTGCTATCCCTTATAATAAAGTGAATGTAAGTTTGTTTGTTACGCTTTCACGCGAAAACTACTTAACCGATCATCATGAAACTTTGTACACATATTCTTGGAGTTACTAGAAGTAACAGGATACTTTCTATGAAAAAAAAATAGTATATAGAAAGCGAAGTATGTATGTATATATCTATAGACTCCAAAACGGCTGGACCAATTTTGAAATTTACAGGGATTGTCCAGATTGGCACATTCCTGTGTTTGGTAAAATCGGATCAACATAATTAGTGGTACCCGGGCGAAGCCGGGCAGGTTACTAGTTGTAAATAATTAAATGATTCAATATAGTTAATATATAAAGAAACGGTAAATTTAATTATCGAATACTTAACGGGTTCCAGCTATAATACTTTTAATCTACGTGGCATAGAAAGATCAACACGAAAAAATTTGCGATACAAAGCGTAAGCCCCGATATGACCCTCAGAGAATCGGAATACGTGAACGTTGTTGGAATTATCCGTGCGATTAGACGCAGGGAGTTTCGCCTGATAATCTATATTTAGTGTCGTTCCCGTGTGTTAGCCTAATGAAGCCTATTTGTACGCATTACAGGACAAACGTTATGTTGACTTTTAGCCTAAGTATATTCAACACTTTATGAAGATTCGAATTTCTTCATGAGTGTATTCATATCTACAAATCCCTTTTCATTATCATCTATCGGTGCCTGAGATTATTTACTATTATTCTTTCGTTAAATATACATAACAAGATAGTTATATAACAAAACCAAAAGAGCGTTGCCTAAAAACCTTATTTTTATTTCACTGTCGATTTTTATTTATTTATTGCTGTTATATGACTTATAAGACCCATGTAGATTGAAGATGCTACCAAATAAGTTGTTCCTACCTAATTAATGTATGTATCCAACGAGTAAAATGGATTAAAGCGCTCGTGCGTACACGCTCGTCGATGCAAGCCCGCCGGTGCTGTATTTCGACGCAGTTTGATTTCTGTACGGCTTCATTCATTAGGTCAGTCAATCATGAATATGCTGCCTGTCTCTCTAACTGGAGCTGACGCGATTCGTGCGTATTGACGATCACCAGACTGTATGTATCAATCTGATTGGTTTCCAGAGTTGATTGATTTAAAAATTTCCTTCTTATTGTTATCCCTACTAATATTATAAGTGTGAATGTAAGTTTGTTTGTTACGCTTACACGCAAAAACTACTCAACCGATCATCATTAAACTTTGTACACGTATTCTTGGAGGTATTAGAAGTAACGTAGGATACTTTTTACGAAAAATAAAAAAAAATTGGTCAGAAATTCTAAAAAGCTACTTCAACGCCATAATATTATAAATGCTAATGTTTATATCCGTGGATGTATGGATGTTTGTTACTCTTTCACTCAAAAACGGCTGAACGGATCTGGATGAAATTTGGTACAGCCATAGATTATAATCTGGAATAGCACATAGGCTATTTTTTTTATCTCGGTTAAATGTACGGTTCGCGTGGGATACGTTTTGTATTTTTCCGGGTGCATATCTACGTATATAAAAGACGATGTTGCGCCGAACGACGAAGCCGGGGCTGATCACTAGAGTTGTATAATTTTGAAATAATTTACTAACTTAACAATTCTCAATAAGCTTAAGGTTGTGTTCACAACAGTGGAGTAATGAATTCTAATCCATACCGTATTCTAAGAAGCGATTCGCTCCTATTGAATTATTCATTGCGATAAAAATACAGTCACCTTTTGACATTTATTTTATTCGGGCTTAAATTCCTGTCAACAAAAAGTTTGTGCATAAAAATAAGTTTGTGTACTGACGTGGTCAGTTCCGTGATCTCTGATATATTTTATCGCCTACCTTGAATCGACTAGAAGAGATAGAGCGAGAGAGACAGAGCAATAGCAATCTATTGCTTTCTAAGCTGTAGATTTTTTTTTAAAAACCACCTTATATTCATTCGACGGAATAAGCTTGTACAGGGGTGGAGACATATATGGAAAAGGGTTAATAGAAGGGGATTGGACCTCCGGCACTTCACTCGCCATACGAAACAGAGAACGCAGAACGTGCTACTTCCCTGGAGTAGCTATCCTATTTTGCCGCATTAGACGATAGGGGAAATATTTTAGGATGCGTCGATGCGGGACTTTGGAACAGTTTCGAGGATTTTTTTTTCATTTATTTTTCTGTATGCAATATTGAATTTTATAGTAAAGTTGCAAGGGTTTATTTTTGTATTTAGTTTTCTGCTTCTGTCGGCAGTCCTTATGACTGCAAGTGTTTTAATGTAAAAAAAACATTTAATTCAAACAAACTCAAAAAGCGACGAGTTTTATGCAAATCTCTGGCTCTAATGCGAAACGTTAAGAGTGAAAAATGCATCCGTTTAGTGAAAAATGCACCGCACGTCGGTTCGCCTGCTCCCAGATTTCCGCCCGAGGTATGAGAATGAATTCTCTCGCATTTGCATTCAATAGTTCTCCACGGGAAAGCTTAATCTCTTGTCCGTACCACAAGATTCCTACACTACCTCGCGTTTGTCTTCTCGAAGAATATATAAGTAATCCACTATTATTTCTCGTAGCAAAAAAAAAATCGAATTTTGAAAGAAGACGTCCGATGGCTATGGATTGGGAAAGATATAAGATTTGCTTGGAGACCTTCGCTACCTACACGGTCCTTTGATAGTTTATATTAAAGAATTTAGTGCCATTAGCTTTAATATCACCTTAACCTTAAGTTAAGATGCACTCAGCGCACAGAGGAACTGGTTTGTAGCGCTCGGCAAATATTTTTCTTTCATAGAAAACTTCATCGTCTCGGTTTATCTTTGACATAAAGTTTATTTAGAAGTCTCAGCCAACATTTAAATATTTCCAAACAACATTATGCTGCAGATGTTTATAGAGTGCAACTGTGGAAATGTCTCGATTATAAAGTCCCTCAAAAAGGCGCCTAGCGGTTGTTAAAGTAGCTTATACGTCGACAAGTGAATTACCTTTATTTGAACTCGCCTTTCTTTTTTTTTATGTGAGAAGGTGGCAAACGAGCAACCTGATGTTAAGTGAACGCTGCCCATAGACAACCGCAACAAACAAATGTGTTGAAGATGCGTTGCCTACCTTTAATGGACAGAGGAGGGCATAGACAGGAAAAAGGATATTTCCCTTTCCCTGTCCAGTCCTCTTCCCTTTTGAGAAATGGTTGGGAAGGGAAGGAGGACTGAAATTAGGCCGGCACCCCACTCATCAGGCGAAACGCAGAGTACTTTTACTTCACGCCTGTTATCTGTGAGGTCGTGGTATTTCACCGGTGGAGCCGGCCAATTCGTGACAGATGTTGTTGTTGCGGACTCTACCACTTTTAAATTTGTAATAATAAGGTCTAGGCCCAGTATTTTAAGCTTTGTGTTGTTATATCAGTCACTTTCTTTTTTAATATAAATAGATAGATAATTTAAGTTTTCTGACCTGCGCAATTCGCTCAGACACCTTTGATAAACATTTAAATAAAATTGTCAAACACAGAATGTCAAATAATATTTATCTCAAAGACAGTCTGACATTTTCGTTGGCTACAAACCACGAGTTTGTGTGCGAAAAATATTTTTCTCGAAACTCATTAAAACTTTTTCTGACGTTAGCTCAATTTATCTTTCCGAATCTGAACATTTCGGCGTACTTGTAAATATCTGTAAAAATCTACAAATTGCCTGTAAATTTATGATTTAGTTTCAATAGCAATTTATAAATATTAAATACGACTTTTTTTTCTGTTTTTAATATAATATACATCTATCGAATATATATTAATCAGCATATATATTGTATATAGTTATACATAGTTCGGCATTTCGGCTCTTTGAATGTTTTACTGTTCAACAATTAATATTGCAAGGTAAACATACTGTTAAAACAAAGTATTAAACATTTTTATCCTTAAAATGGCTTAGTGAATGTCCCTGTAAGTTATAGCGTTTAAGGTTGGTTTGCACTGAAATTTCTGATCGAACGAAATCATCTCATTATCATTGCACCATTTGGTCAAATAACAAAATTCAAAGAGTCGTGGAATCTATAAAGCTATTGCCGCAACTGACTTGCAATAGGAAGGTTCTTATGCCAAGAAATATTGTCTCGTCATAAACGCATTACCATTCCAATTGAAAAAGTCGCCGAAGCTTTTACTCTTCGCAAATTTGACGCTGGCATTCCTTGGCAAACGGAACATTTTATCTGCTCATAAAAAATTCTTTGAAAACTCTCCCAAACTTTGTCTAACAAGCATAGAAAATTCAACTTTATAACTTGGAAGAGCTGCTCTTAAAAATAACACCAACATTAATTTTAAGTTACCCAACGAGTAAAATGGATTAAAGCGCTCGTGCGTACACGCTCGTCGATGCAAGCCCGCCGGTGCTGTATTTCGACGCAGTTTGATTTCTGTACGGCTTCATTCATTAGGTCAGTCAATCATGAATATACTGCCTGTCTCTCTAACTGGAGCTGACGCGATTCGTGCGTATTGACGATCACCAGACTGTATGTATCAATCTGATTGGTTTCCAGAGTTGATTGATTTAAAAATTTCCTGCTTATTGTTATCCTTACTAATATTATAAATGTGAATGTAAGTTTGTTTGTTACGCTGTCACGCGAAAACTACTCAACCGATCATCATTAAACTTTGTACACGTATTCTTGGAGGTATTAGAAGTAACGTAGGATACTTTTAACGTAAAATAAAAAAAATGTTGGTAAAAAATCTAAAAAGCTACTTCAACGCCTTAATATTATAAATGCGAACGTTTATTTGTGTGGATGTATGGACGTATGTTACTCTTCCACTCAAAAACGACTGAACGAATCTGGATAAAATTTGGTAGAGCCATATTATAATCTGGAATAGCACATAGGCTATTTTTTATCTCGGTTAAATGTACGGTTCGCGTGGGATACGTTTTGTATTTTTCCGGGTGCATATCTACGTATATAAAAGACGATGTTCCGTGTTGATTCCGAAACGGCTACCCTCGGCTAGAAGTATGGAAAAGGGTTAGTAGAAGATTGGACCTCCAGCACAACACTCGACATACGAAACAGAGGACGCAGAACGTGCTACTACGCTGGAGTAGCTAGCCTATTTTGCCGCGTTAGGCGATAGGGGAAATCTTATAGGATGCGTCAACTTGCATCTGCAACACGCGCAAGCAGCATACTCTTGACTTTGTTCCGAGGAACTTTTTTGCATATATTTTTCTGTATGCAATATTGAATTTGATTGTTAAGATACAAGGGTTTGTTTTAATATTGAGTTTTAACTTCTGCCGGCAGTCCTTATGACTGCAAGTGTTTTAATGTAAAAAAAACATTTAATTCAAACAAACTCAAAAAGCGACGAGTTTTATGCAAATCTCTGGCTCTAATGCGAAACGTTAAGAGTGAAAAATGCATCCGTTTAGTGAAAAATGCACCGCACGTCGGTTCGCCTGCTCCCAGATTTCCGCCCGAGGTATGAGAATGAATTCTCTCGCATTTGCATTCAATAGTTCTCCACGGGAAAGCTTAATCTCTTGTCCGTACCACAAGATTCCTACACTACCTCGCGTTTGTCTTCTCGAAGAATATATAAGTAATCCACTATTATTTCTCGTAGCAAAAAAAAAAACGAATTTTGAAAGAAGACGTCCGATGGCTATGGATTGGGAAAGATATAAGATTTGCTTGGAGACCTTCGCTACCTACACGGTCCTTTGATAGTTTATATTAAAGAATTTAGTGCCATTAGCTTTAATATCACCTTAACCTTAAGTTAAGATGCACTCAGCGCACAGAGGAACTGGTTTGTAGCGCTCGGCAAATATTTTTCTTTCATAGAAAACTTCATCGTCTCGGTTTATCTTTGACATAAAGTTTATTTAGAAGTCTCAGCCAACATTTAAATATTTCCAAACAACATTATGCTGCAGATGTTTATAGAGTGCAACTGTGGAAATGTCTCGATTATAAAGTCCCTCAAAAAGGCGCCTAGCGGTTGTTAAAGTAGCTTATACGTCGACAAGTGAATTACCTTTATTTGAACTCGCCTTTCTTTTTTTTTATGTGAGAAGGTGGCAAACGAGCAACCTGATGTTAAGTGAACGCTGCCCATAGACATCCGCAACAAACAAATGTGTTGAAGATGCGTTGCCTACCTTTAATGGACAGAGGAGGGCATAGACAGGAAAAAGGATACTTCCCTTTCCCTGTCCAGTCCTCTTCCCTTTTGAGAAATGGTTGGGAAGGGAAGGAGGACTGAAATTAGGCCGGCACCTCACTCATCAGGCGAAACGCAGAGTACTTTTACTTCACGCCTGTTATCTGTGAGGTCGTGGTATTTCACCGGTGGAGCCGGCCAATTCGTGACAGATGTTGTTGTTGCGGACTCTACCACTTTTAAATTTGTAATAATAAGGTCTAGGCCCAGTATTTTAAGCTTTGTGTTGTTATATCAGTCACTTTCTTTTTTAATATAATATTTAGAGATAATTTAAGTTTTCTGACCTGCGCAATTCGCTCAGACACCTTTGATAAACATTTAAATAAAATTGTCAAACACAGAATGTCAAATAATATTTATCTCAAAGACAGTCTGACATTTTCGTTGGCTACAAACCACGAGTTTGTGTGCGAAAAATATTTTTCTCGAAACTCATTAAAACTTTTTCTGACGTTAGCTCAATTTATCTTTCCGAATCTGAACATTTCGGCGTACTTGTAAATATCTGTAAAAATCTACAAATTGCCTGTAAATTTATGATTTAGTTTCAATAGCAATTTATAAATATTAAATACGACTTTTTTTTCTGTTTTTAATATAATATACATCTATCGAATATATATTAATCAGCATATATATTGTATATAGTTATACATAGTTCGGCATTTCGGCTCTTTGAATGTTTTACTGTTCAACAATTAATATTGCAAGGTAAACATACTGTTAAAACAAAGTATTAAACATTTTTATCCTTAAAATGGCTTAGTGAATGTCCCTGTAAGTTATAGCGTTTAAGGTTGGTTTGCACTGAAATTTCTGATCGAACGAAATCATCTCACTATCATTGCACCATTTGGTCAAATAACAAAATTCAAAGAGTCGTGGAATCTATAAAGCTATTGCCGCAACTGACTTGCAATAGGAAGGTTCTTATGCCAAGAAATATTGTCTCGTCATAAACGCATTACTATTCCAATTGAAAAAGTCGCCGAAGCTTTTACTCTTCGCAAATTTGACGCTGGCGTTCCTTGGCAAACGGAACATTTTAAGTTAACAATTTTAAGTTACGTTTAACCTTATTACTTTTGTGACTGGGCCATGATGCTGTTATTAACTTACAGCGAATAACCACATTTTTATGTATTGAAGAAGGACACAAACGAACAAACGGTTCATCTAATATAATATGACCGTTATCTATTACCGTTACCTGCATTTTTATTCCGGAAAAATGTAGGGTTCCCTAGGGATTTTTTTTGTTTTTAACAGGTGCGTATCTGTGTATATATAATTCTTCTGTACGTGTGTTGACAGTGAACTCCTCCGAAACGGCTGAGCGAATTTGAATGAATTTTTGTGAGTGTTCAAGTGGATTCGAGGATGGTTTAAATCCACAAATTAGTGGTACACGGGAGAAGCCAGGGCGCGTTTCTAGTCTACGTACATAAAAGGCGATGGTCATAAATATCCTAATTTTATTTAATATGTCCCCAACCGTTTCACTGTGACTTCCATCCAGTTCGTGTCTCCGTAAAGTAGTTTTTGGTGTCATGTCAATCAACGAAAAACTTTTTTGTATATCAGTTCTTATTTTGATGTATACTTTTTTTTGTTGGGGTTTTATAGAATCTTTCCAAGGCGATGTTCTTGTCTCGAATTTGAAACCTTGTTAGTGTAACTGTAACAGATGCGAAAATTTAACTAAGTCGGCTCAAAGAATTTTACGCCCGTAAACCAGAGGGGCAGACAGAGATTATGGGTTTCCAATTGGCGAGATCCTGGCACATCGCTCTCGCTTCTTCTACATCAATACATCTATGCATACATGCTCGGTTACGGGTACTCTTATCGCCCTGCTTTAGAATGTCACTAATCTGGTCGATATAACGTCTCCTTGGACGTCTCCTGCCATCGCCACTCACTTTTGCAACATAAAGCTTGAGCGGTAATTATTTACTTTGTTAATATGGAAAAATGATTGTTTTTAGATCTGGTTGGTTTACTGAGGTTAAGGATGTTCACAAGCTGTTATAGTTTAAATATAGTAAAGTAGTTGTATATTATACTAAGTAAGTAGTAGTATCGCGCCAAATGGAAATGCATGATCTCTGCCTACTCCTCTGGTTTACGGGCGTGAGCGCATATTTATTTAAATCAATTGATATTTTTATCTGTCCCGATAGGATTACAGTACGTGTCTTTATACATATTTTATACTGTTATATTTTATGTGACTATAACCAGAGACGTATTTCTATTTGGCACGGTCGTGGCACACTTCTCCCGCTTCTTGTATATCCGTACATCTATACGCATACATTATCGTCAATTAGGTTAGGCTGGTAACGCATCCCCCGCCTTGTCGTGGCGGTGGGGCTCAGTAACCATGGGTATGAGCCATCCACGGTGAAGCTAAGAGGAACCCAAGGCTGGTCCGTGAGGTAGGAGCGGCGCGAGCGGGCCGCTCGGGTTGGGCTCGAGTACGCTAGAGGGCTGCAGGGACTCGTCCCCGCAGTGAGAGTGAGTCGTGGAGCGAGAGGAGTGTTGATATTGCGCTGTGCCACTCGCCCTGTCCTCCGCGGTTTAGCGGAGTCGCACCGCTGATGCGGCGGCGGTGGGGCTGCGTATGGTTTTTAGTGGGTAGGCCCACCTCAGTGGGAGAGACAGACCCCCTGTTGCCCCAAACAGGGAGCGTGCAAAAGGTCGCATTTTACTCACCCAAAAAAAAGGGTTGGTAACGCATCTGGGAGTCATTTGTTTGTTACTGACGCGCTTGCACGTTTGCCACCTCGTTCCATAAAAAAAGAAGAACTATCCACAGGTTTCATAAGGGATGTAATGCAAGAGTTTAAATATTTAATCAGTTTCAAGTCACGAAATGAAATATAACTATAGATTTTAAACAGTAGTAAGTAAGCAAACAGTAGACACAAGAGGGTAATAACGCTTGGCACTCCATCTCAAGATGGTTTCATCAACAGCAATTCCAGTATCGGTAATACCGATGGCTTAAAGAAAACCGATCCATCTTCATTGATATTCAGTTAAGGTACGTGAGCTGAACACAAAGGAACGACGCTACTTAAATATGCTGTTCTAAGACAAACTATAATAGCTCAAAAGTTAGAAAATTGCTGAGGAAAATATCTATAAAATTATATTATCTTTTGTCTGACATATTGTGAACTAGCAAATCATCTTGGCTTTACTCGAGTTGATAGAATAAATAATATATACATGCTACTCGATATTAGAAGAGCCTATTTGTATAAGAATTCGTAAAATCGCTCCTGTCATTTTTAAGTCTACTCGGGACAGACAAACAATCAAATCCGTTCTCTTCATTATATCAGTATTTAACCTTCAGAAAGACCATACAGATTGTAAATTACAATACAGTTTGATACTAATTTCTTTGAAGAATGCAATAGTTCTTAATGAAGTTATTTTGCTGAGAAATAGTGTTTAAAATGTTGATGAAAAATCATCCCTAAAAATGGTACAATAGACTAAGGGAAATAAAGACTTTTCGTGTAACCATATATCTCAAGCCAATACTACACAAGTTTAAAAAAATAACTTAAAGTTTTTAAAGTAACTTAATTAACGTTTGAGTAATCATTTTTCTTTAAAGCTATCTGCCTTGTACTAGTATCTTATTGTATTTATAATTTTTTCTTCGCTCGAGGCTTAAATTAATTTACTTCTGTCTAGTTCAAAATGTCTTATTCCTTTAAGTTAAAACGGGAGAGGTTGCACCAGGTGCTATTGCAGAAGAAAATGTTGGCGTTTTAATTACACCGTACAATTAACTAAACAACATTGGTTTGTGGACAAACACACGTTCCGAATGCTCAGCTTATTACAAACTTTAATTACTAAATTAAAAAAAACAGACTTTATTGAATATTTAATAATAAAACGAATTAAAATATGACTACGGATATTAAGTGATCGGGCCACCAGATGCGACATCTGTAGATACCCATAGGCGAAATCTGCAGATACCCATAGGCGATATCTGCAGATATCCATAGGCGACATCTGCAGATATCCATAAGCGACACCTGCAACTAACTAACGAATTGTAAATGCGTAACCTTTAATAAACATAAAAAAGAATATTTCCTTTTCTCATCCATTCCATCCCCCGTCTAATCATCTTTCTATCCCCATCCTTTCCTTATGAGAAAAGGAGAGGAAAGGAAAAAGAATTAGCCTTCCGGAATCTTAATCATCAGACGAAACGCAGAATACTTTTTCTTCTCGCGTGTCTCCTGTGAGGTCGTGATATTTCACCAATCAAGCCAGCCCATTCGTCCAATATTAAAACATAGTTTTTATTTCATACTAGTGAGCTAGGATTTACATCCTTATGTCAAATCAAATATGTAAATAACAAAAGTACGATACATATAATATTACTATATCCTAATATTAATTATAATTCCTATTCTTCCCGACGAAACCTTTTTGTATGCATTTTTTTGTACGCGACTTACATTTTAATTTTCTATTAATAAATAAAAAATAGGTTACCATTTTGTGATGGCCGCAATTGATTTACAACGATACTGTAGTGCGTAGTGAACATATTAAATCTGAGAGAAAAAAGAGAAGAAAAAGCAGAGCTATCTGGAGGGTTGAGTAGAAGAGGTCTAACCTGAAATAACTGGAAAAAGGGAAAACAAACACATCTTTAGATGTGACATTAACAGGTTAACCACTAAGTAGCACTTTCAAGACCGAGCTTTTACTTCCTAAAGAGTTCAAGTAGAGTAAATTACTTAAGTTTTATATGAACTTTGCTGCGATATAACATAAACGCAAACCACGGTATATTTGTGTCGATAGAAACTTAGCTCGTAATGACTTAACCCAGTAGGATGGGTTGTAACTCATTACAACTCCTGAAAGTTGATGTGGGATGAAATCCTGTATCCAATGTGCAAATAAGAGAATATGAGTAAGATGAATAAATAAAACAGTTAAAGAAATTATAAAAAACTCAATGTTAATATAATTTAAAATGTATAAATACAAATAATATATAACAATTATTTTTTATCGTACTGATATTATAAGTGCGAAAGTAGCTTATACATCAGAATAACATATAGGGGATAATTTATAAAGATTTTCTTGATGATCGGTTGTGTAGTTTTCGCGTGAAAGCGTAACAAACAAACTTACATTCACATGTATAATAATATAGATATATAAAAACCTACCGAATGTATATGCAAAATTTCATTGAAATCGGTTAAACCGTTTCGGAGGAGTATGTCAACTAACACAGTGACAGGAGAATTTTATACCTATAGATTGTGAAACGGAATCATTTGTATTGTATGAATTGTCCCAAGTATAACATGAGTGTCAAGTAAGGATGTAAAAATTTTGTTAAAATTAATTATTTATTGTTAAAATTAATAATTAAATAAAAAAAGTATTCCGCCATAATACATGTTGTTTCTTTGTTAACATGTAATGGAATCTTTTGTAAAAATTTTCACCAACTGTCCGATTGATTTGTCCTTGAGTATGTATCAAGAACCGATTACAATATATTTTTCATTCATTTATTTTAGTCCAGTTCAGGATTACGAGAAAGTAGTTATTTTTAACAGTAGAAACATAATGGAATTTAGCGTGTTTTTTGTTAGTTTTTAAATCTATTGATTTTTATAAAAACAAGCGGAAAAAATCATTTAAATTTAAATTCAATTTATGAAATAAAAGATTCAAAGGAAATATTAAAGTAATTAAGCAGAACTCAGCGATTATTAAAGTTATTTTTAGGAGAATGGTGCAAACGTGCTACGGGTGTCTAAAGCTAAGTGATCACCGACGCCCATGTACATCCACAATATCAGAGAAACTGTAAATGTGTTGCCGGCCTTGGAGTTCAGTTTTTTCTTGAAGGACCTTAAGTCCTATTAGTTTGGAAATACCGCTGAAGGTAGACCATTCCACAAGTTGTCGGCTGAGACAACCACCAAGATATGTAGTAATAAATATTACTATAGTACATATAACCATGGCTTAACATTATCTTCTTCGTATTATTACAATTTAAGAAACTGACTAAATAGAATTCTTCAAGTTATCTTTTTTAATTACTCATTTTTCCTTCCTTACAGCAAAAATATACCTCCATTACTGAACGACGATTTTTTCTACGACGCAAAAGTTAGACTGCTAGTAATCAAGAAAACTGTCCTTAAAGATCCAAGTCAATGGGTTTAATTAACTCTTGCAAGCGTTCGTGAAAGCGGGGCCCGGTATCTTACCGTCACTAAAAACGTTGACGCCAAAAGACCGGTAATCTTACCGTTGGGAGAGTTCCTCGAAATGAGACAAGTACAGTTAACTGCGCACAAAATGACTTACTGAAACTAAGATTTAGACAAAAAAAATACACAGAGCCTTCGTAAAGTAAGGCGGTTAGTTTGAATGCACTATTGTCAGTTACTACCGATTGGATTAGAAATAATCTTTTTATGTTTGACAATCCAATTAAAAAGGTAGGTAATAGGCTATTAAACATAACGCTCCGACCCTTAGGAACCGAGCAGAAACAAAAATAACGCTTAACGAAAATAATGTAAACACGGGCGATGTTTACTGGACGAGTGAAACCGAGGGGCGCAGTTTGTTTGTTATGGGTAATGTTTTGACATTGATAGACCCAGCAACAACATCTGTTGCACGGATCGGCCAGCTCAAGCGGTGAAATACCAGGGCTTCATAAAAGACAGGCATGAAGTAGGAGTAAATTTTTGCGCTTCATGTGATGAGTGATATTCCGGAAGCCTAATTCTAGTCCTTTTGTCCTCTCTTCTCTTTTCTAGTAAAGAAAGGATGGGAAGCAGAAGAGGGTTTTATGGGGGAGGCAATGGATAGAAAAAGGTTGTTTGTTGGCCTTGTCTCGGTTTATTTGCTGTGTTCATTTAAGTTAGGCAACGCATCTGCAACTCAGTAGCTTGTTGCAGATGCCTATGGGTAGCTAGCTAGCTAGCTGTCACTACTTATCGGGTGTTCACAAGTTTGCTCGTTTCCCACCTTCTGCTAAAAAAAACCTGAAAGAACTTGTTTAGTAATTCTTACACCTTTAAAAACTTTTATTTAGAATTAATACATACATATACATGGTTTATAAGAAATGTGAATACAAGGTCTTTCTTAACATTTAGTAAAGAATACTCGTGACGAATATTATGATTATAAAACTCCAATATTATTTTAACCTGAATATTTGGATCAAGATTGCGGCAAGGAGCGCGCTTAGGGAAGATTAATTAATAAAGCCCCTATTCACGTCTCATAGTTTTAGGTGAAATATCTCGCCTTACACGCAATTTCTTGTGAAAGCCTTATTTCAGAGGAAATTGAATGGTATGCCCTAATTTAGTTAAGTGAGTAGCGAATAAGGTACTTTATCGCTTCCATCGCAGTTTCGGTTATCCCGTTTTATATTTCATCATAATTCGATGCAATGTTACAATGAGAAAAGGTGACTACATGGTAGCTTTGTATTTGAATTTCATTTTTAACCTAATAAAAGTTATTATAAAGAATAAACATAAGTTAATAATATAATAGGGTTTTCATTTTTGTTTAATGCTACCAAAACTCCATCCTAGTTTCATCTTCGTCTCGTCAATTTTCTTAAAATACTAAAAACATCGTTAGTGTTATCAATTGATTCCACGATAACATATTTCTTTATATTTCCCCATTCACTCGCTCAGTGATTGAATTTTCAAAAACGGTAATGAATTCATTTAGACGCTATAGAATAGTACAGGTGCCGGAAAGATGGCTTTGTTAGAGCAGTTGTTATCAAAATAACAAAACAGGTGTTTGCGCAAGGCACTCGGACGATAAATTCGTGACAACGTTTCCTAAAACAATGAACAAGCCATACACGAGAGTCATACCTTCGATCGAGCCGATCCTGCACGATAGAAAAAGCGTAATACACGCTGTATTGAGTCATGCCACTAAGCACGCTTGGCTTGATTCGGTTACTCTCGGCTCGAGCGTAACGGGACAGTGAGCCATAGTTTTTTGATAATGCCTCCTAGTGCTGCCGATGTATAAGTCATTGTCACGTCAAAAACAACACGCCTAGGAGTGATAGGAATTGAAAAAGCGTTAAAAGAGCTAAGTCTGACATAAAAAAGGCTGTTGTGATTGAAATTGAGATAAGTATGCTTCTGTGGCCCAGACACGTCGACAGGATGAATGAAAGAAGATTTTTGAATGAGAGATGAAAAGAAATTTATGTGACAAAAGTGAGTGGCATTGTTGCTAAGGGTCATCCTAAGCAAACACAACTTGACAAGATTGGTGACACTGAAGAAAGAGCGATCACTAAAGATTTGATTAGCATGCATGCTTAGATGTATTAATGTAGAAGAAGCGATGCGAAGCGAGAGTATACCGTGCGGAATGGAAATGCCTAATCTCTACTCACACCTGTGTGCTAAAGGCGTAAGTGCATACGTAGGAATGTGAACAGTGCAGTACACAAGGAAAATATACAGTTGTATAAAAAAGTAGGTAAATAGTCTTTGTCATATAACTGGATCTGTAGCCGGTGAGCACGCGAGCGGCAAACCTGTATTAATAATTCATAGCTTTAGAACCTCTGTTCGCTTTGTTAGCCGTTGAATATTGCAGCGGCTGCGACAAACTGACCCCAAATGATCTCACCAGACTCACCTAGTTCCTTTATACGATCGTCTTTCCTAAGAATAGGTACCAAATATTATATGTTTGAGGAGGATGTGCGCCAGGCCGTATAAACTGTAGCCAAAACCTATACAACATGGGCTTCGTACTGTGTTGGACCCCACATAACATGGAAAAATTGCTAGGTCAAAAGGAAGATGATAACTTCTATGAAGAGATTATGCTTTCTTAAAAGAAAAAGAAAAAGAAAAAGAAAAAGAAAAAGAAAAAGAAAAAGAAAAAGAAAAAGAAAAAGAAAAAGAAAAATAAATAAATGTGTGCTCACGCCCGTAATCCAGAGGGGTCGGCAGAGATCATGGATTTCCATTTTGCGCGATCCTGGCACATTTTTCTCGCTTCTTCTATATTCATACATCTATGCGTATATGCTAGTCGGTTATGGGTGCTCCTTATATCGCCCTTTTATTAATAAGTCACTAATCTGACGATATAAGTTCTGCTACGGCGGCTTCTAGCAACACTGCCCACTCACTTTCTTCTTAAAAGAGTAAACATTTGGTATTATCCAAACTCTGATAGTACGTGTGATATTATTCCAGGATTTTTTCCTCCAAGTTAAGCAATCAGTTCCTCTAGGGACGTAGTAATAAGACGTACTGTAAGGGTCCATAAATTGAAAAACTTTTTCAACTAGTCTGACATATATATAGTTTAACTTAGTATTTTTAAATAAAAAAGCTGACATTAAATAAAATTACTCAATACTTAGGTATTGAGTAATTTATATCATTGTATTTTATTCACACTTTACTTAAACTTTAAAAATAGTCTAAAGGAATTGCAGAAGCAACAAGTGAATTCATTCAATAAAACACTACAGCTCTCACCGAGGTTACTTAAGTCTTGCCGGACGACCTGGCTTATTTCCTACCACAACGGCATTCAAAGGCAATAGTAGATTGATTTCCTTTCGTTGCAACCGCAAAAGAATTTTATATTCCTTGGAGTTTTATCAGAGAATTTTTAAACCTTCAACAGATTCGCAATTTTAATTCTAGCTAGAATATATCAATAGCTAAAAAAAGCAAGCAAAGCAATAAACCAGCTGACTGTATCCCATTGTCATTTCGGCGAAGAATACGCATCGAATGACACCTCACACTTCAAAATCGGTCCTGCCGTTTAGGCTACAAGAGGTCACTTCAAACAATGGAACGTACATGCCTACATTTATATATAAATACAAAACAGCTCGAAAAAATTGCTCTTCTGTCCGTCGAGCAAAATATTAACATTAACATTGAAGCAGTACTTACTTACTACTAATTAGTAAAGTAGCAGTACTTTAATTGAAAGAATTTCTTTGACGACATTATATTTGGATTTAATAAACTCTGTGATAATTGGATAGTGATCTTTCTGTCCAATATGTTTAAAAGCATGAAGAGCTATTGAAATTTGCCGCAGACATTATTATCACAAGTAATAAAATTTTGTTATAAGGTCTATGTATCCAATATTTCTTGGGAACGTCTGCCGTCATAGCAGTTAAAATCCCTCGGGAGCCCTCGAGTCAGGATGCCATTGCATTCCGAGAAACGAACCAGGATGAGGTTTCTCAAGCGTTTTATCGAAATAACTAAATTCTATGAATTCAATTTCTTCAAACTGTGAACTTTTGTATTTTCGCTTTTTAATATCTATTCGAAGTAATTGTTCATCAACTAATTGATTAGAAGTTTTAAGAACCCAGTTATTCAATTCATGCCCTTTATCATTTCCGAAAATACGCAGCTACCGTTGAAGTATCGACTTTGATACCGTGATTTCTCAGTTGATCGTTATCGTTTCGTATATATATAATTACAGATTCTGTTATATGTAAATAAATAGCCGGCAATTAACTGTACAGCAAAAAGCATATAAAAATGAATCTACAAACAAGGGGGAGAATAAATCGGGATAGAAATTATATAACATATTGTCTCATACCTATACGTTTAACGTTAAAGTGGTAGAGCCCGCAACAACATCTGTTGAACGAATGGGCCGGCTCGACCGGTGAAATACCACTTCACAGAAAACAGGCGTGAAGTAGAGGTACTCTGCGTTTCTTCTGACGAGTGAGGTGCCGGGGGACTAATTTCAGTCCTCTTCCCCTTCCTAACCTTTCCACATAAGGATAGCATGGGAAGTGGAAGAGGATTGGACGGGGAAGGGATTAACGGGAAAAAGGAAATATCCTTTTTCCTGTCTATGCCCTCTTCTGTCCATTAAAGGTAGGCAACGCATCTGCAACGCATTTGCCTGTTGCAGCGTGTGGGCAGCGTTCACTTCATCAGGTGATCCGCTTGCTCATTTGCCATTTATACTTTTTCAGTATAATTCTCATTATGTCCATTTAAGTTTTTTTTTCTATGTTACATATTTTAATAAAGGATAAAGGATCAAAAGCTCCTTTACAAAAAGCATTTCGTAAAACTTAAGACGCTTGGTGAATTTCTTTTCAACTATATATTTTATTGTAAGTACGAAAAACGGATGTCCATTTCCTGGCGCTGAGCGAGTATCTTCATTTGATAATATTGACGTCCTTCTATTTTGACCAATGACAACTTTTACGTAAGTTTCTCACTGCCGTATAACATGACTACTTAAAGAAGTAAAAGTCGGGAGAGATACAAAAAAAATCATTGAATGAACGAGGCTGATTTAAAAAATTGTCTGTGTTTTGTGTGAGTGCGTGCGTTTATTAACGCAAATTTTGCGTATTCTCAAATTATACATTCATATTTAAATGCTTCGTCAACTTATGCCTATTAATACAAAAACTTTCACCACTGTTTCATCCATTGACTACTTTATTCAAAGTATATGTAACATAGAAAAAGGCACGCCTACTTAAATGCTTAATTTTGAATATAGTATAAAAAGTAATGATAAATCCCAAGTTGTCAAGTTATAACATTCTTAGATCCACTACAATATGGACCCATCGTTAGCAACGCTCGCGAACCGTAAATAAGTGGAAAGAATAAAACGGTGGACCTTGCTCAATTGGGTGGGTTAATAGCTCTAGACCGCAGTAGTTTCTTTGGGGTCTTTGGGTTCTTTGGGTAACATTATCTATCTATATATATATATATATATATATATATATATATATATATATATATATATATATATATATATATATTAAGTAAAAACTAGCGCTTGACAACAATCCCACCTAGTGTTAAGTGGTGATGTGGTCTAAAGATGGAACGCACTAGTTTAGAAACAGCCTATTCACTATTCTCTTGGTACCCACGTCGTAATCGGACGGAAATACTGACGCTGGTAACTTATTCCAATCCTTTTCCGTACGCACAATGAACATATATAATATTAAACGTGAATATAATATTAAAACACAAAGGTTATGTCTAATAAGAGAAAATGAAATAAAACAGGAAGCATTGGGTACAGGAGGAGTGTGGGGAGAGGATAACAAAGGTGGAAGAGGGTAAGACAAGCAATATAAAATACCAATAAACCTGACTCACCGTACATACCCCTTTGAAACTGCGGGAAAGATTGGTGAGTAGGTTGTAGAGGAAGAATCCGTTGAAGCCGCTTAGACTACAGGAGCAGCTTCTTTATCAGCTTTAGCTAAGCCTTTGCTGTATGAAGGCTTTCCACATGAGACGGTAAAAAGTTCTGTAGGGATATCCCTTAATATTTTAAATGTGAATGTAAGTTTGTTACGCTTTCACGCGAAAACTACTCAACCGATCATCACGAAACTTTGTACACGTATTCTTGGAGGTATTAAAAGTAACATAGAATACTTTTTGAAATTTACAGGGATTGTACAGATCCAGATGATTGCACAGCGGGTGTTCCTGTGTTTGGTAGCGATCAGATCAATATAATTAGTGGTACCCGGGCGAAGCCGGGGCGGGTCACCAGTCTATATATATAGGTCATATATTATAGTTGATGGTGAATTTCGCAAAAAAGCGCAATGCCCTCTACGTGGGTAATGTTTTGAACGACTTTGAGCCTCTAAATGGGGGAAGAATCATGTCTCAGTTCCCTAATTTATCACTGGCAACACACACAGACCGTATTTAGAAACCACAAGAAATGGTTGGTTAAGCTAAGCTAAACGCAAAACCTAAACTTAAATCTTACGATTTTGTAATCGCATCGATTCCGCGACTGTATTAAGTCGCATCGTTTAAACGTCCGTCGGAGTAAATTCTCTTGAAAAAAAATATAACATCGCTTCCGGGCCGTCATTAAGTGCGGTTTGCTCTCATTTTAATTCAGCCTATTCAGATTGAAGCTTGTTATTTTTTATGAAAAAGTGGGAAGGAAAAAATCTCTCAAAGGATAATTTTCCGTTCCACTAAAGAATTCGATACTATTATTTTGAATTTAGAAATAAAAATGAACGATGGTATCGGGAATGGTGGTAAGAGTTTTTACAGAGTACCCGCAAAAATACTTTTAGGACGATTTCAGAGATTTCAAATGTTATTCTCGTTTCTTGTGACTACCCTTAAATTAAAATAGAAAAATGAAATCAGGGAAGTAGCTTATGAATGTCCAATTTATGGATTACTTGGAACAAGTTGTCTAAGACAGAGTACATAAAGATGTTTTTTTATTAGGGTAAACAAACAGTCTCACAGATGCAATGCTTGAAGTTAAGAGTAAGATACAATGATTGAAGTAAGAGATTGTGGATTGTAAGGGGGTGGTTGATGGGATCTGTAGTCACTAAAACACCACATTATTTATAAAAATAACTCTACACTACGCCCGTATTCGGTGAGATAGTAGTTAACTACTTTAAGATTTTATTTCCTATCTGTTATTTGTAAATAATTAATTATTTAAAAGCAGATACAGAACTTTACACATCACATTCTTACCCCTATCTAATCCCTACTAATATTATAAATGTGAATGTAAGTTGGTTTGTTACGCTTTCACGCGAAAACTACTCAACCGATCATCATGAAACTTTGTACCCATATTCTTGGAGATACTAGAAGTAACATAGGATACTTTTTATAAAAAAATAGTATATAAAAAGAGAAGTATATATGTTCCCTATAGACCTATAAGCTCCGAAACAGCTGAACCGATTTCGATGAAATTTACAGGAATTGTCCAGATTGGCACATTCCTATGTTTGGTATCGGATCAACATAATTAGTGATACCCGGGCGAAGCCGGGGCGGGTAACTAGCATAATATATGTTTTCTTATCTAAAATAAATTCACTACTTATATCTAAGCATTGAAGCGCTACTTTATGGTCGAATGGATGTGTAATATACCCTTGTGGGCACGGGATATCGTTTTCGGATATACGGACAATATGGTAAATATTACCCGTGTATCCGAAACCGATGCGGAAATCCGTTTTTTTTGGTAATAATAATTGTTAGACCTTGTTTCATTATTATGACTTTTGAAATTTCGATCCCATAGGAAGTGAAAAGGGTTTCGTACTTTTAGATTAATAATATAGAAAATCAAGAGTTATTAATCGTTAAAAAGCAAACGAAATTCTAGACGAAACTATATTAACTCATGCCCCACGTTTTCCTACTCTCAGATGATTAAAATTTAAAAAAAAATTGTCGGGCCGATTCGAGTCCCACCCGGGACAGACACATGTCTGTCCTGACTCTGGGTATAATTATCTAAGTATGTATTTACGAAAGAAAAGTAGTATATCAGCTATATGGTTCCCAAAGTACAAGCTCTACTTAGTTTGGGATCAGATTATTATTTCTTTAACGTATTGGTGCTATGTTTTGCAAATATATGGAACTTTTCGTATCGGCGTAGAAGATTTCTTGGGGCTAATGTCTTAAGGTTTTAAAATTTCACGTAAATTTGCGAACATTGTTCAAGATGAGCTCAATGGGATCATGCCATGAGAGCCTGCCTGCGTCAACCCTTATAATAATAATAAATCGGCCTATTTTAGAATGTTCCCCACTGCAGGGACAGGCCTCCTCTCCGAGAGAGGGAATCGTTACACGAAAGTATTTAGTACGTTTCACTTTAGCTATGACTGTGCTTGTACAGACTTACAGATGTCAAAACATTTGTGGTTTTGGAGTGAAAACTTCTTTAGGCTTGCTTCACTTGTAAGCTGAATGAGCGACGAGAGAGGCAAAGTGTGATCGGGCGAAGCGATCGGAAGTTGTTTGGAACAGTTTCCACGAATTTTTTCATTTATTTTTCTTGTATTTAATTTTGAATTTTATTGTTAAGATTTGAGGGCTTTTTGTTGATTGTTTATTATTAAACTATTGCTAACCCGATTTTGAATTTTCTATTCTGCCGGCAGTCCTTATGACTGAATGTTTTTTTTACTTGACAATCATTTGGCGGTTGCGTTCTCTCATATTTAGTGAAACGTATATAGTAATATTTTTAAGTATTCAAATTTAACATGTTAGAGTCCAGTCAGATTGATTTCGCTAATTCACCTTTAGCAACACGATAAGATGTTTCGTTGCTATAATTAATATTACAATATATTACGATACCAAATTGCTTTTTGTTATTTCCACCAACATCCATTAAATACTGCTATAAGCCGACACAAAACTGTTTAGTCATGTTTACAATTTATCAGTTTCCTCAAACGATCAAAAACGTATTACTTCTACAACGAGATATCAATTAACAAAGTGTTATGTAAGAGTTTAAGTAATTTATACCATGTTAGTATAATGTACTAGCTGTGTACCGCGGCTTCACACATTAGTCTTTTTTATTCCACTATAGAAATGTTTGATAGATGATTACGCGTGTAACTTCGAATACAAAACATTAAAAATGTTACCATGGTAACCGATATTATAAAAGAAGGTTTTATGTACCTCGGGAATAGTTCTATTTTCGGGATAAAAGGTAACTCCCGTGTCATTTTCTGTCCGGATGTTCAGTTGAGTCTAAATACTAAATAATAATCTATTATACGTAACATTTACTTCCTTTAAAAATACAGTAAATTACATAAACACATAAGCCAATAACTCGGTGTGACTGTGAAAGATAAACAGGAAACATATGTACATGGTTGCTGTATGTTGGTACTACGCGTGCACAATATAATAAGATCAAGTACAATGACGTCAGAGCGGCAGTCTTGTACAATAATCAAACGGTACCAAGGAAAGTAGCATACCTTCATCGCTAGAACAGTGCGCACGCGAGGAGGCGGGACACGAGTGAGTGAGTGTCACATTCAACACAAAGGTACAAAGTAAAAAGAATGTAAGAACAGAACCAACGGCGATCCTTGGTATAGTTGCGAAGATAAATTTGTACAGTCGAATACAGCGTTTCGGTGCGAGAAACGGTTCATAAATTTAATTTTTCGGTCAAAACACGTCAAGATAGCGGAAAACAAAGTTATAAATGGCCGCTGAGATGCAATATTACCTCTCGGTATGTTTTTCCCGTTTTATTGCAATAAAATTATTAATATATTTGCCCTACTGTGGTCACCGAGCTCAATAGAGTAATTAATTAGAACGCCGCTTACCTTTAACAGTATATTATAATTAAAATAAAACTAATTTTACGTATTAACACGTTTATTTTACCTTTTTGTTTACAGAATGAGTTCACTGAATAGATCCGAGCAGAAATAATTAATTCAAAATAAGTGGGTACTTTGACAGCAACTTTTGACATTGGGACGTCTGTCACCTCAGTCCCCCCCGTGACCACGAACGCGGTAAAGTACTCGAAACATCACGAATAAAAAACGTAAAATAAACGCGAAAAAATGCGTACAATTTGTTTTATTTCAATGTCTTAATGAATTAAGATATAATGGTATACAGTCATAGATTGGTTGACATATATGTATGTGTGTATGTGAGTCTATAGAAAGATAAATACACACATACACACATCGCCTCTTATATATATATTAAATTGTACGGCAGGTGAAACCGTGGGGCACAGTTTGTCATCCAATAAAAGACAAAGTTGTTTTTATAATACAAAGTAAATTCTTAATAAATCTGACATTATTCAGACATTTCTACCACGATAATGAAGTAACTGCGCAAATCGATGGGGAAATACCCTCGAGGCTATTCGTTACATTTATCTAAGAATATTTGAAATAGCTTTAGCGGAAAAAATGCGGTCATCTTATCAATATATTGCGCACAGTTTTGCCTCAACCATAAGTATACTCTTATTTAGTAAGTCAAGAAAGAGCTCAGGGATATTTAAAAAAATACTTTTTTTATATGTTACACGTTGAACTTTTTTTTATGCAAGAAGGTGGCAAACGAGCAACCTGATGTTATGTGAGCGCTAAACATAGACATCCGCAACAAGCAGATATGTTGCAGATGGGTTGCCTGCCTTTAAGGAGGGCATAGACAGAAGAAGGATATTTCCTTTCCCCGTTAATCCTCTCCCCGTACAATCCACTTCACTTTCCCATCCTATCCCCCTTACGAGGAACGGGTGGGAAGGGGAAGAGGACTGAAATTAGGCCTCCAGCACCTCAGTCATCAGACGAAACGTACTTCTATTTAACGCCTGTTTTCTGTGAGGTCGTGGTATTTCACCTGTCGAGGTGGCCAATTCGCGCAACAGATGTTGTTGCGGACTCTACCACTGTTCCTACCCACTATTTTCTCCTTCCGTTGAAGCGAGGCTGTGCGATACTACACATGTGATAGATAACACCACTGATTACAGCGCCAACGTATGCCTCAAATACAACGACCACTTGAAATGTTTGCGTCGCGTCGCGTGACATTCGTCGGTTAGCTCGTTCGAAACGTAATACGACCTTATACGGAATAACGACGTGAAGAGAGATTAAAAAACAAAAACCTCTATTTCATCTGATTAGAGGTCCCTTAACTTCGTCATGTGCGTTTGAATTTTTAAGTACAAATTGTAAAAGGAGTCATAACTTTTTAATTTACAGCAGTTGATACTATCCGTGTCAGTCATGTTCAAGCCATTCACCAATACCTCGAAAACATTGGAGGGATGTTCAATCTACACTAATGGTAGGGGACGCGAAGCGGTGATTCCTGGAGATCCTCTGACGCGTCAGACTTACATATGCAGGTACCTTGGACCCTGGTACACTCTGCTGCTCACACACGAATCAGTCAGCCATTGAATTTCTAAAGCCCGACGCAAAGGAATGCGGGGACCACAAACTAAGCGAAACCGCAACCTAGACGTCATCGAGCGGGGTCAAACTTATTTTATTTTAAGGTTATTTCCCTATTTCAATAATAACAAAAATCGTAAATAAGGCTGGAGATCTCTTCACATTTCCGGTTTAGCAGAAATGTATGAGTACGGTACTGAAACGTGAAGTTGCGTAGCTGACTTTAGACAGCAAGTCTTTATAAGAACTTGTCAAAGAAAGGAGACTCAGTTTGTCCTCCTGTCAACGGTCGTGACAACACCTCTTGAGGCTCGAGCCTTGACTGATTGTTTTAAGTATTCGCATATAGTGTACAGTATATTATGTGGTGAGAATATAACGCTACAACCTGTGTGAAATATCACGTGATAGACAGTTGAAATTTTCACAGATGATGTATTTCTTTTGCCGCTATAACTAAAAAAATCTAAAGAGAATA
Organism: Papilio elwesi; assembly: GCA_029849275.1. Lineage (NCBI taxonomy): Eukaryota > Metazoa > Arthropoda > Insecta > Lepidoptera > Papilionidae > Papilio > Papilio elwesi. The sequence goes on along the minus strand of CM056707.1, from coordinate 1,533,795 downwards.
AAATAATTATTTAAGGGGTGCACATACAACAAACGTGATTTGTGTGCGGAACCCTTCGTGCGCGAGTCCGATACGCACTTGGCCGGTTCTTATACCTTTTTACCATCTAATCTTCAAAATCCAATAGGTCCCATGACGTTCGAGAATGTACAACTGTAGCATCGTCGGCTGTTACAACCTTTCATCGTGTCCTACATAAATTTTAAACAGTAATCCAGCCGCTGTCTCAATTATAAAGCAGCCTAACCGCAACTTATATAATTAATTGTAACTAAACGCTTCTCACTTGTTGGAGAACAACGTTGTTTAATCTCAGTTATCCGTATAATTACCCTCCTAACGAGGTTGTACCACAACCGACTAAATATAGAACTCGACAACCCTGGACCCTTTTATAGCTAGTTCGACTCATCTTGGCGCGTAATGTTTGTATAGAAGAAATTATTATACGGACGACTAGTGCTGTGCCGCGTGATATTGATATCCACGCACGGCGCGCCGACTTGAACTAAACTGTCTATAATTAATAAGATTAAATACTAGTTCTGTTGGACCCACTGCCTAAAACATTAATATAAAACTTCTTGACATCTCAGTTTTTCAGAGAGAAATCTTGTATCGAGACACGATTTTACGCCCGGTTAGTGTAAAGCAAAAAAGTTTAATAAATAAAATAAACGTTTAATAAATTTAGTGTTACTGTTTACCCTTTTACGTCCAGTTACTATTATGGTTGGGTTAAAGGTTGCAGAGCGATGGAGTCCCTTAGCCTTAACGTAAACCAGGGGTCAGCAAGTAGTTTTAAGTGAGGTCCGGATACAATTGATTTTAATCGAGGTCCAGACAAAAAAACCCCTTCCCTTCCTATCCCTTATGGATGTACAAATTAAAATAGGGCTATTTACCATATATTTAAATATTATTTAAATGAATATACAGGTATATATTTAACAATATGTGACGGTCCAAGTTCCAACCTTTTAACCGCAGTCAAACCTAAAAACGCGGTTAAACCGTTAAATATTCTTTGTGGTAGCGCTCGAGGGCTCTTTTGAGAGATCGGGCCGCTATTTCGTTCGTATAGTACCGGATTGAGATCAATTTAAAAGTATTTTTTACATAGAATAATGTGGAAGACGAGCAAACGATTCAATCGTTATTACGTGCCCGCTACCCATAGGCATCTACATCAAATTAATGAGTTACAGATGCGTTGTCTACCTTTAATTGACAAGAGGAAGGGATAAACCCATAATAGGATATTTTCTTTTCTTATTCCTCTCCCACGTCAAATCCTCTTCTCCTTACTATATATATAAAAATACTAGAATTAGGGTTTCAGAACCTCACTCATCGAACTAAAGGCATAACACTTTTACTTCCCGCCTGTTTTTGTGAGGTTTTCCCAGTGCTACAGTTACTTCCCAGTGCTACAGTTACTTCCCAGTGCTACAGATGTTGTTGTTGCAGACTTTTGAAAGTTGTATATTTAGTTTAAACAAAAAAAATCTTAGTACTCGCCTACGTGATAACAAAAATATCTGTATATAATTTCAAGTCCCTAGGCCCATTAGTTTGCTCTGTGTTGATATATGAGTTTATTTTATGTATGTAGATATATTTAATAAAAATAATAAGTACTTATTGTTAATTTGTCCAAAACTTTATACGTTTACCCAGTGATTTATAAATTGCCTGATAACCAAATTAACTTATAAAACCAATATTAATAATGAATTTCAGTCGGATTTATGGAGTTCAATTTAATTACAAGCCTAAATCTATACCTTGCTTACTCCTGGTGTTGATTTTGCCTCGCGGGTCGATGTTGGATACTGTTTGAAATTCTAGTAAACAATGTACGCACTATTATAATATTAAAACCCCTACTCACTGAGCATATGCGGACGCCTATGTGACAGCCTTGTGCCGAGTAATCAAAAATATGTATGAAAAAACTGTTTTCATACGTACGACATTGACGTAAGGGTCCGTTCACACCGTTGATTGAAACACGGTTGATTTTTACATTTCACTTCGTTTCTTATTGAATACTCGAAAAGCCTAAGCCAGCGCTTAGTGTGAAACAATAAGAGGAGCCGAACAGCTGCCTCTGACGTGTTCTTCCGCTCGTGCAGCTGACGGGGTGCAATTGCGTGCGTCCCCGTTACCAGTGCTCTTTCAGCTTGTCTTTGTGTAACAGCTTGGTCGGCTCCGGTCAGTTCCAAGCGAATACTCCGAGCCGCTCTATGTGTACGCTACCTAAACGGTAGCTGTCCGATCGCTGTCCGCGCTGTCACGGTTCATACACAGCGTATATTCGTATTTCGTGGAGGGATCTGATTTCATCGGTTTGGTTTTCATAGTTATTGATTTCAAACTTACAAAATTATTACGTAAGGGTTCGTTCCACGTCGCACAACTTTTCTTCTTTTAAAATTCTCTGGCACTACTTCATGGGAAGTTTTCAAACAATATGTGCGCCGTATTCGATACGGTTTAATAAAACTTTACCCGTCTCGGTTATCTTCCATATGGAATTGCTTTATTTTCTTTTTATCTTAACGTCTTATCGCGGATAACTGTATTGACTAGTTCATATTTTCTATTTAAAACTATTATAAATAATTTTAAATGGCGATGTTATTGCAAGATGGTACACACTCGTTTAGCGTTAGCCCTTTCAATCTTCCCCTGACACATTTGCAATTTTAAGATTCAAGTCGCTTTGGTTGAACGCGTGGTATGTCAATAACAAAAGACAGGGCTGAACATAATGGAACTAATGGGAAAAATAAATCGTGTATCAAAACACAAAAAATACCAGATGTTTTATTTATACTCCTGTTGACTATTACAACTGATAAAGTTTATACTAGGCGAAGGGTTAGGACGTCCATTTTTGTGTCAAAGCAAGAATTTTTTGTTACCAGTAATTTCAGCATTATGTTCTTGATAGTTAGTTATTTTCCTTATTAGTTATCTTCCTATCAAATTATAATCCTTTCTGTGATATATTTTAACCCTATAAAAGTGAAAGTTTATTTCCTATCGAGATTTGGCAAAACGTTGTCATGTATTGATATTTGTTTTTCTCCTTTACCTGGCAATATTCCAACGAAATCTTTGAACACAATAGCTAGTGGTCCCTATGGTGACATTTAAATTTGAATACGTCTAGTTTTCTTGTTTGCGTCTTTTCTTAATTGCAAAAATAGATAGTTTTATTAGTTTCATTTTAATTTTGTACTACACAGTCATTAGGTTGGAGGAACTTTTACGGTACAGAAGCTAGGCCTGGCTCCTGCTGTATGAAATATGTGTCCTGTTTTGGAACTCAAAATGCTTAGTAAAAAGGAATTAGCGATTGCCTAACTTTCAGCAACTCAGGTGAAAATGTGTGATATTTTACTTTGTTTATTAAAATAATAATTATATTTGAAGTAAAACTTCTCGTTATCCGACAATTGGATAAGAAACAAGCTGATATATAGATTAATCCTCAGCTAAAGCTAATGTGCCTATAGACAAATCCTCAACTAAAGCTCATGGGACTATAGATTAATCCTCTACTAAAGCTCATGTGACTGTAGACTAATGTTCAACGAAAGCTCAAGTGAATATGGATTAATCCTCAACTAAAGCTCATGTGACTATAGATTAATCCTCAACTAAAGCTCATGTGACTATAGATTAATCCTTAACTAAAGCTCATGTTACTATAGATTAATCCTTAACTAAAGCTCATGTGACTATAGATTAATCCTCAACTAAAGCTCATGTGACTATAGACTAATGTTCAACTAAAGCTCATGTGAATAAAGATTAAACCTCTACTAAAGCTCATGTGACTATAGATTAATCCTCAACTAAGGCTCGTGTGACTATAGATTAATCCTCTACTAAAGCTCATAAGACTATAGACTAATGTTCAACTAAAGCTCATGTGACTATAGATTAATCCTCAACTAAGGCTCGTGTGACTATAGATTAATCCTCTACTAAAGCTCATAAGACTATAGACTAATGTTCAACTAAAGCTCATGTGAATATAGATTAATCCTCAATTAAAGCTCATGTGACTTTAGATAAATCCTCAACCAAAGCTCATGTGACTATAGATTAATCCTCAACTAAAGCTCATGTGACTATAGATAAATCCTCTACTAAAGCTCATGTGACTATAGACTAATGTTCAACTAAAGATCATGTGAATATAGATTAATCCTTAACTAAAGCTCATGTTACTATAGATTAATCCTTAACTAAAGCTCATGTGACCATAGATTAATCCTTAACTAAAGCTCATGTGACTATAGACTAATGTTCAACTGAAGCTCATGTGAATATAGATTAATCCTCTACTAAAGCTCATGTGACTATAGACTAATGTTCAACTAAAGCTCATGTGACTATAGACTAATGTTCAACTAAATCTCATGTGAATATAGATTAATCCTCAACTAAAGCTCATGTGACTATAGACTAATGTTCAACTACAGCTCATATGAATATAGATTAATCCTCTACTAAAGCTCATGTGACTATAGACTAATGTTCAACTAAATCTCATGTGAATATAGATTAATCCTCAACCAAAGCTCATGTGACTATAGATTAATCCTCAACTAAAGCTCATGTGGCTATAGATTAAACCTCAACCAAAGCTCATGTGACTATAGATTAATCCTTAACTCAAGCTCATGTTACTATAGATTAATCCTTAACTAAAGCTCATGTGACTATAGATTAATACTCAACTAAAGCTCATGTGACTATAGACTAATGTTCAACTGAAGCTCATGTGACTATAGACTAATGTTCAACTAAAGCTCATGTGACTATAGATTAATCCTCTACTAAAGCTCATGTGACTAAAGTCTAATGTTCAACTAAATCTCATGTGAATATAGATGAATCCTCAACTAAGCTCATGCGACTATAGACTAATGTTCAACTAAAGCTCATGTGAATATAGATTAATCCTCTACTAAAGCTCATGTGACTATAGACTTATGTTCAACTAAATCTCATGTGAATATAGATTAATCCTCAACTAAAGCTCATGTGACTATAGACTAATGTTCAACTAAAGCTCATGTGAATATAGATTAATCCTCTACTAAAGCTCATGTCACTATGGACTAATCCTCAACTAAAGTTCATGTGACTATAGACTAATGTTCAACTAAAGCTCATGTGAATATAGATTAATCCTCAACTAAAGCTCATGTGACTTTAGATAAATCCTCAACCAAAGCTCATGTGACTATAGATTAATCCTCAACTAAAGCTCATGTGACTATAGACTAATGTTCAACTAAAGCTCATGTGAATATAGATTAATCCTCAACTAAAGCACATGCGACTTTAGATTAATCCTCAATTAAAGCTCAAGTTACTATAGACTTATCCTCAACTAAAGCTCATGTGACTATAGACTAATGTTCAACTGAAGCTCATGTGAATATAGATTAATCCTCTACTAAAGCTCATGTGACTATAGACTAATGTTCAACTAAAGCTCATGTGACTATAGAATAATGTTCAACTAAAGCTCATGTGACTATAAATTAATCCTCTACTAAAGCTCATGTGACTATAGACTAATGTTCAACTAAAGCTCATGTGAATATAGATTAATGTTCAACTAAAGCTCATGTGAATATAGATTAATCCTCTACTAAAGATCATGTGACTATAGACTAATCCTCAACTAAAGCTCATGTGACTATATACTAGTGTTCAACTAAAGCTCATGTGACTATAGATTAATACTTAACTAAAGCTCATGTGACTATAGATTAATCCTCAACTAAAGCTCATGTGACTATAGACTTATGTTCAACTAAAGCTCACGTGAATATAGATTAATCCTCAACTAAAGCTCATGTGACTTAGATTAATCCTCAACCAAAGCTCATGTGACTATAGATTAATCCTTAACTAAAGCTCATGTTACTATAGATTAATCCTTAACTAAAGCTCATGTGACTATAGATTAATACTCAACTAAAGCTCATGTGACTATAGACTAATGTTCAACTGAAGCTCATGTGACTATAGACTAATGTTCAACTAAAGCTCATGTGACTATAGATTAATCCTCTACTAAAGCTAAATGTGACTAAAGTCTAATGTTCAACTAAATCTCATGTGAATGTAGATTAATCCTCAACTAAAGCTCATGCGACTATAGATTAATGTTCAACTAAAGCTCATGTGACTATAGACTAATGTTCAACTAAAGCTCATGTGAATATAGATTAATCCTCAACTTACGCTCATGTGACTATAGATTAATCCTCTACTAAAGCTCATGTGAATATGGATTTATCCTCTACTAAAGCTCATGTGAATATAGATTAATCCTCAACTAAAGCTCATGTGACTATAGACTAATGTTCAACGAAAGCTCATGTGACTATAGATTAATCCTCTACTAAAGCTCATGTGACTATAGACTTATATTCAATAAAAGCTCATGTGAATATAGATTAATCCTCAACTAAAGCTCATGTGACTATAGACTAAAGTTCAACTAAGGCTCATGTGACTATAGATTAATCCTCTACAAGAGCTCATGTGACTACAGACTAATGTTCAACTAAAGCTCATGTGACTATAGATTAATCCTCAACTAAAGCTCATGTGACTATAGACTAATGTTCAGTTTAAGCTCATGTGACTATAGATTAATCCTCAACTAAAGCTCTTGTGACTTAAGACTAATGTTCAACTAAAGCTCATGTGACTATAGACTAATGTTCAACTAAAGCTCATGTGAATATAGATTAATCCTCAACTAAAGCTCATGTGACTTAGATTAATCCTCAACCAAAGCTCATGTGACTATAGAATAATCCTCTACTAAAGCTCATGTGACTATAGACTAATATTCAACTAAAGCTCATGTGACTATAGATTAATCCTCAACTAAAGCTCGTGTGACTATAGATTAATCCTCTACTAAAGCTCATGTGACTATGGATTTATCCTCTACTAAAGCTCATGTCAATATAGATTAATCCTCAACTAAAGCTCATGTGACTATAGAATAATGTTCAAATAAAGCTCATGTTAATATAGATTAATCCTCAACTAAAGCTTATGTGACTATAGAGTCATGTTCAACTAAAGCTCATGTGACTATAGATTAATCCTCTACTAAAGCTCATTTGACTATAGACTAATGTTCAATTAAAGCTCGTGTGAATATAGATGAATCCTCAATTAAAGCTCATGCGACTACAGACTAATGTTCAACTAAAGCTCATGTGACTATAGATTAATCCTCAACTAAAGCTCATGTGCTTATATACTAATGTTCAACTAAAGCTCATGTGACTATGGATTAATCCTCAACTAAAGCTCATGTGACTATAGTTTAATCCTCAGCTAAAGCTCATGTGACTATAGACTAATCCTCAACTAAAGCTTATGACAATATAGATTAATCCTCAATTAAAGCTCATGTGACTATAGATTAATCCTTAACTAAAGCTCATGTGACTATAGATTAATCCTTAACTAAAGCTCATGTTAGTATAGACTAATGTTCAACTAAAGCTCATGTGAATATAGATTAATCCTCAACTAAAGCTCATGTGACTATAGACTAATGTTCAACTAAAGCTCATGTGACTATAGATTAATCGTCTACTAAAGCTCATGTGACTACAGACTTATATTCAATTAAAGCTCATGTGAATATAGATTAATCCTCAACTAAAGCTCATGTGACTATAGACTAATGTTCAACTAAAGCTCATGTGAATATAGATTAATCCTCTACTAAAGCTCATGTGACTTTAGACTAATGTTCAACTAAAGCTCATGTGACTATAGACTAATGTTCAACTAAAGCTCATGTTAATATAGATTAATCCTCAACTAAAGCTCATGTGAATATAGATTAATCCTTAACTAAAGCTCATGTGACTAAAGATTAAACCTCAACTAAAGCTCATGTGACTATAGATTAATACTTAACTAAACCTCATGTGACTAAAGACTAATGTTCAACTAAAGCTCATGTGAATATAGATTAATCCTCAACTAACGCTCATGTGACTATAGACTAATTTTCAACTAAAGTTCATGTGACTATAGATTAATCCTGAACTAAAGCTCATGTGACTATAGACTAATTTTCAACTAAAGCTCATGTGAATATAGATTAATCGTCGACTAAAGCTCATGTGAATATAGACTAATCCTCAACTAAAGCTCATGTGACTATAGACTAATGTTCAACTAAAGCTCATGTGAATATAGATTAATCCTCAACTCAAGCTCATGTGACTTTAGATTAATCCTCAACCAAAGCTCATTAGACTATAGATCACTCCTTAACTAAATCTCATGTGACTATAGATTAATCCTCAACTAAAGCTCATGTGACTATAGAATAATGTTCAACTAAAGCTCATGTTAATATAGATTAATCCTCAACTAAAGCTTATGTGACTATAGACTCATGTTCAACTAAAGCTCATGTGACTATAGATTAATCCTCTACTAAAGCTCATTTGACTATAGACTAATGTTCAATTAAAGCTCGTGTGAATATAGATGAATCCTCAATTAAAGCTCATGCGACTATAGACTAATGTTCAACTAAAGCTCATGTGACTATAGATTAATCCTCAACTAAAGCTCATGTGCTTATATACTAATGTTCAACTAAAGCTCATGTGACTATAGATTACTCCTCAACTAAATCTCATGTGACTATAGTTTAATCCTCAGCTAAAGCTCATGTGACTATAGACTAATCCTCAACTAAAGCTCATCACAATATAGATTAATCCTCAATTAAAGCTCATGTGACTATAGATTAATCATTAACTAAAGCTCATGTGACTATAGATTAATCCTTAACTAAAGCTCATGTTAGTATAGACTAATGTTCAAATAAAGCTCATGTGAATATAGATTAATCCTCAACTAAAGCTCATGTGACTATAGACTAATATTCAACTAAAGCTCATGTGACTATAGATTAATCCTCTACTAAAGCTCATGTGACTATAGACTTATATTCAATTAAAGCTCATGTGAATATAGATTAATCCTCAACTAAAGCTCATGTGACTATAGACTAATGTTCAACTAAAGCTCATGTGAATATAGATTAATCCTCTACTAAAGCTCATGTGACTATAGACTAATGTTCGGCTTAAGCTCATGTGACTATAGATTAATCCTCAACTAAAGCTCATGTGACTTTAGACTAATGTTCAACTAAAGCTCATGTGACTATAGATTAATCCTCAACTAAAGCTCATGTGACTTTAGACTAATGTTCAACTAAAGCTCATGTGACTATAGACTAATGTTCAACTAAAGCTCATGTGAATATAGATTAATCCTCAACTAACGCTCATGTGACTTTAGATTAATCCTTAACTAAAGCTCATGTGACTATAGATTAATCCTTAACTAAAGCTCATGTGACTATAGATTAATCCTCTACTAAAGCTCATGTGAATATGGATTTATCCTCTACTAAAGCTCATGTGAATATAGATTAATCCTCAACTAAAGCTCATGTGACTATAGACTAATGTTCAACGAAAGCTCATGTGACTATAGATTAATCCTCTACTAAAGCTCATGTGACTATAGACTTATATTCAATAAAAGCTCATGTGAATATAGATTAATCCTCAACTAAAGCTCATGTGACTATAGACTAAAGTTCAACTAAGGCTCATGTGACTATAGATTAATCCTCTACAAGAGCTCATGTGACTACAGACTAATGTTCAACTAAAGCTCATGTGACTATAGATTAATCCTCAACTAAAGCTCATGTGACTATAGACTAATGTTCAGCTTAAGCTCATGTGACTATAGATTAATCCTCAACTAAAGCTCATGTGACTTAAGACTAATGTTCAACTAAAGCTCATGTGACTATAGACTAATGTTCTACTAAAGCTCATGTGAATATAGATTAATCCTCAACTAAAGCTCATGTGACTTAGATTAATCCTCAACCAAAGCTCATGTGACTATAGAATAATCCTCTACTAAAGCTCATGTGACTATAGACTAATATTCAACTAAAGCTCATGTGACTATAGATTAATCCTCTACTAAAGCTCATGTGACTATAGACTAATGTTCAACTAAAGCTCATGTGAATATAGATTAATCCTCAACTAAAGCTCATGTGACTTAGATTAATCCTCAACCAAAGCTCATGTGACTATAGAATAATCCTCTACTAAAGCTCATGTGACTATAGACTAATATTCAACTAAAGCTCATGTGACTATAGATTAATCCTCAACTAAAGCTCGTGTGACTATAGATTAATCCTCTACTAAAGCTCATGTGACTATGGATTTATCCTCTACTAAAGCTCATGTGAATATAAATTAATCCTCGACTAAAGCTCATGTGACTATAGACTAATATTCAACTAAAGCTCATGTGACTATAGATTAATCCTTAACTAAAGCTCATGTGACTATAGACTAATGTTCAACTAAACTAAAAAAAACTAAAAGACTTACAGATGTTGCCAGCCTTTACGGAGAAAATATATAAAAATATAAATTGATCTACATCGAAGTTCTGCAATATCGTGGTAGCTCCTCCGTAGAACCAGCCCTGTAACATTCATGTCTTTGCTGCTAGCTGCTTTTGACTCTACCACTATACGGATCGTAGTTTAAGAACATGCCTATCTCCAAAAAAATATTGCTATGTAAGAAACCGCAAAATCCTATTTCCATGTCAAAACATGATTAATAAAACCTCAGGGTGGAATGGAGCGCGTGATTGCGCTGTCTGTACCGCCTGACGGCAGCCGTCGGTATCAACAAATACATTATAATATTTCAGAATTATTTTATGAATAATGCTAATCATTACCGCAAGTCTGATCTTACAGAATAATTTTTTGAAACGGTGTGTCCAGAATAAAAAAAACTGCTCATTTTGTTTATGGCGAAGAAGTCTTTATGAATATGCAAGCGGATGGACATCTTTTTTTAATATTTAGTGGGGATACAGTTTCAAATTGTTTATTTGAGTTGACAAAAACATACTATCTATACTGATAAATAAAATTGAAGTGTCTGTATGTTATGTCAAAATAACATTTCTATACTCAATACACATGATGCGGATACTTATAACGAAAATACAATTTTTAAATTTTTTGTCTGTCTGTTTATTCCGGGTAATCTCCGAAACGACTGGACCGATTCGGATGGGACTATTACTGGAAGATAGCTAATATTGTTGGAATTCAAGCAGGTTAATTTAATTAAGGCAAAATATTTAGGGTTCCGCGCAAAAAGTGAATAACCCTCGAAATTGTTTTCTCAAGTTTATTTTCACGCAGACGAAGTCACAGGAAACAGCTAGTTACTAATAAAAAGCGATGTACAAAGGATTTAATCATTAGTACCTCTTTTCTAGGAAATGTCCGTTAATTTTATGTTTGGTTGATTTTCAACCTGTACCTTTCGTCATATATCCGCTTGATCAATTCACAAAACCGTATTGATTTTACGCTGATTTGAAATATTCGTACTAGACTAGTTTTTCAAATAAAGTTATATTTAGGTTATCCCAATATAAACGTTTCAATTCTGGAGGAACGTTCAATGTGTCAGTTAAATTAAATTTGCTTTGTCAAACCTTTTGGCACCGTAAATCTTTTGTTTATAATATATATACAGTTTACAGAACATAACCTGTTCTTTTGTATTTAAACTTTATCTTAAATGATTTTAGAACCAGCATGAAAGAAGCTTGAGTATTTTTTTATAATAATATTTAAAATTCATGTTTTAATAACAATATTGTCAAGATGGTCTCCTGGTCAACGAGACCACACTTCCAAACGTTATGGAGAATGGAAGGCATGCCTGCATGTCGCTATGGGAATCAAAACCATTTCTAGAGGAATGTTTTGGTTTAATTAGTCGACAATTCGCGGGTTATTACTAAAGATATCTCTTCAGATATTTCCATAAAAACAACATCAGGCACACACGTTTAGGCTTTTTGTATGTACTTATTTCTTACAAGAAAACATAAATTCCGTCTGTAACGACGGCTATTTTATTCACGGCCGCTCTATTTAACACCACCTACTCTTTGGAATTAACATAGTTCCAGACATAGATTGATTAGGGTTGGGATCACGTAAGAAGGGCTTTTGCGTGTCATTGTGCCGAAGCTGGTTTCATCCGGGAATACATTAATTTTCCTTAACAGCTGACATTGTTTTCAGTGAAATGCCCGATATTAAATTATAACAAATTTTGTACCTTCATGGCTTTACGTTTACGAGATATTTTATAAAAACCATACAATATTCTATCTACATAAAAGAAGTAACTTACTGATTTATCAACGCACAGCCCAAACTCAGTAGTTTGGGTGATGCAGTCATCTAGAGACTTGAAATTTTGCACAATGATTTCTGGTATTACGTAGGCGATGAATAAAAATATATTCTTAATTAATCCCTAAAGGTCTAAAGTAGAGGTAAAGACCCGTGTGAAGCCGAGGCCAGTCGCAAGTCACTTATATGACTGAAAGCTTTAGTTAGTAAATATGAACAAAATTGGAGAAAAAATCATAATGTAATTCAAATTCAAGTAGACAGTATTGTTAGTTAGTTTTTTATCGACCTAATTCATGATTTGATTCGAGTTAAGAATGGCCCGGATGGAAATTTAGGTTGTTCCCAAATCTGTATGTTGCTCTGAGCTTACGGTTAACAGCACAAGGTGTTATATATTTTTTAATAATCGCTTAACTCGAACGCGAGGAATATGTTAAACTCTTTAACTTAACATATATACTTATAATATATGTAAGTAGACGTAGGCTTCTGGCATAAGTAGAAACTTACAAAAAGTAGCTGATATGCCATTTGCGATCGAAAAGTGAAGACTCGAAGGAGTCCTAATTAGGACGCATGAGTTGTTGCATGCATGTTGAGCTTGGGGTTGTGTCAGAGTGACTGACAGCTCGAACGTTTTACTCGTCAAGTCACTCTGCATTCGGCCAGTCCCCGACATATGTATATATAGTTGAAAATATTGGGTGCCTTGGAACAATTACATTAAAAAATTAACATTTTATATTTTCGATTTAAAAGTTTGTCTTTTGCTTCGTTAAATATAACTACTGCAATAGATCGTTGAAATAAATACGATTTCCCTTGAATAAAGCCGAAGCGAATAATTTAGATTGACATTTTGCAGTTTTAAAATTGAATCGAACGCTTAATTGTTCCGATTGCAGCGATTGTTAGGGTTGTCGCATGATGTAAGTTTTTACAATATTTGGCCTTTCATGCTTATATCTTTCATCACCACTGCTCACGGTGAGGGAAAACATCGTGAGGAAACCGACAAGTCTTAGAACCACTTAATTCGAAGACATGTGAAATCCACCAACCCGCACCGGGCCCGTATGGCCCATGCTCTCTCTCGTAGCGGAGGCCTGTGACCCTGCAGTGGGAAACAACCTAAAAAAGGTCGATTTATTATTGTTATTTATATATTAAAACAAAATTAAAAAATTTAACTTATAAGTTAAATACTTAATATATTATTTTATACAAGTAATGTATTATTATTATTTGTTTAAATAAGTTATTTTTTAATCGGTCATTAATATGTTAATTTTAATTTAGACGTATTTTAAAACACGATCTCACTGAAACACTTTCTCTTGAACTTTCCACACTTATATCCATGCTATTTGAATGAGGCGTTAAGCAAAGACATCAAAATTAATGGATATAGCTATTTGTGAAGTGACAGCCCTACTGGCATGTTGCCATGAGCTTAATTTCCGCAGTATTCACTAACCTGATACGTATAATGCTACAATATCAACCGCTATGATACTTTATAACAATACAATACGAAAGCACAAAATAATTCCTACATAGAAAATATTAAAGAAGATTGGGGTGATAGCTTAAAGATACAAGTTCAGTTTCTTACAAAATTTATATTATTACACTACATGTGCATGTTAATGTACAACAATCTATTATTTTTGCAGAAAATATAGATGTTTAATTTGTTATTAAGGTAGCCAGCGGCAATATCTAAAGAAACGTGGAGGCACTGAACTCCGAAATGTCAATATCATTTCACATTTCTAAATGCTTTAAAATTCTGTCCACCATGACACCTTATTACTGATTAATACACGATTTTACTTTAAACTATAGTAGTCCATAAGATATCCGTGTTGGATATAAGTATATGGTCCTTCGAGTCGGATTATCACCAAACACAACAGTTGTTATTTGAACAGGCATTTATTTCGTTGTATCAATAACTGCATAATTTACCCTAATTGCACTAGATTAAATAGAATCCAATCGGCCAAAGCCGCAACGCTCACCGCAGATTGCTGACGGCAAACTCCAGTTTAATAAACAACGAATAAAACCGCAGCAGCGGGAATGCAACGTTCCCTCTATTTTCTTTAAATAAATCGCTACATTTGTCTTGCAGGTTACTATTTACTAGTATATAATCAATTCCCTGATGATGCCAGATCTCTACACAAATATACTCATAGTTAAAATCAAATTGAACTACAAATCCATATTTTTTTTATTTCAAATTTATTTATTAGATAAATAAATAAATAATACATCAATAATATCCTAGGATATATTGGCACACGGCCATCTAATCCCAAACTAAGCAGAGCTTGTGCTATGGAAACCAGATAACTGATACTACATATACTACTTTTCTTTTGTAAATACATACTTAAATAGATAATAACACCCAGACTCAGGACAAACAGACATGTTTGTGCACACAAATGTCTGTCCTGGGTTTGAATCGAACCCACGACCCGCGGCGTGAGAAGCAAGTATCTTACAAACTACGCCATTCGGCCCTTTATTAATGAATGGATTAACTAACTTATAATCCACCACTTATCAACTGATTTTCCCTTACTAAATTACTGTCTAGATACTTTAAAAATTATTACATATATATATATATATATATACTTTAATCGACCAATTCTTGTTCCTACATAATTTGACTCTTGGAAACGTCTCCAATGAGTTCCATAAGACTTAGTATTCAGGGGTTTCGGGGGCTATAAATCGATTTAGCTACCATTTTCAGAAAATGTCGTTTTATCCGTGTTTTCACACACGGAATCAAATAAAGAACGGTAATAAAAATACAGAGCAAAGCTCATCCAGGTATTGTGATATTATTCGAATAATAGATATTTAGTCCATTATAAAAAACAAGGCCGAGAAAAGCTCAGTCCACATAGCTACTTTATTCTAATCATAAATGTACTTCCCTAAACACAACATACTACGATTACTTCCGAAAACACAAAATAAAACAGTTTGCTTCATTATTTATCTTTGATACTAATGTAAAAGAAGAACTAACGTAACAAATGGAATTAGAAGCAAAAAACTTTATCCGATAAATACGGGCACTCTGAAAACTTTGTATCGGCGCGCATGTTGGCAGTGAGACAGCTAATACTTTCGAAAATTCGGTTACACAGTAACTTCGCATTTTACACACAAGTAAAGACTTAGTGCAACGGCGGTCGCTATGGTGATGTACAAAAAGCGCCTTTACACGACACTATGAGAAGAGTGAAAGCCCCTTAATAGAAAGCTTCATTCTGTAAGACTACAGTTGCGTTCCTAGAACGAAAATAACTTGAATACGATATACACAGCTTACGAATAAAATAAGTGATAAGATGACAGCGTTAAGAAAAACGCACGCTTTAGTAAATCAACTTTTAAGTGTGGGCATAACAACATCGGTTGCACCAATGGGCCAGCAAAATACTACGATCTCACAGACAGATGTTAATTAGAAGTATTTCTGCTTTTTGTCTTATGAGTAAGGTGCCGAAGGATTAATCTTAGTTGTACTCCTTGCCTATCCTTTAAGGAAAGGATGGGAAGGGGAAGACGATTTGACGGGGAAATGGTCGATAGGAAAAGGAAATCCCTTATGTATGTTTATCCTTTGTCCATTACAAGTAAGCAACACATCTGCAACTCATTAGCTTATTGCAGTTGCCTATTAGTAGCAAACACTTAACATCGGGAGAATCGCTTGCTTGTTTCTCACCTTCTTCTATAGTAAAAAACAACTTTACTACGGTACTTCAACTTTAGCGTAATGTGACCATAAAATTAAGAAATGACGGCCACGTACAGCTCGACGTAGCGTAGACAAGCCGACCACAAGATGAACCGATGATTTAGTCACGAGGGCGTCCATTGACATGGCATGGAGGACAAGGGATCTTTCTGACGATTGATTGGGTAAGCCACTACAGTAGTGGAACTATGTAAGCTAAAAATAATAATTAAAGCATATATAAGTATGTTTTTATACCAACAAAATGCAGTGTGTTGTTCAAGTTACAGTAGTACATCAGCAATGCAAATCGTGGAAAGGGAGCGAGCAAAAGAGCTATAAAATTAATTGTAATACTGTAACCCGAGGGAACGAGCCGAGCAAATCCGAGTCCAATATGCACTATCCGGTTTAAATACGCATGGGAAATAACTTCATTTGTTTTAATACGAACTCTTTTATTCTACCATCGGGATTAGTTACTTGCTTTGTTGTTGTGTTATTGTAATTGGTGTTTAATGACATGCTAGCTGTTTCATGACCATATTTAGTGGAGTACTGATCACACAATTAATTTGCATTCTGGTGACAACTGTAAGGCAATTGCATGGTATCGGAACAAATGATGAATTGTGGTCTTCAAATAACTTCTTGATGATTGTCTTAAAATTGAATATACTGTCATTTATAGAATGTTGTTCAGAAATTAGTTGATAAGAACAAAAAAATCACAAAAGAGAATACAATTCGCTTAATTTGGAAGTCTTGCGTTTAATAATTGAGAAAGAATATCTGAGTATAATGTTTTATAAGCCGAACGAACGAACGAAAGCCTTGATATTCTTAAAGCATCAAGCGTAGTTACAGACATATAGAAATCAACAACTAGTTACAATAAATTTTTAAGTAATCGCAAGCAAATTCTTTATAATATAATAAGAAAAAAAATCAGTTTATGTATTATACACTCTCTTATAGCTAGCTCTAATGGGAAGTATCAAGGTGTCAATCAATAATGTACAAACATAATTCACCTTTGTTACCATTGGCTACAGCATCTTTAAAAAATATCATTAATTCGCAATAAATTTGCAAATAATCATTGTAATTACAACAATAGTTTAACATGTAGATGAATAATTCTGATATATAAGTAAATTAAGGAGGAAATTTCAAAGATAAGACAAAGGAATTCCTGACTTAAATTTCCTAAATGAAGATAGAACGTTGATAACTTTGGTAAAGCGTTGATCCAATGACCGTGTACCATGCGATAGCCTTCCAAGCTTCATCTCAAGCTTGCATGAGCTTCGAGTAATATTAAACGTCTAGGCTCTTGTTGCAAGATTTTAATTGGGGCGTTGTAGGCATATTGGAACGCTCATTTCACGTGTAATCGATATTTGTTTGGATTCTGGAATCTAAACTAAAACAAAACGCATAGGTAAATTTCATGAAGTGCGTACGGGTTGGCAATTGACCGGGTCTTCTAGTAAATTGTTTGATTGCTTCCATAGCAGAATGCACACACGGGCTTGAACTTGATGGAAATAAATTAATCACAACACTTACGGTGCTTTGTAGTGCTATTCTAAGAATCTAATTGAAAAGATGATATTTATTTAATTTGGCTTACCTAGCGGAATCTAACCAGGAAAAGTACTAAATGCATAAATTCCTTACTAGCTGTTCCCGCAGTTTCGCACGTATTTTTTTATCTTCCTTGAACAAAATGATTGTCATGTAATTTCTCGTAAAATAACTTTGGAGTATAGGTAACAAGTGTCAAAAAATAGTTTTTATAGCTATGCTAACTGCAAACAAGCTATGTTAAGTGATCGCCGATGTGTTATTATATGATATTACCATGGCAATAGACAATGTAAATGGTTTTGTGATTTTAGGTACTTTCTTTTCCCTCTTGAACATTTAATTTCTGATTAAAAAATATCCTGTGTCATATTTTGTATCCTTGACCTTATGTATGCTAAATTTCACGTTCTCATTTATAACATTAGTACAATTAAGATGTTATAAGTAAATTAAGCTACGTTAATATACCAAAACGTGCTTACATATATTGTAAATCAAAGCAATGTTTACTGGAATATTCCATTGAAAATAGATCAGCGTGAGTCAGCAATCAAGGCTGCGGCGAGCGCAACGACGCATGCATCGGTTGCGATGACAGGCCGTCTGCTGACTGCGCACTCTCTTGCTGAGACACGCACATTTGCTTCGTATCGAATAGTGACGTAATAGTGCCAATTAATATGACGTAATAGGGCTATTCGAACGTCCAAACTCAAATCTATATATATAAAATTCTCCTGTCACAGTGTTAGTTGCCATACTCCTCCGAAACGGCTTAACCGGTTTCAATGTAATTTTGCATATACATTCGGTAGGTCTGAGAATAGCTTTTTATGTATCTATCTATCTATCTATAATATTATAAATGTAAATGTAAGTTTTTTTGTTACGCTTTCACGCGAAAACTGCTAAACCGATCATCATGAAACTTCGTACACATATTCTTGGAGGTATTAGAAGTAACATAGGATACTTTATATGAAAAAAATATGTATAAAAAGTGAAGTATGTATGTTCCCTATAGACTCTGAAACGGCTGGACCGATTTCGATGAAATTTACAGGGATTGTCCAGATTGGCACAGCGGGTGATCCTGTGTTTAGTAGCGATCGGATCAACATAATTAGTGGTACCCGGGCGAAGCCGGAGCGGGTCACTAGTTAACATATAGATTACTTAAGCATTAATATTTACATCAGGTTTCAAATACGTCTATTACAGATATATTTACAATAGAAAACGTAAGAGACAACTTGTATCTATTATTTACAAGTTATATTTGAATGTTAGCGTCACCTGATGTCAAGTGACCGCTACCCACAGTCAACAAGCTATGTTACATTTAACGGACAGAGAAGGGAATATAAATAGATAGGAAAAAGGATATTTCGCTTTCCTCATTCATCCCCTTCGCCGCCGAACCCTCTTGCTGTTTCTGGAAAGGGAAGAGAACTGAAGACCTTGAACATAGAAAGCGTTAATGGCGTAACGTTATCGTTTAAAATAGGAATGTATATTAAATATTTTATACATCTAAAATATTTGTGATGTGTCTTTGTTTATTACGTTTTATTAGGCTAAAGAAGGTGGAAAACATATCTAAATATATATTTAGATATGATAAACTCAAGTAGGTCCCAAGACCTTTTCCATTCCAAAATCATAATAAAAATCTCTTCGCAGTTGTTTCGATCCCGTATTACTGAGCATTTTAATAAATAAAGCTAAGTCTGTCCCAATATTGTGCGAAGGGAAACGGTACATAAATATCTTTTTCGGTAGAACAATGTCAAAATAGTCTAAGATAAAAGTTATGAATGGCCCGCTGAGGGTAATTTGCGTTGTTTTGTGTTTTGTCCGCATCAGCGATGTGATACAGTGAGCCCGCTTGCTTCGCAGCCCGGCGATGAGCACTGTATAGGCTTTGATAAATACACTTCAGATAAGCTTCTATGTCATTGTGGTACAAAGTCTTTTCTTCCTTTAGAAATCGGTTCTGATTTCTTAGTAATCTTCCGTCGTTCATGACGCGTCGATGAAACTACTAGTTTATTTACTTTAACGTGTTCATGTAATGCACAAGTGACGCCCCCGTCCCCCTTTACAGGATGGGTGATCCTCTGAAGTTTTAGTCTAATCCAATCTAGCAATTTCCTGCGTGCAGATGCGTTACCTGCAATTCATTAGCTTATTGAAGATGCTTATGGGTTGCGCGGTCGGTTATTTTGGTGGTCACCGTTTGTTCGTTTGCCCCGTTCAATAAAATAAAAACGAAAGGTGAATAACCTTGTTATTTCGTCTATTTATGTTATGATACAGTGATTATACTACAAGGTGCTGTCAAAAGAAATGTTATCAAATATACTTTGGTAAAACTAGCGTTCCGGACGACCCCTATTATAAAGTTATTGTGACAGCGCCCTGAACAAACAAGTATATTGTTAATGGCATATTGCATGGTAAAACTAACATCGTTAATTTATAATCTCACGGGCGATAATAAACTGACGAAAAATTGTGAACTGATAGAACCATTTGACAGTAATTTCATCCAGTAAGTGTACGTGTAATATGAAATGTTTCGATTGGCGATTAAACTAAAACTAATCGATGTAGTCGATCGTTCAGATTACTCCATAACAATCAATTTTAATTGACTTACGGCGTGCTGCGGGCAACATTGACCAGTAAGGTTGCCATGACAACTTTAACCACCAATTTGTAGCGCAGCGCACCGCTTAGACTATTAATATACCCTTATATTCTACTCAATAATTATTAATTTATTACAAGACATGTAGAGTGCCATCTCTTGGACCATGACTGATAAATCCTTTGACAACAATGCAAAATCTTACTGGAACCTGACATAAAGCTAGATGTCATTATTCGAATTCTAAATATCTTTCGAAAAGACATTAACTTACGATGACGGATGACAAAACAGAGCGAAGCTTGGTCCACAGGCATTGTATTTGTTGCTAATTTTGTTTTATCCCACCCATATGCGTAAGGTAATTTTTATTACAACTAAATGTTCTTTTTAGGTTGATTATTGCAAATGTTTTCTTATGTATGTGGACGAGGCTGTTGACCCATCAGGACTGGAGAAAGTCCAACTGGAATATACGATTGTTGTTGACACGAAAAAACACAAACCACCTTCTCTATTGTACTGAGATGGCAAGAAAACTCCATTGTTTTTTTTTGCGAAAAAAAAATTACGAACAAAACAATTTCCATAAAAGAGCGGAGTAATTATAGCGCCGTACCTAAATTACTTTCCAAAGCATCATTCGAGAACGATCATTCTTCTTTTGTTTGACATTTCCCCCACCAACGTTCCTAAATTAATTATTTAACATGGTTGAATCTGAATTATTTCCTCTTTGGCATCCAATTAAATTGATATGTTTATAATAAGGGTTAACACTGATTGGTTTACAATAGGGCTATTTTTTATTGCGGCCACTATATGGATTTTGTGATAGCGTCATATCTATGACACTCCAGGGCACGGAAAAGGATTGGATCAAGTTGTATCGTCAGTATTTCCGTACATTTATTACGTGGGTACCTTCAAGAGAAGACTGAATAGGTTGTTACTAAACTAGTGGGTGCCATCGACCACACCACTTAAAATCAGATGGAATTGTGGAAATGCTTGTTTATTTAATATAAGAAAATAAATTAGCAACCATTTTAGCGCTGTCAGTACTGCTTTTGAATATATAAAATGTATTACAGATTTATTCCAGGACAGTAATGTTAAAAAAACTACTTTCCCTTCCCGCAATCGAACGGGAACCGCTTTTCATCAGATATTGGATTTAGAACCGCCGCTGTCGCAGGAAATCAACCAGAAAACGTCTTCAGCAATGGAAGGCAGCCGAGGTAATTTATTGTATATTTTCACTCCCTACCGATGCATTTCCTATTGCCAAGAGAGAATTCTTCTCGCCAGGGATTTCTTTTGCTTTAGTCTTTTACACATCAAAGTGTTTTATTGTGGTTATAAAATGATCACTGGAATTTGTAAATGATATAGAATGGGTGGTAATGGAATTGCTATTGGTAAAAAGTCATACATTGAAATGTGACTATTTTAACAAAATCTAACTGTTATGTTAAATAAAATGAGTTTTTTTCCTTAAACTATACTTTTTTAGAAGAAATTGGCAAATGAGAAAGAGGTTCGCATAATACTCATTTCATCTCTCTCATCCGAAAACTATATTAGTAATTTACAATCTAGTATTTGGTAGTAATTTGAAATCTTATAACCTCGGCCGCATTGCAACAAGCGCAAAATACGAACTATTGTATTGTTCGTAAAGTGAATCAAATAAAGCGAAGTCTGGGTAGGCATAAGGACCCTGGCTGAAAAATCTACACCGGTGGTTTGCTTACACTTATTCAGAGCCGCGGAAAATTATGCAAGTTTAATTTACCTTCACAAGAAGCACTTTAAGGAGTAAGAATACAAAAAGAAAAAAATAATGAAGAAAACAAAAAAATACAACGTGCGTTAAATCTACGCACGTGCGTTATATACACTGGTTCATAAGACGAGATTAAGGAACACAAAAGATTTTTTCCTCCACGCATTTTTATCATTTATAAGTCAAACACATCCATAAAGATTACGGCGTCAGATGGATTAGTTTGACGTCGATAAAGCATTGGCTCGAGCTTCGTCAGATAACACGTTGAAAACATTAGCAGATAGGCACGAGACACAAGGAAAAAGGGGGGAAATATGGAGCCGTTTGAAGCACTCGTTCGCTAAATAGTCGGTTTAATATATAAATTATTAGCTATTACAACCAAAGGTAGTAACCAAAGTAGATATAAAGATTTCCTTGTGTATTTTTTTTTCAACGTTAAGTTGAATCAGTCAAATAAGCCAATGAAAGCCAACTCTGCTCATTGTTTAGTGCAAACCAGTATCATATGTAAGTGTATTACTACTTGGTAAGTGCTTTTACAATGGTAGAGCCCGCAATATCTGTTGCACGAATGGCTCGACCGGTGAAATACCACGACCTCACAGAAGATAGATGTGAAACAGAAGTATACTTCTGCGGTTCGCTTGATGAGTAAGGCGCAATTTCAGTTCTCATTGCTTTCCCATCCTTTCCTTTTAAAGGAAGGCGAAGAGTATGGATTGGAAAAGGTTTGTTGCGGATGTCTATGGGTAGCGGTCACTTAACATGAGGTGACCTGCTTGCTCCTTTGCCACCACCACCCAGAAACATCGTCACATTTAGAGAAATACTCTAATTAAAATGTTTATTCTAGGGCGTGCTCATGTGTAATTTTCTTTGTTAAATATATAGTAAAGAGTCAACAAGCTTGTAACAAGTTTTGTTTTCATTCACAAAACTAGTTCCTGTATGTAAACTGTTCACTGGCTAGACTCTCGAGTGTCCTAAATTTGGGATTACGTATTTGTCAAACATTTTATATAGTCGTTACGTTATGTCGTCCACAAAATTGACCAACAATCTGTTCGAATTCGTGGAAGTTGAATGGATGGGACAGACAAGACAATAAAGACCTTATGGCTATCTATGAGGTAAGTCGATGTCCATACATCCGTATTATTATTTACGTAAAATGCCCAATTGTTATTACTTAAATTCTTTTTTTCATTCTTTCTTACCGGGTTAAGCTAACCGTTCGTGCTACAACAGCGCCGCGTTGTTTTCGACGTTTAAAAATGTAAAACATAATGGACCTGTCAAGGATTACATTCGCCGCCACTCTACTCCAGTTTAATTATGGTTAAAAAATTCTAAAAAAATATATAATCCGTTAAGCCTAAGCACCGCCATTTATAAGCAGATAGTAGGCATTTTGTATAATTCTTATTTTGTTTAATGTTTTAGCATGTAATTAGTCGCATAAATACCTCGCTCGTTTGATAAAACTTTATTTAGGTTATAATAGATGAGTTTTGGACCTACGCAAACTCCAACCAGTTAACTGGCAGAAGACGATGCGAGTTAGGTGGCACTCTGTAGTTTTCTGTGAGGTCGTGCCATGTTGTTGTGGGCCACTGCCACTGTAAAACGTTACACGCATAAGTATTTCAACCAGAATTTTCATAAACAACTTTATAAAAACTTTAAATTGCTATTAATAAATTAGTTGTTACAATCCCCATATACCACTAACGTCACATGATTACACGATGTTTAATAAATAACAAAGGTGAATTACTAATATGTACTTTCTTGATATAAAGGCTTCGTCGTAGCTTAACAACGAATTAAAGCAATAATCAACCCCATATAATCACAGAAATAATAACAAATGAAATACAAAGTAAGTAATGCAATATAAATAAAATCTCTAACTGTACGAGGTGTAAAACAAAACCTCTTTTAACGTATTAAATTAAAGAGGTTAGGTTGACCTTTATCAACGAGCGTTCCAAACGCTTAAGTTTTTTATATTTATAATAAGGCAAAATATCTTTTATAAAAGATATTAAGGAACTTCAAAGCCATGCCTTGTAATAGTCAAACTATTTTGTTAAAAAATTAATTCAATTGATTTGAGCGGTAAAGAATCGCTTGGTAGTAACCATAGATATCAAATAGTATTGTATCGAGTTTCCCTTTCATATATTTTTAAACACTATTACACTAATTATGTTGATCGGACCATAAAAAGTATCCTATTTTGCTTCTAACACCTCCAAGAATATGTGTACAAAGTTTCATGATGATCGGTTGATTAGTTTTCGCGTGAAAGCGTAACAAACAAACTTACATTCACATTTATAATATTGGTAGGGATTCCAAAAAAAATGTCAAAATCCCCGTTACGTAAAGTAAAATTTAAAGTATTTCGCATTACTGTCAATGTCAAAATGATTTTTTAAAATTTTGTCCCTTACCACGACTAAAAGATATCCATGAAAATGTGTTTAATCGTTCCTTGACATTAGTGCAAATTCTTAATAATTTGTGCGTCTATAATTTTACGTAGTTTATAAATAAAAATAAATATGCGCCCACGCCTGTTACACAGAGGGTTATGTAGAGATTATGGATATCCATTTGACGAGATCGTGGCACATCTCTCTCGCTTCTTCTACATCCATACATATGCGCCTCATAGTTTACGTTAAGAAAATTACATCGAAAGGTTCCATTACATACATACATGCGAAACTAATATAAATGTGTTTAAAACTGGGTCTATTAAATATCATTTTCGGTTTGGACTTGTTCAAAAAACGCCACGTTCGAAACGCCAGCTTGTTCGCCCTGTACAGTTGTAAAGTTAATTGGGCCGTCCCGTAAAATAACCGCCGACATTTTCCTCTTCTCGAATCGCACCTGCTGTAATCCTCGCCCATTTTTAACCTAACAACGCGAAATCTGCGGAGCTTGACAAAAGTAAATTAACACAAACCCAAGCAAAAAATAAATTAAGGGCCGACTTGAATGAGATAGATTGTGAGATGAAAAAATTGAGGAAAAAAGTTTAAAATATTACAGTTATTTTTTTCCAGAAGGTAATAAATGAGCAAGCGGTTCGCCTGATGTAGAGTGACCGCTACTCATAGGCATCCGCAACAAGCAAATGAGTTGCAGATGTGTTGCCTACCTTTAAAGGCCAGAGGAAGAGAGTTAAAAGGAGTTTTCCTATCCATCCCCTCTAGTCCAATTCTCTTCCTGTTCCCATCGTATCCTTTATAGGAAAAGATTGGAAAGGGAAGAGGACTGACACTAATCCTGGAGGACTGACCTTCGACACCTCACTCATCAACGAAACGCAGTATTACAAAATACTTCTACTTCACGTCTGTCTTGTGTGAGGTCGTGGTATTTCACTGGCCGAGCCGGCAAATTCTTGCTACAAATGTTGTTGTTGCGGGCTCTACTGTTAAAGGCTTCAAGTAAAACAGAAATAAAACCGACAAGAAACCTAAAAAATAAATTTATTAATACGAAATATTTATTACGTTCATATGGCAATGCATTCATTTTCCTTTGTGGTTCTGTAGCGAATTTTCACTTCAATTCCATCAGGAAGGTTGACGATGAAGTCTTATGGTAAAATAACATCTAAAATTATAAGTACATACATTTATTTATTTGTACTATAAGTAAGATCTGGAAGTCATTGCATCTCTTAAATGATCAGAGTAGATGAGGAACGGAGAGAAGAACGGAATTGGACCTTCAGTAACTCACTCATCACGCAAAACGAAGAAGAAAGGAATACCTGAAATTCAGATATTTTGTGAGTTATATATATATATATATATATATATATATATATATATATATATATATATATATATATATATATATATATATATATATATATATATATATATATATATATATATATATATATATATATATATATATATATATATATATATATATATATATATCGTATTATAGTATGTTAAAAATACTACATTAATCATAAGTAT
Organism: Papilio elwesi; assembly: GCA_029849275.1. Lineage (NCBI taxonomy): Eukaryota > Metazoa > Arthropoda > Insecta > Lepidoptera > Papilionidae > Papilio > Papilio elwesi. The sequence continues at coordinate 1,507,593 of CM056707.1, read as the reverse complement.
TCTAAAACATGAAGCACCACATGAATCACATTTCTTGATTGTTACGCTTATGACGCCTGTGGTCCCAAGAGATGCCTGGCGAAAGGCGGTGTTAGCTCGGGGGCTGTTGGGGCGGGTATGTCTTGAGGTCGCAGCAGCTTCTCGCTGAGGATCTGCTTGCTGAGGGCCTGTTTGTCTTCTTTCTTCATTCGAAGTAAGCCACTCATACTTACTAAAGCGAGGAATATCATGCTGAATATGGTGAACGACACCAACTGTAAATGGAACATAATATTTCAGACACTAGGGTATCATAATTTATGACACATATCACTTATGTATGACACATTATGATACCCAGTGTGAGGGTAAGAGGGAGAGAACGAAATTATATATCACATTATTGGCTTATTTAGGTAAATACACTTATGTACTACACCTGGCACAAATTTTAACAACGGAAAGTTGTACTTAAGAATTCGAAAAGCATCATTCATTAAAATAAAACAAAATCTGTATACCACTACTACTGTCCCAAATCATTGACCTATCACCCTTTATTGCAACCCTATTATTTTTTATGTATATGCTTTTAGAAGAAAATAAAAAATAACTTAAATGAAATATGTGAATAATTATGCACTATGTTTTGTGAATAATTTAAACAGTTTACAAATTTTTCATGCAATAGATATACCGTATAAATAAAAAATATTCCGAAAAAAAGAAAGTATTCCGTTTTTATTTTTTGATTAATTATAATACCGCGTAAATAACTTGTATATATCTATTTTAATACAAAAAAATAATGCGGTAAAACTTGTTTACACATCAATATTTATAACATATCTATAGCATGTGTTGCTTATCAATTCAAGGCTTGTCAGTGCCGAAATATAAATGACGCCTAACCTACAATAAAATAAATTTATTACGCTGATAGTAATTGATAAAAGATTAACCGTACTTACCGCCGACACTCCAAATGCGGTTACAACTTCATACGATACTAACATTTTTTACAACACCAGGTAATGATCACAAAAAACATAAATAATGAGAACCTTAGAACTGTCTCATCGAAATACGAATGTCGCGAAAGATGGCAAACGTATCTTTCTATATAAGCTATCTCACTCGCACGCTTGAACGAACACAACACTGACTCAGAGTTGTATTAAATTGTGAACTTGTCACCGACCTATTGTAAAGGCAAGCACTTTATAATCGGGCTAGTCAAATTCTAAGCAGCACTTTAACGAATCATTGAGAATATGCAATTTCTTTTCTAGGCACTTTACAAAGAAGCGACGTAAGGCAAGCGCATATTTATCCAATAGACATGAATGTCTGTCTACAAAAATAACTTTGAGCGCTGGTTGGTCGAAACTTGAGACCCGCTTTTTTGATTCGTTGCCAGTCATCCTTTAGTCGCTCGCTAAATGTTATTTTCAATTATTTTCGTAGCATACTAGTGCTTAGTAACTAAACTAAAATATAGACAATAGTTGCCAAACAAAAGATGCTCAAGTTATTTATTTTTTAACATGTTTTGGACAGTGAAAAATAACCAAAAGAATTTTTACCTTCATCAACTGGACATAGACGTAACAAACAACAGTGACAGTGGTAGAGTCCGCAATAACAACATCTTTTGCACGAATGGGCCGGCTCGACCGGTGAAATACCACGACGTCACAGAAGACAGGCGTGAAGTAGAAGTATTCTGCGTTTCGTCTGATGAGTGACGTGCCGGAGGCCTAATTGTAGTCCTCATCCCCCTCCTACCCTTTTCTAATAAGGAAAGGATGGGAAGAGGAAGAGGATTTGACGGATGAGGAGGGGATGGCCAGGGAATGGAATTATCCTTTTTTCTGTTTGTCCCCTCCTTCGTCCATGAAGGTAGGCAACGCATCTGCAACTCATTAGCTTGTTGCGGATGGGTAGGGGTACTTATAACCAGGGGCCGCTTGCTCGTTTGCCACTTTGTAATATAAAAAAAAACAATATTACACAGGTTTCTTAAACATTAAAAATTATTTAAACAAAAAACATTACGTTGAATTCACTGATAATTATTTTTCACACTTGTCCAAATAAATAATAGGTTTAATTTAATTCTATGTGTAAATGTAATTTTAAATTTTAGTTACTAATGGCACGAACATAATTGAAACTAACATCACAAGAACATTTTGTTTAATTACGTTTAGCAACAGCAGCAAAAGAAAAGAAGTGACGCAGGATACGAGTTTTGTCGAACGACATATTTATCATATCAACAATATGCCTGCCGTACTTCGCCCATTAGAAAGAGACTGGGAAATGAAACGTCATATTGTCATTCGTTCAACTGAGAATGTGCCGACCGTTTCGAATTTGCCTAGCCCACTTATAAAGTGTCTACTCTGACAATCGGTCGGCGACAAACACACTGACGTACTTGGAAAATGTATTGGTTGACATTTTGCGGAGCGGCAACGTCGCAATACGTCTGCCTACAACTTGCGTCATCTGTTAGGAATTGCGCGAGCGCACGCGCCTCTTGCGTTTTGAATGCAATATTGTGTTAAAGATACTTGTTACAGTTATAAACAAAAAAGTATTAAGGTCACGTTTCTAGAATACTAAATATTTTAATTGTTCAATAAGGGACAACACTTCTCAATAACTCTTTATTTAACCTTACAAATATCAAACGACAGAACTACAAAACTTACTCCAAAACAAAAGACTTTAAAACCGTCACTCGATACATCGTTCAATCATTATGTACCTCGACGCCAAAATAATGCAAGCGCGATCTAACCTACCAGTGGCGCCATCATTTAGCGTTAACCATTATCGAAACAAATCTTACACCTAACAGCGCTTAAACATTAATAGTATTTCGAATTTTTCGGTAATTCCGTTACAAAAATACTTTTACTTCTGATGTTGATACTATTATATTTAAAAAGCCTTTCTTACTCAACTGTTTTAATTTTTTGAAACTTTACGACACTTACAACGCAACTTACAACTTACATACAGACTATACGTCTGTATGTAAGTTAAAGGACCAATTCTTAGATGTCTATGGATATCTTTAACTTATGGATTTCATAGTGGTGAATCTTATTCGGTTCAGAAATGCTAATGTAAGGAAAGTTGTGTCGTTTCATACACACGTACATTTTAAGTAACGAAAATAATGTTGCCGCTCATGAGTATGATACTGAAAAGTTGCGTAGCTGACTTTAGACAGCAAGAGTCTTAACAATCACTTGTCAAAGATAGGAGATTCAGTTTGTACTCCTGTCAACGGTCGTGACAACATCTCTTGAGGCCCGAGGCTTGAATAAGTGGTATGAGTAGTCAGTGTAGTGAGAATATTAGGCTACAACCGTCCGAGAGATGTCAGTAAAATAAGCATAACGATTTAACAACAAGTTTTAGCAAAAAAATAAAACTCAAAATTAAATGACATAAGGTAATCTAAACTATAATAAAGCAATAATGATAAATATAATAAAACAATAGATCTATCGTCTAGTATCTATGGTTTATGATTAATGTAATCTAAAAACTTAAACGTGATAATAAATCTAGATTAAGCGGCGGCACTGTTTGGCGATCACTAGAGCTTGTATCTCACGAATCCGAGATGGGTATTTGGCATTTCATTGTATTTTTTGTTCCTTTATTTGCTAATGCAGCTGCACGAAGAAATGATTTATATGCGGGGTGAGTTACATATTATTCAATTATTACAAGCAGACGAAAGTCAGTCAGACTCCTGTATCGAGGAAGGTGGTAAGCAAGCATTTTTGGGGACACGAGATTAAGTAGTCAATAATTGTAGGCATCCCGTAACAAAGAATTGAGACGGTTCTACCATTGTTAAAATTGCTAATATACTACTGATTCTTTACTTGGGCACATTCCCTGATTTGAAATAAAGTTTCACTGTCAATATTTTGAAAACATCCTGCCTCAACTCACAAGACTGCAACTAGAAAAGTTGCAGCAACGTCACAGCTGCACGTGCACACGTGCAGCAGCTTTGACAGGACAGAAAAGGACAGATTCTAGAGGTTCCGCTACCTAGTGAGGTGTGAAACAAAGTAGCAAGAGACAAAATAAAATGCAGATCTTTGAAACAAGTGAAATCACTCAGCGTGACTGTGAAAGATAAAATAAAAAACATATATGCTTACTGATGTCTCAACGCCCAGCGTAAACTACCGGGCCTAGAGAAATTTCGCTCAGAGATACTGTCACTACTCAGTGGAGCACTAAATAAGGATTTTCGAAAATCAGTCCCAAAAAGGTCTAAAGTAATTAAAGGTTGTGTGGAGAATATCTGTAATCCATTGTAGTCCAATGTTACCTCAGATCTGTATCAATGATATTAAATAGGGTTCAGCTTAGGGAGGACATACGTCGGTTAAATTAAATTGCACGGTGGGTACAACCGGGGGTACAGCTAGTTGGTTACATTGTAATTCGTTGTACTTCTCTTGAGAATGTCTGGAAATTACTGGATGCGGTGCGATGAGGCCCGCATACTGTGGAATGTATTGGGGAAGGCCTATGTCTGGCAGTGGACTGATATAGGTTTTGTAATGTAGTAATTTAATCATCAAATTAAAATAAATAAAATTCGAAACGCCGAGAATGTATTTATTTATTAAGACTATAATATCTTTATTAAACGAGCTAACATAGGGCGAACTTAATTGCTTTTCGGCAGTCTGCACCTGTCAGCCCGTAGTGTTAATATAAATAATGGCAGAGGGTAATTAAGGTAACAGAATATTAAATCATGAATAACCAAACAAATACCAAGCAAAGCTTAAACTAGAGCAGGAATCCCATAGATAATATTTAATATATTATGTATAATATTTATGCATCAGAAAAAATGAATCAGACGACAACAAATCAAATAATGAACGAGGAAAAGTATGCATACATTTTCAAATATACAATTTGTAGGTTAGATATAAGAAGCATCATCTCTCTATCCTTTTCCTACTGGGTTTTTGGTTTCCTGTGGGTTGTCACAGTTTGACCGTAGTATATACTGTATATACATGTCATCCCTACAGTTTTACGACCCGCCGCCTATCTAACGCCATCCTTACTTGAGAATTTAGAAGATCCAATCTCATAAATGTGTATCTCTACATGTGTATGATCTACAAATTTCCAGATACTCAGTGCACGGTGTGTCTCTTCGTGATCGATCTGATCTTCTCATTCTTCATGAGCTGGAGCTCGAACTTGACCTGGACATTTGGCAGCGTGGTGCTCCGGGACAACGCGATGCTCATGTCATGGTATCACCAGAAAAAAGCGAGGAATTTCTGAATAATCTGAACAGAAATGAGATAAAGCACTATGTTCAATTTGAAAACGTAGCAGAGTAATTAGATTAATTGCTTTTTATAAGTTCTTAATATAACAGAGAAGGTCCAACAGTTGGACACCTTAGTGGCTGAACCTTTGTTTAAACGATGTTTTGATCTATTCTGATTCAATTCTCAGATTCTCTCACACAATAGCAACGATTGAAACAAAGATGTTTGCAAACTCGTCACAATAACATAAAGTATACACTAAAAGCATGAGTAATCTTAATAAAATAACTCGATTTATTTTTGCTCAGCGATAGTAAAAATATGAAAATCACCTTCCATTGATTCACTGTAGGAGATGGAATTGATTCACTGTAGGAGATGGAATTGATTCACTGTAGGAGATGGAATTGATTCACTGTAGGAGATGGAATTGATTCACTGTTGGAGATGGAATTGATTCACTGTAGGAGATGGAATTGATTCACTGTAGGAGATGGAATTGATTCACTGTAGGAGATGGAATTGATTCACTGTAGGAGATGGAATTGATTCACTGTTGGAGATGGAATTGATTCACTGTAGGAGATGGAATTGATTCACTGTAGGAGATGGAATTGATTCACTGTAGGAGATGGAATTGATTCACTGTAGGAGATGGAATTGATTCACTGTAGGAGATGGAATCGAATGGGATAGATATTTATTTTTATTGATAAGTAGCACCTATTAATAAATTTAATATAAGACAAAAAATGCACATTGATATAAAAATAACGGCACATTATTGAAAAAAGTTGAAAGGAAATCCGCATATATCTTGTTTCAAAGCAAGATGCCATTGTTGTAAACAAACAAACGTCATTTAGCACAACGCGGCCATTACTCTTTCTATACTTTCATCGGATATGTTGTAATTTTTTTGGAAATCGTGATATAATGTGAAGTGGAATTGTGTAAATTGGTTTTTCGAAAATAACTTGGAATTTGCGAATTTTAACTTAAAAACTTTTGTTCAAGTAAATATTTTTATTTAGTTGTGATAAATCGTATTGTAAATTAACACGTCTATATGTATACAAACCATTAAACATCGTTAAATATTTAACACAGTTTAAAGTTTTAACACAGAAATTGTAAAATAATAAATTCGCTTAATTTTTAGTTTACTCGAAGAACATGATAAAGAAATGGAACTTTGGCGACGTAAAAGAAATACGAGAAACTTTCCATTCCAAGATTATCTACGGTACGCGGAGGTAATTATTTAATTAATAATAATTTTAACAGGAACTAAAAGTGACGATGATTGTTCGCTGTTTATTCTTTTTAAATCAGTATGTCAAAACAATGATCACTTGTGATCCAATGTTTTTTTTTTCAATTATAACTAATAAAGTAGCGCTTAACAACAATCCCACCTGATATATAGTGGTGACGTGGTCGAAAGATGGTACACATTAGTTAAGTTTATTAATTTTTCTCTTGAAGTTACTACCACGTTATAATTGGTTGGAAACACTAACGCCGGAGGTAAGTTTTAAGTTTAAGTTTTCTAAGGTTTCCGTTCGAATTTGTCTAAACTCACTCACTAAGCTGATATCGTTTAATTCCAGATAGATGCTTACCTTGATAGAATAGCAGCTCAGTATCCGGAAATCGTTACATTGGTAAACTCAGGACCAAGTTTTGAGGGGCGGGATGTTAAGTATCTTAAAGTAAGCTTCATGTAATTTCATTGATCAATTTTGGCCAATGGTTATTACAATTTAAAATCTCAATAATTTAAAAAAATCTTACAATTCGACAGATTTCTACATCAAATTTCACCGATACCAGTAAGCCTATATACTTTATGAATGCTGCGATACATGCTCGTGAATGGGTCACGACCCCCGTCACAATGTATTCAATACACAGATTAGTCGAGGAAGTGAGAGCTAATGAACGAGATTTACTTGATAGCACCGACTGGATAATCATGCCTCTAGTCAACCCTGATGGATACGAATACAGTCACACTGATGTAAGCAATTTTCGAGTAACACTCAAGTTCATGTTAACTTACTTACTCTAAGTCTATTTATAATTTTTAGGATCGCTTATGGCGTCGCTCACGTTCCTATAATCCTGCAGTGAGTGTAACTTGCTATGGTGTTGATGGAAATCGTAATTTCAATGTGTCCTTCAACACGATCGGCGTGTCGTCTGATCCATGCTCCAATACTTACCCTGGCGTAAGCCCATTCTCTGAAGTAGAAATCGGGTATGTGCGAGACGTCCTTCATGAATATGTTGATCGTATGCAAGTGTACCTTGATATTCACAGTCAAGGGAATTACGTATTATTCGCTTATGGTGATACCACTCTACCAGCCAATGCATTGGAATTACATCATGTTGCTGCAATCATGGGAGCAGCTATTGATGTTCACAAATTGCCTGAGGCATTGTATTATATGGTTGGCAACAGTGCTTTACTTTTGTATGGTACTTCCGGGACCTCTCAAGATTATGGACAGGTGATTTTCAAAACTTATAACATATTAAAAGAATCCACCGCTTATACCGCCAGCGCACCGAATATTAGGTTTAAAGGAAGTGTAAATTATTCATTTTATTTTTTCCAGTTAATTGGTGTGCCTTTCGCCTACACTTTAGAGCTACCGGGACATGGATATGGCCACGCCGTACCTCCGCAGTACATCGAGCAAATGGTCGAGGAAACTTGGCAAGGCATCGTAGCATCCGCTCGTGCATCCGTAATATACTATCAAAGTCGAAACAGAGGAACTTAAAGATGAAATTTTAAAAGGATTAATATAAAAATTTAAGAATATTTTTCCATACGATTTTCTTTTATACATGTTATAATATTCTATCAAGCAATTGCATTTGCTGCTCACCCTACAATATGTATAAGTGTATGAAGATATGTATTGAGATCCTGTGTCCGTCGGGTGATTTTTATACGTTGAATGTATCACATTGAATCTATCTGGCGGTAGATCAAAGTGAGTAATAAGAAACTTCAAAGACCTACTTTGATCCCGTTGATTTTTTGTCTATTATCCCTAAGGAACGTTTCTTAAAAGTATATGTTGCTATGCAGTTTCCTTCAAACTTCTTGTTAAAGTACAGCATACATTATTATTTTTTGGAAAATGTACCAAACCATTTGACCCGGCGGCGCACGAAGTTTCGTCTAGAAAATTCCACTTATTTAACTTGAGAGTTGAGGGTCGATGTCGACGATCTGCCCTTGAAGACTATTCATGTCTTGTTATTTTAATTATAAATAATGAATACAAAGAGGTCTGTGTATGATAAGTTAGTTATCGTGTTGCTAAATTGATAAAATGTAATATTAATACTCGGTATCTTAAATTTATATCATTTACATTCTTTCAAATTTCTTACTACGTCGCCAAATTTGAGGAATGATGGATGTCAATAGTTATGTACCCGTGATATTGTTTTCGATTTTCGCTTTGTCAGCAGCCAGCAAGAATGATGTGTACTCCGGGTGAGTTTTTCATGCTTCATAATTTATTTACAAAGTACCTAAACTCGACACCAAAACCAGTAAATATGATAAACATTACAACAGTGGTAGAGCCTGCAACGACAATCTGGTGAACGAATGGGCTGGCTCGACTGGTAAGAATCCATAAGAAGACAGGCGTAAAGTAGAAGTATTTCTGCGATTCGTCTACTGAGTAAAGTGCCGGAGATCTAATTCTGGTCCTTTTTAAGGGGGTTTGACGAGGAAAAGGAAATATCCTTTATTTATGTTACATAGCTTGTTGCAGATGTCTATGAGTCACTTATATCAGAAGAACTGCTTTCCCACCTACTTGCTATAAAAATGATAATTATATAGGTGGTTACTGACGTGTATTTACCGTTAAGCTTTATACTTCCGCCTACTTCACCGTTTATTGTTGTTTTGACGTCTATCGATAAAACACTTTTAAAAATCAATTACTACTCGTAATAAGTCTAATATAGTAATGAGGTTACGATATAATGCGCTATCAATTAAAACCCGATTATTATCGAGTCGCGATGTCTGGTGCTGATACTTGACTTGGCGAATTGAACTGAAATATTAATAAGAAAATAATGTTTTCAAACAAAAGAGTATATGCATATAAAATAAATTCTTCTTAGGAGCAAAAAGAAGTCGAGATGTTGTCAAAGCTTAGTATATTTCAATAAGACAACCTGGTTAGAGGATATTATTCTGTTAAAAAAAATTGGAATACAGTCAAGTAAGCGGAACTATGGAATGATCGGTAGTTTCAGATAGATCCAATATATACTATGTATGTGTAAATATTGAATAAACCATTTATTAGCAATGTGTACTGAAATTCGACTACGTCATCCGTCTCTCCCCTCCAACTTATTTTCTCCTGTATGTCCTTAAAGACGTCTTAAAATATGACCAGTCTCCTCCCTAACTTTTCTCGCTATTAATAGAACTTCCGTACCAAAATCTACCAAATTTAGTTCTAAAAATACAAAAAAAATATCTAGTTGATGCAATATAAACAATGAACCATCTATTGCAACTTACAGGTACACAGTTCACGGTGTACAAATATCTAGTTGATGCAATATAAACAATGAACCATCTATTGCAACTTACAGGTACACAGTTCACGGTGTACAAATATCTAGTTGATGCAATATAAACAATGAACCATCTATTGCAACTTACAGGTACACAGTTCACGGTGTACAAATATCTAGTTGATGCAATATAAACAATGAACCATCTATTGCAACTTACAGGTACACAGTTCACGGTGTACAAATCAATGATCGCGGCGGTCAAGAAATTCTTCACAAGATGATCACATCTTTTGATATCGATGTCTGGGAGTACGGTATTCCCGGCGCTCGCGACGCCGTTGTGATGGTTGCACCAGAAAACAAAGATGACTTCCTTAGGGAACTAGATGACAACGGAATTTCTCACTATCTTCGTATAGAAAATGTAACAAGGTAATCACAAACGTTGGTAGGAACGTTGTCTCAGATAAATGCAAATATAAATAAGGTAATGCAGTCAGTTATGTGAATTAAGGACTGGCAGCTAATGAGTAATGTCTCTGAAGCCAAGAACAATTACCGATAATATAATTTTGCGATCACTTACACCATTTCTCTTATATAAATGTCCTGATTGCAGAATTTTAAACGAACATGATTTAGAAGTTACTCGTTGGAAAACAAGTAGACGAAATGCGGTGCCATTTGAAGACTACCCACGGTATCATGAAGTAAGAACTTTTATACAGTTTAAATATCAAAGTTGAGATTATAAACATGTTTAGAAATACCATATATTTTAGTCGTATTTCAATTATGATTTCCGTTTCCCTTGATAGCGTCATCATTAGTTACAAGACTCGTTGATGTTATTACCAGGCTAGCGCGGGATCTATAAGTTATAATAAAATTTAAGTTTAATCGTACTAAGACACCGAATACAACCTCTATTTCAGATTGATGCTTATTTGGAACAGATTGCGTCGCAGTATCCAGAAATTGTCACATTAGTTAATTGTGGACCAAGTTTCGAAGGACGCAATGTTAAATATTTAAAGGTAAAATGTTAATGTTAAGCAGCTACTTTCAAACAACGCTGCTGTAGTGTATAATACACAGCAATGCGTATTATAATATGGATAAGACTATTAGAATGTAGATAATTTTAGATGTCTATGGGCGGCGCTCACTTGACATCAGGTGATCCGCTTGCTCGTTTGTCACCATCTCACATAAAAAAGTGGTAATAACTAATAAAGTAAAAAAGTAATAGATAGAAGTAGATCTTATACGAGATAGAAGGATAATTTCATGTATCGTATTTGTAAAATTGATTGTCAATATTTTTTAAAGCGAAAGCTTTATGGGTACAGTGATCAAAAGTTTGCGTAGCTTTCAACACCGATAGATCAATTCCAATTAACAGAACCCAATTCTTTATTTTAGCTACTTAGTTTCGTCTCTGTTAAATAATTCAATGTATGAATTATACAATCAACTCGACCGAGCTTAACAAATTTCAAGTATATTTTTTAGACAAGCTGGATTAAAATTAGACCCGATCATAACGTTATTATAATTTTGATCTATTTTTTTTATTGACGTGATGTTTCATTTTAGATTTCCACATCGAACTTCACTGACGCCTCCAAGCCCATCTACTTCATGAATGCAATGCTCCATGCTCGCGAATGGGTCACAGCTCCGGTAGCGCTGTATTCAATACACCGATTGGTTGAAAATGTTCGTTCCCAAGATCAGGATCTTTTAGAAAACATTGACTGGATTATCATGCCGCTGGTGAACGTCGACGGGTATGAATACTCCCACATTGATGTAAGTATTTATAAGTAGTTTTGAGATTATCTGTGAGTATTTGAGACCACGGGATATTTATGCCACAGTTTCTTATAAGTTAGTGTTTTTACCGAAGCGGTAACTCGAACAAAATAATAACTCAGTGGTGAGATAAAATAAATGTCAGTTTTCGTGCAGTTGGCTTGATAGTAATTAAAATTGCAATTTGTTTTAGCGACGACTATGGCGCCGGACGCGCTCTTTTAACCCAGCATTCAACTTAACATGTTACGGTGTTGACGCAAACCGTAACTTCAATGTATCTCACAACACCATCGGCATTTCTCCTGACCCTTGTTCAGATATCTATCCAGGTCCTGTTCCATTCTCAGAAGTGGAAACTGGTTATGTTAGGGACATACTACACGAGTACGTTGATCGTATACAATTGTACCTGGACATACATAGTCATGGTAACTACATACTGTACGGTTACGGGGACACGTCATTGCCACCGAATGTATTGGACGTGCATCACGTGGGAGCAATAATGGGAGCCGCTATAGATGTCATGAAATTGCCACAAGCGGGATACTACTTAGTTGGCAACAGTGCTCTAGTACTGTACGGGTCGTCGGGAAGCGCACAAGATTACGGGCAGGTAAGTTCACTTATTTTTTTCACCATTAGAAGTCTTCTGGCGGAGGGCTCTACAAATGGAGATTCAGCCAACCTACCGTTTATATCGAAAACGACACAAGTTCATGAAACTTTAGTGCTCTTGAATCTCCTATTGGATACATTTGAAGCAGCAATAGCCTAATGGTTACAGGTACGAACTACCAGTCGTGCAGAACATGGTTGCGGGAGTCCTCTACTCGACTTTTGTGTTTCTTCACAATAAAAATAAAAAAAAAATACAAGTAAAATGACTCAGACGCTAAGCGTAACTAAGAATCTCTTGAAAAGTTACCCACCGATATTTGCCTTATTGTTAAAGATGTTAGCTTACAAATTAATTGTTAAATTAGACTTAACTTTATATCTTACTAGACAGAGAGAAATTTTATGTCAGCCTACACTAGTTGGCTATACACAAATTGGTTGATACACTTCGTCCCAAATTGAATCCATTCATATCTCATACGAGGAAGCCTACTATAACCCTTCTAATTTCATGTAGTTCAAACATATCAAGATAACCCTTATTGACTCCTGGACTAGTAAGACTTGCTTTTTTTTGTTTCAACTATATTTGTTTCTTGTTTTAACTTTTCAGCTCGTCGGTGTCCCATTTTCCTACACGTTAGAGCTGCCAGGATATGGATATGCGTTCTCCGTGCCTCCTCAATACATCGCGCAGATCAATGAAGAAACCTGGCATGGCATAGCAGCGTCCGCGAGAGTCTCGCTTTTGTATTATCGAAATCGGTATAATATATCAAATTGAATAACGTACATTGTGTTTTTGTAATAATAAATAAATGCGGTTATTTAATAAATATCACAAGTGTATCTTTAAAATTGGTGCTGAAATAGGACAACCTCTAAGCCTTTTAGTTCAATGAATAAAAAAGCACAGGCGTTCATAAGGACTGTTGACAAAACAGAAGTGAAAAGTAAAAACAGGCGACTACAAATTTTTTAAAAAAAAAGCAACAAAAATAAGCCATTGTCTCTTCACAATAGAATTTAAAATTGAATACAAGAAATATTAATGAAAAAAAATTCGTCGAAACCTATAAGACTTTCCTAGTTTAAAGTTATAGGTTAAGATTTAATTTTACGGTATTATTAAAAAGATGAAAAAATAGAAATATAACGTGGTACCAACGTGAAATATATTTAAGAAAAGAGTAATATAATAATTTCTAAACTGATAAATTGACAGTATCGCTAACAATGAGGCTTACAATCTATATCAGTCAAAGATAACTAGAGTTTCGTTCAGTCTTATACTCGTAAGATTTGGAGCGAGATGGTGACACAATTGTTGTTCATAAGTATCTTGTTACTTTTCGATGTGACGGCCGCGCGTAAAAATGACGTCTACAGAGGGTAAGTTCTATTAATTATACCATCCATTTATCCATTTCACTTGTACTTACAATCTCGTATTCTTTACCCCTGACAATGAGTGTAAATTTTCGTAATTATCGATTGAGTCGTTAAGGAGTTGAATCGTAACAAACAAATTCATTGGCTTCTTCAAGGATTGACTACGTAAATGAAGATATGTTGGCGAAGATTGATGTTCGTGTTTTTCGATGCTAGGATACCTTGACACTACGAAAAGCCTAATCCAGAACTCAGTAACTGCTCTCGTCTGTAGAAGAGCATCTCCCAATCCGGGTATAATAATAAAGTACTCTCGAGGGGAGCATAGTTACTCTTAAAGTGGCTTAGGCTACACGCCCTCTGCGCCCTGCCGCCTCGAGCCCGGTGTAGCTGTTAATTCCTCTCGAGGCAAACAGTGACGTTCAGTCACAAAAATAAAAAAATAAAAGAAGAGCCTCAGGAAGGCTAGATAGTGTCCTTGAAATTTCCAACTTATATAGTTAGGTATTATAACTATATAAGTTGGTAATTGCGGATACGATTAGTACGGATTAGATTGAATTGTACGTCATTGCAATGATTCAAGCTTTGCTTTTATAGTATTGGCAAGATTAATAAATATGTTAATGGAAAATGAAGTTAAAATATATTTAGTTACATTAATATTGATTTGAATAGTGGCTCAAACTAAAGCACTTACTTCCTATCAAGATAACACTGGTACTGCCATTATCTAATCGGGACGACTACTACAAGTTTTAATTGTAATGTCCATTGATTAAATTACTCGTATTTCTGTCTATATATGGATCTATCTTCGCCTTGCATTGTTATTTGTCACAGAAAATTTAGGTTCCAGAAAGTTTTATTGTTGGAAAAGAATTTATCCGCCATAGCCACCGAAATTAGGTTTATCTTTTGGTGTAAAATTCAAGTTTCATTGAAAAACTCAAAAACTACTGAACCGATTTCTTAATTTAAATTCTTTCACTAATAGAAAGCTCTTCTATTAGCGAGTAACAATCAGGACGAAGCTGAGGGTAGCTAGTAGTATTCAGATAATTTAGAAATATAAATGATATTGTGTTTCCGGTTTGCTGGAAATGTATGAGTACGGTACTGAAACGTGCAGTGACCCTTAACTGATTGTTAAAGTAGTCGTGTGTACAGTATATTGTGTAGTGGAAATATTAGTCTACAGCCTGTGCGAGATATCAATATGATTTGTTCTTTCTACACCGAAATACAAATAAAATTAATTTTACTTTAGTTTTACAGCTCATGGGATAAAGCTTCAGGGTCAATCTGATATGAACATTCTCCGAGAACTCGTTGTTAATCTAGATTTGGACGTGTGGTCTCATGGCGCTGTGGGTTTTCGGGATGCCGTCGTAATGGTTTCAAAGAAAAATGAACCAAAGCTCCTAGATCATTTGAATGAAAATAGAATAAAACATTATTTGCATTTAGGTGACATCGTTAAGTAAGTATTAATTTATGAATTATATTTTAAAACTTCTTTGCACAAAACAAATGGCGGATTTCATGACTCTTGACATTCTCTACCAGAAACATTTAAGAAAGAAAGAAATCGCATGTTTATTGCCAAAACCTACGTTTACATACGCAGGACAGTCTCGATTCTGCTAACATTATCGTGTCCCAGTTGTCTATCAATTGTTTCACAGCAGATTTGTATTCTACTGCTCGCTATTGGCATAGTGATTTGTCATAGTTGCACCATTGTGACACTGTTAAATTAGCGGAATCAAGGCCCGAGGTTGATGTCGACGAACATATCGCATTGATCCTTTAGTCGCTTGTTGCTCGTAATTTCTACAGAAACACATTTAATGCATAATTTTAGAGCACTTGATGAGCATGACGAATCTATATCCAATTGGAGGCGAAGAAGAAGCGGGAAAATGGTTCCCTTTGAAGACTACCCTACCTATTCAGAGGTAAAGTTCCCTTATACTAACTATTATAGGAAGTCACTTTATGATGAGGCTGTTTACTTATTGTTTACAAAATCTTAACGCGAAAATAATTTACAGGTAAACGAATATATGGAGAGGCTTGCAACTGAATATCCAAACATCGTGACTCTTGTAAACGCAGGACCAAGTTTTGAAGGACGTGATATTAAATATTTAAAGGTACCAAAGTTTTTCTCATATGAAATAACTATAAGTATCTTCATAGCACAAAGCATAAAGTTACTGCATTGTTAGAACGTCTGCGGTTGTAACTCTCGGTTCTTATTACATTTTCCCTGGAAGCCACATGCTGGATGCCGCTGAAAATGTAGATGCACAAAATAAAGCCAATGATCTGGCTTAGGTTGAGTTAGATGTAAGGACGGAAAGACCGATCTTTGTCATGTTCTTCGGACTGATATAATAATGCGCAAGAAGAGTCTCACCATTGGATATGTTTTGATACAAAAAGCGGTAATTTTAGAGTTTGTCTGCATTGTGAGAGTTCCTCTCTTTGTAACCACTGGTTGTTTGAATCATAGGACTCCGCAGCCAGTGAAACATAATTTCTATACAATAATATTTTAGTATATCTGTTGTTTTGTAGAGATTTGAAAGTATATCGTATATTAATAAGATTTTAAATGAAATGAAGGTAATTGCAATGATTATCTGAAGAATGACGTATTGCAGATCTCAACCACGAATTTCTCGGATCCTAGGAAGCCGATATATTTCATGGACGCGGCGATGCACTCCCGCGAGTGGGTCACGACCCCAGTCACTCTGTACACCATGCACAGACTGGTTGAGGATCTGCGGAACGACGAGCGCGACCTGTTGGAGTCAGTAGACTGGATCATATTGCCGATAGTCAATCCTGATGGTTACGTATTCAGTCACACTGACGTAAGTACAAACATGTTTTGCGAGTTGTTAGATTCAAACGTCGATGGGGACCTTTAACGGTTATGTGTTATGAGGGTTATATATTTTCATTACACCGCCATCTATTGGTTTATATACATTTCACGAAGAATAATTATACTAACCTAACCTAATATTATAAATACGAATGTCTGTTTGTTGCGATTTAACTTCTTAACGAATCAATCATAATAAAAAGCATGAATTGTCAATGGTACAGAAAATTACATAAAATCATAAAACTTTCATTTATACTATCGGTTGCCATGGTAATGTTATGTTTTGACAATAGCAACTATTTGAAACATGTTACCTATAATTCGAAGTCATAACTCGGAATCAAATCAATAATTTTCACGGAGGAAAATAAGAAACTAATCCGAGCGATCATTAATAAAATAATAATTATTCACACAATTAATTTTAATTATGACATTTATTTATTTATAAAAACAACTCTTGAATAATCAGACATTTCAATACGGCGTTACATCAAAAATATTTTGAACGAAATAAGATACGATATTATAAATAGTGCTACTTTCAGCAACGTCTATGGAGACGAACACGCTCATACAGGCCAGAAATCAGTACGACTTGTTACGGAGTGGACGCCAATCGAAACTTCAACATATCCTTCAACACTATCGGAGTTTCTGCCAACCCGTGCTCGGATATATACCCAGGTCCTGAGCCATTTTCAGAAATTGAAGCCGTGTATATCAGAGACATTGTGTACGAACATCTCGACCGTATACAAGTTTACTTAAACATTCACAGTTACGGAAATTACATTCTCTTCGGCTACGATGATCTAACTCTGCCTGCAAATTCAGTAGAACTGCACTACGTCGGCGCTGTGATGGGTGCGGCAATAGACGCAGTCAAGTTACCGATCGCCCCACACTATTTGGTCGGTAACAGCGCGTTCCTTCTATACCCGGTGTCGGGAAGTGCACAGGATTACGTGCAGGTGAGAGTTTTATTTACAACTAGTGATCCGATCGGGTTTGTAGTCCGATCAGGTAGCACTAATTATATTGATCCGATCACTATCAAACTTACCCCTAGGTTACCTTAAATATTTTTACCATCCATTCACCGTAAATATTTGACTTTATGCGACTATAATGAGCGGGAAACTTCACCAAAGAACCGCCACAACCCAACACAATAACTACAATAACTGTCGAATAAATCGTATGACTTTATTGATATTGGTGACACAGATTTTCATTACATTTAATACTAGGAACCCGCCACACCTTCGCTCGGGTAGATGGACAGATAAAAATAAAATGTAGCATAGGTGGAGCAATAATTTGTAAAATCGGTTCAGTAGTTGCCGAGTTTAATCGGAAAAAGCAAACAGACAAACATAACTCATAAACAGAGAAAATCTCTTAATAATATAAGCATAGTCATATAAATCTTGAAAAAAAAGGAAAAAGATCTTTTTGGGAACCTGTAGGAATTGTAGTTTATACTGTTTTTTTATATTCTGTTTTCCAGTACATAGGAGTACCGTACTCTTACACGCTTGAGCTCCCGGAATTCTCAAGGTACGACTTCCGAGTTCCACCAGAGTACATAGAGCAGATCAACACAGAGACTTGGAAGGGAATTGCAGCCTCTGCTCGCGCTAGTGCTCTATTCTATACTCAGCGATTTAATTCTAGTTTTTAATTTTTTTTGTAAAATGTTTTGTGAAAATGTCAAATGTCAATCATCCCTATTTACATTTATACTTATGACTAGCTGTTTCCTGCGACTTCATCCGCGTGGAAATAAATTCTAGAAAACAATTTCGAGGGTTTTTCACTTTTTACGCGGAACCCTAAATATTTTGCTTAAATTAAATTAGCCTATTTGAATCTTGACAATATTAGCTCCTAACTTGAACCTAATCCAGGATCCTGGATCATCGGAATAAAAAAAATATATTTATAGATTAAGAACAACGCCACCTAGTTAATAGACTTGATAAATTTCAATTTATAGATAATACAGTGCTTCATAACGTTGTTTATTTCGATTGTGTATAACAACTTTAGAAGTAAACTATTAAAAATAAGTTAAAATTACAATGTGACGCAAAAATAATTCACCCTTTTTTGAATTCGATATAAAAATTAATACAAGTAAAATTTCGTTACATAAGTAAGCAAACAGTATTACATATTGCCAAAATTTCCTTCCGATAGTGAACCGATCCGAGATAGTGAACAACATCGAGAATTACTTTACAAGGAAGTGGAAGAATTAGGACTAAAATAACTTTTTGTGGGAACTTCAGACGCGGGGAGATTTTCTTTTAAATATTTTATGGGAAAAGTTTTTAGGAATAAATAATGTTTTAGTCAAAATATTATCAAAGATACATTAAAAAATTATATATTTATTTAATTATTACAATTAATAATTATTATTTTAACTTTTCAATCAATTTAGTATTTAAGAATAGGCTGATGATGAGGCGACGAGTGTAATACAGCCTCACAGGAGACAGGCACGAGGTGCAGTATGCCCAATATCAGCCCTCTTCTCCTTCCTATCTTTTTTCTAATAAGGAACATAAAGGAAAAATAAAAAAACTTTCTACTACTCCCCTAATAATTAAAATCTACGTAAATCCGCGTTTTTTACAATGTGGGGAACATTGCAGGGGACTCTCCGTGAGAGGGAATAGGCCGTAATCCATCACGCTGGCCCGGTGCGGGTTGGTGAATGTCACATGTCTTCAAATTTGGTAGTTCTAGCACATGCCGGTTTCATCACGATGTAAAGCGCCTGCCTGGGATCGAACCCGCAACCTACGGTACGTCGGGACCTAAACCGCTGAGCCACCACCAAATCTACGAAACCACGCAGTATTTAGTACACGAGTATATCATGTTGCACAAATGAATCACCAATACAGGACGACCATTTCGTATAGACCAGCATATATGGAAGAAGCGAAAACGTAGTGTCAAGAGCGAGCAAAATTAAAATACATGACCACTATCTGACTCTGTTACGTGCTTACAGTTATTTGATAACTAACTGTGACCCGCGGATGCGCATGCATTTGATTCCCATTTAACACGCTCGAAAGTTTTTAGATGATTTTTAAAATGAATCCACTTATAACTAACTTCGAGTTATAGATGTGTCTAAGCATAAAACCATGAACTAAAGGAACCAATATTTTTCGTAAAGATTTTATGTACCGGAAACAGTTTTATTTACGAGGTAATAGGTACCCTTGAAAATGTGTGTGCAAAATTTCATGGTGATCGGTTGAGTCGCTAAGGAGTTAAAGCGTAACAAACAAACTCACATTCGCATTTATAATAATAATAAAGACTGATACATACATATAAAAATTAATTCAAAATTAAAATATAAATCATAGGTAGTACTAATCCAGTGAACGTGCCACGCGGCCATTTTGAAATAGAGCCGCGTGGAATTGAAACATGATTTAAATTAACTGTATTTCCTATCATACCTCACTACCAAGAGTTACGAATATGGACCCAACATTTTAGGGGACTTTATTACGGAAATAAATTACACTCATCTTTACTTTGTGTCCATTAAATTGCTGTGCTGACTTGTTGGCCATATACTGGCGAATGTCTATTATATAGTATTCATAACACAAGCATGAACGCATACTCGTCTACACATATCGGGTCCGTCTGTCTGTCTGTCCGTCTGTCACCTGGCTGTATCTCATGAACCGTGATACTTAGATAGTGGAAGTGTTCACAGAAGATGTATATGTAATAAATGCTTAAGGGGGCTCCCATACAACCGGAATGGTACGGAACCCTTTCGTGCGGGAGTCCGATTCGCACTTGACCGGTTTTTAACAGTAACGGATAAAAAGTAAATAAAAAAGTATATTCAAATAAAGTTCGTTTCTCAACCAGTTCATTTGCACAAAAATTAATTTAGAAAATCTGTGGTCGTTCACCAATAACCCTTGCTCGGAAAAAGGTAAAATTTGCTCATTACACAAACCCCTAACCCCTCGGTAATTTAGGAAAATACAGCAATCGACTTGGGCCGAAATACCGTTTACGGGGCGGCGGTAACGCGTCGGCAAATTGGATTATACCTGCGTTAGTACAACGTTTCCGGAACTCATGGCTCGTTTGTTCGCCGCTGATAATTCACCCGGCACTTTAGGTAACGTGTTACTTGCCTATATCTTAATTTTGCCCGCGTAAAAATCCTTGCGAAGTAAAGAAGTCAAATGTTACATTTATTCATATATTTTTAGTAGCTTGTTTAGGTAAGAAAAATAAGAGATTGTGATGAGTGAAGAGACTAAATCTAGTCCTCTCCCCCTTTAAGGAAAATATGTGGAAGAAGATTTGACAGGCAATGCTGTGGATAGGAAAAGGAAATATACTATTTCCTGCCTATTCCCTCCTCTGTCCATTAAAGGTAGGCAACGCATTGTGTTATGTTATAAGCTGGAAAGTATAATTTTTATGAGACAGCCGTCTAGTGCTTAGTGCGGTTATTCTGTATGTTTGTAACGGTAATAATTTACCCTTTACAATAAATAGAGAAATATGTCGAGTCCTGACAAGATGAATTGATCTCGCGTCAGATAAAGTTTAAATAAGTTTCAGCAAAACATTTTTCCAACTCGTAAACAAACGTACAACGCGAAGGGAGACGTCCGCGATTTCTTTTCAGGGTATTCCTCGAACGATTTCAGATGACTAGCCTAGTTTTTCTACTCACATACGAATCTAGTAAACTATGACAATTTTTTTTATACTTATTTTAAATATTTTACTTATTTGAAAAAGTAAAATAAGTGTTCGTACGTTAATATATATATACATATATATATATATATATATATATATATATATATATATAATAAAACTTTAACTGATCGCTGTCTGTACATGAAAGATATTTGAGAAATTTGAATTTATACACGCAATAAGACCTAAAACAATGATTATTACAATTTTGTCTGTTTGTCTGTGCGTTTGTTACGAAGTACTGAAAGCAAATTATCTTAGATATAACTAGATGGCGATGCGATCTCACATGATACCTTAATCTATATAAAGCTTAAGGAACAGCTTCACATAAATCTCCATCAACCCATTATTTAAATACAGAGTCCGTAATAAAATGTAAAACGAAAATTCGCGAGCGGATGAACACAAATCACAACTCCCAATTACTGCAGTACTTTTGCACGTTTATTGACTGCTCCACTGCACACAAGTTCTAATAAATTAAACTACTCTGACAAGTTTGATTGCCATTCACTCATAAGTAAATAGCACCAATCTCAACAATGTGATGACAACAATGAGGTTAGTAAAATAACATATCCCTACTAATATTATAAATGTGAATGTAAGTTTGTTTGTTTGGGAAGGGGTCGTAGGTACCAAGCTGGCAAGTGGGGGTTGGTGGTGGAACTACCATGTTGTGCTGCTTCTGAACCATTAGGCGATAGTCGCTTTACTTTATTTACTTTACTTCTAAGTAAGAACTTTCTTCGTAAGGTAGAAGTTGAAAAATCATCGTTAGGTAGAAATTGAAAAATCTTCGTAAGGTAGAAATTGAAAAATCTTCGTAAGGTAGAAATTGAAAAATCTTCGTAAGGTAGAAAATGAAAAATCTTCGTAAGGTAGAAATTGAAAAATCTTCTTAAGGTAGAAATTGAAAAATCTTCGTAAGGTAGAAATTGAAAAATCTTCTTAAGGTAGAAATTGAAAAATCATCGTAAGGTAGAAATTGAAAAATCTTCTTAAGGTAGAAATTGAAAAATCTTCTTAAGTACGGCAAATTTTAAAATAATAAATATAAAACATCTATAGAATAAAACATAGTTATTTTTCATGTCAAATCTGTACACGACATCGGCCATTTGTTTTTCATCTGTCTGTTTGATTTATGCCTTTCGTGTTTATTTATTAATATTCGTAAACGATATTTGAACACAATTTGAAACACTGTTCACATGTTGACTGGTCTGTTATTGTTCGGTTGGAAAAAATAGTGAATCTATGACCAAATAGTGAATCTATGACCAAATAGTGAATCTATGACCAAATAG
This sequence comes from Papilio elwesi, assembly GCA_029849275.1. Taxonomy (NCBI): domain Eukaryota; kingdom Metazoa; phylum Arthropoda; class Insecta; order Lepidoptera; family Papilionidae; genus Papilio; species Papilio elwesi. The sequence goes on along the minus strand of CM056707.1, from coordinate 1,484,863 downwards.
CTGAATAAATAAAAGAATTAACAGCGTATTTTAATTTGCGAAAGTAATTCAAGAATGAATGATGAAACTAATCAGGCTGGTCTAAGTCCTTTTTAAGGCTTTTATTGCATATAGAAACAGTAAATGTAAATTTCTTACATACGCAAACGATACGCCTCAATTACAATCCCGATCCTTCAAACAGAAATATAATGTTGAAGCGAAAACTTCTTTGATTCCGCGTTAGACAATATTTAGTTCATTTCAATTCAAATCACAATTACATTGATTGTTCTTGTATTCAATCTTGAATTTTATTGTTAAGGTACAAGGGTTTATTTTTTGTTTATTTATTATTGACTCAACGTCGCGCCTTCCCACTCATAATTGCCTGTTTTGTTTTTATTCATACTTCATATTTATTAGGTTCTGACGTGTAAATCTATTACTCTGTTAGTTTATTACATTGATTTTGTACAAAGTTTTATAATAAAATAACTAGATATACCAAGTACAAGCTCCCAGCTCCGTGACAGTTCGGTTTAGTGGGAACTCCTCGATAGCCATATTAATCAATCAGCGGCTGGCGCAACGCCAGCTGCCTCAAAACACTCGATTCAGAAATATTCAGTAGAGTTTTAAAGATACAGCTAGCAAATTTAATTGCCAATTAATTTTTAAACAACTTATTTACTTATATCGTTGCGTATTTCCATCTCTTCTCCCATACACATTTTAAATGGTACGGAAGGCAAAATACTTTTAAAAATTGGAAATTTCGTTTAAACTCATTTCTCTCTACAATTCATCCTTACGCAAACCGTGACAGCTATCTCTAACAGAAATAACGTGCTCGGCTATCATCAGGAAACGCCAGAAAGATTGGTCCCTTGACATCCTCAGCCAAAAGATTCCTGCAAGCTTACTATTTGTGAAGGAATCTTTATAAAATATTATATCTTGCTCTCTGGTTTGAAGAAAAGATTACGTGGGATGGTAACCACTAAAACCTCTTCGGTTGCCTCCGAGCGCAAGCGAATCTACTACAGAACGTCCCTCCTTCTCCCAACTCTTGCAGAAGTTCTACCTATGCTGTGTCGTTCTGCATCGGCCACAGCTAAAGTAGCTTTTGTCTCTCATCAGATATCCATAAAGGTATGATTTCTACATATAAGAAAAAACTTAACAAGTCTATTTGTAGTAATGTTTGTAATGCGTACAAATGAGGTTCGTTATGCTGACACAGGCAGGCTAAACGGCCACTTAATACAGGTTATCGGGCGAAAAGTCCCGTCTTCTAGTCACAAGGCTCATTTGAACAACCCTCACGTATTACATTCTCTACGGAGTACGTCGGGGCTAAGGTGATATATACGCTAATGGGAGATTATTTCTTTTTTGTATCTTAACAATAATTTGTATTATTGTAATCACTTGGATATTCTCAATTCCAGTGACTATTATAAACTTCTCTTAAACCTTTAAAATTAAAATTAAACTAGTAACCCTCATCGTGGACTCATAACTGGTTTTCGACTTCGACGTCGATCTATCATCCTTCATTTTAGTCGGCATTCCCTTCTGGATCATGTCATCTTTCACGCAATCCATCCATCTTTTCTTAGACCTACCCCTAACACACACAACTACAACTTCATGGTGTTACCATGGCAACCAATAACAGCTTTTTCACATTTACCCATAATTCCAAGTTACATACTTGAACTTGAACCCTATCAACTGTATTTAATGTCTTTTTTTCACACAAACAAAGAGTAAAGGGGATAAAACATTTAGTTATTTTTGTTAATTCTGATAAAAAGTATGACTTCTTATGTGCGTGCAATGCAATTATCTATCCATAATATATACCCGATAATTTTCTATGATAGAAAGAGGTAAGAGAACAAGTGGTTGAAATACAATTAAAATAATTTATTGTTTCCGGTGAAGAAGGGGTCCTAGTCCATAGTATAGCAGTGTGTAGGGGAATAGAATAGTAAAGAGAAGAAGTAGAGGATGGGTTCTGCTTTCATCAGCTCAGTTGCTAACCACAACCCTGCACAAAAGGCTAATAAATTGGCTCAACCGAGCTATCTGCTGCTGGTGACTACCACTGGCATGGTGGCATTTCAGGTCGTTCCCGGATCAAAAATACGACTAAGATTTATTTCCAAGGAAACAATGAGAACTTGAGAGCCTCTTAAAGAAATAATTTTGTACTTTATCATGATAATTGAGGCTCGTCTGCCAATACACAATGCTGTACTAGTCTCCACATTAATTGAATGAAAGTGAGAGCTGAGCTTGGCAGGAAAGGCACGTTGAAAGGATTTTTTTTAATTATAAAGTGGCAAACGAGCAAGCGGCATCTGGAAATAAGTTCCGCTACCCATAGGCATCCGCAACAAGCTAATGAGTTGCAGATGCGTTGCCTACCTTTATGGACAAAGGAGGGTACAAACAGAAAAAAGGATAATTCTATTCCCTGTCCATCCCCTCCTCATCCGTCAAATCCTCTTCCCCTTCCCATCCTTTCCTTATTAGAAAAGGGTAGGAGAGGGAATACAACTACAATTAGGCCTCCGGCACGTCACTCATCAGACGAAACGCAGAATACTTCTACTTCACGCCTGTCTTCTGTGACGTCGTGGTATTTCAGCCGGCCCATTCGCAAAAGAAGATTGCAAAAGATGTTGTTATTGCGGGCTCTACCGCTGTAACTATGATGAACAAAGAGAGATTAAGGAAACAAATTTATGTTGCAAAAGTGAGTGGCAGGGTTGGCAGGTGACGTCCAAGGAGGATTTAAATCCGAAAAATAATAATAAAAAAAATAAAAGAAGACCGATAAAAGAAGTAGCCCTAACCCGTATCCCCGCATCTGTGATCTCTGGCTATACCTCTGGGTCACGGGCATGACCGAGTATTTTTTTACTTTTTTAAGTATACATAAAAGCGTTATATATTCTGCCATACAGCCTTTTTTCTGATGAATTTGTATACAAGTCAGTAAACCGTTCATTTATCTCCCAATACGGTTCGAAGAATCTAGATCGCAGCTGTTGAAAATTCAGATTGAATAAATTGCTTAACCGCGGCCTTCATCGCTTACGAAATCTGTTCTGAATATATAAGGGTGCTAACTTTACTGCGCAAATTTATCTACCACCGTATAACGTTAAAAACAATCTTCAATACCATTTTCATCATGTTTGTAAAAAATGAAATAATTTTTCTCTTATTTCCGGTCTATTTAAGGTTATTTTACGTGGTGTGTACCGACCATTCCCCACTCGGGGGACTCAGCCCAACGCGGTGAGGGGAGGTTGAGGGAATAAAAGCAAAATCAATGTACACAAACTACGCTGACTCAGTTCGCAGATGTTCCTGGAAAGGAACATGAAGCGTGGATACTTTGCACGGCGGAGTAGCCAACGCCCCGTCAGCCCGTCCCAAATATTGCTGGAAAGATGAGGTACAGAAGGACTTGCTTCACCATGAAATTCGAAACTGACGATAGATGCCGCAGGATCTAAGAGATTGAGGACTCTTGAAATCGGAGGCCAAGGCCCACTTTCTGTCGTCGCGCCACTCTACTTTGTTAACAAATAAAATAATCGATTCATCACGATTACTTCATCTAAACATATAATAAAAATGTAACGTAAATGTTACACGTATATAAGGGCCTTTATAAGCTTTGGGGGCTTTTAGAAATGTTGTCTGTTTGTCTGTTTGATTGTTTGTCAAAATAGACCTGAAGGAATGAAATAAGGGTTGAAACTTTAAAGCTCGTATCGATGCTAAATTTAGTTTTTTATTTACACTTAATTTATATTATTTAAAGATATTATTTGGTGCATTAAGTTTGTCAACAATAAAACAATTGACAATCAATGTTGGTGCAAATACGCCAATATTGGTAACACACAATTCACCAGTCGGTCGGCGACTGCGTCTACATCGCACGACACCTTGTGCACCGAGACCGCACAATTACGGAACACCCCTACGACAAATTGAGCTTTTAACACTTAACTTTGATATCCTTTCGCCTGTCATTTCTTTAAAACATACTGTATCATATTTGCTTTCGGCTTTTGATACAGTACGTTCCTTTAAAAGAAACTAACGACCACAGATTGAAGTTGGTCTTCTTTAGGTAGTCATACATATATTTTATTGCAGAAATGATAAAAATGTAAGCACAACAAGACAGACGAAGAAAACAACATAAAGATTTTTAAGTTACAGTTTAAGTGAAATGCTGAAAGCTTTTATTGGACTTTTGAGAAAACAAGTTTTGTATCGAATATGGCTTACACAATTTTAAAGTTAAAAATCCACAAATAAATTATATCGAAAAGAACAACGGAAATGTACTACTGTACAAATATTACTGTAAAACAAATTGGCATTTTATTGAAAGTACAATTGGCAATTAGTGTACAACACTTAACACTTTGGGAAACCTCAACAGCCGTAATAACTCTTGCGGAGTCCGTACCACCGTTGAAATACAGCCATTTCACACAATACTAAAGCAAAACTATACTTCTGGTAGGACTAAACCTATTTTTAACGCCTTTACATTTCCTTATCTATATTATTATGTACATTTACGACGCATCTACAGTCGAGTGAAATTCGCTAGTTTAGCATCTTTTCCATAAAAACCTATCCTTCTCGGTTTGAGGCGTTAGTGTATTGTCTTTGACTTACTTTAACATAATACGACAACATTGTACTTTAACCAAGTCATTACCGCTCGCCAACGTAACTGTAGACTAAAAGCTTTCGTTCATTGCGAAGCGACTTTGTAAATCAATTACTTGATACAAAGGGGAGCGTGGAGCGTGTTGCATTCATTTCTTTTACATTAGCCTTAGTAAAAATGAATTTTAGAGAACATCGACGAGGTAATTCAATCTCTTCTCTCTGTCTGGTTTCTTGTATCTTCTCCTTTCCTCTCTGTGCTATTATTAGCTTTATATAAGCGAAAGTATTATGTATATAAAATATTATAAATGCGAAAGTATGTATGTATGGATGTTTGTTCACTTTCACACAAAAACTAGTGAATGGATTCCAATGAAACTTTACAATATTATAGCTTATACATCAAATTAACATATAGTTTGTAATTTGTGAGGATATTGTGTTAACTGACCAAATATTGAAGTGCCAAATAAGAAGGAAAAAAATCTGTATTCCGCGAGCTATTCAGGTGTGCGCTGCAAAAACCGTTAGAGTTACACGTATATAATGTATCATGGAAATGCTTACCTTAAATAGTCCTACAAAAAATCCCGCGACAGCATATATCTATCTTATATGTGTAAGCCGTTATCGTCAAATTAGTGAACCATCTATTAATTCTAGTGCGGAGCAAATTGCCGAGCCATACCCATACGTTTCACTGGTGGATCCTCTGTCAATAATAAAACTAATGACTTATGGATGTTATTTTTTTGTCTTCTTTTTGTAAAAACTAAAACACTGGACTGGTAAACAAGTTAAAACTACATTTTATATAGAATTCCCTTTCGGAATTAGATGATTTACGGAATTCCATTAACTTAATTACACGAAGGAATAAAAATCTTAACTTAAAATTACCTGCACTTACGTTCCACCCTTCACTTGAATACTTAACCGCCTTTTTAACGCTTCCCTCCCTTTAAGGGCACCCTCGGAATGCTAAACGCATAATGAGTGACAGCCCAAGCCAAGGTCTGTTGGGCTGTTGAGCCCAGTCACTCGATGGAGCGTCCGCGAGGCGGCCTAAGAGCTCGACGGCCTCCCAATCTGGTTATGATAACAAAGTGCGGAGCCATCGAGCTAACTTACTGATAAAGAGGCTTAGGCTTGGCGCCTTCTGCGCCCTGCCGCCTCGAGCCCGGTGTAGCTGTAGATGCCCCAGGCAAACAGTGACAAGAGAGGCACCAAAAAAATCTTTTGCTATTCACATACCTGACTAATGCAGTTTAACTTTTAAGGATTAAAATATATATAATGTACCATAGGAAGGTGCACATTTGCTGATTATTTAACGTTTGTATATTGAAATATACCATTTTTTATATAATAGGAGGCTTCAGAGTAAAAGACGGGCCGGTTGGCGTGGTTTGTAAGATATTTGCTTTTCACACCGCAGGTCGTGGGTTCGATTCCCACCCAGGACAAACATTTGTGTGCATGAACATGTCTGTTTGTCCTGAGTCTGGGTGTAATTATCTATTTAAGTATGTATTTACAAAAGAAAAGTAGTATATCAGTTATCTGGTTGCCATAGCACAAGCTTTGCTTAGTTTGGGATCAGATGGCCGTGTGAATATGTCCTAGGATATTATTTTTATGTCATTTATTTATATTTAATACATATTTTTTTATAATATACCTTAAAAAATCTACCAAAACAACAGACATTCTAAAATATATTATATAAAAATAGTGATCCACCGGCTGCGGAGTCCTTGTATTTCAAGCAACCAGTGGTCAGGGTTACAGAGAGAGGAATTTTCTCACAATGCGGGCAGACTCTAAGATTACCGCTTTTTGTATCAAGCCCTTAACCCAACCGTCTAGCGAGAGCTTCTTAAGATGTTGGTCGAATCTCTTCGCTAAAAGTCCGTTCACTGACACGACCACCGGAATAATGGTAGTCGATTTCATACCCCACATGGCGGTAATCTCGTGAGCCAAGTCTAAGTACTTCATCAACTTTTCTTTCTCAGCTTTCACGAGATTTTCGTCATGCGGGATAGTGATATCGACCTACATTACACGACTCTCAGATCGGTCTATTATCACAATATCAGGTCTATTGGCAACAATATTCCTGTCTGTGATAATAGGTCGATCCCAGTAGAGCGTGATATGACTATTTTCCAGAACTGGCGATGGCTGGTATTGGTAATACGGTACCTCAGTATCCACAAGAGCATATTTAAGGGCAAGTTGCTGATGGATGATCTTGGCTACTTGGTTATGTCTATGCAAGTATGCACCGTCCGCAAGACGAGAACAGCCGGAGACAATATGTCTAATAGATTCACTGGGACGACGACATGCCCGACAAATGTCAATCGTCCCGTCCCTTAGAATATGCCTCCGGTAGTTGTTCGTTATGATGACTTCGTCCATAATTGCAAAGACAAAACCTTCAGTTTCCCCAAAGAGGTTACTGAAGCGTAGCCAAGCCACGGATGATAATTGGTCCACATCAGGCCCTGTCAGAGCGCGATAGAACCTACCGTGTAGCTCCTTACCCTTCCATACACTGATGCGGTCTGAGACACTCAGTACCTGCAGCCTACGCCAGTTCGTGGTAGCCAAGGAAAGCGGCGTGAGTTCTTTGTCCACTGCTACAACATCCCGATACATTTCCACGTTCACCTTAAGGAAGTATTCCCTGAGATTACACACCTGACGATTATGTAGGTTTTTGACATTTAAAAAGCCACGACCCCCACATTTCCGTGGGATGTACAATCTCATTACAGACGAACGTGGATGATGCATGCGATATGCTGTTAGCAATCGACGAACTTTTCTGTCCAAGGCATCCAATTCTGTTTGGGATCACCTCAGTACGCCAAAAGAGTAGGTTAAGATAGACACGACCCAGCTATTAAATGCACGGCTCTTGTTTCCACCTGATAAAAGACTTTTCAGAACTTTTTTCAGGCGTCCGAAGAACCGCTCACTTACCAGCTGTTTCATGCACTTATCATTAACGCCTACTGCTTCTGACATACCAAGATAATTGTAGCCTTACATCCATTCTGACTTGCGGACAAAATATTATTTGCACTTTTGTGCGCTTCAATTTTTATTTTCAGAATAGATGCAAGGAGCTTATAGATGGTAGGCAAGCAAGTTATTGGTCTATAATTTTTAGGGTCCGTAGCACAGCCAGATTTATAAATAAGATATGTGACACCGGAGGTCATAAAAACTGGGAGCGTGCCCAATTCAAGGGCTTCTTGAAATTGGGTTGCTAGACGCTCATGTGAACTGTGGAACCACTTCAGCCAGAAGTTGTGCAGTCCGTCCGGACCCGGACTTTTCCAGTTTGGGACCGATCGAACTGCACCACTCACATCGGAACCTGTAATCATCACAGGTTCCATTTCAGTGATTGATTCACATGCGCGTCTTACAACATTAAACCACTCTCCCTCAACATGATCGACAGGCACCGACCAGATACCATTCCAAAATGCAGCAGTCGAAGCAGAATCTGGTCGATGCATATCTTTGAGTTGGTTTTGTGGTTGCTCCCAATTGCGGTACACACATCTTTGATCTCTCTGAAACATGCGATTTTGAAGATATTCTTTCAGATCTTTCTCTGTACCTTCTTATGCGATTAGCCCAAGCGAAGACTTTTTGTTTCCAAAAGTCCATGCGTTCCGTGATACCAGACATATATTCACTGGGTCTGATATCAGTCCCAGCAAACGCCTGATTCACGAAACGCATAATCTTTGGGCGCTTGTTACCCGCTCGGAAACAAAACAGTTTCGCTATGAGTCTTCTAGCTATATTTATGCGACGCTCAATCCTATATTGCACGGCGGGGTGAGCATCCCCACGTCGAGTAACTGAATTGGGGCATAAAATCCCTAATCCAGCCACTCGTTATGTAGCCATGGCCCCACAGTAGAGGATTGAGTTGGTATCGCATAAATCTATCGTTATCTATCTTATCGTTGGGCGGTAACAGACACTGTTGGATGAAGGGTCTGAAACAAAGCAAGCATTTTAGGCCTGTACGCCGTAAGGCCGTTCCCCCCCCCCTGTCGCCACAAAGTAGGCCCGCATGACACTTTCATTTAAAGTATCCCATCTCACACTACACCACTGGATGCGGTAGCCATGGGCAGAGAATTATTCTCCGAAGATTCCAAGCGAACCGGTGGTGGGCGACCTCTCCTTGCTGGTGTTGGTCGCGAGGAGGCCGGCGAGGGCGGCCCGGCGTTGTCCGTAACTCGAGTTCTCGTCCGTGATGGTGTCGGCGATGTGGCTGTTGCCTCGTCCGTCGTGGTACAGGACAATACGGGTCGCGGTGGTGTTGGGCGTGCGTTAATTGTATCGACAACCCGCTGACGGCACGTTCGTTTTGGATTGCGTCTCATTTTTGTTTGTTAATATTATTAATTGTTTCACCTGTAAGAGATGACGATGATGAAGTGTCAGGCCTAATAACAAGGCAAAGAATAATTTAAAAGAAAAATGGTGATAATCTTGATCCAAAGTCCCCTCTAAATCATCAGTATTCTTCCGACAAATTATTTACATAAGAAATTAGAAAATATCCGGAAGTAATTACACTTCACACGAGAGCTTTGCTTGTATAAAGGTGTTTACACATTAGCATTGCCTGGATTTCAAATTTTAAAGTGCATCGCACAATTTAGCTGGCTGGAACAACACTAACAATTTCTGTAGACAGACAAATTAGCCAGTACTACAGACGAAAGGACAAATTTAAATTATAATAATAGAGTATTTTTGGACATTCAAGTTTATTGTAGTACCAAAAGGCTTGATATTTTTAATAATAATAATAATAATAATAAATCATTTAATCCATTCAAGAAAAAAAAATTGCACACTAATTTATAAAATTGATAAACAAAGATAAAGTAATTACATCTTAAAACAATTGAAAAAAAAACGAACAAAATGACAAAAGGCAAAAAAAAAAAAACAAAATACAAATAAACAAAATTAAAAGAAAGAACAAACACGTGTTACAAAGTGTTGCAATGTTGAATGGATAAGGCCTTTGCTCAGCTATGTGCTTATTACCTGTGGAGGAAATAAGCGCTGGTATTCTGCAAAAGCCTGTGCGTCAGTGCGTCAGTTGCAGCAGTAATAAATAAATAAACAAACAATTGTCGTACATATACAAGTTGAGTGGAAAAATACTTAGATATATCTATAATTCTAAACTAAAAAGAATAATAAAAAGACAAATAAATAATAATATTTATTGTTATACAAAAAAAAATATATAAAGAGCGATTTTAGTTAAAAAGCTACCTCGAAGTAAAATAATATAATATATTAACAACAAAAATGTTCCGATGGATGTTCAACACAAGTGATGTTATCTAACTAACTAAGTGATGTTATCTAACTAGCGCATTTACATATCTTTTTGAACCTCCATCAAAAACAATCTCAGTTTGTTTTTGAAACTAAGTTTGGTGCGCGCGTTCTTAATGGGTGGCGGGATGTTGTTCCAACATTTGGTAGCCGCATATCGGAAGCCACCACGGAACGCAGCGGACTTATGCCGTTGTGTGCACAACTGTGGAAATCGTCGCCTTCGTTCTGGGCACCTGCTCTTTGTCCAAATTAGTTTATTGCAGAGGTATTTTGGGGCTTCTGATTTTATAACTTCAAAGAGGAGGCACGCCAGGTGAAGTTTCCTGCGGTAAACGATTCTTAAAATATTATGGTCATTCAAGAACGGCGTAACGTGGCTCCGTGGTGGTATCGAGAAACAAAACCGAGCACATGCATTTTGTACCCGTTGAATTAACTTTTCAGTCCTAGCATATAAACGAGGCCCATACACAGTATCTGAATAGTTTAATTTGGATAATACTAGGGCCTCTACCAGCTGGATACGAAGCCGTTCATTCAGGTATCGCCGAACTTTGTACAGCACTTTTAATCTGTAGAAACAGTTTCGTGTAACTTCCGAAATATGCTTTTCGTAGCGCAGGTTTGGGTCTAGCACTAATCCTAAATTCCTGGCTTCATACACACGCTCAACGACTTTGGACCCCAATCTAACCTGACAGTCTGATGGAATGTTATTCACCTGATACTGTGATCCAAAGACCATATATTTTGTCTTAGTAGGATTGAGAACGAGACAGCTGCTTTCGGACCAGTGGAGTATTCTGTCAAGGTCATCGTTAAGGGATCGTAAGGCGGAGGCCCATTCGCTATTCCTAAATGAAATATATATTTGTAAATCGTCGGCGTATAGGTGATATTTACAATTGTGTATACACTTAACGATATCCGCTGTATATAAGATAAAAAGAAGAGGAGAAAGGATAGTTCCCTGAGGAGTGCCTCTTTCAAGGGATCTGTATCCCGAGCGTCGCGTCTGACCGTTGTCCCGAGTTACTTCAACACATTGACCGCGGTTTGCGAGGAAGCTTTGAAACCACTGCACTGTATCTGATTTGAAACCGTAATATGACATCTTAGAAAGAAGCAGGGATATGTCTATACAATCAAAAGCCCTCGAAAAATCCAGAAGCACCAGCAATGTGCACATGCCTTCATCCTGAGCAGTGATAATGTTGTCGGTTACATCTAAAAGTGCCGTGGTGGTACTATGACCTTTCCTGAATCCAGATTGAAATTCGGGAAGCATGTTGTTAGTTTCCAGATAGTCAGTTAGCTGAAGCCAAACAACCTTTTCGACGATTTTAGATAGACATGAGAGTACACTGATTGGGCGAAGATCATTCAGCTCCTGAGGGTTAGGGTGTTTTGGCAAAGGTCGAATTATGGCAGTCTTCCATATTTTTGGGTATGTGGATTTTGTTATTGAACAGTTTACGATAGAAGTTATTGCTTTGAGCGATTGTGGTAGCGTCATAAGCAACATTTTCAGTGAAATACCATCAATGCCCTCTGCATTCGATTTAAGATTAGTAACAATTTTGGAAATTAACAGCTCACTAACTGGCTGAAGGGAAAAGTAAGTATGAGTCGTATGTAGGTGTGTATTGAAATAACTCAGAGTGGACGAGTCGGCATGTGCGATTCCGGGTATATTTAAAAAGTGACTATTAATTATGTCAGGGTCAGCCAAATGTGAAGGCAAAGGGGTATCTTTGTTCGACGGCAATACAGTGGACTTTAAATTGCGCCATAGAATTTTAGGTCTATTTAAATTATTATTTATGTTATGATCAAAATATGCCCTTTTTTCGTTGTGAATAGAATTAATTACTAAAGTTTTTAAAGTTTTGTAATACATTTTATGCGAATCTTTTTTTGTTTTTAAGTACCGCTTGTGGGCCGCATTGCGAAGTTTCATCATCAATTTGATTGTGTCGGTTATCCACGGCTGCTTGTGCGCTTTAATCACAGTAGTTTTGATTGGGGCAAATACATCGAATAAACAATTGACGTAGGAATTGAAGGATAATACCTTATGATCAATATCGGGTATAAGCGTTATGTCGTCCCAGTTAATGGAATTTAAAGATAAATTAAAAGCTTCTAATGGTATATCTTTGATAGGTCTGTATTTAATTTTTTTCGCGCGTATCTTACTTCTTTCACTGTGCAATTCGCAAATTAACAGGGCATGATTACTCAGAGGTGCAACTGGTTCCACCTCAATCCGACGCGTTCTCACATTGGTACAAATAACATCAATCAAAGTTTGACTGTGATCCGTGAAGTGAGTAGGGGATGTGACCAGCTGCACCAAGTCCAAGCAGTTTAGGAATGTATTAAACTTAGCAACCTTTACATCATTAGCGGGGCGGAGCGCATCAATGTTAAAATCACCGAGGAGGACGATGTTATCGCAAAACGCTAACGAGTTTATTGATACAGTGACCGCGTCAAAAAATGAATCGACGTCGAGCCAGGGCGGACGGTACGCAGTCCCGATAGCGAGCGTCTTGTTATCGACCTTAAGCGTTAACCACATTTGTTCGACAAAAATGAGTGAAGGTTCGACAGGATGAGTAAACACGCGGGCATTTATTCCGCGCTTTATGTAGAATCCGACCCCGCCACCTCTTCCGTTGCGTACGGTACGCGGGCGCGGCGAAGAAGTTTTAAGAAGATATATGTAATTATTTTTAAGGACTCAAGACATTTCTTCAAAGCATTTTGGTCACGTGAATCATAAGATATTTAAGCAAAATTGTAAAAGCAAACATGTGTAAAAGCTCCTTTATGAAAGACTTCCTCGAGTTACAACTTGAAATTACTTCGTTCACAATACACGGCTGACTTGTGCGCTGCAGTAGTCGCTGTTTTACACTCTTTCATAAAATGTTTTTATCACGAACTTTTTAATTAAAAACTTTTAATTAGAGTATTAGCTTATTTCCTAACAATTTGTCACAATTATGAATTGCTTCACTGGGGACATAAAACTGTTTTTATCCTTGATAAGACTTCAACATGAAATTATTATTATCGGTTAAAGGAAGAGAACTTATGTTTGTCCTGTTTAGGTGCCTACAATCGTTATAAAATGTTTGTAAGTATCTCCGCATGCCCACAAGAGATTTGGCCAAATCCCTTTTTCCAGGCAAAAAAATCCCAGGTGTCTGGGCACAAGGCGCTCGGACGTTAAATTCTTGACAACGGCGCTATGAGTCACGCCTCCGAGCGAGTAGATCGTGCGCAATCGGCTATATTCGGTTATTGTCGGCCCCGTGTAACAACGGGACAACTTTTTCGTGAATGCCTCCCAGGATAACCGATTTATAAGACGTTATCACGTCAAAATGTGTGTGTCAGCTCCGTTGGATGGAGTTTACTCTTTACTAACGATTATAAAATACATAGATAATAAGAAGAGGGTAAATTGATGCATCTTTATATTACTTGACACACACCCTTTGTACACTCTGTACTGGGAAATGCGCAAGATAGGTTAGTTATTTAGTACAGGGCTTTTGTCCGAAACGACTAGCGTGTATTTTGCGTGTGGGTGGGACGTGGATCGCTCGAGTCAACCCAACTCTTCAATTAATCCTAGTAACCCCTTGTTCCTTGTTCCGGTGAAGTAACCTTCTCGGTGACCTCTTGTTGATCCTTGGCATAGCTTCTTTTGCCTGTCTGCAGTCACCGTTTCAATAATTTTCAGTGTAGGGCTTGACTTCTCTCCAGCGCCGTCGATCTTAAGTACCCAGATATATGTCTATACCCGCAAGAGTATTCAAAAGCACGTCTGTAGACATTATAAAGCCAAATATTTTTACTTTACGTCTAGCTTGGCAGCGCATCTCTGATTGAGTAGAACTAGTTATAAATATAAGTGTAGAAGTTGATTCAGAAACGAATATAACGCTTTAAATTATGTTAAAGTGAAATCTGCCTTAAAGGTATTAAATAAGGTCAGTTGGCCCCCGTCCAATGGGGTCCCGTCTGCAAATTGGATTACGTTTAGCAAATGCGAGTTAAGTAAAAGATAAACTCAAAAATTTCAAAGCATTTTTTTAAAAGATTCATTAGAAAAATAACTGTTACGACATATCTCTCTTTTTCTCTCGCTATCTTTTTCCTTGTCTCTCTGTCTGTGTGAGTCGTTCGTCCGACATAATCCGCCTTTGTGGACGCAAGTGCGGACTCTCACCGACTAAAATCTCAATGCTCCTCGCCTCGTACTGGCACAGCTTAATGGCATACCTTTACAAGATCATCTATCAATATTGAAGACTTGCTAAGCGCTTGTTGAGTCAGCCAGCCAGATGGTATATCTTCATATCTTCAGCCTACCCCGTGCTAGATGACGTCGAACAAGATCTAAAAAAAATCGGCGACAAGAGCTGTAAACAGAAAGCCTAAAGTAGACCTACGTTTGATACAGATAAATTTACTTAATTAATCGCAGGCCCAAACGCGACTGTCAAGAATGAATTCAAGATTTGTTCAACTCTATGACTGGTTTTTAGTTATGAATTTACAGTTAATATCTGCTATACATTTTATCCTGTCACTCTTTACTGTGCTATTTGCGGTCCGTCGCGCGCAGAGTAGTTTTTCCATTAAAGCTTTCAATTAAGCGGTTCGTTGTTATAACATTGAACTAGTCAGTTGCAGGCCGGTTGCAGACCTTGTGACTCGATACAAATTTATCCTTTGTTTATATTGTCATTAAATTTGTTTTCAATTGTACGTCCATTAGTTCCCTAACAAAGATAAGGCACTAGAAATGTATACCGATCATCTGTTTTGTTTTTCTATCAAGTTTATCTTGACGTGCAACAGAATGTTAGACTCGAGTACGATTTATTTCCACGTAATGATGACCCCTAGAATCGCCTTCGGTGACTTACTCAAGAGTTTCAACTTTTCTGGTTTTTACCATTTAGAGGCCACTTAATGTGTGGACTTGCTCGATTATTCCATAAAAAAATACTAATGGAGGATAAATTTTATGTAGTGCATGGACATACAGAATTATCGTAATATACATAGTACGACAAACAGAAACTTAATATTGCATACAAAAATATCGTACACGTAACACGGAGAACTCTCGAGTTTTCGTTGGAATTCCGGACGACCATTTATCAAGCTGCCGCGAATACGGAATTTCCTTGCAATAAATTTTCATATTACAAGAACAAGCCTAGTTTTCATTGTAGATAAAACTTCCGGAAATACGCTACGTACGTCTTTTAATGTATTATTCCTTCACAATTTGAACACGTTTGTTTCGTTAGTAATCTTGAGAATGCATTCCTTATCTCGTATGTCACAATGAAAAAATTTATTATGTATGTAGATAAAGCTCTATACTAGTACTTATGACATCATAGTTAGTGAGAAGTGGTGGCTCAGTGATTTAGATCCCGACTTACGTACTGTAGGTCGCTGTTTCGAACCCAGACAGACGCTTTACTTTGTGTAATTTATTTCATCACCACTGCTGAACAACTGTTCACACGGTGAAGGGAAACATCGTGAGGAAACCGGCATGTCTTAGAACCACTAAATTCTCTCTCTCGGAGAGGAGGTATGTGTCCCTGCAGAGGGGGACCTTCCAACAAAGGCCGATTTATTATTATTATTATAAAAAATCATGAATGAGTAAATATTTAGCCCGTAAAAAAGAGATTATGTAATAAAGAGCAATTACATAATACATTTTTATGACATTTTGTTATAATATTTAACAGTGGTAGAGTCCGCAACAACAATTTCTGTTGCACGATTTGGCCGGCTCGACCGGTGAAATACCACGACCTCACAGAAAACAGGCGTGAAGTAGAAGTACTCTGTGTTTCGTCAGATGAGTGAGGTGCCGGAAACCTAATTTCAGTCCTCTTCCCCTTCCCACCCGTTCCTCATAAGGGGGATAGGATGGGCAAGGGGAGAGGATTGGACGGGGAGAGATAAACGGGGAAAAGTAAATATCCCTTTTCCTGTCTATGCCCTCCTCTGTCCATTAAAGGTAGGCAATGCATCTGCAACACATTTGCTAGTTGCAGATGTCTATGGGTAGCGCTCACTTTACACCAGGTGATTCGCTTGCTCGTTTGCCAACTTCTCGCATAAAAAGAAATTTAAAAAAACATGCATCATGGTCCGACAAACGTAGACTATAACGGTAAATATGCACAAGGTAAGATAAGTATTCCGTCTTGATACGAAATTCTATGACCAGCGTGTGTTGCCAGCGGTGACATACGGTATTGAGACGTGGCCCCTCACTGCAAGCACCATTAGACGGCTCATTGTCAGTCTCTCTTGAGAGCAATGCTCGAGGTCTCTGTGAGATCGAATCAGAAACGATGTGATTCCCAGTAGATACAAAGTAACCGACATTGTCTGAAGAATTACATGTAGTAGTAGTAGGGAGCTACTTTACCGCAACTCCACGACTAGCGCGTATTTTGCGTGTGAGCGGGATGGATCACTCCAGCCAGCCCAGCTCCCCAAAGAATCCCAGCAACCCCTTAATATTGCCGATGATCTCCGGGAGCGATCCCGGCGTGCCAAGTACTTAACCCTGTACTCGTACACTGCAGGGCAGTGAAGCATCATTTGTTAACAATCGTATTGCAATTACGTCATGCAGATGTTGGGGCAAGAACATTTTGAAGTGCTTCAGATAAATTAATTTTTTTAACATTTGATAGCGTATTAAGTAGCCGCTTCGGCATGTTTCGATAATCAATCGGTTTATATTGATCACAATCTATTGAAAAATAACACAAGCCCGCTGATTTTATCGAAACGCGGTAGTTTTTAGATCCTTATCGGTGCATATCATTTCTACTGATACTATATTTATTTACAAGCTTACTAGTTGGTTCACGCGACTTCGTTTACGTTAGCTACTTCTTTTTAAAAAGTTAACATATCCACACAGTAACACTTTCTTATCTCATTTTTTAAATCATGATGATTTCTCCTGTGTCTAATTTAGTAATGCTTTCCCATATCAAATTCATCTCCTTATTTCTTAATACATTTAATTGTCTGGAACTTTGGTTATGTGTATATTTCCCAACATCGAATCTATACCTACGAAATTATCTTATCTGTATACTGGGTTCAATCGTAACAAACATACTGAGATACTTTAGAAGTTATACAATTAGTGGGGATATTTAATTAAAGTTGATCATAATTATATTTAAATATTAGTGATAATGGCGTTCAAGGCGGTAGCATTTATTCTGTCTTTAGCTATAAATGCACACGGCTACCCTAGTCATGGATTTAAGAATCAATGTGGTTAGTAAAATATTTATTACTCCAATAAGTACTTCGCGGAGGAGTAGGGAGAGTTCGGAATACTCATTTGGCATAATCCCGGCACACTATTTTTCTACATTCATTCTTGAGAAGGGTTGGCGTCACGCAGGAGGCCGTCCGTAACAACTGTTGCCAAAACCTATACAGTATGGACTACGGTCATACTTTTTTTTAACGTGTGGAAAATGCGACCTTATGCCTGCCCCTGTTTGGGGCAACAGGGGCATGCAATACTCACTAAAAACCACACGCATTCCCTCATGACTATTGTGTAGACGCCGTAGGAGCATGACAACCACGTGACACCGCGACGCCCACTGGGCGCCCCAATGTGGTTTGGGACCTCCTTCAGTACCACATGATCGGATTGTAAATCTAAGCTGTTTCTAGAACCATTCAAATAAACACAAATATATTATCAAATTACAGCGGTTTAGGAGGAGTTCAGTAATATACACACAGATTAATCATATACGTATGTACAAAGATTTGATATTTTTTATAAAAGTTAATAATTTTTCCAGTGCCCAAGACCAAAAGCATTCCGTTTGTATCGAGAGATGAGTGGGGGGCGCAGTCTCCCAGTCACATCAGCAACCTTACCCTGCCGGTGCCTTACGTGATCATCCACCACACTTACGAACCTGGCGCGTGCTTTTCGACAGTGGACTGCTCGGCGGCCATGAGATCGATGCAGAACTATCATAAAGACACACAAGGATGGGCCGATATTGGTTACAAGTAATACTACCACTTTTTTATTAAATTTATTAAAATTCCGAAAATATCAGCGATTAAAAAATTTAGGTTGATGATTGTTAAAGCTCATTCTGTCAACAATATTAAGCTAATGTATTTTTTTTATATTAATAGCAAAACAATTCCGACATAAAGTGACCGCAGACGGATTTAATACGGTCTTCTAGTGTACATATATTTTGTCTCTCTGACTCTTGTCTTGTCCCCAATAGAATAACGAATACAAAATGTGAAATAATCACTAAAAAAAGAAAGAATCAAGGGAATGAGTTTTCTCATACACTTTTCGTTTGTGACTTAGCTTAAAATGACAAAAAACTAAGAGAAACAAGAGTATGTAATTATACATACTGTACTTATAGTTCGTGACTTCAATGACATTTACTTCGTTACTCAGTCAATACAATACAGTAGAAAAACTATTACAATAACTTTATGTTAACCAATAAACACTAATTTGGGTTTAAAATTTAACCAGTTTGATTTATTTTAATTATGGAATTAAATTAGTAACTGTGAAAATAAACGAAGTATTAAAGGATAGCTTTCATTTATTCAATAATAGATGGCACTATTATTTAGTCATAAATTATTAAAATATCAGTGCTTCAATTAAGGGAATCAACCCGAGTAACACCCATCAAGCAATTAATACTACATATAATAAGGTAACATAAATTAATGGTGGAACGAAGTTTGCCTGGCCAGTTAGTATATAAATATTTAAAATTGTCCAGTTTCGCAGTGGGTGGTGATGGGTCTGTTTACGAGGGCCGCGGCTGGCAGACGGTAGGGGCGCACGCGGCGGGCTACAACTCCGTCAGCATTGGAATAGTTCTCATTGGAGATTTCGTATGTACGTATGCAAATACATAATAACTTGTCTGAAACGTTTTGTAGGTAAAGACGAAAGAAGATGTTTGCCTGGGATTTACCCAGAGACTGATCCGTAATAAAATACCCATACCCAAGGAGTAAGCAAAGATTACGGATTTCCATTAGGGGGATTCCTCTCGCTACTTCCCCATCCTTAAATCTACGCATACATGCTCTTTGGTTACGGGTACTCCATGTAATCGCCCTTCTTTAATTCACTAATAATTTTATTGTCCGCATGGCTTCAAACCTTCATTCACAATGTCGTTTTTTTTAAATAACAACTTTTTGACACATCATCATCATCATATCATTTTGGAATCATCTTACAAAAATTTCCGATCACTTTCCAAGTGAGAAACGAATGTGTGCGAAGCTATAGACAACATAACTAAATACAAATACCGTGTTTCAGCTGAACTACCACCAGCGCACCAAATGGAACTCACAAAAGAATTGATATCTTTTGGAGTAGAACTAGGTTACATTAGACCGGACTATTCCCTCATCGGACACCGACAAGTGAGGGACACCGAGTGCCCGGGCGAAGCGCTATTCCAAGAAATCACGACTTGGGATAGATACCTTCCCACTATCGATGAAAACTGACTGACCTGCTAAAACGATTTATTTGGCAAATAAATGATATTGAAACATTACACTGGTTATTGCTTTTCATTTAATAAAACAGAAGCAAATTAATGAGTTTGTGACTTCAATGACGTTCACCACTGGGTATTTGAGTACAATACGGTAGAAAACTGTCACAATTTCACAAAAACGAAATCAAAAACCACTGAGTTGTCTCTAAATAATCACTAAATTGGGATGAAGCCGACATAATTTGTGGCGTCAATATTTAAAAAAACATTTAAGCTTTATTGGTGTTATTTGACATTTAACCAGTTTTATTTATTTTAATTATGAAACTAAATTAATAATTGTGCAATAAATTAAGTATTAAAGGATAGCTTTCATTTATTCAATAATAGATGGCACTATTATTTAGTAATAAATCATTAAAAGATGGCGCCGTTTTCAGCTGGCACGCCTGTGCATACAACAAGACTAAAGCCATCGCCAAAAGTAAACAATAAGCGTTCAACAAAGCAATTTATTCAATCCGCAACTCCAGCTGGCGTGAGCTGCTTCGTCGCGTCGCTTTGCATCGCCTCCCGTCGTATCGTGTCGCCAAGACAAATGCAACAGCTTAGCACGCCTTGGAAATTTCCCCTTGCGACGTATCAAATTATAAATCACGATGCATTGAAGTTTACATCCCTTCATTTCCCCTTTTACTGTAACATTTTATTTAGACTGTTAATTGAATTTAGTCCAAGTTAAAATTATGGATTGTAAGACGGTCGCAAGTGGAGTTTCACCAGTTTGTTACCTCTGCTCTCCTCTTTTCCCCGTCCTCTTCCTCTACCTCATTCTCCTCAGTATGCAGAATTTACAGTAAGAGTAATTAATATATTATTGGCAGCGGCTAATGCTCGATAACACGGACTTAGTTTTGGCTCATTTGTTATCATTCCAAAAAGAAAGAAAAATTCCTTAAAATCTCTATGTTTATTGCAGTGAGGTGTTGCAAAGATATTTATGTGATCTTATACCAAAATATATCATATTAAAAAAATATATCTCCTGTCAGCATGTGTTTGATTCACCTAGAAGAACTCACAGGCAGTCATTCTAGTACCCAGGAACACCAATTTCGATTTCCTGGAAATCGGTTAGATGTACTGCATGCTAAAGTTATAGAAAAGAAATTAACTATTTTTAGCATACCAATTTAGAATATGAGTAAGAAGTGGAGATAACACCAGATGCGCCTGCAAATATGCCAACATGTCAGTTTTTACTTCTCCAAGATATTCGCTCGCTACCCTGCTCAAAATTTCTTTGACAACGACCGAAATCATTTATGTAATATAAAGTAAAGTTAGACGTGTTTTTTTAATTCATATCTTTGTTTATCAAAAGTACACTTATTACACTAGCAACCCGCCCCGGCTCCTCACGCGTAGCAGATTCTAATTATCAATACCCAGGAAAACACGAGTGTATTTTTCCTAACATACAAACTTACATCCCCTCCTTTAGGGATAAATTTAGAAACATCATTTTTTGTTGCTCGCCAGCATAAAATAATAATTATCTGTGAAAATTCTCAAGTCTCTAGGCCCTGTAGTTGGAGCTAAGCGTTGGACTGTGTGAATAAAGTGATGTTTTTATACGATCCTTATACGACCCCCTCCCCCTAATCCAGTTCACGAAATCTACAAGTCTAGCGAATCTTACCTGATGTTAAGTTACTGTGAGATCGAAAGAAAGATGCACTAGTTAAGCAATAGTCTTTTCGCTGTTCTCTTACCATCTAGGTCACAAAACCCATGGAAATAGAAATTTATTTATCAACAATTAAGTACATTAAATACATAAAGGAACGTATCATATGTTGCTTTTATCAAAACGTGAGTAATTGGTAGATAATAAAGACTTAGAACTCAGATCGGTGCCCACGATACAGGCATTGCCTAGTGTGAGCATCACTAGCATTGCCTAGTGTGGGCATCACTAGCATAACCTAACACTGTGATTTCCGTTGTACACATTCAATACTCAACTCAACTCTGTATCATCACATGATTATGAATAATTGGAGGATTTATATCTGTCCATACGTTAAGGCCAAGCTGTCGTAATTAATTTTATAATTGTAATTTTATACTATTGCTATAGATTATAATTAATGATGTCCTTCAAACGTTCAAAGGTCCTTTTTCTGAAGTAATAAATATTCATTAAAGATTTAATCTTGACGTAGAATTGTCAAGGGTATTTTAGTGAAAATATTTTTTTTTTGCTGGCCAGCCAGACTGATATTAAGATTTAGTTACTAATATGTATTTGTACTTCAAAAAGGTCTTTATGTCTCAGTAAAAAAAATGATTATTAATATTTTAATTGGATATCGTTGAAGCTTAGTTTATTTATATACTAAATCTCATTACCTGCCCATCCTAAAGCGGCCTCCTTTGAAAGAAAGTGTCTTTACAAATGAGGTCCTTTGAAGTTTTCCCATGTAAATGTAATTTATCTTCCCTAGTGTGCTTAAATAAATAAAAAGTATATATTTTAATCTACTTTAATGGATTATACAGAATATATAAAATGCGTGTTGTATGAAGCCTATAGACTCGGAAACGGCTGGACCGATTTGAATGTAATTTACGAGTAGCGATCGGACCATATCAATAATTAGAGCTATCCGGGCGAAACCGGGGCGGATCAATATTGAGTAAAAAATATATTATTACAACCTCAATTTCTTTTAACATTTATTCACAAGCAAATGATATTTCACACAGGTTGTAGCCTAATATTCTCACTACATTATATACTGTACACACTATATATGACTACTTATAACAATCAGTCAAGGCTCGGGCTTCAATAGATGTCATGACCGTTGACAGGAGTACAAACCGAGTCACCTTCCTTTGATAAGTGCTGTATAAAGTCAGCTACGCAACTTCACGTTTCAGTACCGTACTCATGCATTTCCGGCAAACCGGAAATGTGAGCGACAACACAAATATTTTGCATTTTGCAAGAATTACTCGTTTTATAAAATTAGTAAATATTTTAGTGTTAAAATCGAGGTTCAAACTAATTTTGTTCGTATTTTGCGAATTTTAATGAGAAATGAAGAACAAACTGTGGAGGTTTCCGATAAGATTAGTCTAATTTGTAACGCATTTCATTGCCCCCCGGTAATCAATTAGAATCCTTTATAGTTAACGATGATTTGAGAGAAATTTCAGTCGTTAGAAGACAACGAGTTCAAATGGAAATTGACACCGAAGCCATTAGCAGCAGCAGGTGTTGCTCTTTGTATAGAAATGTCCGATAGCTCCCGATGCTATTTTAATTGTATTTTAAACTATACTAACTTCCATATTGTATTAGATTTATGAAAACAGACTGCGAACAATTGTTTTTAAATCTTTGGTTACGTATCACTGCAGTGGAATACAGTATGACAATAAAGACAGTGGTATTTGCCAAAAACAGAACGAGATGCATGATTTATTTTTCCTGGAACCACTTTTTTTTTTTATTTCGGAGAATCCGTCAGTCTTTAAGTGCCGCCAATCCACATCTAAAATTTTTGCGGTGAGCGTCATCAGCTGTTTTTGAACTGTCATCTGTTGCGGTTTATACGTTAGTACAAATCCTTTCGCAGACAATAAACTGAGATAGATGGCGCTAGTAAGTATTCTTAATCACGGCATTGTTTTTTCTAACAACATATTATATAATTTTTATGGCAGAAAGCGACAAAGAAATAACTAACCTAATCCTAAGTGAGTAAGTTTGCGGTGGTTTGCATCATAAAATAATGAACTAGTTGAAAGGAACAAATCAAAACCGTGGTAAGGTTGTAATGCTCATCATAGTATCAAAGATTTACCACGAATATTTACCATGGCTAACACTTTCGAAGAAACTTAAAATTTATACGGGCATTAACGTCTGAAACAGGATCGAACATTTGCCAGGCGATTTGTCACTCCGCAAGTTCGGGGTAATTTGTCGTTCCAACAGACAAACTTAATCGGCCAGCTCTGTGGACGTTCCAAAGTGCAAAAACTGCAAGAATAACTCAAGAGTTGCATCAGGTATCTTGTGATTTAATGTTCCGCCTCCCTTATTGTAATCTAAATTGGGATCTCTTACACTTATAATTTTGCGGTCGACCACATCACCACTTAACATCAGGTGGGATTGTAGTCAAGCTTAGTTTATTCTTTATGAATCACCACTCCAATTTGATGTCTTAAATTTCAGAAATTTTAAATTTTTTAAAATACCATAATTCCGGTCAACGTAAAAACTTTCCAGTACTTAGTACATTTAAATATATTGGTGGTACATTTTACATCTGAGTTTAGCCTTATGAATGAGATGCCCCAAGTTCTTTCTTTCCTTTTCTTTATCTATCCCTATTACCGTTCATCTTCGATTGCCTCTTCGATGCTCACTTCACGCTCAGGTCAGCCGCTAACTTCGCAAATGCGTCACTATTTGTGTGAGGTGAAACAACTCTTGGGACTTAACTTTCACGTTCATTCGGTAATGTTTCCTGGCCACGACTTTCTGCATCCAGCGTCTCTTCCCTTCTATCTTTTCTATTATTATTAGCAGCAGCAGTTAGTACCTGTCGTACGAAAGCACGTGCCTTAAATACTCCCTTGATCATTTAGGATGTTAATGGATATTGGTTTCTGTTACTGAACAAAGTTTCTGCGTGAAACAGGTTGGAAATGTTATAAATTGGAGTCCGTGTTCTTTGATTGTCTATCACGAAAATGGCACTTTAATTTTTGTTCGTAAATTCCCGATCATGGCTGGCGTTAGACAAAACTTATACACTACTGTCATACTGTACCAATCCCACATGAGCGGGAAAAGGACAGTAAAAGACAAAAAACAACAAGATTTTGAAACAATATAAATAAACAAATTTATAAATTGTGTAGATAATTTATGAACATTATTATTGACCATTCCAATTTTAAAAAAACTAGATGTTAACAATAATAGTCTAAATGCGGATTCGAATCCATTATCTTACGTTTCGCAGTATGTACTGTAAACTATTAGGCTGTTGACGGTTACTACACACTGGAAGACGAGAAAACAATAAAGTTAGTGAAGTCATAAATATATTTCAAAGTCAACAGAATGAAACTTTGACAGAAAACGAAAATATTTGTCTCGACTCCGACGAGGTGTTGTTCAGTTATTTTAGTTTTAATATTCAGAGAACTTCGTCGAAGATTGAAGTCGTGGCTTATTGAAGTTATTTGAGAAAAATCTTTTCTTCGCACTTCTCGGGACTTCTTTTGTTTTGTAGAAATTAGGTTTCAACATTCGTTTAGCTCTAGGTTCTGTGAAATCAAGTTGTTTGAATTTACATAAATGTGATTAGTGGCGAAAAAAACATTTGTACATTGTAGTCCGAATTATCCGAAATTATAAATTTTGCAGTTAGACCACATAACTCGTTACTTAGTATATTTTTTTATTATAATACTTAATACAATAATAGGAAAATAATTTTCTGATTTTATAATTAACTAGTGATACGACCTGGCTTCACCTGTGAAAATGTATCCCACGGCAGCCGTAAATTTTTCCGAAATAAAAAGTCAAGCCTATATGCTATTCCAGATTACAATCTATCTCCGTGCCAAATTTCATCCAGATCTGTTCAACCATTTTTGAGTGGAAGAGTAACAAAGATCCATACATCCAAACTTTCGCAAAAAATCGAATTTAAGATCGACTGTAAACTGTGAATTGACTTACCGACTGTAAACCGATAAACGGTATCAATAATTTTACCACTCGGTAACACAGCCACGCTGCCATAATAACAGATTTTTTACATTTAAGGCGACCTTTTTTACACGGATCATTTTGCTTAGAGCATCGAAACAGGTGAACCCTTTTCACTTCCCGTATAGTAAAGTCGTTAGGAGCTTCCTACGACTCCCTGAATCCGTTTCAGATGACGAGGGTAGAGCTTGGGGTATGTTAATGGTACAGAATTAAAACAGATTCGCCAGCACTTATGTTATATATTGTTTCTGTAATAATTTCCAACGATGCTCCTTTTATAAAGACGTAATGTGACAATGTTGGCCATAAAAATAATGAGGAAAACGAGACATAATATCGGTATACAATAACGATGTGAGCGTGTGATTGCGTATTCAATTTTGTAACTAGATGGCGTTATTTTCAATCTT
Organism: Papilio elwesi; assembly: GCA_029849275.1. NCBI lineage: Eukaryota > Metazoa > Arthropoda > Insecta > Lepidoptera > Papilionidae > Papilio > Papilio elwesi. Next base: position 1,458,920 of record CM056707.1, on the reverse strand, counting down.
TAAATGATTTTTTTTATCGTCATAATCTTGTACGAGTTAACTGTGTACTAAAACAAACTTACTAAAACTGAATTGTCATCGGATCTTGATGCGACTGTTAATGTTCAAGTCAATAATTAGACGGCTCAAGGTCACTCAAAGGGCAATGGTGGCAGATGGCAATGCTCGGAGTTCTTCTACGAGATTGTACCAGAAATTATGTGACGCTCAGTAGAGTTGCAAACCTTAAGTGGCAATGGGCCGGACACTTTTTCACAGGTCGACGGAGCTTCGGTAGGCCTCCCACAAGATGGACCTATCAAAGTTGCGAGAGTCCACTAGATGAGGACAAAAGGGAGCCCTTGTGGAGATCAATGAGGGAGGTCTACGTCCTACTGGACGAGTTACAATTGAAGAGAGAGAGAAAAATGTTACGAAAAATCCGTTACGGACAAACACACAGCAAGCTAATTAAATTTTTTTTAATAAAAGATAAAATTAGCATACAATATCTAATGACATTATTTAATTATAATTAAGTACATTGTAAGCATTTTATATAGCTCGCAATATCTCTTATCTCTTTCTCTCTTTATCACTTCAATATTATATTATAAAAGTTAAAACGAATTTAATTTACTAAAAATTCCAACAACTTTTTAAACTTAAAATTTTAAAAATCTGCAAAATTTAAAAGAATAGAACAAACAAGAAACTCTTATAAAACGCTACTCATTTCGAAGCCTCGTTTTATCTCAGTGCGCTTTACACTAATGCTACGTACCCACGTGAATTTAACAGAATATTTTTAAAGTGTATTAAAAAAAAGACCGGTACGATTCTTTTAAATTTGTAACTTTTGTCTCACTTGATGTTATTGGCCACTGGCCACCGAAACACTAACTAGTTCGTGGCCAACGGTTCCAATTAATATTTTTTTTACCTAAATAAATTTACTTGATTTGATTTATTACTTGTTCACAAAATATTTTTGGATTGAATGTGTGTAGATCAATTCTTCGTTATTGAAGTAGAAACTTCTATAGCCGAATTAGAAGATATAATATCTTATAGGTTCGCGTGAAAAACATGTCAGCAAAACGCGTAAACAACATGCTGTTTTGAATCTGGAACATTTTTATTTTTATTTTATAGTCATTTGTTTATTTTTGATTTTATTGTCGTGCCTTCCAATCTATTTTAGCTTTGGATTCTGTCGACAGTCCTCATGATTGCCCTAATTTCTTTTTATTGTGTGTTTGAGTGATAGAGTGTATACACTCTAGTACATCTACGCCTACACGTTCGTCACTTGGCTACTGTCTTAGTACGAGTATATCAAAATATCATTACGGATTAACTATTAAAGTTCAAGGTAATCTGTTATGATCACAAAATTATATACGAAGGGATATTCCAAGAAGTTAGCTTTAGAACAATCTCTAAAAACCAATATATTAGATGAAGAAATGATCTGTTAAGTCATGATATACTCCGACAGCGACCGACTGAAAACGTATTAAATATGAAGAAAAAGTAATCAAACTTTGTTAGTGAACCAACTTGATACGGCTTCTGATTTGTTGGTATTTCTTTATTAGTTAAATTCTTTGATAATTTAAATTTATTCCTTTGTAAATTTGACTTTAGTCTTTGTTTCTTGACCGGCCCTTGCTTTGATTTCGTGCGTAAGCAATATTTATTTTATACTAGCTGTTGCTGGTGGCTTTGCATGTTTCTTATCTTCCTCGCTGGAATTCTTTGTATCTTGATTTCGCGTAATTTTAGGTAAATGTAAATAAGTTGTTATTAGTTGTCATGGTAATGTATGCCATGTGACAATGTTAAAAGCCTGTCATTGTCGTGTTGTACATTACAGAAACAAACAAGCTCATATTCGTACGTATAATTCTAGTGATCCGCCCCGGCTTCGCCCGGGTATCCGTTTCCGAATCTATAGGAAACATCGCCTTCCATATACGTAAATATGCACCTGTGAAAAACAAAAGAATATCCTACAGGAAGTGTACATTTTTCCAGGATAAAATGTTGCATATGTGCTGCTCCCGACTATAGTTAAACTGAAATATTTTTTTTATAAGTCAAGGTGGCAAACGAGCAAGCGGTTCACCCGATGTCAATTGATCGCTACCCGCCCATACATCTGCAACTAACTAATGAGTTGCGGATGCGTTGCCCACTTTTAATGGACAGAGGAGGGGATAAACAGAAAATGGTTATTTCCAATTCCTATACATCCCCTCCACCGTCAAGTTTCCATCCCAGGAGTGAACCAGAATTGGAACTCCGGCACCTCACTCATCAGATGAAACACAGAATACTTCTACTTCACGCCTGTCTTCTGTGAGGTCCATTCGTGCAACAGATGACAAATCATTGATTGATATAAAGAACTAGACCATTTAGTTTTAATACAGTTTTCAAGTTTTCTTTAAAGATCACCTCGTGTGTTCGTCTGACAGTGAAGAATGGGATCGGAATCGATCTTCAATAATTCCGGATGCATTCTGCGAGCGTTCAACATCCACATAGCAAACTTCACACGTTTTGCTTCCTACAGAGTTTTATGAAGTAATTTCAGTAATGCACCAATGTTACTACGGGTTAGTATTTAGATTAATTTACTTAGCTTAATTTTTCAATACCAGTACATTAATAGAATTAATGAAAAAATGATTCTCTAATCTTATTCACTTAAAACAAAATCTTTGAAAACTTAATGAACATAGAAAAGGTACATCTACTTAGCATTCAAAGCATTTGTGAGTTTTTTTAAAAATATAAATGATACTTGTACAGTACCGTGAGATTTTATAGAAGAAACTGGGTAGCCTTGATATGGGTTTGGCTTTCCGCCTCCTAGTTTTTCAACCGTAGTACGTGGCAGCTTTAGTGACTAGCTCACTCTCAACTATCCTTCTCCCGTTTCTTCCTAAAAGTATTTCGTCAAGGTCATCAGTAAATCTTCTAAATATTATAGACGTTATAATTGATAACTTCACCAGAAACTTTCCTGTAAGTATTATATTGTCTTGAAAGATTGTGTTTATTTGTTAGTTTTAGAAGAAAAATCGCTAGTAACGTCAGTGAGTCTAAAGGTATTGCCACACAAGGATCGGGGCGGGACGGCGACGTGACGCGTGCAGTTGAACATATAACAGTTTTGAAAAATTCACACCATCTCCGGGTGACGTAAGCTATATTGTATTTTAAAAAAATATGGGTTCCTTACTGAAACTCCAATAATATAACCGAAGGTGTAAAAAAATACCTAAAATATTATTTACTTTTAAATTTGGTCAGCATTTGTAATTTCGTCCAACTTAACAGTTAGGATAGGTTTTTTAAGTTTTTGTACTACCCGTACAAAGCCGGGGAGAATCGCCAGTTACTATATACGATGTCACACACAGAGCCATCACTCTTGTCGCGTTAAGTCGTCATAAGAGACATTTTTTATAGTAACTCATACATTACAACTAATCTGGTGTCGCGTCGCCGCTCGCTGTGTGGTTTAACCCTTAGTTCTGCAGCTAGCTGTTCTGTAAATGTAAGGTAATTCCGCTGCAGTATTCTTTCTAAATCACCCCACGTTAGTTCAGACATTACACTAATGCAGCTCCACACCGCATGTGAGTGTTACCTTTGAATAAAAGCTTTTATAGTTACTTGTATGTTTCAAATGCTTTACTTAAAATTTTCTCAGACAATTTAATCAATTCCCTAAACACACTTTGAATGAAAAAGGGATTGTATAGAAATTAAAGCGAGAGTTTAAAGTATATTTTCTTTATATATATTTTTTTAGTTTAATTATGATATATAGATGTCTTACTTGCGCAGAGCAGATCACAAGATGGGGTCATAAAAGTTCTAGAATAGCAGTCACTTGGGACGACGCAGCGTAGACATACCACAAGGGCCACAAGATAAAAGGGCAATTTGATCGATTAAATCAAAAAAGCAACGGTAAGTGACCTACAACCAGCAGTGGACATCTTCATATATGTATTTTCTTTATATATTATTTCATTTGTTATCTGTATATACTAGCTGTGGACCGAGCTTCGCTGCGTCTTCTTTTATATGTAGGGTCGTGTTTTTGTAATATAACGCCATCTAACAAAACTATGAGATATCAATAAGTTGACAACGCTTCAACTATTGATAATGCAAATACAGACATATCTATATAACCAATCATATTAAATAGGGCTTACCTTAGGCTGGACAAATGTCACATTAAAATCAGCGGCGGGTAAAGCCGCAGGGCACAGCTAATTAGATATAGATCAATACGCTTTTTTTACAAAATGATTTACTCGTTACATATCGCCTTTTAATTATTGAATGAAATATAATAGAATGTAACGGTCGACCGCCACAGCCATTTGCGGCTTACAACCATTAGCAATATTAACCTGAGACGCTACAAGTCGTTGTACTCACTACAATATTCAATTCGCTGAAATTACGTTGAATGCGTTTTGCATTCAAGATACAGAGGATAATTGCAAATTATCATTAACCGTTAAAATTATATTTTAACATTTAAAATATTTTTTAATATTTAACATATTTTACAGTGCTAGAGCCGCCGCTACTTCTGTTACACAAATGTGCCAGCTCGCCAGGTGAAATACCATAGCCCCATAGAAGACAGGCGTGAAGTAGAAGAATTCTGTGTTTCGTTTGATGAGTGAGGTGCCGGCAACACTTAGTCCTTTTACCCTTCCCATCCTTTAATAATAAGAAAAGGATGGGAAGGAAAAGGAGATGTCCATTTTCCTGTCTGTTCGTATTTCTGTCCATTAAAGGTAGGCAACGCATCTGCAACTCATTGGCTTGTTGCGGATGTCTATGTCTATGTATAGCGGTTACTTAACAGGTGACCCGCTAGATCGTTTGCTACTGCCATAACACAATTTTCTCGCTTTCGTGTAATCTGTGGTGATTTCATGAAAAGGGACGGAAGTGTGTAACAGGATGCTGTGGATTCGCGCGCTATTTGATTTGACCAATGAGCGCGCGTAGTGCTGGAGTTGGCCGTCAGTTGGCACCCATTTTCCGATATCCGATTTACGCAGTTAATATTGAATTGGTAAAGTATGTATTTTTGGATGTATTTTTCCATCGGAGATTTATTCATACGACTAGTGTATATATAAAACTGTGATAATAGATTGCAAAATGAGGGAATTAAATCACTTAAATTTTATGTTACTTTAAAACATTTTTTTGAACACAACTTAATCGCTGGGTACAAATCAAAAGCTTTGCTTTGCTGCCACTTACATTTCTATGTTTTATTTTAGGAATTTTATTTTTAATAACCATTCCAAACGATGCACGCGTCCATCAAACTTTTCAATCAGACTGCGAGCCGCAAAATAATCGAGTTGGTCAGTTGGTTTCGTCGATTTAACATTTTACTTACACATTGGAATTTTTATTGTTTTTTTGAATTACATCGATATTTTTATTTCGCCATCACTATTGCAATTTATTGTTTGATACATTTCACACTTTGTTATAAATTTTTTGGCGTCTAACAAAAAAATAATTAATAAAATAAATATGCACTCACTCGCGAAACCCAAAGTACACACATCTCGTTTCTTCTATATCCATACAACAACGCACACATGGTCGTCGATTTCTGGTCCTTATATCGCCCTTACTCACTAATGCGATGTTCACTAGGGACGTCCCCTGCCAACACTGCCACTCACTTTTGCAACATCTTCTCTTGTTATTCTCTCTTCATTCATCCTTTCAACATGTCATAATAATTGAACTATAAATTACTTTCCTACGATGAATAATTAATTTGGAATTCTTTGCTGAACATCGACAAGCTTGAAGTTTGTTGCCGGCCAAACATCAAATTAACGTAAATTAATTTTGGAGCTGAGTTGGTTTCAATTTGCAGAACTCAGATGTAGGAATTGTTCCGAACTCTTCTCATGGGTGTTACGGTAAGAATTCACATGACACGACAAATCCTTGCAAAGTATAATTAGTTCTAAAGTAACCGCGCCTTAATTAATTAGACGTATAAGTCTCAAGGATTAATGTTAGTTTTTCAATACACTTTAATTTAAAAAATTAAACGAAATTGATACCGTACGTACGCCACTTTTCTTCCTTGCTTGGCTATTTCCTAAGAAATCCTTTGAGATTTCCAACCGAGTAACACGGAATCGAATTGATTGGAATCGATTCGTTTTGTAATCGAGTAGATTCCCTCGCGGGTTAGAACCCTTATATGTAATAAAAAAACATTCAAGATAAAAATTTTAGTTATAGGTGTAAAGGTGACTTAAAAATCAACAGAGCCCGCAACAACAATATCTGTTGCACGAATGGGTCGGCTCGATTGGTGGAATACCACGACCTCACAGAAGACAGAAGTATAGTAGAATATTCTGCGTTTCGTATCATGAGTGAGGTGCCGGAGGCCTAATGTTAGTTCTCTACCCCTTCCCACCCGTTTTTTATAAGGCAAGGATGGGAAGGGGAAGATAACTTGACGGTTGAGAGGATGTATAGGAATTGGCAATAACCATTTTCTGTCTGTCCCCTCCTCTGTCCATTAAAGGTGGGCAACGCATCTGCAACTCATTAGTTAGTTGCAGATAATAATAATAATATAATATCCCAGGACATTCACACGCGGCCATCTGATCCCAAACTAAGCAGAGCTTGTGCTATGGCGACCAGATAACTGATATACTACATATACTACTTTTCTTTTGTAAATACATACTTAAATAGATAATTACACAAGTCAGGACAAACAGACATGTTCATACACACAAATGTTTTTCCTGGGTGGGAATCGAACCCACGACCTGCGGCGTGAAAAGCAAGTATTTTACAAACCACGCCAACCGGCTCGTCTATGGGTAGCGATCGCTTAACATCGGGTGAACCGCTTGCTCGTTTGCCACCAAGTACTATAAAAAAAATCCACATAACGTACTTTTTATAAGATTCTGTAGTTTATTCAAGACTATTATTAGCCCCGCCATTTCACCCGTGGTGCAATTTAATTTAAACGCGAATGACCAGCCCAAGCTGAACCCAAATTACTATAGTCAATCATATAGATCTGAGGTCTACTTTCAAATTTTTCTTTATACAGACTTACATCACCTACATTAGACCTTTTAGTGGATGAATTTAGAGAAATTCCTTCTAAATGCTTGCCTTTACAACAGAAATCTGTGTGCAAAATTTCAAGACTCTACGTCTGGTAGTTTTGGCTGTGCGTTGATATATCCGTCAGTCTGTTTATTTTTTAGATATATAAAAATATGGATGCATATATTGTTGTAAATATGTGAGCTTTAGAATATAACAAATTGTAGCAGGGGTTTAACTAATGTCCGCCATTACCGTAACTCCTGTTAACTGTCCCAAGCTTAAGTCATTACCGCGACGTAGATTAGGACGGAGTACGTAGTACTTAGTATTGAGAGGACCTCACAAATCTTGAAGGGAATCGGAAAGACAAGATAAAGGAAAACAGGAACGGCCTTCTTTCCTATTTCTTATCTTCTCTTTCTGCAGATGCTTATATACTATATCTCTAATATTACCTACTAAACCTAAAAGTACAGTCGGATAACTGTACCAGATGTATGTGGCCATGTCTTAGAATTGATCAACGTGTAGCTAGCTAGCATCATTGGAACATGTCAATCAACATTTGGATATATAATTAATGTAGGGTTTCCATGTCATTAAAGGCTTAAAAATTCCAAATAAAAAAGAAAGAACTTTACATATTTTTCTCATTGCGGTTTATTTCGAAGCACAATGTTCCACAGAATATTAAATGAGAAATTTTATAAACATAGCGTCCGCTCTTAACCGGCACATTTTCCATATCATGATCAATTCAAAGATCATGACACAGTCACTCTTCCAACTGTACACGAGTTGTAGACTACAAAGTAATTTATCTTTGCCTCTACCAATGAACAACGAATGTCCTTTATTATTAATGCAAGGCCCATGTAATCACGACATCCGGTATCGAATTTCGCCAGCACACCATGAGACACGTGCATTATTCATACCCTAGTTATTGTGGACTGGTAACATGGGAACTGGAGCAGCCTATCCGTTGAGTGTTCATCACAACTTCCATTAAGGCATAGCTTGTTTACACCAGTCGATTAGTTACTAAATTAGTGAGCTTTTTACATAAAAGTATGGGCAGTGGTTATGGAAGTCCATTTTGCATAGTCGTGGTCCTTACGAGGTCTTTCCGTGGATGCCTCTCACATCTGGTCCCATCCGTGGCCTCCATTCCAAGATTTTCCTCCCCTATCTGATGTTAGCTCGACAGATGTGAGCGGTCCTACTGACTTTAAGAACAATGTCCATGTTTATTTCTCCGTCGAATTTCATCGTTCCCTATTCTGTTGCTCGCCGTGCGACTCTTACGACTTTCCTCTCGCTGCGACTATATTCGCCGGTCTAGAACGATAAGGGAATGTGACTTGTCTTGTTAGTACATTGTACTTAAAACGTATTGTTTTTTTACGTGTCTTTTTAAACAGTATCCATATTATATACAGTAGTTATGAAAAGTCCTTACTTAAAAATAAAACATGGCATCAACCTTACAATTTTAATTAGCGCATGTGAATAAATCTAAATAAAATAAACAACTACTTTAGTCTTAAGTTCGAAGAATTTTAATAAGCAAATGCCGTACTACAATTTACAAAGTAATTTTGTCCGGACGTCGCAACTTTAAGTTACTTAAAGCTAGTGATTTGTGCAAACAGAAAACTCTGTCTCTGCACGGAATTGTTCGGCAGAAGTTTTTTTCTAACGTCAACTGCTTGCACCATTTCTTGTTTACGTTTCATAGTAGTCTAAGATACGCCATAAGAAATTTACACCCTAATCTTTCATTTGATCAAGACATAGATTTATATTTAGACAATATGCACCTTCCCTCTCTCGGAGAGGAGGTCTGTGTCCCTGCAGTGGGAAACATTCTCGAAAAGGCTGATTTATTATTTATTTTATTTAATATGTACCTAGATTGATAAATCACAATTGGATTGCCAATCAAAAACTAACAATTTAAACCAATCCAGTTATAATAATAAAGTAGCAGCCCGAGCCGAGGCTCCCTCTATGGAGGAAGCCCTCGAGCTAAGTTACTCTTAAAGAGGCTTAGGCTAGGCGCCCTTTGCGCCCTGCCGCCTCGAGCCCGGTGTTGTTGTAAATGCCTTTTCCAGGCAAACAGTGAACAGTTATTCACACACTTTTAAATCGTTCGAATTCTATATAAAGGCTATTCATCGCCAGCGGCACGGTACACAGAGGTTCTTATTTAAGCTTAAAGAATAAACAGCGGTCGCCCCAAACTTAGCTCGGCAACCCAATTGTGATCTAACAATACACATATAATTTAGATCCTGTTTCAATAGATAACAGTTATAGTTACGATATAGATAACAGATGCGGATATAAATGTCTTATGCCGCATTTCATACTATATAACGTTTTGAAATTCCTATTTCCTAGATTTTTTAAAATATAAACACATATTTAAATTTTCAAAGGCATAATATTGCTGCCTCTATGTACTTCGATTGAGTTGGTATCACGTGCGAGCTTTCCCCTTTCCTGTGTTGAATTTGAAACGTTCTAACATTTCAAAGGTACTTTATAAAAGTATAGACATAGCTTTACAATGCCCGTTGCAGCTGTAAAAATATCAAGTTTATTTCTCTTGAAAGATTTTCCTTTGTTCTTGAAGACGTGCTCGCTCTGGTCTTCGTCTATTAAGTCAATAGATCTAACTGGACACATATTCCTCAACAAACAGAAAGTCTATTACGATCTACGTTATCTCTCTAAAAGAATGCAAGGTAACGCTAAGCACACCTATTGGTACGAGTAAGTACTTGTAAGTGACCACCGCTAACAGCGGGGCGGGGGGAGAGGAGGGGGTAACAATGGTCCGCAACAACAACCAAACGAATGTTGCACGAATGTGATCTCTCTCAATGTGAATGGCTCGATCGCTGAAATACCACGACCTCACAGAAGACAGGTGGGAAGTATTTTGCGTTTCGTCTGATGAGTGAAGTGCCGGACGACCCAATCCTTTCCTTATTAGAAAAGTTTGGATTTGACAGGCTCTGTCCATAAAGGTAGGCAACTTGTGTCATTTGTTGCAGCTCATTAGCTTGTTACAGACGGCAATGGGTTGCGGTCATTTATATCAGGTGTCCAACTTACCCGTTTGCCACCTTCTGCTAGAAAAAAAATAATTAAAAAGGGGGCTTAAACAAAAATCGCGCTTTTCCGTATATAGAAGAGAGAATAGAATAGTTCAATTCATCTTGGCGCGCAGTAGTGTGAACGTAGGTTACGTTGTACTAGCGGAACGATAAACGCGATAATACAAGACAGATAGACATATCAAGCAAACGATAACATGATGGTGCGCGCCAAGTTTAGTTGAACAAACATGTTACAAAACGTCCTGGGCGATCCCACTTGTACTAAATTCCCCCTGAAACCTCTGAAATTCTACTTTGAAAAACTACACATTAATATTAGCGCGGAAATATTACAATTTACTTTCAATGAAATTTCAAAGTGAAGGAAAAAGCTTTTTGAAATATTCAGCTGCAGTTGCAACGCGATTATACGCTGAAAAGGCCTCGTATGTTAAAATGAACGAGCGTAATTACCAGGATACCTCTGGCATACTGTCACACTGATAAGTAATACGTATTAAAAAAACATTACTAATAATCGATTAAGCACTATTTAATTTCTAAAGTAGACCGGAGGAGTCATCTTACAATATTTACACGTTCACGACCCATTGGCAGCACTGTCGACGACGAAGTGAAACTACTGCTGAAGACCAAGAGAGAATATTCCAAAAGAAATACAATAACATAACATTCGCATTAAGATATTTGTTCATTTAATATTGACACTGTTGACAACATTCGTTATTTATTTACATAATATGTGTCAAAAAGTTGTTTTTTTTTAACATAGCACATCACCATGGTAACCGATGTCGTTAATGAAGGGTTTATGTATTTTACTCAGGAACAATTTTATTTTCTAGATAAACAAAAGGTACCCCATATAATCTTCTGTAACCTTGATAGACTATTAAATATATATATAAAATTAAATTACTCTTGATTCTAGTCTAACAACGGAAAATTTGCATTACCACAATAAAGAATTTAGCAGAAGTCTACAAAGTTTGTTTTTACTTCATAAATAAATTAGTCTTCGAATGAAACACTAAATGTTTTCATACACTCAAATACTAAATAAAAATTAAGAGTCAACAGTGTACGGTGTGACAGCAGGACAAATTAATCACACATTCAAGACCAGGTAGCGTACAAAATTCTGCAGCTAAGCGACAGTTGCAACTTGTTTCAGAAATTAGGAAGGAATATAGTGAATTCAGTTTTAATGTGATGAAACAAAATATATGAATTCTGTAAACTTCTTATATATATGTAGTTTGTTTCACAGCAAGATGGAATTTTTATAAACAAAGGTTTTTACGTTAGAATTCGTGAATTCCAAAATATTTTCAATAAACAACTTTTTTCTCACATAAGCTTACATATCACACAATTTCACTTCACTTTATCTCACGATTTCCACTAAATTACAACACTTCCGATGAAAGCAAAAAAAGTGTCTTTAACAGTGGTAGAGCCCGCAATAACATCTTTTGCACGAATGGGCCGGCTCGACCGGTGAAATACCACGTTACAGAAGACAGGCGGGAAGTAGAAGTATTCTGCCTGTTGGTCTGATGAGTGACGTGCCGGAAGCCTAATTGTAGTCCTCTTCCCCCTCCTACCCTTTTCTAATAAAGAAAGGAAGGGGAAGAGGATTTGACAGATGAGGAGGGGATGGACAGGGAATGGAAATATCCTTTTTTCTGCTTGTCCCCTCCTTTGTCCATAAAGGTAGGCAACGCATCTGCATCTCATTACCTTGTTGCGGATGCCTATCGGTAGCGGTACGTATTTCCAGGTGCCGCTTGCTGGTTTGCCACTTTGTAATATAAAAAAGTGTCATGACCGCCACACAAACATTGTTTACTTTCGCTTACTTAAGTACTTAATGGGTCAAGATTCGATTTCGATTTAACAATATTGTCCCCAGATTTAGCTCGGCGACACACCTGTGATTTATAAATGTAACATATATTCTAGATCCTGGTCAAATAACAGATGAAGGTGTAAATGCTCGTTCCGTATCTTATACTATACGGATATGCAATTGTAAGTACATTTTGGAAGCCGCAATTTTCATATTTACGTTTATAAGAAAAATTTCAAATACTAAGTCAGAAATAAGGAAAACGTCAGAAGGTCGAAGCACGAAATAGCGGCATTTTAGTCCGCAAACATTTTTCCCTAAATTGGCTTACCCTTGTTCAAATAATTGACATAAACCCAATAGGCAATGATGTTTCCTTTTAATCTACGGTTTAAGGGAACGTAAAATGTCCAGGAACATAATTGAATAAAAACAAGCGAAAGACGCCTTGTCCCGTTCTTTTGTTTTCTCCTTCCATCAACCCTGTTTTATTCCTCACTCATCTTTCTAGCTAGGATGATTTCTTAAACATTTATTTCGCCCTGTTTTTATTTGTTGTTATAGCGGCAACAGAAATACATAATCTGTGAAATTTTCAACTGTCTAACTACAACGGTTCATGAGATACAGCCTGGTGACAGACACACGTACGGACAGCGGAGTCCTAGTAATAGTCCTTTGGGTACGGAACCCTAAAAATGAATCCCTATTTCCCTTAGTCACGGCATCACATGTGAACGGACCGAATTATTTTTTCTGTGTGTTGTTATTGTCTGGAGAAATTTCTTATGAAATAAAAAAAAATAAAAATGTTGCGTGCAAAATTAGAAATGCTTAGAAAACATAACGACCATTCCACTTTTCTAATGCAGGTTACCGTAGTTTTTGACATAGCTGTGAGTCGTTTGACAGTTGACCTTAAGTGGGGGTTGAATATTTGTACGCAGAAACCACCCGTGCGTAGCCGGGGCGAGTCCGCAAATCATTTATATTTTTCATAAATGGCTGCCACGAGTTATAAATTTCCCTCTGGATACGAACCAACTATCCCGGTCCCGCCTGCCTTTATTAGCATCTTGTTCCCACTGAATTTATGGCTTCACTGCTTATGAAAGTTTTTATTGTGCTCGCTTGTTACGTAGGGTCGATTTGAGAAGCGAATAAAATGTTATATCATATTATATATAAAATATTAATTAAGCGTATAATTCAGTCCATAAAAATCTCAGTGTTTGGTGTTCGTTGTTATCTCTTTACTAAAACAAAATTTCTTTGAAATAAATACTTTAAACGGGTGTCACAATACGACGTGACTAAAGACGGAAGAGGTACGCATGATATCACGGTAACGGAATCGTCTTTGATCACACTGGTAAAACAAGACTTAAGTACAACCAATGATTCCCGAACTGTAGCCAAAACATGTATACCGTATGTACTATGGTCACCCTATGCAGAGATATAAGGGGGAAAAGGCAGACGCCTTTACAATGAAGAACACTGATTATGAGCGGAAAACTTAATGATTACGTCTGTTATAGCATGCCTTGCAGCAATGGATCGAACACTCAGTCAAATGTTGATGGGCGTTTAAAGCAAGTGCCAACGTGGCCATACTCGTGTTTAATTTGTCCACAATTACACCGTCATGACTATATCGAAGAATTTTTTTTATGTATATGTATATATGCCAAAAATGTATTACATTGGTGAGCTCTATCTAGTATAAATATTGGTGATGACTATATATTATATATCCAGTCTTCTGTGTCTAGTCAGTGGTGGGTTAATAAATTTAACAGTAGTAGCGGCCGCAACAACATCTGTTCCACGAATGGGCCGGTTCTGTGATCGGAGAAATACAACGACACTTCGCTTCTACGTTTCGCTTGACGAGTTAGGTGCTGGATGCCTAATTTCAGTGCTCCTCCCTTTTCTTATGAGGATAGGATGCGAACGGGAAGAGGATTGGACGTGGAGGGGATGTATAGGAAATCATTTTTCCTGTCTATCCCCTCGTCAGTCCATTAAACGTAGTAAATACATCTGCTACTCATCTGCTTGCTGTTGATGTCTATGGGTAGCGGTCACTTACCATCAGGTGTCCCGTTCGCTTGTTTTCAACCTTCTTCCAAAAGTGTCAATTTATCCCTGGCTCGCTATTTGACTTACGCGCGGGAATTCATTTTTTACATATTTTTAGCTGCGCTAAAGTCTTTGATACACTTCGGTGTGACAGACAACTACAACTTGTAATTTCATTTGATGACACCGACAATAGAAAAGCACCATAATTCTTAACACAATCCATAGATCAATCACACCATTATTCCAGTAAAATGTATACGGAAAAGATCTTAGAATCGAATGCCGGTAAAGCAACGTGCCTGCTGTACAAATTACACTTCGGTGTAATAGGCAACACTTGTGTGGTAATTACACTCATTTATATAGATACACGGAGCTTTTCCAACTTGTAAGCACGGTGCAGCGTCGGCAGAATGTTACAAAAGCTGTACAAAGCTCGCAATTTTATTCAGGGCTAAACATAATGTTAATTTACATTGTCGCTTATCATGAATAATTGGGCATAATAAATATGACGTCTATGCTTTTAGAATCCTGATTAACTGTGTTGAATAAATTTTAAGTAAAGATAGTTTCGGAATAAAAAAATCCGTTCCATCACTAAGTTAGAAAGTACCATATATTGCCTCCCGTGGAAGACGTGTAATGAAAATTAAACGGCAACTCTTATCTCTATGTACGTAAGCTTTAGTAAGAGCAATAAAAGAATCCTTTTAAGGTTATTATACTAAAGAAAAAATAAAATGAAATTCGCGCTTCTATTCATATAGCCAACTCAAGTGAGTCAAGAACAATTGACCGTTCAATCAAATGAAGCTATCGCTCGGCAGCAAAATCGAATCATAGCGTGGCTAGGCTCTAATGCGTCGCTAACCAACTTTGTGAGATGAAAAGGTACTGAAGTGGTAGTCAATCACATCGTAAAAGAATATTCTAAGCCGAGTTATTGAATATAGATGCCTATGTGGATATCAATCACAACACTTTTAAATAATATAAATATTTCGTCAAAACCAAATTAGGTAGAACTCTTGCGTAACTCGCTGTTGAAGATTCTAGGAGTCAAGTTTACCTGGACGTTACTAATCGAATTCGAGTCGTACGATATGCGAACAACGTGGACACTATTCATTTTAATATCTGCACATTCAACTGTCGAGAGCTTACAACCAAATGTGAGACTGGAGCTTGATTTAGTCCACATAAACTTGACCCCTAAACTCGCCAACGGCTAGTTACGTTTGGGCTCAACCTACACCGAGTTTAAAAGGGCACAGCACATAGGACGCTTAGCTTGCTAACTAAACTCGAGGCTGCCACGAGCGCCTCGACTTGTTCCATTCCATCACCGGACAGAATACTTGCTGGTAAATTAGGTATAAAGATTCTATCTGTTTTCCATCTTCTCTCCTTTATCCATCCGTCTTCAACTCCACTGGTCTATCCTGTACAAAGGCTGACAACACATCTGTTGTGATCCTCGCAACAACAACATATTTCGCTAGAATGTGCCGGATCAACCGGTGAAATACCACAACCTCACAGAAGACAAGCCTGAAGTAAAAGTATTCTGTGTTTCATCTGATGTTTGCTGTACCGGATGCCCAATTTTGGTCTTGTTTCTCATCCTAATATGGAAAGCGGAGGATTAACGGGAAAAGGAAATATGCTTTATTCTGTCGATCCCCTGTCCATTAAAAGTAGGTGCACTGCAACTCACTTGTTATAGTCTATGGGTAGTATTAGCTTATTCGTTTCCCGCCTTAAACTAAAAGAAGCTTCCTTTTAAATTCGGAAAGAATAAAAACATAAATGGATTACCTTGAAATGTGTGTAATAATTTACCGTGATGTAGTAGTGATTATTAAATTGATTGCAATTAAAATATGGAGCTGCATTATGAGCCAGCCATTTTAATATCATAATGTAATAGATTCAGTTCACCACAAAAGTTTTAACAGAGGCTCATTGGGCTAAGGGATCTAGAATAAAGCTGTTATATTCAAATGACAGCTGTGAAGCCTTTAATGAGCCAACCGTGCGTGAACTGTTCGAAGTTATAATGAGCTTACATTGACTTGAATTAGTTAACACCGATTCTTTTGCAAGACAATAAGAATGGAGAGAAATTCTGTAATAATTTAAACGCAGACAAAATTGTGATCACTTATTTCACTATTGTATTATACATAACTGTAGAAAAATGGTGTTTGCCATTTTGACTAGAGATTCCATAACCGCCACACTTAGTAGGCGTTGGCGATGGCATTACGTTGTACCGTACAGAGAGAACGCTACTACTATTACCCATTTTCTTCTTTTCGGTTCTGTTCACAGTTTTTTTAAGGTTATACTAGTGATCCACCACGGCTTCGCCCTGG
Source organism: Papilio elwesi (assembly GCA_029849275.1). Taxonomy (NCBI): domain Eukaryota; kingdom Metazoa; phylum Arthropoda; class Insecta; order Lepidoptera; family Papilionidae; genus Papilio; species Papilio elwesi. The sequence continues at coordinate 1,442,319 of CM056707.1, read as the reverse complement.
AAGCAATAATTGAGTTGATCCGATCGCAATCTGAACTTTTGGCTGACAATTTCATCGAAATCGGACCAGCAGTTTCGGAGTCTATAGGGATATACATAGAAGATAGCCGGTTTAATTCTCGTACAAGATGGTCCTACGGTAAAATAAACGAGAAATTGATCACCGACATCGTAAAGTGACGATGCTCTCAATCTGTCGGCGACATGTAATATAGACACAAATTCAAGATTTTTAAACATTTAAACAACATTTATTGCTATTTTCGGTTAAACGTGACTATAAATATATAAATAAATAAATATGCACTCACGCCCATAACCCTGAGGGGAAGGCAGAGATAATGGATTTCCATTTGGCGCGATCCTGGCATACCTCTGTCGCTTCTACATCCATACATGCTCGTCGGTTACGGGTATTAATATATAGAAAGAACAAATTAAATTAATTACTTTTTCTGATACTTTCCGATAGTTTTCTCTTAAATAATAATGAATTAGAAAGGCTTAGTTATTATAGGTAACCCTTTCAAAATACATTACAAAATGATCATTAAAATATCTCTCGAAGTACATTTATAAAAGAATCAATTTCCAATCTAAAGGAACAATATTTTTGCATATTTATAGACAATCTTCATCGTATATATCCCTACTAATATTATAAATGTGAATGTAAGTTTATTTATTACGCTTTCACGCGAAAAGTACTCACGCGATCATCATGAAACTTTGTACACATATTTTTGGAGGTATTAGAAGTAACATCGGACACTTTTTATGACAAAAAAATAGTGTATAAAAAGCGAAGTATGTATGTTCCCCATAGACGTATAGACTCCGAAACGCCTGGACCGATTTCGATTAAATCTACAGGGATTGTCCAGATTGGCACATTCTTGTGTTTGGTAGCGATTGAATCAAAATAATAAGTGGTACCCGGGCGAAGCCGGGGCGGGTCACTAGTTATAAATAATAAAAGATAATATACTTTATTTTAACATGTTTAAAAATAAATAAATAACCATCAAAAATAAACCCTTGTATCTTAACAATAAAATTCTTAATTGAATAAAAAGAAAAAAGATTGCTGACGCATGTTGAGCATGTTGTTCACACGAGCCCACCAGATTTTCCTTACCAAATATCGTGTAACGCGATTAAAGTTCTTATTTCAAAAACCATTGATACAATATTTATGACCAGTACTAAAAATAATATATTTATTTACTAGAAGAGAATTAATTTAAGATGTAAAAATAAAATCGTTGCTATAATAAAATTTGCGTTCTCCCTAACTAAACCACCAACAATGGAAATAAAGGGTGTTCCATTATTCCGAAGCCGTTGTCAATTCAATAGAGTCTCGAATAGTCTACGCACGGTTACTCATTAAAAGCTTTATGGCAATCCTTTTGTGAAAGCTTGCTTTATTCCAGATCGGTCTCGAAATTACTTCAGCGTACCTTACGTTAATTATGCCGATTGTATTTGAAGGATGGTACTGTATGCAGGGTAAATAAGTGTTTCGGAATCTTGGCCTAAATTTCATTATACTTCGGTATTTAAGTATGGTTCATGATTTTTGTGCTATTTTTCATTTCACACACACACACACCGATCCTTCTATTATACTATACTTTAATATAAAAAGACAATAGAAGTGTAAAAGTGGAAATGATATATCTGTATCTCTAGTACTTAAAGTCTACTCACCAAATTTTATTGATAATATACTTGAATATAAAGTATATGGGGAAACACAAGTTTTTTTTTGTTTACACAAGTATTAAAAAGAGAAAACATTGTATTATTACAACGAAAAAACTCAAAAACTACATGATATGAAAAGTCAAATAACATCACTAGCTACCCGCCCCGGCTTCACTCGGGTACGTAAATAAGAAAATATAGCAGGTATAATACAAAAATAAGCTTTGTATTGGCTTTGTATTGGTGGACTTTTTAGAAAACTCAAAAACTACTAAGGTTTAGTACTTTTTGAGTTTATCCGGAAATAAACAATTAAATCTTTTCTCTTTATATTATTAGTAAATACAATATTTTGAGCAGCTTTTTTTATATATTCTCAAAGAAAACTTATTAAATTATTTTTGTAACATATTTATTTCAACTAACATATTTGCAATAAAATAAACTAGCGTATTTAATACACAAAGGTAAAGACTACAATATTATAAGTATTTACAATACGTTGCAGTCAAAATACGAAACCAATCATTTATACTGTGAACATCTAAAACACAACAGTTGCTAATTAAAAATATATCACTAAGCCAACTCAGTAGCTGGTCCTTTCAAACGGACTTCTCCAGTATGCAGTAAAAACTACCAGTTAACATTAATCACGCAAAAAAGATTAGGTATTTCACACAAAATATGTTTTCCTATTTTGACTACAACATGCGCATATTCCATAGAGTAAAACAAATGAGTTGTCATCTCTTGCAGCGACAAATCCGTTTGAGCGCTCGCTTCAGTCCGGCGAAGTAATGTATCACTTGCTCCTGAAAAAACACAAGCGGAATGAGGTAAAGAAAAATACATGAAGACCCTAACAGTGAGCTTGGTGGTCGAGTTCACAAAAATACTGTACAATGAATTAAATATATTTGGGAGTTTTTTTATTATTGTACTAGTGAGCGAACGACCAAGCGGTTCACCCGATGTTAAGTGATCGCTACCCATACACATCTGCAACTAACGAGACCATTGTTGTCTGACACAGAAAATGGTTATTTCCAATTCCTATACATCCCCTTCACCGTCAAGTTTTCTTCCCCTTCCCATCCTTTCCTTATATGAAAAGGGTGTGAAGGGGGAGAGAACTAGAATTAGGCCTTATTGGATTTAAAACTAATTTTAACTAGAGTTTGTATTACAATTTTTGCTCTCGACGTTTCCAGTGAGTTTTTTGTAGGCAGGTAGGTAATAGTAGCAAAAATGGTATTTAAAATTGATTTGACTAAAAAACTTGTTACGAAAGTAACTTAGTTTAAATAATTTATTTCCTTTCACTGACATATACCCGTCATCTATTAGTGCTTATTGTGGGGCTGGTGTATTATGATAAAAGGCATACCTGCATGAGATTGAAGCACATGGCTCCCAGCGCAATGCCCAACATCAGGTAGAGCGAACACACGATAAAGGAGGTCTCGATGCGCGGGGTATAAACCCGCTCGCCCGGCACAAAGTCGCCAAAACCGATGCTGACAGAAAGAAAAACTTAATATTAGGATGTTAAGCGCTTAAGTAGACAAACTGAGATATCTTATTTTTCATCAAGCATTTTTTTTATTTTATATAATACTAGTGACCCGCCCCGGCTTCGCCCCGGTACCACTAATTATGTTGATCCGATCTTTACCAAACACAGGAATGTGCCGATGGGATATAATAACCTTGAACTTAAGACACAATTAATAATTCTTAATTGTATTCAGACTGTTAAGGCGTCAGCTATATATATGTGTACGTTCTTATTTCGTAAATATTATTTAAATTCAAACGACTTAATAATATACCTGGTTAACGATATGAAACAAAAATAAGCTCCGTCTAACTGGTCCCACTTCTCCCACAAGCCGAAGATCATTGATCCAAACATTATGTACCTAGAAATATAAATATAACAGGATTAAAGCATTCAAAAATATATTTATATATGCCTTCCCTTATTTATCTCAAATACTGGTCACCCGCCGCCCTCATCCGGTGGACTCCCGTAACTTTGACCAAATCATCGGTCTATCTCGTGGGAGACCTTCGTAGTCATTCTAAGGCCTTACGGTCCCAAAGACCATCCGTTCCAAGCTATCAGACACCGTCCGAAGAATTGCAAGCCTTAAGTAATAATAACAGCCCATGGGATTTATTCACACACGGCCACCTGATCCCAAAAAATATTTTTAATTTATAAATTAGTTTTCATTATCCTTTTCGATCCTGGATTTTCGTTGATGGGGGCCACGCAACCTCATGATCGTCGCCATCAGCGCTAACAAGGGGTCACGGGATCTCCATTCGGAACACAACCGTGACCCCTCAATCGCTTTGCTCGCGTAATGGCTCGCTCGTCTTAAGGTAACATTGGGCCTTAAGCCTTCTACTTGGTGCCGCTTGGTAGACGGTAAGAGCCCCCACCCTGAGTGCCCGCAGCCCTAAAGGACTAACCTAATCCTTAAAATATAATATCGAATCAATAGAAGACGTAAGAACTACAATCCGGGCTAAGTTAATTCAGTATCTAATTTTAAACGAGCACTCACCCCACCATAACAGCAACACAGACACTAATAGGTACTGTGATTGTTTGAGCATCGAAGGTGACGTAACTGAAGTCGCTCGCGTCACTGCCCACCCTGTAGGGCGCGGGCTCCGACCATCCGCGGTCGTGGATATACCTCGGGTCCAAAGGATGCGCCATTCTTCGGATGTCCAACCTCCTGTAGAACATTGCGATTGCATATAACTCAATGGTATATTGGATTCGTACAGGGTATACAGAATTACAGACTCCTGATTGGAGATGCCCCATGTCCTTGAAGTCATAATACGTGATGAATGAATACAAAATTTTTAAATATGATTTACCAACAAAATTACACGTATTAGTTTCATAGCATAATTAATTCTAATTGAATATATTTTTTCGCAAAATAATATTTAAAATACTTTGCAGTACCTTTGATGATAAATAGGATACGGTGATATCCGGTAGTCTGGTGTGGCGTCAGACTCTGACACCCGTTGCCTCCAACCTTCAGGACACTCTATACTCTCCGCTTCACTGATCTCCATCTACGAAAAAAAAATGACTTGAGTTTCTTCTCTAGAGATGAGGGCTAGGAGGGATAAGGAAATACCCTGAGCTTTCCTTAACTTGCGATGGCTCTACGAATGTCATGGTTGAACCCGCATCAGTAGCTGTTGAACGAATATGCTAGTTAGATCGGGGAAGTACCTTGACCTCACAGGCTGCAGGCGTACTTTATCTTACTCATCAAAAGAAAAGACAGTAGAGTTTTTTGCTGTTTATGCTTTAAGCTCCATCCCCATCTGTGAGCAGCTCCCTCATTTCCATAAAATAGCAATAAATTTATTGTCACCTATGGAGAGGGGTAAGAGGATTAAGCGGGGGAGGGATGGATAGGCAAAGTAATTAACCTCTTTTTTAACGCATCTGCACTTCATTCGCTTGTTGGAGATGCCTATGGGTAGCGGTCACTTAATATCGGGTCAACCGTTTGCTCGTTTGCCACATCCTTTTTAAAAAACAGTCACCTTAACAAGTAAGGTGACTTAAAGTATTGACTAATTTATTTCTAAATTACAACTTACTTGAGTGCGTAACCGAACGACTCTTCGTCTCGCAAAGCCGGGACATCCCCGACACAAACACACCAACGCGTACAAACATTTGAACCAACGTGCCAACAGTTGACCTGAAATTGTAGTGTACTATAGGTTTGTATACAAGTATCTATGATACTATTATGTATATGACGGTAATTAATAGAGAGCAATCTACTCAAACAACCTACCGACATTGGTGACGTATAAAAGAAAAAGGGGCATTCCCAGCAAAGCGTAGAATATGGTCATCACTTTGCCCCAACTAGTCCGGGGACTTAAGTGACCGTAACCTGAAATATTGTCATGGAAATAAATTGTTATTTGAAGACAGGTTATATGGAAAACAAAGTAAAGCTTTACTACAAATTTATTTATTTACCAGAAGGTCTATTAAAACATTTTTCACTTATATTCGGAGTCACTAGACCTCATCTCTTGGTTACTTAAATGTAAAAATGGATAGATCACCTGCCCATCCTACATTAATGGTATGTAAATTAAATATCAAATGCAATTTATTATTCAATCAGTTCCAAATTGAAATCAATTTGACTGATTGGCGCACTCCGACCGAAGCGAATTCAATATAATTTCCAACGGGACGATGGAATCACTCGCCGCCCTTGGGGTTGTGCTGCTTCAATCTTCCAAGTAACCTAATTATTGGTCTTGGATTTAGAGCTTTCAAGAACCCAACTGACTAGAAGTGACTATCTCTCAACTTTGTAATACAAGCAGATCGTCATCGCTAGCGTTGTAAAGCAAATGTGTGGCTATAAAAGATGACTTCTTTCCTAAAATTGCTGTATGTCGACCAGGTTTGGGAATTGGGACATACCTGCAAACTAAATAATTATCGTTGAACCCGGTACGTACACAAACTGTAGCCAAAATAGCAGTAGACTCAGCTGTACAAAGAATGGTTTACTGCGACCTCACAGAATGCAGGCGTGTAGTAGAGGTACATAAATTCCTGCGTTATGTTGTGCGAGTAAAATGCTGCAGACATCAGACCCTTCCTAGCTCTTCTTCTTTTTCTCTACCTTATCCAAGGGTCTGCGATACGTTAACATTAAAATCCTATGGAACTCAATGGTGCAGTACCTATGCTGGTTATAACAGTGAGTGAATAAAGAAATGCGGACGAGAAACTCCACTGGCGCGAAGACCGGCCGCCGTCCCAGCCGTGGCGCACGGCTGTCACGATTTTGCTCTGATATTTGCTTAGTTCTATATTTAACCTGTAACGTTCAAAGAATGTTTTCGATCATAATTCATAAACTAAGAAAAAATAAAACCTTTTGACAATAGAGTCCTCCGGGAATACTCAAGAGTAAAGTACTGAACTGATAATTTAATCACTATTAAGCCATGTTACCCAGACATAACATAGCCTACTTTTTTGTCTTTCAATATTAAAATTCACCTTGATGACTTAAGGCGTGACCAGCCAGCGTTAGGTTAACATGCTGTCGTGGCAAAGCCGATCTAAATTAAAGCCCGCCAGAAAATGATGCACACCTAACTTCAAAGGGGTCTTTGAGATTGCGGTCGCTGAAGACCTAAGCGTCTGGAATACGGCCCTGATTAGAAGGTCGATGACGGCGTTAACCTTTACCCGGTCTTTAGTCAGCACGACCCTTACATAGTTCAACTTTTTCTCCCCATACAGTTGAATATGTGTACGCATTTCCTCACCAGTGTTCGATTAGCACAAAGTAGTTTCACATCTAGCCACATTAGTCAATGTAAACGCCATTTAATAGTGAATTATGTCTGGTTTAATATTTGCACGGCTGACCCAAATGCTATACGGTAACATCTAAACTATCAGGTATCTATGCTTTAAAATCTTGACATAATATAAACAAAAGTCGTTCCCGCTGTATGTTTCCTTAGATCTTTCAAACTACGCAACGGATTCTAATGCGGTTTTCATCAATAGACAGAGTGATCCAAGAGAAAAGTTAATATGTATAAATACGTGCAAATTATAACAGAGAATTTCAAAGATGTGTCGTAAAAAACATATTTTTATGATCTTACATTGCAAACGCTAGCTAAAACTTAAGAGATAGGTCAATATAATGTATTACGTAATTGTATATCTTAAAAAGATTTACAAAAAAGTCTAGGATGGCATAAATCTATCTTTTAAGGATACCTTACAATATCACTTCTAAGTTATAAAAAAATGGTCACGTACAATGCGGTTATTGGAAAGCTATTAAGACGGATACCGTATTAGTCCTTATAATATAAATACGTTAATTACACTAAGCATATTTTGCACGTTATTATAATTCTTAATAACATTTAATTTAAATATCTAAGGAGTTATCGCAAAATAAAAAATAACGCACGTTAAAATAAATAAGGCAGAACGAAGTTTGCCGGCTCAGCTAATATAATTTAAATTAGAAAAGGCTCCATATTATTGGTTGCATTCAATCATTTTTAATAATTCCTATTCATAATTACGTGACTAACAAAAGAATCCCATGGTCGATCTTCTCACCTGTACTTTAATGCAGTCTCATTGAATAAATTCAGTGCCAAAGTAACATTCTGCCAGAGATACTGAGCTGTATTGTTCCTCTCTATCGTCATGTTGTTCACGCGTTCTATCTCGCTCGCACCTTCAATGGCTTGAAACATGAAGGCTCCTGAAATATATATTTAATCGACTTCATCATCAACCTAAAGAAACCCAGTCAGGAACTGTACGTGACACCGTGGTGATTAAGAAGACGCTATACAGTACGAGTGAACTCGAAAATCTATCAAATCTTTAAATCCTTGTGGATTAACCCCGCATTTGTTAAAACAAAATATAGGCAGGTTAAATCGCGGGGAAGAACTAGTTCAATATATAAATCAAGTCTCACCAGCTACAGTGTAAGCGACCACGAGGACAATCAAGCCGATGTTGCTGAAGAGGAACGCCAGCAGACTCCTCACGTAGTTCCTGATGCGGGAGGCGAGCCGGCGCCTGCGTCGCGGCATCATACACCAAGCATCCTGACTCCCGCCGGCCAGACAGATGGCCGCATTGCGCCACACTTGAACCCAGGTCTATCTCCGACGGTATTTGACGACACACTTCTGAAATATATATGATTGTATCAATATAAATAAACATGCACACTGATTACCCAAAGGAAAAGGCAGAGATCACTGATTTCCAATAACACGATCCTAGCACAACCCACTATTACATCCATACATTTATGCATACATACTCGTCGGTTACGAGTACCCTTTATTACGTCACCAATATGGTGAGCAAAGGTTGAACTTTGCCATATACTATATAACTAAAGACATAAATTTAATTCCTTCCCCCCAATCCCTTCCTATCATTTTCTAATGTGGAAAAGATGGGATGGGCAGAGAATTTGATGGGGGAGAAACAAGATAGGAAGAGGAAACATCTTTATTTTGTTTAACCTTCCTTTGTCCATTAAAGGTCATTGTCTATGGGTAGCGGTCACTTCGTATTGGGTGAACCGTTTGCTTGTTTCGCCACCTTCTAGAAAAAAAAAAAAAATAATAATTATATTAAGAACTCTTCACAATATACTATATTGGCCAGTCGCAAGTGTATTCGAGACACGGTTCGTGAAATAATTTTATGTTTCCTCTTTTCATTTAAAATTTTGAATTTAGAACATAATTTACTGCCGATGAATCTCGAAGAAAAATGATCATTTCCGGCGCTAGAGAATCTATACCGTCTGAAACTTTCAACATCAACATAATTTTGTTTATTCAATCTTATGATATTTTTTAAACAAATTTATATTTATACTACTTTACACTCTATTTTGCTATTAATAATTTATCAAGTAGGGTTGCCATCTTTAGGAAAATTGTTTTTTTTATTTATTAGAATACAGCGTTACAAAAAAACTAAGACTAATAATAGGTTTCCGTTATATAAAGTAAAAATAATTCAGACTTTTTATATACCGTTTCCAAATTGATTATTTGCGATAGGACCAGTTACGAGAATAATTAATAAAATATAATATCGCTATAATTATACTACTTACAACAACATCGCTGTGTTTGTATAACCCTGTCGCGAGATCTGGAGTGTGTCTGTATGAGTAAGCAGCAACGTATCAAACATTATAATTATGTATGGAGATTTGTATTTATGGTTCTGTATCTTAGCTTGTCTACCGTATGTAACATAACAGATTTACGAGTCGAAACACCTCGCTCTGGTCTGCTTCAAACTTGATGTATATTAAGAGACCTAAGGTTGTATCTTTTGTAACAACGCTATATACCATTATTGCATTATGAACATTTAATTTATTTTCATAAAAATAACTTGTTTAATGAATATTTTTCACAGAAAAAAAAATCTGGGAAAGCGCTACAGCGCTGGATTTTCCTTTCAAAGCCCTCCCTATCCATTTCCTTAACTACAAAGGCTGAAAACAAAATCTTTTCAGACTGTTACGGATCTGCTTGCATCAGGTTGGCCGGTTGCTCGTTCTTCCACAAAAAAATATATTTAACGTCTTACATGTTAACATGGACCGTAAAGGACTAGATTTGTTATGGAATAAGGTGGCAAACGAGCAAGCGGATCACCTGATGTTAAGTGACCGCAACCCATAGACTAACGCAACAAGCAAATGTGTTGCAGATGCGTTGCCTACCTTAATGGACAGAGGATGGCATAGACAGGAAAAGGATCCCATCCTATTCGTATGAGGAAAGGGTGGGAATGGGAAGAGGACTGAATTAGGCCTAAGGCACCTCACTCATGGGGCGAAACGCAGACATCTTCACGCCTGAGGTCGTGGTATTTCACCGGTCGAGCCGGCCAATTCGTGCAACAGATGTTACAGGCTCTACCACTGTCTTTTTATATTAAACAGACGTTGAAAGTGCATAATTGTGTAACATTATTCAATACAAACTGAATGCGTATATGAAGAGTCCTATTCAAAGTAATTTCAATTATTAATCTTAATTAAAGTCCCAACATATATCAAAGCAATAAACATCAAAGGGGTAATATAATAGGAGCGAAACACTTGCCCGTTGCTATCGTAATTCAATCGATGCGACACTCCACCCACATGTCTCTATGGGAATGTACACAAGTAAAGCCTTGAAATCAGCATTATGTAACACTTGTATACTACAATGGCTTGACAGGCCGATTGTCGTGGTTTTATTCCTACCTAGGACAGACATTTGTGTGCATAAACCTGTTTGTCCTGAGTCTGGGTGTAATTATCTATTTAAGAATGTATTTACAAAAGAAAAGCAGTATATGTAGTATATCAGTTATCTGGTTTCCATAGAGCTCTGCTTAGGGATCAGATGGCCGCGTGTGAATAATGTCCCAGGATATTATTATTATAATAGCTGCTCTATCTGTATAATATGACCATGACAACATCTCTACGACTTTAATGACGAAATTAAATGTATGGAGTTGAAAGAAGAATTTGATAGCACACATCTTAGTTGTTCTTCCTTCACTTCCATGTATATTTTTATTGAGAAACATTATAATGATCTACAATGTATTCTAACATTATAATTTAGATCATTTTTAACATTATTTAACATCGCTGTCAATTCTAATGTACACGCAAAGAGTCTGTTACGGTTTGTAACGTATTTGTTTCTATGTAGCGTCGTTTAAACGGAGCAGTAGTGGCTCGGCGGTTTAGACCCTGACTTCGAAAAAATCGTGAGGAAACCGGTATGTCGTAGAACCACCAAATTCGAAGACATGTGACATCCAACAACCCGCACTGGGCCAGCGTGCTGGATTACGGCTCATTCCCTCTTTCGTAGATGAGGCCTGTGTCCCTGCAGTGGAGAACATTTAAAAAAAAAGGTTGATTTATTATATTATTATAATGCTGTTTTTAGCATTGTGTAACTTTTGTATTGTTCGTGGCAATTAATTATTTATCTGTCTATCTATCAATATTGAATTTGTCTAGTAAGACTAATGGTCTTATTGTGACCAATGACGAAAATTCCATTGGTCTTAGCACGCGTAATAGTAATATTATGTTAAGATATTAATAATACATAGTAAGGCCTGTTAATTTTGCGACATACATAAATATGTAAGCACAGAAGCCCAGTAGTCGCCTGCTGGCATTTTTCCAGATATGGAGACACCAGATTGACTTAAAAACGATTTGCACTATTTCCTAAGTCATCGAATATCCGATGTAGATCACATACGAGTAGAACTGAAAAGACAAATACGGAAAGTATCAGTAACTATCGTTGTACCTCTAAGATTTTGACCGGCCGTTAAGTCTCCCTGCAAGTGAAATGTCGATAACCAATGCGGACATTTTCTTTCATTTCCAATTAACAACAAAACAAAACATAATCATGGGCCCTTTTCCCACTCATGTGACCGTAATCCATACTATTCCTGTATAATAAATCAGCGCTAATTTAAATTCTCGTAGAACCAGCGCCCTCCTTTTTTCCCTTAGTGTCTCTCCCGTGTCGTAATCCATCACGTGCTTAATATAGTTGTCCAAGACTAAAGCAAAACAATTACTGAGTTATCGAGATCTTATATTAAGGACGACGAGCACAAAAACTCGTGAGCAATAATTTTTCATTTCAAAATACTGGTTTTTGTTGAAAAGTGAAAAATTATCGAACGCAAGAAAGTACCAAGTAACCCAAGTAATTTGACAACTGAACTACATGACCTTCAAAAGGTAACAGAGGCGGATGTGTACGTTGTTACTGCGGGTAATAAATTGGTTTATGTCACAGAGGCAAGGTTCGATTCCCGAACGGAACGTTTATTGGTACGTAAAACTGTAATAGTCTGTAGGAATCGATCTAAAAATAAACTGAGAATGGTGCACGAGCCAAGCTCACCTGATCGTTACCTGTACGACGAAGATACAAAACATAGCAAAACCATTCAACCTATAAGAACGAATAGAGATAACAAACTAATTAGTAGTGATAGACAACCTAACAGTCACACAGAACCATTTTCCATTTCATGTTTTCTATTATTACCATCATGACACTCCTTAACGACAACAAAAAAGAAAATCGAAACTCAAATACCCACTTTCAGTCAAATTTCGTTACAAGAGCGAGAACAAAGATACAATGTAGAGAAAGTGAGAGAGAGATAAAGAGAACTAAACAAAATAAACCAAATGTTAAACGCTTTTTTTAGTATTCCATTAGTTTTTTGATTAAGTCTGTTTCGAGTCAAAGATTACAAAGACAAAATACAATTCCCTTTACAACAGAATACAATTGAACTTATGGTATAGTTTTAAAAGATCCTAGATTCGTTGACCTGGTTTGTTCAGATATCAACAACCCTACTTGTTACGCGTGCCCGGTATATTTAGTGAGATGTCGCTAAGAATCTTAAACTGCATCATCGTCGCTTCGTACATCAAACAAACATAAAAACACAATTTAAAACACATTCAATAATATATCTTAGCATCAAAGCGAATAGCTATTTCTATCGGACTAATATAACGAGTCTAAACAAAATATTGAAACGATTTCGTATTCCCGTTAATAAAATGATGATTACGCCGTTTGGTTCCGTTTTATGACGGCTGTCGGACACATGTCGGTGACGTCAATCGTGACGTCATAACAGATACAACGAAGAATCAATCCGCGGCATTATCACTGGACTTGAGACTTATAATAGAACACGTACTTTCATAATTTCACTGGAAACATTGGAGTCCCCAAGCCTTTGGTGAGGGTAAGCTCGTCCAGAAACTGTAAGAGAACCTCAATTTGGATTGGAAGCCTGAAAGCATATTGTATGTGGCTTGTGACCCATATAGCTCTTTGACAATTTAAGCGCGGTACTAGTTTGCCATAAATCCGTTTATACTAGCTAAATTAAAAACTTAACAACAATGATTTTTAGAATAGCAATAAATTATTTAAAGCTCGGTGCAAACGGGCCACTGACCACAGACACCGGTGGCTATCTAAAGTGAGGGACAGCCACTGAGGTTCGGAAGCCACCACATTTCCGATATTAACAACATCCATTGCGGCGTGGTAATACGTAGTAACGTATGCGATGCATTGAATGCGCAATGGTTAACTGTGTGGCTGAGCGAGGTGGGGTGTGCGACAATGACGCGTGTCGGAGTCTTGTGTGGCTCTTAACGACCACAAGAAGCGGTCCGCGGACACTACTGCAGGGATTAAGGCAGCTAAAGCATGTAGGCTGTTGGCGCTGGCTACCCGTGGCTATGGTCGGCGGCCATTTTGCGTCCAGTTAAAGTTGGAAGTTATTTATTAAAGTAAAAGAAATCACTTATTTTTTTAATTGATAACGTCCAACGAAACGTCTTTTTTAAAAACAATAATTAATTTAATCTGTTCGGAAACTCGGTATTAACATGATGTCAATACGCCAGTACGGTATTATAGCGTGTTTCTGAACGCGCTCCAGTTTTTAAAACTCTACGACTTTAGCGTTACTAGGCACGAAATGCGGTAATTATAGCCGAAACCTTTATTAGTTTTCACGTCTCTTAAACTAAACCAGTTGGCAGGGTTTCCATCAACAAATCCGACCGTCGTAAATCTAGATGAATTTTAACATCTGCACTACGTGTATCCGAACGGTATTCGCGTGTAAACAAAATTTATGGGTAATTATAATAATTAATCGTATTACTTTCTTAAGTTCCTCTTTCTATTTACTAAGCAATAATATAATTTAATGACCGGCGCCCGTACAGAATATGGTGAGAAAATTAGGCGTATGCTGTAATAATGCTGTCACCAAGTAGTGCTTACAATATTACTATGTGTGTCACATCTAGATAAAAACGTAACTTATCGTCGTTTGAAATGTCAAAAGTTTAATTAAATTATTTTTTCATAAACAGAAATAATAATCTCAAAGAATTAGAGATATAAATAATTTAATGTCATCATATCATTTAATCTAATAATGGAGGAATTTCTTCCTGCCATACCTTAAGTAAAGTGGCATCAGCGAATCCAAGGTTCAAGACCCCTCAAAAATTGTGAGCTAAAACTTTCGTTTCACAAAATTTGCAACGTCATTTTTGAAGCAGGCTTGTGCCAAAATTGCGGGTTTGGTTCGTTCATTACGCAACATCGACAAACAACAACAACAACATGTAAATTAGGAACTTAATAACATAGTATAGATGTCTCTTACAACTACCTATATATTATTAATCAGTCTGTTCCCATTAATGAAGATTTCACTTAACTTTTTCATTGAAGACAAACTCTCACTACTATGAATCACTAATAAAAATATAATAACAATATGCGCTCGTTACCCAGTGGGGTAGGCAAAGGTCATGGATTTCCATTGGGCGCGATCCTGGCACACCTCTCTCAACATCCATACATCTGCGCATACAAGCTCGCCGGTTATAGGCACTCCTTATATTGCACTTCTGTAGTATGTCACTACCAACACTGCCATTCAGCTTTTGCAACATCAGTTTGTTTCGATATTTTCTCTTCGTTCATCCATTCAACGTGGAACGACCGAAGCATACACAAAATGTACAAACATAAATAAATAATAAATAAATAAATAAATGATTTATTGCCATCGAAAACAGATCTACATAGAAAAAAGTAAAATTACACTGTTACAAATTATGGCAATAGGGGGTGATTCAGCTTTCTCCACACGGAATGACAATCCCGTGTCACGCTGGTTTTCAGCCATCCCCTTCCCTTAGATGTTGCGGGAATCAAGAAGTCCGAGGGGTCGCCATACACCATAAGTGTTAAACTTGAATTGGCACATAAAGTTCTTGTTAACAAAAAAAAACTTAAAGATTAGAATTACAACAAATATATATATATATATATATATATATATATACACATATATATATATATATATATACATAACAAAATAAGAAGATTATGGTAATAAACATGTCACAAAATCCACTTTTAAGTCGCACTTTTTACCTTTAACAGCTTATATTTAATCGTATTATCCAACGTTACATCTAACTTACTTATTAAGCATCGCATCTCAATGACATTAACTCTACTAGCATGCTTTTCCTGCCAAACCCAGCTCTCACTTCCATGCATTAAATTGGGAACTAGTACAGCATTGTGTATTGCCAGACCAGCCTTCATAGACACATTCTGACTCCTCACTAGTATACCTATACCGCCATTTATTTTATTTCCCGCAGTCACTCGTCTTTCAAAACCTTTAACATACCTACCATCTCTACTAAACATATACCCTAAATACACGAACTCTTCCACCTGTGCCACTTCTATACCGTTACTATATATTTCAATTACTGTCTTACCTTGTTCTCTTTCAAACACCATCAATTTCGTCTTATCTACGTTCATCTTCACACATTTATCATCTAATGTATTATTCAAATCTATTCATTAAAGCAAAATTCATATTCTAATATCTTCTATTAAAACTAACTAGAGTAGCGCTGTGACCCAACGTGGGCCTTGGTCTCCGACAACAAGAGTCTCCGACGGCGCGCCTTCTCTCACCAGTTTCGAATTTGAAGTTGAAGCAGGTCCTTTAACTCATCTTTCCAGGAATACCTGGGACGGCTGACTGGGCGTCGACCACACGGCCGTCCCAAGTATGCACGCTTCACGTTCCTTCCTTATCTATTCTGTCCAGGTGGCCGAGCCAGCGCAGTCTATGTGCTATCTTCTATTGTAGTTACATTTTATTTTTCAGCTATATAAATGTTAAGCACAGAACAATATACTACGGTCGACATAGATGAAGATATCGTAAACGATTCAAGATAGACCATCGTGAGCGGTAATTAAAACTGTGCTACGGGAAAGTAAAACCAAACAATGGATGCGGTCGGTGTGATTTATGCGTTCGCGAGGAAATTACACAATACACAACTAACTGCTTATTCCGCTTGTACCATTTTATTTATTCGTATTTACTTTTATATTGGATGACGTGTTATTTTTGCTGTTAGGCCAACAGCAGGAGGATATTGTTGTTCGCTTGAACATACATACATATAATATATGGTTTGTTCGTCAAGATGTAAATTTTGTAAACAAAGGTTAAAATTCGTAAACACCAGAGGAACTGCAAACGTGTTGCCGGCCTTTAAGGAACAAGTAACTCACTTCTTGAAAGACCCTAAGTCGTATTGGTTGGGAATACCGTTGGCGACAGATCGTTCCACAACGCGGTTGTGCGATTTAGGAAATTTCTCAAAAACCGCACTGTAGTGAAACACCTACTATCAACATGCTCTGGTTATAAAAGTATAATGGCCGTATATGGTAAGTTTGTTTGTTTACAAAAAGTATATTTTGATTTTGTATGTCTGTTGCATTGTGACTCCTTCTAGCCTTAACTTGACTTCGAAGATTATCATTCGTAATTCTTCTCCTGATTGTCAGAGTTTGTCAGGTATTGGTTAAACAATGTAACTTTAACAAATCAATTTACTTCAAGACATTCAGTGAACCAATTATCAAAAGTAAAGTCAAAGGAGTTGTCTATGGCCGGAGACATTCATCCTTCTAAAGCTGAGAATATTATATTGGTTGTATCGGTATCAAGTTTATGGTTTTCACAATTCAAAACAATTTTTTTAAGCGTATAAATTTCCTCCTAGGTAATCGATATATCGGCAGCAAATATCGATTATCATTCAACCACTCTTCGTATTCACTTTATGAAACTTCCGTTGTACGTTGCACGCTCAAGTGTTTCGTATAGTCATAAAATTTATACCAATTTTAATGACCCCTGTGGATATATTCTACATAATTGAATTTGTTCGTATATGCTAATTTTCACATTGAAGGAAAAAACCAATTAAAGCGTCTCTCAAGATACATAAGCACTCTGCCTTGTAACTAAGAAGGGTAGGCAGAGATTACGTGTTTCCATTTGGCACAGTTCTGGCACACATCCCTCCTGAGGCGTTTCTAGAGACCAAGTTTATGTGACCGTCAAATCAAACTCGCATTCCGCTGTTCGTCCACGTTTACTTGAACTCTAGAATTGCCAACGGTGTGTTACGCAAGGGTTCAATCTAATTTAGTTTTTACGATTTAACAGTGCTGGCCCCGGATTTAGCTCGGCGACCCACTTGTGATTTACCAATGTACTATATCTTACATACAATCTTGGTCCTGATCAAATAACAGATACATTTAGGATATGACCTTAGCCCTATTTACGAACTATATTTTAATAGAATCCTCGTTATATATCCAAAGGCAAATCGTGGAATCAAGAAAAATCGTGGAAAGAATCAAAATTCTTACGAGCCGCAGGCAGATGTATTGATGTATGCCAGTCTATAAAAACAGCCGTACACTTTATCTTGAAAAACTCCAACTCGTATGTCTGTATGATTGAAAATTAACTCTTGATCTAAACAACAATTTTCTTGTTAAATTGAGATAAAAATAACCCTTATTATGTATGATAAATCAGAAAACTAATTAAAATATCTCAATATGAAATAATTTAATTCTACCTAAAAAATTATTAATTAGGTTCAGCCTTAACAAAATTTGATTTAAGCTTTTAAATGTTGGCAATACCGTTCTATAGTATAACTGGCAACGTGATTTTTGGCGGGCTTTTGTGGAAAAAAATATAAAGCATTAGGGCTGCCCAAAATCAGTTTTCAGTAAATTCTAAATAGTTTTAAAAGTATTAATTTAGTTTAAAATACAGTGAATTGAAATTATTGTTTATTTTTTGTAAGAACAACGTAATTACGATAACAATTATTACACTAAGACAATTAACAAAATTATCTATCTCGTTTCAATTTACATTCAAAATTACGTAATTAATAAGTCTATTTTTGACTTTTAAATCGAACAAATAAATTGCAATTATATTTTACCGCCAATAATCGAGTAAACTAAACCACAAAATACGTTATATTTCGTTGATAGACTATATTCATTGTTGTTTAACTTTATGTTATAAGTCATGTAGAATAAACAAAATAGTTATAACTTAAATGGTATCCAGTACGGACACTTAACACTTCTAACGTCTGATGTACCAACAAACAACAATCCCGACCAAAATAATTTATATTTAATTGCCAAATTTCACTTACCACAGTCAAATAGAACATTTTCGGGTTAAATTTTTTAAAACATCACTTCCAAACACAACAATTACTATAAATACATTAAAAAGCACTACTAACAAACAAATA
Organism: Papilio elwesi; assembly: GCA_029849275.1. Taxonomy (NCBI): domain Eukaryota; kingdom Metazoa; phylum Arthropoda; class Insecta; order Lepidoptera; family Papilionidae; genus Papilio; species Papilio elwesi. The sequence continues at coordinate 1,423,703 of CM056707.1, read as the reverse complement.
GTACTAAATTTATAATTAAATAAATTCCAGACGTTCAAAACTGGAGCATTGAATAGAAATCCAGGTGGAACTGAATTATGTTCACGCAGCGGGCTGCGCACGATTCGACTAACCAGCTGTGCAGAACTCGGTTCATGCGTTGCCATAGATTAAAGATATTATAGATGTACATAGAGACTGAAACTCATAAGTTTAAAAAAATACTCTCCTAAATAACTATACCTACAGACTAAAAACTAGTTGCGCTTGTTGTCGCTCACATTTCTGGCTTGCCAGATATGTATGAGTACGGTACTGAAACGTAAAGTTGCGTCGTTGACTTTAGACACCAAGATCCTTTATAAGCACTTGTCAAAGGAAGGAGACTCAGTTTGTACTTCTGTCAACGGTCGTGACAACACCTCTTGAGGCCCAAGCCTTGACCGAATGTTATAAGTAGTATATAGTGTGTACAGTGTATTGTGTAATGGAAATATTAAGCTACAACCAGTGAGAAATATCACGCTTTTTATAGGAATTTAAAAATGACTTGACACAAAACACAGACACACACAATAGATATTTACTTTCTTTGTAGCAGAAGGTATCAAACAAGTCCGTATGCATCTTCAACAAGGTAATAAGATGCAGCTTTAAATGGATACAGGAGCGGATAAACAAAAAAAGGATATTTTTCCAATCCATATCCTCCTCCATCAAATCCAATCCTTACCATATTGCAAAGGATGGGAAAAGAGAAATAACTAAGATCAGGCCTCCAGCAACTCACTTGTAAGACGAAACGCAGAATACTTCTATGAGGTCATGGTATCACATCGGTCGCGCCGGCCCATTCGTGCAACAGATGTTGCGTGCCCTTCCCCGATTAAGACTCCATAAACATCGCATAGTTTTTTCTCTTAGCTTGAATTTGAATCTTGACTATGTGTACCTTGAGAGAAAGCGTTCAAAACTAATGTAAACCAATGGTTTTTACCACCACTTAGCAATTGGTATCGTGGTCAAGAACTATTTAATTCATAAGAATTCATGAAAAGCGTACTCGTGCTACGGTAAAATTTATTCGCTGGCTATGATTTCGTTCCTTCATGAAGTGAGATTTCTTACCAAATAGATGCACCAAAAATATTCAACAATTACGAATTGTGCCTCACAGAGCATAGTTCCTATAATTGTCATTACACAGTCGAATCTTCGTCTTACTCTTTGATGTGTCTAGTTCTAATATTAAACGCGCGCGACGTCGGTAGCCGCGTATCAGTTTTAGTTTTTATTGTATACCCGCGTCGGTGGTATTTCCGTACCACTCGGCTAGGTCTCTGAAGGGGACCATTGCTGTTAAGGAAATGTAAGCTCGCTTCTTTGGGAGCAGACAGAGATAGCAATTGTTATCGGGATCTTCTGTCTTCTGAACTATATCGGCGAAATCGTCTATAACTCGGAAAACAAGGAAAGCTTATACACGACTGGAGATACATACATATAAACATCACATAATTAAGGCTCACAAAAGAAGATCGAAGTTTCAAAACCATTATTTAACTACAATCCTAAATTATCGTCTACTTCAAAGTCTTAAAATAAAGGGGAAAATATACAAAACCGTCATAAGACCCGTGATAATGTTTGGATTGTGTGTTGGGCTGTTAAAGGAACGAATGAAAAGAGAATACATTCGGCAGAAATGTGAAAGTTGAGATAGATGTGTAAAGTATTTACTTTACCCATTTGGGTAGGGAACGAGTATATAGAGGAAGCCTGAAAGTAGCACCGATAGTGGAAAAGTTAAGGAGCAAAAGGTTAGCATGGTATGGGCATGTCTTGAGAAATATAACACCTCAACTTCGTTAAAGCTCTTCGATTTCAGTGTTTCGAAGAGCTTTAACTTTAAGTTTGCTTTTCAGTATGTAGCCCGATGCCTGTGGACTGTCAAACGCTATTTAGAATTCCAGCATAGACAGATAAGTCTCAGGGATGGATGTACAGTACTATCATTTGGTCTGTCTGTGGTTTTTTCTACAAAAAAGCTGGCAATTCTGCGTTTTCCACCTTGTATCATAAAAACCTAATTTTGTCTACGCCTCTCGATCAGAAAGTTGTAATGAAATATCCATTTTGACTGACTTAAGCAAACGCTCCGTTTTCATAGTCACGTAGCAAAGCGAGAGATCGACCAACTAAAAAAGTAACTTGTGCAAACACATAAAATTTATGTTGCCGATATTGTCGGTGCTATTGAATTCGTTGGCGTCGGATCACGGGCGCCATCTGTCTTTGCCCTACTTGCGTCTTGGGAAATAGCTTTTTTATCATTTAATACAATCGTGGTTCTTAGATGAACGAACGTACAACCGATACTTACGCTAGGCAAAGTTTACACGCGGATATTTGTAACCCGCTACTTCGTTCGCTTCACATTCAAAAACATAAAGCGGATTTCTTACGTTTATATTTATACCGCTATTATTTCGACTAGATTAATCAATAGGCTAGTTGTAATTTTGAATGATAGGATTTGAAATAATAGTGAATGAAAAAAAAATATCATCCCCTTCCCATTTCGTCTTCTGATTCTTATCAGGTAATAGTCAACCACTGCAGGAGGAAGGCCTCCTTGAACACCACAATGATCGGTTCCCTGTTGTCTTCATCCGGTGGACTTCCGCCACTATGACCAGATCGTCGATCCATCGTGTAGGAGGGTTATCGCTGCACTGACCTATTTATCTGACAGCACCTGATATTAATTGACCGCTACTCATAGACATCTACAACAAACTAATGAGTTGCAGATGCGTTGCCTACCTTTAGTGGCCAGACTATTCCATCTTCTTCCCTTTCCTATCCTTTTTTCTTACTAGAAAGTGATGAGAAGGCGAAGAAAACAAGAATCAGGCATCCGGCAGATGCTGAGATCAGTCGTCGGACGATATGCAGAAATACTTCTACTTCACGCGTCTCTTCCGTGAAGTCGTAGTATTTCACCAGTCGAGCCGGCCCATTCGTGCAACAGATGATGTTGTTGCGGGTTCTATTACCATTAAAATTGCCATTTAAAGACCTGGCGACCTCATCGGCCGTGGGTATATCTGACTTAAAAACCATTATATACTCTGCGCATAATTATTACGTTAAAAATTTTCTACGATTATTTTCTAGCGCCCAAGGGAAATTATTAGTCTAATAGACATTTGTGTTATTTCAGGCTCAGATGTTATCTGTGGGCCGCAAGATTAATTTGCTTGCATCAATAACCGGGTCGAGAACGTTTCGATGTAGGGTTACCATAATAAAGTCGCAGAAATCCCTTAATAGTTTGGATTAGTCTCATTAAACTTTTTTCAGGACTTCCATAGATTAAGGTATTTCAGAGATAGTTCCATTTCATCTAAGTGAAGATGGGTATATATTGGTGGAACATGTTGATACGATAAAAGAAAAAGAAGCAATTTTATATTGCAAGCTTCTAGCACGTCTTAAGCTCCTAGATAGACTTATACCAATCAGATGGCGTAATAAAGAAAGGTATAAAGAGTACGCGTAACCAACGTTTTCGTAAACAAAGTTTTTTACGTAAAAATTCTTACATTCCATAATATTTCCAAAGAGCAGCTCTTACTTTATAAGATTAGCTCTCCATATTACACAATTTCACTTCACGCATTATTTTCATAAAATTACAACATTTCCGATTAAAGTTTAAGTAGCGTAATGGCCGCCATGTATGACGTTTCTTTGTTTACGAAAATTCTCTTACCAAAAAAAATAGAAGAATACAAAAGAAATACGGTTCTAAGAATACCAACCAACAAGTGTACATGTATGGGGGTACAAGTAGCGAAAGAGGTGTGCCAATATCGTTCGTAATAGAAATCCGTCATCTCTGCAACTCGTATTTTACAGGTACGCGTATTGATGATACAGAATGTCCCTAAAACTTGTGTACATCGTGGTCGCCCTACACGTAGTACATTACTCACGCTCGAAATATTTTATCCGAACTGCCGCTGTTTGTGATTCATTCGGAAACGTAATACATTCGTCTGTTCGTTTGTACGAGGATATTAATTTTGTTGTCTCCTTGTTATTGGATAATTATGGATAATTAGATGCGATAAACTTATATCTTACATAAGCAGAAATTGTATATAAGCTTTGGATGAAGACTATGTTCCGACTACAACCTCTGCGTAGACTTGGCCACGTATGGTATCACTAATTTAAAATACATATATTGACAGATTAACGTAAATAGCCTTCCTTAATTTCAGCAATGACTCACTCACTCATTATCACAATGTTCAAACTAATAGTTTGGGCCCTGTGATAAGTAAATGAGTCAGTCAGTCAGTGGTGTTTTTCAAATATTTAGACAAGCAACCTAAAATTCGGTCTGTGACTTCCAACATAGCTTTTAGGTCCCATTGTGGCTAACTAAACCTACCGTAAGGTCGAGGAACAGATGAACATGAAGGACAGATTCTTTAAATGATGTTGGTGTGGAAACATCGACAGATAGATGCCATTCCAAATGTCATTCTTATAAACAGTAAATTTAATATTTTTACTGATCCTGATATCAATCGTAATAGTAAGGTACATAAACCATGAAGCTTGACTTGAAATTAAATCATTCAATCTGTAGTAATACATTAATTATATTTAAAATTCATAACATCGAGTGTGAAATCTTCTTAGTGAACCCCTTGTCCTATTCATGGTACATATATTAATTGACGTTTACTGCTTGTGGAATCTATAGGCGAATAATGATTTAAGCGCAACACTCTTTTAAATTGGCGTTATGTATATATCTTTGCGCTTTATATAAATTTTAATGTATATTTTTATATCATTATTTTTGTGCGTAATTTTAGATACGTCAAATAAATTTTCCATTTGTTATTTTTGTAGCCCTCTAGCGTGATAATGAAGTAATTCTGTATGTAAGGAAATTTAAAGTATTTCATTGTAGACACCGATACTGAATATTGCACATTTTTTTATAAAAACAAAAACACCCGCAAAAAAACAACTACCCCTAAATTTTTTATTGACAGATTTGATGTGACTGTCTTTTTTTTAATAAAAACAAGACCATTCTTAAACGTGTGTAGTAAAAATATTTAATTTATTGAACGACTTGCAGGGGTAAGACTTTTGAATTCGCACGAGCTTATGATGTGGACAAATAGATGGCGCCAAGAGTCTTACTCTGTACCTACTACAAGCGTCCTAGTTTGCATATTATAATTGTAATTCGAATAAATCTTGTAGGGTCGTAGTACAAATTGTGTTGAGTGTTGTTCAGAATTTCGGAATATACATAAAATCGTTCGAAAAATGTTTGATACAACAATTAGTTACTGACTGACAGCGGCCGAGTGCTTTATTAAGTACTGAAGAAATTATATTCTTTTATGTAATATGTAATGTAAAATACATTAAGATATTTTTTTATATATATACATAAGAGACCAAAAAGGTAAACTTAAATTTAATTTAATCAGCTTTTTGATAATTTAGAATAAGTGAAGTTGGCGTAAAAAGAAACGTTAAATTGCATACTGGCAATAATAGACGCCAAAAAGAAATAATCGTTCTCTTTGTACTTGACAGTTCTTTCGAGTATTCATCAATTTACGGCATTACACGTTTCGTGTCGTTACGACTTAAAAGTAAGTGATTTTAATTGAAATTTATATTTAAATGTGATGTTTAGTGATTATCCGGTGTATTGAATTAATCCTCGTGTGTTTATAACTTATAATATTTAGGATTCAAGTGGATACATTTTAGGCGCACTAATAATTCTAGAGTATCAATAACTTTAGTTTTGAATAATAACATGTGTTTTACTACTACTACTACTTGTGTTTTACTAAAACGATTGAAATAACATCTCATACATTTTAATTTGATTTTTATCTATTTAATTGTGAAATGGCACTTTTTAGGTTATCTATAGTATTTACCGTGATTAGAACCTGGTGTTTTCGTTAATGTTTTTAAACTGCCTCTTAACGAAAGCTAATCTCGTAGATCAATACTATTTGTTTCTCTTAATCTAATGTCTTAGTATTTTACTCGATGATGCGGTAAGCATCGATGCACTCCCAGTTTGAGACACGTGGGGAAGTATTCTTATTATCTTTATATTAATAGGATTGAAGTGATTATATTTGTTCCACATATGCCATAAAGTTAAGTATATCCTCAATATTGTCCATACGAAGCAACTTTATGTTGTTATTTTGCTAAAAAAAAGTGGCGATACATGAATCAAATCCTTGCATTACCTATATTTGGCACACATAGACACATTCGGTTCCTTGAATTAGCTTTTGAACCTAAAAAGATTTTTGTCTGTAACCAAAATATTTATCTTTCTCTATTTAAAATATTGTTATTAAACATGCTATGTGTATTTACTCACCAATCCAAACATTAACAGTAAATAATGTGATTATTTGTCATTGAATTTATAATGAATACAGAAATCCCTAAATAAAACCTCTTTGGTTTGACTACTTTATTAACATTTTATTGTTCAATTACTGACAAATAAACTGAGTGTACCACATGTTTGTGTGAATGTTTCGGCAGTATGAACTATTGGTAAGCATACTGATTATATATGCAAGAAAAGAGCAAATATCACAAACTAGGGACAATTCACATCTATTAATAATATGCAATAATCAGTAGCTTGAATAGGTATCAAATCAGCCATGTTAATTTGCCAATTTAAATATATAAAAATAACTTTCAGAATGCGTTACGTGGCCGCGTACCTGTTAGCCGTGCTGGGTGGTAAGGCTTCCCCGGCCGCCACCGATGTTGAAAAGATCCTCAGCTCCGTGGGCATTGAGGCTGACTCAGAAAAACTTAAGAAGGTCATCTCCGAACTCAATGGAAAGAGTGTCGATGAGCTTCTTGCGCAAGGTAAGTTAGATTTGGATTATAAATTGAAGTTTGTAATAAGGCTCTTTCTTGTGAACATTTATGTTCAGCGCAGCATTTTTATTACTTTTTATTCAAATTATAAGTGCTGATTGAGGAGTTACTTTTGAATAGCTGTCTCTGTCTACCTGAATATTGAAACCTTTAATTACTGTGATGATATTAAACTTAACACCATCTTTCGTCTGAAGGATCTTGCTGTAAATATTTTTACTGATTGTATCTGTAGTGCGCTGAGATTAGTCTGTCTAAGAGTATGCTGCAATATACTATTTGTTGTACAGGCCGTGAGAAGCTATCGTCCATGCCAGCGGGTGGAGCTGCCCCGGTAGCTGCCGGAGCACCTGCTGCCGCTGCCCCTGCTGCTGAGGAGAAGAAGGGTATGTCTGCATATCAGTAACCTACTCTCCTTACCCTTCCCATATTATTTTTCTGCTTATGCTGCTCTGACCATTTAAGGTAGCTAATGCATCTACAACTCAAGAGCTTGTTGCAAATGCCAATGAGTAAGTAACACTAGCTTGAAGTGGAGCAGACCGCTTGCTATTTAATCTCTCTCTATAAATTATGTCACCTATTTTTATCATATAATTTTTTCTTTTAGTTTTATTATAAAAAAATCTTTGATATGTTCACACTTGGATGTGGTTAGTTCATTACATCCAGCCTGGTTCCATGAATCTAATCTTTTTATTATAACATATGTTGCATTATTTCTTAGTGAAATTATTTTAAGGGTATATTTTTTACCTACAAATGTTACTTCTTTGTAATAACCATATGTAAGTAAAATAACCAGGTACTCAGCTAGCATGATTTGGTCTTAAACTTATAACTTGAAAGCCTTATGAAATGTCCCAATGTTAATGATGATTTACAATTATACCATCTTTCGACTGAGAAACTGTGATGTTTACAATTCAATTCTGATGGAATGTTGTAACTAATGTTCACATGTTATGACTTTACATCACTCACAAGTTTTTTTTTACAGAAGAGAAAGAAGCCAAGAAGGAAGAATCCGAGTCGGATGATGAGGACATGGGCTTCGGTCTTTTTGACTAAATATTTTTTTAGTGGTGAGTTCATTTTTTAGCTTATCTTTAGCCAGTATTTATCCACTGCATAGATCAATCCTACCAGCCACACATAGTGGTGTAACCTCGCTCATTGATCTTGTGGGAGAATTATTAGCCTTCACAAACAGCAAAGATTCACACCTAAAAAGGTATAAATATATCCCCAATTGCAGGGAATTACTATGCTGCCGACCTATGTTATAGTACTTTTCTAAGAGCCATCTGTTGCGCGTCCTATAGCGGTCCTGCATGGAGTTTTAGAACACTCAGGTTCAAACCTCGGTTTTATGTTTGGTCAGTTGGTGTTGGTGATTTTAAATTTTAAAATCCAATATTTTATGAATTGATATATCGAGGAAGACAAGCTAGGTAGTTGCCTGGGTTGTTGTTTCATATGTGAAGAGGTTACACTTAAGATGTTCTTGTATATCTTAAAATTTATGGTATTCGTTATAGGTTAGTTGATATTTAAGTAATTGTTTCTATCGCATTCAGATGTAATATTTATTATAATGTCTGTCTGTTTACAGTTGTGCGGCGCACGCGGTTTTTTATTCCAATTTTGGTGTAAGAGTAACTTGACTGCGTCTATGTTTCTGTGAAATATATGGCGTGAGAAAATATTACAGTTGTTTTATTTGTTGATCCCACTAAAGAGATACAACTTAGTGAAACACGCCTCCATTTCTACTTCAAATACTAAATGGAGAAAGTGCTTGGTTATGTTTCCTACTAGTTATATTAGTTCTGGTTTACCTTTCATAAAAAAAAAACTACGAAAACATTAAGTATTAAAATTACAACATGTACACTGCTGAACAAAAGTTTGAGACCACTTTGTACACAAGTTATAATTTGCAAAATATTTTAAATCTGCGTATGATACCATAACAATATGAACACCTGTGTAATCTACTAATCATTTTGAATGTCTAAACACCATTTCTCTTATTTTTTACACAATGACTATGCCATAAATGGGCATTGTTTATTTACCACAGACGAGTGCCGCTTAAGGACCAGGTGTTGCAAGTGTCATTATATTATATGGCGGCTCCCTTGTACTTGTTTGGTTATTGCTTTGCGTTGATAAATATTTAGGAATATTTTAAGCCATAAATCCTATTCATAGCGTGGCTACTTAAGGAGTTAGTCTTGGTTAAATCTATTCAGTCTGAGCTACTGTTTTAATAAATAATGGCAATTATTGTAGTTTTCAAATTATTTTGTTACATAAAATTTCCCTATTTAATAAGGTAAATAAATAATTTGTAGAGCACTAACTTTTGGAGTTTTATTCAATATTGTAATTTTTTCAAGGTGGTTTCAAACTTTTGGCCGACAGGGTAGGTTCTGTTTGAAGTGCAAAGATAGGAATTTGTGAGATTAAGTTTATAGGCTTTCCCTTAAAGGAACATAGGCTCTATTGGTTTGGAAATACAAGTGGTAGTAGTTTATTCAGACAGTTGTGCAAAGCTAGGTTCACATCAATAGCAGTTCAATAGAACATCGCACAATTCGCGAAGCATGGGGGTTGTTATATAAATAAAATTTCGAAAGTTGGATGTTTTAAAACTATAATTACCCTGCGATTATCCTAGTTGCCAAGAATAAAGTTTTTATGTCAGTAAAACATATAAACATCAATATATAAGTAGCCTTAGTCAATGTCGAGTTTTTTAAATGATCCTTCCACGCCGCCGAATATATCAGAGATGGTTTTCGGCTTGCCGGGTCGAAGTGACTCCACCACTCGCTTCTTATTCTCCCGTATGAAGAATTCTTTATTCGCCATCATTTTGGCAGTAATCGCATCTGAAAGTGAAGGAAATCAGACCAGAAATTAAGATACATCAGTGTTACCAACTCAAAAATATTTGCCCATAAACCTCTAGTCAAAAAACTAAAGTAAAAATAAAATTAATAAGAAAAAGGGCAAAGATTTTTACACTAATTTCGGGATGAATGCTTTGAATCTTTCGTGTTTATAAGAGAACAAAGTGAGACAATAATTGAAATAAATGTTAACGGTAAAGAAGTGGAACAGGTGGAAGAGTTCGTGTACTTGGGGTGTAAGTTTAGTAGACACGGTAAGCATGTTAAACATTTTGAACGACGACGAGTGAATGCAGGAAATAAAACAGTAGTCGGGTCTTGACAGCTGTCAACTAAAATGCGGTATACGGAGGTATTATACCGTGATACTCTGTAGTGGTCTTGCAACTGCCCCCGACATCGGATGGCAACCCTTCCATTGGCACATATTTGTCCAAGGTCTTTGAGCCAGGCTGGTGCACGCAGAGGATGTCCATTAGCTCCTTCTTCATGAACGGCCTCATCAACATGAGTACCTTGTCTATGAAAGACGGTGCGTTGATGAAGTGTAAACCTTTAAGTTTAACCAACATCGCTTCCTGAAGAGGAAAAAAATGTGTCATGAGAAGTAAATTACAGAACAGTTTTTACAAACCGAAGTTTTGTCGGAATCACATTACAATATTTTGTTTATAACATACCCAAGAGGCCAACGAGCAAAGGGTCGCCTAATATAAGTTATCACCGACGCCCATAAACATTCACAATATCAGAGGAACTACAGATGTGTTGCTGACCTAGGTAGAAGAACGCTCGCTTCGTAAAAGGCCCTAGGTCGTATTGGCTTGGAAATACCATTGGCGATAGAACATTCCACAATGCGACTGTGTGAGGTAGGAAATTACGCGAAAACGGTAGTGGAATGCCAACCATCAAGATGGTGAGGATGGTAGTTGCAGCTCTGTCGAATTGAACGATGGCATAACTTAGCGGCAGGAATTATTCCAAACAGTACTATTATCTGACGTAGGAACGTTTTTTATTTATTTAAGACAAGCCAACAGCATACATATTTAAATACACAATATAAAAATATATATATACCGTAATTGTTCTAATATGTACGCTAATAAAAGGCAAGTACAAATTACATTATGATAATGATTTTGAAAGCATGTGGTTTAACTAATTTTTTTTAAAGATTTTTTGATCGAATATCTGGGGCTTGTCCGCGGGACAGATATGGAAATTTGGGTAAGGAGGTCACGACAGTTAACTACGCTACGTAGGATCCTAAACAGCGGCACGAAGTCTGTTATCTTACGGCGACTCCGCAGGGAGCTCATTTTAAAATAGACTAATCTCGCATCATAAGTACATCGATGAGAGATCTCGTGGCACCTGAACGCCAGTTGTCTCGTAAACGTCGTTGGATGCTTTCGATGCGCTGTGAGTGTATAGAATAAAATGGATTCCACACAGAGATCTTACGTTACTTTTTTTTTACGTTTACGTTACGTTTGACGTTACTTTAAAGATGCCAAGGTGCGAGTGGTAATTCAATATTTTTACACAAAATTGCTTATTTACAGCAGTAAACATTAGTCATAAGATAATTCATAAAAAGTAAAAGTTTTTAGTTATTCTCAGTGCGTAATGGAAACATAAATTTAATTATTATTATAACCTCAACTGCTTCGTTATATGGACGCATTATACTACGATAAAGTTACTCATACCGTACTGTATGGGTAAAATTACATTAAAAAGCTAAAATGTAAATGTGAACAACTTGTGATCATATTCGTAATATGAGGATTGTGGACGTGGTTATATATCGTTAAAAAAATAATATAAGAACAATGAAACTAGGTGGTAAAATAAGATATTTGTAATGTATATTAACGTTTCAATGCACAACCGTTATCAGAAACAAAGTTGGATCCAGTAATGCCCCTTCCTTTGTCACTCGCGAGGTAAACTATAAGTTCTGCTATCTCCCCCGGCTCGCTAACTCTGTTGAGAAGTGTGATTCCTTCTAAATCCTTCCATGTTATCTTTGCTCCGAGGCCTAGTGTGTTCACAATGATATCCGTGGCAACCGGCCCGGGGCTGACCGTATTCACTCGAACGCCATACTCGCTCAGTTCCACAGCGGCGCCCCGACTGAAGTGGTTCAACGCAGCCTTCAAAATACTGGAAGCAACCTGACCTGGACCTGCCAGTAATACTGTACCTGCTACACTGGACACGTTGATGATATTACCCTTGCTAGCGATCAAATGATCTGCACACAAACATGTCAGATGTATCACAGCGCGTAAATTCGTGGCCATTATTTGATCGTACGCGCTCAGAATATTACCCGTTTTGATTGTCCCAGTTTTCATTATCCCTGCATTGTTCACCAGCACATCAATCTTGCCGAATTCTTCTAGAGTTCGTTCGACGATGCTCCTCGCTTCGTCGTCTTTAGAAATATCGGCCTTCACGATAAGATGCTTCGTAATGCAAAGAGCAGCTACGCTCGTTAGCTTCATCTCGTTCCTTCCCACGAGGATTACGTTAGCTTTTTCTTTAGAGAACAGGACAGCTGTAGCGGCTCCGATGCCAGAACTCGCCCCTGTTACTATGACGACTTTATTTTCGAAACTCATGTTCAGAGTATTTAGACAGTGAAATGATGTAGTGCGATCACAACTACGTGCTAATATAGACTCAAACGAGGAATTTGAAATCATTTATTAATATTATCAAAGGAAATTGCTAATTTGTTAAGCTATCGTTCAGTTATATTGCAAGCAAAATACAGTATCAGCACATTAACGTGTAATGAACTCGCATTACACATTAATGTGCTGATAATATTCAGTATTGTCTACTGAAAAATAAAATATATTAATACGTTTATAATCCTAAAAAAAAGCTTTAATTAGTGTTCAGTGTAAGCATTACCTGGAGGTAGTACAAGAACTGCTGAATATTCTGTAGGTCTAGTTTAGCGAGGTCACCGAGACATATGCTCGAAGTCTAACAATCATGAAGCAGGGGTGTAATTTTCGATTTCTTGGTACATCCCTAATCATGTTTCATTGTCAGCCGTCAAAACGGCAGAAACTAGCCTGTTTCTAATGTTGGTATCAAAGATGATATAAAAGATGGTTGGTATCATATTTTACCTATAAAGTAACGGAAAACAACGTAACTTTTTGTTCTCATACTTAAGTCCGCAATTTAGTAGCATTTATGAAGTTATACTTCCGTTAGCGCGTTTGGAAAATATTATGAGTGGGAATTTTTACCATGTGCCACACCTAAATGGGACAGCAACTTCACGGTGTTACCATGACAACCAATAACAACTTTTTGACAATTACTATAATACCAAGTAATGTATATCAATTAATTACTGTCTTACTTTGTCCTCTTTCAAACACCATTACTTTCACTTTGTCTACATTCATCTTCATACCTTCCAATAATTAATTACATTCATAATCAATTGTAAGTCCTCTACTGATGACGCAAACACGACCCGGTCATCGGCGTGTAAGTGACATTTTACAAGTAGCTCACCAATCTTTAATATAGAATCTTCGTCTTTCAAAGCTTTCAAATGATCATTCATAAAGAAATTGAACAGACACGTGGATGCTTCACAGCCCTGTCTTACGCCCTTATTGATGCTAAACCAGTCTGAGTAGGCTCCGATATTCCTAACGCAAGCAGTAGAATCTTTATAAAGAGATTTTAACGCTTGTATTAGATAACTGTTCATCCAAACGCAACCAAGTTGGACCATAGTTCACCTCATTTAACTTTATCGATGTCTTCTAAATCTACGAAGGCGCAGAATTTTTTGGGATCACAGCCAAAAACTTTTGTAATTATAAGTAAATTAAAGATCTGATCCGTGCAGCCCATTCCTTTCCTACAACCTGCTTGCACACCCCACATTCTTTCTTCTGTTTCTTTCAATCACAGAAAAGTGGTATTGTCCGCAACAACGGAATGGGCCGGCTCGACCGATGAAATACCACGACCTCACAGAAAACAGGCGTAAAGTAGAAGTAATCTGCGTTTCGTCTGACGAGTGAGGTGCCGGAGGCCTTATTTCAGTCCTCTTCCCCTTGCCACCCTTTCCTCATAAGGATAGGATGGGAAAGAGAAGAGGATTGGACGGGGAGGGGGTTAATGGGGAAAAGGAAATATCCTTTTTCCCGTTTTTGCCCTCCTCTGTCCATTAAAGGTATGTAACGCATCTGCAACACTACTGTACTAGGCCATGTCTCCAACATATATTTAAAATGACCTACGGCAGGCTTGCAACTAAACCTTCTTCCGTTCTCGACATTTCAAGTGAAATCCTGTCCCACCTGGGTGCTTTACCCAATTTCATTCTTTTCATCGTTATCAAAACTTCATTCAAACTTCCTCATTTTCTTTGTTAACCAATTTTTTTAGGTAACCAAAAATTAGAAAAGTTAATCTTCACACTCTCAAACTGCATTTTAACCTCTTTAAGCTTTTGCTTTATTTTTTCTAACTCGCCAACTTGAACTTGGAGACGCTTCGTAATATTAGGATTAAAGACGTGGTTATATATTGTTAAAAAAATATAAAAACAATGAAACTATACGGTTATTTAGCATATTTGTTATGTATATTAACGTTTCAAAGCACAACCGTTATCAGAAACGAAGTTGGATCCAGTAATACCTCTTGCTTTGTCACTTGCGAGGTAAACTATAAGTTCTGCTATCTCCCCCGGCTCGCTAACTCTGTTAAGAAGTGTGATTCCTTCTAAATCCTTCCATGTTATCTTTGCTTCGAGTCCTAGTGTGTTCACAATGATATCCGTGGCAACCGGCCCGGGGCTGACCGTATTTACTCGAACGCCATACTCGCTCAGTTCCAAAGCGGCGCCCCGACCGAAGTGGTTCAACGCAGCCTTCGAAATGCTGTAAGCAACCTGCCCTGGACCTGCATGTAACACTGTACCTTCTACACTGGACACGTTGATGATATTACCCTTGCTAGCGATCAAATGATCTGCGCACAAACATGTCAGATGTATCACAGCGCGTAAATTCGTGGCCATTATTTGATCGTACGCGTTCAGAATATTACCCGTTTTGATTGTCCCAGTTTTCATTACCCCTGCGTTGTTCACCAGCACATCAATCTTGCCGAATTCTTCTAGAGTTCGTTCGACGATGCTCCTCGCTTCGTCGTCTTTAGAAATATCGGCCTTCACGATGAGATGCTTCGTAATGCAAAGAGCAGCTACGTTCGTTAGCTTCATCTCGTTCCTTCCCACAAGGATTACGTTAGCTTTTTCTTTAGAGAACAGGACAGCTGTAGCGGCTCCGATGCCAGAACTCGCCCCTGTTACTATGACGACTTTATTTTCGAAACTCATGTTCAGATTATTTAGACAGTGAAATGATGTAGTGCGATCACAACTACGTGCTAATATAGACTCAAACGAGGAATTTGAAACCATATTTATTAATATTTTCAAGTAATTGTATTTGTATAAATACTTGTTTTGTAATAAATTTGTTAAGCTATCGTTAAATTATACTGCAAACGGGCTTATTCAAAGTTAATGTGCTGATAACATTCAGTATTGTCTACTGAAAAATACGTACCGTGTCCAAATATATCAACTGTGTTTATAATTCTGTAGAAGACAATTTAATAAGCTTCAATTAGGATACAGTGTAAGCATTACCTGGAGGTAGTACAAGAACTGCTGAATATTCTGTAGGTCTAGCTTAGCGAGGTGACCGAGGCTCATATGCTCGAAGTCTACCACAATGATGAAGCCGGGCCACGTGCCCTGCTCGTACTGACACAGGTCTAACAACATTAGCACAATCCTGTGGAAAATGTTTAAATTCAAACAAACGTAAACGTTCAAATGATGGTAAGCTATTAGCTTTCCCGTGGAAACAGGTGCTAGCCGAAATTTTGAAGTCAGGTTATAAGATCCTAAGCAGGAATTATCCTAACGAATATTATAAATTCAAATGTGAGTTTGTTTGTTTCCCTTATTACGGTTTAACTTGTTAACGACTCAGCCAATCATCATGAAGTTTTATACATAGAGTGTGATTGGTGAAAATGTCATGCGAACTTACCGTTTATCTCGAAAATAAAACTATCCCGAGGTAACAAACCCTTCATGTACAATATCGGTTGCCACGGTAATGTAATGTTACCTATAATTCGAAGTTATTATACGCGGAATCATTTTATAAAAGATTCCATCGTGGAAATTGGGAAAAAGACTGAGAGAGGGAAGACAAAATAACTCACTTGACAGATTGTCCGAAGTTGAAATTTTTCGGATCGGGATCCATGAAATGAGTGAACCAGACAGCTGATCCATCTCGAGCACGCGTGTCCAGTAAAGTCATTAGTCTGAAAAGAGCATAATATATGTATATTACTCTCATTAGTAAAACCGTTCGGTGGTTAAACTAAACCTAAACCCTACCCTTGGGTCATTGGACCGATGTACACTTAGCTAAAATTATTTCATTATTTTATTACCTTACGAGACGTAAACAGCTAAATAGCTATATTGTAAGTAAAATATTGTAGTTCAAAGAACACATTGTCATTCACGTTAATGGCAATCACTTATACTCATTTAAGAAATATTAACCCTTGATAAATAATATACAATAATATTAATGTATATTCATTGTTTAGAAACACTAGCCAATTAGGGCTCTTCACAATTAAATACTTATTGCTTACTACTTGTCTCTGCTCTGTTGTTTCGTTTCATCTTCAAAAAATACTAGGCAGTAATAAAGCAGAAACAACATTTTTGAATGATGGTTTCTAAATAATACAAACAGTCTTACATGTTACGCATAGCCTGTGACACGTCCTCAACTTTCCTGTCTTTGAAATAAGTGGTGAAGAGATTGCGGAGCGTGAAGTGCAGATCCAAAAGTTGTTTGGACACTCCTGAACTCCTGTCGCAGCAGTGGTATGTCAGGATCAGATCTAAGTCTGAAACCATATCAGATAAAAAGTTCATAAGGAAAGAAATAACTATATTATATTTGTTTTCTTAACGCTTACTACTAAAGTATAACTTCTAAATTGCGTATCAGTACACACACGAGTTTATTTTTACAATTTAAAACCAGTTCTTCGTTGCATGAGGTTAAATTACAAAAACTGCTGATAAAAATTAATGTTCCTTATTAGCATAAAACGATCAGCCGATTTGACTTGTTTAACAAACTATATAAGATTAAATTCATTATATTTTACCAAAAAGCTAGTGATAATTAATATTTTCACGCAATTTTTACAATATTTTAAAAATCTACAAGACGAGCTCAAGCCGATGTTAAATTTCTAAATTTTTACTTTAAACAATTACCGCCAAAATGGCAGCTAAATTAAAATACTGTCTTATTACTTGAAGTAACCTAAAACTTTGTGTAATGTAGAATGGCATTGTTTATTTACATTTTTGAAGCATGCCAATAGTATCCCAGAAGCGGCGACAGCAATACACAAATGTCACATGGTGTAAAAAGGATAGCATCATTAAAATAATAAAAAAGTGACAGCTAGTGTTTGTCACTTACGCGTAAATGTAAACAAATGACGTGAAGTAAATAAAAATCGTCCCAATTTCGAGTCTTCACATTTCCTATCTATTCTTCATATGGCCTATCTGTTACATTTTTGTAATATATCATTGTTTTTGCAAAGTTATTATTAAAATCATCGTACTTATCAAATATACAAGTATTTAGTCACCGTGACATAGCAGTTAAACGTCAATTAAATATCTTGTCTTGTCACCCAATTAGACAGTTTACAAGTGTTCAGAATAATTAGTGCTTCAACTATACATAAATAGTAGATTAATAAGTTTATTACAACACAATAATATTATTCTTATTATACTAACTGTATAATGAACAGTTATTTAAGTTGTTTGATAATGTTTCTCATATTTTAATCTCTGTAAGATTGTTCATCGACGTATCCTTGGTAATCGAATCGTAGTAACTGTGGCGACTGGTGTTGGGATGACGAGCACGGCGTACGGTCGGAGTATAGCCGTACTGAGGGGGGATTTGAGGATTCAAGCTTATAAACTAAAAATACTTTAATATGAACGTGACAATAATACGCAATTAATTAATCATAAATGCAATTCGCGTACAAAGCTTGTTACAGGCACAGATAAAAAATTTAACGGATATTATTAGATCCTACAATATTATTTAAATTATTCATAAGTTTATTGTTGGCTGATGTAGAAGAACTTTGGTATAACACAAAAAGGCAACCAGAAAAAGCAACTAAAACCGTATAATTTAAAGACATAGATACACTTTCCTTCCTATTTTGGATAATGTTAAAATTATTTCAAAGCAATAGCTTCATACAATTACATTAAAATATTATGCGTTATATTCCTATAACGATATCCACGATAAGCCTTTTTGAGCTTCCGACTTCGAATATGCGCACAAGCGTGGACACACTGAATGTGTTTTGTTGGCAACAAGAAATAAAAACTTAGCGCACAGTGAGAAATCGAACAGTAGTAGTGGTCGCAGAATTAGAAAGAGGGTAAATAGATACGGCTATCTATAACATTTTTACTACCGCGTCCAGTCAGCCCGTGACCATGGCCCATGCCACTTTTCCGAAATATCGGGAGCACCAAAAGGCTAATCGTGGTAATAATCCCGTCTCTTACAAGCCTTATATTAGTAAAAACCAAGCAAGTTTAAAGTTTGTTTTTTAAATATGTCCACATAGGTATATTCCTTGAATAAACAATTTTACATAAAAACAAAAACCTTTTTAGAGCTGATTAGAATCTTATTCCGAATATAGCCTTGATAATTTTTGTGGTATATTTGCATTGTTTATACTTTGTGAACCTCGAAACTATGTGATATCTCAATATACACGAAATGCGAACATGCGGCTGCGCCTGAATAAATTAAACAGTCTGCACAAAGTGACCGTGAATGCACACTGCCGGAAACATTCATACAAAACGTATCGTCGTCTCAATTTTTACACAGTGAAAGAGAGAAACCGTGTATCGTGACAAGTTTGTACGCCAGTGGAAACCTACGGTGAGTGGTCTTTTCAATACTTCCTTATACTTAACAAAAACACAATAAAATAAGCAAGCAAAGTAAATTAAGCCCCAAGTGACGTAGTACGAATATTTATTCAATATTCAACACATCATGTCTGATATTCTACCTATCAGTAATACTAAAATAACACACACTTCAAAATCTATCAACCTGTTTAAGTTACAGATCTACTAGTATTGGTACACACATACGCGGGAAAAGGTTACCCTCCTACGTCAGTCACAAAAAAAATAAAAAAGGTAACAGGATTTAAACAAAACAAATACGAAAAAAATGGGTTTACCTCTTATATATTTTCCAGGTAGGTGTGGTTGTGTGTCGAGCCATTTACGAAGTTCAGCGATGTCCTGAGGAGATATGCCCGTGTTCTTTTTGTACTCTTCTTCCAGAGGGAACTCTGTCACTACACCAGACGACATGGCGGTGAAACTGAGATATATAATAATAATAATCAGCATTTCCAAGGGTTTTATCGCGTTTATTTAATGTTTAAATGTGCTGTAAAGTACTCGAAACGTCTCAACCTCACAACCCTAGGTCAATGTTGCCGGGAAAGTACCATCTTTTTAGTTTTTATTTTACAGATCTTGCAGTGGCATGCGGCAAACAGATGGCAGTACCCAGCAAACTTCTCTATTGACGATGTGGTATAATACAAATAATATCCGCTCGTGTCCCGAAACCCAGAAGGATAGGCAGAGATCATGGATTTCCATTTGGCTTTCAAAAAGGCTTTGGATCTCAAAGTTTTGGAAGACAATAATTGTAGATTAAGAATTTGTGGGCTAGTTTTAAAATGAAAAATACTTCAATACGAGGCTGGTTAGTTGGTATTCCAGGAAATAGGCTCCTGTAGCGAATGATGTGTAGCAAACTAAAAATATTGCTTCATTTTAATCCGAACCGCTAGAAGTGTGTTAACAAAATGTATTACAAGAATTGCTTGTTTAAAGGTATTAGATATATTTAAATTCATAATAATAGCCTTGACATATTCAAAGGCGCCAAATTAAATGAGCAAAAGTTTTACATTAAAATGTAGTCCTAACGTTACTTGACATTATTAACTGGGATTGTTCTCATTTGAATAAACAAAAGCAAGTATCATGGCCGTCTTAGAAGCCTCGGGGAGACCAGCCAATCCCAAGATTGCAGATCCAGATGGTCTATGGAGTGAAAGTTAATTATATATTGCACAGTAGTGGTAGAGCTTAAGAAATGACTTAGAGTAACAGAAGGCAAGGCATACATATAGGGAAGCAGAAGAAGACAGAAGCTGGAAGAAGAGGTTAACAACAGTGGTAGAGCCCGCAACAACATCTGTTGCACGAATGGGCTGGCTCGACCGGTGAAATACCACGAACTCACAGAAGACAGGCGTGAAGTAGAAGTAATTTCAGTCCTTTTCACCTTCCCACCCTTTCCTCATACGGATAGGCTGGGAACGAGAAGAGGATTGGACGGGGAGGGAGTTGGCAAAGGAAATATTCTTTTTTCTATCTATGCCCTCCTCTGTCCATTAAGGTAGGCAACGCATCTGCAACACATTTGCTTGTTGCGGATGTCTATGGGTAGCGATCATTTATAATCAGATGATCCGCTTGCTCGTTTGCCGCCTTCTTCCATAAAAAAGAAAGAAAAAGAGGGACTCGCTATTCTGGTGAGTCTACTGTTATGGACTAATGACGGGATAAGTCTTTGCTGCAGGCTCAAGAGAAGATGCGCAGAAATTTGTCGTTGTATTATCGTTAGTTAGCGTAGATGCTCGCGTGCGTATGTATGTAGAAGAAACGGGTGCCAGGGCCGTGCCAAATGGAAATCCGTAGTCTAGGTCTATCCCTTTAGGTTACTGGCGTGATCCTATTTATTAATTCATTTACAAGTATGCAGCCGTAGTTCGGAAAAGCACTAGACAATAAAAAATATGCATTTTTCTTATCGAAAAAAAATAATGGAAAATTTATGAATAAAAAAGAATTTTTAACAATGCGTTAATACTGGAAATACTATTTGTCTTCTCTTTAGAAAATAATAACTTTTACTTTTCCCACTATTTAGACATTGACGTCACCCGTTGTATAGGAAGATATGCTTATTAAAAATGGAAGAAAGATTTTGTTTTAAAGACAAGCGATCTACGAGTCCCCTAAATTTAAGTCATCACCCTCCATAAACATCCACAATACCACAGGAACTGTAAACGCGCTGACGGCTTTAATTTTAATTAAAAAAAACGTTTGTAATGAATTAACTCCAAAACTAATGGACCTATTTCAAAAATTCTTTCACCACTAGATCACTACACTATCCCTGAATAACATAATATATATTTATTGGTAATTTAAGGAGAATTTCAAAAATATTTAGGCGTTGTAAATAGCTAGATAATGAATAGGTACTCACTAGTATTATGTATATAACCTGCACAAAAGGTAACTTTTTTAACACTGTTAACAAATATTTATCGAAAAGTTCAGTTTGTGCACTACATACAAACGTTTGCTTTGTCTTCTTGAACTCAGAGCAGTGGATAAAATGTTGTGTTTCCTCAGTGACCATGCAACGCGTTGTTTCAAATGCAACAAGGCACAAGCGGTAGCGTGCGTGTACATGGTAAAAGCGATAGACGCTCGCGTTTTTGTAAAACTTATTTTAGTTTACTCTTGAAATTCAAATTATAATAAGTATTAATGTAAATGAACCGAATAATAAATATTATAATATTTAATATGGACAGGAATTATATGCCTTATTTTTACATTTCTACGTTTTTTAATACTAAAGAAGGGCTATACGAGAACCCGTAACCGACGACGTATGTGTAGATGTATTTATGTAGAAGAAGCGAGAGAGATATGCCAGGATCGCGCCAAATGGAAATCCATAATCTCTGCCTAACCCTCTGAGTTACAGGCGTGAGCGCATATTTATATTGATATACTTTCGGTTCGATTCCATCACAGGACAGACATTTGTGTGCATGAACATGTCTCTGTCACTTATCCATTTAAGGAATGGCAAATCCTAATAAGCGATACACAACCATCGTCTAGACACAATATAACGTTAATTTACAGTACACATAAACAAATTTTTACGAGATTATTCGTGTTCAATATTACGATGATTTGTCCACGTCAACAGAGGACTGTCTAGTTACGGCCTTCCAATAATTATAGAGAAGAGAAGCCTTGAAAGGCTTGTAACTTTGTTATAGCGCTGTGATTAAATGAAAAATATACATGTACATAAACAAGAGTCACAGAAAAAATGTGACTTATACAACTCGTTATGCGCCAAAAGTTTTATACGCCTGCCATATCTACAGAAACAATGAAATCGCAAATTAGTTTAACTAGTTTTAATTACCTTTATTCTGTTTTTATAGTTGAATATAATTGCCGTGTAAATTAATTATCATACAATGTAAAACTACTCACCCTGTTCTTTTCCCGCTTCATGTAAGGTCAGCACAACACGTTTTCAACTTCCACATCGATCTCAATCTTGTCGCCTTTCATGCAATCTATCCATCTTTTCATAGGCCTACCCCTACCGAATGTTCCCTCTACATTCTTATCTAAAACTCTCTTGACACATGCTATTCTTCCCACCTCGTACCATGCTAACCTTTTGCTCCTCAACTTTTCCACTATCGGTGCTACTTTCAGACATCCTCTAATATACTCGTTTAGTACTTTATCCATTCGTTCCTCCACACATCCTGTCTGCATGTCTGTCACATGCAACACTTTGTTTAATAGCCCAACACTCAAAACCATACATGATGACAGGTCTTACGATTGTTTTGTAAATTAAAGGAACAGTGTAAAACAGACTCCAAACTACCAAGTCCAATCAGCGAGAGTAAACAAACCGACTTCATAGTTATGTTACAAAAATACTAAGGGCTGCCATAGACGGACTGCGTTGACCAATCAGTGCCATTCACACAAAATTGACATTCTCAATACATGGACCGCTTGAGCAGTTTGTTTTACCGTGGTGATGGCAGAGCTGGTCGATCCGCTACACACGGACCGCTTTGCCGTTTGCTCCGACTGCTCACCGCTTCTTTCGAATGGGAGCTCTCAAGTTGTTGTCTAACACATCCTAAGTTACGATAACAGTAGCTCGAACATTCGAAAGTAGACGAAATTCATTGGGATGGATTTCTGTTTCCAGCTTTCCCTATTTGTAGCGGGGCGCCTATTTCTATCTCCAGCATCTCGACTATTCTGTTCCTATCGTCTCGCCTATTTCTCTTTCCAGTGGCTCGCTTGTTTCTGTTTCCAGTTTGACGCCTATTTCTGTTCCTATCGTCTCGCCTATTTCTCTTTCCAGTGCCTCGCCTGTTTCTGTTTCCAGTTTGACGCCTATTTCTGTTCCTATCGTCTCGCCTATTTCTCTTTCCAGTGGCTCGCTTGTTTCTGTTTCAATTTGACGCCTATTTCTGTTCCTATCGTCTCGCCTATTTCTCTTTCCAGTGGCTCGCTTGTTTCTGTTTCCAGTGGCTCGCTTGTTTCTGTTTCCAGTTTGACGCCTATTTCTGTTCCTATCGTCTCGCCTATTTCTCTTTCCAGCGGCTCGCTTGTTTCTGCGGCATTCCGCCTTAAGTCCGGGGTGGCCGTAGATGCCTCCTCCAGTGAGATGTCAGTCACAAACATATACATTTGTGATAACATTATCCGAAGTAAATGTTTACAATGCACAGTAATTCTTTTGTCTGTCTTTTAACATCTGTAATGCGTTTAAAAAAAACTGCGTAATGGTTTTTGATAAACAAGGAATTTATAAAGTAATTTTTATGATAATATGTATGGGCATTTGTTTAAATTTGGACAATGATGTCAAAACAGGTTGTATGTTTTAATGACCTTTGATAAAAAAAATCTCCCACGAAATAAATTGATGTCTCAAAGTAGATAAAAATTAATCGCCGTGCGTTTGTCCCAAAAACTCGAAAATGGTTCGGTCGATTTGACTTTTTTTAAAACGGACTAAGCGTAATTGGTTATTTTATGTATACAATTCTTCTGTACGTGTGTTCACAGTGAACTCCTAATCGGCTGAACCGATTTGAATGAATATTTGTATATGTGTTCAAGTGTATTCGGGGATGGTTTAGATTCACAAATAAACCCAGCAGATGGCGCTGTAATCTATGTTCGTATGTTCCATATAGACTCCGAAACGGGTGGATCGATTTCGATGTAATATTCTGGAAATTGTCAGATTGCCCCAGAGGGTGATCCTGTGAATTTTTGTAGCGATTGGATCAACATAATTACCCCCAGCGAATGCTGGGCGGGTCACTAGTTTAGTATGAAAATTCTTATTTCGGATTACTTTCAATAGATGGCGTTACCTGCTGCATATATTTACTAGAAAACAATCATTTCATCGTTATTCCTAATTTCGAATGAAAAAGTCGACTGCTCTTTCTCAATAATCGACCCCTGGTTTTTTTTTCGCGTGATGAAACGCGAAGCTAGGTTTAAAAATGTTAAACAATTATTTCTTTGTAAGTTCGCAACGAGGAAGGTCATTTGTTTGACCCTACAGTCGCACGTACGTGCTTTCGATGTAAAGTTCTGATAACATTACCATGCATATAACAAAGGTAAAAAAAGAACGTATAATTCGAGAAGCTTAAATAACCTATATGTAAAAATGTAACGTATGAGAAGGGACTGCCAGGGCCGGATCTGCGCTTTTAGGGGTTGATATAAAGGGCTAAGGAGGAAATCTCAGAGCACGCACAGACATGAAACAGGATTTTTTGCATGTATATATACATATATATAAAAGGTTTGTCTACATATGTACCCTATATGCTCCGAAACCTCTAAACAGATTTCGATGAAATCTTCGGAAAATGTTCGGATTGACCTAGAGGGTGTTCCTGTGAAGTTTGGTAGAGATCGGATTAACATAATTTATGATACCTGGGTGAAGCTGGGACGGATCGCTAGTATTTTAATAAATCTGTAATTTTATCGCATGAATTTTGAAACACAGACCACTCTGAATCAAAGTCTGGGCCTTAAGAATCTGTTGCCCTCTATTTACACTAATATCCTAGTGTGTGCTGTGTATGTGTGTTAGTGTAAATATTATCGAGTCCATAGATTTATATACCTTCAGATAGCGCGTTCCATAAAAATGTAACATCCAAAAGTGAAGCTCAATTTTTGCCACGAGCCAGTGTATTGACGATAAAATCTGCCTTTAAAACATAAAGGTATTAAAAAACAAATGTAAATTAAAATTAAATTTAATTACAAAACATAGTTTAACAGCACTTTTTTAATCTATTGTTTTTTTAATATTTCATTGTATTTTAGGCTAAATATTTTATTAATGTAGTTGACAATACTTATAACAAATTATGGCGTCGCATCGTTATTGTTAAAATTTTATATTTAGTTGTTTATTGTGTATAAATATTCAGGATACAACATAAAATTAATTATCTTTGGTAATTATAAACACAGAGATTTTGTATTCATGTGGCCGGAAACAAATGACTGAGTAAGCTGAATTTTGCCAACTGGCGACTTAATTTCACTTTTAGGTCTTGTATTATGAACCGTTCGTAACACTTATACTCGAGTCCTTTTACTGAGATTTGTTCGCTATTTTAGGGCGACTCCAAGATAATGATGATTTCAATTGCATACTGCTGCGCCTGTATTTTTTTTACAACGAAATTTTGATATCGTATTTATTGCCGCAAAAAATTTCACAGGCGCCGTCAAGCTAACTGACAATATAGTAATCTGATTTTTGATGAGATATTTTTAGAAAAATACATACGAATTGATAACCTTCTCCTTTTTGAAATCGGTTAAGAAAGAAAAAGATGAGTGCCCTAATAAAATTAAATTAAATACAAACTGTTACTTTGGCCATTTGATAAATAATTACTAGTATGCATATGTATGATTAATTTCCTTGTAAATCTTTATTGTTGTATATATTATATATATGTAATGTGCTATTCAATTTGTTAAATTTGTTATTAAATGTTTTTAATTATAATAACTAACACCAGTGTGTATTTACCACAAATAAACAAATGGCTTATTGTACAATCTGGAAAACAAAAGGTTTAACGTTAACCGTAGTGACTGAACAATGCAAGTCAATTAAAGCTTTCTGTTATCCAATAGTATTATTTTTTAGATTAAAATGCCTAATTACAAAAGCTAAAGCAAACAAACACATTAATTTACTTTTTGAACTACATTCCTTATACGGTTTGGCGAATAGAGTAAGATTAGATTAGGAAAAGTTATTATATCGCCATCTAGTGACGGAAGATAATTCTAATCCACACAAGACATTTGTGCTTTGATATAAATACGAACTCGCCTTTGGTTATCTGAATGTGATGGCGCTAGGGCGTTCCAGGCGTTGATTGAACTCGTAGCAATGGACGAAATATACTTACTATTGTAAGTGACATAAGAGCCTGTATAGGGCCAGATCTACATACGAGCTTCCGTGGTTTTATGTACCGAAGACCCTAGACCTTTTAAAACTGTCGCCAATGACTGCCGACTTGACTCTCCAGCCGTGATCGACACGCTGTTTTGTACCAAGAGCCAAGTATATAATACAAACACGACTAGTCGTTGGTATGTAAACGCGTAAATTGAATTGAAATAATATACCAAGGAGACATAAAACTGCGATATAGGTTCGTATGTTGATCAGGTCCTTAACATTCATAAATTGGTTATCACCAGGTGTTTTGAATCAGTTCTATTCAAGAAATCAACTTACAACTTGCAAAATAATAATTATTTTGTTTGAAGATAACCGGATACAGAGGAACTGCAGGTGCGCTTCTAGTCTTTAGAAGGAGCATGTTTTTCCCCTGAAAAACTCTAAGTCGTATTGGTCCGGAAATACCCTTGGAGATAGATTCTACTAGGCGATGAAAGTCTTTTTCCGTACAGCAAAAATCTATAAGGTATGATGCCTTTGCGCAAAGCAAACTACGTCATGTCTGTAACAGTCTAGTTCTGAGCTTGAGCAATCTTTTCGTTCATTCACTCACTCGACCAGTTCACCTTCAATCTCGGTCAGTGAGTGCCGTGCAGTCGAGCGACCGGTCGTTTCGCGGATTCGTGCAACGAATACCAAAGTGAGTGACAATTTATCTCTGTGTTAATATTATTCATTGGGTTCCAATTTTAAGGTAACTTACATAATATTTATTAGAATTCAATATTTGATTAAATATTCAAAATTAATTTGAGTGAATACTTAAAAATATAGTATATATGTAAGTTGTTTAAAGTGATATTTTAGGGCTGTTTTTGCTTTATGTCTATGTGTAATTATTTACCAAAGGGTTTTATTTCGTTTACTGATTTCCATTTGTATTGTAATATTGTATAAATAGAAATTAACGACATATATAAATATGTCACGATTGAAATAAATTATTCATTTTTGTAGCTTGTTCAAGAAAAAACGAGTTCCAAAAAGAATGCGGATCTTATATACAGGTTGTTTTGAAATTGTATATTTAAATAAATCTAGAAGCTGTCGGTTGGTATTTGGCGACTAATTATAATTTTATAAAAACAAAATTTAATATAGTCAACTGGTTGTGGTCTAAGATACGGAATAAGAAATTTTAAACCATCATCTGTTTTTTGATCGGGGCCTAGATTGTATGTTAGTCAATAATATATACATTGATAAATCACAAGTCCTTACGGTCCTTCAAGAAGCGAGCCTATCTTTGCCTTAAAGGCGATTTATCTTATTTATACATTTATGGTCCTGATGAAATAACACATGTGGGTATAAATTTCTTATGTGCGTATCTTATACTATTGAGTCTTTTAATTGGCATAACCAATAGATACAGTTTTTCTAGCAGTTTCTTTTGTTCGATCGAGTGTGACCGCAACTTTTTTTGTTACCGTGTCTCTTTGAAACGACGGTGTATAGAAAAACACCATCTGATATATATATATATATATATATATATATATATATATATATATATCAGAGTACAATCCTAATGATGACTAAAATTTATGATGTAACTCGGAACTCGCCAACAGGAAATAACTTGAATGAGCAGCAAAATGTGTACATGCATTTAAAGTTGATAATTTACAACAATTTATAGCAAATTGTCAACATGTCCCGCCCATACGCAAAATACGCGCTAGTCGTGGAATTGCGGTAGAGTAGCCCCCTACTCCTACTATTACTACTACTACTACTAATTATAGCAAATTACTCTAAATAAGTAGGTATATATTAAGCAAATAAATCGCGGAACAAGTGGCATTTAAGTAATTTAAAGCTTCAATCATAAGCATAAGAGAACTTAGATTTTATGCAACTTGAGAAACTTGTAGCACATCCGTAACCTTTGGCGCTAACGATCACGGTTGCCAAGGCTCTTTAAAGTACAGCAAGGCTTTGTTAGTGTATATGAAGCGATTATAATTATTTTACTAAAGGTTGATTAATTTCCCAACTTTAATGGAAGTGAGAACTGGCAGAAAAAGCATGCTAGTAGAGTTATTATATGCCGTTGAGATGCAATCACGGCACGTTGAATGATAGGATTAAAATAGCATTATAAGGTAAAAGTGTAGCTTAAAAGTAGATGTTGTAACTAGAATTGAAAAATGTATGCAACGAAAAAATTGATATAGCAAAAGTGAGTAGCAGTTTTTCAGCGCGATACAAGGAGCACCCATAGCTAGCATGTAAATATGCGTAGATGTATGAATGTAGTAACGAGAGAGGTATGCCAGGATCCCGCCAAAAGGAAATCCACGATCTCTGCCTACCCCTCTGGGTTACGGGCGTGAGCACATATTTATTTCATTACAACCCACAAGACGCGGTCTACCTTTGATAGACAGAATAGGGGGATAAGAAGAAAAACAACATTTATTTTTCCTTTTCCCTTCCCATCTCTTCCTTATAAGAGGAAGAGGAAGGATTGGGTAGGCAAGAGGAATAGAGTTGAGCCTCGGCACCTTACTTATCAGCCAAAGCGTAGAATACTTCTACTTCAAACTTGTCTTCTTAATAGAAGACAAGTTTGAAGTAGGTACGACGTAATCGTCGTGGTATTTCCCCGTTCGTACCGGCCTATTCGTGCAACAGATTATTAAGGATTAGTTCTTAACTCAACAATTACTTTGAAATTTCGAAATGTTCTCATTTTGGCGATAATTTCAAATAATTAATCTTTGCAATCAGTTGAATAACATTCATTGCGTGTTTTCCTGGTTACTTTAATCAATGCAAACTACAGTTCTAATGGAATTAAACAAGTTTAACTTTACATAACTTACAAGCACCCGATAGATGTCGCTCTATACATATTTCAATATCATCTTGTAATTTTTGAGAGGGTATTGAAGCTGAAAACCCGAAAAAGCTGAAAAAAAATCTGCCTACCCCTCTGGGTTACGGGCGTGAGGGTATATTTTTTTTTCTATTGAAATTCTATTCAGTTTATATCACCTAAAACCTTATTCGGAATATTATCATGTGTAAAGAAATAAAAAATTAATCGAGTATTTTCGTTCTCAAGTATATGTCCGTACCAACAAATAGTTTTTGATAGTTTTATTTATGCACTAGTACCCCGCCCCGGCTTCGCCCGGGTACCACTAATTATGTTGATCCGATCGCTACCAAACACAAGAACACCCGCTGTGCCAATCTGGACAATCCCTGTAAATTTCATCGACATCGGTCCAGCCGTTTCGGAGTCTATAGGAAACATACATATGTATTTTGTTTTTTATATACAATTTTTTATTCATAAAAAGTGTCCTATTTTACTTCTAATACCTCCAAGAATATGTGTACAAAGTTTCATGACGATCGGTTGAGTAGTTTTCGCGTGAAAGCGTAACAAACAAACTTACATTCACATTTATAATATAAGTATGGATTAATAGAGAAACTTGCCGCAATGCAGTGCTTGCGAAACATTTTGATATTTTAGCGCGTTGATGTCTTTTTAATGTAAAATCAACGCGTAATGTATAGAATCAGTAGGCTTCAGGAATCATTCGTAAATACATACACTTACTTGTTTACCTCATTTTAGTTTGTTTTTTAATTGCTTCAAATATAAATTAGTAAAAAGGTTAAATATATTACAGAAAACTTATAAATTAATAGTAGAATAATATAAAATATGCACATTCCTTGCACCTTGAACTGAACTTAACAATACAGCGTTCAGGTCTATCTTAATCATAAAATGTATGTACTGCATATTGTCCATATTCCCTAATCTAATTCTATACAGTTCTATACTAGTACGGAGGGTAACTTAACAAATTGTACTGTTGCAAATTAGCCGACAGTTCAATCTTACGTTCGCCGTTTAGGAATCTATAGGGAACATAAATACGTACACAAATCGCCTTTATATGCGTAGGTATGCAGCTGAGAAAAACAAAAAAATGTATCCCACGGAAACCGTCCATTTTTCCGGGTTAACAACTAGCTTATGTCCTATTCCGGACTATAATCTACCTCTGTGCCAAATTTCATCCAGATCCGTTCAGCCGTTTTTGCGTGAAAGAATAACAAACATCCATATATACAAGCTTTCGCATTTAGTACGAAAATGTAAATTTAGTCTAAGTTTCTTTGCAAATAAAAAATATAATCAATAACTCAGATGGTAACTGCTTTGTTATATAACTTAAGCGTAGAGTTTATTTCGTCATTTCACCTTGATATACTTGGTTGAGATTTTAAAGACGCAACTTAGCGCCGGCAGTAACCTTCACCAACGGCCGTATCTTAGTGAAAATATATAATTTTAATAGTCATAATGAAAGGTCAAAGTCGTTACGTAACATATGCAAATAAGCAGAACAACGGCTTTAAAAATATATGAATCGAATTAAAGAAGTACACAATCATAGAATATCACGAGCCAAATATACATTTAAACAAAAAAAAATCCCGCTAATACAGAAATGTGTTTGGTAGAAACCGTCTGGTGAAGTATTGGTTACTTGGACCTATTGAACGACATAGTAACAATGTAAGCATCTCTCAAAACCGACTCTGGTCAATGTTGCAGAAGAAGGAACTGTCTGCTGAGTAATGACAATCATGTTAGTTAGTCGTTAGGCTATTTTCCGCAACTCCTCGACTAGCGCGTATTTTGCGTGTGGGTGGGATATGGATCACTCCAACCAACCCAGCTCCTTAAAGAATCCCAGCAACCCCTTGATGTTGCTGGCGATCTCCGGGAGCGATCCCGGCGAACCGAGATACTTAACCCTTTATCCAGGCACTGCAGTGCAGTGTAGCTTGACGTGGGCCGCCGGCTCTTCCCTCTCCATGCACTCTCTACATAGAGGGCTGTCAGTGAGACAATCATGTTTAAAGGATTAAAATATCAAGTCTGTATGGAAGGCTATGTAAATTTCTTGACGTAATTACTAGAAATTATGAATTATAAAAAACACTATTATATTTTACTTAAAAACGGATCGATGCTACATTTTGCGGTAAAGTCTATTACTTCACCTACTAGTGAAAGGTGCGCACCAATGTAATACTAAACAAAATCTCAGAACACAAATCAAACGCACACACACACACACATCTTTCACGTAGTTATTTTACTAGGGCGCTCTTCAAAACAGAACAGAATCATATTGGAACTATTTGTTTGGACAAATAGGTGTTCTCCGGTCTTGATGGTTCAGTCACTCCATGGAGATTACCCGATAATAGCTACCGATACCGAGGTCTAGGCTAGGTGAGTGACAGCCTAAACCGAGGTCCCCTGGGTCCCTTGAGCCCAGTCGCTCTACAGAGTGTTGGCCGAATCGCCCTAAGAGCTCGGAGACCTCTCAAACCTGTAATATTAATAAAGTCATTACAGGCCGTTGCCTGAGCCGAGACCTCGAGCTAAGTTACTAAAGAGGCTTAGGCTAGACGCTTTCTACGCCCTGCAGTCTCAAGTCCTATGGATCTGTAGATGCTTCCTCCAGGCAAACAGAACCAAGTCGTCATAAAAAAAGTTGTTAAACTAGTGGTTAGTGAACCAACTAAACAATGAATTCAACAATTATTTAATAGCACAATCAAGCCTGATGAATTATAAGTTAGTTAAAAAAACACAGCAAGCAAATCAATTGCAACTGATGATGTCATCATTTGAAGTAAAGTCATATACGTTTCTCCAAATAGCAATTCGAGTTTAGTAATTTGTCTGAACTGTTGACTGTATAACCTTTAACGGGTTGAGTTGATAATAAAAGTGTATTAGAGTGTATCTCGCAACTTGGCCGGATGACGTGATTGCCTCAGCAGGTTGGTCAACACCAAACGTTCCCGCATCACTGGCCAAGTGACGATGTGTCGGTCAGATGCAACGTGATTACCTTCACTTGTACTACCAGATAAATCTGGTAAACGTGATAGACATTTGAGATATGAAGTGCCCGAGTTAATTTTTTGCTCGGTTTTTGCAGATTAAATCTTCCAATGTAACTTTTAGCTCCTACAAAGTGTCTTTTAATTTTGTAATCTGTGCACTTGATAAGGACCAATCATAACGTAATTTCGTAACCATCTAAAGCCGTCAGGTTCATGAAATAATAATAATCTATATTTGAAATTGAAAACCACGCCATCTGGTATGAAATTATTAAATCTAGTATACTTGAGCTTTGCGTGTTCTCTTAGGTTTAAAATATAATCAAAGTCCAGTATAGACTAAACTAGATGTATCTATATCTATGGACGAAAACTACAGTTTTACGGTTGGTTTACATCCATATTTGCACGAGTAGTCGTGGAGTAGTTTAGATGAATGTGTGGATAACACGAATGGATAGGGTACGAACAAGTATATTAGGGGAGGCCTGAAAGCACCAATGATAGATAAATTAAGGAGCAAAAGGTCAGCAAGGTATGGACGTGTACGAGGGAAGAATGACATCTGACAAGGCAATTTTAGGCAGGGATATGATGTTCCGAAACCACAGCTTAAAGCTTGGAAGGTTAGTTCAGAATCCAATAGCTTAAACTTACCCTTATGACATCTACTGCTAAATTCATATCAATCTAAATAAAATTGAAGTTTCCCGCTACGAGTTTTTGAAATTATAATTCATATAACATGGTAAGACTTGACATAATACTTGTCGATACTACGCATGCGTCGCATTGTTCGCGAACGTGTTTCATGAACGCAACAAGACTTCCGTACTAGTACGATTAGTGTTGCGGAAGTTTTGATATGGATGTATTTATGTTACATATTGCAAGCAAATTATATATCAAAATGCTTGATTGATAGTCAAATTTAAATAGCCAATGACGAACGCTGTTCGTATCACAAGCAAGGTTTGTACAATGTCAATGATCACTACCCAAAAAAACAGTGGTAGAGCCCGCAACATCTGTTGAACGAATGGGGCGGCTCGACTGGTGAAATACCACGACCTCACAGAAGACAGGAGTGAAGTAGAATTACTCTACGTTTAATCTGATGAATAATGTGCCGGAGGCCTATTTACATTACTCTTCCACTTCCCATCCTCATAAAAATAGGATGGGAACGGGAAGAGGACTGGACGGAGAGGGGGTTAACGGGAAAAAGGTAGGCAACGCATCTGCAACACATTTGCTTGTTGCGGATGCCTATGGGTAGCGCTCACTTAATATTAGGTGCCGTGATCGTTTGCCGCCTACTTCCATGAAAAAATAGAGTCCGTGATTTATAGCTAGGTTGTGACGTCGCCGAAGTAGGGCTGCCTCGAATCATTAGCCGTTTATACTTTGTACCATCGTACCAAATAAAAGTTGGTACACTCTGCAATTGTTATTCCTTTTCTTATTTCAATGGTAATTGACTAAGTGTATTAAAATTTCCATTCACGTTAAAATTCAACAGCCTTCTCTGCTATAGATATATAAAGCTCTTCAAACGTGCTGACTTTATACTGAATAACAAATGTACTAGCTCGTGCCTTGAATGGACAGCTTTATTTATTATCTTGGCTACGAATTGAAATATTCACAAGGCGTTGTGGCCGTATGCCAATTAACATGAATGTAGACCATTATTTGGTAACATGTGCTACTAATTAAAACGGACAAGTGCGAGTCGTACTTGCACATGAAGAGTTCCCGCACCGTATCTACAATAACGAGTCACGCAAGAAAATCACGTTCGCTGTATGGGAGCCCCCTTAATATTTATTTTATTCTGTTTTTTAGTATTCGTTGTTATAGCGGCGACAGAAATACATAATCTGTGACAATTTCAACTGTCTAACTATCACGGTCCATGCGATACAACCTGGTTACAGATGAACTGACAGACAGACAGACGGACGGATGCTTAGTAATAGGGTTAAATAAAATCCAGGCTAAATTCATCCTGTACAGGTCTAACATAGGGGATTACACTCAAATGGACTTTCACCTTCAAACTACAAACTTCTGGTTATAATCAGACTGAAAAAAGGGGTAATTGTCGCGGACATTTATGTAAATAGGTCCATATGTTACGTCCGTTACATTGTTACACCCTGTGGCCTAAACGGCTTCTTATTCTTCCCCGGAAGTTTCATGAGGTTAAGTCAGATGTTTTTTTTTAAATCAACTATTATTTGTTTTTATCGCTTTTCATTGACTTAATCTAAGTGTAAAAAAAACTAACTACATCCCAACAGACCATATTACGAATGAGCAATTTATACTCAATGTATGTATGCGTATGCGTTACCTTCGACTATATTTACATTCGAAAATTCCGCATTCTTATGTATTCTGTTCGCATACCTCGAAGCCTTGGTGGTTTGGCTATAAAACATAAGGCCTTAGTCTATTAAATGCAACCAAAATAGACTTATAATAGGCATTTGCAAAGTGATTCTCAAAAGTTTATAATAACCTTAACGTATATATTTAATTAATTGTCCCATAACGGACACAATACAGAAACTTATGTGTAGATAATGGACTAGTGGCCCGCCCCGGCGTCACACGGGTACTTAACAAAAAAATATAATAAGTAAAATATTGTATCGCCTATTCTTCAGGGATAATGTAGGATTCTGATGGTGAAAGAATTTTTCAAATCGGACCAGTAGTTTCAATGCCTATTCAATGCAAACAAACAAACAAATCTTTTCTCTTTATAATATTGGTACTGGTACTAAATTAAATAACAAAATTACTAAGCGATTACACCTCTTACATAGATGTCATTGAAAAACGATTTGTCATATAAATTTAATAACTCTTCTATGACACAATACAATGCCTGTTATTGATGGGCACATGACTCAATAGGCGGTACTCAACACAAAACAATTGTCAGGAACAAATGTCATAGTGGGCTGTGATGGGCTCGCCCACTACCCCATTCGTAAGCTTTGACGCCTACCTTCAAATTCTCATTTTTTAAATTCCAAAACACTAATAGTAACGTCACAGACATTCAACAACATCCATCTTCATACATACAAAGACATATATCAACGCACTGCCTAAACTACTGGGCCTATAGTCTTGAAATTGCATTGATTTCTGTTGTTACGAGCGAGCACTAAAAAATCTTAAGAGTTTGAACGCGCTAATCTCAGGACGTTCCATTTGAAAAGTTCCTTTTTTACTTGATAGCCAAATTAATAAGGAAGGCTAAAGGTTGGTTACCATCCCACTACGACTAGCTAAACTGATTTTATTTAGTTAATTAATGCGTATTTTTCCAGAAACCTGTTGCAGTTATAATGATGAGCTTTATAATTATATAAAATATATTTATATATATACAGCTTGAATAAAAAAGGATTGGACTGAAATTACGACCTTTTTTAATGTAAGCCTACCAATATCACCGACTAAAACTTCACAGTGTACGTCCCGCGCATGTCGGTTGCGTTACGGGACCGCTCTCGCACCAATCCGCGGAACTATAGTGACTTCAGTCGTCGTAATTTGGTCCATTTGAAGCTTAATGTAAGCTGAGATACACCTTAACCCTTTAAATTTATCATTACTGCTTACCCCATTTATACACCGCACCACTCCACGTATTTATATCTTAGTTATGTAGTTTAAGTCCAACTGTATGTCAGTAATACTGTCACCTATCGCTTCTGTCGCTAAGTAAATTAAAAATGAAAGACTACGCAAGTACTAATTTGTCATGCAAATATTGTATTGCTCTAAAAAATGGTCACTACTCATATGTTCGCAGCCACCTTGACCCGAGTCACTGGAACACTGTCACTTTTCTCAGACACCGGCCGCGGCTTACTCTTGACCGACATTGCGATCGAAGTGCAATCGGAATGCGGTTGACTTACGATACTATACATTCTCAAACATTTCTTTATAATAAAATGTACACATATACTAACTAGATAACAATTGTTCACTTCTTGGTGCAGAAAACCTTGATGATTTTAAGATTATAATAACAATAATACATTTATTGCCGAGGAGGGTTGGCGTTAGGCAAGCGTTGGGCCGTAAAAACTTTAGCCGAAGATTATGCAGTGTAGACTTCGCACAATGTCCAACCCCACATAAGTGGGAAATGATGGAAATATTCTGTTTGTAAAAAGGCACTACTGCTGTTACTATATGTTCAGCCGTTTTTGAGTGAAAGTGTAACACACATCCATACATCCACAAATATAAACATTCGCATTTAAAATATTATGGCGTTGAATGAGCTAGATTTTAAGATTTCATGACAAACATTTTTTTATTCATAAAAAGTATCCTATGTTACTTGTAATACCTCCAAGAATATGTGCACTAAGTTTCATGATGATCGGTTGAGTAGTTTTCGCGTGAAAGCGTAACAAACAAACTTACATTCACATTTATAATATTACTAGTGACCCGCCCCGGCTTCTCCCGGGTGCTACTAATTATGTTAATCCGATCACTACCAAACACAGGAATGTGCTAATCTGGACAATCCCTGTAAATTTAATCGAAATCGGTCCAGCCGTTTCAGAGTCTATAGGTCTATAGGGAACATAAATACTTCGCTTTTTATGTATATTTTTTTCATAAAAAGTATCCTATGTTACGACTAATACCTCTAAGAATATGTGTACAAAGTTTCATGATATTCGGTTGAGTAGTTTTCGCGTGAAAGCGTAACAAACAAACTTACATTCACATTTATAATATTAGTAGGGAAGTAGGGATATATGTGTATTTTGAGCATATTGGATACATAAATAAAAGTCCTAGTATAGTTTCAATGCTTTGCAATATGACCAAATCAAATTGAATCCGCTCTGCGTAGGAGACCTATAAAAACACACAACTGCGTTTCTTCGCAATATGGAAAGGGAGAGTGCTTCAAGTTTTAGGCGGCGCGTATTTTTAGTGTTACTAAATCTTGACACAGTTTCGTTGCGTTTGCGCTGATTGTTGGTAATGCTATAGAACCGGATTATTGGTACAGTCAACTGCAATAAATTGCGATACGATATGTGTAGCTGACTGTACCTGAAGCAGCTTTAGGCGAATATCGAATAAGTAACATTAAAAGATCTATTAAAAGATCTATGAGGAGAAATTACTATTTTTAAGTGTGCAGTAGATATGTATGTACAGGTGCCCGGTAATGACGAGTTGAACTAAACACCAGTACTAGGGTCCTTCAAGAAGCGAGCCTATCTATTCCTCAAAGGCCGACAACATCTGCAGTTCCTCTGGTGTTGCGGGTGTCCATCGGCGTCGTTGGTCACCACGGTGTTCTCGCCGCTTGTTTAACCCCTTCTCTCTTTCCATGGTCAAAAATAATTTGTTATCAAATTTTAAACATCCTGTAACTTTCAAAATGAGGTCTTTGTCCATAAAAAATCTGTAAAACGCTCGACGAATAAAAAAATATGGATTTTTAAAACATAAAAATAAAATGACACGCTCTCATGTATGCAAGGTGTGAATTTTGTAAACAAAGGTTTTGTAAAATCGTTGAAATTCGTAAATTCCAAAATATTAAAAAAAAAAATTATATCACCTTGTAACATTAGCTATCATTATTAAACAATGTCACTTCACTTTATCTTAAGATTTACACATAATAACATTTCCGATGAAAGTATAAAATGGCCGCCATGTATGGTAAGTGACGTTTGTTTGCAACAATCATATCTCGCAATGAAACAAAGTATAGTTAATATGCAGTATTAAAAATTAAATACGGTTTTATTATTCATAAATAAAACACAATAATGCAATAATCATACAAACAATCGTGTCGTGACAGAAAAACAACAAAGTATAGCGTTTATTCTGATTTGATGATCTCACCAGTTATCTCGCTGCCGACGCCGCGGCAAATGGCGCTTCGGACAATCTAAAATATCAATTTTATTCATATTACCATCTGTAAGGGAAACCCAAACAGGACGCATGAACACAGACGCGATAATCGTGACTAAATGTAACAGATGCGCAATTAGCCTACTGGTTATCTCAGTCATATTATGTATATAATATATATTTTATTAGAATACAATATACTTTTTAAAAAATAAAACTCGGTAAAATAAACAAAGGCAGTAGACTTTTTTTGTAGAAGAACAAAAACAAAGCGACAACCCCAACAATTACACATGCCAGTATTTTCGCGCGACACAAACTCTTTCCGTCCGATTCCGTCGACTGAGATTAGGCCTCCGGTACGTCACTCGTCAGATGAAACGCAGAGTACTTCTACTTCACGTCTGTTCTAAGCCTGCGAGATGCCATGAACGTTATATTAGAATCGTATAAGCCATTTCGGCACCTCTAATTCGACGCGTGCTTTCCTGGACGCGTGCCTGGTTAGGGATAATTCGCCTCTGACATTAAACCACAACCTGACTAAATTGTCCGGAGAAGTACCATAGTAATTTCCCTATCAATTCGATTCATGAATGCAAAATATTCTAAAGATCTATTTAAAACAGTAGTGCCATTGTTCAGGTCGCACTTGGTGTCGTCAAGTTGACGATGAAATCTTATGAAAAAATTATAGGTGTAAACGTATGAAGCCTCTACTATCTACTCAATGATCAGTGTAATGTATCTAAGTTTGTTTATCGGTCCGACATTGTATATACGTTATATGACGCAATTGATGAAAAGGTCAAACGAACGAGTTCTCCGATTCGTCTTCGACATTCCTACTTACTTGCAAAACGTACCGACTAACGCACCTTTGTTCGCGACCGGCATCCTTCATACCTGCTAACGAAAATAGATTCGTGAATAATTAAGAATCAAACCATAAAAACACATACATTTTCTAAAAGATTAGAGATTCTGAGGAGAGAGAAAGCAAGAGGTTATCCCTACTAATATTATAAATGTGAATGTAAGTTTTTTTGTTACGCTTTCACGCGAAAACTACTCAACCGATCATCATGAAACTTTGTACACATATTCTTGGAGGTATTACAAGTAACATAGGATATTCATGAAAAAAAATAGTATATAAAAAGCGAAGTATGTATGTTCCCCATAGAACCCTATAGAACTCCGAAACGGTTGGACCGATTTCGATGAAATCTACAGGGATTGTCCAGATTGGTCCTGCGATTGATAGCGATCGGTTCAACATAATTAATGGTACACAGGCGAAGTCGGGGCGGGTCACTAGTCTTATATATTTCAAAATAAGAATTATATCACAATCATACACTAAAACAAATATTTTCGGTTATTCCTTCTTGTCCTTCTTGCAGATGCCGATGGGTTGGTCACCATTAGTTGACCCGCTTGCCCATTATCCACTTTGTTCAATAAAAAAAACTTTTTATCAATATGGTCTTCATAAACTTTTTTATAAAAATATGTATAAATTTAAAATATGCCCCAGCTGGTGTAGACGATACAAAAAGTCCTCAAAACCAAACCAGTCGATACATCCGGCAACGGGCATGTACACAACTAGAAAAGCGAAAAAAAACTACGCTACAAGTTTAACATAAGATTGGGGCGCGCATAAAATTACTTGATTGCCTTTCAGAAGCGGATTTAAAAACGACTTTAAAATTTTTGTAACTTAATGATTTGACTCGACCAAATTGATTTTGTGTAGTGAAACTTCTTTTGGGTCGTTGTGAATTGGATTATTTTATAGTACTAGGTGGGATACGAGCAAGCGGTTCACCAGATGCCAAGTAAACGCTACCCATAGACATCTGCAACTAACTAATGAGTTGCAGTTGCGTTGCACAACTTTCATGGACAGAGGAGTGGACAAACAGAAAATGGTTATTTCGAATTCCTATACATCCCCCCCACCGTCAAGTTTTCATCCCCTTCCCATCCTTTCCTTATTAGAAAAGGGTGGGAAGGGGGAGAGAACTAGAATTAGGCCTCCGGCACCTAACTCATCGGACGAAACGCAGAACAATCTACTTCACGTCTGTCTTCTGTGAGGTCGTGGTATTTCGCCGGTCGAGCCGATCTATTCGTGCAACAGATGTTGTTGTTGCTGACTCTATCTACCTTTGTTAAAATGATTTTATGAAACAACCTTCACTAAAAATTTTCTTCAAGTGCTTCAGTTTATTTCTCTTTCTCTCAATCTCTGTCTTTCTCTCTATCTCCTTCTCTCTCTCTCTCTCTCTCTCTCTCTCTCTTTGTTCTTTCCTTACTTCAATAAATAATAAGTTGTCCATCATTCGTTGTCTTTCTTTATGTAGACCGTTAGAGGTCATAGTGTCATCTCTTTTTCTCACTAATCAACCAGAATACAAAGTTGCACTCCTACCACGTGAACTCACACGCCATTTTTTAAATTCAATTAACTTTTTGTCGCTTTATGATATTCATTTATTTCAATTAGTCTATGATTGTGACAGTATGACACTATTTTCCTTGTGTAAGACGCAATATCTTTAACAACGTTACCTTAGCGTTATCTCTTTGAATCCCTACCAATATTATAAATGTGAATATAAGTTTGTTTGTTACGCTTCCACGCGAAAACTACTCAACCGATCATCATGAAACTTTGTTGAAACTTGGAGGTATAAGAAGTAACATAGGATACTTTTTATGGAATAAGAAATAGTATATAAAAAGCGAAGTATGTATGTTCCCTATAGACCTATAGACTGCGAAACGGCTGGACCGATTTCGATGAAATTTATAGGGATTGTCCAGATTGGCACATTCCTGTATTTGGTAGCGATCGGATCAACATAACTAGTGGTACCCGGGCGAAGCGGGGCGGGTCACTAGTATTATATAATATAACCTATATATGTAAAGATTTTCGGTTCAATTTCCGTGTGCGATAGTAAAAACTCTATCGATCAAAGTCTTACACTTTGTATACATTTATTAAATAAGTAAGATACAAGCTTAAAAGTGGACGTTGTGACTAGAATTGAGAAAGGTATGCTTCGGTGGTCCGGGCATGTTGAAAGGATGAATGAAGAGAGAATAACAAAACAAATTTATGTTGCAAAAGTGAGTGGCAGTGTTGGTAGGGGACGCCCTAGGAGTACTTATATCGATCAGATTAATGACTTACTAAAAAAGGGCGATATAAGGAGCACCCATAACCGATGAGCATGCATGCGTAGATGTATGAATGTGGAAGAAGCGAGAGAGGTGTGCCAGGATCGCGCCAAATGGAAATCCATGATCTCTGCCTACCCCTCTGGGTTACGGGCGTGAGCGGATATTTTATTTTATTTTTATAAGATACAACTAAACTGTTATATTCTAAAGGTATTAAAAATTAAATCTCTCTATTTGCAGATGGCGTGCCACAAGCTCTTGCTCCTTCTAGCAGCAGCAGCGCTGACCAGCGCTGACGTGTCACACATTCTAGAAGAACCGACGACGGAGCCGCCGCCGCCACTACCGTACTCCTTCTCCTACACGGCCGGACGATTCCCTGGTTACGCTGATCGACAGCATTCAGAAGTCAGCGATGGTAGCGGAGTAGTTAAAGGTACGTTAGCTTAAAATATACTGATACCTGATAGGGCTGGGCTAGGAGATTCCCGAGGAGGTTTAGCGTTAAGCAGGCGACCGGTCGTAAAATTAGCCAAAACCTATACAGTACAGCTTATAGTCATATTGTGCCGACCCCATATAAATGGGAAAAGGTAAGGAACATTATGCGATAGGACAGGAGTCACCAAATGGCGGACCGCCGACCTGTTTCGTGATAATCTTAAGTAAACAGCACAGTATAAAAATAAACCTAAACTCTCTGATTTTGGCTGCTCTGTTTCTGTGACCCTGGTTTCTGGAGTCATAGGATAAAAAAGAAATAAAAGTAAACTATACCTTCTTAGTGTGATGAATGAAACTAATTGGTGATCCCTTAGATAGGAGATTGTAATTCATATGGAAGTTTGTTGTTAATAATTCGTCGTAATCAGGAAGAATTCACAAGGTGGATCATCGGCAGACAAATGTCGAGACTTGAATGTTTATTAATTTACAAACAAGCATGTCCGCAACCCCCCTTATCTTATAAAGGCTGGAAAAACGGATGCAACCCATGTCTGTTACGGATGTCTTTGAGGGGTGGTGAAATTCTTACTGGCTTGCATCTTTTTTCTATAAAAAAATGAATAATTGTGAAACCCTAGCGATTTGTCGAAATATGCTTGAATTTCCAAAATAATTATTATAAAACGGAATTCCAATTTATAGATTAAACCAGAAAAAGAATTGTTCTTATAAAATAGAAGTAAATTCAGAATCAAGTAATAATAATGCACTAAATGTTCCAGGTTCGTTCTCATACGTCGACCCGAGACAGAAGATACGCACAGTGGACTACGTAGCGGACAGGGAGGGCTTCCACCCCGTCCTCAGCGACGTTCCCCCGGAACATCCCTCCGACTCCGAGTCCGTCGCCCAGGCCAAGGACAGGCATTTCCAGCTGTACGCCAGAATAGCAGAAGAACACGCTCACCCTGAAAGTAAGTCTCACAGCTCTACATGCTGGAAGCAACGATTTATACAGCTTTATGGTCTCAGACTTTGTACACGTAAAGTGTGTTCACATAATTTCCCAAAGTAAGTTAGGTACTAACTAACTCCACTGTTTCAACCGCCGTGCGGTTTAATTTGGCCGACGTGTATCCAGCCTAAGCAGAACTCTATTTAATATGATTGATCATGTATCTCTGAGGTTAACTTACATTGATTTTATCGCATCGGGGAGTGTTCCGAAGAACTGTTTGGAACGATTCCTGCCTCCGAGTTTCGTCATCGGACAACACGACAGACCGCCAGGTACCATCCACACCATCTGGATGGCCGGCATTCGTCAACAGTGCGGTTCTCATGAAATTTTCTGTCACGCACAGCCGCGTTGTGGAATGGTCTGTCCTCGGCGGTATTTCCAAACCAGTACGACTTAGAGTTAAGAGACTTAACGACCGCCGCTCGTTTTCCCTCTTCTCTTAGAAAACAAAATTGAGTTTAAATGTTAATAAAAAAACTTGGCATTTTGTTGCATGACACACATTACCATGGTGACCAATAACAACTTTTTGACATTTACCTGTACCCAATGATAATACAATATATAATGGCATTAGCTGTCGAAAAGTGAAGACTCGGAAAGCGTCCTATTTAGGACGTTTTTTCTATAGATTACGTCACGTGTACCTTTACGCTCAAGTGACAAACACTAGCTGTATATATACTACTTTAACTATGCTATCTTTTTTACTTGTGTGTTGTCAGATTATAACATATCTTTAGTATAAAATAACAGTAGTAAGTAGTAGTAGTAGTAACATTTTTTGTACTAAATAATAAAATTTAGTACAAAAAATGTTACTGTGATCCGTATTGTAAAAATCTAAGTAAACAATTGCTCCTTCCAGACATCGTATCCTCAGTTCCGCGCCAAACAGAAGCAGTAGCAGCTGCGGCAGCTAAACACGCACAGCTGTTCAGAGTGATCGCTGAACAGCACGCCCGCATCGCAGCAGAGAGGGAAGCGCTGCAGCGAGAAGAAGAAGAAAGGCAGCACTTACAGGAGCTGCAGGAGATCGTACATTAGCAGACGGAAGGAACAGCACTCCAAAGAACGAACCGGCATTTCATCACTCTCTTACTGCAGATGTTAGATTGACATAGGAAAGTCTAAAAAAGTCGAATTTTAAAATCTCATTAATATTTGATTTAATCGAATATACAACCAACAAACTATGATTAACGTAACAAAATCAACTAAAACCCAAGATACTATTTGAACACAAGACAGGAAATTGTAAGCATTCCTCTTCAAACAGAAAAGAATTTTCTAATAATTTTGACATTACCTAAAACCATAGTTTGGGTTTCTTTGGTAATGAATGTGAAGATATTGTTCACA
Organism: Papilio elwesi; assembly: GCA_029849275.1. Lineage (NCBI taxonomy): Eukaryota > Metazoa > Arthropoda > Insecta > Lepidoptera > Papilionidae > Papilio > Papilio elwesi. Next base: position 1,379,301 of record CM056707.1, on the reverse strand, counting down.
AGTGATTTACAATAACAGTTATGTAATCAATGTCGGCAGTAACCTGAGCCCAACAATCATGACATTTAATTATTAAGCTGTGTCGACGAACATAGAAATATTGCCTAATGTCAACTATATTTCTAATGCATGCAATCTTATATTTAATATATTTGATTCTTGTCTCTGTGATGTATATGTGTTATATATTTTACATTCGGTTCTTATATTATTTATTTATACATTCATTTGTTTATCGATTGTGTTTTTTTTATGCTTTCATTGTAAACTTTAAAACAAATTTTCAACAAACTTATGTTAATAAATTTTCTACATTCACATTACACGACGGCCATATTAATGATTAAAGTAATGAAGTTTATGACATGGTTTTATTTCATGTGTCATGGATTTAACATATTTTTAGTTAAATAATTTTAAATCATGACAAAATGTGCATAATATAATTGTATTGTCTAGACATGTCCGGCTTACTCGTTTACCGTCTCACTTCCATAAAAATGCTAGGTTACCGATACTAATATTATAAAGTTGGTGAGTTTGTATGTTCGGGGTAATCTCCGATAATACTGATCTGATTTTAAAAATTCTTTCACAGTTGAAAATGTATATTATCCCTAACTGCTATAGACCACTTTTATATTTGCCGGGCCGGTTGGCGTGGTTAGTAAGATACTTGCACTTCACGCCGCAGGCCGTGGGTTCGATTCTCACCCAGGACAGACATTTGTGTTTGAAAATTTCTGCTTGTTCTGAGTCGTATGATTATCCATTTAAGTATGTATTTACAAAAGAAAAGTAGTATATGTAGTATATCAATTATCTGGTTTCCATAGCACAAGCTCTGCTTAGTTTGGGATCAGATGGCCGTGTAATAAAATGTTTTATTGCACTAATCGGAATCGAAACATTAGTTTTGCATTTGAGAGCTTATTACGGAAGGCGTTTTAACATAACGCTTGTGAGGCCCTTGGGAGTTGATAAGAAAGATAAATAATGATTAGCGTGAAGGATGTATTAACACAGGCAAGCGATGAGTGACGCGGGCCACAACTAGTAAAATATAAAATTCTATTAACTGTAAATCTGGTTAAAACCAGTGTTTTCTGAATTTGGCTTAAATTGTTATGCTGCTGAAAGGTAAACAAGCGTATGAAGGTTGCTAAATTAAAAGATATATTTGTAATATGTGAATAGTTTATTTATCAGAGTCCATTGGGAAAGTTGATGCGGGTATCGAACTGTGAAGTCGTTTAACTGGTGCTATCTGGAAATTTAAATGAACTTAGTATAAAAAAGTTAATTATCTATTGTCGCCATATAATATAAGCGAGTACAGATTATCTAAAATAATGTTGCAGGTGTCAAAACCATTATTATTTATTATGTTCAGCTATTGCTGAACCCAACCTATTTTGTGAACTATACATAAACTCTTCTAACCATGGGGTACACGTTTCGAGTTACCATGAAAAGTAACGTCCATAACCTCTGCTGTTATGCGATTTTTCAATATAAATAGGAAGATAACGAGTAACCGGTTCACGCAATATTATACGACCGGTACACATAACACGTGTACACATTACATCAGTACACATAACAATAGTACACCTTTATACATTACACCCGTACACACCCTTGTGCCCCGCTATAAATAAAGGGTTGGCCAGCCGGGTACAAGAGGAATTTAGATTGGCCTCCAGCAGTTCACTCGTCCTGTCTTCTGTGGTGGAGCCGTTGTAGTTCTCTACTACTGATGAAATTGGCCTTACAATACAACAACTGTATAATAAAGAACTTACTAGTTGGCGGTGGAGGTGGTGGGCCGCCGCCAGGTCCGCCGTGGCATCCGGCCTGCTGCTTGCCTTGCTGCAGGCCAGCGGTCTTCGGTACTGTTGTCATACCGCTCTGAAGTGTACGAAAAAAATCGATGTAGTAATTAAATTAAAAGCACTACTAATAGCTACGCTACAGATCGTGAAACGTGCGGTCGTGATTCGAAAATCTAGGTAAATTGTTTTTGCAATTTAAAAAAAACTGGTGCAAACGTCTATGAGAAAAATCAGTACTGTAATGTAACTTGCTGATTTTGGAACTCAAATAAAGAAGTAAAAGATATTCCATTAAATTGTCAGAACACCAATTGACCAACCCGTACAGACCTGGTGTCTGACCATTTCTACATTGGTATAGTACTCGTGTTTTGAGTATGTAAAAATATGTCTTTCGCCATCTTTTTAGCACTGAAATTGGACTTGGAGATTCTGTGTTTTTGCCATTCTTTTCAAATATTACTTCCAGAGAACCAGCCCAAAAGAAAAACCTACCAAAAACTGAAACTGAACTGAATTTGGTGCCTAAACCTTCTTATTGTTTGATTTCTAAAATACTATGATTTGTAAAGGTCCGAATTTGAAGTTAAAAACTACTAAGGCATACTGAAAGTTTTTGAAATTGGTCACAAAATAAGAAGTTGTGTGGGAAATTTTGCTTTTTATTTTCGGCACATATATATTATACATGAAAATATATAATATTTAATGAAATAAATAGAAAAACTTACCACGATCGTGAGCAGGACAATCAGAAAGGCTAACATCAGAGGTAACAGCTTCATCTTGCAATCTCACACTTCTCTGAACTGAATACCGTCAGAGCAGCTTTTATATCGAAACATAACAAAGCTAAAACGAACGGACATCAACATACATTTATTGCTTTGTGTTATTATTATAATTTCGATAATTTTTGCCGCAATTTAATGAAGCGACAGCCCGGCAAATGATAACAATACCAACCAAGGACTCTTACGTTGATGTTATATTGACACAAGCTAGTTCCCGTGACTCTGTTCGATAGAATTACATCAAGTACCAACGGATTTTATTAATGTTTCATCTGTAAGTTTTTTTATGTCATATTCAGAATACGATTTTATTATCGTATAATAACAAGTAATTGTTAGTTTAAAAAAAATACCACGTATTTTTTTAAACTAACAATTACTTACAATAATTATAAAATAAATTAATTATTAACATTTTATTGATTTACCTGCTCTATGACACGTGGGAGGAATGTCAAAGAGCAGTCAGTCTGTAGTGGTAACAATGGAACGGACATACATACATGTATGTATATATATATATATGCTCAAAAAACGTTACCCGCCTGTCAGTCAGGTATTAATAATCGTATTGTAGTTACAAAAGATGACCTAAAGTCGCGTTAAGTATACGAATGAAATTGACATTTTGGGAAATATTTTGCGCCTTTGATATTGATCAGTAGTCAATCAATTTACTAAACATAAATTAATAATATCTAATTGGCGTTTTCCGTTATTGTGTTGTGATATTTGCTTTCTGTCTGACAAGTCTTAACTAACATGATAAGCAGTGTCTGCTTTACTGTGGATTTCCACTTCCGAAAACAATGACATAAAAAATACTGTCGTCTTTTTTTTAATGGAAAGAAGGCCTTATATCTATCCTTACAGTGGTAGAGTACGCAACAACAACATCTGTTGCACGAATTGGCCGGCTCGACCTGTGAAATACCACGACCTCACGGAAAACAGGCGTGAAGTGGAAGTGCTCTGCGTTTCGTCTGATTAGTGAGGTGCCGGAGGCCTAATTTCAATCGTCTTCCCCTTCTCATCCGTTCCTCATAAAGGGGATAGGATGGGAAAGGGAGGAGGATTGGACGGGGAGGGGATTAACGGGGAAAAGGAAATATCCTTTCCTGTCTACGCCCTCCTCTATCCATTGAGGGTAGACAGCGTGTCTGCAGCACATTTGCTTGTTGCAGATGTCTATGGGTAGCGCTCACCTACATATACATCAGGTGATCCGCTTGCTCGTTTGCCACTTTGTCACATAAAAAAAAATCGCGATATGATTTTACACCCACGCTTAGGTGATACATTAATTCCGAAACATTCAATATATCTAATATTTGCATTATAACGGTATTGCAGTAAGTGAAAGAACATTTTAAAAGGAACCAATTTAATATACACTTATAAACATTTTAGTAACCCTCTTGTAAAATAATATATTTATTTTATAATTAATCGATGTTTAATTTCTTAAAGCTGCCCTGTGTACCGAACAGGTCTTCGACGGTGGTTTTGCCGCCAGGTCTGAGAGATTCGTTCACTCGCCGGAGACTTTCGTCTTTAAAGAACAGTGTGTTTGTTTTTAGAAGATTGATTTTTTCATCTGGAAATTAAATGAATATAAATTTATTAGTAATCTAATAATTAAATAGGGTTCAGCTTAGGCTGGACGTTCGACGGATAAATTAAATTGGACATTGGATTTTTTAGAATATTCCCCACTGCAAGGACACAGGCCTGAGAGAGGGAATGAGCCGTAATCCACCACGCTGGCTGGTGCCGGTTGGTGGATGTCATATCTTCGAATTTAGTGGTTCTAAGACATGCCGGTTTCATTCACCGTTTGGAGCAGTAGTGAGGAAATAATTTACACAAAGTAAAGCGCCTGCCTGGGTTCCCCGCTACCTCGTTCCTTTCTCTCCGAATACTAATTAACTTTTCGGAAAAATCGTGATTTTAGAATTTTTTTAAAAGAAAAAGCGCAGTCGTCGTCGATAATACAAAAAATACAGATACTAATTAAATAATGACAGGTCAAAGACATTATAAATTAAAAAAAAAGTAAACGGAATCTACTCCAAGCTACAGGCAATTAATAACATACATAAAGAAAATTATTTTAATAAATTAAAGATACTCAAAACCTAGAATATACTTTTAAATATATAACAAAAAATTAAAATCGTCCAAAAAAACAATTTAAAGAAACTATCTAAATGTGTGCCAATGAGGCCTTTTTCGGGGGGGGAAATCTTAACATCCTGCTTCTGGATTGGACTGGGTTATGAGAGGTTTTACTCGCTAACCCCACCCTCCACCCCGGTGGCCACCTTCGAGTGCGATAGGGCTCCGGGATCTGTGCTGATGACATCTTACCTTGCATTTAATACCCAAAAGGCTTGGTAAAAATCTGCTAGCAGTTAACTAATTAATATATATATTAATAGCCCGTTACTAAAACGGGCTATTTTCCGCAACTCCACGAATAAACCAAAATCTGATACTAGGGGGCAAAGTACCTCGCTACACTATCCTCTCACATTCAACAAGGAGTTGGTATATAAAAAAAAATACCTCTTATAGTCACATGATCCTTGTATTCGCCTCCCTCCTCCTTCGGGAATGCCTTCTTTGGCACGTATTTGTAAAGTTCCTCAGACTTCGGCTGGTGGATGTGTATTATGTCCATCAAGGACTTTTTCATGAATGGCTTTAAAAGCAACATTACCTTGTCCATGAAGTACGGCGCGTTCAGAAAATGCACCTCCTTTAATCTCACAAGCATACATTCCTAAGGAATTAAAGCTAATTAACATTGAAAAATAGTTAGTTATAATAAATCTATCGTCATCTGTTATGTTCTTATTGATAAGAGTGAAAAGAAGTCTTCTCTTTGTTTAGCGGTGTCTTATTCTACTTGGTCGATTTACGCCTTTGGCATACCCAACTGACAACCATTTATTATTTCTGAACTTTTTTTTCTTTCATCATCAAGCCTAAACTGATCCTCAACTACGTCATCCTCATAATTCTCAATTCTAGTTGTGAAATCCTTTCTCAGAATTTTTATATTATTTTCTCTAAAATTTTCGTATTTTCAAAGAAAGACAATTTGTACAAATGTATTAAACTTACTTGTAGAAAATATAAGACTTGCTTGATACTCATGAGGTCCAACTTGGCGACGTGACCCAATGTACTCTGGTCCATGTCTATCATGAGAACAAACCTGCGGGAAACGTTAAGGGACATTTTTAAAAACTAAACAACATTTCAGTGAAATTATTAGATATAGATGCAAGTATTGTCAGACATACCCTGGCCAAGTTCCTTCCTCATACTGCCAAAGGTCGAATACCATCATCATAGTTTTTACTGTGAGAGGGAAATTAAAATTGCGAGAGTCAGGGTCAAGTAGCCTGAGGTACATAGCACGGTAGCCGTGGACTGTTGGAGTAGGCAGGGGAGCTACCAACCTGTGAACAAGACACAAGTAGACCATCCAGTTATCAACTAAATAATGCATTGGACTACTTATAAGCTACCTACACTTTTTGATAAAGGGGACAGAATATACTAAATTTCCACGATCATTACAAGATTTGTATAGCAACAAATGCGTGCACCACATAGATTTTCTGACATGATAAAGTCCATAATGTTTAACGTCAAGGTAGACCATGATCAATCTTGTCTAGGAGCCTAATAGCAATTTTTTTATACTACCTACATGATGATGATATGATCACAGACGCGCATGAACATCTGCAACACCGGAGGAACTGCAGACGCGTTGCCGGCCGTTCCTTCATACTTTAATCGTTAGTTTACAATTTTGAAAGTTCATCGTTTTATAAAATGTTAAATAGATACAATAACTAAGACTTTCATCAGGATATAATTTGGCACCAGGTTAATGAAGAACAATGACATTAGGCAAAGTGTAGTGGATGGCAGCGCATTAGCATTAGCCAGCGGTGGCATCCTAAGCTCCAGTAAGCAGTGGCCACTGTCTTTGTATCAGGTGGCAGGCCGTAAAATGAAACAGCTAACAAACAACTGAACAGCGAGCCCACAAATATAATTAAGCTGGTTGTAGAAGAATGTACTTACACATTATGAAGTGCGTTCTCGAGTTTCTGGTCTACTATTCGATCTTTGAAGAACGTGGTGAAGAGAGTTCTGAGCGTGTAGTGTAGGTCCAGCACCTGCTTTGAGACCTCGGAGCTGTTGTCGCAGGAATGAAACCCGATTACAAGATCTAGATCTGAAAGCGAAGACACAACTCAATAAATGACGTGTATCAAATATGCTGGTCATGCTAATTAAAATATACAAATCGGTTTTAAACCATTCTATATACAAACAACGATAATTAATTGCAAAATTTGATAGATAAGCTAGAAAGAGCTAACTCTCGTTAGCAGCAACATCTGTTGCACGAATGGGCCGGCTCCACCGACTGTAATACCACGACCTCAAAGAAGACAGGCGTGAAGTAGAGTATTCTGCGTTTCGTCTGAGTGAGGTGCCGGAGGCCCAATTCTGGTTCTCCCCCTTCCCATCCTTTTTCTTATAAGAAAAGGATGGAAAGGAGAAGAGAACTTGACGGTGGAGGGGATGTATTTGAATTGGAAATAACCATTTTCTGTCTGTCCCCTCCTCTGTCCATTAAAGGTGGGCAACGCATCTGCAACTCATTAGTTAGTTGCAGATGTCTATGAGTAGCGATCACTTGACATCGAGTAAAATGATTGCTCGCTTGCCACCTAGTACAATAAAAAAAGACCTGTCTACTTACGTTTAAAATATCTCCTCTATCGAGACTTTGTAAAGTTATTACGTAACGTGTTAAGAACCGATGACTAAGTTAGCAGTCATTAAAGCGATCACTTAATTACCGTTACTTAAGTAACATGAGATTTTTACTTAACCAAGTCTCGTTAACATAATTGCATCCTCCATAATAACATGTTTAAGGGAATTCATTGATGGTTCCACTATACACCAAGAATTTAAATCAACTAAGGAATGCACAAAAACTAACTTAAGTTTTATAATAACTAGTTTTTATTAACAAGATTTAGTAAAACTAAAATAAAAGTTTGATTCTTTCAGTTTTTGCATATTTTAAAGAGTAAGCGTTGAACGGTAGGCCACAATGTGGCCGCAGCCTTATGAGCTACCAGAGAGCGGCAGCCAGCCGTATCGTACTGCGAATAAAAAGGATTATTTCATATATATTTTTGACTCCTATCAGTCAAACGGACGGCTTGTCTGTTGGTTGTTGCATATATATAGTTACAGATATAACACCATTAAACATAAGGTAGACCTTCATACACTCCATGTATAAGAAAACAATTTACCACTTAAATGTTCAGCGGGGAGGTGTGGCTGAGTCTTCAACCATTCTCGCAACTTCGTTATATCTTCTACTGTTATGTCTTTATTCTTCTCGAACTCCTTTTCAACGGGCAACTGCTTTACAACTTCTGGCATCGTGATTCTAAAACAAAAATGAGTTGATAAACAGCTTCTTAGGCATATGGTAGGGGTAGTCCGCATGTAGGTACCTCGCTGATGAGTACCCCTCCCCCAGGCGCTGAACGCTACCTGCGTGAGCATATTCGGCGAGCGTGGGTTGCTACAGCAGTAGGGGAAGGAGTAGGTATGTGCAAGGTTTCTGCGTACAGATAGTACTTTTACCCTAGTACAGATGATCTACATACAGGTACGTAAGTTTGTGTCTGTTAAATTGTTAAATGAAATTTTACCCCGTAGAATGCACCTGTCTATACCAATATAACGAGAAAAGATTTCAATTATTTTTTGTTCTGAATAAACTGAAACGATTTTAAAAATTCTTTCAGCTGTTCTAAAAAAATATGCGTACACGCCCATAACCCAGTGGCGTAGGCAGAGATTTCCATTTTGCATCCTGGTACTCTCGCACACATACTCGTTGGTTACGGGTACTCCTTATATCGCTGTTCTTGATTGATAAATACATCGCACAACACGTGATACACCCCCCATTAGTGGAGATGAATTCACAAATTATTAAGTTGATTTTTAATTACTCTCGCAATTAGCCAATAAAATGAAATCACGAAACAAGGTTAATCGGTCTATTATGTACGTAATTAAAAAACGAGAATAATGTTTTTACACACAATATTATATATGCTAAGAAAATATTGTATTATATTTATTTTACTTATAAAGGTATACACTAGATACCTATACCAAGATGTTAGTGTATCTTTATCAAACCATAAATATGCGCTAACGCCCGTAACCCAGAGGGGTAGGTAGAGATCATGGATTTCCATTTGGCGCGATCCTGGCACACCTCTCTCGCTTCTTCTACATTCATAAACCTACGCATACATGCTCGTCTGTTATGGGTGCTCAGTGAAAAGAGAATAACGAAACAAAATTATGTTGTTAAAGGGAGTAAATGTGTTGGTAGGGGACGCCGTAGAACTTATATCGATCAGATTAGTAGCTTATTAAAAAGGGCGATATAATGCGCCCATAAACGGCGAGTATGCGTTGATGGATGGATAAAGAAGCAAGAGAGGTTTGCCAGGATCACGCAAAATGTAAATCCATGATATCTGCCTATTCGTCAGACTTACTGGCGGGGGCGCATATTTATTTATTTTATTATATGTATTTCTATCGATTCCATGCACAAATTATTGATCAATTTAAAGTCTGCAAAGAAACTAATTAAAAGTATAATTAAATTTTAAATAATTGGTAAGAGGTGTCACTTAATGTTAGTTTAATTAAAGAGACATTATTCAAGAGTGTATTAAACAACATTTGTACTAAATTTCTACCAAATAAAGAATAATTAACTGATTAATTCAATATAGAATTAATTAATAAAAACAGTCCGATCGTATTTGCTTTTTACTGTTAAGTTCTCTAAGTTTCATAGGCCCCGTCTGTGATATGTGCTTAATCTTTGTCACTCAATTACTTGATAATCTATTAACATAACCTTGCAATAATTTTACACTGCGACATCACTTCACAGTATAACAATGGTGTACAAAAAAGAAAATATTTCCCGTATCTCTTTTGTCTTGGAATTTCATTGTTTGTTTTTTAATTGCGTTCATTTAAACCCACTTTATGAACAATCTCTAACATTTTTTTTTTCGTGGAACAAGTTTGCAAACGAGCAAGCAGGTAACATTAGTGACCGCTACCCATAAACATTCGCAAAAAGCAAATAAATCGCAGATGCGACAGATAATTGACAGGTAAAGTGATATTATCCTTTCTCTCTTAAATAAATTGTATTTCCCATCCAATACTCTTCCCCTTCCCATCCTAATGAAAGGAAGTTAAATTCCATTAAATCTATTACAGGGATGTGCTTGACAGGAGAAATACCATAAGCAACCCATTAGCTTGTTGCTGAAGTCTATGGGCAGTGTTTTTTTTATGGAATAAGGTGGCAAACGAGCAAGCGGATCACCTGATTTAAAATGAACACATAGACATCCGCAACAAGGTTGTAGAGGCAATGTTGCAGGAGCGTTGCCTACCTTTAATGGACAGAGGAGGGCATAGACAGGAAAACGATATATCTTTTTCACCGTTAACACCCTTGCCGTCCAATCCTCTTCCGGTACCCATCTTATCCTTAGGAAAGGGTGGGAAGGGGAAGAGGACTCAAATTAGGCCTTCGGTACTTCACTCATCAGACGAAACGCAGAGTACTTCTACTTCACGTCTGTCTTCTGTGAGGTCGTCGTATTTCAACGGTTGAGCCGTGCAATAGATGTTGTTGTTGCGGGCCACTGTGAATCTACTTTATATGAGGTAACTATTTATATAAAAAAATAAACATTTATTACATTACACTTCAATTAATATAAATGTCAATGAAGTTTGTTTGTAACTCCTTCACACCTTAATGATTCAACATAAAATATATAAATAAATAATAAATTGTCCAGAAAAGGATATTGGGTACCTTCTTTCTCAAAAGAAAACTGTTCCCAATGGATTGAACTTAAATACATAGATATTGTTCAATCGAAATTGATATATTCAACCTCTTTGGTAGCTGAGGAGTTTGAATACTATCAAAGAGGTCGACAAACACATTTAAAAAGCGAAGACTAGAGATTATTGTAATGAAAAAATAAGGAATGTAAAAAACGTCGAATGAACATTCAAAATATTGAATCTTAAATAGATTAAAAGATTAAATTTTTACATCATATTTTTTGGCAACTGCTCTGCGTTTCATTGGAAACTAAACGGATATAACATAACCTGTATTTACAATATCGGTTGCCATGGTAATATGATACGGTTGCTATGCTTTCTACTTCTACTGCGGATCACATCACGTCTGATACGACCTCACAAAGAGACTCCAAACACTGCCCTCTTCATTAGCCTTTCAGTGACCTTGAGCTGTCTACTGGTGTTCACAGTGACGGCTCATGTCTTAGTATTGCCATCGCTGGCAACAAGCTTCAGTAGTTGTTGGGACGAGTAGACCCGTCGCAACTGGTTTTTAGTTTTGTAATATTTTTTAAACTATTGTGTAATAGACACTGTTATAATTTTTTCGCACACGAAGGGTTCCGTACCGTTATCTATAAGAAGCAAAAAAATCGTAGTGGCAAACGAGCAAGCGGTTCACCCAATGTCAACTGATCACTACATAGACATCTGCAACTAACTAATGAGTTGCAGATTTCTAACTATCAAGGTTCATGAGATACAGCCTGGTGACAGACGGAAAAACAGACAGACGGCGGAGTCTTAGTAATAGGGTCTCGTTTTATCCTTCGGATACGGAACCTTAAAAACCTCATTTTCCTTGTATCGATTTAGCGAAGCACTGTTCGTATATCTGTACTGGTCTTGTAATAACAAACCCAAGAAGTTCTGATCTCACCGTCCTTGCATTCAATCTCGACCTTTAATAAGCGAGGAAAAATATTATAACATGTCTCAAATACTTTATGCCTCCACTTGCATAAACAGCGTGTTAACTTCAATATTCCCACTAACATTCGGTTTAATAACAAGAAGAAAAAAACAATGTACAAATGTAATAAAAGATCGTGAGTTAAAGATATATGTTTGACCTTCATCATTTTATAATCCCATTAGCTGTATTATAAACTATCGTCAAATTGTGAACTGATACTCTGCTTGCATTATTACGCCAAATCTTAAGTTGAAGTAAGAAGGAAAGATGAAGACATGATTTATATGTGTAAGTGAAACAACAAAAACTGACTGATATGTCAATGCACTGCCGAGAGATGTCTGTTTGTCTGTTACGGTGAGCACTAAGAAAGGATTTTTCCTAATGTATTCCCTAAAGGTCTATAGTAGTGAATGAAAATTTGTATGCTTTTTTTTAGATTCGGTGTAAGTGTTTATTTTATATATCTATGATTAGTGATCCGCCTGGCTTCGCCCGGATACCCACTTTAGAATCTAAAGGGAACAGCGCCTTTTATATACTTAGAAAAAAAACTAAAATATGTATCCCACGGGAACCGTACATGTTTCCGTGACAAAAAGTATCCTATATGCTATTCCAGATTGTAATCTATCTCCGTACCATATTTAATCCAGATCCGTTCAGCTGTTTTTGCATGAAAGAATAACAAACATCCATACATCCATACTTACAAACTTTCGCATCCCTACTAATTATAAACTTTGAATGTTAGTTTGCTTCTGACACTTTCACGCGAAAACTACTTAACCGATCAGCATGAAACCTTGTACACATATTCTTTGTGGTACTAGAAGTATTATAGGTTACTTTTTATGAAAAAAAATTAGTATATAAAAAGCGAAGTTTGTATGTTCCCTATAGACTCCGAAACGGCTGGACCGATTTCGATGAAATTTACAGGGATTATCCAGATTGGCACATTCCTGTGTTTGGTAGCGATCGGATCAACATAATTAGTGGTACCCGGGCGATGCCGGGGCGGGTCACTAGTTTATAATATTAGTTTGATATGAAACATACCTGAATCACTATAAACCAATGAGGTATCTTGAACACGTACGATTTGTTCTGTAGTAAAGACGCGCGTGTTCGTCACGAAGTACGCAATCGCACTGACCGTTCCTGAACGACTTCTATACGTCTCAGTTGCTGCTGGTCACGTCACGGTTCCTGTTCTTTCTTCATAAGGAAATGATCAATTAATACAAAATGTCAACATTAATGAAATGAATTTGTTATATCGATTTAATTCATTTTTCGTATTAAGATAATTCTGATGCCGGATGGAATGGAGCCTCGCAAATTGAAAAACAATGGCCTGCTTGATACAATTTTATTACTATACCTTATTTCATTGCAAGATATGATTGTTGTTAACAAAGAAACGTGTTATATGGTAATCGGAAATGTAGTAATTTTGTGGAAATTGTGTAATATGCATAGCAAATGTTATAAGGTAATACGAGGGAAAGTTGTTTATCGATAATATTTTGTAATTTAAGTAAAAAAATATTTGTTTACAAAATTCACATCTTGCTGTGAAAAGGTGTTTATCAAGATTTTCAATTAACAGAAAAAAGTGAGTAAATGTAAAGAGCTAAGGAATACTATACGAGAGAGTTCACACAACCATTTTACCAATCAACTATGACATACCGGAGGGCCAGTATCGGTCTGGTTGGACCAGTATCATTTATTTTTAAATAAACAATCAGATGTAGTGCTGCAAAGGGACACTATAGATCACGGTAAAATTATACACTAAAATAATCATCCCTACTAATATTATAAATGTAAGTTTGTTTGTTACGCTTTCACGCAAAAACTACTCAACCGATCATCATGAAACTTTGTGCACATATACTAGAAGTAACATAGGATACTTTTTATGATAAAAAATAATATTTAAAAAGCGATGTATCTATCCCTATATAAACTAGAATATATTTTATTTGTTTATGCAAGCGAAGCGAAACTGGGGCCAATTGTTACTTATCATTAATTAACTTCATGAAGATTTTGTAATATAAAAATCTATGTAGGTATATCTATTAACAAAAAAACTGTTATTTTATATAATCAGTAAAATCTTTTTGCACAATTCGTTAAAAATACTTTAAGTTAAATAATAAATTCAAGGATAACAAGTTCATTAATCTAATATACTGATTTAATTACTAATAAACACGTAAAACAAACAAACAAAAAATACGCTAGAAGAAATAAAATTCAGACGCGATCGAATCGTGAACTTCCGTTACTTTGTAATTTCACTAGCGATAATAAACAACGGATAATCGTGAACTGAACGAATCACTTACCATTTGTCGCGTCGTTTCTCAATAGTTTAAATTAAACTGAGTTGAATTGCGAACAAATGTATTGTAAATAGCTTAGATGAGATAGATTTTAAAGATATATTTACTAAGTACTAGTGACCCGCCCCGGCATCGCCCGGGTCCCACTAATTATGTTGATCCGATCGCTACCAAACACAGGAATGTGCCAATCTGGACAATCCTTGTAAATTTCATCGAAATCGGTCCAGTCGTTTCGGAGTCTATAGGGAACATACATACTTTCCTATTTATATTTTTTTTCATAAAACGTATCCTATGTTACTTCTAATACCTCAAAGAATATGTGTACAAAGTTTCATGATGATCGGTTGAGTATTTTTCGCGTGAGAGCGTAACAAACAAACTTACATTCACATTTAAAATATTAGTAGGGATGAAGTGGTACGTCCAATTGTTTTAATGCAGTTCACAATTTACTGTCAGTTTATAATATACCCAGGATGATTATAACCTTTTTAATTCGTTTTGAAGTATCATAAAACATACATGGATGTAGAAGAAGCGATAGAGGTATGCCAGGATCGCGCCTAATAGAAACCATTATCTCTGCCTATCCCTCTGGGTTACAGGCGTGAGTGCATATTTATTTATAAAAAACATACATTAATCACTATATTTATCGTGTATCTTTGCCATTGTGAGTAATTTAAATAATTGCACTGTGCAAAGTTCAACAAACCTTTCAAGGAATCGAATACCTTTGTTTCGGAAGGACGTTGACAAATGCAGTAAATTTTAATGCAAGAAATGGGTAAACAAGAAAACGGAAAACTTGATGTTATTTGACTAACGCTAACCATTAGCGTCCGCAAAAAGAAAAACATGTGGGTTACAGGAAGGGTTAGGTTGGGAAGGGAGGGGAAAAAAGAAATAGAGCAAGAGGCATCAACAATTTGACCCTCGCTATTTAATAAAATCTAAAAATTGATATCTAGGGACATGATTGACCCTAATATATATAAAATAGGTAAGTAGGTTTAGGTTACCCGTTGTTTTTGTCATTTCTGGACACCTGTGTACATCGGGTTTCAGAATGAAACACAGGCGGTTGAAGTGCAATTTTATACACCTCTGCTACCTGATTATACAGGCGGTTTCAAAAATATTTGTGGATAAATTCGTATGAGTCTATTTTAGGATCACCGTTAATTTCTATACAAGGTACGTACGTAATCTTTTTGAGGATTACGTTTATTAGTAGAAATACGTTATAAAATAATTATAGTTGAAAAAAAAATTGTATCATCTTTCAAGCCCTCTAGCGACCAAGTTAAGCAACTTTGTATACTCTTCTATATATATTCCTCTAAATTCTATAGTAATTCGATAATAGCTACCATTCGAGCCGACGCTCGGCCCTCTCGGGCACCCTCGAATCGGAATGCTAAACGCGTAATGAGTGACAGCCCTAGCCGAGGTTCCCTCTCGGGGGCCCTTGAGCCGAGTCTCTCGATGGAGCATCCACCGAAGCGACCTAAGAGATCGGCGGCCTCCCAATCCGGTTATAATAATAAAGTAACGGCCCGAGCCGAAGCTCACTGTACGGAGGAAGCCCTCGAGCTTAGTTACTCTTAAAGAGGCTTAGGCTAGGCGACCTCTTCGCCCTGCCGCCTCGAGCCCCGTGTAGCTGTAAATGCCTCCTCTAGGCAAACAGTGACCTTCCAGTAAAAAAAACTAGACTTTAGTTTTACGGCCATCGCCTTCGTAAATGATCAATATTGCGTGATTCAGACCCACAACATTTGAGATGCAATGAATCGTCAACACTAAACAGATATGGCCCCAGTCCAGTCCGAATAACAGAACACCTGACGTTAGCGCACTATTATTATAATTTCTTGTCATTTAAATTGCAATGTATTTATTTACATATTTGACTACCAAAGTTGTCTAAATAATATATTTACAATATTTATAACATATGTATTATTACAACTCCGTTCCTCAGTGTGACACTAGTTATTTTTTATGTATGAGGGGTAAACGGGCTTACCTACTTTTTAGTGAGATCATCACCTTCCATGAACATACACAACAGTAGAGGGACTAAAAGGCGACCTTATGGCTTTTTGGGCCGCAGCCCAGGGCCCCGTGGATACAAATGCCCTCAGGTTAGGACCCCAAGAGTTACTTGACAACATAAACAAATTTGTTTTCTTCTTTGTATACTCTACGCTTTAACAAATTAAAGATCTTGTTTTTTTAAAGTAGGCTTTATGGTACTAACTCAGGGTTCGCCTGTGGAACTGCAGATGGGTTGCCTACCATTTAAGAATGAAGCTTCTAAAGTGCTAAGTCATTTCGTTAATAAGAATTCTGCAGATCGAGTAGTGCGAAGTAGGAAGTTAATCTAAAATCGTTTTAAAGTTTGATTTTATTATTAGTTTAAACGTGATTATAAATCAACAAAACTTATTAATTACTTTTATTTTGATTCTTCGCATTTTTGTTTCAATAATATGCAACAGGTAAATAAAAAGCGCCATCTATACGTGTTATGCCCTGTGCCATCTATTGCGTGCTGCTATTACTGGCTGGATTGTGTTTAACGCCATCTAGCGTTGCAATGGTGAAATTAATATTATTAAAGCATTAAACACTAACAATTATTTCAGTGTTTTCCTCGTAAAAGGCTTAACTTATTTGGAAAATAATACTTTTTTTTCTATTCGTATAGACTAAGTATTCATTATCGGATTATAGTAAATAATCTGATAATGAATACTTGAAATAGATAATATTCAATAATAATACTCAATAAATATCTAGGAAGAAAAAAAACACAAAAATAACAAATCGTAAAACAAAACGGAGACTGTTTCCGCCCGGGATCGAACCGGGGACCTTGTGCGTGTGAAGCACACGTGATAACCGCTACACTACGGAAACCTACGAAATTATGATGAATTTTTTCACAGATTCTAAATTCTTACGAAAAAAAACTAATTTTATTAAATTGATCCAATCAAGCGACCATAAAAATATGTTTGTATTTATTTCCGTTTGGGTTGTTATTACCATTTAAATTATTATTTACGTTTTAGTTACATTTTCCCACGATTGAAGCTTTTACAAGGCTTTCCTACGTTCTTGTAATTATTATGGCCATAAAAAAGCTTTTCAACTGGATCTGGGTAGCCACAGTTAGCAAACAGAATACTTGCTTATTGAAATCTCATTCATATAAAATGTTAAGTATACATATATTTTTTTGTCATTTAGAGAAACATAACACGAAATAGTACTGCAACCTTGACCACTGAACCACTGAACCATTGAAGGCTTCATCAAAATATTTCAAATAATGCTTCTTTGATTGTTATTTATTTGTAATTAACTGAGTACACTGTTACTGTTTGTTTATATTTTATTGGATCTTAGTTTTAATTCTAAGTAGTTGTTAGTATAAGGGGGAGCCACTGGCCACCGAAACACAGTTTAATGCTAATTCGGGGCCAGTGGATCCAATTGAAAAATTTGTAAAAATTATTTACCTAAATAAATTGATTTGATTTGAAATATTCGACGCCTATAATCGATGACTTCACCTTATTTCATTGTATTAAATAATTTTAGAGCTTAGATTGTTAACGAGGACGTGAACAAGAAAAAGCTTTTATTTCGTATATTACATAAGATATAATAACAGTGATTCGTGAGTACATCTCTGTGCTCGGTCGACTTCGACTCATTGAACACTAAATAGTGATGCTCCTTAAACTGTAACCAATATATCGATTTTTTTTAACTTATAAAATGAACTAAATGCTGCTGCGAACTCTACTGCTAGCCGGTTTAATCCGGATTAGGGCTGACGCTAAATGAAAACTGAAAACGAGTGTAAAAAAAACTCGGCTGTAATGACTTGTACGATATTGTGTATTTAAATACGGTTTTCATTATTAAATTTATTTATAGTCCCTTAAAACGCGTTTCTCACAAAAATAAAGTATAACGTGCGCCTTCCTTTTATCGGTAACCTTTGCTTATCATTGAAGTGTTGTCAAGGATAACTTACTAATATCTCAAATTGCTGTTAGATGGCGCTATATACGTCTGATTACCAAACATCTATTCCGAAACAAAACACGATCTTACATTCAAAACATAACGCAGAACAAAACTCGGCCAACAATTAATGTTAAATATTAGGTAACGTAATTATTAAAGGGAAAATAGAAAATTAAAGAGATGGTGGGGGCAGATAGGTTAAAAGACCATTTATGAAAAATACAAGAGAAAATAGATGTCGTATCCAGGGACTGAAGATTGATACATCGATAAGCTAAGATCTTAAGTTGGTTTTATCGATAGAAGGTACCAACAATTGTTAATCACTATCGTGTCGTGAGTTGAACGATCTTATGGAAACGGAAAGTGATTCAGCGTGGGAAACGGGCCGGGCATGACCTGACCGGACAGTACGGATCCAAGTTAAGTCACAGTTCCTGTTATGCTGCATTACTTATTATAAGTTACAACCATGAAGCTACGCGCGAGTAATTTCTATTCGTTATTATTAGTATTCCGCGGATTCCGCGTGTAAGTAGGTCAATATATGGATTCTTGACCCATTTGGAATCTCAAAAGCTGAATGGAAAGCGTCTAGCCGTTACCATGTCTGTCAAACCGATTAAGTTAAAAGACACTTATTACCTGACTCCCACACGTTGAGGAATCATCTGTCCTATCCTCGTTTGCCCTATTCCATATCCTATCCTTTATAAAAAAATAAACTCGAGGGAACTTTTGTTAAGAATTTATAATTATAAACACAAAACTGCGAAGTTTGTTTCAATGTTCTGTCAATGAAAATTACCTTATCATTTAGTAAATTAGTGAAATCTACTTCTTAAATATTAGTGGCTGCATATTTAGTAAGGCAGAGGCGTCTCTAGCCCAAGTAGCGACCGCGTGTAATCATTACCCTAGCGCCCTCTAGTAAGCGCGGATTCATTTAAAGTGCCGAGACTAACCCCTAACACCGCTGCGCCCTTGTGCAACGCTCACCCTGCACTGTAGGTAAAGACGCCTCTACAGTTCACTTCACGTAACACAATGGCGTCAGTACCTGCAAAGGAAACCGATGTCAACATCAAGGAACGATATACATATTGCGACATAGTTTAATACTTAATTTCAAACAGTGCAAACAGTAGGCAGAGTACGAGTTTATAAATATCGCTAGTTTATAATCTCACTAGCGATTATTATAAACTGTCGTACAATTGTAAGCTGAACTGAACATTTTAATTTTCGTAACCACCCTTTAAGGTGTACCTGGTGTTCGTAAATGTTAAAGGGGTAATTTAACGAAAAAAGTAACGAGGCACATTTATGTTGCACATTTGATTTTGACACACATTGCACATTCATATCGCCTTAATGGTGAAATACTCGAAGAAAATAATCATAAAAGTAGATATTAAGACAAGCCATAGCAGAAGAACGTGTATGCGTGTATGTAGGTGTGTTCCAGGAACATGCACAGAATCCGTAGTCTCAGCCTACCTCTCTGGGTTACGGGCGTGATGATGACTTTGCTTCATAATAGTTTGCTCAACTTGTTCCATTAGTAACATTTGTGATCCGCCAGTGAAATGTCAGGGCGATCTTATAACATTTCTTCAAGCCACACTCACAAGTGGCTCGTGGATCTGCAATTTGTCAATTTACAATAAAGAGACAACGAAAATAATAAAGGATTTTTAAGTTGTTCCCAGTCTAGAATATAGACGGCAACGAAAAAAACTTTAAGTAGATCCGCCCCTGTTAACATATAGTTATAATCTTTTTAATGCATATAAATACCTAGCTGTAAACACTCAACAAGCGTTGTTAAGGTAAATGACGAGTAAAGGTCATTTGCCATCTTTTTGAATACAAAATAACAAAGTAAGATAACACTATAAGGTCAATCTAACACCTTGTGTAGTTTAAAACAATAGGGCACCATGGTGGGCGTTCAACGCTCAACTGATCCCACCATCATTTTTGTCCGCCAGTTTGACCTAAATGACCGCGAATTCATGTTTTGTATGTAAAAGAAATGGTTGATTCGTCGACACCAAGGTTGAAATAGTTTATTCCACTTTGATCACTTGAAATTTAAATCACCACCGAACCATGTGATCTGGGTGAAAGAAGTTTAACAGTTTTCTGTCAAATTTAAAAATGAATCAAATCACCTTAGTGCACAAGGGTGCCTCCCTCTTCTTTCAGTTCACTTTGAGAAAAGGATGGTACGGATGTGCTTGTCGGCAGTACTACTGTGCCACCGATGAATTTACTAGAATATAGAACAATACGTGTATTGAAATTGGCCGTCTAGAATGCGCAGGAGCTGTTTTTACAACATTTGCACTTATATCATATCGATTCAATAAACAAGATTAAGGTTTGCCAGTAAAAGCATTTTCTAAGAACTGTCAGATATGGTGAAGTAACTTAGTAAGTAATGATTTGACAACATTTTGCAATTTGTTTTAGGAATTCTAACCCTTATGATCTAAGTTGTAAGAACTTAAGCGACAGCATTTAATAAAATACCAGGTGTATTAATCTCGTCAACGTCGTGAATTAGTTTATGTACAGTTGGAAAAAATAAAAGTAATAAATGTTATTATTTATAATATCACTAGTGACCCACCCCGGCTTCGCCCGGGTACCACTAATTAGGTTGATCGCTACCAAACACAGGAATATGCTAATCTGGACAATCCCTGTAAATTTAATCGCAATCGGTCCAGCCGTTTCGGAGTCTATACGTCTATGGGGAACATACATACTTCGCTTTTTATATACTATTTTTTTATAAAAAGTATCCTATGTTACTTCTAGTACCTCCAAGAATATGTGTACAAAATTTCATGATGATTGGTTGAGTAGTTTTCGCGTGAAAGCGTAACAAACAAACTTACATTCACATTTATAATATTAGTAGGGATACTTTAGTCTTGGTATTAGATCGATAAAAGAAATAATTTCTTTTTTAAGCAACTATTATTATAATGTTGCTTATCATCCCTTTTCTTATACGAAAGGGATGGGGAGGGGAAGAGGATTTACGGAGGAGGCGTTGGATAGGAAAAGAAAATATCTTTTTTCGGTTGATCTGACTTCTGTCATCTGCAACTCATGAGCATGAATGCCTTTTAGGTAGCGGTTACTTAGGTGAACTGTCTGCTCTTCTGCCACTTTCTATAAAAAAATGTACGTTAGATATTTCTCACTCGACAATGGTGTTTGTATGATGTCAACTATGCGTATAGACTTGTTGTTGGCTGCCTGTATCTTACTTATTATGTTAAATTTGCTGTTGGTCTTCCCAAAAACTTAATAAATTAATACTGCACGTACCCGACACGTTGGTATTGTTTTGTGCGGAATAAATCAAATCTGTGACCTTGGAAGTAGATCGTCCGATATCAAATCAAGCGGGTGTTATTTCTATGAATAGACGTAGACCTTTGAGCATCAAACCTTCACTTTTCTAGCACAAGAATGTATTGGGCTCATTTTGTTTTAAATCAAAAGAATAAAGCCTTAGTACAAAGTCCAAATTTAATTTTAAGGATAATTTATGTTGTTTGGTAGTAGGATAGGCCCCGACTTACGTACTGTAGGTTGCGGGTTCAAACCCAAGCAGGCGCTTTACTCTGTGTTATCTATTTCATCACCACTGCTCCAAAAACGCTGAGGGAAAACATCGTGAGGAAACCGGCATGTTCTCAGAACCACCAAATTCGAAGACATGTGACATCTACCAACCCGGCTCATTCTTTCTCTCGGAGAGGAGGCCTGTTCCCTGCAGTGGAAAACATTCTAGAAAAAGGCTGATTTACTACTATTATTATATATTATGCTGTTTAGGAAGGAATTACTGAAGGTGTAAGATGGATTGGAGAAGTGAGGGAGTTAGGAATAAGGCAAGAAGAGACATTTAAAAAGCAGTGAATTTGAAATAAGAAGTTGTATTTTTTATTTAATCAGTATTAGGCCTTGAAATAAAGCTTAAATAACTAATTTAAAAAAGTTTTTAAGCTTTTTACTGTACCACTGTACTGCCATAAAAGATACACACAATATATTTCTAGCTTTTGTTAATTTATCACTCGTTTTGCGAACGGTACCCACACGGCAACATACATGTGCGACGTGACGCAACTCAGTGGAAAGTTGCTGCGACCGAGAGTGTACATCAATTTAACTTCTGGTAATAAAAACTTAACTTCTTAAATTAGAAATTAATTTGAATACGTTAGTAGTGTAATTAGAGGTTACTCGTTACGGTAATTTTGTATATATATATATATATATATATAATATATAAACAGAAACGAAGATTGTTCATAAGAAGTTTTTGGTAAACATATAGCAACATCCTTTATTAGCATCAAATAATGTTTAGATATAAAGAATTCGTCGGATAAAAATAGACACCAAGTTATTTTTTTATAATAAGTAAGATCCACCACCACCTTATCTTAAGTTGTGATGTAGTACGCACTAGCCTATTCATTCTTCTCTTGAATCGCTAGTATAAATATACACAGGTTTCCCCTTTTCTTTTACCCACACATTATACCCTCCTCTCTTCAGAAAGGTTGGCAACGAATCCACAATTCTTTTCACTGGTGTTGTACGAATGGGTCGGCTGGAAAGTTGTAATTCACGACCTCGCATAATACAGGCGTGAAGTAGAAGTATACTCCGTTTTGATCCTTTTCTAATAAGAAAATGAGGGGATGAAAAGACAAAGGAACCATTTTTCTGTTTATACTATCCTCGTCTATTGAAGGTAGGCAACGCATCTGCAACTCATTTTCTTGATACAAATGCCTATGGGCAACGGTCTAGGCTTAATGTCAGTAGAACTGCATTCTCATTTTTCAACTTCTAGTTCTCCTCTCCGAGATTGGTATTTGTTTTTAATGTACACTCGAATTATGACATCCGTTGCCAAGGCGAAGGTTTCATTGTAAGCGACCTCTTTGCGTAACTACACGCTGTTGTCAGACTCAGCTGGGAACTATCGTTGCGAATAATTCGCGATGCTGTAACCTGGTACGCATGGATAATTCGTGGTTGTAAATTTTATTGTTGTAAATGACGAAGTTGTGGTTATTTGATGTTTATTGTTATATTAAATGGTGCTGTCATCACGTATGGATCGGAGTATTGGGCTGTTAAAGGAACGTTAATTTAACAGTGGTAGAGTCCGCAACAACAACATCTGTTACACGAATTGCCTGCTCGACCAGTGAAATACCACGACCTCACAGAAAACAGGCGTGAAGTAGAAGTACTCTGCGTTTCGTCTGATGAGTGAGGTGCCGGAGGCCTAATTTCAGTCCTCTTCCCCTTCCCACCCGTTCCTCATATGGGGGATAGGGTGGGAAAGGGAAGAGGATTGGACGGGGAGGGGATTAACGGGGAAAAGCAAATATCCTATTTCCTGTCTATGCCCTCCTCTGTCCGTTAAAGGTAGGCAACGCATCTGCAACACATTTGCCTGTTGCGGTTGTCTATGGGCAGCATTCACTTCATCAGGTGATCCGCTTGCTCGCTTGCCACTTTCTCACAAAAAAAATGGATGAAACGAGAGTGCATGCGGAAGGAATGCGAAAAACGAAGAGGAAGCCTGAAATTAGCACCGGTAGTGGAAAAGTTAAGGAGCAAAAGGTTAGCATGGTACGAGGAGGGAAGAATAGCATGTGACAAGTGAGTTTTAGAGATGAATGTGAAGGGATATGCCTGTATTAGGCTTAAGAAAAGATGGACTGCGTGAAAGGTGACATGGTCAAGAAGGGAGTGACGACTGAAATTACGGATGATAGATCGATCTAGAAGTCGGAAACCTGTTATGCTGAACCTACATGGAGTGGGAAAAGGGGGGAGATGATGATAAATGGTATATTAGCGTGCTCCTTAATAATGGAGTTCGAATCGAAACCAGCTTGCAGAAGATACTTGCAGAAGTTTGTTCGTCAACTAGATATGTTGTACACTTGATCCATTTGTACACTCAACACAGAACATTTGGTGCGTTAATTGCATTTGCTTCAATTAAATAATTTACATTGATTTACTACAGTAAGTATCGATTATGACAGATTTCTGTAGATTTCTACACCGTTTTATATTTTAATATCTATCCATTCTTAGTTTCAAGACTTTAATCTAAAATGAATATTATTTGTTGTACGAAGGAGAATCTTTGCGTGAAACAAAGTTCACCAAACGCCAGGGACGCCATTCATCTAGGCCGAGTCTCGCCGGCCAGTGCGACACGCGCGCACGCTGAACACGCACGCGCCAATACTAACGTCAAAGTGACTTTTGACACACACTGTTTATTCTAAACTGTTTTATTTTTTCTTTTGTGCGTGATCTGTGTTACCAGTTATAAGCCATTGAAGTAAGTTTTTATAACAATTTTTATACCTTAAAAAATAATTATTATTTATATTTTATTTACGTCGTTTAAACTAAAATTTGCTAAACAAATATAATCTAAACAGAACAAGTCAGACTTAGATAGAATGAACACGGACTACGTAAAGAACAACATACAATCTAAAGACCTCATATCAAATCTAGATGCCGATGAAATCGGACACGGATCTAATCCAGGTTAAGTCTGGAAAATCAGGATAAAAACTAGAGAATCCGGATTAAAAAGAATTGGATCAAATTTAATAAATCCTAATCAAATTTGAAAAAATTGCATTACTTTTTGCAAAATTATATAAAGGCATATCTTTTGCCATACCATTTGCAAATGAAAATACTTGAAAACCAAAAAAATACTTAAATCAGTGTTACAAGCTGACTGGGATTCGAATCTTATATTAATAAGACACTACTAACACTAAGCCATCTACTGTAGATCCTAAATTCCATGAGAGAAGCTCTTTACGAGTTATTAAATCAAATTGAAATCATATAAGCTTGCACGGTTAAATAAGATTGAATAGAAAGTTGCTCAATAAAGGTACGTGTCCACTAATTGCTCCACTTGAGCGCTCGATTATGACCTGAAGACGTTAAAAGATTTCGACCTCGCGCCATTGCCTTTCCATTCCTTTTAAAAGTCTCCAAGTACAGCGGTAAACATAAGTTAAGGCACAAATAATACATACTTTATTAATACTAGCTCTGTATTGCCACAATGAAATCAAATATTGCAAGTTAAAATAATTTGAAAACAGTAAAACTACAATAAATCGACTTCGATTCTCAAAAAATCGATGACGAAAAGCGGGTTAAAAATTGAAATGGTAGCAATCTGAAAATAAAACTATCGATTGGAATAAAACTAATTCTACGAATTTTATTGCGTTTATTATACGTTTTTAATTCCCGACGTTTCGAGCACATGACAGCGCTCATGGTCACGGGGAATGAGGTGTCAGACGTCCCGATGTCAAAAGTTGCGATGAAATCCGTAAATTTATTGGAAAAAAATTGAAATCAGTTCAGAAATGTCATAGCTATGAAGCAACCAACATAAAATAATATACAAATGAATTGAGATTAAGATTACGACTATATATATATATATATATTTATATATATATATATATATATAGCAGTTTCAGATTTAACTCCATCATCTCCCTCCCCTTTTCCCTTATATTGGGTCAGCACAGGATCATTGTATTCCATACTTTATAGGTTTTGGCTCCAGTTTTTACGGCCGGCCGCCTGTCTGACGCCAACCCTCCTGGGGAAAAATTGCTTGTACTTCATTCTTGTTTTACCGTCGCGCGGTCGACAGGTTCGTCATTAGCTGATGAATTTCCATTCCTGTAGAACCAGCGCCCTCTTCCATCTGCATTGTATTCCGCCATTATCACTTCTGTGTCGTAATACATCACGTGTTTACTCTTGTTGATTTGGAAGCTACATAAAAAACTTCAAAACCTGTTTCATGCCCTTCTGGAAAAGGGGATAAAACATTATTTTAAATAGCGATGAACGTTGACATCAATAACTTCAGTTGTTTTGATTTAGAATTAGCTTTGTACTCCCCCCCTCCCCCTCCACCTCGCCCCCGATGACCATCCTTAACATGATTTGTGATTTTTAAAATTGAGAGAAGCGCCATCTAGGTATTAAAATTATTTAAATAACATTGGATATATCTAATGTGTGTTTTGTCAGTGACTTATCTGCTAAAGCGTGTGTTAGTTTTTAAAATTATTAATTTTGATATCGTTTTAGGGGTTGTATTTGAAAAAAATAAGTCTGTCCTTTTTTTACAAACGCCTTTTAGCGGCGAGATAGTTTAGAAAAGTTGAAGCACTGATTGATGTAGTCTATAAAATACCACTCGACATTACATTCCGAACACGGACTATGTCAGTTCCTGTAATTACCGTTCTGCTAATACACACTTAAATCGCCGTTTATTCCGCATTACAGAAATACTTGATTTTTAAAGACACTGTTACGGACTCTATAAAATTCCCGCTCAAATAACGACGCCATTACGATTTACTGCACTATTGTTCCATTTAGCGCCAAATAAATAAAATTACATAAATGCCTCGTGTATTTCTCACGCCAATAAACAAACGCAGCATATTAATGACATAGATTCTAGATACGGAACACTTCCATTATATATTCAAAGCTTATCCAACCGAAATCAGCTGATGATAACCGCGCCATTGTTTCGCGGCTTTGTGTTGTTACTTTTCATACAACTTATCTGTCGTTGCCTCTATTCTGTGACAGTGTTGCCACGTTATAATTTCAAGCTCCAATAAAATAATACTTACGCAATATTTATTGAAAGCAGTGGTGGCTCAGTAGCTTAGGCCCAGCTTACGTACTGACGGTTGCGGGTTCGAACCCCAGGCATGCGCTTTACTTTGTATAATTTATTTTATCACCACTGCTCCGAAAATGGTGAAGGAAAATATCGTGAGGAAACCGGCATGTCCTAGAACCACCATATTCGAAGTGACATTCACTAACCCGCACTGGACCAGTGTGGTGGAATTACGGCCCACTCCTACTCTCGGAGTTAAGGCCCGTGTCCCTGCAGTGGGGAACATTCTAAAAAAGGAAGATTTATAATTATTATGTAATATTTATTTGTTTATTAGAATTTTCTTCTAAAACCACCTGTGACAAATAAATGACGGAATAAAACAACGGAAATTAAATACCAAAAAAATATGATATTAAACTAAATTTCATCGAAGTATCAATTATTTTATCGATTAAAAGCGAAATTGTATCGAATTCGACATCAAAATAAATATTTAAACTTGTCCTGTTACCACTATTTTACTTTATTTGATATCAAAGCAAAACATTGTGGATATTTTTACGTAAATAAGCTAAAGACATCCTGTAGAATCGACGTTCTGGGCTAATTTAGTTTATATATCATAAATAATTTCGTATCGTTACAGTGTGATTATTTTAAAACGTATAGTGGGTTTTGTCATTCACTTTCGTAAAGTGTCATGTAGTAAATCAATTACGAATCAAATTAATTTGCCCAATTTCAGGGAATCGAGGCTTACCGTGCAATTTACAATAAGTCATTGTTCTCTCGTGAAATCATAACATCTCGTTTTGCATTAACCGCCGAGGAAGCGTTGAGCAAGGCGTGAATTATCTGCTCAAAACGGCATATCTTTCGTAACGGTGTGACATACGTTCGTATTTATATAGTCATAGCTAGCCTTCGTCCATGGGTCTGCCCTGACTACCTTCCTTATAATTGGGTCCCAAAAGCAGAATGACTGAGAATTATATATGTATAGAAGATGCATATAGATTTACAGTAAGACAAGTCTCGTAGTCCAAGAAAAACTTATTGTCTAATTATGGTTTATAAAGTTTACAGGTCCGACCCATATACATTAATTTTTAGGCTTGGGAGTAACCTCTTGGCGGTAATAGAAAATTTTGTATACCTAGCCACGAGCTAGGATGTCCTAACATGAACCATATCGTCAGTCAATGACCGTCCGGCCGTTAGTTCGTAGGCCGCGTCCTATATTAGGGCCCAGTCCTTATTCGCTCGTGACCCACAGGTCTATCGCGGGTCACAGCTTAGGAATCTGCAGTCAATTATAATAGTTCTCTCTCGATCTTCTATCAAGAACGGCAACGATAAAAAAAATTGAGTTAAGAATAACGCCATCTAGTTGAAAAAGAAAAAACTTTAATTTGTTCAACTATAACTTGCATGTTCATATTTGTTTTTAAAATACACTTTCATATTACATCGCCATGATTATGGGCATTAACGTTCTTCAAAAGGATGATACAGTCCAACTGGTACACCAAACTGTTTTTTTTAATGTGAACGAGGCTATTACGTTGGATAACGAGCTGTCAATCCATGTCGCACATTGCAGGTTACGTTTTTAAATTTATTACAAAATGTATGTTGCGGTTGGTGATGCGTGCGATAATAAATCGAATGGTTTCTTCACTTAAACTTTCGGTTGCAGAATATACCCCGAGTGTATCGTCAGGTTATCGAAGTGGGATATCGCTCACTTGTACATAACCATAGTACGATAGTACCCGAAATCTATTGGGTATATTTCGATTACTAGAATCAATAAACAAAACTTGAAAAAATTAAGAGAGATTGCGTATGAATTTTACGTTTAACTTTACAATTGGTTGTTTAAAAGCATTTTTGAAACTTGTTATATTAAAAAAAATGACTACTAGTGATCCGCCCGCCTTCGCTCGGGGTAATTATGTGGATCCAATCGCTACGAAAATTCACAGGATCACCCTCTAGGGCAATCTGACAACTTCCAGAATATTACATCGAAATCGGTCCACCCGTTTCGGAGTATATGGAACATACAAACATATATTGCAGCGCCATCTGCTAGGTTTAATTGTGAATCTAATCCATCCTCGAATCCACTTGAACACTTACAAAGAAGATATAAAATCCGTAAAGCGCTGCCCAGGAATTCTCGGCCTCGACATTGGTTCGCACTTTCTCACTCCCGACACTTCACTCGGATATCATGATGCTTTGTAATTGTGTTTATGTACCGAAATGATAGTTTGCCGCATAGCTTATCTGAGCACCAAATTCACATTTTGCATTGCACATTCGTGACTTTCGCCGCAAATCCGAGGATTGTTGGATAATTTAAGTACCACAGATATGCATCTCGCTTCAAGAAAGTTATATTTCACTTCGCTCTAATTTCTGACAACGTACTGAGTCATTACTATTATCTTTTTAACGTCAGTGAACATATTTATAACATTTTTTTTTCATTATATTATATAGGTTAAAAATATGTGTGGTGAAACCCCGCCTACTTTTCTTTATGACGTACTAGTGATCCGTCCCGCCTTCGCCCGGGTAGGTAGGTCTTTAGGGAACATATGTATGTTCCCTAAAGATGTATGATTATGTATGTATGTACATACACGACGTGTGACGTTTTACATACATAGATATGCACCTGAAAAAATAAAATATATCCCATGGGAACCGTGCATTTCTCCGGGATGAAAAGTAGCAATTCCAGACTATTATACGACACACACACATAACATCCATACGCCATACAAACTTTCGCATTTATAATATTACTAGTGATACACCCCGGCTTCGCCCGTTTTGGAATATATAGGCAACATATAAACACACATCACCTTTTACATATGCAGATATATATCTGTAAAAGAAATATCTCCCACGGGAACCGTATATTTTTCCAGGATAAAGAGTAGACTACGTGCTATTCCAGATTATAATCTATCTCTGTGCTAAATTTCATCCACATCCGTTCAGACGTTTTTGCGTGAAAGAGTAACAAACATGCATACAAAATACAATTATCGCATTTATAATATTAAGTCTGGATTCGTTTTCTTTTATTTAAACATCGCTTGAACGTTACGATAGGACACGGTAGAGCAATTAACGCATTAACTATCAGCGTAAATATACACTTAATAACACTGTGGATAGTCTTAGGCTTACGAAAGTGTTCACATGTGCTAAAAAAACTTGGACGCAGCTGAGCTAATGTAATGTAATGGATAGAAAAAATAATAAATTGAGTTTTAAACACTTTAACACAATACGTGCTATCTAGCTCACGTCCTGTTCTGAACACTCCATTAATGCTGACAGAATGATTTGATTTTTCAAACAACAATATAGATATAAAAAGCTAACTCTTCTTTCCTTTTTTTCAACAACCTTAAAGAGGCAGGCAGTGTCGAAACAGTTCGCGCAACATCTGTTGCACGGATGTGCTGACTCCACTGGTGTGGAGACTCACTCATAGAAGTCAGGCGTGAAGTATTCTGCATTTAGTCCGACGAGTTTCTTAACAAGGATGGAATGGAAAGAGAAAAAGTATTGGACGTGGGGGGGATGAATGTCCTTTTCCTGTCCATCCCCTTCTCTGACCATTTTTTATAAGAGTAGGGGGCAAACGAGCAGCGTGAGCACCGAGGTGATCAACGACGCCCATGGACACCAGCAACATCAGAGGAACTGCAGATGTGTTGCCTCCCTTTAAGGAATAGATAGGCTTACTTCTTGAAGGACCCTAAGTACTACGATCAAAGGTAGACAACGCGCACCTGCAACTCATTTGCTTATTGCTTATGGGTAACAATCCCTTAATATCACGTGAACCGGTTGCTCATTTGCCAACTTTTGCGATAAAAAATATAATTGCTACCTCTAATAGTTTATCTATAGAGCGTTAACAGCTCTTAGGTTTCCTGACAAGTTACTTAGAGTAACTGTAACAGAGTTCGTGATACAATTTATGAATTATTAGGAAGTGGCCGAGCGCTCTTGTAATATTGATATTTATTAATATAATTGTCCGCCTTGTCCTTGCTCTTGATAGCTAAATTGTATTTCTTTATTGCAAAATGATTGTTACTTGGGTACAACGTTAAGGTTACTACGTTCTTTATAATTTAAACAATACTAAGGACCAGTGGCGGATCTAGATTTGTGATTTAGAGGGATTTGACACATTTTAACAGTGGTAGAGGTCGCAATAACAACATCTGTTGCTTACTCTGTGTTCCGGCTGATGAGTGAGGTGCCGGAGGACTAATTCTAGTTCTCTCCCTCTTGCCACCCTTTTCTTATAAGGAAAGGATGGAAAGGGGAAGAGAACTTAACGGTGGAGGGGATCTGCAACACATTTTCTTGTTGCGGATGTCTATGGGTAGCGCTCACTTAACATCAGGAACACCTGCTCTTTTATCAAAAATATAAAAATCATATCACATCGAGTTCAGTTTCTAAAGGAAGAATTAAAGAAAGCTTGATGATAATCCTTCTTAAATAGAAACCGGGCGTATGTCAAACATTTACTAACATATCTGTGACTATGGCAATTTGTAAGCTTATTTATCTTAATAAAAACCTCCTAAATGCAGTAGTCACTCGCTTAGGGCGATTATTATGGTGTCTCGTACGTTTGTCACGTGTCAGTTTCATAGGCGACATAATACTTACGTTACGCAAACATAAATATTGACGAATATAATTATCATAGTAAACATGAAATCTCTATTAGCTTTATTCGTAGTATATGTAAAATATTTGAACATTTTATATGGATTTCTAAAACTAATATCCTATACTGAAATTCATGTTAAGTTATAGTTACTTATATAGATGTTTTCTCCTTAAAAAATCGAAAAAAAATTATCTTTTAAATATGCGCCATCTTTTGATAAGTATTTTCATTATCTATTGTTGGAGCGTTGTCAATGGCTAACTTATTGATATCACATATTTTTGTTAGATGGCGTTATATTTAAAAATCTTACATATAAAAGACAAAACAGAGCGAAACTATATCCACAGCTAGTAACATTAATATAGAAAGTTAAGAAAAACAAATTCCTAATTAATATCTTCGAGGTTCTCATGTCCGACTGACTACGTAATTACGCGACGCGTAGTTACTGACCAAAAATGCATTTTGATAGTTTGTTCTCACTGCTCACTTTGAGCCTGGCAACAAGTCGGCGGCTACTGATACATTTGGTGTGAACATGGCTTAACACTTAACTCGTTTCATCTTTTTTCTTTCAAAAATTAACCTGCATGTGTTTACAAGTGTACTTATAACGTAAATCATCATAAAAATAAACCGTGTACTCCTACACCAGTTCTCTGTTCACCATGTTAGAGGGTAATAATACTTACAAAAGAATAATGTAAAACTTTCCCATAAAACATAATGTCGTCTTAGTTTTTTCAGAGAAAAAGATAGTAAGAAAGCTAGTTTCGCGACACGAATTTACGCCATGGTAATACGGATATGTGTTACACAATATATTATTCATAACTTTGTCTTATCGTCCTGACCAGGGTCTGAAGTAAGCAAGCAAAATTAAATTAAGCAAACCCCGATACAAAGTCAGTGCCTAATTATTTACGCAAGTAACAAAATAAGTTGATGGGTTTCCATTCGCTTACACACGTTAAACGCCCTTCCGAACCTCTACATTTTCAGATTAATAATACCGCCATCTAGTTGAAAATGTTAAAACTTGAATTGGTTATCAAAAGCTTTATTTATAATAAATTATAGACTAATTAAAGAACTATCATTATTTATTTAATTGTGTGCGCCAAATGGGGAAGAAGCTAGAGATGTGTGTACTGATCGCGCCAAATGAAAATCCACAATCTCTGCCTACCCCTCTAAAGGTTACGAGCGCTATTTATAAAATACATAAAATTGGATTCCTACAACGCATATGCGAGGTCCTGCTTTAAGGCATCCGAAACATGGTAACCTTTATTACGGTAAGCAGTTTGGAAACCATCGGCTCCTTGACATTACACGAAGATTCCACTCACTCGAACTTGAAACACGAAGGGAATGTCTCAAGCCGCTTTACTTGCGGCTTTAGGCTTAATAACTGTACGTACAATATTAGACGTTGCTAAATAATGTGCTTTTAATTGTTATTATTCTCAAGCAGAATTATTTTTGAGTGGCATACAAATTGCTATTAGGCAATGGTACTACAGTCCATGTAGATGCCAACTAGAAGTAGTTGGAAAAGAGTCCTAAGACTAAACCTAGTTGTAAAACATGTTCAGAACAAGTAACGGTTAATTTTTAAAAAAACTCGCTCGACTTATTATGACCAACGTCATTTTAGTTATAACTGGGAGAACACAAATGAAATGACAACTCACTGACAAAAATCGGTTAAGTCGTTTAGGCTACAGGATATCCCAGTAGATGAGATTTATAGTTCAAGAGCCTGTGTCAATGTTAGATATGAATAATATCAACTAGGTTCCTGCTACTATGACATTGGTCTCCCGTTTGCGAACTCTTGTTCGAATAAATTTACATTAGAAATACTTGGCCAAAAGCGAATGACAATATAAGCTTTGTAAAGTTCACGAACAGCAGGTTTAGGGTAAAAAACGAATTAAAAAAGGATTGTTTCCGCCCGGGATCGAACCGGGGACCTTGTGCGTGTGAAGCACACGTGATAACCGCTACACTACGGAAACTTACTGTTACCAGATGAAATATTTAAACAAGTATATTACGAAAATACTTCGTAACGATTAAGTAACGATACTTTTTCTAAAATTTAAAAACTTTGTATATTAACTTCACAACGCTATCGTTAACATTAACAATTAAAATGTATCTTTTCCTAAAAAAAAGGCTAGGGCTTAAATATATATAAAATCGATATCAGAGAGAGAGACAGAGAGATGCAGAGGTCTCCAGTGTGTTCCTTTGGAGATATCGGAACTCTCTCACAGCGCACGCTACTATTGCCACCCAGGGGTGTTTTAATGAGTAATTCTCACACAACCCTATCTCTTTCCATTAGATGTAGGGTACATTACCCCGTAACCACAACGACGTAGTGATTGTACATACACTGACTTTTGTATTATTAACCAACACAATGGTATTAAGACTATTTGGAACGACTATTCGTTGAAAAAATGTATCCAACACTAATTATATTACCACTAATGTTAATTTGGTTCTTATACAACCTTCAAATGAACGAAATAGTATTGAAAAAGCAAATTTAAAAGCTTAATAACCTCTAAAGCTTCGAATTCCCGTGGCACAGTTCCCACCAGCAGTACGTGCGGGCCAAGCTAATGAGAAAAAATACCTCTCATTGAGAGCGAAGTGTTCGGAATTACATAAAAATCAACGGAAACTAGACGTACAGACTTTGTAATGATGTACAGGCGCGCGCATTTAGCTGTAATCATACAAATTAGATTCTTATTTAAATTCCTTTGTGAAAATACAATAAAGTAATCAAATTACCCAAGACTTGAAAATTTCTCAATTGGGACGGTTTTTCAATAGCCTGCGTCATGTGTGCCATTTACGCTTAACTGACAAACACTAGCTGTACTCTTTTTTCTTATTATTTTAATTACGCTATCTTTTTCACACGATTCGACATGTCTGAATGTTGATGTCACTGTCTTTGTAACACATATCTCTAATATAAAATATAATTGAAAGTCAATGAGCAGGAGGTTTAGCTGCTGACTGTACTAACAAAACAAAGGGGCTTGTGATTATCTCCAGTGGCAATCTCTAGGCGGGTTCTAGGCTCGTAAAAACCCAGAGCAAGATTTGCGATTGTAAATACGTACAGACACACCTACATTATAATGTTTATATGTACAGTCGATGTAATTCAATTCATTGGATTATTCATAATACATAACATGATGTACTTGAGATTTTATAAAAATGAACAGATTTTGTTTTCATTGATATAAATCTAGTGACCGCCGAAGTTACGCTTCCACGCGAAAACTACTCAACCGATCATCATGAAACCTTGTACACATATTCTTGGAGGTATCAGAAGTAACATAGGATACTTTTTATGAAAAAAATAATATATAAAAAGCGAAGTATGTATGTTCCCTATAGACTCCGAAACGGTTGGAACGATTTCGACGAAGTTTACAGGGATTGTCCAGATTGGCACATTCCTATTTTTGGTAGCGATCGAATCAACATTAGTGGTACCCGGGCATAGCCGGGACGGGTCACTTGTATGAGATAAATTCGACTGACATATTTCTGTAAAATTGCTACAAATACATGATGTAACAAGTTGTATGAACCTGTCGCACAAGTGTTCGATAGTGACAAGTTTAGCTTTCACCTGAGCAATCTTTTAGTGATTAGGTCACCAAATTAACATTTTTAATGCCTTTGTACTATTTGATCATCAATAATAGTTTTAAAAACTAAAACAAACGCTAAATGCCAATAGTATCCATTGTTATTTAAATTTCCACAACTAGATGGCATTATTCCTAATCTTAGAAACATCGCGAACCCCTGCGGATATACTTTTGACCCTGCTTGCTGTGATGAGACAAATCCAATCAGTTAAGCTATCTCGCCTTACATAATACTGTACTAAAAGCATAAATATATTGCCGCAAAAGTCAAAAGATTGCGGATTCCCAGACGTTGGTCACGACTTTTAAAATTATATTACTGTCACGAGTTCAGATTTTCAAGAATGTGTCACATAGAAAGCGAAGTGAGGCGAAAATTGTAAGTAGGGGAACGTATCCATACTACTTTGTATGGGTACGTTCCATTATTAGACATTATAACCACTTTTTCATTCACCTACCATAAAGGAAAATCTTTGTCAATATTTTTTAGGTTAAAAGTCGTGACGGTTAATTGTTAAAAAACTCTTGTTAAATACATTACGTAAGTAATCTATGTAGGACAAAACTATTGACAGTGAAGGCTTTACTAGCGATTCTATTAAGCCGTTTGTTACACTATCCGTAGCTAATCATACGCAATATGTCAGAGTCAGAGTCAATACGCATGCGTCGGTTGATTTATGATAGTTTGAGAAACTTTACAACCTACTGGAGGTCAATCTCTTCAGATCTATACGTAACTGGAGCGGTTTGACCGGTTCAGAGTTTACTGTGTTACATGAACACTTAATAGTAATGTTCTTTTTAACTAATCCGTGAAAGTAAGAGTAAAATAGAAGGCTGAAGGACCTCACACAATACCAGCGTGAAGTAAGAGATATTTATTTCACTGACTGATTGCGAACTTAGTCACTTTATAATCAGATTAAGCGTTTTATAAACTGTCAGCCGATTGTGAACTGATCTCGACATGTGACTTGTCCGCGTGTCCTTATTGAACCCAACTTAAATGAACTATGTATATCTAAACCAGAGGTTACCAAACTATGATCTGCGACGCTACGCAAATATTGAGTGGGCCCTAAAATACAGATGGCAACCGACCGAGGCCACGGCCGTAGGGCAGTGTTGCCATAAAGACATTCTAGTTTGGAACTACATCTACCTCTATCTACTAGTACTACTATCCCATAATTAGAAATTCTTGGTGGATGGATTAATAATTCTTTAATCATTACAAAGTTTCTTTGTCCTTTATAAGTAACACGGCCTATAATGTTTCGATATTAATATGAATTTATATTTACATTTGTGTAATACATAAATTTTGCCGAACGACACCGGATGAAAACAACTTAAATATAATAAAACTGCTTACAAGTTACTAATATTATTTTATTATAATTACGTCAATCTACAATAATTGTAATTGCCAAAGCACATTATTTATAATTTATTTAAATTACTCTCAACTGTATAACGTTTAGATATTTTAGATATATCTTATGCAACAACACTTTCGAAGTATTGTAATTTTGAAGACGAATTCGACTTGTATTGTTGTACTTTCTGTTTCATACTTGCATAACAAGACATGTAATCCCTACTAATATTATAAATGTGAATGTAAGTTTGTTTGTTACGCTTCCACGCGAAAACTATTCAACAGATCATCATGAAACTTTGTACACATATTCTTGGAGGTATTAGAAGTAACATAGGATACTTTTTATGTATGTTCCCTATAGACCTATAGACTCCGAAATGGCTGGACCGATTTCGATGAAATTTACAGGGATTGTCCAGATTAGCACAGCGGGTGTTCGTGTGTTTGGTAGCGATCGGATCAACATAATTAGTGGTACCCGGGCGAAGCCGGGGCGGGTCATTAGTTATAATAATAATTTTGGCTGCTATTATGGCCTAAATTATTAAAAGTGCTATTTTTTATAATAACACCTTCAGTAATGGATAAGGTAATAAAAATGTAAATGTATCAAAAGTTTATGTTTAAAAAAAACAGCTTTGAACAGAAACGATAACGTTTTTTTCGTTACCGAATGTTAAGTGTCAAAAATTAAACGCGCTCGATTTCTGAAAGGCTTTTTATATTTGTATTCAACTAAACACTTGTCGAACGAATCGATAATTGTCATTGTAGCTAGTCAAATGACATTTGATCGGACATTTGGCAGTTGGCTAGTTGTTAGGGTTCAGTGCCCAAAGGGTAAAACGTTAAAATTTCCTAGTACATTTTATGTAAATGAGCTTTTTTGCGTAATTCGTATTCAGTTCAAACTTGACATTAAAATTAACGTTATAGATATGTTACACAATTTGTAACTTCGTCTTCGTAACAGCAAGTTAATAAAAGCTTCGTAAGCTTTTACGATACGACCTATTCTATTGCTTACCTGTGTTTTTATTACAACTACAAAGATAAGCAAGATGGGAAATATTTTTACCATATTAAACCTCATCATTTGTCATCGGTTACTATCGTAGTGCCTCCCACACGATGGACCGATGATCTGGCCAAAGTTGCGGGAGCCCACTGGATGAGGGTGGCAGAGGACCGATCTTTGTGGCGATCAATGGGGGAGGCCTACGTTCAGCAGTGGACAGATATCGGCTGAAACGACGACTATCGTATTGCCATATAAGTTTACAGGGATTGTCCAGATTGGCACATTCCTATTTTTGGTAGCGATCGAATCAACATTAGTGGTACCCGGGCATAGCCGGGACGGGTCACTTGTATGAGATAAATTCGACTGACATATTTCTGTAAAATTGCTACAAATACATGATGTAACAAGTTGTATGAACCTGTCGCACAAGTGTTCGATAGTGACAAGTTTAGCTTTCACCTGAGCAATCTTTTAGTGATTAGGTCACCAAATTAACATTTTTAATGCCTTTGTACTATTTGATCATCAATAATAGTTTTAAAAACTAAAACAAACGCTAAATGCCAATAGTATCCATTGTTATTTAAATTTCCACAACTAG
This sequence comes from Papilio elwesi, assembly GCA_029849275.1. NCBI lineage: Eukaryota > Metazoa > Arthropoda > Insecta > Lepidoptera > Papilionidae > Papilio > Papilio elwesi. The sequence goes on along the minus strand of CM056707.1, from coordinate 1,341,076 downwards.
ATGGCATTATTCCTAATCTTAGAAACATCGCGAACCCCTGCGGATATACTTTTGACCCTGCTTGCTGTGATGAGACAAATCCAATCAGTTAAGCTATCTCGCCTTACATAATACTGTACTAAAAGCATAAATATATTGCCGCAAAAGTCAAAAGATTGCGGATTCCCAGACGTTGGTCACGACTTTTAAAATTATATTACTGTCACGAGTTCAGATTTTCAAGAATGTGTCACATAGAAAGCGAAGTGAGGCGAAAATTGTAAGTAGGGGAACGTATCCATACTACTTTGTATGGGTACGTTCCATTATTAGACATTATAACCACTTTTTCATTCACCTACCATAAAGGAAAATCTTTGTCAATATTTTTTAGGTTAAAAGTCGTGACGGTTAATTGTTAAAAAACTCTTGTTAAATACATTACGTAAGTAATCTATGTAGGACAAAACTATTGACAGTGAAGGCTTTACTAGCGATTCTATTAAGCCGTTTGTTACACTATCCGTAGCTAATCATACGCAATATGTCAGAGTCAGAGTCAATACGCATGCGTCGGTTGATTTATGATAGTTTGAGAAACTTTACAACCTACTGGAGGTCAATCTCTTCAGATCTATACGTAACTGGAGCGGTTTGACCGGTTCAGAGTTTACTGTGTTACATGAACACTTAATAGTAATGTTCTTTTTAACTAATCCGTGAAAGTAAGAGTAAAATAGAAGGCTGAAGGACCTCACACAATACCAGCGTGAAGTAAGAGATATTTATTTCACTGACTGATTGCGAACTTAGTCACTTTATAATCAGATTAAGCGTTTTATAAACTGTCAGCCGATTGTGAACTGATCTCGACATGTGACTTGTCCGCGTGTCCTTATTGAACCCAACTTAAATGAACTATGTATATCTAAACCAGAGGTTACCAAACTATGATCTGCGACGCTACGCAAATATTGAGTGGGCCCTAAAATACAGATGGCAACCGACCGAGGCCACGGCCGTAGGGCAGTGTTGCCATAAAGACATTCTAGTTTGGAACTACATCTACCTCTATCTACTAGTACTACTATCCCATAATTAGAAATTCTTGGTGGATGGATTAATAATTCTTTAATCATTACAAAGTTTCTTTGTCCTTTATAAGTAACACGGCCTATAATGTTTCGATATTAATATGAATTTATATTTACATTTGTGTAATACATAAATTTTGCCGAACGACACCGGATGAAAACAACTTAAATATAATAAAACTGCTTACAAGTTACTAATATTATTTTATTATAATTACGTCAATCTACAATAATTGTAATTGCCAAAGCACATTATTTATAATTTATTTAAATTACTCTCAACTGTATAACGTTTAGATATTTTAGATATATCTTATGCAACAACACTTTCGAAGTATTGTAATTTTGAAGACGAATTCGACTTGTATTGTTGTACTTTCTGTTTCATACTTGCATAACAAGACATGTAATCCCTACTAATATTATAAATGTGAATGTAAGTTTGTTTGTTACGCTTCCACGCGAAAACTATTCAACAGATCATCATGAAACTTTGTACACATATTCTTGGAGGTATTAGAAGTAACATAGGATACTTTTTATGTATGTTCCCTATAGACCTATAGACTCCGAAATGGCTGGACCGATTTCGATGAAATTTACAGGGATTGTCCAGATTAGCACAGCGGGTGTTCGTGTGTTTGGTAGCGATCGGATCAACATAATTAGTGGTACCCGGGCGAAGCCGGGGCGGGTCATTAGTTATAATAATAATTTTGGCTGCTATTATGGCCTAAATTATTAAAAGTGCTATTTTTTATAATAACACCTTCAGTAATGGATAAGGTAATAAAAATGTAAATGTATCAAAAGTTTATGTTTAAAAAAAACAGCTTTGAACAGAAACGATAACGTTTTTTTCGTTACCGAATGTTAAGTGTCAAAAATTAAACGCGCTCGATTTCTGAAAGGCTTTTTATATTTGTATTCAACTAAACACTTGTCGAACGAATCGATAATTGTCATTGTAGCTAGTCAAATGACATTTGATCGGACATTTGGCAGTTGGCTAGTTGTTAGGGTTCAGTGCCCAAAGGGTAAAACGTTAAAATTTCCTAGTACATTTTATGTAAATGAGCTTTTTTGCGTAATTCGTATTCAGTTCAAACTTGACATTAAAATTAACGTTATAGATATGTTACACAATTTGTAACTTCGTCTTCGTAACAGCAAGTTAATAAAAGCTTCGTAAGCTTTTACGATACGACCTATTCTATTGCTTACCTGTGTTTTTATTACAACTACAAAGATAAGCAAGATGGGAAATATTTTTACCATATTAAACCTCATCATTTGTCATCGGTTACTATCGTAGTGCCTCCCACACGATGGACCGATGATCTGGCCAAAGTTGCGGGAGCCCACTGGATGAGGGTGGCAGAGGACCGATCTTTGTGGCGATCAATGGGGGAGGCCTACGTTCAGCAGTGGACAGATATCGGCTGAAACGACGACTATCGTATTGCCATATACTGTGTCGTAAGATTTCTTCCACATTTTTCCACAAATTCTACGAAAATGGTGTTCCAAAAGTTTTTGAGTGTAACACCGCCGCATTTTGTTTTTAAGTAATTATGGGCTTACACAATTCCGCACCCGAGTAATTACACTATTAGTAAAATCACTGCAATGGCACTGAATGAATTAAAAGCAAAAAGGCTACCAAATTGTCTCGCTCGTGCCGTCGAGAAATCATACGATAAGTATGACATGTCCATCTTCACAATTCATACAAGATGTTTGTTATCTGTACATGACAAATTGGACTTCAAGTGCACCTGTACGTCAATTATATTCCTAATAAATCTGACCCTAATGTGCATCCTGACCATAATAACATATTAATTGGCCTCGACCATCCATCATTTCTGAATATAATTAGCGTTCATTTCTGAATATAATGCTTACAATGAATGAAGAACCGTCAATAAATCACGCAATAATCTGTGACTATTATTTAATCTATGGCCATCATTTAATTAATCTATGTCCGTTTATTCTGTGAACTTTTTCGACCAATCAGCGTTGAGTTAATAATTGCTAATGAGTACCTACTCTCTAATCTCATTATTCTTTTCCTGGATTTAAATTAATTAAATAACGAATGTGAATGCATTCGTTAGATAATAATCATTTGTTATTTTTTACTTTATTAGTTTTCCAAAAGACAAAGAGACAAAGAGGTAAAAATACCGCTACTGTGTACCGACGTAGCTATTGGATGCACCCCCCCCCCCCTTACATCGTCAGACTTTACTTTATTCGCATGTATTTCAAATATTAAAACAACAAAAAAAGGATTTGTACAACTTAATATTAGAACCCGTCAAAGGCCTTCAAAATATATCATCGCTAATTACTGGTCTACATTTTATAATCTTGCAACATATAAAACGAGACAGGTGTTTTAAAAACATTGAAATTACGAAATATTAATGTATTACACATATATGTTGTCGCATTGCTTCAAAGCAAATTTATTACTCTCATAGATGTGACCATGCGTGTTATTATGTTAATATACCACAATTAATGGCATTCACTTACGGTTTAGCCATTTGTTTCTTCTGGAAAAATAATCTGGGGCAAAATTATCGAATTCTGTATGTTAACACAATTAACACATTAGTGTTCTTTACAACGTCAGCTTCATTCCTTTATTACTCTCTATTTATAAAATGAGAGAACTTCTACAACGTTATACCCAAAGTTATGAAAATGTACTTTTAGAGAAGGTTTTGTGCTATCGTTTTATATATAGTTATGCTGGTAGTATTTATTCGATTATATTTTATTTTTACTCGCCACTAGATGGCGCCTTAATTGATCATTGATCGCCGTAAAAACTTGGTTCTACTCGCATAAAGATTAAATTTTATGTTTACTACATGTATTTACTTATACAGGTGGCGCTAACGTGCGAACCTTTTATAGATATTTTATTTTTATTCGTCAATAGATGGCGCTTTTATGAACTCAAAATTTGTTCTTTAAAATTTTGGTCTGACGGATTCTGCTTTTCTCATTTGAATAATGTTAGTGACTTATGCGATCATGTATTCAGATGGCGATTACGTGCGACTGTCCAATGTCGCAGCCGGGGCCGACGCTGGCGGCGGCATGCGGCGGCGGCGCCTTCATGTTGTTCATGGGCCTGCTGGAAGTCTTCCTCAGGAGTCAGTGCGATCTAGAAGATCCTTGTGGAAGAGCGCAAGTGAGTGGATTTTACTCTTAACTGTTATACCAGGCTTATTACCACGACTTTGTTTGCGTAAAATAATTACTGTATAGTGGCGAATTCTTAAGATTCCTTCTAACGGCTATAATAAAATATTATTATTGCTGCTGTTAATTCACAGGCGTTGTCTTAACGCGGTGAAACCTCCATGAGGATAATTAATGACAATTTAGCCTCGATTTAGACCGTTACTATTGCTACCATCTACGTCTATTACTTGGAGTGAGTTGTCAATAGGGTTGTCAACTTGTCTGACAGTTCTACTAAAACTATTAGTATTGAACTTAAAAATCAATTATGTATAACTGAATATGGTATGCAATTACATACTTCTAACTGATACAAGGCCGTTTAACGAGTATGCCGTGAATTAAAATATTAATTATTTATTTAATATCCTAATTCACCTTATGGCAAGGAGTCCGGATACATAATTATTCTTATTTATTTAAATATATCTTATTTACTCACGCTAGTAGAGCTTACAAAAGTGAGTGGCAGTGTTGGTAGGGGACGCCCTAGGAGATCTTATGTCCATCAGATTAGTGACTTACCAAAAAAAGGCGATATAAGGAGCACCCATAACCGACGAGCATGTATGCGTATATGTATGAATGTAGAAGAAGCGAGAGAGTTGTGCCAGGATCGCGCCAAATGGAATTCCATGATCTCTGCCTACCCCTCTGGGTTGCGGGCGTGAGCGCAATTTTTTTTATTTACACAATTAGACCGACATTAAGCGCATCCGGTTAAAGCGTTATCTATTTACGTTACCTTTTTTTATTCAATACAAAGATATTTTTTTACCCGACTGACCGTGAAGGAGAGTAATGTTTCTACACGTATATCCGTTCCATTGTGAACTGCATCCTTAATGGGATTGGCTGATTTTGATGAGTGAGGTGTTCAGATTCGTATTCTTCGCCGGAATATCCTAGCTTATGTTACGTCGAATGATAATCATACGGTTTTGTGGTTTCTCGCTTCTAAATCAGTGGTTTAGGCAGATATTAAGGAATTCCATTTGTTTCGGTCCTGGCTCACCTCTCTCGCTTCTTCTACATTCATATATATGCGTACGTACTCTTAATACCGTCTTTCTCTAATATGAACGCCGGGGCTGGCCCGATAAATTTCTCTTGCCAATCTTTCTTTTCAACATGGCCGAACCAACGAAGTATACTTTTCTCAATTCGAGTCTAGTTACTTTTTAGTTTAAGTTATTTTTTTTTAATTAATTGCACAGTACAGGCAGTCGTGTGTAAACGAATCTGTCGACACCAAATTGTTCCTGGCAGTCTAATATGTAACGAAAGTAAAGAGCTAGAAATTAATAAGTAAATTTCATATAAAAAATTGTAACAATGCTGAGAATTACCAAGATTATTAACAAAGGAGATCGTTCCCAAAAGATGCGGACACGGAATTCTCACTGAACAATAAATCAAATGTAATCAAGACTCGGTTATAAGAAAATTTTAAGTAAATCTTCAGTAAGCTTATGATCCGATATCTTTATATATAAATTTCTTGTGTGCATCAGTGTGTCACTGAACTCTTCTGAAGCGGCTGGACTTGGAAGAAAGTTTAGTGCGTATGTTTTGAGTGAGTCCCGGAATATTTAGTCGGCAACCTTTTGGCAGGCAGAGGCCACAAAGTGGCAAAATATAACTAATTAAGGTGGACCTCACCTGTGATAACAACTTTGGAAGCGTAATGTACGTATAATCACTTAATTACTCTCATAACTTACACACTCTTTAATCATTTTTTTTGTTTAGATTTGTTTAAAATCTATAACAGCTTATGTATTTACGGCTGCATTACTAAACAATCAAGGGCCTAAAATAGGACATCAGAGTGAAGTTTCACAATTGGAGCCAGTAGGTGGCGCTGCTATACGATTCCACTGCTGAATCTCGTAGTTTATCTACATATGTATGTGGTCTAACGGTCGCTATTCGACTATTTGTTTAGTTAAAAAATATTAATGAAAATTATTTACAAAACTTGTTTTCTTTCTGTAGTACCGTCGACAGATGGACTCCGTGTACGACTTTATAGTGGTGGGTGGCGGCTCGGCGGGATCGGTGGTAGCCGCAAGACTCTCCGAGGTGCCGCAGTGGAGGGTACTGCTGTTAGAAGCCGGTATGTTTACCAGTGGTAAAGCTAGTTGCAAGTGTTGCAAAACAACAACAAGGTCGAATATGCCAGGACACAAGATATACACTATATCTGATAAAGCGATTTGTTTTTTTTTATCTTGAATTTTGTAAACATTCGATATTGGTGTCTTTTTTGTTGTTATTGTGTAATAAAAGAATTATTTTTTCTTTTTATTAGTCGTTTAATTCCATCATAAAAAGGTTAACCATAGAACATATATATGACTAGTGCTTAAACGAATTAGCTGACGTCGTTTTAAGTTGCAAGAAAGATCAGATCGTAATATAAGTCACAGGTGCCAATGATGTTAATGGAATGATGCTAGATTTCCGATTTTCCAATTATATATCATTAATTGGTGAAATTTCATTAATTTTAATACAAAATAATGTTTGAAGTCACTAATCGTAGTATTTAGTGACTTATGAACCTTTTAAAGGTCCCAGTTATGGTTTAAACGTGTCCAGGTTTCGACGAGCCGACTGGGACTCAGGTGCCGTCAATGTTCCTGAACTTCATCGGGTCCAGCATCGACTGGGGCTACCGCACGGAGCCCGAGCGCGCCGCCTGCCTGGGGGAGGACGAGCGACGCTGCTACTGGCCTAGGGGGAAGGTACATATAATTATATACTCTTGTTAATTGTAACGCAAATTAGTAAAGCGAAGCGTTGCCAGTTACATTTAGAAAATTTTCAGTCAATGTTTTTTTGGATCATATCAATTCTAACGCCGTACTTTATTCACGATAGTAACGAGGGAATAGTTACGATCGTCATAAACGAATCTTTATATATTTGTACAATGAACATATCTGTATCCCAGGTCTTAGGTGGCACATCAGCGATGAACGGGATGATGTACATCAGAGGCTCCCGTAAGGACTACGACGCGTGGGCGGCATCGGGCATCGAGGGCTGGGCGTACGATGACGTGCTACCCTACTTCCGCAAGTCCGAAGACAACAAACAGGTGGAGGAGATGGATGCAGGCTACCACGGCACGGGAGGACCGCTCACGGTGTCGAAATTTCCTTATCATCCCCCCTTGAGTTACAGCATCGTGAAGGCTGGTGAAGAATTAGGTAACATGTAAAATTGAAAACAATTAAAGCTCGCAATCCATTATTATACCTATTACATATACCATTATTGAGTAGCAGCAAATGGTACGTACCATTTTTTTCGTTCGTTCTTATTTCAATTCAAGTCAGACTTCTCGGTTACAAGTCAAGAGACCAGGTTCTAATACTAAAATGGCGTTAATGACGAAACAATAATTCTTTATTAAAGTGTAACTTACAATTCCAGGTTACAAATCCCGCGACTTGAATGGGGAACACCACACGGGATTCGCAATAGCTCAGACAACCAACAGGAATGGTTCCCGTTTAAGTGTCGCCCGCGCCTTCCTCCGACCGGCCCTCAAGCGCGCCAACCTGCACGTTATGCTCAACGCCACCGTCACTAAGGTCCTCATCAACCAGACCACGCGTCAGGCGTATGCTGTCGAAGTTAGGAACAGCTTCGGCACCATGGAAACTATATTCGCCAACAACGAAATTATTTTAAGGTCAGATCGCTTATTGGAATACTTTTTAGAAGTAAACAATTACAGTAATATAACCTTTCTCATTCTTTTTAACGAATAAACTAGATTTTACCACAATCCCGCCTGGTATTGATGTGATCTAAAGATGGTACATAATAGTAACAACCTTTTTTTATGGAAGCTGATCTCTTGTCTGGTCTATTCACTCTTCTCTTGTAATAATTGGACGAAAACACTGACGCTGGCAACTTGTTTTAATCCTTTGCCGTACGCACGATGAACGACGGTATCTCTACTATGAAAGGGTGGAGACATGTTGTATGTCTTAGAAAAGTTGTTATTTCTTAAGAAACTTTATTCTGACAGAATCTGCGGTTCTCTTATAGGTCCTGCTAAGTTAGCAGTCGCAGATTTTACTCACAATTATATTTACTCCAATTTTGTGCAAACATAAGTACAGCAAGACATTTTCCTTTCGAAACTTAGAACTACGCTTGTGTTAAGTATTTTTGTATAACAGTGCGGGAGCAGTGGCATCGCCTCAACTGCTGCAGCTGAGCGGCGTGGGCGACCCCAAAGTGTTGTTGCAAGCAGGTGTACCTCCGGTGCATTCTCTGCCGGCGGTCGGCCGCAACCTGCACAACCACGTCACCCACTTCCTCACCTTCAACCTCAAGGACAACAACACCGCGCCCCTCAATTGGGCTACCGCTATGGAGTACCTACTCTTCAGGGATGGACTCATGTCTGGGACAGGTGTAGCTAGTCTTTTAAATGCCATTTTAATATGATACCATCGTAAAGACATGAACGACAATCTGAGGTCTATTGTATCTCCGAAAATATTTCATCCCTCTCACCCTTTTGGTTTTCTTTCCCATTTGTAAAATTCACGTTCATGAATAAATTCGCCTGTGCTTTCAAGCATCAGTCAGTCTGGTTGATCTTTAATGTTATGATGAGTAGAAGATTCGAGGCTAAGCCAAATATCACCAATGATTTTCCATTTTTCAAGTAAGAACTATAAGCAATAAAACAGGGCACATAGACGCATAACATTTATATCCAATTGAGAATACAAACTGTTTGAGACGCTTTATACGCTATTTGAGAAGATACGGCTTGTCCTCAATTTGCAACACATTTGAGACGAACTCGTTTGCATTCTAGGTATTTCAGAAGTAACCGCGTTCATAAACACAAAGTACGCGGACCCCGCGGGTGACAACCCTGACGTCCAGTTGTTCTTCGGCGGGTTCCTAGCGGACTGTGCTAAGACTGGCATGGTCGGCGAGAGCCTCGGCAACGGGTCCCGTACTATACAGATTTTCCCAGCAGTCCTGCACCCCAAGAGCAGGGGGCACCTGGAGATAGCCAGCAATGATCCTTTCGCTCATCCTAAGATCTATGCCAAGTGAGTTGATTCGCAGAGAGATTTTTTTTTAGTATACGATTGAAAATTGTTTCTTGCGTTGTCTACAGACTCTAGGACCTCTATCCTTGAAGTCTTTGCCAAAACCCTGGAATTAAAGAGTGAGCAGAATCTAAATCCAGAATACCAGGGTTTTAGAAAGAGCAGGATTTTTTACGATTAAATTTTCCATGGCGGTTGAAGTTTCCATTGTGTATCAAAAACATATTTCTCATTTAAAATAATAGCAGGTCGGAAACTAACAAGTGGTCCACCCGACTTCAAGCGACCTCCACTCATAGGCCTCTGCAACAAGCTAATGAGTTGCAGACGCTTTGCCTACCTTTAATGGACAAGGAAGGGGGGGGGGGGTAAACAGAAAAACTTTTCTGGCTTATCCTCCTCCTTTCACAACCCCCTCCTCTTCCCATACATCTCTAATAAGGATAAAGAGAGAGAACTAAGCCTCCTTTTACTCATCAGACGAAACGCAGGATACTTCTACTTGACGCCTGTCTTCTGGGCGGTTGTGTTACTTCATCGGTCGAGCTGACCCATTCGTAATGTTGCGGCCTCTACCACTGACTCTATCCCATCTTAAAAATATCTACTTTTTGTTTCCAGTTACTTAACCCATCCGGACGACGTTAAAACTTTGATAGAAGGCATAAAGTTCGCGATCAAACTGTCAGAGACGAAGGCCCTGAAGAAGTATGGTTTGAAACTAAATAAGACCCCAGTTGCTGGCTGTGAGAAGTTCAAATTCGGATGTGATGCGTACTGGGAGTGCGCAGTGCGTATGCAGACCGGTCCGGAGAATCATCAAGCAGGGTCCTGCAGGATGGGGCCCAGAGGGGACCCCGATGCTGTGGTTGATCACCTCCTTCAGGTAGGTACATTGATTGATTGGAATTTATCAAACGATAGGTAGAAGTGAAGGAGTAAAACTCTATGGCTAATTACTATATATCTTACTATATTCTAATCATCATTAATTTAAGGGTCTTCCGCTCTTTTCGGTGGAGCAATCTCCAATCTTCCAGCATTGTGACTTCCTCTTTACTTCCTGATGCAATACGACGTCCGCTTTATATGTTATTTGTTACATAAGTGATCTTTTATTCTTCATAAATGAACATAGATTCTCATTGTAGTTGCCACTTTAATGTATGGAAGTGAGAGCTGGGTTTGGTAGAAAAAGCATATGAGTAGAGTTAATGCTATTTGATACGATCCCAAACCAGTTAACGACCCCTAAAGTCGTGGGAAATAGCTAGTGTAGCTAGCTATATAGCTTCGCTTGTCATACTTTACAGGTGCAAGGCATCGACCGGCTGCGCGTGGCGGACGCTAGTGTGCTGCCGACGGTACCGTCCGGCAACACTAACGCCGCCTGCGTCATGGTGGGCGAGCGCGCGGCCGACTTCATCAAGCAACGTTGGCTGTCACAAGTACGTAGCATTCAATGTTGTAATAAACATGCCTAATTGACCTGGACCCGGGTATGTCCTCAAGCTTCGACCAGTAACAAATAATGCATGAATGACTCAAAAAATCCAATTGGATAATACCACGACCACACAAAAAAATCGGTGTAAAATTTATATCTGTGTTCAACTTGGTGAAAAAGGTCGAATCACCTTACTATTCCCGCTTTCTATTATTTTTCTAATCTATTTATCGTACATAAAGGTTGCCAGTGCGTCTGCAATTTTTCCAATTATACCGGATTTTTATTGTCTAGATTATCTTCCATGAGGGAAAGCTATAGAGAGATAAAACATAAATGTATTTTTGTGTTGGCTAAATATCTTTCTACATTAGTTTTCGATATTATAGATGGCTGGATTAGCCAGAGGACCATGCAAAACCACTGCCCGCTGATAATCGTACCTATACTCTTAGATTCCTATACGTAAGTGAGAAGTAATTTGCTTTAAAGTAGCGCACTGTTATTTAAAAAGCACGGGTTTGTCATGTCATTGTAGATATTATCACTGTAGGCATGATTAAGTCTTGAAGTATTTAGTGTCAAGCAATGGGATGCTTTCCAGAATCGGAGACAAAGACCTCGCTGAATATAAGGAACCTCAATGTGATTTTTGTGCATAGTAACTACTGAAATTTTATTGCATACGTTTAACCGATCATCGCAAGACCTCGATTAAATTGTGACTGCATGATTGTTTAGTTTATTTTCACTTTAAGCTCTTGTAATTTATAGTGCAAGTGCATTAAGACTGTATAAAGATATGTGAGTTGGCACTGTCGAAAATGACGTAAATCATATTGTCATCTCAGTTTTTTCTGAGGGAAAGAGAGAGATAACAGCATGTTTCATGTAAATGTTTCAAAAGTGTGAACACTGTGTTAAATATGCGATGATTAAAAAAATTGTTTTTTTGTTTGTTGCAGGCATACCCCACAGGTACCGGCGACGTGTCAAACGTGTTGACGGCCAGCGAGACGCGGCACGCCGCGCGGCCGTGGGCGCCCTGGGCGTCCTGGCATTGACGATATGCGTTGTATAGAAATAACTAAATTAATTTTTTTCGATATAGTGTAGCATGTAAACATTAAATTAATACTATTAAATATTTGTAATACAATGAAATTGATACTATTGTGTCAACGTAAGATCATAGGAAACGTACGCATATTACTAGAGGGAAGGGGGAGGGGGGCGTTTGTAGCGCTTTTTGCTTTATTTTTGGAATAAAATATTGGCCATGTAACATAGGTACGTTCCCATATATTTTTGAACTCAATGTTCATCAGTTATTTAAGATATAATTATGATATAGGTACCAAGATATAATTTTGAATTGTACCTATTATTTATTTTATTTACTTTTGAATATAAATAGATTAATAACATACAAATTTCTTAATTAACATGACAAAAACACGATCTATAAGGTAGGATAAGATGGTTAAAATAAAAAAAAGTATGCATTATGTATACCCCGTTTCAAGATAAGATTGTTGTACACAAACGTCATTTACCATACACGGCGGCCATTACACTTTTTATACTTTCATATGAAATATAATTTTGTGGAAATCGTGAGATAAAATGAAGTGAAATTGTGTTATATGGATACCTAATGGTATAAGGTAATATGAGAATTTACGAATTTCAACCTAAACAACTTTGTTTACAAAAATCACATCTTGTTTTGAAACAAGGTATATGTTTTCTATGTTTGTGAGTAGTGGCCGAATGAGCAAGCGTTATGATGTTCGTGCTCGCGCTACCCTGCTTACAAATATTAAATAAAAAATAAATACAATAATTACTTGTAATTTTATTTACCAACTTCATACTGTATGAGGTTTTGGCTATAGTTTTTTTTATTGTGGCAACATCATCGGCAACAAGCAAATGAGTTGCAGATGCGTTGCCTTTAACGAGTAGATGGATATACAGTAAAAAGGATATTTTATTTTCCTCATCCGTTCCAATTCTGTTCCTGTTCCCATCTTATTAGGCAATGATGGGACAGGGAAGACAACTGCAATTGGCTCTTCGCCACACCATCGAAACGCAGCAGCATACTTCTACGTCTGCCTTCTGTGAGGTCGTGGTATTACCGGTCACACATTCGTGAAACAGATGTTGTTATTGCGAGCCACTACCTCTACCACTGTTTTCAGCCGGCCGCCTGACGCCAACCTTCCTCAGGCATAAATGAGTGCATATGAAATATTATTAGTGTATTATATCCAATTATGATATGTGAAAAGACAAGTAAATATGCCAATGCTAAACTATTATAGTACAAGTTCCATAAAATAAAACAATAAATATACTTGTGATGTTTTTAAGGCTTGAAATTGATTCACTTATAAATAAAACATTTTCAACTATCTAAATGTTATTTATTGAACGAATGTTTCACAACAGAATTAAATTTGCACATGATGCTTATATTAAATACAATTGGCTATCCTAACACCGTGTTCGCACTCAAAACATTCTCATGAAACATGTTGTCCCTCTTTGAAAAAACTGACATAAATGTTTTATGAATGTGTTTTTGGCAGTGTGAAACTCACGGCAAGACTACAGTGGAAGATGTAATTTTTATTTTTACGTGTTAAATTGTACTCAGATTTCAGTATATTCGTTTTATTGGCAATTGAATTAGTTTACTGATTACAAAAACATTACAAACCACCAACGAAACCACTCTTTTAATCTGTATATAAATTTCAAAGTGTAAAAGTAGTTGATATTGTTGGCAACACTGACACTTGTCAACAAAGAAAAAAAACAAAAATCGTAGGGTTTATTTTTATATATTATAAAAAATAGTAGCACAGAAATCTTGAACGCATCTATATAAAACAATCAATCTAATTATAATATTTATTGCTGTGATGGTATAATTCAACTCTTACGCCATTTAACTCAGAATATCAACTACAACTATTTTAATCGAGGCAACACAACATATAATAATTTTAAGCCGGAACGATGTTGGCTTTTTCAGGTAATTTACAATACCCACAAATATGTTTAACAAAAAAAACAAAGATTTTTGTAATCGAACACGTCAAATTGTCAATGATTCCTTTATTAAAATTATTAATTAACAATGTTTACGATATAACGGTGCCAGATAAAAACTATTTTGATTCAATACTCCTGACATTTTATTAGAAATAATTGTTTCACAACAAATGTTTCACGATCAGAAGAACACTTAAAAGTATACGCCTAAGTATATACCTACGCTAATTGTCTTTACTTAAAATTAATAGCTTTCAGACTACACAAAGAAACCGACTTTTATTGCTAAGTTATATAATATACCCATACTACTTAACCCATTGTTTACAATCTTTAGCCCTCCCCTCTCCCACTAACCCCTCGATGGCCATCATATATACCATTTTTTGTTTTTAATCTTTATATATATATATATATATATAGATATATAATTCTTCTGTAAGTGTGTTAGACAGTAAACTCTTCCTAAACGGATGAATCGATTTTAATGAATTTTTGTGTATGTGTTCAAGTGGATTCGAGGATAGGCGAAGCCGAGGCGGGTCACTAGTAACTTATAAAAATGATTTTTAAACATTATTTGCAGAGTTCCCAACAGGATACTGACTACGTGACGAAAATGTAACCCCTCCCGCCCCTGTGACGAAGCGTTGTATTAAGACCTCACTTGAATGGGTCATATAGTATGTGTAGGCTCCCTTACATTAATATTTCTTACAACCAAACACTCGATACACCTAAATACTTTTTATGCTTTGTATGAAAAATAGAATTGACTATTGAAGGAAATCAAAATGGAGATACAAGCCTATCTTCGGTCAACTAAAACCAGAAGTGTATTTTAAAAATTACTAAAATAAATCTGATGGCATAAAAGTAACAATCGATCTTGTATATACCATGTTTCACAGTAAGTTGTGATTTTTGTAAACAAATATTTTTACGTTAAAACTCGTAAATTCCAAAATGTTTTCGAGATACAACTTTTTCTCATACCTTATAACATTAGCTATCCACATTACACAATTTCACTTCACTTTATCTCACGATTTGCACAAACTCAAATGCCCGATGTCATTATAAAGTGTAATGGCCGCCATGTATGGTAAATGACGTTTGTTTGCAACAATCATATCTTGCTATGGAACAATTCATAGTCGTCAAAAAAAGTACACTCGTATGCAGGTCTTCAATTTTTTTTTAATATATATTTCAGCATTATAAATCATATTTGGACGTTCACCCATCAAATTCATATGGAATCGTACGTAAAATCATTTTATCTGTACTATCCTGAAATTAAAACAAATCGTTGGTCATTACACATTGTATGCACTTTATACTTATCATGGTATTTTGTTAGTTTTTTCAACTGCCTTAAATTTCCTATGTACTAATGTATTAAAACCTGGTCAGAGCAGTACACACTAGTTTCGCTACACAAAGTGATCTAGACTTGTGGTTGTCCGAAACCAGTTTTGTTCGAGCTTCACATGGACGGTAGCATAATTTACTGTCTTATAACAATGTATGAACACTATTCACCATTAAATAGAATCGAAAAGCATAATATTACACTTACCAAGATTAAAACATGCTAATTAACTGTCCACATCGACTGCTCACAACACAACATCGACTTCCACTAGAGCTACGTATATCACCGAGAGTTCGCATCAGAAATCATTTCACGTTGAATTTTCCAAACATATCGCATGAAACAAATCTCAAGACATGTTGTGTAGCTTGCGATATACTTTTTGTAAGAATCTTACATATTGGTGTCATTGTTCGCATGCATGCATGTTTTCGAAACGAACATGAAATGATTGATTTTATACTGAATCGAACAGTTTTGTATCTTTACTAGAATGTTACTTTAAGTGCTCCAATCATTCATTCTCTCTCTCTCTCTCTCTATCTCTTCCTCTCTCGCTCTCTCTATCTCTTCCTCTCTATTATATTGAATCTAACAATTACTATATTTACGAAAAAGTTACTTGAGTGCTCCTATTTATATGTCCCTTTATTGTTCTTTCCTACTTCAATGAATAAAAAAATCCTTCGATCGCTTTCTCCCTCTTTTTCTTTACCGCTTACACCTATCTCATTCTCTTACAAATTAACCAGAGTACAAAGTTTCATCATACCGCGTGTGAACTCCCATTCGATTTGTACGAAACTTGGGATATTTGATAAATGACAAGTGGCTAAGTGATACTTTGACAGGAAACTAAAATCACAAGTTTCTTGTAAATGTTTCGACAATGCGAACCCATCATTGTGACGTCCAATAAATTGCCTAAGCCAAAACATTTTAAAAATTAGTTATACTTTGCTTATAGTTCATAAAGTTACAAACATCTGCTTTAGTAAAGAATTTTTCCATGATTTTTGATTCAATTCAATGTATTTTCATTACATATACGACATATATTTTAATAATCTTAATACTATATCATATTTACCAATTTCATAAATATCAAACGCAAAGAATCCGTTGAGAAAACAGAAGAAAAAGAAACAGGGTAGAGCCCGCAAAAATATCTGTACCGGCTCGACCTGTGAAATACCACGACCTCGCAGAAGACAAACATGAAGTAAAAGTATTCTGCGCTTTGGCTGATAAGTAAGGCCAGAGGCCCAACTCTAATCCTCTTCCCCTTCCCACCCTTTGTTAATAACAAAAGAATGGCAAGGGGAAGAGGATTTGACCGTGGAGGGGATAAGGATTTCTGTTTATCCCCTCTGTTCACTTAAGGTAACGCAATTGGAACTCATTAGCTTGTTTCAGATGTCTATGTAGCGATCACTTGATATCGGAAAACGTGAACCACTTGTTCGTTTACCACCTTATAAAACAAAAACAGAGGAAAAAATAACTAGTAATGTCCACATGCTTACGGGTACTTGTACAAGTGAATAGATACTTCCTAATGAGCTAATTGCATCATATAAAGATTTCATTATATTAAAAATACAAAAAAAAACAATATTTCTTAAACTAGTCAAGTCTTACCAACTACAGTGACAGCACGGGTAGAATATGAGATACGGCATAAGTAATTTACACCCTTATCTGTATCTGTTATTTGATCAGGACCTAATTTATGTGGATGTTCTCTCGAGTCCAGCGTTGCGTTGGCCAACACAAACTCGGCCCCTAGAATTACAGGCGGCGAGTTATGCAAGGGTTCTACTTAATTTGATTTTCACCATTTAGCAATATTAGCAGTACATAATGTACTAGGCACTTTACTTTAATGTATGGAAGTGAGAGCTGGGTTTGTCAGGAAAAGCATGCTAGGAGAGTTAATGCCGTTGAGATGCGATCCTTAAGAAGTATGTTAGGCGTGACTTCGAATGATAGGATTAAAAATAGCACTATAAGGGAAAAGTGTGGCTTAAAGTGGATGAAGTGACTAGAATTGAACAAGGTATGCTTTGGTGGTTCGGGCATGTTGAAATGATGAATGACGAGAGAATAACGAAACAGATTTATGTTGCAAAAGTGAGTGGCTGTGTTGGTAGGGGACGCCCTAGGAGGACTTATTTCGATCAGACTAGCGATTTACTAAAAAAGGGGCGATATAAGGAGCACACATAACTGAACATGTAATGTATTCGTATATGTATGAATCTAGAAAAAGCGAGAGAAGTGTGCCAGGATCACGCCAAATGGAAATCCATGGTCTCTGCCTACCCCTCTGGGTTACGGGCGTGAGCGCATATTTATTTTATTAGCCCTAGATTTAACTAAATCTGGGGCTAATAAGCAACCCATTTGTGATTTATCAATGTACATATTATTTAATATATGATCTGGGAACTGATCAAATAACAGATGAGGATATACATGTGTTATGCCGTATCAAGAAGACTATCGGATAGTTCTTCTAGAACATCATAATTGCCAATGGGGAAGAGGACCAAAATACTTTCTTGAAACTTCTAGAAGCGTCTACACTATTCGCATCACAAAAGCACATAGGGGACATAGGAAGTTTTTATAGAAGCTTCTAGAAGCGTCTTATAGAACATTACAACTGTCCGTGGGGAAAAGGACAAAAGTACTTTCTTGAAACTTCTAGAAGCGTCTACACTATTTGCATCACAACTCATAGGGAAAAAATAACTTTTTATAGAAGTTTCTAGAAACACCTCGTGTTCACATCAAAGCTGGACATGGTTAAGGTCTGATGCCGAAGGAGGGAGGTCTGCAGGTAGGAGGAGAGTGCCAATGGGCACCACGGCCTCATCACGCTCCCTTAGCTTCAGCATTTCATTGCGAAGCTTGTCGAGCACAGCGTAGTTGGGCTCGTTCTGCCGCGCCTTATCCTGGAGAAGAGTGATCTGCTGTTCTTCTAGTTTCTTCTCTTTGCAACTCTTGACGGAGCGCGAGCCGTAGAGACGGAGGAGCGAGCCCCAAGAGCGGACGTGCGGGTGTAATGCCTGGTAAAAATGAATCGTGAAATACCTTGACCTGTATCTAGTATATCAATGAAAACCACCCTTTTTTAACTTATATAACTGGACATTTACCAAAATCAATTACTAAAATATATGAATATGGGGTGATAGGCTCAGCTCCTGTCGTTTGCGAGGTCTATTGTGTCCGGGAGAAAGTTGAAGACAACTGATATCTTACTCTCTCTGTTCTGACTTTTTATTAAGTTAATAAACAAGTCTGACATCAACTAATCACCACCAAACATGAATATGTCCAAGAGTTCCATATTGACAACCTATTGCCCGACTGACAGAAGGATAATGTATTGTATGTATGTATACCTTGTTTCATAGCAAGATATGATTGTTGTAAAAAACAAACGTCATTTACCATACACGGCGGCCATTACACTTTTTATACTTACATCGGAAATGTTGTAATTTTGTGGAAATCGTGAGATAAAATGAACTGAAATTATGTAATATAGATAGATAATGTAAGTTGTTTTTCAAAACTTTAAAACCTTTGTTTACAAAAATTCCATCTCGCTGTGGAACAAGGCATATGTCGCATTGAGACCTGTAACCTAAGCGGCTTGAACGATTTTAAAGAATAAGGTATCCTTAGATATGTATTCCCCTAGAGTGTCATACAGACGGACGCATTTCTTTAATAACCACTGCTTATTAATTTCCTCATCTAATTAAAAGTCGCATGTACCTGCAGGATGGTCTGCGAAGCTCGCTGCTTGGCCGTCTTCTTGTTCTTGCAGATCACGGTGGCGCTGTGCTTGCCCACCTTCATCGTCAGCTCGATCTTCTGGTATTCCAACTTCTTCATCTGTAATATATCAAAATGGAATTTAAAATTGACATTATATCAAAAAGACTCTCGCCCTGGTTATAATATATAATACTAGCTGTGCCCCGCGGCTTCACCCGTCTCACAATTTAACTAAAACGAATTTATAATACATACTTAATACTACCGTAACCACATCATCATCTCCCTACCCTATTCCCGCGTATGTGGGGTCGACACAGTATGGCCGTAGCAGAGTTTAACAATCAGATATAATTGTTAAAACCTGCCTTCCTAACACCAACCCTCCTCGGGAATAATAAGCTACTAACCCAACCTAACAAAACATATTACAAAAGAATACACACATAATTTCTCTAATACTGCGTTACTACATATAGCTGTTACCAAGGAGAACATATAGACAAACAGACAAAAATTCTAATAATTATTGTTCTTATAAAGGCTTATTGATTTTATAAAGGCCCCCAATAATAGTTTTTGCTCAAATATCTTCCATGTACAGACAGCGATCAGTTACATTTTTATTATATTTATAGAGTAATCGAGTCTATAAATTCTGCTTACGTTAATACGAGTTCACATTTCAAAGTTTCAATGAATTTTCCTATATAGAACAAAGCCATACTCCTTCCACAATTAGACCGAAGTTTAAAGTACTGTTTGGAATGATTGTGTCGTAGTATTTCTAGAAGCTAATACCTGAACTGAATGGAGAACAAAAATGTTCATGTCACATGCTACGTACTCACGTTCGTATGTTACGTACGGATGTGATTAGGTACGTATAAATGCGTACCTGGCGTTACCACTTGTAATATTTACAAACTGCTGAATTGAAATCGTCTAATTGTTAGCTGATATTATACTTGGGTTATAACATTGAACTGTTATTTGGTGTACAGCCTCGTAAGATTACATACTATGCGTGTTTTTTTCAGGGTTCCGTAACCAAAGGGTAAAACGGGACTATTACTAAGACTCCGCTGTCCATCCGTCTGTCACCAGGCTTTATCTCATGAACCATGATAGTTAGACGGTTGAAATTTCCACAGATGCTGTATTTCTGTTGCCGCTATAACAACAAATACTAAAAAACAGAATAAAATTTAAGGTAGCCATACAACGTACGTGATTTTTTTATACATACGGAACCCATCGAGCGCAAGTCCGACTCGCACTTCGTCGGTTTTTATTTGTTGTGTATCAGTCATTAACACACTGTATATAAAAAAATGTTTATCATTTGTTTATAAAGTGACGATTTTTACAATCTGACGGTGACACATAAATGTGTAGGTGATAGCGTGCACGTATAGCTTACCTCGGTGTGAATGTGCCTGTCCCCGGCGCCAAAGTTGCGCAGCAGGCAGGTGCGCAGGATGGCGTGCGGCGAGGGCTCGCACGTCGCCGCGCAGAACTCCGAGATGCGCGGGTCTTCGATACTCACATAATCGAAGAACTGAAAAGATACGGAAAGGTTATCTCAGACATTTTCCCCTTTAACCACGATATCTGTATGTTCCGCCGTAGCCGTAACCGTAGAGGTATCATTGGATTAGTATTCTCGTATCATGCGTCTCACTGATCAACACAAGGACTTTGTTGGTTTTAACCACCACCTGATGTTAAATGGTCAAAGGATGATATACTAATTAAGCATTAGCGCGTGAATCTTGTCATGAAGATAAGAAAGGTTTCTCGTATGCGTGACTCACGGAGAAGTCGGGCTCCTGCTGCGCGGCCGCGGGCTCGATCTGGTCTCGCATCTCGGGGATGAGGATGTGTATAGAGGCGCGCGCTGCCGCCGATTTGGCCTGCCGCTTGCTGGACCCGTACCCCACGCCATACTGCATGCCGCCGATGTGCACCGTCGCCTGATATGGCGTCGATGCGTTCTCTAAAATATATAATATTAAAACGTTGCCGATTTGTCTAATTAATGTTATTTATTTTATAGTATGTTTTAATTGATCATGCTCATCTGAGATTCGGCCTAACGTAGGTCTGAGTTTGTTCAAGTAAGTTAATGTAGGTCTACTGGGCTCTTGACGCGGATATTTTTTGTGCTTTTGATTTTCCCGGTCCACAAACGCAGTTCGCGGTCTGTGAATTTAAGATGCTTAACCGGTGAACAACGACATCTTATTCTAACTTCAAGTCAACTCAGCTAAATTAAGAAAACAATCACCCACCGTATATCCCACTTCTGGTAAACAAACTTCTCACCTAGCTGCTTGAACTCGTAAACGGGCTGCTTCTGAAGCGCGCGGTACACGTACTCGTGGAACACGGACAGATAGCAGCGGCCGTTCATGTTCATCACCCAATCCCGCTTGGCCGACTTGTTACCTAAGAAGTAAAATACTAATAACACACTATTCTATGTTACATATCAGAAGCTATAGAAGACGAGACCCTCGCGTTGGATTTGATTTAAGCACCACAAATCTATATTTATATCTACAGGCCATATGCCAATATAGAACATAGGCTTTCCCCAATGCCTTCTACAGCCTTCTCACACCATATCCAGCGACTTCCTGCCGCCCTCACGAGGTAATCGGTCCATCTGGAAGGGGCACGTCCCACATTGCTGGAAGAATTATCGTAATAAAGAAAGATAAAACAATAGAAATTGTTCTAATTTTTTTTATAAGAGAAGGGGGCAAACGAGCGGCGGGAACACCCAGGTGATCAACGACGCCCATGGACACCCGCAACACCAGAGGAACTGCAGATGCGTTGCCGGCCTTTTAGGAAAAGATAGGCTCGCTTCTTGAAGGACCCTAAGTCGTACTGGTTTGGAAATACCGCCGAGGGACAAACCATTCCACAACGCGGCTGTGCGTGGCAGGAAATGTCGAGAGAATCGCACTGTTGAGGAATGCCAGCCATCCAGATGGTGTGGATGGAACCTGGCGGTCTGTCGTGTCGTACGATGACGAAACTCGGCGACAGGAATCGTTCCAAACAGTTCTTCGGAACACTCTCCGTGGTGCATACGGTAAAAAATGCAGAGGGAGCTGACGTCCCTCCGCAAGGCCAGAGTATCAAGCCGATCGGTAAGAGCTCGGTCGTTGACGAGTCGAGCCGCTCTCCGTTGTATGCGGTCAAATGGAAGAAGCTGGTATTGGGGTGCTCCCGCCCAGAGATGCGAGCAGTATTCCATGTGGGGCCGAACTTGCGCCTTAATTATACTGCCGGAAATACTGCTTCGCTCTACTGAGTACACCCAGCTTTTTAGAGGCCATGTCTTCCAAGTGACCACGAAACTGAACGTCACTCGATATGTCAACGCCGAGAATACCGATGCTGGCTGTGGCAACCAGAGGAGTGCCCTCAAAACGTACATTCGCGACAAAGGGTTCTTTTTTAGCAGTAATGGCGCAGACTTGTCTTTTTGGGATTGAAATCAACAAGATTTTGTCGACCCCAATCCGAGACTTCACCTAATAGGAT